>JASUUG010000711.1:3919907-5226543 GCA_030449905.1 Luvunga scandens
TGTAATTAATTTGTATCCTATTTATGTCAAGATACACACCATGACCACGATTCCAAATAAAGCATGAAAACTCTTGTTAACAAATACATTTAAGAGCCAGAGACTATCCAAGTATATTTCTTTCCTTTTATTTATAATATAATATCTGTAAAAGATCAATTAATTAATTAAAGAGCATACTGGTTGAAAGTCATCTTCTAATAACAGCTTATTTATTTTAATAAAAATAATGACCAAATTAAAAGACAATAATACATGTTTTAGTGCAATAATTTCTTAATACACTAAAATTTGTGTATTTATGTCTTGTAACTTAGTCCGCGCTTGTAGTGCACGTGCATGCTCATAAGCCTCGCATGATTTTAAAAAACAAGTTGTTAATTTGCTTTATTTAGATCACATGTATGCTTCACCTGTGTGCTTATCATGCTTTGCTTGGAGGCCGTGGGCATATATGTAAAGTGAAGAATTGAAGCAGCTCTTATTATTTTCACAAATTGAATCGAAACAGAGCAATTGAAAGAGAGAAGAAAGTAGGGAAACCGAGAGAAAAAGAGAAAGAAATAAAAGAAAAGAGAAAAGAGAAAAGAGAAAAGAGGGGGAAAAAAAAGATAAAATAAGAAAAGAAATGCCAAAAGTGAGTAAGAAGAAAAAGACATAAGAAAGTTACGCAAATTGGAGTTGGATAATTAGAATTGAGTTGGACTATTGGCATCTCTTTATTAATTTTATAAAACTCTTGTTATATTACAATTATATTTAAGGATAAATATAAATAGGATTAATCTCATTTATATTTTCTTTTTTCTCTTCAATTTTATCTTGCTTGCACAATATAAAATTTATTTATTATCATTAAAATAATTAACTTTAAGAAGTAATCCTCTAAGCCAAGATAATATTCTTGTAATGTACATAGCAATAAAATTAGGATACAACATACTGGGAAAATAAATTAAATACATTTTATCTTGCTACAAAAAAAATTTTAAGGATTCTAAACTAATTGTGCAGCCAAAGTTTAAAGGTACGATAAAATTGTATTAGACTCATAAAATATTCATTATTTTCTAAGGTTTTTCTTATTTTTTTCTTTTAGGTATTTTTCTTTAAAAATTAAATAATAATGAAAGTTTAAAGCGAGGAATACAATTATTAAGCATGAAAGAATAAGAATATTATTAGAAATTGCAAGATTTATAAATGAAAATAATGTTTATTTAGAAAAAGAGTATTTTTGCAATTAAATGAAATATAATTGAAAAAGGAGTTTCAAGAGGATTTTGGAGGGGTGTTAATAGTCTGACTCATTAGAATTGTATCTCATTGATTAGTGGGTAATAAATTCATGAAATTCGAGCACTTATGGTTTAATTTATGTTATACATATTCGTTTTTATACAAATTCTAACAATTAAATTTTAAAACTTGTGTTTTAAGAGAAATTCAATTACTTAGAAATCTATAGCAGCTCCAACGAACCCCGAAATAAGATAAAATCCGTAAATAAATTACTAGCATTACTATTATATATTATATATAGCATTTGTGTTTAATAGTATGGTTTGGTAATTGTAGGACACATGCGCGAGTAAGCTTCAACTGGGCATAATTTTAGGTAATGCCTTTAAGTTAGTTTGGGGGGCACAATTAGGGTTCTGTTTCAAAATGAACAAAAAAGCACTGTTGTGAGCTTCTTCGAATTTTTGCTAAATTTTGGCCTCTTTTAAGTTCAAATTCATGTTTTAAAAGGTTTACCGGCCAGCAGCCTAGAAAACTTTAATTATTTTTATCTTTTTATGAAAAATTCAAATTTATTGACCTTTTCTCTTATTTAGATTTTTGGTTTTGTTTTTTTTTAATCTTAGAGCAAAACTACAATTTCTTCACGACTTTACGAAACATGGGTTATTATAGGAAGTCTGACTCAATTAAGAAGTCTAGTTCAAGTATAATGAATAATAATGAGTTTATAAAGGGCGTTTTCTTTTTCTTCAATAAAACTTTAATCTGATCAGATAGTTGAGTTTCTTTGTCTCTTTTACCGGTAATATATCTCGAGCACAAATTCTATGCAAATGTCTTAAGATTTAATTCAACTTAAGTATTTACTTGGTATCATTTATACGATATTATGGACATAAATATTTATTTAATCTCATAAATTCTTTTCAAATTTTTTGTTGTTAATTTTTTTTAATTAGAACAGTATCGGGAGCTTGTTGTTATTGGAACAAGCAAGACATGCAGGCAAGTTCTGGATCGGCAATATATATATATATATATATATATATATATATATTAAAAATAGTGAAATAGGCTATGGAAAGATGAACAGAAATTCCAAAAAAAAAAAAAAATGCTTAGAACTCAATACGTGCGTACCCAAAAATTGTCCTTGTTAGAAACGATTTTCTTTAATCATGGGAAGGATACTATGAAATCAAATTAAATGGAGGCCAATAAACATTAAATTTAACCATATTTATATTCAACTATCTACTAAAATATTTTTCACTTGCCTACTTCTTGATTAAAATATAATACTTCCCTAATGTTCAAAGCCCTCAAACAAATCCCATATTATATTGAGATTCCATCTTCGTATGTGAAAAGCCTTGACGTGAAAGCTATAATGAAGTATAAACTAGGGAAAACAGAATAATATAACCAATACAATGGATAAAGCTTAGCTCAACGTGCTCTCAACATCTTAATATAATTTTTTTTTTCAAAACCCTAAACTCCATATAAACCCTAATTCAAGTCCTCAAAGTTAAAACCCTTATATCTTTGATACACAACACCTGAAAATTAATCAAAGTACACAAAATGCAGAGCGTGATCACTTACACCCGCCGGCAGCCACCCGCATCGACACCGCCATCGCCATCGCCACGCCTAATGCGTAGCAGAAGTGGAACTCCGGCTGGTGAAAGCCGCACGTGCAATAATTCTCTGACAATCTCTAAACAAAGTTTGAATACGAACCGTTCAAAATCAACAGCAAGGTCAAGAATCCACAACAGCGAAGAGAACGTAAACCCTTCAACGATTATTAATGAATGCATGCGAAAGGAGATTAAAGATCAACGTAGCTGCAAAAACATTAACAATAACAAAGATGGTTTTGTTATGCTCTTGCAACGGGGCAGTCCACGTAATGATTACATTTCTGATCATGCGGCAGCAAAGAGTACTAAGGTCAAAGCGGTCAAGAGCTCCCCGTCGGCGTGGGCGTTGTCACCGGGACGATCTTCGTCCTATATGGTACCGCCGGAGTCGTTATCGGCGAATCGAGCTCGGAGGGGGAAACCTAGCGGCATCGGCGGCGGTGTATCCGTATTTTTGAACTACTTCAGGCAGAAGAAAGTGTCACCGGCGCAAGAAGAGGAGTATCATAGGTTTCGAGTTTTGCATGATAGATTGTTGCAGTATAGGTTCGCAAATGCTAGAGCAGAAGCTGCCGTGGCTTCTTTAAAGAATGCTGCTGAGGTAAATGATTTTTCATTATTAATTTAAATTCTAAAGCAATACATTTTTTTTGAGAATTTTAAAACAATATTTATGCTAATTAGTATCTCTAGTTATTTTTTTTTTCCTGCCAACCGAAGTGTTAAAAAGGTATCTAGATTTTAAAAAACAAAAACTACACTCAAATTAACATGACAAGACATTGAAATTAAACTTTAAGTTCAAAAAATAGATTGAAATTACAGTCATTTTTATGTACCCCTCAAATTTACATTTTTTATGAAATGGTCTTCTCAAGTTTAATCGCCCCAACAAACAAAAAGATTGATTTCATTTGTACGGATAGGGATGGTCGTACTCTTATTTTACCTGTATAATCCTTAAACAATTTCCAGGGTAAAATATTTGGAGTGTGGTTCAGAGTATTAAAAATGAGAAACCTAATTTTAGAAAAGAAAATTGAAGTGCAAAAATTTCAACATGAGATCAATCTATGTCAAATTGTCAATCCGCAGATTCGTCTACTCAACGATTGGGCAAAGTTGGAGGGGAAAAATATCGAAGCAGTTGGCAGGGTTACAAGAAAATTATCAGCCCTCTCTGTCAAAATCACTTTTGATGATTATGTTCAGGTGTGCACCACTTTTCTTTCATTATTTCTTTTATTTTCACTCAATAAACTTGCGTTTAGATATAATTTGAGTCTTAGTTATACTTAGTGGCGGAATCTGTGCGGTTCTTGCATTAGATGAGGAGAATACTATATCATCTCTTAATCATTATTATTTATTCAACACAAGCTTACAGCATAAAGGAGAAACAACAAACTTGAATAGGCCCTAATCTAAAAACAGTATGTTTAGGGGGACAATACATAAAATCTATACACAACTTGGCTTATATTTCAATTAAACCCCATTATATACATAGACCTCAATACAATTCGGATATATATATACATACACACACACAAACAACAATTTGACTACATGAATGGTTCTCATTTATAAATATTTTGCCACATTTTTTTTCTAATCAGAATTAGTCAATCATACCTTTCAAAAAAAAATAGTCAATTGTAATTATGATTTTGTTATTTGCAGGCAGACGTGAAGTCCATCTATGAGGCCATGAGTACAGCCTCGCATGTAATGAATGGCATAGAAGCGACAATTACTAAATTCCAGCTCCCGCAGGTTCAATTTTCTTTTACATTGCCAAATAGATTTTTTTTTTTTTTAACTTTAGAATTTTTTCGTCACCATACAAAATTGAGAGGGCATGTTTTTTTTTAGTCCCTACAATTTAAGTCAATTACTCAGTTAGTCTTAATATTTTTAAACATTATTCAAAACACTTTTGTAGTTACCCTTCTAGTTGATAGATATGATTTTTCAAGAGTAAAATAATATTTGTTTCATATGACTTAAATTCAAACAAATCTGACATGCCACATGTGAAAAATAAATGAATTTAGATAGATTTTAACGTAAATATAGGAGGGATTAATTAAGGGGAAATTACCCCAAATCATGAAGGATGTGCCAACTGGGACGAAATGGGAAATTTCCTTTGCAATGACTTAACGTGAAATATATATAACAAGATATAATTTTCATTTATTAATATATATACATACGAGTACAATTAATTATGTTTATTAAGTATTCTCATATAATTTGCTTAGGTTGAGAGGATTCTGCATATGCTTCCCGAGCTTCTAAGCACGGTGGAGCTTGAAGAAGAATGTTTGGAGGAATTGGATACGATTGTGCCCTCTTTATCTCCACTAACGGTGAGCCCTCTTCCAGTCCAAATTATACTTAATAATTTTAAGTTCTATTTGATATTAAGATATTGTTCCTTTTAAACTATAGCTGTTATGAAAAAATATATAATTATAAAATAAAAATTAAAAATGTGCAGCAAACATAACTTTTAAATAATAATTTTGACAAAAATAATAAAGATATCATGAGTTTTTCATCATAAAAGTGGTTGATCGAATTAAATTAATTTTCAAATTACAACAATTAATGTTAACTAAACACTTAGGCTCTGTTTGGTATAATTTTTCAAATAGAACTCATTTAAGTAGAGTTTTTATTAGTAAACCTTTTACAAATAGAGCTTTTACAAAAAAAGTTTTAATTGTTTAGTTGTCAATAAGATTTTTTTAAAAAATTATAAAATTACTCTAATAGGCAAGTTATTTAAATTTATGTTATGACAAAAATGAAATAAGATTATGAAATAAACAAAGGATATATTAGACATTTTAATATTTTAAGAAAGTTTTTCAATCTCTACTTCTAAAATCCTAAATTTTAGCTTTTACTAATAGAGGCAAAATAACTTAATTAATCTAAAAAAACTCTACAAAAAAATAATCAAATAACAATAAAAAATTTCAAAAGAGCTTATGGCATTAAATAAGGACTTATTCCCATAAAAAAACTATGCCAAACAAGTACTTAATAATGTAGCTTTTAAAATACAACTGTCCAATTGTAATACCAAATGTGATTTTATTTTGGCTCATTAGTCTATTTTAAAACCATACCTTATGAATTTACATAACAGTGAAATTAAAGTATCATTTATTACACAATTCGATGTCTATTAGTTATTCTTTAAAACAAAATTAGCCCAGATTAAAGATTATTACTCTTTAACATGTTACAACAATCTCCCTTTAAAAATAAAAATGCTACATTTAATATAAGACATAACTTATGCAATATGCATAATTTTATAATTTTTGTGCTTCTTTTAACCCTACCTAACATTTACCTATCAGTTGGCCATCCTTTTTTGACCTTTTGTTATTCTCTTTGAAAAAAGAAAATCAAAATAATATAACTTTAAATTTATCATAACATATATGAATGTGTTCCTGAACAGGAAAGAGAGAAATACCTAAGTGTACATCTTATGCAAGCGACTGAGGAGTCAAGAAGAAGTTAAGATCACTTGCATTATCATGTGTGTAAAGATAATGTACAATCAACTCATGAAGCTATATATGGATTTTGAGTTTGTACCAGAGTAGAGCTACCAATCACCATGTATAGAGGAGAGTTGAAGTCGTGGTGCCAACAACAAACGCTGAGCAGAAAATTTGTTCTCTGTGGTCGATGGTTTTCACACAATTCAGTGGAAGATTTTTGTTTTCAAAAATAATAATAATAATAATACAGTTGTTTATACGATTTGACCTTTGAAGAAATGAAGTCATTGATGGGTTCATGTACCAGCAGCCTTCAGGCCAATTATTCTATTTTTTATATTATCAAGAACGGGCCTCGTCTTTATGAAAAATCCAACAAAAAAAATGGAACGGGCCTTGTCCTAGACATTGATGAGTTTAGGGTTTTGATGGGCTGACAATGATTTCAAGCACAAGGGCCGAACCCCCTCCCCGAAGTTTTTCATAAAAATTTTTAAACTTTATTTTATTGATTTATTTTGTGTATTGAAGTACGCAATGTCATAGCTATGCACTTCTTTTAGCCCTTGCTAAATTAAGTAATCTTCTCTTTAAAAAAAAAACTAAAAAGTAGACGAGTGACCAAATTATACATTAATTTTTAGCCTCATTCTTTCTTAAAGATTTAAGGTGGGGTAATCAACTAAGAATATGTTTGGGATTGAAGTGCTTTAATTTTTAAACTATAGCCGCCGTGGAAAAAAACTACAACTATAAAATAAAAATTAATAATATATAATAAATATAAATTTTAAATAATAATTTTGATAAAATTATTAAAAATATAATAGATTTTTCATTATACAAGTGAAAAATCATATCAATATATATTTCAAGCTACAGAGGCTAGTATTTATCAAACACTTTAATACTATAACTTTTAAGGTACAGTTACCCAATTTCAATTATAAGCACACCCTAAAAAAATTGCTTGAAACTTATTGGGTCAAGCCTGTGGGACAAAATTGAGCAATTTTTAAATAAATGCTTTAAGTGTTCATTAAATGTTTTGAGTTATAATTTTTGTTAAATGTAAATATAAGAATCTTTTAGGAATTAAATATGAAAATTATTTATTTTATCAAACATTATAAAAAAATGTATGTTAAGGACCAATACAAAAAATTATCTTATTATGGTTTATAAAATATTTTCCAAAACTTAATGGACATAAAAGAAATTTTCCAAAAGCTAGCCCTTCTGGCCTCTACCCACCACTTCCGTATCCTCGTGTGGTCCATTTGATTTGATTTGTTTTTTTTTTCACCTGGATTAAATTGAAAATTTGAAATAATCTTTGAATAAATGCTAACACGTTTATATTGAATTTTAGTTTAAAAGTCATGATTTTAACTTTTAAGCCAAAAATTTAAATGAAGAAACCCCCCACAATAAATACAGATAACTATGTTTCGAAGCCCTTTTTTTTTTACACTAGAATATACACGAATTTTTAATGTTTAACGATTGATGAAATTAAACATTAATTCAAAACTAAAAAATAAGTGGCCCCCACAATGTATTATTAATTTTTTATTCTCTCGCCTTCTATCTTGTTCTCTTATAATTTATATGCTTTGATTCTTTCATTTTTCTCTACATCTTATTTTTCAAAATTCACTTGATATTGAAAGTTTTAATCTCAATATGAAATAAAGTATCACAGTCTTATTTCATGTCTTTTATTCGATTCAACGTTTATAATTCTTTTTAATAAACACAAACAGAACAATTTTATTGCCACTGGAGGCTGGAGCAAGTTTGTACTGAGGGGTAAGCAAATATAAAGATGTGACTTTATCTAATTAAAACCCAATAATCAGCCCTTAAAAAATGATTTTTCAAAAAAGAAAATGGTCAACCCTGAAATTGTTCTATTATTTTTCGTGCCATCAGAGATTAACATCAAAAGTCTCTATCAGTATCATCTGTGAGCCTATTGTAATCATTTTATTATTTTAATTATGCCTCCCATACTTATTCTCTGCTTAACAATTAAATAAAACAGATGTAGGTAGCATTTTTTTTTATTTGAAATCTGAATATGTTTGAATTTTTTTAAAATCTGAATGGGTTTGAATATAAAAATATGAATAACATCTTTTTTTTTTCAATATCTAAATATAAGTGGCATTTTATTTATTTTTATAATAAAAAAAATCTTAAACTTGATTATTTGATATTTATGTCCTTATAAATTAAAACAAAAAAAGATGATTAGATTTTATAGTTTAGGAAATAAGTTATTTCATAGAGATATTTTTAGAATATAATATTTACTTGTCATTTAGATCTTTTTTCCATTTAAATAAAAGTCACAAAAATTTACTTTTTTTATTAAGATATAAATATCTGAAAATCAAATATAAGTTTCAAAAAATAAATAAGCATATTTTAAAAAAAATCTGAAATTAATAAAATTTTATACTTCAGATTTTTAACAAACAATCTTATACCAAGGACTTGAGTGTCTCAAAGCTTAATAATTGTACGAGTGAAAATAGGATATGAGATAATAACAAAAAATTATTAATAATATAATATAGGGCCCACTATTAATATTTAGTTTTGCTATTATGCTTTCATAGAAATACGATTCGGTATATTCTTGCGTCGGGGAAAAAAAAACGCTGTCCAGTAATATGTATATAATCTTAGGATTAATATTTAATTATTGTTTATTTGATCAAAGATTGTAAAAAATTGTTAAGAACCAATAACAAAAATTAACTTGTTATGTGGTTTATAGTTTTTTTCCCCTAAAATTAATGGCCTAGAAGAAATTTCGAAGACAACCCCAGCTACAATCCAGGCCAACCCCCCGCCACCCTCTGCCTCTGAGTATGGTCCATTTGATTTGATTGCATGCATTAATACTTCCAAATCTTTTACCTTAGCTAGCTGTACATTACATACTGTTGATCCCTTGTGCAGAACAATGTCTAATTAACTTTAAAGTTGCCAAGCTTTTAATTTCTTATCATGATCTAGTTAAGTTGATAAGAATTAAGAGTCACTGATGAATGATATGGTACATGTTTCCTTTGTTAATGGTAGTTGAATCATTTGGAACGCAGCCTCATTTTCATTTGGCGGGCTGTCAATTATATGCTCCTTTTTTCAAAATGATTGAATTTTGGGACGTTTCATTTAAGTAAGAAAACTACGTGCCCTGATAATTAATTGCACGCAAAGATTCAAGAGAGAACACGTAACTGCATGCATTAATCGGTTCTGTTTTGGCTAGCCTATAAATAGAGCTCCAGGGCTTCGAAGCCTAACATCGCAGCAAAAGCAAACATTTGTGTCTTTCTTTGACTGTTTTGGAAAGATGGGGAAGCTTTTTAAGCATGCTGGTGTGGTGATTCTGGTGTTTGTGTTGGTGATTGGAATTTCGGAATGTAGGAACCTTGAGGAAGATGAGGCTTCTAAACCCTCTGGAGTTGGTTATGGTGGTGGAAGTGGTGTAGGAGGAGGTAGGGGAGGCCTTGGAACCGGTGGGGGTGTTGGTGAAGGACTCGGTGGTGGTGTTGGAGGTGGACAAGGCGGTGGTTCAGGTGGAGGTACCGGTGGCGGGATAGGAGGCAGTGGTTTTGGTGGGGGTTCCGGTAGCGGAATAGGAGGTGGTAGTGGTGCACAAGGTGGTGGAAACGTTGGTGGTGCTGGCAGTGGTTCTGGTGGCGGTGGCTTTGGAGGTGGAAATGGACAAGGCGGTGGCATTGGAGGTGAAGGTGCCGGTGGAGGAGGCAGTGGGGGTGGTGTTGGTGGAGGATTTGGGGGCAAGTTTTAATGAATTCTAATTGAACTTTACGTACCCAGCTATTGAGCTTGTAATAAAACCATGCTCGTGCATGCATGTGTTGTCGTCTAAAATATATTTATCTAGCGAGAGACAGAGCCTCTCATAACTAGTACTATCTATTTCTAGAATAAGTAAAATGATAATATTGCATGTCCTTAATTAATTAATTTGAGAGCACTCCATGTATGTATGCTGCTCTCAATGGTGTATGCATGCAATTGTTTATCAGTTTTATGCCTTGCGAGACATTCTGTAAGTTTGTCTCACCGCAAATCTTTGCCTGTACAATTATGGCCGGTTAGGGCAAGAGATTATAATCAATTAATGCGTCCGAATTTTCGGATGTGATTTGCATTTATACGTTTGCAATTATCTATTCTTTTAATATTTTCTGCTGTGATGGATAATTTCCGTGAAGTGAAAAATAAAATACGGCTCTTGATTTTTTCCAACCATCTAATCTAACCTTTCCACATGCATCACCGTCAAACCATGCATAAATAAAGAAATACTAATAAGATTGAAAAAGAAATGTAATTTCAAAAGAATAGAACTTAAACTTAAGGTTATGTTTGGGAGGTAGGATTAAGTTTAGGATTAAATTAATTTTGGAACTAATTATTTATCTTATGTTTGGCAAGTTTTACTTTGGATTATATCATGGGGCTACATTTGAATTTAGTCTTAAGATTATGGGATTACCAATCCCAATTAAAATATGAGTTTAGTTAGGATTAACTTAAAAATATTTATTTATTTATTTATTTATTACTTTAATAACTAATGAATATTTAATTTAATAATCACTATATTAAAATTAATCATGAAAATTAATAATACCAGTAATTGGTTGCTTTTATATAATTTGCTAACTTTTTGATAAAATAAAATATACTTAAAATATTTAATAAAAATTAAATCAAATGTTTAAATAATTTTAATTTAATTTAAAGTAATTAATTTTTATTTATTTATTATAATTATGATTGCTTAATAATTAATTTTTTGTGTATTTAACCTTAATTAATTGTCTTTTAAATTAATATTAATAATTATTTTATTATTAAATATTCACAAATAGTTTATATTTATATTAAATGTCAACTTAAATGCTATTTAATTTTATTAAAAAATAATTTAATATAGTCCAATCTAATATTGTGTGTCAAACGTAGCTTAAGTGTTATCTTCGTGTTCGAATGGACCTCTCCCCCGTAGAATTTACTAGCTCCTTCGAGTTACTACTAATCAAGGAAAGAGCTTTCATAAAATGAAACACTACTATTAAAAACTCAATGGGAGCTAAGATGAAGAATATAAATTTGAGTTGAGAAAAAAATACTATAAACAGTAAACTAAGGACCCAAAACGCAATTTTGTTTTTTAAAAAATCTTAATTTTAATTAGGATTTTCATCCTTCTTGCGTTTTTAACCCCGTAACTTGGGGAGTAAGGGCCCCGTGGGCCACAACATTAGCCACCCATACAACCAAATGTTTCTTTAACTTATACCCTACGTGAGATATCCATCACCGTATGAAAGAAAAATGATAAGAGAATTAACTCACAGACTCGAGAAAGATTTAATTAGATTAATAATACCAGCATACATACCACGTCGTATTACGCACATCACTCTCGCTACAACACAAAGTTTGTAGCTAGCATTACTGTTATTTGAACCAACAAATAAAACAGTAAAACATACATGGGTTATCGTCGACCTAAAAAGAATTGTTTGAAAATTACTCGATTAAACTCTTAAGTATGAGAATATACAATAATATCAATATAATACTTAATACTATGTAACTTCACTACACAAAGCATAATACATTACTAATTACGGTTAGGGGTGTTCGCAGATTGAATTTTACGGATTGAACATCAATCCATATGCGATCCATTATTTTGCAGATTATGAATTTTCAATTCAATCCAATCCACGGATTGGTGAAACTCAATTCAAATCCAATCCACTATTTTACAAATTTTTTTAGAGACTACAAATTTTTAATTTTGTTTAATCCATGAACTAACTAAATAAAAAAATTAATATAAAAATAAATTTACTACCGGTCAAATTTAAAATCAAAATAAGATTTAAATAAGTTAATTGTTTAAATAAAACTAGAAAATACATTAAAAGTCTCAAAATATAACACACCAAAAAGAAAAAAAATCTCATTTGTTTAAATCAGTATATGAAAATTAATTGTTTAGAAAGCTATATTTATTTATTTAATGATTTTTTATTTTATATTATTATCGGATAAGATAGAATATGGTGTTAATGTAACTCTATTTTAACTTACTTATTTATTAGTAAATACTAATGCCATATTTAAAAGTTTAATTTTTATTAAATAAATATTTTTTATTTTTTTGTGGATTCACAGATTTTTGGGGATTTATAGAAGTAAATCTATATCCAATCCACCGAACTGCAGATTTTTAAATTTTCAATCCAATCCAATCCATCAATCCACATATCAGATTTTTACGGATCAAATTTCTACGGATCAAACGAATTGAGCGGATCAGATTGAATTCTGAACACCCCTAATTACGATGCCAATTGACTAGGTGATATTGGCTTATTGTGGCAAGGTGCATATCATTCAGCCAACAACAGGAGGTTCATTCGCCTGACCCATTGCATTGACCCAAACCCAAACCCTATCATATCTGAATTTGCTCGTCATTGAAGTTCCAAGTATTAGCATGATTGGATTCACGATGGCGTTCTGCAACTTTATCGTTGCAGCAGCCACTGTCCCAATTTCACCCACCAGCTCCGGACATGAGGTCTTACCTATAAAATGAATAATTAATTTTATCATGCGAATTATATTAAAGATCTTATAAATTAAGGGGGAAAAATGAAATGACTTTGAACTAATTAGTCTAAATTAATGAATTACCTGAACAAAAAGTTGCCATATTCTTTCTCTATATGATCAATTGCTTGCTATTGCTAATTGTGCATTTGATTTATTTGGTGTGTGTGTATATAGATTATATATAGAGAGAAAAAGAGATTCAACTGTGAGAAGTGATCCTGAAGTTTCAATGTTGCATGCCGATGTGTTTCGTGTTGAAGCCACGTTTGAAAAATGATATTTCCACTGCTTACGTGTTCACTTTCTTCTAATCTTCTTGTCGTAACACCTCATAACACCTCAATTTCACTAATAAGTACTGAAGTAAAATTGAAATGAAACTGTATTTTATCACTCTCACATATAAAATTATCAAATTAATATCCAACAATAAATGTTTTAAGCCTCCAAAAGATAATAAGTGTGAAATAACAAATTTTCTAATAAATATCATCATAAAGAAAGCTAATATTCGTAGCTTATTAATGTAACATTACTTCCCAAAAAAAACCGAGGTTTTATTCTTCCTCCTAAGACCATAAACTAAAATCATCTAATTCTATCTACAAAAATGTGATACCGTCAACTCGGTAAGTAAACTCATACACAATACTAAAAACTGTTAAAATATAATTTAATAAAATTTCTTAGATATGTATAATAATAATAAGGGAATTTACCTTTGTAAATCATTATTTCATAAAAATAAATCAAAATATCATAAAGTTATTTAAATCCTTTAAACATTACAATAGCGTTTGAAACACATAAAACATAATTACCTCATGCCACATAGTATCACCTGTAGACCCGGTGACCTAGCCATATAACATCATTCAAGGTACTGTACTCTACGAGAATCATTAACATCAACATCGTATGTGCACATAATCCAACTAACCTTCTATAATTTAACATAACTGCAGACAATGAGCCAAAACATTTAAAATCATCCTTGAACTTTTAATCATTTGTAAGCTTTTGTAAATTACATTTAAATAATTGATAATTATTTCAAAATATCTGACTTAAAACAATTTAATAAAAATTTTCATTTTTAAAATAATTTATGACACAAGTTTTTAATAAATAAAGTTTCGTTATAAATAATTTTAAAGAATGATTTTACTTAACAAAATATTGTAATAGACTAAAAGAAATCAGTTTCACATACTTTTCAATATAATACATACTCTGAATAAAAGTAATTTAATAGTGAAATACATGTATTATATATGAATTTACTTACCTCAATCCTCAACAATAAAGAACAATAACCTCAATCTCGAGCTAAATCTCGTCCTAAAACATTAAGATACATCTTTATCAATATTACCACTCATTATAACCTTGATATAAATCCATCATAATCAAGCCTAGTCATAAATACTAAACCATTAAAATTAGTCTAAACCTGACTATCCTATACAAGTTGATTTGTACCAAACTAATCATGTATTGAAAAATTGTAAAATCAAAGAAAAGAAACCATAAACATGTGCAGCATTTCATATAAAAATTCAAAAGAACAAATAAAGGTAAAAAATATAATGCAAAAAGAATTTTACATGCACATATCCACACTGCTCAACAAAGATAAAATCAAAAGTTGTTGAATTAAAAAATTTGTAAAATATTTAATAGAATTCATAAAAAGTAGACCACTTAATTTTACAACAATAGAGACATCAAGAAACAATATATCAACTTTTTAGAATTTTTGAAGATGTGAAACTATTTTAAAAGAATTTATATTAAGAGACCAATAAACCTATCTAGAAACATTTAGGTTTATGTTTTGCACTTTAAAAATTCATAACTTAATGCTCACTCAATGAAAATTAGTCAAATAAACTTTAAATCATAGAGGATTCATAATGTTATATGAATATTATTTTTATACATTCTAAAACATTTTAACGGCCTAAAATAATTTTATCGTTAGCCATCGCAATTTTGGAAAGTAGTTTTCAGAACTGCAGCAGCCCAACATAATGCTTTTTATTAATTTTTATCATCGACCAAAAATTATGAAATTAAATATACAGTAAACAGATATAATAAGGATTTAATATAAAAATCAACATAATTTTCAGGGATCATTTGGATAGACAAAAAAAACTGTGAAGTCAAACATGCTGTTGAAAATTGGAAATTTTCTAGCACCACTATTCTAAATTCGAAAATTCACAATAAATTGGTTACTTGCAGTCTTTTTACACAAAATATATCATTGAAAACCTTAGGATTTCTAGTTTAATTTTATGAAGCTTTCATGCAAAAATTGAATAATAAATAAAGAGAAAACGGAAATAAAATCACAGTGCTCATGCCTCATAATGCCTAACTAGTCATTCATGATAAAAATAATAATGTATGCATTCATCATCAAATATATAAGATTAGAGAATATGTATTAGAGAAGGATAATTATCTCAAAACTTCTTTCAAACGTGCAT
Source organism: Luvunga scandens (assembly GCA_030449905.1). Taxonomy (NCBI): domain Eukaryota; kingdom Viridiplantae; phylum Streptophyta; class Magnoliopsida; order Sapindales; family Rutaceae; genus Luvunga; species Luvunga scandens. The sequence continues at coordinate 3,935,514 of JASUUG010000711.1, forward strand.
AAAGGAAAACCCTAGAATTCTTTGCTTTTATACGATTATTAGTTTAAAGATTTTTAGTTGTAAGGCGATATGAAGAGTTTAAGTTTAATGAAAATACTTGCTTTTATAAAAATATATTATACGATAAAGATGATATTATCTAATAATTTATTTTAAAAAATGAATAAATAAAAGAATTATGCTTTATCTCAAATAATGTTAATTCAAATAATTTAACACAAACAAACGATAAACAACTAAAAAGATAAGTATAATCAAACAACAAGGAACGATTGGTATAGTTGTCCTCATTCTGTACATGCATACGAACAAGAATAGCTAAACAATGAGGATTTTACAACCTCTTCACGGGGGAATGGAGTGAATAGGCCTCTTTAATTTCTTTTTTTTCTTTTTTGGTCAATGAGATCATGCAATTGGCATCAAATAAAAAGTTTGTTCTTTATTTTTTTTTTTGGTTAAATGTTATATTTACAAACATATAAAAATGTTTTAATATAGGATTTTAAATTGGTTAAAGTTTGGAAGAATTATTAAATTGTAGAATTTAATAGTGTAATGATAGGTAAAGTTATTAAACCATACGGTTTAATAACTTTCTCAAATTTTAATAAAGTTATGAATCATGTAAGTTATGCAAACTTATTCCTATACTTGCAACCATAAAGCATAGTTGGGTTTATTGTCATGGGTTTATTACACTGTTCGGATGTAGTGCTAAATACGTGGCGGGAAATTTTCTTTAAGTCCGATTACTTAGAGAGTTGAGTCAAGAATCGACTAAATTTACTTATATATTTAAGAAGAAGATCTTCAACACTACAGCATGTGTGGACTGGATACGCAAGAGGATTGTTCCTTTATTGTAAGTTGGGGTATATGTAGTTATGTAAAATTCATTAATTCAATGATGGTTGTATAGAGAATATAAAAAATCTACGAGGTCAATAACAAAAAAAAAATAATAGAATAAAAGGAGATGGGAGAGGTCAAGTGTTGTTCCATTTAAACGCTATCGAGGGTTATTTTTGGGAGGTTCAAAACCGATTTAGAAAGTTAAAAGTTAATTTTAGTGTTTAGTAAATTTTTTTAAAAATTAATTTAACAAAATCACCCTATTCTATGATATATTTTTAAAAGTAGGAAATGAGTAATTTTTCAAAATTTGATTTTGAGAATCACTTTCATACTTAATACAATTCTATATATCCTCATATATATTATATAAGTTTAAAATTGTCTTTATTAATTAGGAAATAAAACTCTTAACTTTAAGGCGATTATTGTTACTACCAATTATAATGAGATAAGAAGAAAATAAAAAATAAAATTAATAATATAAAATATTTATTTGAATTATATTTACACAATAAAAAGTATTTTATATATATGTTTATAAATGTTTAAATATATTTTTATTTAATATTATGTTCAATTCAGTTATTTATATTGTTATAGTAGTTTATTTGTGAGATTTATCAAACCCATACGATCGCTTTTAAAACTTAAAATACTTTTAAAATAAATTTTATCAAACTTTTAACTGATTATTTTTATAGCACAACTAACGTTAATTATTTTAAAAAGTACAGCATTACCAAATTAGTCTTTAGTATTGTCTCTAATCTCTATAGAGCATGGTCATTTAGGGCCCGTTCGGTACCATTTTCAAGACCTTGTTTTCATTTTTGTTTTGGGAGTATAAATATAATACATGTTTGGTGGGTTGAATCCAAAAAATAAATTACAAAACAAAGAATTCATATTCACTTTTACAGTTATAAAATTGAAAACATCTTAAACATGTTCTCAAATGAATTACAAATTAAATTAAAAAATAAATCCCAAAACAAAATCCAAAAGTTATCTTCCTCTCGCAAAATCTTATCCCCTCCCTCTCGTTATCTCTTCACAGCTCTCCTTTCTTCGTGGCAGATACTTCTCTTTCAACCACAATCCACCTAAACTGTGCACAAATCTCTCTCTCTCCTTCCTCTTTATCTAGGTCTACTTCACAGCTTTCTCTCTATCTCTCGGTGGCTGTTACTTGTTGTCAACTACAATCCACTGTCATAACTCTCTCTCTCTCTCTGTGCCCAAAATCAACTGCTGCTCCATCTCTGTTGCTATTGTTGTCCCGTCTCTACTCAGTCTCAACTAATGCTTCTGCTGCTCTTTGCTTCATTTTTGCTCCATCTTTACTCGTTGGTACTAGTCTTCAATTTTTTGATTTGAGTAAATCGTAAGTGTGGTTCTTTATGTTTATTTTAGACCTAAATCATATTGGTTCAATTTTTTAGACAAATAGGATGTTTGACTCTTGAGCTCTGCATTTGTATCTTATTTGAGAATTGTTAGAAAAAGGAACGATTTGCTATTGGCTCAATTTGTGACAAAAGAAACATATATCTATTTAGATGCCCATATGAGAAATATGAGAAGAAAAGAAATTATGGTACTTGTCTAATGAGTTACAAAATTCTGTGCTTGGTGGCTCCATAAAAATATATCAAATTGAAATTTGATTGGAAAGCCTTTCATGAGATTGTGCGACAAAAGAAAGAACGTTTTTCTTGGAGTTTTTTTTTTTTTTTTGACTCAAAAGTCCATGGGTCCAAACTCTTATTTCTTGTATGAATTGTAGACACCTTTGTTTAGTTCTCTTACTTGTATTCTTATTGACTACAATGGTATGAATTTGATTGAGAAGTGTTTGGTTATATAATAATAATAATAATAATAATAATAATAATAATAATAATAATAATAATAATAATAATAATAATAATAATAATAATAATAATAATAATAATAATAGCAGCAAAATTATTATAATAAATGGTGTGCAGAATTCTGTTTAGGAATATTTTAACAAAATACATGTCAAGACAGAGTGATGTCTATCACGGTTTTATTGCTGCAAGTGCATTATTTTCTTTGTACTAAAGTGAATCTTTGATGTATTTATTAAGTTTACTAAGAGCAATCTTAGTTAATTTTGATGATTTATATATGCATTTAATTTCATTTTTAATAATTCATGTGTAGGAAATATGGATTATTGGCTTTGCTTGGACTTATGGTTTGCACAATTTTATTTGGGATCGATGAGCTTCAATGATAAACACTTATAGTTCATCTTTTCTTTGACATGGGACTTGCTTTTCCTCTCTCCATCGTTTTTGTTCTCTATTTATGTGGTAGCAGTTTTATGTTTTGGGTTGGTTAGGAAACTACGTGCTAAAATTTTGTCAAACTATGTTGACATACTCTAATCACTTTGCTGCAAGGCCAAAGTGTAAGCTCATAGTTGACATTATCGCAGTTAGAGCTCATTTTCATAAAATAAGTGTAATTTAAAAATATGAAAAGAAGTGTAATTTGAAAATACATTGTACACTATTGAATTTGATTTATCTCTAGCAAGTGTTAATGCATGATGTCTATAATGTAATTTTTTTTATAATTATTTTATTTAAATTATATGTGTTGTAATATATAGCTTAATTATAGTGTAAAAACAATGACAATGTAATTTTTTTTTTATTAATGCTAATACTAAAACTTTGTCATCACGTAAAATTTTTCATAATTATTTTGTTTAAATTATTTATGATATGTTTGTGTATGTATTAATTAAACAATTATTTTTTAACTATGACTTAAATTTTTAATGAAAATTGTTTCTGAAAATAGTATTACCGAACACATATTTTTTGTTTTTATTTTTTTCAATTATGTCTACCGAATATATATTACTGTTTTCAATTTTAAAATGCAAGATACAGAAAACGATACCAGACGCATATTTAAATTTAAAATATAATAACTGTAAAATATTATTTTTCTTTTTATTTTTATTTTTAAAAAATATTAATTCAGAAACAATAACGAAAAGGTCTTTAATTATTGCAAGTTTTGTAGTATATAAATGCCAATGGGCTAAGGGCCAGTCAGATCTTGGGCCGGCAAGGAACTCAAGAGCTCGTAGTGTTTGACAGTGTCAATTATGCAGTAGAAAAGCCCAACAAGCCTAGCTCATCAAATCGATTTGCCAATTGCTGCCGCCCGTACAGCCCTAGGTGTTGTTTCATGAAGTCGGTAAGACTAGTCGTACATTCACGAAATTTAAAAGTACGCTGAAGACCCACATGAAGAGACTACTCTTTAAACTGGCGTCACAAACTTGGTGCTACATTTTACTCTTCAGCCACAGGCCCACAGCTTCAAAACTGAGCCTTCTTTTTGATAATTTGTTCAAATAGGTTTCAGCGGCATTACACAGTCAAGTAACAATCACAAGTCTACAGTAGACAAATCACAAATTTACAGTTAATCCACGTGTACCAATAATGAGGAATAGGAAGGAAATTCAGTGCAGTGGGATATCTGGATATTCCCAGTGTGCACAACATTATTTAGTCTTTAGAGTTCGCGTAGGCCGTTTTAAATCATCCTCCACTGTATTAGTAGGTTCATTAATTGACACGACACTAAAATTTTTGTACGGAAACAAATCTATCTATTATATGTAATTTTCATAACAAACATCAATTTATCTACTACAAATCTAAACCTAGATAAAGAAAAATCTCCGTCACTATAGATATAAGAAAAAAAAAAAATAAGCACAAAAAATAAAAGAAACGGAACAATTTGGTCGGACAAACTTCCGGGCAATTCAAAGTAAAACTAAAACAAAATGTATGAGTTGATATAATTAATTAAGTACAAAATTTGCGTCATAAGTGACCAAATTTTACTTTGAATATTTTTTTTTTTCTTAGTGTGCTACGGATTTTTTAGTGGTCATGGCATGTTTGCCCCTTTTATAAAATAAATGATCCTTCATCCATAGCTTGCTACGTGTAAATTATATTCGCGGATATCAAATTGCGCCGCGCCCGACGTGCCTTATCACGATTGTGTTACTTTTACAAATCGCGACTTCTCATGCTGCAAAAGCACAACGCGCCCATATATTCGTCAGTCATTCCACCATATTCCAAACTTACAACATTATATGCTTCGTAATTCATATATATAAGCCTCAACAACCAGAGTCATTACCCAGAATGTAACTTGTAACACCCGAATTAAAAAATAACACCTGCAAATTGCATTGAAAATAGGGAAAAAAAAAAGAAAAGAAAAATCACTTCTCCTATACCAATCCCCACCATTAGAAAATTAGCCGAAAAAAATTTAAAAAAAGAAAAAACCGTAACGTTAATCCTATTAACATTCAACTGTAGCCTTCTGGGCTAAAGCGTCATCACTATCACCCACACTAATCACAACATCACCAGCACCGCCGCCGCCGCTGCCGCCGCGGCCGAACAAACTTCCGGGCAATTTCCGCTTCGGCTTCGCTTCTTGAAGCATCAACACGACGTCTCTCATCGAGGGTCGGTCAGCCGGATTGCGGCTAGTGCATAGCAATGCAATTCTTAGCATCTGCATCATTTCTTCCCGCACGGATGCACACGAGGCCCCGGCATTCTTGTCCAAAACGTCATTGATACCGTCCTTAGTCTTGATTTTAGACCTCACCCAATCCACAATGCTGTTCCCATCCCCAAATTCAGCATCAACTGATCTTTTACCGCTTATAATTTCCATTAGCACCACCCCGTAGCTGTATATGTCGCTCTTCTCATCAACTTGGAGTGTGTATGCATATTCTGCAAATACAATTACACAAACAAAAGTTCAGTTGGATGATAAAGTCAATGATCATAATCATGGTCAATGTTGAAACTAAATTCATGGTGGGGACCCAAAGATATTGGGCAAATCTTGCTAAAACGACTTGTGAAGACAGAAAAAGTGCTAAAGGAAAAAGAGGGGGTTGGTTTCATCACGCGCATTAATCCACTATTTGCAAAACTGCTACAAAGAGCAGCATACATCGGTTAGTGCTCTTGTAGCATTGCCCATCACTCTAAACAGCAAAGCTACCATGCGGTAGGGGCCAGGGTGTCCCATTGTGAACAATTTGCCCATACACCAGTGGTTGGATATGAATTCAAGTCTCCGTTTGCCAAAAAAAAAAAATTAACTTTTAAAACAACAATTTTCTGATTTAGCCCTATTTAGCCCTATAAGACTAAATTCTCTTTTTCAACTTTAATCCCAAAATGTTAATTCTCATAACATTTGGCCCCTCCTGAATTTTCAACTATGGCGGCGCCCATGCATGAGCCCATTTCATTGATTACAATGAATTTTTTTTTTTTTTTTACTAATATTATACCGACACATCAGTTTATACATAAAAAAATTTGTGTTCATACCATTATTATTACTTCATGAAATTTATTTCAATCTAATCTAATTTAGAGATATAAGATTTTAAAATTTGCAAAGTATTTTTATTCTTTCAATTAGTTTTCTAAAATCATGTTCGAAAATTATGATGTAAATTATCTAAATCAAATTTTCTTGTTCCTAAGTGTAGAACAAATTCAAAATCCTCAAATGCTTAGATTCCATGAGCCATCTTTAATTAAATACAATCAAGAAAGAAGATACATTGAAGATAATAGAAAAAGAAGAGAATTCTTTATTACTTTTGAGCCGAAATCAACCGCCCCCTACCATAAATGTGTCGTTTTCAATTAAACTCATTTTTTTATTAGTTACTTATAAGGATAAGATTAATCTATGTCGTCCCTTAATCTAGATAACTCAGTTGTCAGGGCCGTCCAAGTTCCAACTCTACCCTACTGTGAAGATCCTGTAAAGAATAATAGGATGGGATTGATTGCTCAATTTAGCTGAGGACAAAGGAATATATGTACTGATGATATCATAATCAACCTCAGCTAACTTGAGCTAAAATGATGCAATTTAACTGTGTGCGCTTGCTAACGTGCGCATATGCGGTGTCAAACTTTTGGTCAACCCAACAAAAAGGAGCTTCAAACAAAGACAAAGACAAGAACGTACCTGGCGCAATGTAGCCGTACGACCCGGCGATGACGGACATTGACTCATCACTCTGGATCAGCTTGGCCACGCCGAAATCGGCCACTCTGGCCTCCATCTCACCGTCCAATAGAATATTACTCGGCTTGAGATCACGGTGGACGATCACGGGATCACAGTCGTGGTGCAGATAGCAAATCCCCTGCGCCACGCCGAGCGCAATCTTGTACCTCGTCACCCAATCAGCCACCAAATTTTCTCCTTTATTTTTGGCGTGCAACAAATCGTCCAAATTCCCATTCGGCATGTACTCGTAGAGCAGCATCGTGCACTCCCTGTTGCTGCAACACCCTAACAGCCTCACTATGTTTCTATGCCTCACGTTTCCCAACACGTCCACCTCAGCAAGCACCCCTCTTCTCCGTCGGATATTCTCCTTATGCTTACCCCACAACTTCTTCACCGCTATGATCTCGCCACCTGGCATCTCGGCTTTGTAAACAGTTCCTGTGGACCCCATCCCCAGGATCTTATCGCTGATAGACAAACACTCCAGCACATCATCCGCCGTGAAATTCAACCGCTGAAACGCCGTCAATTTCCACGGCCCCATTTCTCGATCGTTACTAAATCCACGGCTGTAGTTGGCGTGGAAGCACCGAGTCCCGGCAACGAGAACAAACAATCCGATGCCGAACGCGGCCGCCATGATCCACACTATAGCTCCAGCGGTTTTCTTCGGCTGCTGCTGGCGGTTACGTACTTCCACGTCACCGGCAGCAAGCCAGTCGGCCGGACACGGTTTTGTCAAAACTCGGCCGCAGAGGCCTTCATTTCCAAGAAATGAAGACGGATGAAGATTCGGAAATATCGTCCCCGAAGCCGGTATCGGTCCCGTTAACAGATTATACGACACGTTAAAGCTCTCCAACGTGCTGCAGTTTTCGAAGTTCGAAGGGATGGTGCCGGTGAGGAAGTTGTGGGAAAGATCAATGTCCGTGATCGAAGGAAGCCCCGATATCTCCCACGGGATAATTCCCGTAAGCGAATTTCGGCTCAAATTCAACAGCAAAAGCTTCTCACAGTGGCCAATATCCCAAGGAATGCTCCCATTCAGCAAGTTGTTATGCAACTCTATCTTGTAAATGCTCTTACAGCCGATGAAATCCGGAATCTTCCCGATCAACTTACTCGAACTCGCCGACAAAATCTTCAAATTTGGCGCGCTCCATATGTTACTCGGCAGACTCGTTCCAAATGAATTTTCCGAGACGTTTAAGTACTCCAGCTTTGGCGCATTGCCCAGATCTCGAGGAATTTCTCCCGATAAATTGTTACGGCTCATGTCCATGAACGTCAAGTTCGGCAAGAGGCCAAAACCTTGAGGGATAGAGCCGTTGAGTTGGTTATCTTGGATTCGTAACCTTGACAACGACGTGCAGTTTACAAGATTCTCCGGAATGGAATACGTAAAGTTATTGGAGAATAGAATGAGCTTGAATAACCTGTTGCCGTCGCAAATACTCGGCGGGATAGGACCCGTGAGTAAATTCGAGGAGACATCGACGGTCAACAACTTGCCATTTGACCCCAGCTTCTGCGGGAGCACTCCCGTTAACTGATTGTTCCACAAAAGCAGGGTGTCTAAATCCGTTAACAGCTCGATATCTTGCGGAATTTCGCCGAAGAGGGCATTGTTCATTAAGCTGAGTCTCGTCAGCCCTTTCAAAGAAGCTAACGATGCAGGGATTGGCCCCGAGAGTTGGTTATCGGATAAATCAAGAACCTGTAGAGCTTGCAAGTTGCCGTAACTCACCGGGATTTCTCCTGTGAAACGGTTCTTGAACAGCAGTAGCATTTCGAGTTTAGTCAAGTTACTTAGCTCATTCGGAAGGGTGCCAGAGAGATTACAAGCCGAGATATCCATGTACTTGAGATTTATGAGCGATGCGAATTCAACTGGGACTTCGCCTTGGAAGTTATTGTAACCAATCTCTATACGCTCCAGCTGAGTTAACAACCCTAGCTGAGGTGGCAATGATCCTGTTAAAGAATTTCCAGCCAAATCAAGAAACTGTAGGTTTGATAAATTGCCGTAATCCGATGGAATTTCACCGTCGAAGTAGCTTCCGCCAAGGTTTAACTGCTGGAGAGAGTTCAGCGGGACAAATTCTAGCGGTAGTGGACCCGTGAAGCTGTTACTGTAAGCATTGAAGATTCTCAAGAACCTGAGCTTGGAGATTCCAGGTGGGAAAGTTGAGTTGAAGGAGTTGTGGCTGATGTCGATTGTTCTTAGCTTAGTTAGTTCGAGAATGGCTGGTTGGAGAGGCCCGTCGAAGGCATTTGCACTCAAATTCAAATGAGTTAAGCTCGTTAAGTACCTGATTTCAGGCGGAATGGGACCAGAGAGGGAGCGGCGGGAGAGATCAAGTGAAGTGATTTGAGACGATTTAGGGTTACACTTGATGCCCGACCAAGAACACCAAACTGGGTCCTGTTGTGAATTAGGGTTGGAGAAAGCTGGAGTTGCATCCCAATCATGGAAAGAATTGTTGAAAGGATCTTTCAGAGAAGCCTTGATGGAGAGAAGAGAGATGAGCTGGAGAGGAAGTGTGCTGGCTGAGAAAACAACTACCAAGTGTAAAAAGAATGTGAGGAAGAAAAGAGAAAGTTTCATGGCTTGATTTTGAGAAGTGGGGAATTTGGTTTAGAATTTTGTGGTGTTAAGAGATGTAAATTTATGGGAAGGAAGGTTTTGATGGTGAGTGATTTTGCTTTTCCGGAGTGCTGGTTGCAGAGGGTGTTTCATCATGATGATTGTTTTTGATTTTCAATTTCTTTGTTCTTCTTATTATTATTTGCATACTGCTATGAACTATCCCTTAAGACTGGTACTAGTATTTCTTTTTCTTTTTTTTTTTTATTTTTTTAAAAAAGAAAATTTCCCTGTTTGATTCTCTCACCTCAAGTATATTACCTTTGTCTGCTCTTCATCTAATACTTTTGGGTTTCTTGGATTTCTTTTTTCCTTTTCTTTTGCCTCCACTTTTCATCATTCCTTGTTTCCTTTATCTTCGGCTAACACAACAATATTTGATTAAATATGTGGGTAACAGTGACAGTGTCCCTCACAGGATCCAAGAAAGTCATTTCAATTTCCCACCAATTTTCCCAAACTCTTGTTTAAATAATCAAATATTGTTTGTTCTTAGTTAGTTCTTCTTTTTTATTTCATTTTTATTGTTTTTTCCAATTTAGTGTGTCAGGTGAAATTGGACTCTATGGACCACAGTCTTTAATAAACAAGCAAACATCATTCGTTTTACTGTTGATATCGTTGATAAGCAATACTGTATTGAGGCAGATTTTGGGAGTATTATCAAGAATACTGTTTTGATTGGCGATCATTACCATCTGATTTGCAGACTTTTTCGTGTTGTCTGGTGAATTTTGCTCTTCTAAGTGGGCTTAATTTAAAAGATTAAATGGTCCACAATGCCAATAATTTATTCTCATTCCTCTGCTCATAATTAGCTGCAGAGAATAAAATAAAAAAAAGTATAGCGTTACATATTTTAGATTATTTATTTTAAAAAATTATTATAAATAATGTGGTATTCATTAATTTGTTAGTGAAGATAATACAATTAATTTACTTAAATTTTATAAAAAAATTATTAATTAATTAATTAATTAACGACATATCATTTAAGATAAAATTTAAAATATTTAAAATATTTATCATTACCATTAAAAAAAATTATTTAAGGTAATTTTGACTTATTAACTTTTGTGGGATCCCACTATCCCAGTAACATGATTAGTGTCCTACCAAGCCAAATGAAAATAATGGGATGCCAATCAAGTCACCATCCTCCATAATATATATATATATATATATATATATAGAAAAGACCATGCTCCATAATATTAATTAGTGTAACAAGTGACTTTCTAATTTTGAAGTAAAACATGAATATAAATAATCAACCAGGCGCTTGTTTGAAATAAATAAATAATTAAATGAATATTACCTAATTTAGTCTCTTCACTTTCTGATTTTATAATATCACCCTCTATCAACATATATATTTTTTTATATTTTTATTAGAAAAAAAATAATAGTTTTTTATTAACATTGAGATGAAAGTAAAATTAATAATAATTTACTTTTTGTAACTAACATTGAGGCCCCATTTGGAATTGAGGTTAAAACTCAATAAGCTACTTATTTCATAATATGTGACAAAAATAGTGTTTAGTAAACTTTATAAAAGTTGCTTACTTCACAATTTTTTCTATTTTTACAGTAACTTTTAAAAGAAAGGGGGATTATTTTTCATAATCAACTTATTAAATAAGGTACCACATCTTTTTAAAGTTCCTATAATAACCTTAATTAATATTTTAACAAAAATAATTATGCCATATTTTTCTATACACTCTAATATATAAGCCACTAGATATTATATTACCACCACAACTACTATATATTCTCTCCAATATCAAAGTTTTGATCTAGTACATATATTTTTTATACTATACTTGTATTTTCTATTATAAGTTAAAATAAGACTTTGCATATAATTATGTAAATTTTTTTTTAACTATAAACAATTTCACATGAAAATTAACCATAACTTTTAAAATCAATTTCATAACCATGGTTTTGAACATTCAATCTATTTATATTTATTTTATAGTCATGGTGTTCATTGCAATAAGTTTAATGTGAAAGTAATGCATATTACTTTTTTATTTTATTATTATGTATTAGTATCAATTTTTATCATATTTTATGTAACACATTATTAAGTTTTCTTCATTTAATATAATTTTACATGTTTTAAAAAGAAAAGGGCTTGCCTAAATATTATTAAACATACTTCAAAAAAATAAAAGGTAATTTAAACTTATGTTTACTTTTGGTCATTATATGATAAAATAACACATTTGTAATAAAACTTACCAAATGCATGACACTATTTTTTAAATTCACAGCAACCACAACAATACAGTCTACCAAAAACGAAGTTACTTTTTTAATCAGCTGCTTATTACATCCACAAAGCAGAAGCAACTTATTTAGTCAACAACCCAACCCCAAACTAACCTTGAGTCTTACTGAATTAAGGTTCACCATCCATTTACATAGCTAATTAATTGCATGATTCATTCTCAAACATTAATAGCCACTAATATCTAGGCTTACAAGTCTATAGGAACTCAAAGATTTTCCTTCTTGCTTATATGGGTAAGTAAATATTTCTTGAAAATATTAGTGAGAGTAAATTTTTAAGTTAGGACTAGTTTTGGGAATGTTGTAGTTTTTAAAATAATTGTTGGTAGCTATATTATAAAAATAATCAACTGTAAAGAGAATCAACTATGTGTTTAGTAAAATTTGTTTAAAAAAGTGTTGCAAGTTTTGAAAGCAGTTAGTGTTTAATAAATTTTAATATTAAAAAAAAGTTGTAAGAAAATAAATGACTAAAATATACATAATGTAATATGAAATTTACTTACACATATAAAAGCATGTATATACAATATTTTTAATTATGTGTTATAATAATTTAAACAAAAGATAAAATTTATACTATATTGATTTTAATTATGTATTATAATAATTTCAACTAAAAATAAAATTCAGACTATACTGCCATAGAGAACTTTTGATGTAATGTAAAATATAAAAAATAAATAGGATAAATGAACAAAATGCGTGAGTTATAATAAAAAATATTAAAATATTAATTTTTTTTTCAATTTAAATAAGGATAATTTTGAGTTTAGTTAATAATTATAAGGATATTTATGAAATTATATTAAATGTTAAAATTGATTCTCAAAATTAGAATCTAAAAGATACTTTTTCCTTACTTTTCAAAGGGCTAGTTTGGGATTGTGGTTGCAATTTAATAAGCTGTTTATTTCATAATTTTTTATTAAAATAATATTTGGTAAATTTTGTAAAAGCAGCTTATTTCATAATTTTCTCTATTTTGTCAGCAGCTTTTAAAAGCAGATAGAGGGTTGCTTTTCATAATCAGCTTATTTAATAAGCTACCACACCTTTTTAAAATTCCTATTATAACCTTAGATTTTAATAAAAAGACAATTATATCATACTTATTCATAAACCTTAATTTATAAATCATACATTTATTTCTATCATATTTTATATAACAAATTATGAAGTTCTTTAGATTTTTTTATTGAGTTCTTTTAATGTAATTTTACATATTTAAGAAAAAAATATATTTAAATAATTTATTAAACATACTTTAAAAATAAAAAAATAATTAAAACTTATGTGTATTTTGGTCATTATATAATAAAACAGCACTCTGTAATAAAAATTACCAAACGTATATACTCTACTTTTCAAATCCACAGCAACTGTAACAACACATTTTACCGAACACCAAGCTACTTTTTTAATCAGTAGCTTATTTCATCAGCCTCCGCAATCCCAAACTAACCTAAAATCAACTGTAGGAGAGGTTAATTTTGACAAAAGTGATTTTGATTTTTTTTTTTTATCAAATACTAAAATTAGCTTTTAGATTTTTAAAATAACTTTTAAGTCTTTCAAAAATAATACCAAACAGACCCTTAATCTCGATAGACTTATGGATTGTATTACAAGTATATATAATAAAATTTCCCGTAAACATCGTATTGTAATATCTACACTTACACAAAATGAAACCTATTAACAAAAAAAAATAAAATTCCCAAACAAAATGAACCACCAAGTTTATACATTCATCTAACAATCCGGTATAAAACAACAAGAAACCCTCAAATTTAAGACAACCCTAATTATAATTTTAACATCTCTGCCATCATATTCTACAATTTTGTTTCCTCCCAGTAAATTAAATGATAAATACAAAAGTAAAAATCTTAAAAAATAGCTCCCTTAGTTTAAATCCTAAACTTTTTTGGCAGTATGTGGGGGTCGATGAATCAGTTAATAAATTCCTTGAACAAGAAGAATTTCTGGCAATTAATAACGCTCACTTTTAAGTTTTAATAGGAGACAAATATAAATACCAAATTCTCCGTTTGTTCTTTTTCTGCCCCTCAGTTTGACTTGAGAAAAGTTAATTAAAGGATATCCCATGATGGCCATTTACTCTGTGTCATTATTGTTCTTGTTAAAGTATTTCTTGAGATAAGGTTAAAGGTTCAAACATAATTATCCTTGCACATTTTTTCCCATTATATTCACTTAAAATTTGGGTTTTAGCATGCCTCCATCTAACATCTTTTTTCTTCACGACCGATGTCAATTATTTATTTATTCATATCATTTTCAGGTGGGGTGGGTCAATTGGCTTGCATTATTTAATTGGAATACTTTTTTTTCTGAAATTCATCTCCTTACAAGTTGATTAGGTCGGCGTAATTAACGCAAAATAGAGCTCAAGATTTTGAAGAAAAAAGAAATTAATTCGACTTTTATATTTACCATATCAAAGCTAAAAATGTTGAGACGTTTCGAAATCTTCAATCATCTAATTAAAAAAAGATCACATTGTGTAATGTATTGAAACTTTATTTTTAATTTTGAATAGAATTATTTTAACTCTTTCTTGCTTATTTATTTATTTATTTATTGAATAGAAAAATTACATTACAATTACGGTAACTCATTTAAAGTTCATTTTAAAAACCTGCTTCAACTATGAAGAGGTCTACTCCCAAAAGAAAAGTTTACTCCCTCTACAAACCTAAGGAGTCCCGGACCTTCAACGGCTCCGTTTCAAAAAGTGAAGAGGTGTCAACAATGATATTGAAGATTGGTTGATGAATTATTGCGAGTCTAAAACATCATTTTTAGTAAAGAATAATATACATTAATGTGTTCAGTTAACCACGTGGTCATGCGTTTACTGTTGGGTTAAAAATTTAGACGTGCCTGCTGTAAATTTTGCGAATACAAACTATTGTACGGTATCAGATTCGAATTTTGTGAGAAGGAATTATCTACGGCATAATTCCAAGCCTTGTTTGACCAGCCCACCACCGCGGAACATAAAAGCACAAAAATATAAACTGAAATTGATAAATCGAGCCAGTAGTACAAGCAATTTCTGTCGTCGCATTCCCGCTGCAAACAGAAACAGAAAGAAGTGTCGTTTTCAACAGAATGTTTTGTAAAAGCATTTAAAGAACAGAAATATTAATAATGCTAAATTAATTAATTAATAGAAAAACAGAGCAGAGAATAACGAAAAGTGGGGTGCGTATATGACAGAAAAGAAAAGGAAAAGGAAAAATATATAAATGTAGAGAATTAAAGTGTTTTTTACTCTAAGAAACTGAAATGTACGTAACTTCTTGAGGGTACTTTGGGGAATTGGGGCCATCCTTGTGGCCTTGTTTTATTCATGCATTGCTTCTCCACAGTGCGTGAGTAATGTTTCGGGAATCAAAGGGATGGCGGAGATGGTTGGTCCATGCTTCTGCTTCTTTTTTTTAATTCAAGATTTATTTTGGGTATTAAAAAATAATTAATATTGCACCGACAACTTAATTATTTAACTATTAATTTCATTGAATCCACTACATGTGATGGCCAATACATAGAAAAAAAATATGTTACTCTGTCTAGTCTCATGAAAGTTGTGATTTATCAATTATATAGCCGTTGCTAATTTTAATTGACACCTTTGTGTTCACATAATTGGAGGGAGTGATTTCCATTTCACAAAGCTTGTCAAATATTCTCAATCTTAACAGTCTTAAATGAGGCGACATTAGTCTATTAAATGGTGGGATTATAGGCTTATTTGAGATTGATTTTGAGAGATTCAAAAGTGAAAAGTTAATTTTATTGTTTGCTAATTTTTTTAAACTTATTTTTGAAAAAATACCTCATCTTATAATAGATTTAAAAAATAAGGAATAAATAACTTTTCAAAATTTAATTTTGAAAATCAGTTTTATACTGAATACAATTATGTATATATTCTAACATATAGTATAAAAGTTCAAAATTATCCTTATTAATTAGAAAATAAAATCATTAAATTTAAAGATATTATTATTATTATTATTATTGCCAATAATATCAAGATAATAAAAAAATAATATTAAAATATTTATTTTATTTATCAATTATTATATATACATAACAAAAAAAAAATTTATATACATGTTTATAAAAATTTTATGAAACATTTTCTTTGTTTTATTCATTCATGTTCTTACAATAATTTAATTATAAGATTTATCAAATACAAATAATATTTTTTAAAACTCATAGAACTTTTAAAAATAAAGTTTATTAAGTATTTAACCAATTTTTTCATATTTAATTATTTTTAATACAGTTATTGGTAATTATTTTTTTAAGGTACATGATTAACAAACGTGCCCTTAGTAATAAATAATTTTTCCTAAAATACGAAATTGATTGTCGTTATAAAAAAATAAATTAAAAAATTAAAAAAACCAACGCGGATTGGTAAGACGACGTTACTCGCCACGTAACAAAAGGCGCGTGAAGAACTTTGCCAGAGCAAAGACAAACCAATAGTTAATTAACAGTCAAAAGTACGAAAATATCCCCAAATGCCAAAAACGCTGTACACCAGAGGGACAAAGGTACACAAAAAGCTACATCAGTCTGATCATTGTTGATGTGCACTGTAAACAACACAAAGCAAGCAAGAGAGGGACTGAGGATGCTCGCGGGGTCCCACTTCGACTCTCCGGCCCACAACGCTTTTGTCCCCTTCAGACCCTTCACCATGCCCAAACAGCCGAATGGTGAGTACGTGGCACGATCCGAACGGTTAGTTGAGGCAGCACGTGACTGTCATGCGCACCACTACCAGTCCAGCAGGCGGGCCTGGCCTGGCGGGCGTGACGAGCGTGACCCTACCACTTCCCGCAATTTAGTTGCAATTTTCGGCATGATGATGCGTCCCCCCACGCCACATCCCCCACGCGTAATCTTTGCCCGCGTCTCAATTTCCGCTACTCAGCGGTCTGTATCTTAATATCATTGGACTGTATTGTCCCTTCGCTTTCGTTCTAAAGACAATAATATCTCACTCTCGCCATTTTTTTTTTCAAAGAAAAAAAAAAAAAACTCATTTAGAACAAGGATTTAAATATTTTAAACAATCCGTAGAACAAGAACTTTAAAAGCTAAAAGACGAGGCTTAGACACACCCTCTTAGAGGGATGGGAAATATTTATGTGCAAAGTGTATCAATTAATTGGATTATTAACTTATTTTTTAAATTCTATTGAGATTTCAGTGTATTCCAATTCTATTCTCGTCATACTTCATATATTAAGATTTGTCTTTTCTTAATACTGATTTTGAGAATTTTTATCTAACCCGTAAAGTTTTTGTGTTATTGATTTATTAAGATGATGCCAAAATTAATGTCTCGCGTTCCAAATTTCGCTTGTACGTGTTCGCTTTATGTTACTAATTAAAAATAACCAAAAAAAACATATAAATATGTGCATTAGTGGGGGTTAATTTCTTTTAAAAAATTTAGAAATGTATCTGACCGTTCTGTGACCGATATTCGCACTGCACCATCACAAACCGATCTAAAGAATTGCAACCGAAAAACAACATGAATTGATAACAGGTTATTTGATTTGCATCTGCTGCGTCAAGCAATTCTGATTATACCAGAAAGCTGAATGTTTCAAAAGGATTTTGAAATAATATATTATTTGGCCAGCCATACCAGCTGATATTGATTATCAGCCTGAAATTTTGCTTCGTTTAGAGTGAGAGTAAATGGCAATGCACATGGGCTAACAGCAGATGGCAGGAGATCGATTTTAGCTAGTTGGACCACATATGCATGTAAATTGGAGACAAAAATTCACACTGCATATGAAATTTTGTAGTAGTATTTTAACAAATTGTCTCCATTGATGAGACAAAGAATTGATTTGGTGTAATAGTACTTCAAATCTTCGATTTTTAACTTGGGATAGAATGTAATGGCATATTGGCATTGATAGAGACATTAAATGATGAAGAGAATTTTGGTCTCTACTACTTACTACTTACTCTTTTAACCTAAGTTTAATATATAGTGCAATTTAAGGACTTGATATTCTATTAATTTGTGCCGTTGGTTCTTTGATATAATTACCTAACTAGATCATTTTAATGTTTTAAGAATTTGGTCGTGGCTTAGATTGAAAGAGAAGTACCCAATTGCAAAATTACTGATGAGGGCTACTTTATCGTAGTAAGATTATGATATACTTACAATATGTGTTTTTTAATGCAGAGATCCGCACATTATCAAAGAATCTAAATTTGGCGCCGTGTAACGTTGTATAGTTACAATATAGAGTTAAATTTCGATGTTTTAACTAAATAGCAATACATATACAGTATGCTGTTAAATTTTAATTACAATATTGTGTAGCGTAAAAAATTCAAATTTAATACGTAGACGTAAGTTGTACGTAATGATTAAATTCGAGTATTTCTTAACTTGTACGAGTTGATTTAAAATATCGTAATGTATAATTCATTCCACGTTCATCTTCAAGCTACCATTATCTATATATATATATATATATATATATATATATACTTTAACCACCGGGTTAGGATTGATATTAACGTTTTTCGAACTTTTGCTGACTGCTTAACAACTGATAAATTGAGTTACTATATGTTTACCATGATAGAAGGACTAGTAATATGCAAATGCATGATTAAAGTTGCAAAGGAAAAAAGACTAGCTGCTAATAACTAATAATAGGCCAAAAGCATGTGCAGCAAAAAGAAATAATTAAGCAGCATCAAGATCCAAATTGCCTTATTGAAAGAAAGGAGGCCAAAAAAAAAACAAAGCGAGCGTTAGGGTTCCACAACAGAATGATGAAAGAATTGAACATACTGGAAAAACCACAAACAAGATTGGCTTACGCAAAAGAGAGTGGGGTTTATAAGTGGCTCCCACTTTAATTTTTGTGCAGAGAGCAAAAATATAACACTGTGGCCTTGGCCAGTGGCCACTCTCAGTGTTTTGACTTCACAGGCTTTCAATCTCTCTCTCTCTCTCTCTCTCTCTCTCTCTTATGAATTGTCATTTTCTTTTTTCTTTTTTTTTTCCAGTAGTAGGATTTTTCATGGTTAAGTGGAGAACAAAATTATTAGGGTTTGAAGGTGAGAGTGTTATTGCCATGTGAGACCTTACTCTAAGTCAAGATTTAGACCTTAAAATAAAGTTAATTATCTCTATGCAAGCTTTAGGTGTGCGAATGACAAGGACCAATGGGATTACTCCATTTGGCTTTGTAAGGGTGTGGTGAGAAATTCGGTGCAATGTGATTGGGGTGTAATTTCCACTTGCTTTGGATGCAATTTTGGGGGTTTGTGAATGTGTGATGATAATAGATTATCAAGATCAAGTTGAACTTGTTATCAATATCATGCAAGAAAATTTTCCACTATGGATGGAATTATGTGGTTTTGTGCCATGTTAAGTATGAGGTTGTCCACACTTATCTACCATCTGATTTATTAATGGCTTCATCACATGGCTACGGTCAATAATGATCACCAAGAAGTGATTCAAGGATAACCAAGAATGAATGTATGAGAATACGGGTGCTAGTTAACTAAGTCACTCAATTTTATTGGTGGAATAAAAAATTTAGGTCATTTGAACCACATTCATGGGTGGAAAAGAAATTGAGATGTCATCAAATTATAAATAAATAAAAAATATTATGAGGATGGTTGTAAATTTAGATTTTATTGATTATGATTACGCGTTTTCAATTCTAAAATTATGAAATGATCGGCAACATAATTTTTCTTAATTATGATAATCAACTAGTGATATAATGATTATGAAAAAAATTGTATATTTGAATATCTTGAAGATCTACAATGTTGTCTCCAAGTGTTATATTCTTTAAATAAGTCAACATTTTATTTGATGACAATATAGATTGATTATCAATAAAAACCCAAAGTGACATAGGGCTAAAGCACCATAATTTTGTTGTTTATCATGAACAATTAAAAAAATGGCTAAACTTTTTTGGCTAATTAGAAAGTGAAGGAGGATAATTAAGAGAGATATATGAATATCCATGTGATTACCAACTAATACAATAATCGCAAATTTGAAACCTTTTGAAATCTCCTTGGATCTTTGTTGCCTTTGAGATTTTAACAAGATAATGATCATCAAGAGGAGAAATTGGAAAAAATAAAAAGAAAAAAAGGGTCCCATATAATCATTACCAGCATGTTCTATCATTTGCTGTTTGTTGAAGAAAAGATACTTTAACGTGAATATATGAGAAGGCGCTGTCACTTATTTTGGATAGCAAGTGAGGAAATTTGAATAGACAGCCTAATGATTTAGACCTTCCAAAGTAAAGGCGTAAGCAAAATAATTTGTTTTTTTTTTTATTACATAAAAAATAAAGTAGTGAAATAGGCAGTGAGTTTTGTAAAATAAAATAAAAAGACAGTGGGTTTTTGGGAAATTGCCATTATATATTGTAAAGCTTTAGCTAGGGAAAATAAAAATGTCTGCATGGCTTCTTCTATGTAGCTTTTTCTTTGCAGTATTGCTGATATAAACATATTGGTTTCGTCTTTTGATGGAGCATGCTTGTGCTGAAACCTATATGAACATTGTTGTAAATGAACAAAATTTTTGCTTGTTCATATAGGATAAAACCAAATATAAAAATTGCTGGTTGTTTTAGTTAGTGCTTTAATTTAATTATTTTTTTTTTTTTGGTTGCCACACTTTTGTGGATTTCCTCTTCTTTTTTTAATTTGGGCTATTTTTTATGATTTTGAAAATAACCAATCAAAGACAATAATAAACCATGCTGTCGACTAAGCCTTCAGCAGACTAAGAAACAAATACATGCTTAATTTGGAGGCTTACAATAAAATGTTCTTAATACTATTTATTGTTTAATTATCTTATTAACAATGTATGTGGGAGTATATTTTTGTAAAAATAAGTTTTATTTTAAAAACACTTCCTACAAAAATTTCCTGTTGTGTTTCTTCTGTTTCCGTTAGTAGCTATATTTCAAATAATCATTTCAATCAAATTACGAAAAACTAATAAAATGTTTTTGACAATATCAGAAGCATCCTCAAACCTAGTTATCCTAATGCCAATTGCTTTAAAAATTTCTTCATTGCTAATTTTCTATATTTTGATGATTAATTTTTAGGGTTTTGTGCACACAAACCCTTAATCCTGTTTTAAATGGCACTTATCCATGCTTTCTTGTACTTTGAAGTAAAGGATAAGGTAACGCAATATGCATGGAAATCCACTAGGAATCCAACCTCTTAAGCAAAACTCAAAACTATAATCATTTTGTTATAGAAAATGGAAGCCACTTTATACTCAATTTCAAATGTGGTTTGGTTGGATACTTGTCTAGACTCTAAACTCTAGTCTACCTCTTAATCATAAGTTCCATTTCCACTACACCACCCCCTCCTTTTTTCACTCTTCTACTTTTTCTTTCTCAAGCTTTCAAAGCTTATAATTACTAAGTGCTCTTCTTGTTTGTTGTTGGTCTCATCTCAACATCTCATGAAGTAAAATTGGAGGACAACCCACACACCCGTGGGCTTCCTATGAATCATCACATCTGCATCTTTATCGCCCCTGTTTGCTTTTGATTTACTCATTTGCACAATTTTTCAACAATCCACCTACAAAATTTCTTTAAGTATACGTATACTAATTGTGGGGGATTAATCATAAGAAACCTTTGTTATAAATAAAGTTACCCCATGCTCATTACAATGGGGCCGTTGGCTCATGCTATTATAATTGCTATTATGGCTGTTTTAAAGGTTTTACTACCTTTTTCTTATTAGTTCATGATATTTGGATCTTACCTTATTCATAGCAAGAAAGCATTTATTAACAAAATTGCTATTGACAAAGATACTGTAAACTTGTAACGTTACATATTGAAAAGAAAAAAAAATTGCATGATTTTCGCAGTATGTCATCATAAACCTGTGACCCTGTGATGCTCCAGGCCAATAGAAAATATACCCATACTGCCGACTGCTACTTATTAGTAAGATGGCTATGAGCACGAGATTTCAGTGGCATGAACTAAAGTAACCAAAAAAAGTTGCTTTTATCTCTGGAATATTATCGCTTGCAAAAGCTGTGGATACCAGGTATCCCACCAAATATTTCTTTGATTTTTCCAAACATAAAATACTTGAGAATGTTCCACCAGCAAGATATGAACAAACCCAGAAAGTGAGGTGGGGAAAAAAAGTTCTTATACTAGAAAATCTTAGGATCAGTCCCAATCAGAATACAAATTCCCAGCAACACAGTGACCTGCAGAGAGTGTGTAATACAAAAAAGTAGCAACACTATGGGGAAAATTAAGTGGTCTTACGTTAGTAAAACCAAAACGCTGTTAGCTACCTTGCTTCTATTTTGTAACAGGTGTTGAGCATTTGAATTTTTAGCGGGGAGGTAAATTTCCAATAACTTGGCTCAGTAGTTCTCATGTGGTGCACCCTAGATCAAATGAATCGCTCTTAACTCCTTAACCCATTCTGACTGGCTGTTTCACAAGTCATTCTGCAGTTGATCATATGTAATCATGGAGTGGGAGGTAAAAATTAAGAACTGTAGCTGGATGGTCTAGTCGTCTTCTCAGTTCTTCAGTCCTTGTGATCGTGAAAACGGATAATTTTGTAGATAAAAGATCTCTCACGGCGATAACTATTGATGAAACAAAAAAAAATGAGTATATTTCAGCACAAAAATGAACACATACAATGAAGGTAAGTTGTACAATTAAAGGTAATCGGAAAATGAAGTGTTTGATGTATGCCCCCCTTTGGGAACGTGTTATAAAAGTTGAAATTATAAATGCCATATGTAATTTACCATTTAAATAATTTATTATAATCGATCTTTTTATCACACTACTTCCTTTATATAGAATGGTAACATTATTTAAAGTTTTTAGAATGCTCAAAAAGCAAAATATTGAGAAGTAATTATAAATTTCAAGAGGACCATGAGAACCAGAAGATACTTACATCACAATGGAAGAAATGCAGAAGCAAGTTAACCCGATTGAAAAATGAACTAAGAAGGTTGCCCAGAAATCTTGCCAGTCCAAAAATATCCTCTCAGAAAAAAGAGTGGTTACACCTGAAACCAACAGAATTGGCCAACCTGAAGGCAAGCAGCTGCGAAAAGAAAAGGAGGAAGAGCCCTGCAGAATAGAAATATTAAACTTATACAGCATTAAGTCGAGGCATCAATAGCCATCCGATGCTCTAATAGCATAAAAAAGCCTTACCTGGAAATAATGCTTGATAAATATTGCAGAGTAGATAATCCTCAGAATCATATCTTCACAGCAGTCAAGAAACTCAAAATGAAACAACTAAGTGCTTATTTCAATACTTCATATATGATGAGCCATGTACTATGCATTTGGAGAAATGGACTTAAGCTCTCACTCTCAAAATCATAAAAATCCTTCTTGCATTTATAACCCTCAGACAATTTAGTTGGATTCTATAGCTATGCCACAAATATAAGAATATATTATGCCTTGGCTGACAATGACAATGTAAAAGGATACTTAAAGAATTTGCAAGAATTAAACCAACTGCACCAGCTGATTGTATTAGTATGATATTCATGACAACATATATCACTGAGAACACAAGCAATGAATCATTTGAGCGTTTGAGTTGGTCCTCAGTGGCAACTGCGTGCAGAAATGCTTCAGATGTTCCTGATGCAAAATTGAAAGATAAATCATCAAAGTTCTGCAAAAACCATCAAAGGCATGGTTGTTAGATGTTTATTTGTGTCACCACTTTATATCTACTTAGGATTGAAAATTAATCCTAAGTTTCTGGCACTACAATCTAAGCGCATATCACCCAAGATATTTGTGTTTCCAAAGAACCGAAAATTTTTTGTAAGACATTACGTGCTGATCTCACTACTAATAAGAACTTGTTATGGATGTTACTACAGCCTTCTATTATGAAGTACAACAAATACCATCACAATCATTAAATGAAAAAGAATGAAATAAATTGTGGGCACTGCAATCTATAGTGTTTATATGGGTTCAAGTAACAAATATTTATATATTTAAGAGAGCAGTAACTGATGAGCACAAGAAAAAAAAGTTACTAACCATTCATAGCCAAAACAACCACATAAAGACAATAGTACCGAAGGGCCGTTGACGCTTCTCCATCACTCCATTTCTGACCATACAACAGTCTTATCAGGGAATAAGAGTAACTTGGACCAAATGCCATAAACACAAGACCTACAGGGCATGAAATTGCAGCTTCAGACCATGAAATATAGTAATATAGCAGGGAAGTTTTAAGAGGCATAAGCTTATTCAACACACCCAATGACACTGATAGTTAAGCAAATACCCTCCACCACAAAATTAAATTCATAAATGAGAAAAGAAAATTTGAGCTAAATAAAGCACATACCAATCAATAGGACAAGCTTCAGAGCCTCAGAAAGGCTATTTCCAATTATTTTCTTGCTTTTCTGTGGGTATTGGGCTGCAAAGATAAAAAACTCTTATGAAATTTGCACCTGCTTCATCTATGAAGTTGTGCCAATGCACATTACCAAAAAACTTAAATTGATGGAACATAAATTACTAAGTCCATTCGGAGGCTTAAATGAAATTTTTCACAGAGAAAGCATAGGAGTTAATGAAAAAGTGATAACGCTTCATTAAAAAAGAACATAGTGATTCTAAGTGTACCTATAAGATGCTACCCTGTCAAAGAAAACAACAGTAAAGAAAATTGGACACACCCATTTAATCATCTTTTAGAAATTAGACCATTCAAGAGAGGATATTCAGCCGCTAAACATATAAACCAATTCATGTTTGTAAAACAGTACAAGTTTCATGTACATCAAGGTGGCATCTCCAAACCACAATCAGTCGAACAAAGACCGAATGCAAAAAGTTTTAAACTAACCTGTCCCAAAACATGGTTGTCTGATGCATTTGAGAAATAATAGATTGAAGAGATTCACAAAGAATCAATCAATGTGTTCTCTACTAATTGGTGCAATTTCTCCAGAAAGCAAAAGAGATAATTTGGAAGCATGATCCAAATTCTGGGCTGCACATTCTGGTTAATGCTTATTGAAATCTAATCTAATGCCAGTTGCAAATTCTAAAATCTAACTGGAAACCTACTTCATCTTCTAAGGGTATTGTCAGTCTAACTGAAGTATTTCATTACACAATCATTAAAGGAAAATGAAGTACACCTATGCGGCCATGTATATCCGTATATCCGTATATCCATCTATGATCAGGAAAACCATGAAGGAAAGAAATAAACCTGATGCAGACCTGGCAAATGTAGCATATGAACTTTCTTCAAAAGGAAGAAACACCATTCTCACCACTAAGCTCCCTGGAATGCAACAAGCAAATCATTATCTAACAGAAAACAACAATAATAATAAATAAAACATTATGCAAGAATGTTCACATTTTCTCAAACATGAGTTCCAAGAGAAGTAGAAACCTCATTGTAATCAAACGCTCTAAGCTGTAACTCTGCAAGGTAGAGGAAGCCTGAACCAGCCACTTACCTAGTTTATCTACAAGTCCATATACTGCCTGGTTATATGGAGTTTCTAACCATACGAGTACCATCTTTTCTCCTTCCTGGAGAAGTAACTTCCGAAAAGATTGAAGGGTAAATAGCGTACACATGTTTGCAAGCTGCTTATCATAACTCATCATATTTCCTAGCCTGCAAAAGGCCGAATGATGCCCTCAGTTTACAAGTATAATGACAAATAAATAAGTAGACACTAAAACAACTAAGAAAACAATGAATAATCTATTTTGGATAAATAAGAAGGTAACGTGAAGCAAGAAGTGCAAGAGCATAATATGATTAGTTTTCTACAAGAAATAACAACTGTGGTACAATAGCTAAAAACCAGTGCTTGCATAGGCTTAGCAAGGGAAGGGATTGCCAAGATTAAGGAGTCATAGTACGACCGCCATGGGTTACCTAGATGATATGATATTTGACCATGCACTGTCCCACTATTGTTAATTTCTATATTGGGGGATGGACTTGTGCATGATCCCAGCATACTAATCAGCAAAGAGAAAAAGATGTCCAACAGAAAAGAATCCATACCTGAAAGGGAAAAGATCAGAAGTTTTAAAAGCACTGAAAAGAAGAAAATAGCCCCAGTAGCCTAGGAATAAGGAAGCTGCATATGCAACTTGTGATAATGCAAAGACAATCCCCTTCTCCTGTAAAAGTTAAGAAAATTACTGACAATGAGCAGCCATGTCATGCAAATCATCAAACTTAGCATAGGAAACATTGTAGATATCCCACACAAGATACAATAAACAAGGGGGAAGGATCTCCACGTGCATGAACTCCGGGATGTCTCCAACCAGACCATGCTCATAAAAGGTTTAGAATTTTTTTTGTCAGATGAAAAAATACATCGTCAATCATTAATATTGCCAACCAACACAAGAATTATCCACATGTGCCAGAAAAAGAGGGTCGTGTTTACATATCATGTGTAGCAATATTAGTTCAAGAGAGGTGCATCCAAAGGTAGAACCTAATAAATTAGCAGCATGGTAGTAACTAAAGGTACAGCTATATCAAGGGCCCATCGAAAAATGAAGTCAAATCAAAATAACATCTGAGAAATAGGGAAAAATTGAATGATAGCCAATGAATGAAAGCATTAAAAAGGTATGAAGATGCAGAGTCTGGGTCAGGGTAATTTGGCAGATTGCAACATCCAATATCTTGATTGAAAACTTTTAGGCCAATTAAACCACATACCATCTCAGACTGCTTAACAATGAGAATGCACATTGTAAAACAGCGAGAAACTGTAGCCACAGTTTCAACCATCAACCGGAGTCTGAGAAGAAGCAAGTTCTGAGAAAGAATATACAACGGTTCAGCCAGGAGCTCCAATATGCATGCAAAAGCTGCCATATAAATTCAATTGAATCATAAATAATTTGTTCTGAATCAGAATAACATTATACTAGAAAAAAGGCAATATATAATTAGAAACATACCATTAATCAAGATAGCTTGCATATACGGATTAGAATAACTCAACCCTTGCCACCACAAGACCAAGAAACACGCTCCAATCGTTATAAATATTCCAAGTGGAAGCGTCAACCAAGCCACTTTCAATAGGTTCGCTGCATTTACGTCCCTCGAAGCACCATCGCTGCAGCACAAGGCAAGTGGCATTGGAGGGGTAAAATTGAATATATTTCCATAGTCTTAATTTCATTTGCCAACTGTTGTTAAAATCTCAAGCAACTGATCTCATTTAAACATAATGGATGAAACAAACTTAAGAAAAAAAAAAAGCATGCTTCTAGAAATTGTTTATATTAGCGGAAAATAATTTAAAAAGAAAAGGTAAAAATAAAAGGATGAATGAGTGAGAGAGTAAGAACCATTTGATGTCAGCGCGCATGCAGGCTCGGCGGAATCCTTCTCGACTGAGGAACAAAACGCACGTGACAAAAAGATGGAATTGAACTGCGTAAATCTGAGAAATGAGAAAATTAAAAAATCGCCGCCGCGAACCAAAAAAAATATATAAAGAAAAAAATAAAAAACAGAAAGGATGAATGAAATAGTTACGGCGTAATCCGCTTCGGTGAGGTGCCTGACGATCCACGAATTGAAAACGAAAGGGATTCCTCGAGACAGAAACTGAGTTGCTAGTAAGTATTTGAAAGTGCGAGATAGATTCGTGGAATGATCCACTGGTGCCCTTGACATTTCGAATTTATTAATTGGATCGATTGTTTTAGCTTTTATAATAGTATAGCAGCTTATGTAATTTGATTTTGATCCATTAATGGAAGTTTTTAACGACCAGGTTACAGTGCTCTAGACTTTGGATTTTCGCTAACATTTCAGCTGCAGCCGTCGGCTGGGCTCTATTTTATTTTTTGGCCTTTTTATTTTTTTTTTTAAATTTTAACATTATTAATGTTAGTTAAAGTTGAAACATAATGTGAGTCCTTCTATTAAACATAAAAAACAGAAGTTAAAGGAATGGAACAGCAATTTATTTTAGAAATTAAATTAATTGAATCAATTACGGATATAGAGCATGCATACAGGGTATTTTGAAATCATTGGATTTTTTAATACTTCAATTACACCGCATCAAAATGAAGCAAAGTGAGGTTTCGATTTAATTTTCAGAATAAACTTTTGCTTAATTACGCATGACATTCAATTATCAAAACATAAAATAAATTTTGCTCAGTTGCACAATAATCCGCACATTATTACCACCTTCCCATTAGTAATATTCTGCAGGGTTCTCTTTCAATATCGCTAGTAAAACAGAAAAGCAGAAGCATCAAAGCATAGATGGACAGGGAATGAATCGGAGAAATTTAGAAGGTATTCACCGGATAAAACAATCCAAGCCGGTCTAGGAATTACAAAATTCAATTGCCCAAATGAAACAAAATTAACCATGTTGCAGCAAAAACTAACCCAAAACACATGTTTCGGAGTTCAAACTCGACAGCAATTAAACTAGGTTGATGATGTAAAAAACACAAAGTAAACAACACAGCAGTTTAACGGTAACGCCTGAGAGAGAGAGTTTGGTTCCTCTTCCAGGTTGCCCTTCTTGAAGGTCGTGCCTTGTGGTGCAAGTGACCCTTTCCTCGGAGACCTCTGTACTTCTTCCCAGCAGAAGTGAGTCCGCGAAGTTCCCTGTGCTTGTGGACAGGCTTACAGATCCAGTTGATCCTGGGGTCATTGCGGATAGCATTGTGGGCAGCATCCACCAGGATTACCTCATAGTACTTATAAGTTGAATCCTGCAACAAAGGGGAATAAATGATAACCAACATGACCTCAATACAAGATCAAATTTCCAGTATACTAACAGGACATTGAACGAGCGCGGCGAAACGCTTTGACAATTCAAAGCCTCATACTTAAACTTTTTGAATAGTGAATGTTGCAACTTGGTTTCAGTATTTAAATTGAACGAACTTTATACCAACCTCATTGATCCAGTATGAGTTGAGAACCTTAAGGCCACCAAGCTTACGACCGGCACGTTCCTCAGCAACTGAACGCTTGCTGCGCTGGAATTTCAGCTGAGTGACACCCTGGTTTGTCGGTTTACCATATACAATACCCTTGGGAACTGGTCTCTTTCGTCCACCACGTCTTACACGCACACGATAAATGACATAACCCTGCAAAAAGATAATTCCCCATAGTCATTATCCGCAGATCACCAGCAAGGGAGAACATTAATAGAGCCTTGGAAAAAAAAAACCATCTATAAAACCTTGCCTAAGTGCAGTGGCGGTTATCACATCGTAGGGCAACACATATTGACCATTAGGTTATTTCATCAATTTTTCAGTTAGACGTGATTTTAAACTTTAGCAGAAAATATGAACTGATGGGTTTACAATAGTGCAAGGAAACAATGCCCATACCGCAGACACTGATGAAGCAAAAATACACTAGAAAAACAGATTTTATCTCTATTTCACATAAAATTGGCTCCTAATACTCGTAATTTCTGAATAAGATATATATTCATTGAACTACAAGCTCGTTAAAATTATGGGAGTAATGACTGTAAAATAATGAGCAGCATATTTGATTAAATAGAGAAAAAAGTATCAGTAAATCAAAAAATTAACCTACCTGCTTGGCCTTGTAGCCCAAGCGGCGAGCCTTATCGGGGCGAGTGGGACGGGTGACACGGACGATGGAAGGGTGCTGACGGTACTCCCAGCACCTCACCCTCTGCAAGAACCTCATCACATCCGACTGCTTCTTCCTCCATAGCTCCGACACGTACTTGTATGCACCTATTTGTTTTTAATTTATCAAAAGAAAAAAAATCCCAAGCAATAAAAATAAAAATAAAAATAAATAAAATCACAACAAAAGTTACAAAAAATCGCGAGAAACAAACAAACGCTACCTAATTTTTTCAGATCTAACTTTACATATTTAATATTGAGAAATGCGAAAGCGAGGAGAAGAGATGAGAAATGCATACCCATTGTTTGATCGTCGGGCTCCCCTCTGCTGTGATGATAGAGTTTCGGCTGAGAAGCTGCGACTGGCGGAGATATATGATATGAACGAGTCTCTCTACTAGGGTTTTAGAATTTTTAAGCAAAATGACTAATTAGCCCTCGAGAATATATTCTTGGCAGTTTCATTGGACCTTCATAAGGCCTTTCTTCTCCTCTCACCCCCCGCCCCCCCAACCCCAAAAAAAAAAGGCCGCTTCAAAACTTGACCTTCGGGTTATTCCAGTAATGCTTTTCACGCCCTGTAATATCCTTATAACACCCCATTGTCGTAATCGAATAAAAAAAATATATGAATTTAATTAAATTAAAATGTCTTTGGGAATCATGAACTCGTAACTTTTCTTTTTCTTTTTTTTTTTATTGTCTAATCTTAATACACGGTATAATTAATTTTATTGATATAATAAAACAATTTGGAAAAAAAATTAGCTATTAATTATTTTTATAATGAAAAATATGTTTACAATTTTAATTAATTTATGACAAAACATATTAAAATTTAATAAAAACTCTATAGTAATTTTATGTTCTTTTTTGAAATACAAATATTAAAAAAGAGCGGTTTCTCAAGAGTTTTAAAGGGGTGTATGGAGCTCCACCCAACGTCTCTAAAACTCCCGTTTGTGTGTTTTGGGCCAAATAACTAAACTTGGGTTTCAAAATTCAAAGTTGCCCTGTCTTCGTATAAACGTCAAAACATTTGCTTCAACCACAAGTCAAAATGAGGAAACAAAAACAAGTCAAAAAGAAAAAAAAAACAACAAAGATTTGAAAGAACCAACAAATCTTGTTTATCATTTTTAATATTAAAATTAAAAATGATGCTGAGTTTACTCAATTGGAATCAGAATGGTATGAAATGGAAATGAGCAAAAATGAGAATTGACTGGAATGAAAATGAGTAATGAGAATCAGAATAAATTATTTACTTGAACTGTAAGAATCAAAATCGAAATAAGTTGTATTACCATTAGTATATTTACTTTGTATTTGAATAAGAATAAGAATGAGTTACATTGTAACAAATTACTATAAGGTACTTAATGAACTATTGTCATAATTATTATTTTATATTTTTAATTACGGTGATTATTTAATAATAATAATAATAATTGTTGTTTTTAGTAATATATGATTAATTATATTAATATACTAGTTAATTATAATAATTATGATAAAAATATATTAATTAATAATAAGGAAAATTAATTATTTAATTATAATAATACATGAATTATTATGACTATTTATTAAAAATTATAACTATTAATGATTATTGTTAATAATAATTAATATATTAATTAATAATAATAGTTATATCAATTAATTGTAATAGTATATTGATTAAACATTTATAATTATAATAATTAATTAATATATTAATATATTATTAATTGATAATAATAACTATATTAATTCTTCAATTATAATAATATACTATAATTATTATTAATTAAATATAATTACTATTAATAATTATTTTTTTATAATTTATTAATATATTAATTAATTATAAATAAAGACAAAGTGAATATTTTTAATTTTAGAGAGAAATAAAATAATAAATTTAAAGAATGGAAGACTCATTTTCACTTTTTTCTTGAAAATGAATATTTTATTTTTCATTCTCAAATTGTGGTGGGCTTCATGATTTTAATTTTAATTTTAATTTTAATTTTAATTTTTAACTTTATTTTATAAAATAAACAATATTAATAATTTCACATGCTGATCCTTTAATCCGAAAAATAAACGCGGCGTGAATCAAAATCAAGCAATCGTACGGGAGAGCAAAGAACGCAGTCGATTGGTCCATTTGTGGATTCAGATTGCTTGGCAGAAAATGGAACGTTTTGATTTTTGTAATGTCAATAAAACAGAAACACGAGACGCTGTTCCTCGTATAGGGCCGTGTTGTCAAATCACCTCATTCTGTACATTTGTCTTCTTTAGGAGGACCGTTTTGATGGAAATGACTAACCCTACGTTTTTTTGTTTTTTAAGTAACAAACAAACACAAAACAGATCGATCGAGTGTGCATTTTCTTTCGGTCGAGTCTAATATGTTGTACAGTTATTGATATAGAGTGCTTGAAACTCAATGATTTTGATTGCACATACGGGAACAAAAGGTATTTACAAAATTATTTTTGATAATATTTTTAAAACAATATGTTAGTGAGAACTGTTTCTCTATTTCATTTTCACCTTCTTTTTTCCTTTTTTTTTTTTGGGGCCTCAGACCCGGTAATATAAAATGAACAGATGAGGCGCAAAAAACCAAGAGCAAAAAAACAAAAAAGAAAATATAAATAAAAACGCCGTGGATAAACATGTTATGGGTTGCCGAGAAACAACGACTCGTGGAATTTTTAACGCTGCCGGTGCCCGCAAGCAAAGTAATGATTATCAAATTAAACAGATAACGTGTGCTTCAAATCAATTCGAGTCGGGCATTAAAAACAAATCCCACCCCGAGGTTGGACAATTAAATAATTGCATAATCCCGGCAAACCAAACGTTCTTGAAGAGTCGTGGCAGATTATTGTTCGACGTATGCCTGAATTGGCCCTGCCAAACAAAAGTTGGGGTATTATTAAATTGGAAACGAAAGATTGAATCACAAGTTGTTGCTTTCTTGGTTTTTATCAATCCAAAGTCTAACATTTTTTGTTACATTATCAATGCCTTAATTAGTCAATTAAGAGAGTTTATTTATTATGCAGCCCAAGTCCGAGTGACGTCAAACCAATGTATTCTTGGGGTATGATATTTAACCGTTTGGACCCCATTTGGTGGTTGAAAAAAAAAAAATTAATAGAAAAACGATTTGGTAGTGCATGGACGACGTGGGATGAAACCAAACCCATTAGATACCATAGCCGATGTGGGAGTTTTGATCGAGCGCGCGATATTATTATGCGTGATAAATTATGATTAGGTAGTTTTGTGCACGACGTCGTACACTCGATCCGTCCTCGTCAATGAGATAAAACTAATTAATTTAGCATATCTCTTTAAATACTATTTTATTTAAGTAGCGATTTTATTAGTAGAGTTTTTATTAAAAAAAATTAATTATTTAATTTTTAGTAAGAATTTTTATTAAAAATTATAAAATTATTTAAATAAACAATCATCTAAAATTATATTGTGAAAGAATAAAATAAGAATATAAAATAAATAATAAACAATCATATTATTAACTAAACCCAAAATCATCTTTATTTAAATTGAAAACAAAATCAATATTTTTATAATTTTTTATTATATTTCACACATTCCTTTCATTTGCCTTTATATATATATATATATATATATATATATATATATTACATTACATCAAAAGTTCTCTATAGTACTTTTAGTTAAAATTATAATAATACAAAATTAAGATCAATATAGTATACATTTTATTTTCAGTTTAAATTATTATAATATACAATTAAAAATATTGAATATACATATTTTTATATGTGTTAATTTCATTTTACATTATGTACATTTTAGTCTTGTTTTCTCACAGCAATTTAACAGTAAAATTTTGAAAACAAATTTTATCAAACACTTAATTGATTCTCTACCAAACATTTAATTGATTCTCTTCACAGTTGATTATTTCTATAGCATAACTAAAAATAATTATTTTAAAAAGTATAGCATTCCCAAACTAACCCTAAGAAAGCTATCTAATTTCTACTATAAAAAACTTAAAGTTTGAACATTTACTAATAGAGATAACATAATTTATTGTGTCATAGCCACGGGCTACATAGATATCCCATTTAAAAATCCCTTAGAATTCAACAAATCTTTGCTATGAAATTTTTTTAAAAAAAAATTCAAGAAAAATTATTTTGTTCTACATAATTTTTTAAATCCACCGTTACCTTATACGAGAAACAAACTAACAATAAATATAAAAAATAAAAAAATCCACCGTTTCTTGAGTGACATACAATCGTAAAGGAGGATAGTGTATTTGAAATATGATTCCCTTTACATATTGTCATTACGTATTTATAATATTAAAAAGTTTGAGTGCCCATTACTCTTGGGAAAAAAAAAAAAGGTGCTCCTGGCGTATACTTTCTTAGTACTTGGAAGTTTAATTATTATCTTGTATGTATTTTGTCTTGATCGCCTAATTTTATTTATATACGATGAAATTTGAAGTGTGGGCAATTAAAAAATTAAAAGTAAACGGTTTGTTGATTGGTGGTTAATAAATAAAAAATTAAAAAATTAAATTTTATTTGTATACTACTATTAAGATATATATAGAATAAAAAAATTGTAAAAAACTCAATATAGTTCAAATCAAGAAAAAATCATATTTTAATAAATTAATACATAGAAAATTAGAGATCATCAACAAAATCTCGATGTTAATTGGAAAGGGGAAAACAATAAAAAAAAAAAAACATGAGAAAATTTCAAGATGGAGTGTTGCTGGGAAAGAAATTATTGTCTTTTTGTTTAATAGTAATACTAATACTAATACTAATACTAATCTTATAATAACAAAAAGAGTCAATAAGCCTTACAGTGGCTGCCGCCCTTAGCTCTAGCCATAACTCTTTTAATTTTCGAAAAATGGTTTCCCTAGCTGCAACAAAATGAGAAATCAAAAGCAAAAGTGGTTTTAATTTAAAATAAATGGCGAAAAATGTTGCATCCTATTCCTATCCACATGTATCCACAACCGCCTCCTAAGTATGAAAGCCAAAAGTGTGTCAGGAGTCGCAGAGATTGGATGAAGTGCACTGACTCACCGTTCTTTAAAGATTCAGAGGCCAAACAAACAAAACCTCCGCTTAGTTTTTCTTTCATTCCTTTCCTGTTATAATCTAGAGACTCTTAAAACAAGAAACCGCATCGAAAAGGAAGGAAAAAGAAAAAAAAACAATTGCTCATGTTTATGTTCGGTGGAGGCAGAAGCATGCGCGGCGGAGTTGGAGGCGGAGGAAGCGGCGGCATGTTAAGAACTGTCGGCAGAGCAGTCACCACGACAAGAACCGGCGTCACGAATCTTCAAGAACCCATTTCATCTTCATCTTCAAGTAATAGCACTACTACTTCACCAACTTCACCTACTGCTGCTAATTCGAGGCCTGCCCACCAGAACAGAAATGGTGGTAACCAGCTCTCTTTATCTGCTGCTGCTGCTTTGACGGCGTCGCCGTTTGGTTCTCATAACGTTCCGGTGCCTGCCCATTATGGGGTGCCCAGTTGGAGTTCTTTTGGCGTCGGCGGTGGTGGTTGTTCTCCTTGTTGTGATGAGTATGAGTGGGTGTCTGTTGATGGATGTGAAGAAGATTTTGATAAGTCTCATGGGTTTTTTGTTGATGACTTTACTCTTGGTCCTGTTCCTTCTCTTGATGAAGTTAACACCGCCGTCTCTGCTCTTCAACAGTAAGATTTTTTTTTTTTCTATTTATTTACGCCGTTTAGGTGTTCATAATTGTGTACTACAATGAAATTAATCTGTTGTTTCTTTGGCTCTTCACGGAAAATATGCTTTCTTCTTTTTGAGTATTGAATAATATGTTGTTTAATGATATAATTGTTAACCTTCATATCTTTACTGTTTATGGGATTGTTGAAATTACCAGTCTTTATTGATGCTGCAAATGGGTAAATGATTGCTGCTTTTGTGTCTGAAATGGATTGGGGTTTGCTTGGAGTGTAATTTTTACTTTTGTGGTTGTGTCGGTTGTGTTGTGTAAGGCTACGTAGACAGATGCTGCCATCTGTCTGGGCCTTTCTATTTGGTAAAATTTGTGGGGTGTTCGTGATTAAGTTTATTTTCTAAAATTTAATCTTATAATCAATAACTTTAACATGGAAAATGATGGGGACCGCAAAGTTACTTATTGAATGTAACTGTGACTTTCGCATTAGGAAAATTTGCCACAATGCTGCAAGTTGCTGAAGATTGGAGTTCAGTTACGAGATTTGTTGACAAATCTGTTTTGATTGATTTCTCACAAGCTGATGTGGTTCTATTCTTGCCATTAATGCATTGCATTCCCTTGGTCAATTCCAATCCATTTGATCTGAGTTGATTTTTGTTAAGTTCTAATTTCATAATGGTGGTGAATGGGTTGCAATTGCTTAAACTTTGTACTTGTACAACTCTGCTGCTGCATGAGATCACCAAGTCAGTATTATTTGTGATTGCTGCCCTTGCACTTGTGTTTTTAGTTTTACCCACTTGGAGCAAAATTTATGTACCCCGACTAGTTATTCATTTGATTCAAAAGATGCTTATCATCCAAATCTCTTTCTGCGCCACTATCTTTAAATGCTAAAAAATCAGTTGATTATTCTTGTGTTATTTAAGTTTGCAACTATTAACCTGTATCAGAAGATAATTAAAAAAAACAAAAGGGTAATACCTTTAATTTATGCTGACTTCTAATGATTTTGAATTTATAGGGTTTTTGACCCTGCTTCATACCCTCAACTCGTGAGGGATAAGTTTGCCTCCAATGCGGACAGGGATACGGAGTTGGATTGGATAGAGCCCTCTCTGCATCTTAGTAATTCAAGAATGTTGCAGCCTTATCCAGCTGGCAGAGTTTATGATGCTTTTCATTTGTTGCAGACTGAGCCATCAATTCAGGTGCCTTTACTTCTGACCTTGACTAAAAGATCTAATGGTATGGAAATTCAATTTAAAATGTAAACTCAAAGCAATTGTTTAGGGTGGCTAAGTGCAAATGTGCAATAGAGACTGCACAGATAGATTGTATAATGTGAGCATATTGCTTTAATCACCAGATTAGAACAGAAAATAGTCGTGTTTAAGAGCATGGATTAACTTTCTATAATCAATTTTGCTCATAGAATTGACATCTTTACACAGACACACACACACACACATAAGTGATTCTTTGTCCCCCTGCTTTTCCAGAGAATGGTCATTTCATTATCTTCTGATGAAGCTGTTTGGAATGCTGTTTTGAACAATGAGGCAGTACGGGAACTGAAGGATTCATTCAATGCAGGTTGGTAGAAAGTTAAATAAAGATAATTAATTTAAATTTTCTTATCTACACATTTGTTATACTATATAGTTCATATTTCCTGGACCACAGTCTCGCTGTTATATCATTCCTCTTAAACCAGGGGCTTGTTTTCGGGATTTGGGTTGTCTGTTTTGTTTCTAGATTTCCGTGTCAAGTATTGGCCTGGGAAAAGAAATGAACTTTAGTACACAGATGATACTTGTCTCATATTGCTTGGTCGCTGTGGCAATAGTTTTCTACTCCATGAGTCTGAAATATCAAGCAACTAAAACTGCAATTGCAATCTGGACTATGAATACCATCTCTTTCTTGACCCATGAACACTATGAATGATCCTTACAGAGCATATCAATATGCTTGGAAATTTGAGGCTCTACAAATTACAGGATCAGATAGTCTGCCTGTGCCTACTCGGAGTTTTTACCTTTCTGCTATACGTGATGGAAAATCCTCTGTTTAGTTCTGAAGAAATTATTGCTATGTCATCCAGTTGCAAGAGTAGCAGAATTATACTACATTGGAAAGTGGGAACAACCAGGCACATCAGGTGCTTCTGTTTTTGCTTGTTCATCTTATTGATCCTGAACGTTTGGTTTGACAGACCAATTGGATTCTACCGAGAGGTCAGGTCAAAACCCCATGGGGCCAC
Source organism: Luvunga scandens (assembly GCA_030449905.1). NCBI lineage: Eukaryota > Viridiplantae > Streptophyta > Magnoliopsida > Sapindales > Rutaceae > Luvunga > Luvunga scandens. Next base: position 3,973,314 of record JASUUG010000711.1, read on the forward strand.
CTACATTACGTGGGACATTTTTATCCTTCTAGTTTCAAATTTTTGAAGAAAAAAACACATTATGATTTGTTGTGATTTTTGAGCATCTCAATACTGTACAATGGCCAAATAGTCTGGTGTTCCAGTTGCTAGTTTTTTCTGCTAACCTTCAGCAGCTGAATCTTCTAAATGATCATCATTGCTCCTTCTGCATAATTTGTTGAAGAAGCTTTAATAATTTTCATGATATCACGCTGGCCAATTTTCTCTTCTTTTCGATTTCAGTCCGGTCAGAGTGTGTCATCTCCCTATTTCATCTGAAAGTAAAGAAAAAGAACATGATTTCAACTATTTATTTATTTTTAATAAAGTTGACTGATTGCTTGCTTTGTGGAAACTTGGATGAAGGGAAGTGAAGACTTAATACTGATTATGTCTAGTTGATTGATATTCATAGATTTTAAGAAAAACTCCTCTAAATTGATGGTGCTTTTGAAATTTCCATTGTATATACAGCTGAGAATAGTGGATCAGAAAGTTCAGATGAGAATTCTGATGATTCAAATCCAGCAATAAATATCATCCGTTGGATTTCTGTCAACACACGGGCAAAAGTCATGGAAGTGATTGAGAAAATCACAAATATTGTTAATGACTTGTTCAAGCCTCCTGATGATGAGAATGCAAAAAAAGGAGCTGAAGCAGCAGTAGCATCAGATTCTTTCGAGGAAAAGCTGAGAACTTCATTCCTTCTGTCCATTGTGGTCCTGTTGGTTGTGGTTGTGAGTCGAATCAGCAGGGCATAATTTGACGACATGACAGGTAATTTATCCATTGGTGACTTGTGATGGAGGAAGATTCCCTCTGGGTTTTATTAGCTACTGTGTTCTAATTGTCATTGTAAGAAAAACAATGAAAGTAGGGACATCTAATGTAGCATAAGCATGTGCAGTGTGGAATAGTCTGAATATCTGGGGTGTTTTCTTATTTTTGTAAAGTGACTGCTATGCTTTTAGTTGGTAGGTTATGTATTTTGCTGGGATCTTTCATGGTTTAGCATTTAACCCTTTGACATTGTCCGTCCAAACTATTGCTCTTTGTTTATTCTGCTTCTGTCAAGTAGCTATGCATGTTGAGGAAATCAAGAGAAGTGATAAATGCAAGACTGGATTGAGGTTTGAGGAGTTCTTATTTTAAAACTTGCTGTAGACCCAAAAATTCTGATTGATATGCACTTTTTTCATTGTTAGTATTGCCTACGATAGGACCAGCACGAGCGATGGAGCATGGAAGAGATTATTTGTGCTGAGAAATGCCTTGTGCAGCATACTTGAATTTGGTGTATTGTGCTCTGGATTCTGGATGTTTCAACAGTTTTGCCAGCATGCCCGCCACCAATAAAAAATAATAATAAAAATCTCGCACTATCACCATTCTTCTGGATGTTTCAACAGTTTTGCCAGCATGCCCACCACCTTAAAAAAACAGAAATTCTAGCACTCTCACCTTTCTCCTATGTCATTAAATGCTGGGTAGAAGAATCATATAGGCTTGTAGCAGAAAAGAACGTCTTGTTGGTCTTAATGGAACCGAGCTCCATCGATCTTGTTCAATGGAACAAAGCTCCGTTGAATTAGCATAAGTTTTCTGTTCATAGAAGATAGTGTTAGGGATAATATCTAATATCGACAAAGAATGAATTTTGAGTTAAGTGTATAAAATTTAAATAATCCTAAATTTTTGAAATAGTTTTTGGGTTGAGATAGGTTTGTAGATTTTTACATGATATTAAACTCATGTATGAGTGGGTTAACACTATCTTATATATTGTATATCACTTTTTCAGCAAAAATACAAATAGAAAATTTGGGAATTTTCATCTAATCGAATTCAGAACTTTTGTCTACCAAAAGAGATATGTCAAGAATGGCGGCATCCTAGGCATTCCCATTTCCCAGAGCAGTTTCTCAAGCTAATTCAATCAGCCCTACTGTACTTCTAGTTACATATTTACTAGGAAGTTTGGCATCAACGCACATCCTCTTAGTTCCATCATGCTGAAAATTCTGCCACCATACCTAAAAGCATTCTGGGTGCTCCTTCATGTTTAGTAAAAGTCCATCACGGTTTCAAGAAAGAATCTATATCTGGAGATACAACAGCTAGTTTGTCAAGTTGTCCAAGAATGCAACAGGTTTTTTCCTTCATGTCCATTGCCACAAGATCTTGAGCAAATGAACAATCAGAACCAGCTGAAACCTGCACACATTCAATCTGATCATATGAGCAAAAACAACTTAATCTATCATGACCTGGAAAAGTAATTGCAAAAAGTTATTAAGAGTAAAATCTATTGTGACACGTAATGGTATATGTTAAAGTTTCCCAAATATATTTAGCATTCGTAAATGCATTAATATGGATATATTCTAAAAGGCACATCAAATATTGAGCTAAAGGAAAATTGTGGCGGGCTTACATCGAACAGGGTATCTCCCAGCTTCAACTTGACTGCTCCACTCTTGTAAACCAGCATCTTGCCCATGTATCCTCCAGGCAACTTACTCAAATCTAAGTCTTTTGGAGCATCTGCTCTTCCCAGAGGTTTTGAGCTTTCAGCTTTCTCTTTCCCCTTGGTGCTGGCTGGTTGCTTGTCCAGAGGCAGTTTCTTAGGAAGCTGAAAGAAGAGTAACTTTCGATTTTCGGATTCCTCCTGAATTTTAAACAACAGGGTCCGTCAAATATATAAGACAGTAATGGCACGTTTGGTTTGAATATATATAAGGAAAGGAGAGGAAAGGAAAGGAGGAGAGGGGAAAGAAATAAGGAGAAAAAAATAAATTTCATTTCCAACCAAACACTGAAATGTGAAATTGACTCTGTTTTATACTCATTTTCTCTCTTCTTCTTTCCTTTCCATTCCTCTCCTAACATTTATTCCAACCAAACATCACCTAAGAGCTCAATGTTATCTTAATTATCTATTCACTACCAGTAGTCCAAGATCTGCAGCAGAGTTAACAGAATTCTCATCATACTCCAAGTTTCTGGTATTCTCCCCAAATTCCTCCTGGTCAAGAACTTCTGAATGCAGCAAGCAAAATCAATTCAGAACAAAGAGCAACAAATACAAACAACAGAAATATGAATGCTGTGCTATCCTTGTACCTGTAAGAACTATGGAACTTATGAAAAGTAAATTATCATTAGTCAAGCCCTATTTATGCCATAAATAGGATTTTAACTTTAAAAATAATGTTCCCCATCCTCTAACATTCAGTATCTTAGAGCATGGCTGTGGAAATCTAAAGCTATATAACAAAATGAGTGTGCCCAAAAGTCCTTTGAGGTAATTTTAAAAAGAGAACACATAAAATGAATCTGAACTAGAGGCTGAATGCCACTTATATCTATCTATCTACTACCTACCAACCCAGATAGTTCTCAGTAAAGGAATATCAACAAGAGAATGGTATGCTGCTGGTTATTATTATGTTCGGTGACTAACATACCAATCTAACATATTTGGATCAATTCAATATTTTGTTACAAGTTACTTAATCCATGGATGTGAATTTTGAATGTTCATTCACAAATTGATGAGAACAATTAATCCAAATCAATTTCAAGAAGATTAGCAGCAGACATCCCCTACATAGAGGTGTGTTTTAAGATGCATCTGAAAACATACCTGGGTCACCAGAGTAAGGCTTCCTCCAAGGAAGAGTAGTTGGATAATAAGAATTGTCATAATTCTGCATTATAATAAGGAAACTCTTAGTGCATTTGCACACGTACGTGTACAATGAGAGAGGTGTTAGGGAAAAATTAGTTACCCAAGATTCTTTGTAGTCTTTCTTGATTTTCTGAGTTGATGATGCATCTGAAGATATTGAAGCAGATCTATCTTCTGTTGCAGTCACTGGTGAGAAATTGACAATTTGCCTTTCATCAGAAGTTGAGTCTATTATCTCCGACTCAGTACCTTTTGCGCTGCTCACCTCTCTGCGGGGACCAAACGACTTTATGGAAGGTGAAGATGAGTCTCCAGCACCAAATGCAACTTGTGAAGCTGCACGTTTAAACTCTGAAGATGAGGTGGATGATAATAGCACTGCCAATTACAATAATACATCTCATTCTTTCACAGTAATCATCTATTTTGTACCTCCCATCATTCTAACCTTTAAACCTTGTTTATACATACTCAAAGGTTCAGAAGGCATCTATATTTTTTGATTAAATTATAGCATTTTATTGTTGCATTCTAAGGGAAATGTTATTTTTTATTATCCACTGTGCATGAAGGGGCGCAGAGGAAAACATCAACAAATTCTCAATTGAATTTTGAAGGACAGGATTACAGAACAAATGACATAGTCCAACCTATCCATGTTACCCCAACAGGAGTCCTTCTAAATTCAACCTGAAGAACATAGCTAGCCAGTATCCAAACTAATTAAGGTAATTGAAAATAAACCGGATTGAAAATTAGGATGCACTAGATTAGAAGAAATTACATTTTTTCTCAACTTTAGGCCTTCGTCGGGCATTCGCTTCCTGCAATTATGGTGACAATTTTTTTGTCAATTATCACTTTGAGAATTTGAAAAGTGAGGATAAAACAACATACAAACAAATCAACAATATCTAAAGTAAAATGCAGATCATCCAATTTATTGTCACATTCTTCACAATCTTATAAGTCACCTATTGGCACTAGTCACACTACTTAACAATTCATCCCAATATATACACGCGTCACGATTTGTGACAACACATAACAAACTGAAATTCCAATAATTTTTATGATGATTTTTTTTTAAATAATGGAGCAACAAAGCGAAACAAAGGAGTCGGTAGACATTAAGCAATGATTCCTTTGGACACACCTTGAGCCCACATTTCTAAGATAATTATTTTTAACTTTGTGATCAAAAGAAATGAGGGACACGTGGTTCCTTTCTCTTATTTCCTAATTATAGCGTGAAATAAAATAGAATTCTTGACTTCTTGTGACTTGTAAAGAAGCTTGAGAACTCCTAAACAGGAACCCAAACGCGCCCTTATTTTTAAGATTTTATTAATAATTCATATTGAAAAAAAAAAAGAAATTTTGGAATTTAATAAAAGACAACAATTAAGGAAATAAAAAATTTCAAAGGAAAAGGACAGGATTTTGGGTACATTGAATTGGCGCAAGAGTCGCTGGGCTTCAGCTTCTGAATCTTCATGTTTTGATTCACTGCATTTGCATTAAAAAAAAAATTAATATTAAAAAAGGTGAAATATTTTTAAAACATAAATAAAATGGAAGTAGAAAAAAAAGTGTTGCGGACAGAGAGAAAGCAGAAGCAGAGATTGTACAGTCTTGGTACTGGAGTCGGAGCGGTGACTTTGGACTGACGTGACGGTGGCGGAGCTTTGGGAGCGAACCTAACCTGGAAAATGAATTATGAAATGAAACAAGAATTTTGAAATTATGATGAAATTGAAGGATATGAAACGTAAATTCAGGAAAATCATTACGAGATTTTTGGACGTTACCTTTCTACCGGAGCCGGAGGGCTTGTCTGGATCTTGATCCATTGTACTGAAGAAGAAGAAGAAAAAAATGTTTGGGAAGAAAAACGAACCCCTGCGGAGTCGAACCTGCGAACACAGAGACGATTGTTTGGAGTGTCAACCACCAAGTTATGAAGATAGCCTTTGACGGGATTTCCACTTTTTAATATATATATAATACTCAATGTGATCTTGTTAATCTCGTCATCCATCGATTCCCTCATAACGAATAATCTTTTTTTTTTTTAATTGTTTGTTGGATGACTTTTAAAAAATTAAAATATTTATAATTTTTAAATATTTAAGATTAAAAAATAATAATTTTGACTAGTATTTTTGAATTTTTAGGATGTCTTAATTTTTTTTAAAAAAGAAAAACACAAATTTCAAAGTGAACTTGCAGGTACGATGCCGATCTTATTGGTTGGCATTCGATTTGAATGGGTATTTGTAATCAACAAATTCAATTTTTTCTCTTTTAGTGCATGTAAGTGTAAGTACGAGTAGGAATATACCCTCTGTTTAGTTAAAAAGTATGAATTTAGTAGAATGCTTTCATTATCTTTTTAATATCCAAAACCAATCTCTTTTGAGTTTAAAAATAAAAATTTATGTTTATATTTGTACTGCATTCGTTATAATTTAAACATAAGAAATTGTTTTTAATTCAATCATTTAAATTTAAACCAATTAAGCTAATATGCTTTCACATATTTTTAAAGCAGCATAAATTTACATGTTGTTGTATAACAAATATTCAATCTAATAATTTTTTTTTAAAAAAAAACTAAATTTTAGTAAACAAAACAATAAGAAATAAATTGTTGACTCTTTCAAAAATAAACGCTCAAAGTCCGCGCGCTTATTCCATGAGAGGTTTTCGGCAGTCTGTGGATTCACCGGCCCGAGAACAACTCAACGCTTAAATCCAGTCTGCGTAGCATGCTGTCACTGATCTTTGGCAGCTATCGTATCGGGCACTTGGCTTAAAATTTAATATTCCTTCCGAGCGCTTGTTTTGTAGTCTCTATGTTCCGTCACATTCACAGGGTTCGACATTAAACACCTTATTTTGTCTGTAAGACACTTCAGAAATGTGACCCATACAACTAGAGACGCAAGGGAAAATTCAAGAAATTCAACAAAAAGAGCTCGTTGATATGCGCCGATGGAGCTGAAGCACTACATTCCGGCTCTCAAAAGCACTCGAAGCAATTTTCACTTCTATGCTGCAAACACTTGGCATGACTATGAAAAACAAATTGATCAAACAGCTGACCATATCAATCACCATTCACCATAGCATTTCAATATTCAACCCAAGCCATATCTCGTTTTGAGTATCAGATCTCATTTTTCTCAAGATTATCTGTTTGGAGGATAATAAATAATGAGGGTGGACGCACGAAGCAAACCACAGGAGTGTCCTACAATGGAACATAGAATAATTTGACAATTCATATTAATCTGAGCTAAGGATAGTCAAGAGATCAGAGATCAAATATATTGTGCATGTGACTACAAGAATTGAAGGTTCAGAAAAGTTCCTAAAAACACTAATAGCTGACATGTCAAATGTCTTCTTTGATGGGCGTCCACAACTTGTGACAGCTACAAACACCTTGCAAAACGTCAATCTCAGAGAAATAATGCCTGACCACCTTTTACACAATAAGGTTAGCACACTGCTGGGGGAACAAGTAACTGAAAGACCAACATGATTTGAAATTCTAAAAGAGTGTTTTTGGTCATAAAAGTGTTAAGAGAAATAGATCCTATATTAATCAGGATGGCAAAACAAACATGTGCATATATAAAGAAGACAGTACAATCAACATGAAAATCAGCAATTCCCCCAATGGATCGATGAGTTAAATGGTCAAACACGTCAGACTATCCTTTGTAATAAAACCCATGTAAAGAGTAAGAAATTGACAAAATTTAGTTCCAAGCAACATGCAAACAGACAGATACCATGCAATTTACTTTAATACGTTTGTAATGGCCATTATTATTTTCAATATTAAAATCTGGAGAAAGGAAAAAGAACTTTGCTCCTGTGCTTCTATTATGTCAGTAGCTGTCATAAAGAAGAAGAAAAACCTTGAAAGCATAACACACAACAGAAACAATGAAGATGAGAAACCTTCATATGACACAAATTCCACTTCTTCAACATGAAAAATGACAAAAAATTCTGTTCTTCAGAATTAAGAAGCAAGAATTCTCCATAGTATCTCATCATGCAAACCACATTCAATAGATTATGTAGAATTTACCATCCTTATTCAACTTCTTCAAGTAAATGGCTTAAACACATTTATTTCATCTACACTTAAGAATACACACTAACCCTATGCACAATGCAAAAACCAACGAACATGGGTAAGGTCCCCCGCTTTATGCTTCTCATCACATTTCATCAACCAACAATGTACTATTAAACATTAAACAACGTTATAAACAAGTCGCTTAAGCTGTATTAACAAATTTCCTACTTTTAAATGAGTAAACATTTTCTATTCTAATATATTTTAAGGCAATCGTGCCATCTCTCAGAGACTTAGAGTAATTTTATCTATCAATCTAATGCTCCCACTTAAACCGTACCACTCCTCATAAGGATGGGCGATTTCTTACCTTAACTGCCGCCATCAATCTAATGCTCCCACAGAAAGTCTAAAACCATATTACTTTGCACAAATATGGATGATTTCTTACCTTGACTAATCACATTAAATTAATTCATCTACATTTACGCAATGCTAAAAACTAAGTTTCTTAAGAATTATTCTGCAGATATAAACTCTTAACCAAGTTGACAATCACTAGAAAAGGCACTCAGATGCACCCAGAATTAATATTCAGAATCCACTGACAACCAATAATATGAGTTGTTTACCTGCCACACTGGAAAGAGACATCAGAATTGCTATGGAAAAGGGAGATGGAATCAGAAAAATTATACAAAGAGGCATAAATGAAGAGCTGCTTCCACATACCCAAATGCCTCTGTTAAGGCATACTTACCTTCTGGAGAAGACAATGAGAGAAGCATGCCTAAACTTCGGAAGCAGGCAAGTAGCTAGGATATAACCTCAAACTAGGAGCTTATCACCGAATAAAAGTGAGGAGCAAAGCAACCAAAACAGTTAAATAACCCAAAAAATAAAATTAACAGAAAATGTCAGTAATGAGTCCACAGAAACTAATAAAAGGTAAACATAAGTCACCAAACATTATAAAGAGGTAATAACCATCCATAATAAAACAATATTAAGTCCAACAAAAAAGCATTAGGTATTAATTTCCTTCTCCACAGTGCAACCATATGAACTGAACTACGCCACATCTCTGCAAATGCATAACAGTAGAGCAAGGTTAAAGTTGTGAGTCCCAAACTTCCAACAAAGTCATGGCAAGAGATAAGAAATCAGGTTCACATGTGCTCCAAGAAACATCAGGCCTGTAAAAGTTATACAATCATAACAAAAGGAAAGGTTAAGAGACGTAAACAAAATTTTGCAAATAAAGGTGAATGCTGCTTATCACATGCTTATCTGACAAACCAGGTTCATCATAAAAAACCGGAGTAAAAACAAAAGAGCAGAGATGAAATGCAGAAAAGATGTCGAAACCACAAAGAGCAAAGACTATCCAAGTGTAATCAGATCTGACACAGATAATGATAGAAGAAAAGTGTAGGTAACATCAAAATTTCTCAAATTAAATAACAGATATTTGCCATAAACAAAACAAACATTGGTTAGATATTATTAAAGAGTCAGTTACCCAAAACTACACAATGAATACAAGTTCACATACTTACAAAGTGACAACACTCCTCTCCTCATAAAACCTTCAAATGCTTAAAAGCCAAGTGAGAATTGCTTTATAAAATACCAAAACAAAAAATGATATAGCACAGAGGTCAAACTATTCAAAATTAAAGTCTGGCAATGTTGAATTTCCTGGCCTCTGACCTGGCTGGTATCACTGACCATGCTATAGTTAACATTGGTACTAAAATTTAAGGATGGAGTTAACTGTTAAACATGAACTAAACAAGATTTAGCAAAAAGGAATAAATATTTAATAACAAAGGTTTTCTGCATCACCCTCCCTACCACCATCAGCGATATCATGCTCTGAGAAGAGCTAATTCTCAATGGTGTGATACAAAGTTCGATGCATGATGAAAGTATTACAGCCTAAATGCATAACTCTTATAATATATACACTTCAATTCTAAGTAAGATCAGTGAACCCTAAAAAGTAATAAATCACCCTCTACGAGAAAGAATGCCATGAAAAAGTTTGGTCAATGTCTAAGACCGGAAGATAATTAAGTGGCTAATATTCAAAACAACTATATCTAGCTAATTTCAAAAATTAAGGTCACTCAGTTTATAACTGCTACTATGGCAATATGGCCTGAACCATACTCACCATCCTAGCAATCATTAGCTGATTATGGCGGGCACTTGAACCAACCAAATGCAAAATCTATCGAAAACATCATTTGGATGACCAAAGTAAACTCTAATAGTTTTCAATTACCTATGATAAGGAAGCAAGTATCAGAAGGACCCACATCATTTCATCTCTGCCATAAACTTCTCATACTCAGCATCTGCACCATAGTTTGACTTCTCTGCAGAAGAAACTGGAGGCTGCACTGGCGGATTTGTGGCCCAAGGCACATTACCCAAGTTCTGTGAATGGTCCGCTGCTGGGACAGGAGCAGGTGGAGGGGGAGGAGGAACTGCATTGTAGTAAGGTGAATAACCTAATGGTGCAGTTGCATATGCAGGTTGAACATTAGGTGGCATTGGAGCCATGGAGCTCCCATACATATTAGCTGATGCAGCTGGAGCAGAACTGCTACTTTCGGACTGCACTCCTGGTGGGAAACTATGTTGTTGTGCTTCACTTGAGGTTGCAGCCTGCGTTGGAGCACCAGGGGGAGCTGTTGGAGCACCAGGGGGAGCTGTCTGCACTGGTGGAGGATATTGTACTCCATAAGGTGGCATTGGTTGACCAGGGACGGGTGGGTACATGGTTGAACCAGGAGGAGGAGGAGCATAAGGAGCATAAGGCGGAGGAACTGGTGGTCCCCAAGGAACAGGAGCCCCTGTATAGCTCGCTGCTGGTGGATTTGGAAGAGGACCGCCTGGTGTATACTGTTGAGATGGATAGCCACCAACTGGTGGATTAGAAACAGGGTAGGTGGGCATTGTTGAAGCTGGAGGGCCTGGAGGCACAGTAGGCTGAGGAGGCTTACCAGCAACTCTCACGGCAATGGTTCGCCCCTCAAGACGGTAACCATTCATGCTTGCAATAGCATTATTGGCCATCTGAATATCAGCATACTTCACAAAACCATAACCTTTGCTCATTCCTGTAACCCGGTCCTTAATAACCTTAGCCATCACAATATCACCAAAAGTAGAAAACAACCTAATCAAACCATCATCATCAAGCGTCGGTGGCAAATATCCAATATACAAGTTCGTATCATCCAATTCCTTGATGGGCTTAGCTCCATTTGACCCTAGTCCAGGGTGTCCTGGAGTCCCAGAACCACCTGAATTATTAACCCACGGAGGATTACTTCCAGAACTACCGCTGCCAGGGCCCAGAGCCAATGTGTTACTTTGTTTGGTTGCAGATTCAGGAAGAGTCCCTCCTAACTCTGCCAAGAAATTCTGATACTCATCGTCCATTTTCTTCCCTGTTGTTCCCTTAACTGGACAATCAATAGTCGGATGGCCACCATCACCACAGATCTTACAAAGCACATCACTCTTGAAAGTGGAAGTACGTGACGGACATGCATACTGCCGATGTCCAGGCTCACCGCATAACCTACAGTACTCCTCATCCCTTATAGTCCCATTTAAAGCTGCAAGCTCCCTCAACTGCTGCCTCTTATGCTCATTTAACACCTCATCTACTGGCTGCAACAACTTCTCCACCATCGCAGCTGCAGCTTCCAGAGATTCCTGAGTCTCTGCCTCCACCAACACATGTAAATCTTCATTCTCTGATGGGTCTGGCTTCAAATCCCTCTTCTGTTGCAACCTTCCCTCTTTCACTGACCCTTTACCACGAATAACAATCTTAGCATGTGTCTCTCTCTCCATTCTCTTTTGTGTATTCCCTCTCGGCCCAATAATCAACCCAATAAAATTATAACCAGGGTATTCTTTCATCGGTATATAAAGCTTCTTCTGAAGCTTTGGGGGCCTATAATCTGCCGGTGGCTTAAATGCCGGATTTCTTTTAATAATCTGAGATATAATCTCCTGTCTCTCCTTATTCAATCTCTCTCTTGCACGATACTCTCTAGTATTAATCCTAATTCCCATATTATCATAAATTGGTTCGGGCGAAGGACTCCTTTGTCCCTCAGGTCTATCATCTAAAGGCAAACCAGACTGTAGCAGTCTAGAAATCTCTAACAAACGACTATTCAGAGCTTGAATTTCTGGATCAAACTCAATACCTCCAGTAAAGTCCTTCATAAAATCCGGCAACTGAATCACCGGCTTCGGCTCATCGTCCGCCCACCTCGATTTCCGCTTCCTGGTCCCGCTCCCAGAGTCGCTATTACCTTCCGTGCCGCCTGATTCCGATGGCGGCGGGTCCCACCTGCTGCGACGTCGTCGTCTGCTCGTGGTCTCCTCCTCGCCACCCGATTGGTCCTTATCGGTGCCGGAATGAGTGTTGGTCAGACCGTTTTCCGAAAGCAACGGCTTCTGCTTAATGTATTCGGCTGCGGCGACGTTATTGTTATTGTTACAGTTGTTCTCATTGTTGTTGTCGTGGTCGTTTTCGTAGGCCGGCTGGAAATTTTCAGCAACGGGAGGAGCTAGGGTTTTGGGCGGGTTTTGTGAATCGTGATCTAGGGTGTCTTGCGGTAACGGCGGGTTTTGATTGAAATCTAGAGTTTGATGCTGGGGGTTTGATTCAACTGTCGACTCCATGGATTGTGATTCTTTCGTGACGGCGAGCGACAGGTCGAGCGAGATGTGTTTTGCTCGTGCGTTCGTTGGTGAAGGTCTGTGAATGTTTTGAAAAATTACGAAACTGTGCTTGAGAGAAACTTGCTCTCGGAGTATTTATAGCGTTGGTGAACAAATGGCAACCGTGCAAGAATGAAAGCTTGCAATTTGTATATACGCTGGCGGATACCGATCTCGCTTGCTGTTGCTGATCTTTCTGATTCGGGTTGGATTAAGAGCCAGTTAATTCGTAGGCCCGGCCCATCAGCCCAATTGTCTGTTTTAGTTCAGAGGGTAATTTACACACACCGCCCCTGATATTTGGAAGAACAACATTAGTTCATGACGTATATAATTTTATTAAACAGCACCCCATACACAAGTTATTACGCTATGCTCATGTTACCATACGAGACGTCTAAATTATGCCTGTTGCTTATATTTCATTTAGTTATTCTTTTGTTTTTATGATGTGTCAATAGTATAAGGGTAAATTTTAATTCATCCCTGATATAGAATGAGAATCTTCAATTTACACTAAGAAGTTTATTATCCTATTATTTTTTTTATAATCACAATTATAGTTTTAATTGTAATTAATTCTTGTTGTTGTAGTTGAAATTGTTATGATAGTTTAGTTAGTTATTCTTTTGTTTTTATGATGTGTCAATGCTTAAGAGTAAATTTCAATTCATCTCTCTGATAGAATGATAATCTTTAATTTACACTATGAAGTTTATTATTCTGTTAATTTTTTATACTCACAATTATAGTTTTAATTGTAATTAATTATTGTAATTGTAGTTGAAATTGTTATTATAATTAATATTAAAATTGGGTAACCCATCTATTGAATTGTAAATAAATAATTTTATAAATTATAAAATTCACCATCTATTGAATTGTAAATAAATAATTTTATAAATTATAAAATTCATTGTTTAATATATAAGTGACCCACAATAGCTGCAACTTAAATTGAAAATCAAATGTTGTGATCACTAGCATTTCTGTGCTTTTTCTTTTTTTAATTTTACAATTGGAATTGTAATGATTATTGTTTTATGTAACTATTAAAAAATAAACAATTTCTTACTTTTATTAAAATCATTTGAAATTAAACTTTTAGGATGACATGTCGCTTGTCACGACGGGAAGAGTACGTCATGTTGATGACAAGAATATTACTCTTAAGGACAAGTTGTTTCTTACAAAAACATAAAGGATGAATTGTAAATAGTATATGCGGCTCGTATTATTTACAATAACTTTTCACTTTAGTCGTATTTGATTCGGGCATGCCATCACACGCTCATATGTCAGTTGCAATAATAAATTCGAAGATGAATTGAAATGTTATCAAAACAAAGTGTTATAGCAAACATGCAGTAACATATAAAATCAGTCAATTAACTATTAAGATTATTTATCACTCAACCATAAATAAATTTAGTTCATAACTTGTAAAAGAAAAACAAATAAAAGAAATTCATCCATCGAATACATCCCCATGGTTAAATAATAAATAAGAAAACAAGAAAAGAATAAAAATGACTGATTTTTTTATTAATCTCTACAAGTTCTCCTCTGATGCAGCCCTAAATCTTGCTCTTAAATTTTGTTTTTCTCTTGATTCTTTTCGGTTTTCTCTTTTGGTTAACGACCCCCTATTTCCTTATGTTCATGCTTCTTTTATAGTGGAAAATTAGGGCAACCGGAAGTCCAAGGCGCATATCTTCCATATTTAGAAACTCCAGATCGCTATCTTTTAAATATCTCGCGTGAAATCTTCTCTATCAATACTCCAGGATTGCTACAGTAATGGATGCTACAACAACAACTACAATATCTGCACTGTTCTAGACTTATTTTAATTCTTCTGTAGCCACGCTCATTCCTTATCTGTGCAAGTCTATCACAATAGCATTTCTTCCTTGAAAGTCGAGCTTTCGATTGCCTACAATTAAGGATCTAAGCACACAAATTACTGTAAAATAACACAATTTATTAAAAATAAACTAGAATGGATATTCATGTAATATATAACTAAAATGCAATAAAAATATGTCATTTACTCTCTAAGTATTCTTGATTTAAATATAAAAGTACCATAATAACTTTCATTTCATAGAGTTATTAGAGTCACAATGTTTGAAAAGAAAAAAAAATTATTTTAATTGAGAAAAGGAGAGGAAATGAAGCCTATAAATAAAAGGCTTCATTTTGAGAAAAGCATTTCTTGTATTTAAAGAGCAGAGAATTTTGAGAGCTTAAATAATAAAAGCTCTTGAAAGTTTAGTGAGTGAGAGTATGGAGTGTATTGAGATTTTGGGTAGTAAGACAAAATATTACGATATTAAAAGTTGAACCACATAATTTTTTTTTGTCTTCTTTATATACCTATTCTTAATTTATATTTCAATTTCATTTTAGGTGTAACACTAGTTCATCTTTTAATTTCCTATAGATTTTCGAGTCTCTTAATGCTTGACCCTATTTTAACGTTAGTAGTCATACTGCACGCATGCATGCAAATGAAACCCAAATTATATTGACCAGGAAAGTACGTGCATAACCTTAAGGTATATTAAAAAAAAAAAAATTAAAAAACTTAGTTCATTAAGTGATTTAAAAAATAACAAGAAATTAAATCGGTGTGATGATGATGGATGATTATGTTATAAATTTGAAGAACATATGTGCGATTATTAAAGATAATTTATTCTTGGTGATCTGTAGAATATTTAGACAGCCCTAAAATGGCAGATTCGAAAATTAAGATATTTTCAATATATTTACATGGAGATCATCTCCAGTAGCAACCGAAAAGAAGAGTGATGAGGATAATGTGAAAGGATCCATTGGTCTTCATTTCTCTTTCTTTCTTTTTTTCGTTTCTCTCTTCTTCTTTTTTGTGTAAATTTTGTTGAATTTATTTTATAGTGATCAGAATGTGAGAAATTAATGACAGATATTTATAATAGATAGGGTAACCTCATAGACAAAACAGCGGTATTCTAATCTCTCGACGCACTTTCTGCTATGCACGAACATTGAACGGCTATAGTTCTGACAATGAAGATGATCATCACACCAATAATACATTTGTCACGTTGTATATATATTTTTTTTATATATATATAATAAGGGTGGTAGTAATGCCATGATTTTTAGATTAATCAAATGTGGTAAGAAATAATTAGCCGTAAAGAAATAACCATCATTCTTAAATGTGAAAGATATATAGGAAGTTTATAATTAAATTATAAAAATACGTCTTCCATGCTATTAGAGGACCGTGTCAAACTGCTGATTTGGTGCTCTGTTGCAACCAGTGATTGACATGTGGATGCGTGGTGAACTTAATCTAGATTTTGTCCAGCTCTATAAAATGCCTCGTTAAGTTGCGTCGATCGGTACCGGTAAGCTTTTCCGAACGTAATTGGATCTAATTGATTAAGATTAATAAAGCTTTAAGAAACCGTGCGTGCTTCTTTTCCTTTGTTTTAGGAAACTAATCAGGGAATTAATTGAGCCTTTCAGAATGTTATACAAAAATAAAATGGCATAAGCACGAAGTCTCCTATTCAAAGTAAATATTTGTATATGTACTTGCAGAAAATACCAAAATCGTGGGGTGTGTGTGTATAAAAATAAAATGTTTCAATGCAGAATTTTAAAGTGTGAAAAAGTTTTAAAAAACACATGAACCATACGATTTATGCGCTTTAAATTTTAAATATCATGGTTTTAAAATTTTTTCTGAAGTTTTAAAAGTCCGAATGAGAAAATTACTAAATACACGAAGGGCACAAAGCAATGATGATTTAGTTTTATAGCTATTAAACTTCTTGTATTTTCACTACTTTCATGCATTTGGTTTTACGTATGCAATAACAAAACTGAACTTTCAAAAGAGTGAAAAGAATGGTTCTGTACCAACTATTAATAACATAAGCAATATCTATGATTTCAATATAATTTGTTTAGTTCTTCATTTTTCGAATTAAAGGTCTATGTGAAGTTTAATCTATGTCCAAATGTTAACATCATGTTTATTTACCTACCTAGACAATTATTATATTATTATCTAAGCCCAAGTATCAAGCGACTTTTTTATTATTATTATTATTATTATTATTGTTATTGTTGTTGTTGTTAATTTAGAAACTAAGTATCAAGCTATATTCTATATATGCCAATCCCTATATATAAAGAAAAAAAAAGGTATAAAGCTGATGAGTGATAATGTACAAAGAAGTTGATATATATATATATATGTATGTATGTACGTATGTAACTAACCACTACATTAAAGTAGCACATAAACCCTGCCAATTCGAGCACCAAGCATCTTCACCCAATAAGTGCAAGCCTCAAATTTATTAATTAATTCACGCCAACAAATTCCACAAAAATCAACTTTGGCTTTGGCTTCTTCTCTGCTACATATTCCCTTATTAATGTGAAGCAGGAATCTGCCAGCTGAACAAAACCTCCACTTTAACCCTTACGACATCAGCACATATACAGTAGTAATAAAGATGAATAAAAAAGTTTCTTGAAAATTCTAAATCATTTAAATCGATTTCATTCTATAGCCCATTTCATTTTGATCACAGGTTAGCGCCCACGCACGAGATTTGCAACCATCGGCCTCGCCAGCAGGCAAGGCTCACCCTCACAATCACTCTGTTTTTCTGGTACTTTACTCGCCAAAGAAGAACCACGCCCTTCCAATTCAACGAAAACATCACGCGCCGCAGACCGGTCATGAAGTGGAAACTTCAAAATCAACTGATACTGATAATTTATTAACCATATCAGCCCCGTTCTAAGCCAATCAGACAGCTCATATTAAACCTTCAACAAAATTCTTCCAAACACAAGGACCCACAATTCAGGAAAATCCACCTCTTATGTCTGGCTCACGTGCACCAAGCGCGTGCCACGTCCTGCAAAAAATCATCTCCATTCTGTAGTACGTGTGGATTTGTCACTGCTAATTTTGAACCGACAATATTCCCTCATCATTACGATTAACGTCAATGCCGCATGCACGCAACAATATCGTTATTTGATTGTGAAGGAAAGAAGAGACAATGTGCCGAAACGGCGACGTACATATGCTCAGACGAGTGCTGCTCCCAGCGGGCAGCGTCTTTCGCCAATTTTGCAGCGGCAGCCAGTGTAAAACACTTTTTCATATCAACTCCTTAATCCCAAATTTGCCCCTCAACTTGTTCCCATATTTACATGTAAATCCTGCTTGTCGTTTTAAATAATTAATCTCGTTCGCTCACTCGCAGAGTCGCAGTACATTTCCTCTACGCAAGAGTGAGCGTCATTTTATTTCTTCATCCCTAATTAACAACTTGTGGTTAACTTCATTGATTAGCTCTTTCGTTCTTCAATAATCTCAGCTTCTATCAAAATTTAACCCGCCAACAAATCATTTGATCGCAGGTTTTTCAACTTGGGTTTTAGCTCAAAATTAGTTCCTCGTTTTTGTGACACGCAAAGGTCGATTTCTCTCCGTTACTTTCCCTTGCTATATTATAATGAAGAAAACTTGTGTAGCTTTTGCTGTTTGAATGATGAGAAACCGAAGGAAAATGGGAGAAAAACATTGTTCCACTCTCAGTTAAATAATTTTCATTCTAAGCCATTACGTGGTTTTTTTGTTTCTGGTGACAGGAAATGATAAATTCGAAAGCGCAAGAACAAGTAGTCGAAAACGACGCCGGAGAAGGAGCAAGTTTGGGCAGACAAGTACTGCTCCCAGCGGCTTCAGCAATTTGCACACTTGGTATGGTGGTAACAGAGAATAATAGCTTTCTCTTTTTCATATCAACATTTTTATTTCCATATTTGTCCCTAACTTATATATTCATCTTTACGCACAGACACGGCAACAAGTCATATTAAAGAGTACTCATTTTACGAGATTGATCCCACAAAGCTGCCCATGAATGCCCCGGTTCTGCTTAAATCAATCAGAATTGTCATGGTAAAAATAGACATCAAATTATTAAAAAAAAAGCCATTAATTAATTAATTACTTAATTAATTGATTAATGATCTCATTATTTTATGGGTAATAATAAGGTGACTGAGAAGTCCAGAACAGGAGTGGCCGTGAGATACCCAAGTATGAACTCTCTTCGATTGCACTTGTGCGAGGATGAGTGTAATAAAGAACAGGGAGCAGAGAGGGTGCCATCGCTGGACGAAAAGTTCTTGTTGGAACCTGAGGCGGCAGGGGAAGTACTTTACAGGAGGGTCTCTAGTGATGAGATTGGTGAGAACAAGAACTTGTGGAGTTTCTGGGTTGTGGGTTTTAATGGTTCCTTTGATGTTGAGATTCATCAGAATAAGAAAAAGGGTGTGTGCTGGTCCGAGCTGCTTGAGAGACGTGGGATGCTGAAGTGGGGGAAGAAAAAGAAAATTCATTACCTGAAGAAAGAAGAAGCATTGATTAGCCATGATGGTGTTAAAGGTCAAGAAGAAGAAGACGAAGAGGAAGCTGTGAAGTCTGGTGAGTTATTATTAGTAGAGGGAGAGACCAGGGAGCTGAAGAGAAAACTCCATGACGTTAATGTGCTATCCAATAAGATCAAGAAGAAGACGAAGAAGAAAGTTGTCAATAAGAACTCCAATTCCAGATGGCCTAAAGAGAGGTATGCCTTGGCTGAAACAAATTTGTGGAAGATAATGAAGATGAAAAATGCAGTTTTTCATAAGCCAATGCTGAGGCCAGAGCTAAGAGCAGAGGCTAGGAAATTGATTGGAGACACAGGTTTGTTGGATCATTTGCTGAAGCACATGGCAGGGAAAGTGGCACCTGGTGGCCAAGATAGGTTCAGGAGGCGCCACAATGCTGATGGGGCTATGGAGTATTGGTTGGAGAGTGCTGATTTGGTTAATGTTAGGAAACAAGCTGGAGTTCAGGATCCTTATTGGACACCACCGCTCGGATGGAAACCTGGTGACAATCCTGCTCAAGACCCTGTTTGTGCTGCGGAGTTTAAGCAGCTCAAGGAAGACATGGCCAAAATAAGAATGTAAATACGCCCATTAATTAGCCTGCCTTCCTGTGCTGTTCCTATAAATGCCTTATTGATGGTATTTACTGCTCTTCTCTTGTTTCCTTTGTCATGTGTTTTAAAAACAACAGGGAAATGCAAGATCTGTTTTCCAAGAAGCAAGAGGATAATCTGGCTATTGTAGCCACCCCAAGCCTAAACTATGAGCATGATAGTTTCTTGCTTCGATTGAAGGTAAGTATTGGAGAGTGGATTGGACTCTGAGTTTCGTACCCTGTCGTTAACTGTTTGGTATTTTGTTGGCAGCTGATATGTGCTGATCTTCTGAATAAGAAAGCTAAGCTTGATGAAAATATGATGGAAATTTCGCAATCTTTGTGCCGAATAGAGGTATTTTCCTCTTTAGGCTACTGAGTGATAATGTGAAGAAATTGATGTCTTTCAGTGCTTAGAATTTATATGTTTAATATTAACATAAGTGATGTTTTACCCGCAGAGCCCATTCATGCACCCACACAGCTCCTTACAATCTTTGAAATTAGATAGAGTTCAAAATTACAGACATTTAATAAGATGTGAAAAAATTGTTTCACTTTTCTTCAGGATATGATTTTCCATTTCTAGTTCCTTCTCATATAAAGGGTGGCATTACTTTATGATCAACAGATGCTTGAAATGATTGAACAACGGTCTTCAGCTCCTAATGTTACTTATTTTTAACAGCATTTAAAGTATCTCTGAAAAAGATGAATGATGAAGATGACTTGGGATAAATAAATGGTGACTCATGCAGGAAGAAATGAAGAAGGCAAAATTAGCTGTGGGGAAACTAAACAAGCCAGCAGAATCATCACTTGCTTCAGATGATAAACAGGAAGGCACAGATAAGACAATAACAGGAGCACCAGATACAACAAAAGTGAAACCAGAGGAGAGGGTAGCAAAAATAGAAAGACTGAAGAGTGGTTTCAGAGTGTGCAAGCCACAGGGGTCCTTCCTGTGGCCAAACATTGCCATGTCCCCTCAGCCTAACAAGGTTGTGGCCCAGCTTGAAGACCTCTTTTCGATTCCTACGCCACAATCAGTCTCTTCTTCCACAGCCTCATCATCACCACATCATCTCCTCTCTCCCCTTTCAAATTCTAGGCCTCTACCAAATTGCCCCGTCAAGCCAATACCTAAGAGACGACCTGTTACTGTCACTCTGACAGCAGCTTTCACAAAACCTACTCATCGTCTTCCTCCTCAAACCATATCTCAGTTTGAAACAATCACCAGCACTGGTGTTATTACTACAGATACTAGCACCAAAACCTCAATGATTGACCTCAATGAAATGCCCTGTCCCCACACTTACCAAAGAAGAAATCAGAATGAGACAGCTACCACCAATGTCATCCCATGTGTATGTATTGCATCACAATCTCAGTTTTAATTTGTTTTGCTTGGTTAATTTAACATGACAAAATATAATTGGTTTGTGTTTCATGCATTTGGGTGCAGTTTGAAGCTCCTGTTAAAGATTCTGAGATGAGTCAAATCTCGAGGGAATGTGACCAAAAGGGGAAGGGAAGCTCCTTCTCTGCCTCATTATCATCTTCGTCATCATCTACGTGCTTGTCAAGGGCTTATTGAACCTGATTGGCTTCAACTACTACTAATCCCCACCTTCAGATACTAACTCTACACGGGGCTGATTTATATATATAATTTAGTTTCTATTAGTAAATAATATATTCACTCTTATATTTACAGGAAAAATGTTGGGAAGATGGGACTGGGCCCTCAGTTTATAGCTTCATTAAGATCATATGAAGGAGAAATAGGAGTTTAAACAATGCTGATTAATGATTATGCTTTCCTTTCTTGGAAAATTATTTGGAAGAAATTGAAACTCTTCATATCATTACTTGAGGGTGATTTGGTCCTGGATCCTGAACTTTGTTTTAAGTCTAAGCAGATCGACAATGATGTAAAGATACTATTTTAGTGTTGTAAATCGAGTTTGACGATATTATAAAAATATATTCACACCGTTGTCAACTTGTCCCAAGTCGTAAGTTTGGGTTGAAAAAATTTCTTCATTGCCTTTTGTTGTGCTTTTGTTGGTGGTCCAACCTCCTATTCGTTTGATGCTATGTTTTGCTCAGGGACATGCAATTAGTTGAATGTACTTTCTTTGTCAGCTTGCAATATCATAAGTTGCACAGAAAATGAAACTTGAAAACAATGGTCCCTAGTATTTACTTATGATTGAGGGATTGAATATATTACAAAACTAGTGTTAAAATTTTCTCACTGGGTTCAATAGTTAAATTAAACTAACTTAGGGCATAATCTGCTTTAAAAACAGCGCTTGTTTACCAAATAAATGGCTTAAATCGACTGAAAGCCCCCAATATAATTTTTCCAAATCAGAGTGGGCATAATCTGTTTTAAAAACAGCGCTTGTTTACCAAATAAATGGCTTAAATCGATTGAAAGCCCCCAATATAATTTTTTTAAATCAGAGTTTTTTTTTTTTAAAAAAAAAGATAAGAGGAATGGGCAAGTCCAAATACAATTTTGACTCCCTTACCACCCCCAAGAATCGAACCGAGTCTTGTAAAGATGACAGTTATGCTGTCAACCAATCCGACCACACGTCCTTTGAGACTAATTTTTCCAAATCAGAGTAACATGAAGGACATTTTTGATTTTAGCTCCCACCTAACAACTTCACGCACAATTGCAAGTGTCCTGCTCAAGTCAGCCATCTAACATTCCTACCTCACCTTGTCTAACTCCTACGAACAATCAAAGTCTACAAGACTCAAAGTCAATTTGTATATTTATTTGTCATTAGATAAATTGTGAATTGATTAGACGCAATCTGAATGACATTCACTTTTTGTTAAAAGAGATTTGCAGATGGCTTTTTTAAAAGAAAATTGATAAAGAATCTTACGGGGTGACACAATGCCGATAAAACTAATTTTAGATTTGTGTGGAATTACAGTGCAAATTTAAAATCAGTTTAGGGTTATATGACCTCGTACGAATTTAATGTTATTTTCGTCACGGGTGGTGATATTTTCATCCCATAAATTATGTAAATCCACCCCACTTCTAGAAAATAATTATAAAATGTTCACATTACTTTTAAAAATTTCAAATAAAGAAGAATTTTAAGGAATTAATCATTAAATCTTTCTTAAATTCTTAATTTATTTTTTGTGACCTTTTTTTTTTATGTTTGACTACTAAGATTGCTTCAGCCTAAATTTAAATTGACTATTTTATCCTTAAAATGTGAAAGTACAAAAAATTTACTTCAACTTCAACATTTTTTATTTTATACAAAATTCATTGCTTTTAAATGGTCAATTCTACTTTATTAGCATGATTATTAATCTTTAACAAACATTATGTTTTTGTGAGTCAATACTCATGTAAATTATTAGGCTATTAAATTTATATCATTTACACGTAAAATATTAAAAATTATTAGACTTCATTTAAAAAGTTAGATAATAATTCACAAAATTAATACTTAAAGTATTAGATACAAGAACACATTATGCTTCAGGTTAAGTAATTTTATGCCATAACAATTACATAATTAAATAAAACTCATATTAAAACAATCTTCATAATGAAAAAACTAAGTAAAACAATATAAGAATGATTTAATTGATTAATTATACACATTGATGTTGATTTGTATTTATAAAAAATAATGTGCATTTATTATAAATATTTTTTAGAAGTGGGGTGGGTTTACACAAATAATGGGGTGGAAATATCCCCACCCTTTCGTCATCGTTGTGTTAGAAACTTCGATTTAAATATCAATGTTCTTTTTAAACCAAATTTTCAGCCTTAAAAGACTAAATTGCGTTTAAAATTAATGTTACTTTAAATGTTAAACATTGTAACCATGGGGCAAATTTGGCATTAAAACATCGGTTTGGGACTTGAAAACTTCTCTCTATATACATATATGTAACACACATGCATTTCCTCACCATATAACCTTGATAGTGTAAGCATTGATTTATTATTTATTATTGTTCTTTTAGATATAGAATTGGAAGCAAAGATGGGGAGAAGCATCAGATGTGCTCTCCATGAACATGCAACAAGTTTCTGGAGTTCCATGGAGGCCGAGCATGAGCATGAGCATGAGATTAATGATGATGGTGAAGAAGAAGAAGTTGAGTTGCAAGTGGGCTGCCATCGAAAGATTACCCACATTCAGTAGAATTAGAACCTCCTTGTTCCACAAGCTTTTAGACGATCATCGCAAAGAAGAAGGAACAAGAAGTGCCATAGATGTTATAAAGCTAAGAGCTCTAGAAAGGCATGTCATTGACAATCTGATTAAGAAAACTGAGGACGACAATCACCGGCTCTTAGAGAAAATTAAAGAAAGAATCGACAAGAATACATCACGACTTCAATTCTTTGTATTTTGTGCTGTTTTAAAGCTAGAGGTAGATAAGTCCTGATTAACTTTTTTTTAGCCTCATTTTAGTTTTTGCAGCATGCACAAAATATACATGTAATTGCTCGAGAGGTAAAATGTAAAATTTACATAGAAATTATTGATTAATTTCAATTAAGACCTATATTTCTTTTAGAATTTGATCATACTACTTGAGATCAGTCCCTAGGTCTCAATATGATTTTTCTTTCCCCCAAGTATGCAAAATATGTGTTTGGTTGGTTAATTTTTTAATCAAAATAGTACACTAACAAAAAATGGATTGTTTTCGGAATTTCTCTTTACAAAAAGGTGCACGTTTTTTCACATTGTAGTATTGCAAACAAAATTGTGAATCCCACCAGATTTCTGTCAAGAGTGCCGCTAGGTATCCAGAAACCTGAGAGGAAACGAAGAGAAATGGCTGCATGTGCTGTTGTTTTTGCTTCTCTCACTCTCTCTTCATTTTAACAAGTGAAAAAGAAAAATGCTAAATGTCGCAAAACTTAAGAGAAAGTTGAAAGAAATAGCAGCACGTGCTGCCGCCGTTTTACTTCCCTCACACTCTTTTCATTTTAACAATTAAAAAATTAAAAAGATAATAAAAAATAAAAGTAAGAGGACATCCAAAAGCAGCCAATGGTCTCCGCTTACCCTAACTCGGCTACCAAACAAAACCCCCATCCCCTGGCTTTTCTTTCGAAATTGAAGCTGTTGAATCTGGAAACGCCAACCATTTTACATTTGGATGCAGGACCCAAAGCCGAACCCACTACCGAAGTTGTTGAATCTGCTACGAGGGACGAGCCCAAGGGTGAGGAGACCATGTGCTGCTTTTTTTTATTCCCTCTTATTTTTTATTCCTTTTTTATTATCTTTTTAATTTTTTAATGAGTGCTTGTAACACCGTAAATTTACCCAAGAATCTCAAGAGGAATTTAGAATGAAACCTCATAATATTAATCTTATTGCTATTTTCCAAAGAAAATTAATACTGGCCATGGTTGAAACTTAGTCTCTAAAATAATAAATACAATAATAATCCTCCAAACCAAAAATTCAGCCCTAAACAATAATCAAAATAGCAATAATTTATTAATTTAGAAAAAAGGCCAAACTTTTTCAGCTAACAAATCCTCTCCTCTAAACCAAAAGCCCACATATCTAAAATCAATTTGTAAAATGTTAGATACGAGGGGTGAACTATTAACTCGGTAAGCAAACTCATGCATAAGATTACTAATAATAATAAAATACATAATAATCATTATGATGTAACATAAATTAAAAAACAATAATCGTTTCATAATCTAAAACATATATATGGTAAAATTCATAATCAACTAAGTCATAACGCAATAATCATTTTCAATAAATAATCATTTAAGAAATCATTTATCAATAAAATCTTTGATTTGTTCAATTTTTTCATGCCATATCGTGTCACCTATATTCTTGATAACTTGGTAAGAGTTCAATATATCCCTTGTATTCCCAATGACCTTTCAGTAGTTCAGTTAGGATATTTTACCCTGTAATAATCGTCAGTAAGTGCGCACAATATAGCCAACTATTCAGTTATATTAGTAACAATAACTATGGACTATAAGTCAAAACCTTAAATACAATTTTTAGTCTTTCAATTTCAATCTTTTCGTAATATTTTGATAAAACATTCTTATAAGACATTGAATTGACAATGCTTTGCAAATATTTTTTTAAGGAAAACCACTTATTGAAAAATAAGTGTTTTAAAGATATTTTTAAAACAAACTTAAGAAAACATTTTAAATAACTTCAAAACCATAAATTGCCAATCCATTTGAACAAAATTATTTTATTCATAAATATTTACATACATGTTTATAATAAACATTATACATGAATTTACTTACCTCGATCCAAAAAAATTGATAATAACTCCAATCATATGAGCTCACTCTTGGCCTATAATTATTAAGAAAAAATTCTTATCAATATTTTATTTAATTCTGATCTTGATATGAAAACCCTAGAAATCCTTTAACCATGAACTTTTACTTAAGCACATCAATTCACTAAACTACACTAGACCATCATAGAGGAGTTGATTTCTAATAAGCTACAATTATGTCAGAAAAATCACAAATATTACAAAAAGCTACTACGGACATGTTGGCATTCAATATAAAAGTTAACAAGATTAATTGAAGTTTATAAACATCTCCAAAAATTGATTTTCCATAAAAACATCGAAACTATCCAATTACGATATAAACAGAGGACTGTTGATTCAAAAATTAATAACTTTTGTTATACATGTTCAAAAATAGTGGTTCTAGTTTTGACAATTAAAGGAGACAATAAGGAATCATACTTAAAATTTATAAGTCATTTATTAATAAAAAAATTAACCCAAACTAGCTTCAATATCAGCCCTCGCAATTCTAGAAAATAGTTTCCAAGATTGCGGCAGCCCAACTCTATGATTTTTAATCATTTTTATAAAAAGCCAAAAATTACAAACTTAAATATACACAACAAGACATATGTACGTGCTATAATAAAAATTCCCAGAATTTTTAAAGGAAATTTGTATTACGAAATAAATTATAGAAGTAAGAATTACTATTAAAAATCAAAATTTTTCAGCACCAGTGTTCTAGGTTCGAAAAATCAAAACAATTAATATACAATGAGTTTTTGAATGATAAATAAGGTAGAAAGATAAAGATGTCTAGTTTAATAAACTGTAAAGTTCTATGCATGAAACTAAATGAAGATAGTAGTTGCATTACATTGAACCTATATTGTTCACAGTTTTCAAGATAACACAGTAGCACTAGTTTCATTCAATAACAACATAAATTAATGCATGTTCATGCTCACATAATTTTACTAATATAACATACACAAAATCATTCAATCAATTGCATAAAATCAAAAATTAAACCAGAAGTTCAAAGGGTTATAAATTTTTACCTACCTTAAAAACAAAATCAAAACTTAAGAACTTCTTCAATGGAAAATATGAACAAAATCAAAATCTTCCTTTCTTCTTATTAAAAAACGTGAGTTTATTCTTATATTTACTGCTGCATATTTTTTTTTTAGCCTTTGATTTATACAAATATATTTATGCCACGTCCAAGTTGAATATATAAAATAAATCTATACAAAAGCATGTGGTTTTATCACTATTATAGGACAAGAGAAAACAAAATTATTTTTGGCAGTAAATAAATAAAAAAAATAAAAATACAAGACTCCGCCGCTATTAGTGGCGAATATGCGAATGTTTCTATTTGCTCTACAGTGCACATGACATTTGAGAAAGCATGCAAAACCAGCTACCGTTGCCCGCCTCATTTGAAATTTAATTTGATCGTGGGTGTGGTTACTGACATAGTAATATAAACGTCGGCATTTTTTGTTTGAAGATATAAAAAAAAAAAAAGAGGAGAGAAAATGAGGAGAGAGAAAAAAAAATAAGGTAAAAGAAAGATAAATTTTATATCAAGTTAAACAATAAAATTAAGACTAAGGATTTTTTTCTCTTTTTTTTCTCTCCTCTTCTCTATCCTTTCCTCTCATTTTCTTTCATTTCTTCCAACTGAATATATGGCATGTCGTAATTGAAGTTTTTCTATGATATATTTGTGAAATTTTTTTTTTATAGAAGTAAGAATTGCTGCTCTCTCTCCCATCATTGTGTTCGGTTCAGTTCTCCCTAAACCAAACATAACTTGTAGGTTGAATTGGTTTGATTTGAAAATTCAGTTATCTTTACATTTTTCAAAGGTTTGTTTTAATTTTCAAAATGACCCAACTTGAACACTTTGATTTACGTACTTTTGAATTAGATATAAAACCAACTTAATATTGAACCCACCTCAAAAATTTCGTGCAGTTCAAGTAAATTGAACTAATTTCTCATTCTCTACTGTTCTCATTGAGAAAATCATATGTGCATAAATAAAATGGCTAGAACTAGTAATTATATATGACGTTAATAATATGAACTTTATGTTTATATTTAAGCTAATTGACAACTTAGTTTTTTAACACTAATACACATATGACAAAACGTTATCATATATGTTGTACGGTTGATGTGGTATCTCTAATATATAAAAGATTTTTTCAGTCTCCTCTTATCATTGAATGGAATAATACTTGATGTCACAAAATCATTTCAATTGATTTTTTGAAAGGGGTTTGATGTATATAAATAGAAGCAAAGTAGCAAATACGATCAAGATATATAGATGAGAAAAACACACATATTCATATGTCATTATTCTAGCAGTAGATTATGCATAAACATGATGTACAAAACATTTAAATGTACTTAATGAGCTAAAAGAATTTATACATTGAAATAATGTATTTGAATGACTGCGATTGAAACTGACATTTGCTACAATGTATGTACGTTTGTATGTAGAGTGGGTTTGGAATTACCAACAGAGGAAGTTAGATACTAGAATTTGTCCGCATAAGCAGAATGTGAAGTAGTTCATGGAAAGCCTCTCCCCACTCTTTGAAACATCGTCAAAAATATATTCTCAGTAAGTGCTCATGAATATTACTGATATTGTTAGAAGCTTCAGATGATGACAATTAGATTCACCAAATACTTTCAGAAAACACATAATTTTAATCTAAATGCACTCTTTAATCCCATAAATATTTTCAAAAATCTACTACAATTGAACATAGAGTGCAAAACAGTTTTCAATGATCAAGATTGAGAGGAGAATTCTTGAAGTTAGTTGGATTCTGGAGAACCTACAAGACAAGTAACAAGATTTTGAACAGGTGGTGATACTAAAGACTGTAAGGTTACAAGATCTAACAATGTTGTTTAACAGCAAATTTGAAAGACAAAAATTAATTTATCAAACACCAAAGCACTCATCGATCTATTTGAAATTTTTAATTTTAGGTGACTGGGAAAATCTCTTACAATAGTTACAAGCTCAATAAATTTGTTCCCAAGAAAACATCAGCCCACAATAAGTCAGTAGGACTTGCTTATATTGGGAATGACTGTAAGGGAAATACTCAACTTCTCAGCACGTTGTGAGGGTATTGGACACAGAGCAGATAAGCTTTATTCTTTACATAACATTGACAATCATCAAACTCCTGACTTACGAAATTGATCTTAATATAAATGTTTCCATTAAAGATGCAATAAAAGAAGTCAGCCGAAGGGAGAAGCAAGCTGGTATTTCCCAGAACTAGATATAGACACCTATATGAAGGTAACAATGCTTTATTATGTTCCTAAGTAACAACTATAAATTGGTTCATTTTTCTTTTCTTGAACATCCTTGACAACAATTGATTTAACGGTCAATATCAGTGGAAGGAATGAAGAGTAGTCTATTGATAGACTATATATTGAAGGTAATAAGTAGTTGTTTGTGGAGTGGAAACACCACATCTAGATATTAGCAAAGTGAAACTTGCTCATTATATTTGTAGTAAGGAGGAGGTTATCTGGTCACATGTGTCGAACTGACTAGAACTCTGCGAGGAGACAAACCATGTTGGACATATTGTAAATCTCAACCAGCCTTGAATCGTTGAGCTCTTCCTAGAAAATCAGTCGTAATGCTTATGCATAAATAGGCGTTGTAACTGTAACTCAATAATTATCTCATAACGGATACTCCATTAACCCATAAGTTAAGTGGTGCATTTAATCTAGAAACGGTCATACTTTGAAAAAGATGCGATAATCCCAAGTGTCTATAAAAACTCAAAGGAATCCAGAGAAGAGAGCTTTTTTCGAAGAAAAATCATCCTAAAAAGATAAAAAAAACAAAACAAAAAAGATAAAAAAAATTCAAGTCAAGAAAAGACCAAACAAATTTTTCCTATGATACTCAATTACTGACTTGAGTATCAGAGGGTTTTTGCCAGAAAAAACATTCGACGCCCTCTAATAGTTTTCTGTGATTGCAGGTGAAAGAAACACAATTTGATCAAAGACGTCCATAACAACATTACTAAAGCAGTAACAAATTGTTCCCACCAAAATAAATACAAGTGTTCGTAAGACAACCTTGTCACACTTCAAGCTTGACCAGATTTATGCATCAACAGTAGTCTTGCTTTCATAGAAATAATTCAAGATCAGGCTCTTTTCCTTATACTAATGCACATTAATTCTATTGTCAATAGTGAGTTTTTAGACCTTGAGACTAAATATTTGTAATGATACAGTAGTTAGAGATACGATGATAAAAGGAATCTCAGGTGGTCAAAAGAAAAGATTGACAACATGTAGTGTAGATTGCACAAATTTTACTTATGCCGGTTGTTCTATTCAAGTGACATGGCTTAGCTTACATGCTGTTTACAAACTTTGGTAGTGGGAACTAGCACAATAGATTCGATCGTCATAAAAGTTCTAAAAAAAAATCATAAGTCCTCCATATGCTAGAAATGAGCCTGGTTGGATTTGAAAAGAAAGTATTTTTCTTTCATCAGCATAATTATGATCGATGCATTTTTATCCCAGGAGAAATGATGATTGGTCCATTAAGAGCTCTCTTTATGGATGTAATATCAAATGGTCTAGACAACTCTACCACTTTACAGATTGTTGCTTACAGCAATCGAAACACCTAACAAATTTAACCATTTCGATGGCACTTCTTCAGAGCAACTTTTGTTCTCTTTGATAATATTATTTTAATGGTGGAGGGAAAGACTGTGTGCTATGGCCCTAGAGTTCATGTTCTAGAATTTATTAGTGCTACGATTTTTGGTGCCTAGCTCGAAAATGAGTGGCCAACTTCCTCCAAGAAGTATATACTCTTGTTTACTTTTTGTAGAATGTTAACCGTAATGTCTTGAACTAATGTTTTCTATTAGGATGAACTGTTTAAGTAGTTTCACAAAAGGATCAAGCTCAGCAGTTTCACATTTAGAGACCTTTCTCATTCTTATTGTTTAGGGAATAAAATAAGGTGACCACAATAAGATATTTGCTCAAACATTATTATGCCCTCCTCAAAATAAAAAGTAAGCAAATAGTTAACAAGCTACTAGGAGAAAATAGTTGATAAGACTAAGATATTATTTTATGGCCTCGAGTACATTACCTTGATCAAGAGCTTATATGGTCACCTCGACCAAGATACATTTAGTGACCTTGAGTAGATCACCTTGACCAAGAACTTATTTGGTCACCTTGAGCACATCACCTCAGCCAGGATACATTTGGTGACCTCGAGCAAATTCCTCGACTAGGAGCTTATTTAGTCGCCTTGAGCACATTACTTCGACTAGGAGATTATTTGATGATCTCGAGTAGATCATCTCGACCAGAAAGTCACCAGGAGGCAAGACTCAGTCAAAACAAACCTCAACTAAAATTAAACTGATGAGCTTATTCTAGAAATTTAGTCATAATGTCTATGCACGCACAGGTACTATAACTACAGCTCAACAACTACTCTATAACAGGGCATTAACTCATTATCCAAGCGGCGCATTCAACCCAGTAACAACCACACATTGAAGATGGTACAATAATTTTAGGTGCCTATAAAAGCCCCAAAAAAATCTAAAGGAAGAGGGAGACTCTCTCTCTCATAATTTTTTTTTCTTTAAGATTTATTATTTTTTATTCTTTTCCTTTAAATTTACTTAAAAAGTTTTTGTTTAATGCAATCATAATTAAGCAACGTGAATTGTGGCATGAATTTTTCTAAGTAGACCTAAATCACTGACTTAAGTGTTGGAGGGTTCACGTCAGAAAAACTTTCGGCACCTCTTACCATCTTTTGTGATTTCCAGTGCTTGTAGATCATCAGTTTATGGATTATTTGCTCATGATCTTAGGATGTTCATGGGATTAACAAATCGCTTCTCCAACAAATAAATTTAATACTGATGCAGGAATCTACTGTTGAGTTACTAACCAACTCAACCGGATTTCGGCATCAACACTTATGTTTTTGTGCATCAATTTGTATAGGAATTTCATGTCGGACAGAAACTAGATGCTGAATTACTGAGGCCTTTCAATAAATCTGAGTGCCACAGAAATTCTGTCATTTAGCATCTACTCAGTGAGGAATTGGGAATTATTCAATCCATGCCTTGCTAGAGAATGGCTTCTCACGAAGCACAACTCATTTGTTTATGTGTTCAAAACTGCTGAGGTAATTATTGGATATGATGGCCATTATGTATCAGTTATCATACGAATGATTGCCGGGCCTAGAAATTTTAACATAACTGCGAGTTACCTGGATGTTTCCACCATGCAGCTTGTCGTCATTGCCCTGTTACAATGACAATATTCCTACGTAGCAGGATGAAATTCGACCAGGTTCATGACTCTGACTACATAAGTTCGTCGTTTTACGCTCTCACAAAATTTGCCTGCAATGGGACTCAGAAATGCAGTTCTAGACTTAAGAGTCTTCGACAAGCAAAAACACTTCCACTTCAATCCGGCATGCTTATACCATTCCGGTTGTAATTCTAAAAGTCCCATTTTCATTGTTAGACACTTTTCTATGTACAATACTTGCATGTTATATCATAGGTTACAGTCCTGAACCCCGAAAGGCGAGTTCCAGATTGTTGAAAGCTATTTCCTCAGTGCAAACAGATTATTCTAGCCTTTTCTAAGTGCAACTGTCATTGATGATTCTCAGGTTTTTCCGACAATTCCTTGTCTTTTTGTCCTACATCAAGTGTCAATATCACTCTTCCGTTTGATAGCTTCCATTGCCTCAAATGTATCTTATGCAACAACTTGTGGTCTGTTATCTATAGTACTGATGTTTGTATTTAGCTGCTTCCTAATTCTCCACAGCAAGGCTATTATGACTCACAAGTTGCAATATGAATTCCTACAAATATTAAGCAACTCAACGTATGTAAATAGCCTTTATTTGATGCAGCTTCTACACCTAATTGGATGGCATGGGTTTTGGATTTTTCCATTAGCATATTCAGTAATTGATGTTTCAGTTAATGAATTACTTTCTCGAAGGTGGCAAAAGGTGAAACTCCAACTACTTTATACAGATTCTTCACAACATGAAAGATGAAGATAGCAGAATGGCAATCAATTTCAATGTTCATTGGAAATTGTCCATTGCAGATTTCATCTACAAATTAATACTACCATAGGACATCAAGTTCTCATCAAACATGGGCTCAACTTCAGTGACAATTTTTATTGGATATCAGTCGAAGCATAACTTGTATTCTGGATAATTTTCAACATTGGATTCACCTTGGCACTGACTTATCTAAATGGTAGTTAAACACAATACCATGAAGAAAAATAATAAATTGCTCTATCTTGTTTGTACTAGCCTCGGAAAATGAAACTTTTGCAGCTCCAAGGAGATCCTGGACCATTATTTCTCGTTCAACAGGTACCTAATCGAAAGAGAAAAGATAGATTGAGCAATACAAGCGAGGGAAAAAAAATAGCAATCGGCTGATGCAATAGAGAATCTATGTTTATATACAATCCATAAATAACATCGTTAGCTTTAGTGTTTTTGTATATTGTTGAATCCACAGTGACTTAATCTCTATTACAGGCCAGCTTTACCATTTGAGCCCTTAACATTAACATTTTGATAATGTGCAATATTTTGTTGATACTTCTAAGGTAATTACATTCTACTACTTTGTACGACCATTCTGATTTTCTAAATTTCTTTTAGGTTAAGATTCATGAAATTTCTTTTATGTACTTCCCAGAAATTGAAAGAAGAAGGTTTTCCACATAGACTACAGCTTCTTCAAGATATTACAGGTGCATTTAGGCCTGGAATTTCTTACGGCTTTAATGGGTATTAGCCGAGCCAGGAAAACAATATTGATGGATGTGCTTAGAAAGGCAAGTGGTATGGTTGGAGGGTCTAAAAAACATATGCAAGAATATCAGGTTATTGTGAGCAAACTGACTTACATTCGCCACGGATTACTGTTGAAGAATCGGTAACTTACTCAGCTTGGTTACGCTTGCCAGCTCAGATTGATACGCATACAAAATCTGTAAGGTTATTTAAAACTTTGTCCACTGCATTTTAGAACAATCATCAAATGAATTTTTTTTTTTTTTTTGTTTACATTTTTGGCAAAGATTCAAATATGAGATAGCCCCAACTCACCATTTATGTAAGGGGAATTTGTAGCAGAAGTTCTTCAACTGATTGAGCTTGATGCAATCAAGGATCCTTTAGTGGGAATCCGATGCATTAGTGGCGTATCTAGCGAGCAGCGGAAAAGGCTAACCATATCAAGAGAGCTTGTGGCCAATCCATCCATAGTATTTATGGATGAACCCACCTCAGAGAGCTCCTGCACTTGTCCTGCGAGTTGTTAAAAATATAGAGCGTACAAACAGGACCATAATATGCACCATTCACTAGCCAAGTACTGATATATTTGAGTCTTTTGATGAGGTAATTAAAAAGTGCAGCTCCTGCTCATAAAAAAGCTATTAGTCACTCATGATAAAAACTAATTGCAGCAATACAACATAGTTATCATCATCATTTTAAAGATTGTTTAATCTCACAGATGTAAGTTCCTAATGCCACTGACCACCAATGGTGGCTTTACCGGTGGGAGAAGCTCGCACTTACAATTTGTGAGAGAAGCGAGGTTCAGTCTCCATAAGGATATTATGGAGATTAATTTAAAAACAGCCCCCCAAGCTCGTAGCCGAGTTGGTTGGCAGTGTAATCTGTCGCCCCTCACTTGTGTGGACTCGGGTTCGAGCCTTGGGGCTGGGGAGGGGGGTAAAAATTGATTTGGGCTTGCCCACCCCCCCTTTCCTTTAAAAAAAAAAAAAAAAAAGTTCCTAATGCCACTGAGTATCGCATGACTATATTCTTAGTCAAAGCCAACATGTTTGGACCTCATGGGTAAAGCCTAAAGTAAACAAAGTAGAATTCCATGTTTCTGCTAATTCATTTATCAAATAATAAATCCTGCAGCTGATGTTGATGAAAAGAGGAGGAAAAATTATACGTTACAGAGAGCTGGCTCAGAATTCAAGCAAGCTTATTGAATATTTCAAGGTAAGCTCAAAAGGGTTGGCACTATATGAGAGCACTCTGCAGAGTGCAGATTGCAGAAACAAAAGCTTAAGTCACTGTTGGATTTAAGTCTTATATCTTTTCCGGCAGGGAATTTCCTGGGTGCCAAAAACGAAAGAAAAATAAAATCCAGCAACATGGATATTAGGGGTCACTAGCCCTTCTGCAGAAGGTCAACTTGGTTTCGATTTTGCCAATCTCTATACAGAGTCTCATTTATGCCAGTAAGTTTGTCGATGATAATTGAATCCGGAGGCAGTAAAGATGTCAAGATTTTCGCTTTTATTGATAATTAACCATTAGACAGTTCTTCTTTTGTATACTCTATGCAATGAAACTAACTAATATTTGTTTTCTTTCTTTCTTCTTTTCTTCTATGAAGGAAAAACAAAGAACTAGTCAGATAATTGAGCCTGCCAGCACAAGGTTCACAAGAACTACATTTTTTTTACCCGCTTTCCACAGAACGGATTGTAGCAATTTAAAGCATGTCTTGAACACAACGCCGTCCATACTGGAGAAGCCACTCTTCTTATTTTATCTAGCAGTTTGTTTCTGAACAAAACTTTAATCTATCCAAAGACAGAATCTCGAGCTTTTTAACATTATTACTGGGGGACTGTACACGTGCAATCTAAAATGTCAAGCTATTTGCTCTGCAGAAATAACGAGCGGGATCGTTTCACCATACTGGGATCTGTGTTCATTTTCATGCTAATGATTGAATAGTTACCAAACGCACAGTTGCGCACAGAGAAAAATTTGCCGGAATGTACTCCTCATGGGCATACTCATTTGCACAGGTGAAAATAGTTTGTAGAATGTTTGTTAGATTCTTTGTGGTCGTTGTATAATTTTTTAAGCATTCATAAACATATTTTTCTTCACTTTGCAGGCGATAATAGAAGCACCATATATATTACTCCAAGCAATTCTATTTTCAATAATCACATATCCAGCGATAAATTTCTACTTCTCGGTGATCAAATTATTTTGGTACTGCTACAGCATGTTTTGCATCGTGCTCTTCTTCAACTAACTTTGGCACGCTGCTTGTTTCAGTGACCCCAGCTGCCCAAGTAGCTTCAGTGCCTACAAGTTTCTGCTACACTTTTGCTCAATTTATTCTCCGGATGCCATTTAGCAGGACCAGTAACTCAACTCAAACTTTTCTCTTCACATGGCTGAATTTTTCCGAATGTTACACAAAATAAATAGCAAAAGTTACACGAGTTGGGAGCAGTGAGTTTGATTTTCATGCAGATGCAACATGGTTAAATTTACGTCTACTACTGTATATGCACATTCTTCTTACACTTACAATAAGCTTCAAGTCAGCTTCCACAAGAATTGTAAATTGGTGGATATAGAGCTATTGGATTGTCCCACAGCATGGTCCCTAAAAGGTATCATTTCTTCACAATATGGAGATTACAGGACTAGGATCCTCTCCTGATTTAAACTCTTCTGATCTTTTACAGATGTTGCTAGTATATGATTAAGGTTTAACTGTCTTTTATCTTTTAATTTATTAATCACTAATCATATTAATAAAATTTACTCAGAAGAAGATCATATGAGGAGAGGATCCTGATCCGAAAATTACAACCTACGGAGAGAACAAGGTAATCAATGCATTCTTACGGAGGAGTTATTACGGTTATAAATATGATGATTTGCCCGTCTAGCTGTTGTACTTCTTGTATTTCCTCTAATATGTACATTAGCTTTTGCATATTCAATAGCAAAACTAAACTTCCAGAAGAGATAAAATAACGACAGATAAATTTTTCACCCTCGAAGAGGCACTCAATGTGTTGATGAATTATTTGTGATCAATAAATATTGTACGATTATCGGATAAGAAAAAATTAATATTGTGTGTTAGATTAGACAATGCCTTGTATATGATTTCAGGTCATTAATTCCATGCGCTATAACCACACAAAAATTTTGTATTTTTTATTTCATCTTATTGAACTTAATAAAAACCCATAGTCAATTTCATCTTTTCGAATTTTGAAATCACTCAAAATAATACTAAAAGGAGATTCTCTCTAATTTTAAGATATTTGAGGATACTAAAATTAATTGATGCAGTGATTCACTAGCTTGCAGCTATATATTCTTTCCATTCTATAGTAGTTTAGCATGTCTAATTGTATAACTTCGTTTAAAATGTTCTACATCATCAACATGTTGTTGAAATTTTAGGCATGATTTCAAGTATCATAAGAATTTCTTTGGAACGCTTGATTTCGAGCATCGTAAGAATTTTATTAAAAGGGAGTCAACAAATCACTTTCTTTTTATTCATTTCGTGGGAAAATTTGGCGACTTGAAATTTAAAAAACAGTTTAGCTCAGGGATATAAAGATTAAAGAAGAGAAGGGTATTGGTTGGAATTGGAATTTTTTTGGCCTTTCAGCATGTGTACTGTTGATGCCAAAATCGAGTGGATCTACAAAACCGTCAAATATCTCCTTTGCAAGCTGACTCGAAACACACCAAGCTCAAATCCTGCTCGCCTTTACAGCTATCGTACGTACCAACTCAAACATGACTAGGCCTGTTTTGTATATATGCACCCACAACTCTCAGTTAAAGGGGGCTAAATATTTTTTTGGCGAATACCTCCGACCCTCAAGTCAGTAATTGGGTTCCTTTTACTTAGACCACAAATTTATGGCCTTGTCTTTGTATTGTACTGAAATAAGTAATTCAATTCACAAAAAAAGGAAATAACTTAAGATTCAGAAAGAGAAGAAAGCAATGTAGTTACTATATGGGTTTTGAGATAATTTTTGTCCAACCCCTTTATCTTTGTTCTTCCTATTTTTATACCTTGTCCCAAACACCAATCCCTCCTTTCTTCACTTGCTATTTAGTCAGTTACTCATCGTGGGAAAACAAGTACCCAACTGCTTTTGCATGGGTGTCATGCTTGTATTTTTCGGTAGATACCCACGTTCTGGCAACCGTCGTTGTTCACAACTTTGAACTAACATGAATAGAGCTTTTAGTAAACTCAGTTGACTAAGAAAGAAATGCAAGCAACTAGAAGACCTGAATGCTCGTAATCCTTTAATCCATTACTTGCCAAGTGACGAGAATCAGTTTGAATATTGTTTGTTATAACCAAATTGCTAGCTTGACTAGATACGTGGGCATGTGAGTGACGGTCTTTATATGCTCAATCATGTACTGCCACTACCACTATATGAACTTTCGAGCACATCATTTCTTCTAAGGCATAATCAAGTGTTTTTCCCATAAACACTTAACAAAAGTAAAAGGTTCTAATTTCTAAACTTGTTTATATGTGAAACATATTTTGCATGTTTTAAGGAAAATAATAATTGATTTTTTTTTTATCTAAATTAAGGAAATGCATATGAAAATATTGGATTTGAATTTATTGTTGAGCTTATTTTTATGCTGATCTATTAAAAAGATAGGATTGATAATTATTTGATATAAATATAAAAATAATTAAATATTATCCGTAAATGCATTATCATAAATATACATGTACAAAAGATTATGAAAAATGATTAAGAAATAAAACTCTATTAGCGTTAGTTAATTCAATCGATTTCCTAAAATATTTAAAAGATTTGAAATCTAAATTTCAATTGTATCCATCCATAATTACATTTTTTATTCTTCACATGGACCACATCACTCAAATTTTTTCATAATCTCTTAAGTAGTGTAAAGTGTTGTTTAATATTAAGGTTGGATAATTGTGACTTTTAAGGTATAACACTCAAATGTTTGGTAGTTGTTGTAGTTTGAAAATTAAGTTAATTTAACTTATCACTTATATGATAAAAAAACCCATAATATCTTTATTATTTTTATTAAAATTATTCTTAAAAATCATATATACTATACGCTATTAACTTTTATTTTATAAATACAATTTTTTCTATAAAAATTACAACATTTCAATACTAAATAATATCTAAAACTATTAAGAAGATCCCATTATGACATAAAAGAAGTTCCCAGGAGACTGAGGTGTCAAATATTCAAATTATGCACATTCCATTCAAGAGAATAATGCATTAACTTATGAATGACTCTCAGGTTAATTTTTAGTTGCTTTTTCACTGTTTAATTCCCTTTTCATGTAAAAGATGTCAAAAGAGTTTGAGATCAATTCCTACTTCAGTATGCAGGATGCTCAAAACTCTTATGAGTTTTGAAGTATCTTTTGACCTGTGAGAATTATAGATATTAAATATAGTTTTTTCACCTTGTGAAGTTTAATATTCTGTATGCTCAAATTAAATCTTAATTAATTTCAAAATAATCATGTGTCGCAATTACTAAACAAGTATAGTATAGAATATAATTTTTCTAAGGACTTGGTTGAACTGTTCTCAACTAATTTTCTTTAATTGAACATTTGAGTTCAATTTTTAAAGAAGGTAGGAACTGAAAAAAAAAAAATCAATTTGAATGCTTGTAGCATTTACCATGGATACCTTCTTCTACACCATCAATAATAATTTTCCAGTTTTTTTCTACATCTGCATCAGTTCAAGTAAATTCCAATGTGCTTTAAAGCATATAAAAATTTGCACAAATATTATAATAAGCGATTGAAGAAAATTAGAAAATTAAAATGTTTTAGCATGTGGGTGCTAATTGATTTAATTAGTAAAAGTAAAACTACTCGTGATGTACAAGAATTTTAAGTGTCGAGCTAATTTTATAGGTGAGAAGGGATTTGGTTTCCATTTATTCAGTAGTTGGGAAAAAATGAACAAAAAAAAAAAGAACAACCGATGAAACCATGAGGATGAGACGACGACATGTTGTCTTACTTTCAAGCACATTAACGACAAATCATTGAAGTTATAAAATGATATACCGGTCTTTCTCAATTCAAATTTACACCATTGATTGGTGATATTGTTAAACAAAATAAAAATAAAAAAAGGTTGATTATTGATTTTCAGACTGACTTAATTAGTGAATTAATTATCAAGAAAATTTTCAGTCAGTTGAGCTAAGAACTCCATTTGTGCATTTGAAAGTGCGTCTGAGTTGAAGTTTTGTGGGCTGTGGTGGGGCTCTTCGAAGAGACCAAGCTGATAAGCGATAAATCACATCACATG
This sequence comes from Luvunga scandens, assembly GCA_030449905.1. Lineage (NCBI taxonomy): Eukaryota > Viridiplantae > Streptophyta > Magnoliopsida > Sapindales > Rutaceae > Luvunga > Luvunga scandens. Next base: position 4,013,583 of record JASUUG010000711.1, read on the forward strand.
CCCCATTTAATTTAATTTGCCGAAGATGAAACAGAGAAATCGATAAAAATTGATTGATAATCCACGCACGCTACTGAAGCAAACACGAAATTTTGCCTACTTCTGCCTTTCAAAACATCATACGACATGTTACCTTATTTTCAAATAAATGAACGACGTGCCTTTCATTGTATTTATTTGACAAGCCATCAAAATTATAAAATTGAAGGGGTACAAACTGTTTTAGAATTAATTCATTGATTGAATAAAAATATAAAATAGTAAAAACAAATCATGTGAACTAAGAGATATCTAATTCAACCAATTAAATCATACCACATCAATTTGTATAAAAAAAATTTATATGAAAATTTGTAATCAAAATCAATTTGTGTAAAAATTTATGAATGTATAATCACCCAATTAGAGATGTTATAAAACGTGAGTTATTTGTAATCAATTAATTTTGTGTAGAAAATGCATTCAGTATGATTTATGTACTTTTGTGCAAAGAAAATACATTCAGTATGATTTATGTACTTACTGCTTATATAAAAGCACACGTATATTTTCTTTATGGATCATTTTATTTTGTTTTATTTTTTATTTTTTTATAAGATAACTTATTGACGTTGAAATAAATAAAATTGAAAAATTAGAGAATACTAAAATGGATATAATTGTACTCAATATAACATTAAATGCAGCATTGTATTAGACCTGAGATAAGAACAAGGAAGCTGGTAGAATTCCAAAGTTAATCGCCACCATACGTAAAATTATTTTGAAGATTCAACACGATCAGGAGGACGCTTCAATAGGATCAAATCCTTCAACAAGATCAAGAACAGATATGAAGTGACAGAAATAAACAAATTTTATTAAAATTGTATAAAATCACGAATTGATGGATAATAATGATCAAAAATAAAATTCTACCTCTAAAATGGATTAAAAATCGTATTATATTATAGCCCATCAAAAACACATACTACTAGAATCCCTGTAAAATCTATTCATTTTTCATCTAATAAACAGACACGGCAAATCTTTGATCTGTAATCTTGAATTTGGACGATAATCCACCATTTTATTAAGATAAAACAAAAATTTGTCAAAAAATAATGCACAATATGTAACTTTTATTTCTGCTGGTGACATAAATAATATTGTTGTTTGATAACAATTTATCCACGTAGCAGCAAGTTTACGCCAGTTTGTTTAGAAACGAACATCTCCATTTACCATAATAGGCAACAGTGCAAAGATAGTTACATAACAAATCACAAATTTGCATGCTTTCAGGTGATTTTCAGTGGAAGAAGGGAAAGGTTATATACAAGAAGGGAGAGGTCGCTGTGCAGCAGATTGGTCAAGAACACACCAGAAGACACTGCTTCAGTTCCACATGTAATTTGCAGGTTTGCGTCTGGCACAACCAACAAAAGGAATCAGTAATAAAACTCCCTGAAATACAAAAGAAAAAAGAAAAAAGAAAAGAAAAGAAAAGGTTAAGACATGAATAACTTTGAAACAATACATAGATAAAGAACACATTCTACTTAAGGGGCAACTATCTTCCATTATACAGCTAACCGATGTGGTGCACTCACAATTGTTAACAGCTGTTCTTTAAAAAAAAATGTTAGGAAAGTGGGTCCTAAATTTCACCCCTTGATCGTCATTTGTGACCATTGAACATCAAATGCACGGGATGAATGCAAATATCCTTGAGAAAATTTAGTAGATATCAAAACTAACATGTTTGTCAACCCACATGCGTGAGGAATAGAAAGAGGAATACAGTTCAGGAACAAAGAATGCCAACAATGTGCTCCACATTAGGTTGCACTTTAATAAAACTTTCAGAATGAATAATCAGATTGATGTTTACTGGTTGGTTTGGGGCTATTGCCAATTATGGTGCATGTCATACTACTAGGAGGATCAAGCCATCCCAACCTGTGTAGTGCTAAATTGGCAGAATAGATAAAGTAGGAGTGATCTAGGTGCTTGAATATAAACCAAGTTGAAAAGAAAAGTTCTAGTGTTCTACAAATGGCAATAGGGTGGCCCCAATTTTATGCAAGATGGAAGTACCGAAGTCAAAGACACAATTAGAAATCAAGATCAGCCAATTGGCACCCAGCACTAAGATACTGCCCATCATGACTATTCTAGAACAGCAATGCTTAAAAAAATAAAAAATAAAATAAAAGTTAAATATTAAAAAATAAACAGAACAAGAACAGAATAGAGTCCGATAGTAATTACCTCTAATCAATTGCTGGAGCTACCAAGATCAAAGTCCATGGTGTAGTCATATTCAATGGTTGGAATAACAGAGGCCACAAATTTCAAGAATAAGAAAAGGTACCTAGAAAGTAAAATTAAGATAAAATATATAAACACCCAAAAGAATATGCTAGCCGGAAAACATAGAGATGATAAGCTGGAAGCAACATCTATAGAATAGGCAATAGCAGTCCAAAATCTTATGATCAATCTTTACAGTTTAACATTGGCTTTGTGGTTTTCTTTTGGTTCCTTCTTACACTTCTGAAAAAGTAGTGAATGTATAATTCGCAACTCTTTAAGATCACTCCTTTTGCTTTCTTAAAAAAATTTTAGCAACAACCTCCTAGGTGCAACAATTATTAAGTCATACAAGGTTGAAAAGTTCTGTGTGACTGGCAGTTTCACATCAATTGCATCAGGCTGATTGTGCTTTCTCATGGTTTGCTATAGAGAGAACATATATTTCAAATTTGAATCAGTATTATTACATTGGAAGCATGATGCTAAAGACAGCAAGGATTAGTCAAATCACAGTTTTCATCTAAATGAGGAAAAACGTGCATTATTTTGCAACTTCAGACTCCCCTCCACAAGACATTAATAAATCAATAAATTTTCTTAAACATGGCAGCATGCCACATGCGTAATGAGCTCCTGTTTGTAAAGATCAAATTGGTAGAATAAGCCACTTTCAGGTAGTGAAGTCAGTTGAAATTTGGATTCAGTACTTTTAAAGGAGTCAGTTAAAGTTGGAAAAATTATGCTAAATATATGTATTGAAGAGTCATTTATGAATTTTCATGTAATTGAAGGGATAAGATATTTATTACTTGTCAACTTCAGGCTCTACGCCACGTGACACTAGAACATCAATAATTTTCTTCATCACAGCCCCATGTCGACAAGGATGTATGGACGCATGCTTCCCAGTTAAGTGAGGATGGTCTTCAATAGTTACCTGTATAAAAGTAAATTTAGCAGGGGAAAGATGAGCAAATTCTTGTGAATTCTAAAAAGCCCTCATAAGTGCACGTAAAGGCCTCCTCTCACCGTTTTACGAGCGTGGTCTTGACTAACATCTTCAAGAACAAGTTCAGTTTTCAGAAGCATCCGTGACTGTGGAGACACCAGAAAATGCTCAACCAAGTGAATAAAATTAACTCAACAACTGCATCAGTAAATTAAAACGCAGATAAATCTAATACAATATCCTTATTTGGAAAAAAAAAATTGAATACTCTAAAACCAACCTAAAAAAAGTAATACAACAGTAAAAATCATGATAAATGACCAAGGGATTATGGCTTGAGGCACAACAAGATTACTCCATGCACTGAGTAGCATTCATGGTGACATAACAAACGTTAGACTGAATGTAACTGGTGGTAAGAATCTTTTTTCTCTTTTTCTATTTTTCAAAGTTGAAGTGCTAAAGCAATTTATTCTAAAATTGCTTACATCAATCATGTTAAATTTGCAATTAGAAAAAGTGGAAAATATATTGAAATAAACGTCATTTTCCAACTAGAATGAGAAGGTAGCCCATACATATATGCATATTTACCAAATTAGTCCCTTGGTTATATAATAACCAAATAACTTAAAGAAAAAATAAGAAAGCCTCTACAAAACGTGCTAATCAAGATAACAAACCTCATCGTATCCAGTAAGCCAGACACGGGGAGTTTGATAATATTTATCATACCTGAAAATGGAAAAAAGAACTATCACATCACGAGGGTATAAAACACCCAAGTATTTCAATGGATGCACACATGGAAAAGCCATCCAAAAAGTATTATCAATGCACATGTGTACAAATTATTGACAATTGATTCCCAGAAGTAAGAGCCAAACAGAAAAGGGAAATCCTTTAAAGCATTTATGAAACACATAGGTGTGAAGAGTCCAAACCACAAGAATTCTTAAAAACACAAGGTCGTGGTTTCACAGCAAAACTATGGCAATATGCTAAAGAATAAGCAACCTTTCACTTCAAGCATAACTCTAGGATTGATGTGCCAATTAAATGACATTGCAGGCTACACAATGAGTTTACATTATCAATTCCTATAATCTAAGCATGCTTATTATATAAAAGTTAAGATACCCAAATTCAGAAAAAACACCAACTCATTTGCCCTAAATCCCTTACACCTTTGTGCTTGATAGCAAACACATTACAATTTATTACATTCGCCAGAAGTAAGACTCCGAAACGCTAGCACATTATCTAACATATTAAAGATGGTTCAAAAATTGATATGCATCTTACGTGATGCTGACATCGTAAGTTCGAGTTCGGAGAATGTTATCATCATCAGGTTCATGTGCCACGAGATATGTAGATGGAAGAGTTGCCTGCATTAATATGTTAAAAAGAAAAATGGTTTTCAGTAATTTCTTCAAATCATCTAAGCAGATTTATCAAAATTTGGGCCCTCTTAAGCTACAGCATTCAAATTAAATGTTGACAATTACACTTCAAGAAATCAAAAGCAAAGTCAGATTACTGCAGGGGATGGTCCTAAAATATCACCAAGTAAAATATCTTTAAGGTAGATTAACCAAGTATCGTTATGATTTGGACTTTGCTTCCCTCCAACAGGCTGAGGGAAGCAAATAAGTGTCACCGTCTAGTGGCCTAGTGAAAGTTTACATCAACACTGTGATGAAATCGAACTTTGATAGATACAAAGGTCCATAGCATGATCAGGGAAAGCGAGAAGGATCTCTTGATAAAATTCTAAAGCAAGGTGATTAAGAGAAGATGCCGGTAATCAGACATATCACATGTAAATCAAACATAGAGATGACAATCGAAGTATATTTAGATAACCACAATGATTCTATGAAACCTAATACTACAAACGGGGGCCGATATTGGATAGACAACAAATAGTCAAACTAAAGGATTATTACTAGAAGTGAGAAACCTATGACAGCAACATAAATAGTAACAACATACAGGATCTGTTTCGTTTTCAATTATGCTGTCAGGTTCATTGTACTCTGCCATATCAGGAATATCTTCCTCCTCCTCCTCCCCCCCAAAGTAGGTAGAAATAGCTCGAACATTGTTGTTCTTGCTTATTTCTTGGGCCTCCATGGACGGCAAGTTGTCATCCTCATCCTCATCACATTTATCTACACAAGAAGATGAAAGAGAGACAAGGGAGTAATCAAATATTAAATCCCACGTGTCTGTTATGGTATTAGATAGAAATTTGCGTAAACTGAATTGTTGCCTTCAATAGCAGATGTAATTACAAGATATATAATCAGTTTCACCCAACTAAATGGTTGATTAAAAATCAATAATTACAACAAATATATGAATTACTATTTTGGAAATTCTAAAATCATTGATCACTCTCTAAACACATAAACTTGTTGTTATAGTCCCCCCCCCCCCCCAAAAATGAACTCAATGGGTTGGTTCATAAATGTTTGGCTGCTGCATTCAAATTCAATACCTTTCGGTTTCCCGTGAGTCGCCAGCCAACCATCATTATCTTCATTATCAACCAAAATTTCACCTCCAGCACCTTCGTACTCTTCCTCCACCGAAGCAGCTCTTCTTAGACATGGAACTGAAAAACACCATTCTCTATCCATTATTGTTAACTTAAAACACTGACTCCAACTTTACTAGAACTGAAAATATGTCAAACATTAACCTCGAAATTCATATAATTAAAAAGAAAATTATAACCTTAAAATCTAATAGTGATCCAAACAAAAACACAGCAAAAATAAAAAATTAAATTAAATTACCATTTCTAGTAATCAAGAACTGCTTATCCGCTGGTAAATAAGACTTCCTCTTGCTCGGCTCGCCCGATTCCCTTTGGTAAAAAATTTAAACTTTATTATGAAACGAATTGATTTTGATGATAATGAAAATTAAATTGATAAAATTAAGGATACCATGACCAAGTGGGGCATTTGGAGACGAGATTGTCGCCGGCGAGAACGAATTCGCTGACGCTGAGAACGCCTTTTTCTTTAAATGCCGAGACAGTGCGGTGACTTGTGATTTTCTCTACAGTTCCCTTAAATATGCCGTAGAATTTGTGTTGGAGTTCCATGATTTTGTTAATTTAGATTTTTTTTTTTCAAAACTGATTTGCAGAATTTTAGTGCCAATTTGAAAACCCTAATTTTTGCGAAGGAGAGGAAAATATTCGTTTTTTTTCGTATTACGGAAAGTTTGAAGCTTTTAGTATTTATATTTTGACCCCGTTGACTTTAAATTCATTATGTATCTAATAAACCGCTAAATCCGCATCAGTTTTATATGTTAATCCAATAGTTAAAACCGATGCCGTTGGCGGCTGGCCGCTGCTGATGGTAAGAATAATAATAATAATAATAGTAATAATAATAATAACAGTTTAAATGAATTAAAATTAAAATATTTTTTAAAAATAATTATAAACATCCTAAAATTTTATCATAAATTTCGATTTGGTTGGATTTAGCAACTGTAGGTGCCAATTAATTGAGTTAATAAAAACTATTACTTTGAAAACATGAGATTTTAGGTTTGAACTCTTCGTATGAATGGGGTTTAGGAAGGAAACTAGATTGTAGTTACATTAAATATTAAAAAATTTCACTTAGAAAAAAGGAAATTGATAGTTTCTTCTACTCAAATTAATATTTACACTTACTACTTATTATTTTTATAATATCTTATAACTCCTTCACACCATAATCTAACAATATTATTCTTATTTTCAAATAAAATTTAAATGCTCAGAATAAGAAATATAAGTTTCGGTGCAAGTAAAAAATTAATACTAAGATGTTTTTCTTATATATTTTTTTTTATTTTTAAACATCTATCCTTACTACAAATAGATATTTTATATTTTAAATATAAAAAATCAAAACCAATAACTTATTTACCTTCTTTTTCTTTAAAATTTTTATGCCAAAATGTTATTAGTTACTATAAAAATACTAGAGAAGGTAAGTGGTAAATATTAGTTTGAAAGGGAAAAATCGATAATATTATTAAAAAAAGAAAAAAGAAAATCTACAAGAAAGGGTCCTATTGCAATATGACTTAATTATCATTTTCTTTTGGCAATTTGTTGAGAGATAGAGACCGTGGACTGAAAATTAATTCGCCTTCAACCGGTAGCTTTGACGACAAGGAACAAGTTCCTTCTTCACCTTCTGTGAAAGTACATCTCCACTTTCCTTCATTCATTAACTTTTATTATTACATCTCCAATTTTTCCCTGCAACCACGAATTTTTTTTGTTGAACTCCACACATTAATATTTTGTTGTACTTTACAAGTATTTTTTCTTTTTCTTTTTTTAATAAACACAAGTTTTTTATTGTAATGAAAATTTATGACAATGTAATTAATGTTAGAGTGAATGCACCACAGACGTTGCTTTTAGCAACGTTAATAAGAAAACCTTAGCAGCAGTTGTATTTGAGAAATTATTTGCATTGATCACAGACCCATCATCAAATATCTTAATTAAATAAATGCTGGAGGGACTACACTGGTCAAGATTTACTTTCATAACCTCGAACATACACAATTGCAAGCAAAGATTAACTGTAGTTCTGTTTCATTACTTTCATAATCTCTTATTAGTACTAATTAATAATCCCAGCAGAGCATCTCGTCAAAGTGGAGCTCCATGTGATCAGATTCAGCCTGTTGCCACCATGAACTGTCACAAAATCTATTCTTATTACCGTATGCTTCAAGAGACAGATCAGGAAGATGATCGAACCATGCACTGTCGCTTTCATCTGATGAAGAATGATTATGACGATCAGCAGAACTTTCATTTTCGTCATGGCAGGTTGATTCAGTATCATTATTGGCCTCAATTCTTCTTGATGGATCAAATATAGCAGCAGCAGCCTTAGCAGCCGCGGCCTGGATATCTTTAGGAGCAGCACTGGCTGGCCGGGGAAGCTCGTTGGCTAGCTCAGGAAAATTCAGGTGAGCCAAGTGACCCTTTACTGCAAGTGCAGCAACGTCGTGTGCTCGAGCTGCCATTTCTGCTGTGGGGAAACTTCCAAGCCAGATTCGTGACTTTTTTCTTGGCTGGCGAATTTCGGAAACCCATTTGCCCCAGCTTCGCATTCTAACTCCACGGTATGTTGGGTATTTATTTAAAGCATTAACGCCGTTGTTGCATATTTTCTTGTCACTTTCATTCTCATTATCAATTGTAGCACTCATCAATTCCTTGTTTGCTTGCTGTGATTTTGATTTTTTCTTGCTTGTTGGGGTGCTGAAGGTAGAATATGAAGAGGAATTTTTGCAGTCAGTGTCCATGCTTTAGAAGGCAGTTAATACCGTGACAGATTGAGAGAGAAGCATGCATATACAGATGTGCCGCCAGTGAGTGCTATATGTGCACAAAACGAAATGGCCTGCATACCTATGTGCTCATAAATTATTGTCGAAATTGTGACAAATGAGGTGGGGTCAGTTTTATTTAACTGTATCCGGTATGGGTCCACCACTTGGCAGAGGGCCAGAGGCTCAGGATTTAGAATCTTCTTCGGTCGATTTGATTTTTTGTTTCGGGTAAAACATTTTCTGTTGCCTGGATACAATCCTTCAGATGAGTTTAAAACCAAATATATTTTCATGTTCGTATTTTTGTAACATTTGAAGAAAACAGTTTTCTTTTTGGGTTGTTTCGGGATTACATCTCATCAATTCATCAATTGATTATCTTTAAATTATTTTTATATTTTTTTTAAAAAACCTCAATTTATTCTCATTTTTATTAAGAGGACCAAAAAAAAAATCATCCACTTATCCTTATTTTTCTCTTATCTTTTGAACAAATATTAGGTAACTTTAGGGTTTTCAAAAGTGAGAGAGGTGTTTTGATGATAATAAATTTATCAGATGACAATCCTTTATTTATTTATTTTTTTTAAATAAAGAAATAAGTCCATTAACATCAGGACTACATGAGAGATATACATTTGTCTTCAATATAAAATTTAGTTTTTTTTTTTTTTTTGTTATCTTTCTCTATGGTCTCTTCTTTTTATACTTGTTTTGTGAAAGTATATTCTCTTCATAAACCTATATTTATGGTAGTCTTCTTTTCTACACAAATATAAATCTACGGTGGATTGGATTTTTTGTAATTTTTTTTTTATGGTATATTTTGGTTTTCTTTTGAGTGCGAGGTTGCCAAGCTTAATTCACATATATTTTTTAATATTTGGAAGATTCTGGCTGTATAATTAAGAATGCAGGTGTGCAGAATCATTGTTACTGTATCGATTGAAACCCGGAAGAACCGAATCCAGACGTGGAGGGTTACTTACAAGAGCTAATTTGATTTAGTACTCGAAAGTGTTGTGTGCACATCATTAAATGAAGCTCTGTCCCAGCATATACATTTATCTGCCACTATACTCTATTTGCATTTTTGCTTTTACGGAAATTTTGATTCTTTACTGTACCGACAGTTTTGAAAGTACGTGCATTTTTCATTTTCTAATCTTTCAAATCTTCACATGGGTCAGCCATCTTACAACGGTGGTACCACACCACTTCTTCTTCTTCTTTTTTTTTAATAATATTAACATCCTTTTCCACTCTTTTTTATTTAAATTTACTTTATAAGTATTAAGCTAATTTTTATCTGCATTCGTATACACATTTTAGTTAGCAGCTTATACAATTTTATGTTTACAACTTGTCATTCTATGTTCGTCTATATCATAATACTCCCTCTTTACTATTTTGATACTGAATTACTGATATATTTAATTTAAAACCTTACACTCCTTTTTAATTATAATTTATATTTAAATATTATGATATTTTTTTAATCCCTCGTCAAATTTCATTTAACACTATATACTCTTTTTAAAATATCACTTAACACTTTATACTCGTTTTATTTATAAATATTATGGTACTCTCTTCTTACCTTCATAGCAAATTATGTAACTCTAATATCTCTATCACATAAAGTATTATAATTTTTCGTACTTTTATATTTATCATGTTATTTAATTCAAGTATTCTTATCTTAGGGTTGCATTTGTTGTGTGAAAGCATACTCTCTTCGTAGATCCATATCTATGGTTGTCTTCTTCTCCACTCAAGCAAGACCTATGGTGGATCTGAATATTTTAATTATTTTTGCGTGGTACATTTTGGTTTTCTTTTGGGTGCATGGTTGCCGAGATTCACATATATATTTTTAATTTTTGGAAGATTCTAGCCGTATAATTAAGAATGCATTTGTGTAGAATCATTGCTACCGTATCAATTGGGACTTGATTGGAAGAACCGAATCCGGGCGTGGAGGGTTATTTACAAGAGCTAATTTGATTCAGAACTCGAAAGTGTTGTGTGCACGTCATCATTAAATGGAAGGTATATCCTGATTCCTGGCATATACATTTCTATTGTGTTTTGTTTATTTTATGAAAATTTTGATTGTTCTTAAAAAGGGGGAAAAGAAAAAAGGCAAAAAGAAAAAAAAACTGGTAGTGTACCGACAGTCTTGAAAGTAATTATTAATCGGGGGACATCATACAAGAATGAGGTACACATTTCAATTTCCAATCTTTGGCATCACATAAAGTTGTGTGGCTACTGGCTAGCTATCATATTCATGATCTATCAAAGAATGAAAAAATATAACCTTGCGATATGGACACGACTCACAGTACATGGAATCCATGCACAATATATGACCATGATTTTCACATGGAAACAAGTAAAGTGGCTGTCCTACTACTTAATTAATACATTTGTCTGTACTAACAGTTGGCGTCCTCTTCGTCTTGTGTTCTTTTAATTTGACGCAAGCTTTCAGTGCCAGTTTTTTTTCTTTTTTTTTTTTGTTTGACACCGAGCTTTCGGTGCTAGTTGATTGATCAGTAATTCGTGAAAATGAAGTCAGCTTCTTGCCCTATGTGCCTTTCCATAATAAAGGAGCCATGGCCGAGCCACTTCCTTTTATTTATTTGTTTTGTACTTTTAATAAATTAAGATGAGTAAATAAAACTCAAATTAATTTTTTTCCTTGCATTCTTAAAATTTCAACGTACTTATAAAACTACTTTGAAAATTATTCTGCCAAAACCCAAGAAGAAGCTGATATCAGTTGAAAATGATTATCTTAGATAAAATCGACTTTCTAATTGATCCAAGCAAATACTTGTGATCTGATGAATGAAGACATGATCTTTATAGATTCCATTAAATTTGATTCGGAAGAGGAATCTTATAAAAATCATATCGATTCTTATCAAATCAAGACAAGATTAAGCGGAGACCCGCTTGGGATTCTTTTTTGAGAGATTTGAAAATGATTTTGAAAAGTTAAAAAATAATTTTAGTATTTGGTTAATTTTTTAAAATAACCTTTTCCCACAAAAAAAAAATGAAAAGTGGAGAAAAAGTAGTTTTTCAAAATTTAATTTAAAAGTTAGTTTTACACTTAATACAATTTTATATATATCTTTACATATATTATAATAAAAATCTAAAATCGTCTTGATTTAATGAGAAAATAAAATCATTAAATTTTAAAAAATTATTATTATTACCGCCAATTCAGATAACAAATTAAAATAAAATCAATAAAATAAAAATATTATTTTAGTTATTGATTATTTTATATATATCGGTATATATACATGACTATAAATATATAAATAAATTTTATTAAATATTATATTTATTTCAGTCATTTGTATTCTTATAATAGTTTAGTAATAAAATTTAAAAAATACATACAATTATTTTGAAAGCTTATAATATTTTTAAAATAAATTTTATCAAATATTTTACTGAATTTCTATACAATTTACTATTTTTACAGCATAAGTAATAATAATTATTTTTAAAAATTATAACATTACTAAAATGACTTTGGCTGTGAGACTACTTTAGCTAATCAACCTATATTTCAAATTAAAGGCAAATTTTAAGCCCACTTGTTCCTTGTTATTTATATTGGGACCAGACAGTAAATCTTTGTTGGTCCCAAGTCGGCCTTTTTCCTTTCAATTTGCAATTTCAATTCATAAGAAAAGAAAAATGTCACATTCTTGTTGTACAAGCATCTCCCTTATTTAGCACGTGGTCAATCATTTAGCAGCCATGAGTTTCGTCCACGACACATGTCTCTTCGTTTAGGTCTTACATGCAAAAAAAAAAGTAGACTCACTTTAAACTATCACGAGTGACTCGTGATTGTAAACCTTGTCCAAGAGATAAAAAAAAAAAAAAAAGAAAAAGAAAAGAAAAAAAGAAATTATCGATCACTTAAAAATTATTCAGTTATTAAAAATATTATGAAAAAATTGAATTTGTTCTATTTTGCATTTATTATTTATAATGTGTGCCAACCGTCCATTAAGAAAACATATTTTTTTTTACATATATTATAATAATTCGGGCCAAACAACTAAGTAAATATTGTTCGTTTTGTGCACATAGCCTGTCGTGGTTGTCATTGGGCCTTATAACCCAAAACATGTCTGCTTAGTTAGAAAGACGCATGAATTTTAAATCAATCTAAGAACCAACTCGCTAACAATGTAGGATATTACATACTTTCCTCCATAGGATCTCACGTCCTCATGCGAATGAGATATTACAGATATATTAATATATAACAATCAAAGCTTTGCTAATATTTATCATTAGAAATCGATTGAAACTCTCTTTAATAATTTTATTATAGTAGATCCTAAAGGTCAACTCTCATTGAATATTAGAGGGACATTTATTATATCCCAAATGTGAGGAGACAGGTAAACACCCCTATTAGGAGGGGAATGGAATCGACTCGATCTGAATCGATTCAATCAAAATTTTTCGAGTTCGTATCGGATGTGGATTGGGGTCAAACTGGATCAGATTGCTTTTTCTACATCTAATTAGATTCGACAATCCGATCGGATTAAAAAAAATCATTAAGAAACATAATACTTAAAAACTAATTTCTCTACACACACGCACACAAACAAGGCTAAGCCGCTGCCATCAAAACTCCAAAAGTGAAACTCCAATTCCAAAAAACCAACATCACTAGCACTAAACACCGTTGCCAAGCCCCCACTATCTATCGCAAAATCAACTTGGAAGACCACACCATCACTGTCCACTGTCCACTGTACCAAGCCATTAGCCTCTCTTTTGATTACGCCCACCACCGCAAAGCACAACAGATCCATGCTCGCCCCAGCTACCACTAAGTAAAACAGATCCGTGGTCGTGCCAAGATGCCAAGTCAGCAGCCTCTCTCTATTGCTAAAATAGCATTTTCTCGTGAAGCCCTTTACAAGTTATGCTAGTGATACTAAGTTGTGAAAGTTGGTCAATTTTTTTAGGCTTGTGATTGTTGTGAGGGATGCTGTGAAGGCTTTTGATCTTGACGAAAGGTATGGGAAGTTGGAAGAAGTGTGATTTTTATTGTTCTTTTGACTTATTGAAATAATATGTAATGATGTATTTGGATTATTCAATTTCGTGTGTGTTGAAATTGTAACTCAGATATAAAGCTTATGTGATTGCAATTTGTAGTTTATGTTCTGATTGATTCCAACTTCAATTATAGAATCTAGGATTACGATATGGTGATAAAAAAAAGGAAATAATTCTCTCTACAACCTTGCTTAAAACAATACCATTGAATCTAATCCAATCCGAATTCAACCCAACCTATGATTCGCTCATTTGGATCGGATGGATCATAGGTTGGGGTTGAATTTAGATGACTCTATTTCCAACTCGATCAATTCAATGTTGGATTTTTTAATCTAGTATTATTAGATTATTAATCCAACGTTGGACTTATATGTGAATAATTATACGTTGCAGACTGCCATATAAAGTTAAGCCTAATTAAATGTGATCTATTAAAATTTACGGTATTATGGACTTTAATGTATTTAATAGGATGTGGGCCTTTAATGTGTAGAGATCTAATAGTATTCTAACGCTATGATGGACAGAATTAGGAATACTCAGTGACAGCAGGAAACTGTTGTTTATATAAGTGGTCATGGTCTCTATGTCACACGTAACATTTTTCATTCATTCTGATATCCCATCTTTAGAGAGAGAGAGAGAGCGCAGAGAGAACTAAAGGACTCTCTAGGAGAACGTGTAGATCCGGAAGACCAACCACACAACTCTAAAGAGAAATTAAGCTTTATAGATTCAGGTACGCTCCCGTGTAATTTATTATTGATTCTTGGCGATATGACATGATTATTTCTGAATTATAAGTGATAGTTTTCACCAAAAGATTTTATTATCCCATCAAGTGGTATCAGAACCAATTCATGTTGAATCACTAAGAATTAAATTTAGTTTTTTAATTAATGATTATATATTTGGTGTTCTTAAACTTAATAATACAAGAATTATTAAAACTATTAAGTTTAAGAAATAATTAAAGAAATTTAGAATTAAGAAAAAATCAAAATCAAAATTGGTTTCTATAAGCTATAAAGTCGATGGTTGCAAAAACTATCGCCGGCGTTCGGTAAAAGGCGCGACCAAACAAGGAATGGCCGCGGCTGATCAAGTTTGTGCGGCGGCAAAAGACACCGCATCAAGTAAAAAGGGAATAAAAAAAAAAGAGGGTGTTTTAAGCATTAAAGTCGCTGGCAGCACAGCCACTGACGGCGTTTGGGTAACAGTCACGTAGTCAAGCAAGCTCGGCAGCATTAAAAGCGGCGGCTTAAAGCCTCCGCTTCAAGAAAAAAAAAAAGGGGCCGCGAGTGGCTTTCGTCAAGGAAAGGCGCCTCCATTAGGTAAGCCACGGCCTTCTGGTCGTGGCAGACAAAGAAGAAGCGGCGGCAAAAAAGAAGAAAAAAACATTTTAAGGTTTTTGATTTAGGGCGGATCTGGACCGGTCGGTTCAACTGACCCGAATCGGTTCAGTACTAAACCGGTCAGCAGTTTGAACCTGTCAAAGTTTGAAAAATAAAATATTGCTTTCTGGGACAAAGCATTATATTACGGTAATGTGGATTTACATGAAAAATTATTCTACCTCTTAATTTTTCAATGAGATATGAGGAGGTTGGGCCAGTTCTCTGGCCCGAAATTAGTCGTTGTCAACTCATCACCACAGGCTTGTGGCCCTACGAAAAGTTCTTTTAATTATGCCCCCTAAAATGTGACACTGGTCCCTGGTTGAGTTTTTAATGAATGATGTTTTTTTATACGTGACCTAAAATATTGTCGAAAATAATTAAATATCTATTTTAAACTGCGGACCAAATTAAAGTATGAAAATTATATGCTTTAATAGACTGTATTTTTTATTTTAATAAGAGTATATATAGCTCCTACATGTGGGGTATAATTCTCGTGGCTAGTTAGGCATATATTTTTAATTATGTTTGTAAATCTCTAGGTTATGTTATAAGTGTATGAATTCAGACTCTCAATAAATCCTAATTTATATAAACGTATGGATGGTAACAAATTCAAAAATAAATTTAGAAAGTAATAAACATATGAAGTCTTGGAATTATAAAAGATTACGAGCCTTGCCCATTGTCCAGATATGTTAGTTTTCAATGATAAGCGTTTGACCCAATTCAGTTGAATATGAAAAACATAATGCGTCGGTGACAGGAAAATTGAGGTGTAATTTGATAGCCATCCCTATGAAATTATTTAAGGTTTTTGGTTTTACATATAACGAAGGAACAATGATTTAGTAGCCTTTGTGGGCTAGCATAATCACAAAACCATTATTATTAAACACCAACATTTTTGTTTTGTTTCTGTCATGAACATCAATTTAAAACTGCTGCTTGACAATGCTAAAGGAAATATATATGTACACATGTCCAGAAGCTTGTATTTAGGCACATATTTATATAGTTGTGTATAAGTGCTAAATCAGGGTACCTAAGTCTTAATTAGGGCATGTATGACGCATAATTGCATACACATACTGTAATTACTAATGAAACTGATCCAAAAAGTAGATACTAATAAATATTGGGAGACTACTTGAGATATATTACATTACTCTTTTGAAGTAATATATATATATATATATATTACAGTTTCTAAATAATATCTCGTGAGATTGTATCTCAAATGATATATCACTATTAACAACATTACACAATTTATTGTTACTATATTTACCTTTTTTTTTTCTTTTTTTTTTTATGTCACTTCAATTGTATTTATTGGTTTGAATATGTAGCATTATTATTTATTCAAAAAAAAAAAAAAGATGTACATGGTTGTGGTTGGACTCAATTGAGTTTTTAAGTGATACACGCGATATGCTATTCAAACCCCGCTTAAATAATCGACACACGGGGAAAAAATGAAATAGTTTGTAGTATAACTATGCTTTAAAAATATTTATAAAAAGAGAAAAAGCATATAACTTATATGCATATACTCATATATATGTACATGAATATGGTCATTTTCAAAAAATGGTACATAAAAAGCAACCACATATCTACGCATCAGTTATTTTATTTATAAGCACACATATAACACGTTGAAGTTGCTTAATAAGCAAATAAAACGAAGTCCCATTAAAAACAAAGAAGTGAGCAACAAAAATATTTGATCACTTCTCTCATTTTGATCAACTTAATTTATTTGAATTAATCATCACCCTTCACTAATTTCCTGCAAAATCTTTGACAGTGAAACCAACTTTCTCGAACTTGCCTTCCTCACTGCTTTCTCTAAACTTCAAATAATCTGCACAAACAAAGGGCTTGTACCTTCTCAAGTTCCCCAAACCAACAACTTCATCCGGAGCAAAAATTCTTTTCTCATCTTCAAAACACCAAAAGAAAGCCAAAGACAATCTATTAACATAGCGCTTTAAAACAACTCTATGTTCGGATGATCTAAGCTTCCCATTACACCATGCATGCATCAAATCTCCAATGTTCACGACTAAAGTGTCTTCACAGGGGTTTATATTCATCCATTTGCCTTGCTTTGATCTCACTTGAAGCCCGCCAATTTGATCTTGATAAACAATTGTTACGCAACTCATGTCCGTGTGCATGCCTAGCCCTTCCACTTCATTTTTTTCTACATCCTCTGGAGGCGAGTAGTTGATTATTCTCAAGTATCCATGGCAGTTTTTGAACTCAGACTCGTAAAATTTCTTCTGAAAATCTTCCCCCAAGCTCGTAAGAACAATCTTTACAATTGTTTTTGATAGCTCCATCATTTTGTTTCCATATTCTTTCAATGTCTCACTGGTAAGAAATATAAACATAGACATCAATAATAAAAGTGCAAGCTCACTCTTAATTAATATACAGAAAGACATGGAGTACTTTTATTTATTTATTTTTTGATATTTCAGGAATAAAAACTAAACCTTCTATATGTATATGTATATATAAATATTTTCCAATCTAAGATTTTAACGTATGAAAAAGTTCCAAAAAACTTTAAAATTATGAGGTTTTAAAGCTTCATTTTATAATGTTATTAAAATCCATAGTTTTAAAGTTTTTCCTAATTTTTTTGTATTTTAAAATTAAGACTAGAAAACTACTATATATATATATATATATATATATGAGTGTACAATAGTTTAATTAATAAAATCTCTTGAGTTTTGAGATGAAACAAGAGGTTTAATGTTTGAACCTCACTCACATAAATGGAGAGGACTATACTTAGATAAAAAAATGAATAAAATAACTGCTTCACCGGCCTTAATATGAACGAGATTCAAACTCAGACTTAAAAAATTTACCAATGAAATCAACTATCACCACGACACTTTTTTCAACCTTCGCATTTGCATACAATGAATTTATCATAGTTAATACAGATACATATTCTAACGTATTGGAAAGAAAATTATTGGATCCATTTGATTAAGAAAAGAGAACGTGCGTTTACCTTAACTCTGAAGTTGGCTCGTCGAAGAGAACATCCCCAGTAGCTTTTGCAGAAGCAAAGAAGTCGGGTCCCGAAACTCGAATGCTCTCAAAGAAGGGGGAAGCGATGAAATGCGGAGTGTAGGCTTTTGTTGAAGATGAAGGGCCAACTTTGAGCTTGCTCTCATAAGGGAGGTCGAAGAGCTGATTTGAGAGGGAATGGAGTCTCCTGTAAAGGTGCTTGGAGACTCCATGGTTGGTGATGTAGAAGAAACCCCATTCTTCGCAGGCTCTAGAGAGGGAGGAGAGAGCTGATGGACTTAATGGCTGAGAAATATCAAGCACGGGCAGCTCTACAGAAGTCCAGGTTTCAGACATTATCAATTATAATTAATTTGATGCCAGTATATGACAATAATGGAAGTTTGTTTGTTCAGTTGAGATTGGGTATATATATATATATATACATAGCTTGTGTTGATTATTTTATATACATACACATGTTACACGTATACATTTATATATTCTAGATATGTATGTATGCATCTATCTATATATATGTATGTATGTATTTATAATAATAATAATAATAATAATAATGTGTATGTATAATAATAATAATAATAATAATAATAATAATTCTTAGGTGAATGTGAATAATTGTTTAGTAATAACCACAATTCCTTTTTTTTATAAAACCAAGTAATGCACTACAATAGTTTGTACCAATTAATGTGATATAGTACACTATTGACAAGTGCTCTTACTCGAGAACTCTGTATTTGAGTGTATTGAAAAAGGGATTATGAATGTTATTGTTTCATATATAATACATTCTTGGATCCATTAGTTGAAGAAAGAGGAATTTCCGTAGCTCATTAGAAATCTACTTTTGAATATATGAACATTAACTGTTAATTAGAATTTGACTAGCTAACAAAGTTATTACACGGGATACAAAATTTATATTTTTAAAAAATGTGTCCCTAATTTATAAGTTAAATAGTAGTTGACTA
The DNA here is from genome assembly GCA_030449905.1 of Luvunga scandens. Taxonomy (NCBI): domain Eukaryota; kingdom Viridiplantae; phylum Streptophyta; class Magnoliopsida; order Sapindales; family Rutaceae; genus Luvunga; species Luvunga scandens. Next base: position 4,032,761 of record JASUUG010000711.1, read on the forward strand.
TATATATATATACCATCATTAGCAATATATCGAAGCGAGCAAGTTTTAGGCTAATTAAGTTTACATTTGTCAGAAAAACTATATAGGACAGCCAATATGAGAAGGTAGGGTGGAGTTAATGTAGAAGGTCAACGAAACAGCTAGCTGTTTGTTCTTGAAAGAAAATTCAATATAAAATTTTAACTATTTATATATGCGCTTGTGTGTGCGTAGAAAGAAGCTAGAAGGTCAACAAAGAGAAGTACATTGGATTTATTAATTCGTATTCTTTAAGGAGATGGGCAGCAATATGCAGGAACGACGGAGCTGTGCTGGTCATCTGTACTTCGTCGATAATTCTGTTCTATTAAGCTCTCCCGGAGAGCAAAGTGTGCTGTTGACCATGCCCCCATTTACTCACGAGCCAAATTGCAGCGCAAATCAAATTGCAAATTTTGAGAGCGCCCACGTACACACAAACACACGTTAAATTACAAAATAATGTCACAGATACCCAAATATGCTTCCATATAAAAATCATGGTGGATCCGCATATATGAAGTTTGATAATTGCTTGGCAGCCTTTGCTCGTTGCCTGGTTCCGTACCAAATCCTTACAGCGTAGAAATTAATACAAATTGAGTGCAGGCAATGTCCACACTCTCACGCACACACACACACACATTATATAAAAGCATGCAATTGGATGTTCATTAATGAATTCTAGGTGCTTCGGTATTATCAAATTGTGTAGACTTGTTGGAGCCAAAGGCATATTATATTAGCCAGGGTAGGGTGGATGTAGCTGCCGAGACAGAAACATGCCCATGTGATTTTGATCAAAATTATGAAATCATCTAAATGCAAGCAGAGCAACTGACCAAATGCATTAAATTAACAGATAACGTGTATATTTTAACTGCTAAAGGGTGGTCAAATGGTTTCATCGGGCGATTGTTGAATAAATTTATTATTTTTATTGGTTATCCTAATTTAAATTCTAAAAACAACAAGAGCCCAAAAACTTACTTCAACTTTACTCACATTTTATCATTTTAAAAAACAGAAAATAATATCGCTTAAGAGGTGATAGATAAGTCAAGTCTTGAGACTTCCAGGGACGTGTTTGATGATTTCCAAAATATTGACTTGAATTGAAAATTAGAAAAACGTGAGGGGAGAGAGATGGTATTAACCCAAAATTTAATATTACCGACTTGAACTGTATCCGAACCGTTGTGGTCCTGCCCACCTGGGCCCGCTTCTCAATCAATCCAACAAACTGACAAGTGACAAGTACCTAACTTTCAACGGAACCAGTGTTCATCATCAGTTCATCACTTACACGATTCACTTGGGGTAGCTTTGCCAATGGAGACTGGAAGCTTATGGGAAAAGTGGGTGGAAGAAGCACTTTCAAAGCTTCAAGCTTTGAAAGTGCTTCGCTCTCTAAGACCCATTTATCTCTCCTCCAATGAACACCGCCACAAATTGCAAAATTCAGGACACATTGGTGAAGATTACGAGGTGTTCGGCGAAATGCAGCACTGGGATCGAAATGCAGTTCAAATTTCAATTTCTGACTCGACATTCCAGAGATGGCTTCATGACGTTCCAAGTTCTGGTACTCTCTCTTTCTCTGTGTTAAAATTTTAATGTGGTTTTCGTTGCTGGGTTCAACACATAGACAATTGCTGGATGAATGTTTGTTATATTTCTGTTAATGGGTTTTTGTTCAGGAGATGAGAATGAGATTGTCTGCGGAGATGGTGTAGCAAATGATAAGGCTACGACTTTCACTAGGCAGTTCAAGAGCCTGCTTTTGTTCTCTGGAAATGATTATTTGGGCTTGAGTTCACATCCCACTATTGCGAAGGCTGCTGCGAGGGTCTGCTTCATGACTTATGCTGCTCTAACATAAATATTTTCCTTTGTCATTGGTTTAATGCACTTTTGGAACTAAGATATTTTGATTTTTACTTTAAATTAGGCAGTGCAAGAGCATGGAATGGGCCCAAGGGGTTCTGCTTTAATCTGTGGTTACACCAATTACCATAGGTTATTAGAGTCATGCTTGGCGGATTTAAAGAAGAAGGAGGTATAGCTTTACTTAGCTTATGTTCTTTATAATAGTTTTTTTTTGTCAATGACTTGCGCTTGCTTATTGTAAATAATATAGGCATTTTGGCCACAACGTACTGGGTTAGAACAACACAAAATTGCATGTAGATGGTGAGCATGACATGTTGAAGTGAAAGAAATAAATTAAGTCATTACATTTTTCATGTGCTATGGAATATGTGTCTTCTAGCATTCCTTTTATATCATTTCTTAAGAAAGTGAAAATGAACAATCAAAATTGATGACCCTACTTGTTAATTGGCTCATTCTCCTTTTCTTATGTTATACAACAAAATCTACCTTCCAGATAATTGATTAAGAATGTAAATCTTTTTAGATCAATGAAAAATTGGTTGGAGATAAATTATGTGTTCTGCATTGGGTTCATTTGACTATCAACTTCATGTTGTGTGACTAAATTATTACAGTCATCTAACATTCTTGTTGCAATTTGTACTCTAGGATTGTCTTCTCTGTCCGACAGGCTTTGCAGCCAATATGGCTGTGATTGTAGCAGTTGGAAACATTGCCTCTCTCCTAGCTGGAGATGAAAAATCTTTGAAAGATGAAAAAATTGCCATTTTTTCTGATGCACTAAACCATGCATCAATAATTGATGGAATTCGTATTGCTGAGCGGACTAAAATGGTTGAAGTTTGTATATATAAGCACTGTGACATGTCCCACCTCAAGGCACTGTTGTAAGATTTCACCTTTGAAAGAATTTTCAGTGTCTCAGTTTTCATTAGGCTCCATTATGTTACTGCTGCATTGTGTTTTTGTTGTCACAGATCATGTTGCACGATGAGGAAAAAAGTTGTTGTAACTGACAGGTAAGCCTGGGTTAGAACTGTTCTTTCAATACCATTGTTTTCATGCTCCCTTGGAGCTGACAAAAATAACTAAACAGATAGAGATCCCAGACATCACTATTCAGGATCTAAATGCTTGTTGGGTATTTGACATCTTATTTATTACCCCTGAGTCTATTAATCACTTGGGGGGCCTTGCTTTTATCTTGCTTTAAGATGAACTGTCAATTTGTATCTCGATTTTCATTTTTCTTCATGTTATTCAAATGTTTTTTGCCATAGTTTCTTATTCATTCCAACAATATTAGGATATCTGTAAACTCTTTTTTACTTGGTTCACTCGTTGTATGATTCACGGTTCCTTAGTCTTTTGGGATTATTTATCTTTATTTATATGACTCGAGATGTCTAGGTTTTCAGTAACTGTACCAGTTGGTGTCAGATATGTCACTCTAATTTGTTTGTCTATCACACAACTTTGCTTAATTTGCTAAACATTCCAATGTTTTAGTTTGTGTTCCTGTATTTTGGATATGCTTCATTCTCTTCCTTCTGCAGCTTGTTCAGTATGGACGGAGACTTTGCACCAATGGTTGAACTTGTGAAGCTTCGCAAGAAGTATGGCTTCTTGCTTGTCTTAGATGATGTAAGTTTTCTTTCTATGTCCAAGATTTTACATTTTAAGTAATTGTTTGGAGTTTATCCATGCACTCGGCCAGAGATTAAGCAGTAACCTCATCAATTTCATTTGGCACTTTAAGTTAAGATGAACACTATAGAATTCCAGTCTTCAAAAAGCATCTTAGAATCTCATTTGACATTTTGCTTACTTGATCATTAGTTAGTCCATGTTGATCTTGTGAATGATAGGTAAAGTTGGCTTAATGTTGTTCACATATTTGCTGCAACTACACGCTACCCAGTGATTAAGAACTACAATACTGATTGCTTTCAGGCTCATGGGACCTTTGTCTGTGGAAAAAATGGTGGGGGAGTGGCCGAACAATTTAATTGTGAAAGAGATGTAGATATATGCATTGGCACTCTGAGTAAAGCAGCAGGTTGTCAAGGTGGTTTCATTGCATGCAGGTAACTCATTTGCACTCTCCTCTTAAGGTTCCAGTGAATAAAAGACTGTAGAAATATGTATCCTCATAGAAGGCCTGCGGCATGATTATTTAGCACTAAGCACTTAAAATAGATTATCTATGCCTTCTCTTTTTTATGTTTCACCTCATAATTTTTACATTGACTTTGCAAACCCAGGGAAAATGTTTGCCCCCATTGCTGGCCTGCAACAAGGTTATTTAGCTAGTTAAATTGATTATCTGCACCTTATTTGTCAATGTTTCACCTAATAAGTTATGCATTGACTTTGTGCACCCATTGAAGATTGACTGAGATACTACATGCATGCTATTTTTAACCGCTATAACATTTGAGTGCAGTGACACTTTTACAAATTCACAGAACCGTTATCTAATCAATGGGGGGTATTGCTCGAACATCAGCCGTGATCAGATTTTTTTTTATTGCAAAAAAGTATTCTTGTGATGGTACAATGTAATCCATTTCTTTGACCCAAAGGACTAAAGATTTTTAATTCTAAACATTAATGGTGTGTTTATTTTCAGAATTAGGAAATTAGAATCAAAATTAGAATCCGAATTATAGGACCTACCCAAATTCGAGAATGGAGAATAGGAGATTGATTCCCGAAGGAGTGGTGGAGATCAATATCCCATTTCCAAGATTGATCATTCCCTTCCCCCAAAAGAACTAAAAATGTCCAATTTGTCCTCAGTTAAAAAATTATTATAATTAATCTAATTAATTTATATATTTTGAATTTTATTATTGTTGTTGTTGTTGTCATTAATAATAATAATAATAATAATAATAATAATAATAATAATGTTAATTATTATTATTATTAATGATAAAAAATTTTACTATTAATTAATATATTAATATATTATTAACAATAATTATTAATAATGATAAATTTTTAATAAATAATCACAATAATTAAAATACAAAATAATAATTATGACAATAGTTCATTAAGTAGTTTTTAGTGATTTACTATAGTATAACTCATTATAATTTTGATTTCAAGATAAAATAAACACATTAATGGCAATGGAGAATTTCAATTTTTACCGTTCAAGTAAAAAACTTATTTTAATTTTCATTCTCTATTCTGATTTCAATCCATTCTGATTCCAATTTAATAATCGCACCATAAATTCCTGTTAATGAGTGAAGCTAGGTTTTGTTCTGTTAGCAAGTTTACAGTTCTAGCACTTATTTATTTTCACACGAGTGGCGTTTTATTTGTGATTTCCATTGTCCTAATTGATCTAAACATTATCTTATGGAAATAGTACGTTATATTTTTTTGACTACGGGTCACGATGAATACACTCCTTACACATTTTCTTAATGACCTTTGAACAGCAAAAGTTGGAAGAAATTCATACAATCTAGAGGCCGCTCTTTTATATTTTCAACTGCCATACCGATCCCCATTGCAGCTGCTGCACATGGTAAATAGCAGTATTCATTTTCTTTGGGTTGACTTGAGGTAGACTTGTCTAAGAATCAATTTTTCTACTCTTCTGTTCTGTGTTGGTCATGTATCCTGTGTCGAGTCTAGTCAATATGGCGAATAGTATATATGACCAATGAATTGTTCTTTTGGGAAAACCCAATCTTGCTTCTGGATATGAGTCCCAATGTCAAATTGAGTTGACTGGATATCCAGATTTGAGGTGGATTGTAGGAAGGAAAAGTGCATGAAGATTCTGTTTGATTTGTCCACCTATGCAGTGGTGGATCACAAATTGAAAAATCATTTACATTGCATGGTTGTGCATATTAATATGCTCTATGCGCATCTTATAGCCATCCCCATTTTGTTTTGGTATGTTCTGTTGTTGACGAAAATAAGCACGACCTAGCAGCTGCTGTTTTTGTGTCAAATAAGGAAACGTGGCGTAGAAAGGCAATTTGGAACCATGTGCGATACTTCCATGCTCTTACTGGAATTCCCATTTCAAGTCCCATTATATCTCTTATTGTCGGGAATGAAGCGAAGGCTCTGCAAGCTAGCAGGTTTCTCCTCTCGCTTTCTCTCTTATGTATGTGATAACAAATTAACAATTGGAACTACTGCAGCTCCTAACTGTTTCAATCTTCATGGAACAGGCATTTGTTGAAATCTGGTTTTCATGCAACTGCAATCAGACCTCCAACAGTGCCAGCCAACTCATGCAGGTTTGTTGCAGTTCCGTCATAATCCCTCAATACCTTGTCTGCATAAGCATGTCAAATTACTTCTTGCGCGTGCATGCTGCTTTCCTTTGATGTTGACTACCACTGAGTTTAGTTATTAGCTTTAGATGGTGCTAACAGATGCTCACTCGCATACAGTTAAGAGTATAGTTCTTGAGTGTTCTTGCACATGCATTCACCTAAAAATGTTGTGGCTGTTGTGGCTCAATTGCTGATACATTACGAGCAACTAAGGTTTCCAATGGCTGAATCAGAATATAAAAGTTACATCCTTGCGCATGGGGATTGCTTATTTTCAATTACTCATACATTTGCCTCCATTTTAAATTTGCAAACCACTGATGTTTTTATGTTGGCTTTTTATTGTCCGCATTTGTCCTCCTAACTGTCTGGCAATGCACACAGATAAAGCCAGTTCGTAAATAATATATTGATGGTTCAACATAAACTAAACTAAAAATGTTACAAGCACTGAAATATTTTTAAAAATCTTAAAGAGTTGAAATTCATCTTGGATATATATATATATATATATTTGGCCTGTGTCGCATTGTATCGAACCAACCTTGGCAAATTTGCTTTGGTTGGTGTATTGTCAATATCTTTGCATCAGAAATGTTTGAATAATTAATTGCCCCTCTTGATTCTTCTTTATCAGGTTGCGAATAACTCTAACTGCGGTGCACACTCAGGATGATATCAAGAAGCTTACCATTGCACTCTCTGGTTGTGTCAACTTTCAAGACATTGTCAGTCATAGCTCAAATGTGTATGCTAAGTTGTAGGGCTTAATAATTTTTCCTGTAATTCAAGGAGAACCCAGTAAATAAAATTGCGACAGTATGAACCACTATTCATCCCAACCTTTGAGATTTGAGCCAAAACCGCAAAATTCAGTTATGGCAATGTTTAGTGATAAATTTTTTTAAAATAGCGTCTACCGAAATAGAAATTCAAAAAGTGAAGAATACTTGAAAGTCAAGTGTCAAAAGCTATTGAGTAAACATTGCACAAAGAAAAGGCCATTGAATGCAAAGTTACTGAGTCCAGAAGTATCTGAACTTTAGTTTTGTACTATTCGCAATCACTCAAATATATGCTTGTTCTTTTTCCAAAATTCTCCCCTTTCTATCGGAACATTATTTGAAAGTTTTATTATGGGTGCAGCCTTAAAAAAAGCAACTAGCTAGCTGAAAGAGAAAGAGTTATGTATGAACCTTAAGCAAAGTAGATCATCAACCAATAGGAAGGGGACGAGACCACCAACATGCACAAAGCAATGCAATGGTATCTGAATATATAGATTCATTTCTTGCAAAACTTTTCTCAAGAAAGGAAAGCATAATCTCTAGTAATTGTTCACAACTCCTATGAACAGTTTCATTTCTTCTAAATATTTTTCCCGAAAAAGGGAAGAATAATCACCATTTTTAAAAACTCTTGTTTCCCCCTCATATCTTAATAAACCTATAAATTGAATACCCATTTTCTATAATTTTCCCTCTCCCATCAATACCTGTAAGAGTACATATATTTTTTACTAATAAAAGCTAAAAAAAATATGTAAACGCTGTCATGGCAGTAACGTTCAGCCCCTTGTAGAGTTACTATCCAAAAGGAAGTAAAAGTTGAAGCCAATCAAGTCCCAGATACCCTTGACAAGCATGCAGATGATGATGATGATAATGATGAGGCTGAGGAGGAGCTTCGCTTCAGCTTCTGATCACATTCCCTCAAGATTTCCTTTCTTTCATCCTCCTCCCTTTGGTTTATCTCGGCGTTCATATCAGCAGCTCCTAACTGCACCCCAATGCATCAAACACAAACCTATTTTAATTTAACATGTTAAATTAACCCAGTGAAACAAATTGAAAGTGAGTTTGTTAAGCAATACATACAAATGGGATGGCATTGGTGGCAATTGTCTCATTCTGATTTCTTCTGTGGTAAGTGTGGGGACAGGGCAATTCATTGAGGTCAATGGTTGAGGTTTTGACGGTAGCAGGCACAGTATTAACAGCAGTGCTGGTGATCATTCCAAACTGGGTTATGGTTTCAGAAGGAAGAGGATGAGTTGGTTTGGTTACTGATGTCAAAGTGACAGTAACAGGTCGTCTCTCAGGCAATGGCTTGACAGGGAAATTTGGGAGAGGCCAATTCTTTGAAAGGGGAGAGAAAAGGTGCTGTGGTGATGATGAGGCTGCGGAAGAGGAGTCAGACGGCGGTGTTGGGACTAAAAAGAGGTCTTCAAGGTGGACCAAAGCCTTGTTAGGCTGAGGGGATATGGCCATGTTTGGCCACAGGAAGGACCCCTGTGGCCTGCATAGGGTGAATCCACTCTTTAGCCTTTCTATTTTTGCTGCTCTGTCCTCCGCTTTCACTTTTGTTGTTTCTGGTGGTAATGTTGTTGTCTTATCAATGCCTCCTTGTTTATCATCTGAAGTGAGTGCTGATTCTACGGGCTTGTTTGTTTCCTCCACAGCTGATTTTGGCTTCTCTGTTTCTTCCTGCATGAATCATCATCATCATCATCATCTTCTTTTTCAGAAATCCTTTATATGTTGTTAAATGTAAGTATCAGAGAGAGCAAAAGGTACAGCTGATCATTTGTCAATCATTTCGACCACATGTTAAAGTAATGTCACCATTTATATGAGAAAGAACTAAAAACAGAAAATCAAATCCTTATCTAAAGTGAAACATAGTTTTCACATCTTTTAAGTGTTTGCGTAATTTAAACTACCATAGCTAATTTCTAATACTGTGAGGAGCTGTGGGTAACGAGCTCTGAGGGTAAAATCATCAATTCTAAGCATTGGAATAAATCAATTAGTCCATGTTACACACCTAACAATGTCAGAAGCTGAAAAGGGAAAACAATAATACCTGTATTCTGAATAGAGATTGTGTTATTTCCATCATCTGTTCATCAAGCTTAGCTTTCTTATTCATCAAATCAACATGCATATCCTGCCAGAAAATTATCAGACAGTTAACAACAGAGTACAAAACTCAAGTGCCCAATCGACTTTTCAATATTTACCTTCAATCGAAGCAAGAAACTATCATGCTCGTAGTTTAGAACTTGGGTGGCAACAATGGCTTGATTATCTTCTTGCTTCTTGGATGACAGATCTTGCATTTCCCTATAATTACACAGAAAACAAGATAAGATCCGTGCATATGCCGATAAGACATTTACAGGAAGAAGAAGGCAGGCTAATTTACGGCCGGTACTTACATTCGCAATTTAGCTATATCTTCCTTAAGTTGCTTAAACTCTCTAGCACAAACAGGGTCTTGAGCAGGATTGTCACCAGGTTTCCAGCCAGGCGGAGGAGTCCAGTAAGGATCCTGAACTCCAGCTTGTTTCCTAATATAAACCAAATCAGCACTCTCCAACCAATACTCCATGGCCCCGTCAGCATTGTGGCGCCTCCTAAACCTGTCTTGGCCACCAGGTGCCACTTTCCCTGCCATGTGCTTCAACAAATGATCCAACAAACCCGTGTCGCCAATCAATTTCCTAGCCTCTGCTCTTAGCTCTGGCCTCAGCATTGGCTTATCAAAAACTGCATTTTTCATCTTCATTATCTTCCACATATTTACTTCGGCCAATGCATACCTCTCTTTAGGCCATCTAGAATTGGAGTTCTCATTGACAACTTTCTTCTTCTTCTTCTTCTTCTTCTTCTTCTTGATCTTCTTGGATAGCACATTAACATCATGGAGCTTTCTCTTAAGCTCACTGGTCTCTCCCTCAGCTAATAATAACTGACTAGACTTCACAGCTTCCTCTCCTTCTTCTTCTTCTTCGCCTTTAACACCATCATAGCTAATCAATGCTCCTTCGTTCTTCAAGTAATGAACTTTCTTTTTCTTCCCCCACTTCAGCATCTCACAGCTCTCAAGCAGCTCAGACCAGCACACACCCTTCTTCTTATTCTGATGAATCTCAAAATCAAAAGAACCATTAAAACCCACAACCCAGAAACTCCACAAGCTCTTGTTCGCACCAATCTCATCACCAGAGACCCTCCTGTAAAGCACTTCCGCCGCCACCTCAGGTTCCATCAAGTACTTTTCGTCCAGTGATGGCACCCTCTTTACTCCCAGTTCTTTAACACACTCACTCCCGCTAAAGTGCAATCGCAGAGAGTTCATACTGGGGAATCTCACTGCCACTCTTGTTTCAGACTTCTCAGTCACCTTATTGTTGTGACACAAAAAAATGAGATTAATTAATCAATAAACTAATTTTAATTGGTGCAGTCTTTTCATACGTATATGTAGTTTGATGTTATGTTTATTATTATACCATGACAATTCGGATTGATTTGAGGTGATCAGGGGCACTAACGGGGAGCTTTGTTCGATCGATCTCGTAGAAAGAGTACACTTTAATATGACCTGTCGCAGGATCTATGAGTAACGATGAATTTAAGTCAGGGGCAAATATGGAAATACAAAAAAGTTGATATGAAAAGCAGAAGTTGTTCTACCATTACCAAGTAGTGTAGTGGCACTACTAGTACTGATGCAAATTGGCGAAGACGCTGGGAGCAGTACTTGTCTGCCCAAACTTGCTCCTTCTGCGACGTCGTTTTCGATCTTTTTTTCTTCTTCTTGCCATTTTGGATGTATCATTTCCTGTGACGAAACCATATCGTTAAGAATCCACACCTACTGCAACTGATTCGTGCAAAAAAATACACGCGCTTAGCGCACGTGAAAGAGACACAAAAGTGAAAGTTTCTCAATTGTGGGCCCTTATGTTTTGGAGAATTTGTTGGTATCTTCATATCGGCCGTCCGATTGGTTGAGGGTGGTCTGATTTTGCTTCATCACTTGATCGTAGTTTCGATTGACGGCTGGGTTTTCGGCCCGTGGCGTTAGATGAAGTGAACGCGTGTGGTTATTGCAGTTTGAGGGTGAAAAAAAAAAACACGGAGGGAGAAGTCAGTGGGAGTGGGCTTACAGTGAGGCCAATGGCTACGTCGTTGAGGTTCCAGCAGCTTTCATCCTCGTCCATGATCATCATCAACCTGTGATCATGAATCTTAAAACAAACTTGGATATCATTTATTTTCTTAAATTAATGACGAAAAATGAGAGGGAAAAAAGTTGATGTCAAGGCGTAAATGTGTAATGCATAAGACACGTACGAATATGTATTATGAACATGAAACTTGTTTAATTAATGTCTCTCTCATTTCCATTCGATTTTCTCAACATCCAAACAGAAAACACAAAGGAAGCTTCCATCCTAATAACAAAAGAAATCACAAAAAACCTTATACCTTTGCTTCAACAAAATGAAGAACAGAAATGGCAATGGCGATGCGAGGGCTTATTTTTATAGAGAGAGGGAGAGAAGAGAGAGAATATAATAAGTGTAATGATTACAATTTTACAAAACCTGCTGCATGATCGATCTCACGTGACCTTGCTTGCTTGCTTGCTTGTTTGCTTTTTTCCCTCCATGATTCTGGTCCCCCGCTATAAGGAGGCTTCGCTGAAAGTGTATTGCCCAAATTACCCTTTCTCATTGACGATTTGTCATTTGCAATGGTTAATGGTGCTTCAATGCAATACGTGTTGCCCCATATTTTTGCCTTTTTGTGATTGCTGATTGTGTCGACAGTCATGTACCATGGACAATGATACTCACTTTACGGTGAAAGATAGTGTCAATGTGTCACGTGTGGTAATATTTAATTAATCTATAGTTTTAACACTTTCATAAAAGGTCACGAAATTCTCTGCGTCCGCATATCAACTTATAACGGTCATCAGTGCTCGCTAAATCATCTTCCTGTGTTGAAGGTCATTCGTGCATTTGTTCATTTGTAGATCCAAACATGCTCACGTGTGAGAATATCATTTATCAAGCATTTATATTATCATTAACAAACCATGAGCACAGTAGCAACATTGCAACAACATATTCAGGTGTAAAAGCCAATGAAAACGGAGCGGGGTTCTGTTTATTTATCGAGCAAAGCCAGAAATGATATGTGCTAGCTTAGCAACCCTCGCATGACAATTGAGCAAGCCAACCAAAAACAAATCTATATATATTAAGCAACTTGTTCTGTGTTCAGCTGCTTCATGGAATTAGCACAACCGACCCAGATGTTATCCGGCTTTCAAGGTCTGCATGTGCTTGTGCTGCCTGTGACAAAGGATATGTGTGATTTACGCGAACTTTTAAGACGCCTGATGCAATGCTGGTAAACACCTCTCCAGCAGTTTCCAATAGCTCATCTCGAGTTGCAGTGTATTGCATAAGAGAAGGCCTTGTCAAGAACAAAGATTTTGGTGCTAGTGCTGACAATGGAACTGGATCTGCAGTGCCTGATGATTGCCCAAAACTCACCATGTAACCTCGAAGTTTTAAGCATGCAAGTGATCCCTGAAAACGATAACCCTTCCATGTTAAGAAATCTTTTTGGACAAATGTAAGAGTAACTCTAAGCAAATAAAAACACAACTAACTAGGACAATTCATTCCTAACTCATTATGCCTCAACTTGGGTCAATCAGGGCAAGATTTATCAACACTAGACCAATAACTGACTGGGGTAATTCATTCCTATCTTGGTTGACTTGAGTTCTCCAAGACATAAAACATAATCTACAAAAGAAAGCAGATGGTTTCCTCACAATTCAATTCAACCCAAAACGCCTATCTCAAAGAGCTGCACTGCTGGCTACCTAGTAGTATAGAAGCTCACACAAAAAACAATAAGAAACATAAACAGGACTTGAACATACCCATTATGGAGGTATAGTTACAGCTTACATTGCACATGCCTTATATCCTTATCCTTTCGATTCATTCAACCATCTATAATTAATAAGGAGGACTCCGAGATTACCTGAAAGGTGTCTTTTCCTACAGAATCATAAACAACATCAACCCCATTGCCTGATGTAATCTCATTGACACGAGCAACGAAATCCTCTTCCTTATAGAGTATAACATGGTGACATCCATCACCTTTCGCCTGAGCTGCCTTCTCCTTGGTTGAGACAGTGCCAATGACAGTTGCACCAAGGGCATTTGCCCATTGGCATAATAGAGATCCAACCCCACCAGCTGCAGCATGAATGAGGACAGTGTGTCCTGGTTCTACCTGTATACAAGAGAATCCCAGCATGCCTTTAGATAATGCAACAACTCACTGAGATGAGATGGAAACATGGAAAGGAAGATTACTCCTATCCAGTCAGGTTCTTTCACGTAATCATGACAACAAACATTTCAGAAATAAACAATACATTTATTAACCAATCAAACAGCTTTTCAGTTGACAGAAATTCCTATTAAATTAAACTTATTATTTTACCTTTCATCAGTAGAGTTTTCCAATCTGGGAAGGACTAATTAATAAAAAAGACATGAGATTTCATTAAATCCAATATTACCTACATAAATGGCTCATGTCATGTCATTTATAGCATAATCCTCTTTGACCGTACACTGACATGTACAAGCATTAATCAATTGGCCAAATATTGATCCACATAATAGCACGTACTAATTCTAGAAGTATGACATCTAACAGAATTCATTTTATCATTTCAGTTTCTTAGTCCAAAATAATTTCATGAACTGATCTGGGACATGTCAAAGAGCAAAATCCATTGGATGCATATGCAAGCTACCTTGAAGCAACGGCGCAGTAGAAACTGAGCTGTCATACCCTTAAGCATGATGGATGCTGCAATAACAGGACCAATAGAAGGAGGAACAGGAACAACTTTGTTTGCAGGAAGGATTTGCTCTTCAGTATACGAACCCATTGCACCGCCAGCATAAGCCACAATGTCTCCAACTTTTCTGCCAGTTAGTCCAGGACCTACAGCTACCACCTCTCCAACAGCCTCCATACCTGCAATAGCAGAACAAAAGTTGCTTAAAATCCAGAGGACTTCACTTTTCTGCCTGCTTTAAAGATGTCAAGCTAATGATTGCTAAAGAGTCTTAGACAAAGAACACATACCAAAATGATACCTTAAGAAAATGTCACACAAAATCTTATATTCATGTTTCCAAAGATATATTCCATTGTATTCACAGGCACCCAAAAGGCAATTTGGAGAAATATTCCCTCTGATGCAATTACTTTTTCTATGAAATGGTAGCTAGTAGAACTCATGTAGACACTCATAAGTTTTGGAGATAAGAGTAAACAATCACAATATGTCATGCCATGCCATACTTAATAACTTCACATAATATACCACAAGGCAAGCCAACATTCATAAGCAACCACTGAACATAGAAAGAACAAAACCAAACCTGGGGTAAAGGGCATTTTAGCAGGCTTATAAACCCCTTTGCGATAATACACATCGATAAAATTAAGCCCAATTGCTTTGTTTCTCACACGAATCTCGCCTTCACCTGGCTCCCCAATTTCCACATCCTCCCACTTAAGAACCTACCGCAATCATCAATCATGTACTTGTAATAAGTGATCAGCTACACCAAGACAGAATCTTCATACCAAAAGCTAGACATCTCAAGAATTAGAGACCAAATTAATGCTAAATTTTACATTTTTCATATTCATCACCAGGTTGCCATTATTTAAGGTTTCTTAAAGGACTATAATTTGACACAATAATACAATAAAAAGATATAACAAGTGAAATATGAAATGGGTTTTCATGCTAAACAAAAAATGATCACCTCAGGGCCGCCATGTTCATAAACCCTAATCGCCTTCACCATATTTGTTGGGGTTCTTGTTTCTGCTGCTGCTGCTTTTGTTGCAAGTGCTTTCACCGTTAGTGCTTCGCTTTGCTTATGTTCGAGTAATAATATTACTTTGCTTTTGTTGGTTGAATTGTGTAGGAGAAAGAGTGTTGAATTTTGAGTGAAACGCCGCTCAAACAACAATTGAGGAGCCGCAGCTAGCCTTGACAGCGACGGACTCACTCTGGATAATTTCATTTTTAGCCAAATTAATCCACTATTTAATTAATTATTCAATTTACCAATAAATTCCTATTTCAATTCCGTTGCTATGGTACTTGGGCGGAATGTGGATAACGGGCCACGATGCATGGGCTAAGAGAGGTTCGCTTTTCATGTTCCAGCCCAAAGTCAGGGCTCCTTTGTCATTTTATTTGGAAGTTTCTAAAATATCATTTTATTACTAAAATTTTTTTATAATTAATTTTCATACACAATGTTTCATTTTTTATTACTTTACTATTGAATCATTAAAAATAACAGAATATTTAACAGAATTTTTGTTAAAAGATAATCTTACCCTTTAAACTATTTAAGTGTGTAGAAAAATGATTTTTGTACTCCTCTAAAATTAAAAAGAAAAAGTTCCAAAATGAAGGATTTAGAAAATCAAATATTTTCAATGTTAAAACTTTTGAAAATAAACCATTATACTAAGAAAATAATTCTATTTTAATATTTTATCAATTTTAATAAATATAAATCTATGACAATAACAAATTTAATGCAAATAAATAATTATATTTTAAGAAAACTATTTTATCTTAGTTGCTTGTTCTTTTAGTATTTATATTTAGCTATTTAAATCAATTTAATAAGTACATATCAGTTACAATATTTAATGATTTTTTTTGTCAAAACAATATTATTGATAAAAACTTAAAATCGCTAAATTGGATAACATGAGATGTTAAGTCATTAAAATACGAACGATGGGTACAATTTAGGGTACAAAAACCTTGTTGATATCTTGATATTGTTGACTTTTTACTACCTAGAAAATGATTTTTAACCTTGATTACAATTAAAACTCTCTGGTTTGCATTAATGGGCTCACCGGTTTTAATTACTTTTTAGTCATATATGCATTGAATTGACACGCCTGTCCATGTTGTTTTTCTTCTAGTTGTAATTATTCTAAACAATGTAAATTCAAACAAATCACATCACTTGGCTGTATATATATACATACTAACATTGATAAATAATATTTCATTTCATAAGTGACAATTATTTAAAAAGGTCACAATCATAAGCAAATGCCTAAATGCCTTGCCAGCACCTCAACATTCCTAGAACTGGGTGCCAATTAGCTATTTTAACATAACACATAGACGACAAATAAAACTAGACATTATAATTAACCAAGGATCTATATGTAGCTCCGGGCTTCCATCCTTGAGGAATCACATTTTTGGCCACCAGGGTTTG
The DNA here is from genome assembly GCA_030449905.1 of Luvunga scandens. Lineage (NCBI taxonomy): Eukaryota > Viridiplantae > Streptophyta > Magnoliopsida > Sapindales > Rutaceae > Luvunga > Luvunga scandens. The sequence continues at coordinate 4,049,168 of JASUUG010000711.1, forward strand.
GCCTGAATACTGAGATGTCAGCCGGAGTGAGAGCGGAGGATGTAATTCCGAGCCGGCGTCGAGCTTCCACGTTGCACCCCATGATTGTTGCATGGCTCTCCATTCACCGGAACCCTCCTTCACATCGACGCCGGCTAGGTCACCGTCTCCATCTTCGAACTCAACCACCACGGCCAAGTAGTTAGGGTTTGATCCCTGGTCAACATGGAATGCTATGTTCCTTCCTGAGTAATCACAAGCAACCCTATGGACGCGTATAGCAAAAAATAAAATAATTATACATAAGTTAAATTAAAAAGTGTGATAGTATAAGCAATCAGTAATGTGACATTTAAGTCAAAATTAATTAGAGGACAGTCAGTGCCGTGACCAAATATAATTGCTCCAGCATGCATGCATGCACATTCAAACAAACACCTTTAGTTTCTTTTGCCTTTTCGGCCGTGTACGGTTGGAACAATTTCGTAAAAGTTTGAATTTGCTAATTGGGCGTTTTTGGCATCATGCTAATACGCTGTTTCCCCCGTTAATTTTATAAAATTTTAAAAATGGGTATATGTTATGTTCAATTTGTATTTAAAAAATAAGATTACTTAACATAAGACTCAATAATATTTCAAGTCAGTGTTAGACTTAAAAATGACTAGAGGATGTTCTATTATTTGTATCTTTAAGAAAATAAGGTCATATTCAAGCGTTCTCTTTTCTTTTTTCTTTTCTAATAATACTTAATTTTTTAAATAATTTCTTAATATATCCACAACAAGGATTAATATTGTGTAATATATATAATACTCATCTACTATCGAGATAGTCAATTTCATAACTTGTTAAATTACTTATTACTTCATTCTCTATACTATCCCTTTACTTAAATTACCAACGTTAAGGTGCTGCTTAGAAAGTGTAGTATATATTACTCTCTTTTTTTTCGTTGGCTTAAAATGATTGATGTCGTAATTAGTTGTCGGGTTAAATGTTGATGAATTAATTACAGTTTTACCGTGCATATCGGACTTCCAAAACTCCGGCATCACGAAGCTTCTCTTCTTGGCCGGGAATGGCCATGGCACCGAAAGCTGTTCCGCTAAGGTCGAAATGTGCAGATTCCGACGCACATGGACCGCCGGGACAAAAATCTGTTATCACAACTCGAACTGCTTTGCCTGAACATGCTGGATGCTTTGCGCACTTGACCTAATAAAAAATATGCACTAATCTTAATTATGTAGTCTCAATGTTACGTATATAAAAATAATAACAAGCATACTTTCTAATCTGGTGCTTACACAGAATAGTGATTAATTAATCAAGTTTTCCCAAAGCAAAAATTTTGTAGTGTATAAACTGTGGAAGATTTAGAATCAGTCAAAAAGAACGTGAAGAATATTTTAATAAGTACGTATAACGTGAACCATAAAAAGTACCATATTAGTTTTGTGTATACAAAACAATATTAATTGATTAATTTTCATTAAACACTATTTTGTTTTATAAATTACCTGATAACAAGCACCGCATTCCTTGCCGGATTTATAAAGGCCTGGACCTATGGCAGTCACAAAAGAAGAGAAAGGGCTTTGCGACACTGCATTGCCATACCCACAAGAACCTCCTGCGTGAATGTATTTATACAGCATATAATTGAAAAATAACTACGACCTTTGTGTGTATATTCACGTATGTACGTGCGTATGAATGTGTATACACATTATATACATACCGTCACTTCCGGCACCGTCAGGGCTGCCGTACCAGGTGGCTCCGGCGGTCGACCAATGGGTGCCGACGGCTGACAAGTTGAGATGTTTGGGGTAAAAGCAAGAACACAGCTGCAAGTAGCAAAGAAAAGCTAGGAAAAATGAAAGTGATAAGCTAATACTACTTCTAGTAGCCATTACCACACCGCATAACATTATTATTATTATTATTATTATTATTAGTATTAGTATTTCTGATTTGTGACAATCAGTTGGAAAAATTGCTGGTATTTATAGCACAAATGCATGTGCGTTGTCACCATCAATCCATGCAATTCCAAATCTTCCAATTTAATTTTTTTTTTTATTAATCACCATCTTGAGTGGCTAATCTATAATAATTAGTCATTGGCTTAACTTTATCATTATCACAAGTCATACTCAAGCATTGATGATCTTGAAAAATCTGATTATTGAAGTTCATAATTTGATTATAAACAATTAGTTCTCTTACGAGTATCTCCTCCCTTAAATTAAGGAGATTGTCACTTCCATCAATACGTTTTCAGTTTTTACCATTTACCCTATCGCACAATTTCTAAAATATTTCATCTACGCTTTGTACTTTCATTCAATTAATTCTGCTATGTCACATCGGTCAGTGCAAATTTTTCTGTATTTAACATGAAGCAATTAATTAAACCTTGACTAATTTGCATGGCTTCAAAAGGGTTATCGTATATTCGGGTCACTAATTATTCAATTTAAATACACAATAAGGGAGCTCTGTCGGTTGAAGTAGGGTCGGGAACTGATATGATCTTTGAATAAAACACATTTGGATCTCATTGTTAAATACAATAATATTTCTCCATGGATTCTGCCGTTGATGTTGGTTATTGATCGTTACTTCCTCGAGACTGCCGTGATTTCGTTGTTAATGATTTTACAGATTGGACGGCCCCGATTGACTGTTAGGGCCTTAATTAAATGCTCTTACGAGTCATGTGGTTCATGGATTATTTGGATACAATATTGCTAATGGTGAATGCTGAGTATGTTAAGGGATTGTTAATTTATCCTTTTGAAATAATTGATTATTTATTGATTTGAGTGGACATTATTCAACTGTTACAAATATTTCGATCGTTGAATTTTGGATTTATATGCATACAAAAGTCACTGTTATAGATTCTAATTACAAATCTTAATGTGAGAATGAAATCTCACCCACCGAATCTACTACGCATTCACCCCTTTTAATTTCACTACATTTATCGCGAATTTGGTTGGTATATATTGATCGCGGCTAAGTTATTGTGAAAATGGGATTCATATGCTGAACTTTATGTCAAGGTAAAGAAATGCACGTATATTTTAACCATATATACAATCATGAATTGTGAACAGCTTAATTAATTTAGCTTTTGACACTACATCTGTCTTTTATACGAATGAAGAAAGTGCAAGGGGGTTAATCTAACAATTAACCAAAATCACTCAAATTTCGGCGCAAATCAGATTTCTATTCCCACTTTTTTTTAAAATATATAAGAGCTTTTTCTGCAAACACTTGTATATGCCCCTTGGAGTTGCTCTTAAATTTAGTGAAATGCGTACCGGTTGTCCAAAGATGAAGTGGCGTACAATTAGGATGGCTTATTTATATTTTATCTATAATTATTTATTGACAATTGAACTCAAAATTTGTGGGGTTTTGGACTTAGGAAAATACTGCAGCATTTTCATGCAACACGTGTGCGAGCCATGTCTGTGTTTTAGTATTATTGTTGTTGTTATTATTATTATTATTCCCTACTTTAATAATTAAGGTGACGTTTATTTTTTTAGTCTAGCTACGTTAAAACTGTTTTAAAATAGAGTATCTCTTCATAATCACACAATTAAAGTTGTAATGTGTTTTTTACTATTTATCATTTTGTAAGTGTAGCTGTAATTCGTGTTCTATCTTAGAGCAGTTCAAGGTAGCTAGAGCCTTATTTTTTTTCTTGTTTAAAATATGAATAGACCTTAATTAATTTAAACACTTAATAGAGTTAAACATCTGAACATGAATGACATGTTGATTTTTTTTAATCTAAAATAATAAATATTAAGTTGTTTTTTTTCGACTTAAAAAATCTAAGAATTAATACGTTTGCATTTGTACCCTTACAAAAATTAAATATTAAATAAATAGTGAACATCTCAATGAATATACATAAGATAGTATTTTATCATAGCATAAATCTTGTTCAAGTGAATACAACCCTTTAATATTCTAAACGAGAACATGTTAATCAATTTTATTATAGCTTATGCTGTATTATATGAATTATTCACAAAAAAATTTGAAGATAAATAATGCCAATTTGAAGAATATAAAAAAGTAAAAATAATAATAATCTACTATTATGTTATCACAAGTTAAAACGAACAGATTTAGGGCTAATTTGATATTATTGTAACTTTTAAAATGACTATTATTAAATGTGTCGTAGAAGTAATTAGTTATGAAGGGAATCAGTTAAATATTTGGTAAAATTTATTTTTAGAAATGTTATGAGTTTTAAAAGCAATCATATGAGTTTAGTAAATTTTATTGCTAAACTAATTGAAAGAATATAAATGATTGAATTTAACATAACGTTGAATAAAATTTATTTATACTTTTATAAATATGTATATGAAATATTTTTAATTTTTTATATACAATAATTTATAACTAAAATAAATATTTTATATTATTAATTTCATTTTCTATTTTTTTAATAATAATAATCTCTTAAAATTAATGATTATATTTCCTATTTCCTAATAAATAAGGATAATTTTGTATTTGTATAATATATATGATCATATATAAAATTATATTAAGTATAAAAGTAATTCTCAAAATCAAATTTTGAAAAGTTGCTCCTTTTTTCCTTTTCAAAAATTGTTATAGGATGAGTGATTTTGGCAAAAGTAATTTGTAAATATATTTATCGAACACTAAAATTAACTTTTAGTTTTTAAAAATTATTTTTAAACCTCGCAAAGCAATCCCCTTAATAATTTAATTGATTGAAATTAATTCAATTAAGTCATCAAGTTTTTTTTTTTTTTTAAAAAAAATACCTCCTAAATAATGGCAAAATCTAGTATGTATGCCTATATCGACCAGATTTGCTTTCAACAATTGAGAGAAAATATGTAACCCTTAGTTATAAATGGGGAAATCAAATTATTCGGTTGCACCACGACCAATGAGTGGTTCTCAAACTGTATTTGATATTTCTATTTAGCAAGAAAGAATCCGTAAATCTCTCTCAATAAAAAGAGAAACTATTTGATATATGAAGATAAATTAACAAATAAATAAAAATAGACATGTGAGATTGTAATCGGGTTTCTCATTGTATAGTAATGTTAATTATCTAAAAACTTAACTTAAAACATGCTTCGTAAAAAAGATCATGTCATATATTATTGGTCAAGTGAAAAATGACTTTATATAATTTTGAATTCATTCTTTTACCTTTTACTTGAAAAATTTACATCACGTGTGATGTACAATCAGCCACAAGCATATGACTAGATTACTCATCTCCTAAGTGTCTAGGTCATCAATATTTTATCCAGATTTACACAGTGAGTCCGAATTAGATGTGCACAGTCCTATACCATAATTCTTTACTGATTGACTAACAAAAAATAATTTTACCCTCAAAGTCATCATCATGATGTTGGTTGAGGTACTTGCAAAAACTTCAATGTTAATTTGGACATTTCCTTTGTTTGGCAGGGTCTAAACACTTAAATTATGTAATAGAAACAATAAAATAATTATGGATGTTTTCTATGTTTAGAGAAATTTTAAAATATCTCTTAAATATCATATTACTCATACAATAAGTAAGTAAATGATATTATGACACGTGTATATTTATTTTAAAAAACTAGTATACATACAAATAGTAGTTGTACAAAATTCAACTACACATATCATCTTTTATTAATTAATTATATTAGTACTGATGCATTCTAAAATTTCTCTAATATTTTGCATGTTATAGTTGTAAAATTCGTATTGCATCGGTTAATGCAAATTGACGTCAAGATTTGCAAGTGCATCAAAAGAGGCGCAACCCAAATAAAAGTATTTCATAGAAAGTTTAGTGGGATAATGTTGGTGGATTTTGGATGGCAAGACCAGGATCCATTCAAGCAAAAAGCAATGGGCCGGACTTAACCAAACTTGGCCCGTGTAGATTAACATTGGGCTTCTTTTTCATACACACCATGTCACCGCGTTTGTCTTCCAAATGAGGCCTCAAGTTTTTAGAAAGGTCTTCATCTAGTTACTGTTTACTAATGAGTGGACATTACCCAATCCATTGGCAAGTGTTAAAGATTCGTCTGTCCCCATAATAGAATTAGTATGAGTCTCCATGAAGACGATAAATTCCCATTATTACTGAGGATATTTGCACCTTCTAATTTACCCTTTAAAGTAAAATAAATTATTGTAATTTTAAGGATTAAACTGAAGCAGAATAACTAACTATAAACTAGCCCATAATTAGTAACCGCATCTAAAATTGGAAGATCTTTTATAGAAAATATTTGACAGTGCGAAAAAATTGTCAAAAATATTATACCTTATTTAGGAGCAAGTTGATAACAGAATGAGAAAATAGGCCGACATAGAATTCAATAGAAGGAGATGAAAATGGACAATTGGTAAAATTGGAGGATAAGAAGGCCACCCAAGTTAATTCTTATCTCATTACTCAAAAAATTTCCAATTTAATGCAATGAGATAAAATCTTGTGAGGAAACATAAAATATTCTCCTTCAAATAATAAAGATTGTGATAAAATATTAATTGATTTAACTTAGGTATGTTTTCAAGATCTTCTCTCTTGTTTAATTCGTTCAACATCCATTCGTTCTAAAAAGGAAAGCACCACTCCCGCTTGATTTCGCAACAATTAATAATAACAAAATCAATCCTAAAAAAAGCTTTGAAAAATTTCACACGATCCCCCGTCTTTCCAACGGTATTACAGAATTGAAATATCTATATATTTTTAACACAATCTCAAATTCTCAATGTATTTCTTGTTGTGTCCTTAAAATACCCAGAGCTTCCACTATATGACTTTCTTAAAGTAATTCTATTGGGTAACAAATTAACATAAAAAGTTAACAATTTTACGATAACTTTTTTTACTGTTCCTCTTTATATTTTCGGTCCATTATTTGCTCAAAAAGAAGAATCTGCAAGTCAACATGAAAATTTATGCATGCTGTGTGGATTGTGATTGATAATTTCCATTTTTCAATGAAATAGACTGTTTTAACTTTTAAGGACATAATAAGCAGCACTACGGCGGAAGAAAGAGAACATCTCGTATCACTAACAGACAAGGGACCTTTCCGCCTAATTCATAAAGTCAGTAACATAAAGTAAAATTTAGATAAAATGTAGGAGCTTTTTGTAAACAAAATTTCCCATTTCGTTCAACGTTCTAACAAGAAAGTATAGCGCTGGTAATATAGTATTCACTGTCTGACAGCAAAGTTCTGAATTTCTGATCATCTCCCGTGTCCATTTGTTTGTTCCAATCACGTCACTAGTACTCTCAGTGCTCACACTAATAAGTCCAAAGCCAAGGTGACCTTTTATTTCTATTGGCGATACTGATACCGAAAGTCTTTACAAGTCAACAGAGGCTGCTTGTCCGGTCTTGCTTGAAGAGCCGGTTTTTCTACGACTTTTAAACTTTCTTTCTTTCATTCATAACACGTCTCATTCTTTGTGAGAGTGTTTTGTGAGTTTGGGTCAAGTGTTTTAGGAGAAGCCATGGCAGCAGGCATGGCGGTAGCACGTGAAGGTGGTGATAATAATATATACAATGGGAAGATAACTGTGTTCGTTATCTTGTCTTGTATGATGGCTGGCATGGGAGGTGTTATTTTTGGCTACGATATTGGAATTTCAGGTCAGTTCATTTCTTTAATTCCGTCTCTTTCCTTGGTGCTTCTTGCTATATAAAAAATATCACTTCTCTGCATTAATTTTGTTTGTTTGGTACTGTTTTTGCATTATGTAGTATGTCAATTCACTAAACGTATGTTGGAATGATGATGGTAATTTTGATCTAAAAGATAAGTCAAAAATAAAGATGAATCTTGAGTGGTTTTTAGTGCCTGTTTGCTTGATTAGTCATCCAGATTCGACTTATAAAGATGAAGATTTGATCATGTTGATGGTAATTTTAATTTCAATCAACATGATTAAAGATTCAATTTTACAGGAAAGAAAATTTAAATAGTTTCACGTGGATTGCTTGGCGTGATACTGACATGCACAACTGGTGGGCAATAATTGCTAAAGGACTTAAGACATTGCCAATTGTTGGTACGTTAGAAAGCATACGACAAGGAGAAAAACTAAACGTAAAATTATTAGATGATTGGAAAAAAGTAATTGGTTTTTATCACTTGAGCCCTTGTTGTTTGTAAAAATTTAACTCGACGAATGGATACACTGATTTGTGAAAGTAAACGTGAAGGTGGGGTGACATCAATGGAGCCATTTTTGGAGAAATTCTTCCCGAAAGTGTACAGAAAGATGAAAGAAGATACAAAGATTAGCAACTATTGCAAATTTGATAGTCAACTATTAACCTCCTTCACGTCCTCTCTCTATGTTGCTGGCCTTGTTGCGTCCCTCGTCGCCTCCTCTGTCACTCGAGCATTTGGCCGTAGACCGTCAATGATAACCGGCGGTGCAGCTTTTCTTGCCGGTTCAGCCCTCGGCGGTGCAGCTGTTAACGTCTATATGCTCATTGTTGGCCGTTTACTGCTTGGAGTTGGTGTTGGTTTCGCCAACCAAGTAAGTCATTTACAATATACATTAATCATATACTACCGTTACATCAGTCTAATATATTACATGCTTATGTTTTAGCTTGGGCCTGGCTCCCTTAGTATAAAAAAAAATATATGTAACCTGGGGGTTTTATTTGAAGTTTTAGCCCATTTTTTCTTTTAAATATGTTTTGGCCTCTCGGTTTACATATGTATCTTGGGTTGTGGACTCTTCAAGTTTGTGGTTTCTTTGTTCTGGTCCATGCGTGTTGAACCAACATCCTGTTTCTGCCAACGCACCTAATCATGACTCAATCCTCATTATTTGTCCCGCAGTCAGTTCCATTGTATCTATCAGAAATGGCACCAGCAAGATACAGAGGAGCAATCAACAATGGCTTCCAATTTAGCCTTGGCATTGGGGCACTAGCGGCTAATTTCATCAACTATGGCACTGAACAAATCAAAGGCGGTTGGGGCTGGAGAGTGTCATTAGCATTAGCTGCAGTCCCTGCTTCCATACTAACACTGGGAGCACTTTTCTTGCCAGAAACGCCAAACAGCCTAATCCAGCGCAAGTCGGATCACCAAGAGGCCAAGCTGATGCTGCAACGCGTGCGAGGAACAAATGATGTCCAAGCAGAATTTGATGATCTCCTCAAAGCAAGCTCCACAGCAAAAACCATTAATCACCCCTTTAAGAAAATCATACAAAGAAAGTATAGGCCTCAGCTTGTAATGGCTATAGCCATACCATTTTTTCAACAAGTTACCGGCATCAATGTGATTGCATTCTATGCTCCGTTGCTATTCAGGACAATTGGTCTAGGTGTAAGTGCTTCACTGTTGTCTTCAGTTTTTTCTGGGATTGTAGGAGCAGGATCAACATTGATATCGATGTTCATAGTTGATAAGCTTGGCCGCAAAAAATTATTTTTAATTGGGGGAATACAGATGTTTGTGTCGCAAGTAATAATTGGTGGAGTTATGGCTGTTCAGCTTGGTGATCAGGGTACAGTGAGCAAAGGGTACTCTCTTTTAGTCCTAATTTTGATATGTGTATATGTTGCTGGATTTGGATGGTCGTGGGGACCATTAGGGTGGTTGGTTCCAAGTGAGATTTTTCAACTGGAGATTAGATCAGCCGGGCAAAGTATTACTGTTGCTGTGAGCTTTGTGTTTACTTTCATTGTTGCACAAACTTTTCTAGCAATGCTTTGCCATTTTAAGGCGGCGATTTTCTTCTTCTTTGGTGGATGGGTGGTGGTGATGACTGCATTTATGCAATTGCTTTTACCGGAGACTAAAAATGTGCCAATTGAGCAAATGGATAGAGTGTGGAGGGAGCATTGGTTTTGGAAGAAATATGTGGGTGAAGTGGAGGAAAAGATGGAAGAAGCTTGATACGCTTATACTTATTTGAATTGGTGAAGGTAAAAATTATCACTTTACAAGCTTCAATATTTGCATTATTGACGCCCAAAAGTTTGGTGTTCTAAGCGAAAATCATACAGGATGCACGCCAATCTCTATTAATCATTTTGGAAGAGATTCTACAGTTGTTTGTCAATGTGTATATATTTTGTAACCTCAGTTTTTCTACTTAACTTTGAAAGCAGATTAACTAAAGGTGTGACTAAGAAGGTGTAATAACTGTTTCTTGATTTGCTCAAGATCCATGCTAGGAAGTTAAAAATATATTGGCCCCGCTAGATTGTTTTCACACATTTCTTGATTGTGAGAAGCCAGTAAAAGTCCATGCTCTCGCATTAATTCTTCAATTTTCAACAACATACTGCGATGTTGATGCTGATTTTATTATCTATCAGTCCGTTTAGTAATGCTGCTGCGGAGCTATGGCTTAAGTCACAACTCTATTTGATGAAAAAATCATTATAATATACTATCTTTTGTGAAAATTATTAAGTTTTTTTCAAACACCATCAACATCTATTTCGCAGCTCTACGGCTTTTACACTATAATACCAAACGAAGCCTAGAACTACGACTCAAGAGAGACCACAGCTCCTTGATTTATTTAAAGCATTCACTATCTGCAGTTTTGAACACACTACTATCTCTTCTCTTCTTTACTCATCTTTCTGTTGCTGTGAGTACACAGTGTTGAAGATTAAGCAGCAGCCAGTATGGCAGTGGGCTTAGCAATAACTAGTGAAGGTGGGCAAAATTACAATGGGAAGATCACTTCATTTGTTGTCTTGTCTTGTATTGTTGCTGCCACTGGAGGTCTTATTTTCGGCTATGATCATGGAATTTCAGGTTTGTTTCTGCATATATCCCCTTCACATTATTTATATAATTAATTCATTTGTTGTGCTCAAATCTGTTCAGTGATTAATGATCTTGGATTACAGTCTTACCTTAGCTCTTAAATGCGAGTGTTTGTCAAACACTTAATACCGAACACGTTAGCTGAAATCCATATTTTAAAAAATGCATGCAAATGTTCTTACTTGAGAATAATTACTATATCTACAAATGCATGTTCATTATACCGTAGGACTCAACGATTCCTTGATCTCACATGGCGTGCTTGGCATGATATCGACGGATTTGATTAAATGAATTAGCAAAAGACAAAAAAAAAAGGGGAAAAAAAGGAGTTTATGTATTATTATCTTATGTGCAAAAGTAAAAAATGATTGGATGTGTTGAAGAGATGAAGCTCAAATCTGGAAATTGCAAAGTTGTATGACATGTCAAATGTCTTTAGAAGTGAGTAACTACATGTCCTCATTTGGAGTATGATCGAGATGACGTGTCGGTTGAATGGATTGGTTATGCACATTATCTCACGTGTATAACTAATTTATACGACAGGCATTGTTTGCGTTTTGAATAACAGAATGCAGGGATGAGTGACAAGTGTTCGTCATAAATCAAGAAGGCTGTTAATTCTGTTATACGCACGTGTAGAAAACTGGATTCAAGCTTGCAGGGGAACCCAGGTGGATGAGCTGGTTTTCGGGTGTGGTTTCTAGATGTTTCTGCTGTAATATAAAAGGATGTATAATCTGTTATTTACAGAGAGAGTTGAGTTACATCTAATCTTCATCATTGTATCCTGTAAACTAAAAATCAGTGAAAGCTTGCTTCTCTTTTCACAGTGGATGTAGGCATGTTTAAGCCGAACCACTATAATTTTTCTGTGCAGTGATTATGTGTGTGTACTGGTTTTAGCTTCTTTCATTCTGTTTCTTGTGGTTGGTTCCAGTTACAACTCAAAGCATCCGTTGATAATCAGCACCAAATAAAATCTTGATCCATAGAGTGGTTCTTGGGGTTTCCAAATTGGTCTTGTGATTGATTTGGACTCAACAGGATGGTTATGAAGGATCTTGCATTTTATTTTTGATTTGAGTCTAAAATATTTACTTGTGAATTTCAACATGAAGGAGGAGTAACATCAATGGAGCCATTTTTGGAGAAATTTTTCCCAGAAGTGTACAGAAAGATGAAGGAAAACACCCATATTAGCAACTACTGCAAGTTTGATAGCCAACTATTAACCTCCTTCACGTCCTCCTTATACATTGCTGGCCTTATAGCTTCCTTATTTGCCTCCTCAGTCACTAGAGCCTTCGGGGGCAGAGCATCAATCCTGGTGGGCGGTGCTGCATTAAACATTTACATGCTGATATTTGGTCGTGTATTGCTTGGAGTTGGCATTGGTTTTGCAAACCAGACAAGTGTTGATGTTCTTTTTTAAAAAAAAATCAAAGTTTTAATTTGTTGAACAATTCTCAATTGGTTTTAATTTTGTTGGTTGCAGTCAGTGCCACTATATCTCTCAGAAATGGCACCGCCAAGGCACAGGGGAGCATTCAACATTGGCTACGAATTGTGTACTGCCATTGGAATTCTAGCAGCTAGTCTTATCAATTACGGCACCCCAAAAAATCAAGGGAGGTTGGGGCTGGAGAATCTCCCTAGCAATGGCTGCAGCCCCTGCTTTAATACTAACTAACATTGGGTGCACTTTTCCTGCCAGTAACACCCAACAGCATAATCCAACGCAGCAATGACCTCCAAAAGGCCAAACAAATGTTACAACGCATCCGAGGAACTGATGATGTCCAAGCAGAATTTGATGACCTCATCAAAGCAAGCTCTATTGCAAGAACCATTGACCACCCATTTAAGAAAATTATACAAAGAAAATACAGGCCTCAGCTAGTGATGGCTATACTGATACCATTTTTCCTCCAAATAACAGGAATCAATGTCATTGGGTTCTATGCTCCGGTACTCTTTAGGACAATGAGACTTAGTGCAAGTACCTCACTACTCATGTCTGCAGTTGTGACTGGCAGTATAGGTACCGTTTCAAAAGTCATATTAATGATCCTCGTCGATAAACTTGGCCGAAAAGTGTTGTTCTTAGCTGGGGGAATACAGATGCTTGTTGCACAAGTAATGATTGGATCAATCATGGAAAATCAGCTCGGTGATCATGGTGGATTCAGCAAAGGCGAGGCTTAATTTTAGTTCTACTTTGTGTATATGTAGCCGGGTTTGCAGTGTCATGGGGACCATTGGGATTTTTGGTTCCAAGTGAAATATTTCCATTGGAGATTAGATCAGCAGGACAAAGTATTAATGTTGCAGTTGGTCTTTTGTTTACTTTCTTGATTGCACAAACATTTTTAGCGATGCTTTGCCATTTTAAGGCAGGGATTTTCTTCTTCTTTGGAGGATGGGTAGCGGTGATGACTACATTTGTGCACTTATTTCTGCCAGAGACTAAAAATGTGCCAATTGAGCAGATGGATAAAGTGTGGGGACAGCATTGGTTTTGGAAGAAAATTGTTGGGGAAATTGGTGAAGAAAGTAAGATACAAGAAGTAATACGACAGAAATTGCTCCAATGAAGAATTTTTAGTAAAATCTTTCTTTTTTAAATTAGAAATTATTTGTCTATTGCATCTTATCTCTTTCGTTATAATAGTATAGAAATATGAGTGTAAAATAAAATTTTTTAAAAAATAATGAGATGGGAAATTAGGTTGATTATATGTTATATTGGTCCCGCTTGTGGCTTGATTACTCAAATATTGTCTGATAGTGAAGCCAATTAAAACTTCACACATTAATTCTTTAACACTCAACAGCCCCACATGAACACTAGTTGCCATGTTTGGTCAAGTGTTCTTTTTAAGCTTTCACTTCACCATCTCTGCAATCATGAATATACAGACTACTCTCTCTTCTCTTCTCTTCTCTTCTCTTCTCTTCTCTTCTTTCCCTTGCCATGAGTAATCAGCTTTGAAGATAAAGCAGCAGCAGCAGCAGATAATATGGCAGTAGGCTTAGCAATAACTAGTGAAGTTGGGCAATATTACAATGGAAAAGTGACTCCATTTGTTGTCTTGTCTTGTGTTGTTGCTGCCACCGGCGGGCTTATTTTCGGCTATGATATTGGAATTTCAGGTTTTTTTTCCCCTTTCTTTATGCTCATCTCTCCTTCATGTTTTACATATAATTTATCTGACCCTCTGATGGATCCAAATTCTTCAATTATTACCTTATTTTAGTTGTCTGGTAAAAATGAATGTTTATCAAATATTTTAAGTAAAGATTGAAGTTTATTGGGTAATTTAACGGTAGTACTTGCAAAATTTAGTAGAATTATAACAACTATATGTATATCTTAATTAAAACAGACATCTTTTTAAGACACACAAACAACTAATTTAGTGCGAAAGTCTAATTTTGTAAAATTTTTATTTTAGATAATTAGAGAGCTAGCAATAAAATACCAAAAATTGATAAACTTCAACACTCCACAAAGACACGAACAATGAATTGGAGTTGGTAAGTTTTTGTCATTTTGTAGCTAGTTAGTGCTGACTTGTTAAAATTCATAAAATGAAGATATTGAAAATATATGTAAAAGCAAAATGATATTTACCCATAAAAGAAAAGATGGAGTGCTTGCTATGAAATTGACAGACGTGACGACAAATGCAGTGATTAAATAATAGAATAATGCTAATTGGTTTGTGTGGACAGATTCACTGTAACTTTAAGATGTCCTAAACCTACCCCATGAGTCCTTATATTTTTAGTTCACAATGAATAAACCCCGAGGTTTTAAACTTATTACACTAAAGTCCTTTGGAATTACACTTTGTAGTCCTTTGACTGCGATTTACCGCTTTAAAGAATGTTGGTAATGCAGTTAACAGAAGCCAATTTAAAAATATTTACCTGTGAAAGTGTATGTTAAGGTGGAGTGACGTCAATGGAGCCATTCTTGAAGAAGTTCTTCCCAGAAGTGTACAAAAACATGAGGGAAGACACCAAAGTTAGCAACTACTGCAAGTTTGACAGCCAACTATTGACCACCTTCACCTCCTCTCTATACATTACTGGCATTTTAGCTTCCTTAGTTGCTTCCTCAGTCACCAGAGCCCTCGGCCGCAAAGTGTCAATATTGATTGGCGGCGTGGCATTTCTTGCTGGTTCAGCCCTCGGAGGCTCTGCATTTAACATTTACATGCTGATATTTGGGCGTTTGTTGCTTGGTGTTGGCATTGGTTTTGGAAACCAGGTAAGTGTTTGATAATCTTTTTATTTTTTTGCAAATGTTTGTTGAATAATTTTTCAGTTGGTTTTAATTAATATGTTGCAGTCAGTGCCACTATATCTCTCAGAAATGGCGCCACCAAAATACAGAGGAACATTCAACATTGGCTTCCAATTATGTGCTGCCATTGGAGTCCTATCCGCTAATCTTCTCAATTATGGCACCCAAAAGATCAAGGGCGGTTGGGGTTGGAGAATCTCCCTGGCAATGGCTGCGGCACCTGCTTCAATACTAACACTAGGTGCCCTTTTCCTGCCAGAAACACCCAACAGCATAATCCAGCGCAGCAATGACCACCAAAAGGCTGAAAGGATGCTGCAGCGTGTGCGTGGCACAGCCAATGTTCAAGCAGAACTCAATGATCTCATCAGAGCAAGCTCCATTTCAAAATCTATTACTCACCCATTTAAGAATATCATTCAAAGAAAATACAGGCCTCAGCTAGTAATGGCAATACTCATACCATTTTTCCAACAAGTGACAGGAATCAATATTGTTGGGTTATATTCTCCGGTACTATTCAGGACACTTAAACTAAGTGAAAGTACATCTCTACTATTGTCCGTGGTAGTGGCTGGCGGTATGGGTACAGTTTTAGCGATCGTATCAATGATTCTTGCTGATAAATTTGGCAGGAGAGTATTGCTTTTAGTTGGGGGTATACAGATGCTTGTGTCACAAGTAATGATTGGATCAGTCATGGCAGCTCAACTTGGTGATCACGGTGGATTCAGCGAAGGCTATGCTTACTTAATTTTAGTTCTAGTTTGTCTATACTCATCCGGGTATTGTTATTCATGGGGACCATTGGCATGGTTGGTTCCGAGTGAAATTTTTCCTCTGGAAATTAGATCAGCAGGGCAAAGTATTACTGTTGCAGTTAACTTTGTGTTTACTTTCTTGACTGCACAAACGTTTTTACCCATGCTTTGCCATTTTAAGGCAGGGATTTTCTTCTTCTTTGGAGGATTGGTGCTGATTATGACTACATTCGTGCATTTCTTCTTGCCAGAGACTAAAAATGTGCCAATTGAGCAGATGGATAAAGTGTGGAGAGAGCATTGGTTTTGGATGAAAACTGTTGAGGATGTGGGAGAGGAAAGTAAGCAGATACAAGAAGCAACGTGATACAAATTGCTCGAATAAATGAATTTAAAAGTTTCCTTTTAGTAAACTCTTTCTTTTCAAATTAGTGCAATGTAGAAATGAGTGTTGAGGGGAAAATTAAAAAAAAAAGGACGAAGTGGGAAATTTGTTTAATTTATACCCAGAAATAAGAGTACATTGGTCCCGCTTGATTGTTTTCACATATTGTCGGATAGTGAAGCTAATTAAGATTCCACGGTCTCACATTAATTCTTCGGAATCAACTGCTCCACATATTGCCTTGGTTGATCAAATGGTGATGCTGATATTTATTGTCTAGATCGATACTAGTCAAGCGAAACATAGCTCCTTTTAAGATTTCACTAAATCAGCATTCTTGAACAAACACACTACTCTCTCTTCTCTTCTTTCTCTTTATTAGAGTGCTGATCAGTTTTGAAAGTAAAACAGCAGCAGATATGGCGGTAGGCTTAGCAATAACTAGTGAATCCGGGCAATATTACACTGGAAAGGTGACTGCATTTGTTGTCTTGTCTTGTGTTGTTGCAGCCACTGGTGGGCTTATTTTCGGCTATGATATTGGAATTTCAGGTTTTTTTTCCTGCTCATATCTCCTTTGTATACAATTCATCAGGCCCTGATGGGTCTAAATCCTCCAATTTTCTTTGACCTTCTCCGCTCTCTCCAGCCGATCAATGACCTTGGATTAGCCCAGCTTGCAGACTGCCTTAGAAAATCAGTAGAAACTTATAATTAAAATCAGCGAAATTAAACTTAGCTGCCCAATTAACATGAATGTTTATCAAACACCTTAATTATCAAGTAAAGATTACTATTAATTTATCGACGGTTTAGTTATAGTACTTGTAAATTTAGTAGAATTATTACAGTTATAAACATACCTTAAATATGTCCGCCATTGTTTTAAGACGCACAATTATAAACTGATTCTAGTACGAGAATCTATTTCTGAAAAAAAAAATATTGGTTTCAGCTGATTACCAGTAACTAGATATAAAACAATGAAAATTTACAAATTTGCAAAGACAAAAATGTGCTGATGTAGTATTAACTTGCAAAAATCTGTAGAATGCTAATATTTTAGGACAAGGATTTAGTGTTAACTTGTGTTGAGTACATGTTCTAAGGTGCTTTTCAATACACTCCTAATCTGTGCTGAGAACTGAATCAACGATTAGAATTTGTCTAACACTAATCAGTTGAGCATTTAATCTTTACAAAATGTAATATTTCTTTTAATGTAGGAGTCAACGAATCCTTCGTTGGCCTCACATGGTGTGCTTGGCATGATATTGGTGGATTTGACGATAAATGCGGTGATCAATAGATGCCAAATAGGTTGCGTGGACAGATTTTAATGCAGCTCTAAGGTGTCCCGAAACAGGACGACTGTTTTTTATATTAGGACCATTTAAATTTCAAAGCATCCGAGAACTGATTTTTATTCCAGTTTTTATCACGCGAGTCCCTGATTTTTATACTTAATAATAAACAGACCAAACGTTTAAAATATGTAACACTTAAGACCTTTCGAATTATATTTTATAATCCTCGACTCTGTGTTACGGCTAAGTAATATAGTTACAGGAACCCATTCAAATTTTCAATCGAAATTTATTTATTTACTTACTTTTTCTTTTTTTTTTGAAGATGAAATCTAAAATATTTACTTGTGAATATGTCCGTTAAGGTGGAGTGTCGTCAATGGAGCCATTTTTGAAGAAGTTCTTCCCGGGAGTGTACACAAAGATGAGAGAAGACACCAAAGTTAGCAACTATTGCAAGTTTGACAGCCAAGTATTAACCACCTTCACGTCCTCTCTATACATTGCTGGCCTTGTTGCTTCCTTATTTGCCTCCTCAGTCACCAGAGCGTTCGGCCGCAAAGCATCGATTCTTGTCGGCGGCACAGCTTTTCTTGCTGGTTCGGCAGTCGGAGGAGCTGCATTTAACATTTACATGCTGATATTTGGGCGCGTGTTGCTTGGTGTTGGCATTGGTTTCGGAAACCAGGTAAGTGTTTGATAATCTTTGTATTTTTTTTCAAATGTTTGATTTGCTAAACAAATTTCATTTCGTATTAATTTGTTGGTTGCAGTCAGTGCCACTGTATCTCTCAGAAATGGCACCACCAAAATACAGAGGAGCGTTCAACATTGGCTTCCAAGTATGTGTTGCCATTGGCGTTCTAGCCGCTAATCTTGTCAATTACGGCACCCAAAAGATCAAGGGCGGTTGGGGCTGGAGAATATCCCTAGCAATGGCTGCAGCCCCTGCTTCAATACTAACATTAGGTGCACTTTTCATGCCAGAAACACCCAACAGCATAATCCAGCGCAGCAATGACCACCAAAAGGCTAAAAAGATGCTGCAGCGTGTGCGCGGCACAGCTGATGTTGAAGCAGAACTCAATGACCTTATCAGAGCAAGCTCCAACTCAAAAACTATCAACCACCCATTTAAGAAAATCATACAAAGGAAATATAGGCCTCAGCTGGTAATGGCAATACTCATACCATTTTTCCAGCAACTGACAGGAATTAATATCATTGGGTTATATGCTCCAGTACTGCTCAGGACACTTAAACTAGGTGAAAGTTCATCACTACTCTTGTCCGCAGTCGTAACTGGTGGTATAGGTACAATTTTAACAATCATATCAATGATTCTAGTCGATAAACTTGGCAGGAAAATATTGTTTTTAGTTGGGGGTATACAGATACTTGTTTCACAAGTAATTATTGGTTCAATCATGGCTGCTGAGCTTGGTGATCACGGGGGATTCAGCCAAGGCTATGCTTACTTAATTTTAGTCCTGGTATGTTCATATTCAGCCGGGTTTTCATATTCATGGGGGCCATTGGCATGGTTGGTTCCGAGCGAAATTTTTCCACTGGAGATTAGATCAGCAGGGCAAAGTATTACCGTCGCAGTTAGCCTTGTGTTTATTTTCTTCACTGCACAAACATTTTTAGTGATGCTTTGCCATTTTAAGGCAGGGATTTTCTTCTTCTTTGGAGGATGGGTGGTGGTGATGACTACATTTATACACTTATTTTTGCCAGAGACTAAGAATGTGCCGATTGAGCAGATGGATAAAGTCTGGAGACAACATTGGTTTTGGAAGAAATATGTGGGTGAGGTGGTTGATGAGGGTAAGATGTAAGCAGCTTGATTTCTACTTATTTTTGCCTACAAGTTTCGAACTTTCAATATATTGTGGTCTGGGTTTTATTTGACTTATCAATTTGCTGTAATTCTCCTGGCGGAAATTGTTTTACTGTAGTTAAATATAAGCACTATGCCCATCAAAATCCTTTACTTGAGAAAAGCTGCCAAGTTCATCAAAATCTCTAGACATGTAAATAACACTTGAAGTAAATAATCACTTTCCTATTAACAAAAAATTTATTTTTTTGAATGGCGATTTGAGGGAGCATTGATTTATTTAAAAGAAAATTTGTGGGGGAAAGTGGATGAGCATGGCAACATGAAAGAGAAATGATATTCATTTCGTTGAAATGAGAATTAAATTAAAAGATAAAAATAAACACATATATACTTAAATATTTTATTTTATTTTTATTATTTAACAGAGAATATATATAAATATAAATATATATACACACACTATTAATTTGATCCTCATTTTAATAAAATAAATATTTTTCTCCCGAACCTGGTGTATTTAGAAAAAGAAAAAAAAAGTCCTCTTTGACTTGATGATTAAATGTTTGGTAGGACTCAGCTGTTTTACTCGATAATTGGCCACTGACTCCTCATCAAAGCAGTTGTGAATTACACGTAGCACCTCACATTAATTAGTCTTCAATAGCCAACAACCCCACTTACGGGCATGATGATTATAAGGTCATAATGCTCACGGTGAAGAGTAACGATAAATTTTAATTTTTTTTTATCTTAAATTTTATTTTAAATAATATGTTATTTATTAATTAATTGATAATTTTTTTTTATAAAATTTAAGTGAATTAATTTTATTATTTTTATTAATTAATTAATAAATATTATATTATAATAATTTTTTTAAGATAAAAAATTTAAAATGTATAACACCACTTAATAAAAAAATATTAAAATTAAGAAACGAAAGAATGCTATAAAAAATAACAGTACATAGGACGAATTTATATGATAATTAATTATTTTCCAATCAATACAGTAACTCTGGTCGGATATGAAGTTATTTCTTGCTGTTAAAATCTTTTGTTTAGTTTCTCATGATAATGCGGTTGTCTATGCCTCTAAGTCAAGAAAGACTGCACGCAGCTACTTTTAAACCTTCGCTGTCCGCAATCTTGATCACAAACGACGCTTTTAATTTTTTTCACTCTCCTTTCTCTCTTGGTGTGAGAGCTGATTAGTTTTGAAGATAAAGCAGCAGCCAATATGGCAGCAGGCTTAGCAATAACTAGTGAAGGTGGGCAGTATTACAATGGGAAGGTGACCGTATTTGTTGCCTTGTCTTGTATTGTTGCTGCCACCGGTGGGCTTATTTTCGGCTATGATATTGGAATTTCAGGTTTTTTTTTTCTGCTCATATATATCTCCTTCATGATTTACATATAATTCATCAAGCCCCTGATGGTCTAAAACCTCTAGTTATCTTTATTCTCCAGCCGATCAAAGACCATAGATTGGGGCTAGCTTACAGAGTTCCTTACAAAATCAGTAGAAACTTATTGCAATCTTAATTACCTTATAGCTGCGAGTAAAAATTAAATGTTTATCAAACTCTTTAATTATTTTTTGAAGATGAAATTTAAAATACTTGCTTGTGAATTTGTATGTTCTTAAGGTGGCGTGACATCAATGGAGCCGTTTTTGAAGAAGTTCTTCCCGGAAGTGTACAGAAAGATGAAAGAAGACACCAAGACAAGCAATTATTGCAGGTTTGACAGCCAATTATTAGCCACCTTCACGTCCTCTCTGTACATTGCTGGCCTCGTAGCTTCCTTATTCGCCTCCACAGTCACCAGAGCCTTCGGCCGCAAGGCATCAATCCTGGTCGGCGGCACATCATTTCTTGCTGGTTCAGCCATCGGGGGCGCTGCATTTAACATTTACATGCTGATACTTGGGCGTGTGTTGCTGGGTGTTGGAATTGGCTTTACAAACCAAGTAAGTGTTTCATTATTTTTATTTTCAAAATGTTTGATTTGTTGACCAATTTTCAATTAGTTTTAATTTTGTTGTTTGCAGTCAGTGCCATTATATCTCTCAGAAATGGCACCACCAAAACACAGAGGAGCATTCAACATTGGTTTCCAAGTATGTGTTGCCACTGGAGTTCTATCCGCTAATCTTCTCAATTACGGCACCCAAAAGATCAAGGGCGGTTGGGGCTGGAGAATATCCCTAGCAATGGCTGCAGCCCCTGCTTCAATACTTACAATAGGTTCACTTTTCCTGCCAGAAACACCCAACAGCATAATCCAGCGCAGCAATGACCACCAGAAGGCTGAAAAGATGCTGCAGCGTGTGCGTGGCACAGCCGATGTTCAAGCAGAACTCAAAGATCTCATCAAAGCAAGCTCTGATTCAAAAAACATTAACTATCCATTTAAGAAAATCACTGAAAGAAAATACAGACCTCAGCTAGTAATGGCAATACTGATACCATTTTTTCAACAAGTGACAGGAATCAATGTCATTTCATTCTATGCTCCTGTACTCTTAAGGACCATTAAGCTAAGTGAAAGTACATCATTACTGATGTCCGCGGTTGTGACTGGTGGTGTAGGTACAGTTTCAACAATTGTATCGATGATTCTAGCGGATAAACTTGGCAGGAAAGTATTGTTTTTAGTTGGGGGAATACAGATGCTTGTATCACAAGTAATGATTGGGTCAATCATGGCAGCTCAACTTGGTGATCACGGAGGATTCAGCATAGGCTATGCTTACTTAATTTTAGTTCTAATTTGTGTATACAAAGCTGGGTTTGCTTTTTCATGGGGGCCGTTGGGATGGTTGGTTCCAAGCGAAATTTTTTCAATGGAGATTAGATCAGCAGGGCAAAGCATTACTGTTGCAGTTGGTCTTTTGTTTACTTCCTTGGTTGCTCAAACATTTTTAGCCATGCTTTGCCATTTTAAGGCAGGGGTTTTCTTCTTCTTTGGAGGATGGGTGACGGTGATGACTACATTTGTGCACTTTTTTTTGCCTGAGACGAAAAATGTGCCAATTGAGCTGATGGATAAAGTTTGGAGAGAGCATTGGTTTTGGAGAAAAATTGTTGAGGATATAGGGGCAGAAAGTAAAACACAAAGAGCAGTATGATACAAATTTAAATGAAGGTTTGGAAGTTTATTGTCGTAAAGATTGACAAATTTGTATCTGATTTCCTTAGATAAAGCTATTAGTAGAAAAAAATAGTTGCTCCTATAAATGAATTTAAAAAAATTCCAGGTGCTTCTTGTGCATGATCCATTGAACGTGAGTTGTTTACATTTTAACCAATGTAAAAGTAAATACACAAGTGTTAAAAATTTAACAAATCAGTGTAGATGCACCTGAAGTACTTTTAGAGAAAATCAAAAGTGATTGTTACGCCAACACGTACTATGATAGAGCTACTTGCTAACAGAGAATAAAACAAAGGAAATGCAGATAATTCTTTTTTAAGACATGACTATGATTACAGGTGTAGCAACTCTTGATCAATGGCCTAAATTTGCAGTAGAGAATAATTCAATAGTGTTAAAGCTGTTAGGGTATTATTGGCATTGTCTCAGAATGCTTCACTATAAATTACGTGCATCCTCTAGAGCTCTTCTACTAGCCCTTATTTGATCCATTGTTGAGGACCCTTTTGCTGCCGATTTCAACCTACACTCCTAGAGACTTCAAAGAGTTCCTACCAATCATTATTCACCAAGGAATTTCATCGAACAGTTTGGTATTTTCATCGAGCAGTTTGGTATATTCAGCTTGGATGCATCCTTAGAACGAATAAACAATGGTTTCTCGAACACTTGTAAATAAAATCCATTTCATAAAAATATTTTAATTTTATGAAAATATTGTAAAAGAATTAAGTACTTATTTGAATAGCGTGCGGAGGGAGCATTGGTTTTGAAGAGATTTGTAGGATTGTGGATGACTTGGGTTATTAAACTTAGCTTAATGCGGCAAATATTTGCAGAGCAAACATCGGAGAAAAATGCTACCATTTCATCGAAAATGCTTGAAAAATGAAATGGTGAATACAAAAGTTGCTTGTATGTGCATACACATAGGGCAAGCTGTTAGATAAGATCGGCTCACTAAATTCAGCCTCTGCGGGCACAAATCCAGCCATCAATTATCATCTAGGATTTTCTCCATCGCATATGCTGATTGCTGAGGCTGCTCTGTACAGTTGTTTTGCCGTGTCACCGTTGCCAATTCATCTGCTGACTCGTTTTGCTTCACAGATACTGCGGCTTCCTTGGCATGTTAACTGTATCATTAAGTGTGCTTCTTGGTTAGTAATGTGTTGATTCTTCACAGCTGCTATTATTAATAGGATGAACATGGTATGATAAGGCATGATATTTATAAAGTAATTTTTCAATCGAGAAATCTTTTATTTTAGTAAAGTGAAAAATAGATGAAAAGACAAGAAAAGCAAGGACCATATATATGTTGCATTAAAAAAATAACTCTATTAAACCATACTGCTTAAAAGTGTGTTCGTATGAAAAAAAAGAAAAAATGTCTACACTAGAGAAGTACTCTCTCTCTATATATATGTATGTATGTAAGTAGGTATGTATATTAAAATAATAGGCTTATGAGTTAATGTCGAATTTATCATTCAGAAGGTGTCCTTTTTTTTAATTTTGTTAATTTTTAATTTGGTAGTCATTTTAGTACATAAATGAAGGTAAAAATTATCAGACTTCAAGTTTTAATATCTGTGCTATGAATTCTGTTATTTTGACTATTAATGGCAAATTTTGGGGCTTGAAGCAAAATCAAACAGACTGCACACCAACTTTGACTTGTCAATTCATCATAGTTGATTATTTTGTAAGGCACTTGAAAATCCGGTGATTCTACTTGACTTCGAAAGCTCAATAACTAAATATTTGGTAACACTCGCCATTTTAATCCTTTGATGATTAGCGAGTGACTCTTCTTCTCTTCGTCCAGAGTAGTTGTGAATTATAACGACACAACACCTCATATCATGGCTATAAGCGCAAAGCATTGATATTTCTGGGTTACTGATCCAATATATTATACTTATCATGGATTTCTTGGAGTAAAACTTATTAAATTTTCCAATGAGTTAGGGCACGTACACTGGTGAAATTTGAACCCGGACCTTGGCCTCAAAGCACACACTGCCATGTTGATCATAACTCAAAAGGCGATGCATGACTCACGATGCTGATATTAGTGTTCACGCCTACAAGTCAAGAAAGACTGCAGCTACTTTTAAGCCTTCGCCTTCTGCAATTAATCTTCACACACACACACACACACACACACACACACCTGTCTCTCTTCTCTTCTTTATATAGGTTGCTGTGATCATTACCGTTGATCAGTTTTGAAGATTTACATAGCATCCGCAGTCGATATGGCAGCAGGCTTAGCAATAACTAGTGAAGTTGGGCAGCATTACAATGGGAAGGTGACTGTATTTGTTGTCTTGTCTTGTATTGTTGCTGCCACTGGGGGTCTTATTTTCGGCTATGATATTGGAATTTCAGGTTTGTTTTTCTACTTAAGTTGTATTTGTACATCTCTTTGTTCCTCACCCCGAAATTCATTGGCTGGTTAAATCCTCCAATTTCTTCTTGTTGCTTCATTCTATAAGGCCCGTCGCCAGCTGATCTTGGATTAACATATACATAGCCAGTGGAGTTTCTTAGAAAATCAATCGAACTTATGAAAATCTTTATCTTAGGTGCCAAGTAAAAATGCATGTTCAATTATCAAATACTTTTAGCCGCCTAGTGAATTACTATTAGTGTTTATTGTTTACTAAACATTTTAGTTGCCTAGCTATAAATTAAACTATAACAGTGACAAACATATTTGGGCTTAACATACGTGTTTAAAATATAAAATAAACTGATCAATACATAATTGCGTAAGTCCATCTTGTAAAATGTAGATTTCAGCTAGGTACCAGTAACTAGCTGCAAAATAATGAAACATTAAAAAATTCCATGCGCTGTAAGGACGCAAATATTGAATCAGAGTTCACAATTTTTTTCCCTATCAGTTTGTTGCTAACTATAGTGGCAATTAACTTGCAGAAATTAATACGTAACCCCAAATCCCTTTGCTTGAGAATTATTAATTACAATCTTTCAAGGTATGTTATTAATTATACCATAGGAGTCAATGAATCCTTTCGTCTCATATGGCGTGCTGATAATGACGGAGTTGACGAAAAATGCTATGATTAATAATAGATTGCCAATTAATTTGTGTGGACAGATTTCAATGTGACTTATGAAGTGTTGAACTACGATGTGAAACTTTGTCAATTCAAAGCACCCGAAAGTTTTGATTTTTACTAGTCTTTCTCGCATAAGTCATTGCTTTTCGTAAGAGTGTGACTATTGACACCCCTCTAAATATCTCTTAACACTTTTTTTTCTTAAGTAATCTTATTAAAATATTTTAAAAAATTATAAAATTATTTTAATACCTCCATCAATAATAAAAATACTTTTAATAAAAATTTATTGTGTAAACTCCATTCTCTAATTTTTGTTATTAAACTTCATTTAAACAATGAGGTCTCTTTCATTTAAAAGAAAAAAAATAATGAGTTTTTGTTCTCTTCATTATAGATATCGGCGGTAAATTCCTCACCCGAAACTTAGAGGAGAAAATAACATTTTTAATTTTGAAAATGTTAATTTGTTAAGGGAAAAAAATTATTTGACTTTTGAGTGGAGGTTTAATTAGAAATTTTCCTATTATTTAATTTTAATAAAAGTTAAAATCGTAAAATAATTAAAGGGATTTTAAAAGGTATTTAGAGGGGTACCAATAGTCATACTCTTTTCATAATTAATAATGAATAATCCTAAAGTTTCGAAAATATTATAGTTTAATCCTTTCTAATAACATTCTGCAGTCTTTGAGCCTTGACTAAGCTTTTCTGTATAGTCTGTAAGTGCCGATTTAAATTTTCAAACGAAACTTAAAAATTTACTTGTTTACATTTATGTTAAGGTGGAGTGACATCAATGGAGCCGTTTTTGAAGAAATTCTTCCCAGAAGTGTACAGAAAGATGAAAGAAGACACCAAAGTTAGCAACTACTGCAAGTTTGACAGCCAACTATTAACCACCTTTACGTCCTCTCTATACATTGCTGGCCTCATAGCTTCCTTATTTGCCTCCTCAGTCACCAGAGCCTTCGGCCGCAGGGCATCAATTCTTGTCGGTGGCACAGCATTTCTTGCTGGTTCAGCCCTCGGAGGCGCTGCATTTAACATTTACATGCTGATATTTGGGCGTGTGTTGCTTGGTGTTGGCATTGGTTTTGCAAACCAAGTAAGTGTTTGGTTATTTTATTTTTTCAAATGTTTGATTTGCTGAACAATTTTCAATTAGCTTTAATTTGTTGGTTGCAGTCAGTGCCACTATATCTCTCAGAAATGGCACCACCAAAACACAGAGGAGCGTTCAACATTGGCTTCCAAGTATGTGTTGCCATTGGCGTTCTATCTGCTAATCTTCTCAATTACGGCACCCAAAAGATCAAGGGCGGTTGGGGTTGGAGAATCTCCCTGGCAATGGCTGCGGCACCTGCTTCAATACTAACACTAGGTGCCCTTTTCCTGCCAGAAACACCCAACAGCATAATCCAGCGCAGCAATGACCACCAAAAGGCTGAAAGGATGCTGCAGCGTGTTCGTGGCACAGCCAACGTTCAAGCAGAACTCAATGATCTCATCAGAGCAAGCTCCGTTTCAAAAACCGTCAGCCGCCCATTTAAGAAAATCACTGAAAGAAAATACAGGCCTCAGTTAGTAATGGCAATACTGATACCATTTTTCCAACAAGTAACGGGAATCAATGTCATCTCATTCTACGCTCCCGTACTCTTTAGGACCATCAAACTAAGTGAAAGTACATCACTACTCATGTCCGCAATTGTGACTGGTGGTGTAGGTACAATTTCAACAATCTTATCGATGATTCTAGCCGATAGACTTGGCCGAAAAGCTTTGTTTTTAGTTGGGGGAATACAGATGCTTGTGTCACAAGTAATGATTGGATCAATCATGGCAGCTCAACTTGGTGATCAAGGAGGATTCAGCACAGACTATGCTTACTTAATTTTGGTTCTAGTTTGTGTGTATACTATTGGGTTTGCTTATTCATGGGGGCCGTTGGGATGGTTGGTTCCAAGTGAAATTTTTCCACTGGAGATTAGATCAGCTGGGCAGAGCATAACTGTTGCAGTTGGTCTTTTGTTTACTTTCTTGGTTGCTCAAACATTTTTAGCCATGCTTTGCCATTTTAAGGCAGGGATTTTCTTCTTCTTTGGAGGATGGGCGGCATTTATGACGACATTTGTGCACTTCTTTTTACCAGAGACTAAAAATTTGCCAATTGAGCAGATGGATAAAGTGTGGGGAGAGCATTGGTTTTGGAAGAAAATTGTTGGGGAAATTGGTGAAGAAAGTAAGATACAAGAAGCACCATAATACTTGGAAAAGAGCCCAGGAAACAATAAACTGGTCACTTTTTCCAAGAGCTGGCTAGCTGCTCTTTCTTCTTGCTCTGATAGTGAAGCCAAATAAAACTCCAAGCTCTGATATTAATTCTTCAAAATATTTGTAACAACCCCACATGCTACTATAATAATATTTTATTTCGGATCATAATGTTCCATGTTGATCATATGGTGATGCTGATATTATTGTCTACGCCTACATAATTCAAGAGAGAGAGAGAGAGAGAGAGAGAGATCCTTTTAATTAATTAAGCCTTCACTATCTGCAAAATGTTGAACACACTACTCTGTCTTCTCGTCTCGTCTTTCTCTTGCTGTGAGTGCTGATCAGTTTTGAAGATTAAGCAGCAGCAGATATGGCAGTCGGCTTAGCATTTACTAGTGAAGGTTGTGGGCAATCTTACAATGGGAAGATAACCCCCTTTGTTGTCCTGTCATGCATCGTTGCTGCCACTGGAGGTCTTATTTTTGGCTATGATCTTGGAATTTCAGGTTTGTTTCTGCACACATGTATCTCCTTAACGATATTTATACAATCCAATTGGCTTGATGAATCTCATTCCTCAAATTATCTTGGTTCTGTTCAGTTCTCTCACCGATCAATGATCTCGGGTTAAAGCTATAGCTAGCAGACTTTCTTATGTTCTCTATAGTACTTTTGTTGTCTATCAGCGTGTTCGGTAAATATTTATAATCTTAGTTTTAGAAGTTCAAATGATTCTACAATACAGTTGTTTGATAAAAATACTTACATTACCTCTAATATTTTTATCCAAATCATTGTTTAAAGTCATATTTACAAAAAATAACTTCTATTTCACAATAATTTTAGCGTAAAAATTATAGCACCGCAATATTAAATAAAGTCTTAAAAAGTTAATTGAAACTTGTTATTGTCTTATCTTAGCTACAATTAAAAGTAGGAAGATTGCCAATTTTTTCCTATTGAAAACAATATAGACCACTTATCTAGTTACTATTTTCATTATAGTCAATGACCTCTGACAATATACATTATAATGTTGCCCCAATCATATTTATTGTAAAGTAAATAAATGATATAAATGAAAATTGAAATAAAAAAATTTAAGTACTAAAAAATATGAAATGTACGTTTTGGTGTAAAAAAAATTAATAAGAAGATGTTTTTCTTGTACTTTTCGTTATTTTTTTTAACATTTTCTAGTAATAAATATATATTTTATGTTCTTGAGATAAATTATCAAAACAAGACCTATTCACTCCTCTTTTCCTTTAATTTTTATGTGTTAGTGGAGTTTTATATTTTATCAAAATAGTAAAGAATAAATAATATATATTAATTTCAGTAGAAAGGAAAATGAGAGTCTCCCTTAAAAATAAATATTTTTTAAATCTCTTTTAAGACATTTCAAACATGTCTTAAATTCACTATGTATCTTGGAAGACACAATAAAAATG
The DNA here is from genome assembly GCA_030449905.1 of Luvunga scandens. NCBI lineage: Eukaryota > Viridiplantae > Streptophyta > Magnoliopsida > Sapindales > Rutaceae > Luvunga > Luvunga scandens. The sequence goes on from JASUUG010000711.1 coordinate 4,078,628, forward strand.
GTATATATTTTCTGGATCATGATTCTCTCTTAATCTGATCATGTACGGAATAAAAAAGCTCAAAATGTTGATGGATAGTTAATAAACAAAAAAAAAAGTTGAATTTTACCGATATATTATCACTAAAAGACTCATGACAGAGCATCTTTAAAAATCTCAATATAACTAAGATAAGGAGATAACCCTATTCTATATCACGAAAATAATGCAGATTTTCAACTACTAATCAATAATTAATTACAAAATGACAAAAAAACAAACACACACACACACTCCAATGTAATTTGTGCCCGTATGGGAGTAGAGTAGAGTCGGTGAATTTTGTCATAACAGCTCAACTTCTCATCTTATAAAGTACGTTTTCAGCAGAGTTTATTACCATATTTGTTGATATGTTTTTACATACTGTACGAGTCAACGAATCCTTTGGTGTCACATAGCTTGCTTGGCATGATATTGACGGGTTTGAAAATCATTGCTGGAATCATTAATAGATTCCCACGTATTGCTTTGGAGAACTTTCAAGGTTTACTTTGAGCAGTCCTGATACAAAGGGAAAAGTACAAAAACGTGCAACGTGTAGTTCCATGTCCGTTTCCTACAAATAGGATCATGTGAATTTAAAAACATCAAACTACTTGCTTAATTACTTTTGGTGAATATAAAAGAAAAAGACAAAAAAAAAAAAAAAGGAATGGATAGGTATGAAAGAATCGTGCATTTTGAGTAAAATTGTCTACCGAAATTAAAATATTGACTTGTGAAGGTGGAGTGACATCGATGGAACCATTTCTGAAGAAATTCTTCCCAGAAGTGCACAGAAAGATAAAAGAAGACACCAAAGTTAGCAACTACTGCAAGTTTGATAGCCAACTATTAACCTTCTTCACCTCCTCTCTATACATTGCTGGCCTTTTAGCTTCCTTATTTGCTTCCAAAGTCACCAGAGCCCTCGGCCGCAAGGCATCAATATTGGTAGGTGGCGTGGCGTTTCTAGCCGGCTCAGCCCTCGGTGGTGTTGCATTTAACGTGCAAATGCTGATATTTGGGCGTGTGCTGCTTGGAGTTGGCATTGGTTTTGCTAACCAAGTGAGTGTTCGATAAGTTTTCTCCAAATGTTTGAGCACTCTCATTTTAATTTCAATTTGTATTGGCTGCAGTCAGTGCCACTGTATCTCTCAGAAATGGCACCACCAAAGCACAGAGGAGCATTCAACATTGGCTTCCAAGTATGCACTGCCATTGGAGTTCTCGCAGCTAATCTTCTTAACTACGGTACCCAAAAGATCCAAGGCAGTTGGGGCTGGAGAATCTCTCTTTCGATGGCTGCAGCCCCTGCTTCAATACTAACACTAGGTGCTCTTATCCTGCCAGAAACACCCAACAGCATAATCCAACGTAGCAGTGACCGCGAAAAGGCCAAAAAAATGCTGCAACGTGTCCGTGGCACAGCTGACGTTCATGCAGAACTTGATGATCTTATCAGAGCAAGCTCTGTTTCAAAGACAATCAAACACCCGTTTAAGAAAATCATTCAAAGAAAATACAGGCCTCAGCTAGTAATGGCAATACTGATACCACTTTTCCAACAAGTGACAGGAATCAATGTCATTTCATTCTACGCTCCGGTACTCTTCAGGACTGTGAAACTAAGCGAAAGCACATCACTACTCATGTCCGCGGTTGTAACTGGAGGGGTAAGCACCATAGCAACAATCACATCGATGATTCTAGCTGATAAACTAGGGCGGAAAGTGTTATTTCTAGTTGGGGGAATACTAATGTTTGTGTCGCAAGTAATGATTGGATCAATCATGGCAGCTGAGCTTGGTGATCATGGTGGCATCTGCAAAGGCTATGCTTACTTAGTTTTAGCACTAGTCTGTGTATACATAGCTGGGTTTGCGTCTTCTTGGGGGCCATTGGGATGGTTGGTTCCGAGTGAGATTTTTCCATTGGAGATTAGATCAGCAGGGCAAAGTATTACTGTTGCGGTTGGATTTTTGTTTATTTTCTTAGTAGCTCAGAGCCTTTTAGCCATGCTTTGCCATTTGAAGGCAGGGATTTTTTTCTTTTTTGGAGGATGGGAGGTGGTGATGACTGTTTTTGTGCACTTTTTTTTGCCAGAGACTAAAAATGTGCCAATTGAGCAGATGGATAAAGTGTGGAGAGAGCATTGGTTTTGGAAGAGAATTATTGGGGATGTGGTGGAAGAAATTAAGATAGAACAAGCACCATGATGCAACTATTAACCAAGATTTGTGAGTTATTTTTGTACTGTATTAAAAAAAATTATGTATGATTTTAAAAATGAAAACTATTACTTAAATAGAAGTTGCCCAAATAAATGATTTAAATATTTAAATTTTGCTGTAGACCACTCTAGTCAATTGGCGGACACCTTCTCATCTCATTCTTAAAATTCAAGAGTTCAAGTCTTTTTGTATATTATGAGAGCAAATTTTCTCCTTCTTTAAAGATGATATTTCTAGATTAGACTTCAGTATTCTATGTCTGTTATACAATATCATATATACCTTCTTTTTATAGTACTCAATCATAATATTTCGATATTCGCAACACTTAGATCCTTGATTCTAAATATACTAACGAGCGCATATTGAATAAAAACATTCATTTGTTAATTTTTGTTGGTATATTACACTCAAAGTCTCAATCAATTATTAAAAAAAAATTGTTAGGGCCCATTTGGGATTGTTTTTGAGAGGTTTAAAAGTGATTTTAAAAAATTAAAAATGAATTTTTGTATTTGGTAAATTTCTTTAGAAATTACTTTTGGCAATCAAATTATTAACTTTAAAAAGATCATTATTATTACCAATTATATTGAGATAACAAAATAAAAATAAAATCATTAATATAAAATATTTATTTTAGTTATCAATTATTTTTTATACTTGGTTAAAATTTTTTTATATACATGTTTATACGATGTGTAAATAAATTTTGTTAAACATTATTCTAATTTAGTAATTTGTATTTTTGCAGTAGTTTAATAGTAACGTTTACTAAACATACATGATTGCTTTTAAAACTTACAACACTTTTAAAAATATATTTTGTTAAATATTTAATTGATTATTTTTTATAACTGATTATTTTATATTATAATTAATCATAATTATCTTAAAAGGTACAGTATTACCAAATTGGTTATTAATAATATTTTTTAAAAATAACTTTTTAATTATAGGGAATTACAACAAATACCCCATATTACTTTTAAAATTATCTGAATACCTAAAAATAGAATTTATCAAAATTTTCATGAATCTCTAAAAACTCACATGAAATTACTAAAGTATCCTTAACTCAAAATATTTACATAGCTCAAAATGCTAATAGGTAGATACATGACTCATACACAACTCTTTTGGAGAAGAAGAAGAGCTAGAGTTTGGAGAAGGATAAAAGTTGACTCATTGTTGTACAAACATTTGAAGTCGATTCGTTGTTGCAAAATCGCCGGAATCAATTTCCTTCTTCTAATTAGTTGATAGAGTTTTGAAACTTAGGGAAAAATAAAAAATTTAGGGTTTTATGTTGAAGGAATAGATTAAATTGGTTGTGGGTCTCTCATAACATATTAAAAAACAACTTTGCAACTAATTTGCTTCATGAAAATGGTGAAAACTTGATGGATTGAGTATATTATAATTCAGTCGTGTGGTACACCACTCAAGGTTGTGTAAGAACTAGTCAAGGTCGTGTAATACATATAAGTTCATGTAATACACGATCCTCGTTCATTTATTACATGACTTATTGTAATAGCACATGACCTTCAGTTGTGTATTACACAACCTTCATGACCTTAGTCATGTATTACAGGACCTTCATGTTTACACGATATTCAGTCGTACATTCCACAACCTTCTGTATTGTATGACAATACGAGTACACGACCTCAAAATTACACGACTTTTGCCATTATTCTTAATCCATAAGAATAATTTATTTCTTTGAAGACTTAATTTGTGCTAAGAATTTATATTATACTATTTTAATTATTTATTTAGTATTTAATTTACTATTTTCTAAAATTTTTAGCAGAGACTGTGGTGTGTTTGTTTTACGTTACTTGGAGACACTTGCATGTGGTGAAGATATTCAAACATATTGCATTAAGACACATGTTTCTTCTTATCAAAAGTAACTAGTTGAAAGTTTTTATCATGACAAGTCATTACTGTTGGAGATGAACTAACTTGCTATTTATTTGAATGAGTTGTACTTTTGATATTAAACTTTTGTAAGCGTACTTCAAATCTAGGAAAGTTTATGTTAATTGGATTATATTGTAAGTTTGTATTAATTTTGCAATAAGCTGGAGCATTATCTCTTAACATTAAATCAATAACTAATAGTTACTCTTTCAAGCAAATTGGGATATTTATATCAATAAGTTGAGATGTCTTCTCCATTAATTTTTCATATGTTCTCCACCGTGGCATCATTATCCCTTTAGCCTTAGAACCTTTGAGTCTATACTCATTATTTTGCTCAATCCATACACCATTAAAGATAATAGACAAATGCCAAAATCATATTTATTAATACAATAAAAACAATAGTATTAAATTTTATATATACTAACTGCATGACCTACATGACTTATACGATCTACATGTCTTATATAACCTATATGATCACTTGACTTACACGATTTCATTACTTACATGACTTACATAATTGATTATATGACTTAGCTGACTTACAAGACTGCATGACTTACACGACATTGAAAAGGGTACACAAACCTAACACATGTTCACTATAAACACACGATGACACAAGATATCTTGCTAAAAAAATTAATTAAACAACCTACATTGCATACATTTTGAAAAAATTGAAAATAGATCATTTTAATGTGAGGAAAATATCTAAATTCTTCTAGAAAATATAAAATTTAAAACCTAACAATATTAACATATCTTATTAGGTTGTTTAATTAAAAATGTGTCACCTTGCAATTAAAAAAAGTATGAGAGTTAAATATGCGAATAAATAATTCTATTTGTGTAAAAGGTTATGAGAGGTGACGAGGTATTGAAAGATTTTCTACTTGTTTTGAGTAAAAAAAGTTTTTGAGTGTAAAAAGAGAGTGAAAAAGAGTAATTTTGATACACGCATTAAGGATATTTTAGACTTTACATACATTTCTTACTGTATCTATGAAAAAAAAAAAAGGGCAGGGTACGTAAATAATTTTTGAAGTATTAAGAAGTATTTAGGAGTATTTAATTAAAAACCCCTTTTAATTATAAATTATAATTAGAAAGGTCCCCTCACTCTTAAAGAAATAATAATAAAATAAACTCCTCGCACGCGCTATGTTGCAACGCGCAGGGCACTTCCAAATGGAGAGTCGTTTTAACCGTTAGAAAAGTCCAGAACAAAATCAAAGGACGCACCAGTCGTCGTGTCCAAAAGAAACTCCGACGTGGCGTCACTCTATTGGAAAATTCGAATAACCAAATCAAAGACAAGCCTCACACAGCAACAACAAATCATTAATCACTTGCAATTTTTTGAATTCCACCAAACGACTTTCCCATTCTCTCTCTCTCTCTCTCTCTCTCTCTCTCTCTCTACGCAATAAACGACTGTCAACTTTCTCACTCTAAAATACAGGAAATAAGGCTTGACTCTGCACCTATTTCTCTTCAGCTAATACAACATACGACGAAGGTAAATACTAATAATTAAATTTTATTCATTTTTTTCAATTACTCATTCTGCTGATTTTCAAACACTGAGCGTTTTTTTCCTTTTCTTTTTGAATTAATTTGTTGTTGTTTTATCTTTTATTCTTGTTGGTTTTCAGTTTATTCGACGTTTGAGATTATTTATTGCTGATCGTATATCGTTTTATATTTTGATTTATTTTACCTCTTTATTTTTTATTGGATTATGCTTAAATTTTGAATTAGAAATTGTGTTTAATTAAATTTGATCACGTGTTCAGTTTGTGTGTTTGATTGCTTAAAAGATACAATGATCAAGTGCTACCGAATTTAGCGAAAGTCTTGTAACAGTTTTATATTATTAGTTGAGTTATCGAGTTTAGAAGCCTAATTATGGTGACTTTTGAAAAATATTATTCTGTGTACTTTTATTCACTCCTTCCTTGTATTTGAAGCTTGGTTTTGGTGTTTGTTGTTGGATCAATGCCGTCCACCATCTCTCCGCCATGGCAGGAGAAGGCTAGTGAGTTCTTTTCTTCCTCAGGTAACTTGATTGGTTCTTTAAACAATTAAAGTTTACTATTTTACTTGCTTTTTATTTTATTTTTTGGTTGTTTGTTGTTTTTAATTATTGATTAAGCTTTTAATTCAGGGTTGAAGCTCAGACAAGCTGGACAATCGGTAGGGGAAGTTGCAAAGGATGCAAAAGGTAATGTTGCTGATGTGGCGGAACGTGTTGGCTCAGCTGTCAAAAGTCGTTGGGCTCTTCTTCAGGAGCCATCAACGAAACATGCTGTCCAGGAACATTTGATATCTGCTGCTGCTATAACCGGGATGTTTTTGAGGAGGGGATTTTCAGAGACAAAGGACAAGGTTGCTGTTGGGAAGATAAAAGTTGAAGAGGTAATCATGATAGAAAACAGTTTATAGATTTTATCTAGTAATCTGAAAAACATTTGCAACGTAGCCCCCAGGATTCTTTTTTAGATACTGAGGAATGCGTATTTGCCACTTAACTATCATCTTTTGTGTCTAAACTTTTTATACGTGACAGATTTTGTCTTTATATTTATACACTCATCTTTACGCATTACTGACTTGTGATATGATACAATAAAGAGTACTAAAAAGGCTTAGAAAATGGCGTTTAATATGTACCCTATAAATTTTCACAGCCGCCTTAAATTAGTTTGTCGATGAGTTAAGACAATGACTGAACCACGTTGATATTATGAATTATTTCAGGCTGCAAAAAGGACTGCACAAAAAAGTAAGACTATTTTGACTGATATTGAACGATGGCAGAAGGTATAGTATTTTGAGCTACTACTTTTTGCCTCTTTCATGAAATGTCGGATTCCCACATTCTTACCTATTTTTCCCCTTTGCAGGGAGTTGCAAGCACTGATGGTATGTATTGTAAACTTTTCTTGCTAATTTTTTATATTTATATTTGGGGAATGTTCTTTTCTTTTCATCCCACCACTTGTTCAAGTATCTTATAAACTAGTTTTAGGTTTTTCTACTTTCACCTTTATATGGTCGATAATTAAGTCGCATTTGCGCGGCTGCAAATGACAGTCCATTGTTGGGAATTGATGTCCCTGTGTAGAGCAAATCAGTATTATAGAAACTGATTTTAGTCTCTTATCTTTTTGCGATCCTTCTACTTATTAGAAGTATTCAATGTAGCGTAGGTGAATTTAATTGTTTCATAGTATTTTTACTGATGGATAAATGCTTGGAGTTCTGTATGGTGAATTTCACTGCCTAGCGCAAACCAGCCATTACTATATCTTGAAGTAGTTTGTACTGGTTAGGCAAAGATGCTCATAGTTCAGCAAATCTACTATGTCGTTTGATCTACAAGTTGCCACTAGTTCTCCTAATCATTTTAGCTCCACTAATTTTATCATTCTGCATCATACATGTCATTCGCTAATTTTCTTGCGGTATTTAGTCCTAATTATTTTTATGTTGATTTCTCCACGTTTTGATTTTTGCTCATTTTCTTTCTCATTATGCCTGGGCTAAGTTGTAATAAGAAAGCTGCATTATGTCTAATATGCTTTTTTATTGGTTCATCTCTCTAATCTCTTATTTATTTTTATCCTCAGTATTTGGAGTCCCAATTGAGGTTACTGTACAACGACAACAATATGGCAAACCTGTTCCGCATATATTGATCAAATGTGCAGATTACCTCGTATTATCAGGTGATTCATATGAGAATTGAATGAATTAAATTGTCTTTCTTATATACGCATGATACATGATATACATAACATTTGGAGAGTAACTGTTTATTACATCGACTTTTAGGACTAAACACACAGTTCTTGTTCAAAGCTGAGGGAGATAAGAAGGTCATTCAGCATTTGGTTTCTATATACAATCAAGGTATCTCAGGCACTTTTTTCTTGGATTTTACTGCTTTTGAATGACATTATAAATTGCTATCTATCTCTTGTGCATTTCAGATCCCAATGCATCACTGCCAGAGGGTGTGAATCCAGTTGATGTTGCCGCTCTAGCCAAGTACTACCTTGCTAGTCTTCCTGAGCCCCTGACAACATTTGAGCTATATGACGAGATAAAAGGTGCCCGTTCTAGCATACATGCAATGAGAAACACACTGAAGAAGCTTTCCAATGTGAATTTCATGACACTGGAATATGTTACTGCACTTTTGCTCCGTGTTAGCCAGAAGTCACTTCTTAACAAGGTAGGAAGTATCTCTGTCTCCCTCTCTCTTGACTTCTGGTTCTCTGTAGGTTGGGAGCTGGTTGGCACATGCTTTTGTTTATTCATTCTCCTGTTGTTTACTTGTCAGAACCAAATACAATTCCACATGTTGCTTGAATAAGATTTTCACTATTTAAGTTGGGTCAGCTGTGTTTGTTGTGGCCTACTTTTCTTCTTATTTTAAGTTGCATTGTTTCTATATGTACAAAAAATTGTTCGCTTGTAGATAAATATTGATAATTAATGCTAAATGTGTGATAATGTTATTAGCATTTAAATAAACTCTTGATAATTATTTCTAAGCATGTGTTTACTTTTCTGCAGATGGATGCTCGGAGCCTTGCCATGGAAATGGCCCCTGTTATTATGTGGCAGAAGGGGCGAAAACCAGAGTTTTATCAGCAATATTGGAATGCATCCAGAAGCTCTTTGAAGAACATGGAACCAGCACCTGCTCATGGTGAATGGGACATGCTTGCTGGTGAGTGATATTATCCCCATAAACATTATAACCTTTTTAATTTAGTTTAACTGAGACCAACCTCTGAATATTTGCTTTTGATGCATTATCAAATAAGACAAACTGGTAAATTATTAGATTTTCCGACTTTCTATCATGACTAATGTCTATTGCAGCGGTCATCCTAATTGGAAAAAATATGTAACTATTTCATCCAAAACTCTTCTTTTTCAAAGGAAAAACACTCTGTCACAGCACTATAAACTACAAAACATCTTAACAGTTCACTGTTGCATGTGGTAAATAGCTATGTCTGAAAAGAGCTGTTTGGGACTTTTGTGGATATTAATTTAGACAAATATTACCATTCTAGAATAAAACAACAAATAGAAACAAAATAAAATTGGGACTGGTTTGAGTAAATATGTGTGACAAGATCAGAAATGGAAGCTAATGATATTTTTGACAAGCTCTATTTTCATTTGAGAATGCATGTTGGTGAATGGGACTTCAAGCAGGCGAACCTCATTATATTGTCATACAGATAATACAAGATTGTTGTGTTTGTTTCTTAATTCTAATGCTTTTACTTATGAAGAATATTTCTTATCTTCACCCTTTTATGCCTTGAGAACTTACATAAGAATCAAGCTCCTAACCACCCAAAAGACTTTCTGTGTAGATTATAAGTCCCTGGTTTTCTTTACATGCTATCAAACAAAATATGACTGGAAAAGAAGATGCTACATGTAATAAAATATCAATTGGAGCCCAGAAAATAGATGAAGAATTTACAATATCTTTAGGACCGTAATGAATGACTCATTTGTGGTGAAAACTTGTATGCACTGACGAAGGGAGTTGATTGATAGATCCTTTAGAAGTGGGATAAAAATGATATACAAGAATAAAGAGCAGAATACAACTTTAACTAAAAGAACTAAAAGGAAAAGAAAACAGGATGGAGTTAAGTGCCTTATTATTTTATTGTTGAGATTACTGAATCAGAGATATAGTTAAGTGTGGAAATGCATTTAAAGCCTATTGATCTTTTTCCTTGTTTCACATGCAATTTAAAATTTCATGAGTAGGTTCTTTCTGATGTTGATTAGAAACACTTATTACATGAAATAAGAACCTGGTTGTATTCTCTGTTCTTTCTCTTGGTATAGATGATAGTGAAGAAATGGATGCCTCCTCTGCCATTCCTTTGGATGATGGTATGCAGATGGACTTTGGTGCTATCGATGTTGTTCAGTGCCTAATGGAACAGCACAACGTGATTTTCACAGATGCAAATGAGACTGTATGGAGGTGACTTACCCTGTGTGATTTCCAATGCTACAGTGAATTCATCAAGCTTGACATAGTAACCAATATCTCACAATCGGTTTCTAAATTTAGTTGAGGTGCCGCCTGTGCAGTAGCTGTTGATATTGTGTTCTTGAAAGACGTTGGAGGGTTCTGGGGTATTGATTTGTAAATTTTAGTGATTAGAGAGTATCTTATTCAAAATGATTTCTAGTTTAGATCTTTTTTGTTGTCAAATGTTTGTTGATTTTGGGAACAGAAGCTGTTGCTTGGTGCAATAAGTATTGTAATTTTCACTCAGTTTGCTTTCTAGAAAATTGGGTGATTTTCGATGGTTGCTTCTGAAATTAGAGAAAGGCTTATCCATTGTGACAATGATATACACAGAACATTTCTTGAGTATGTTCATATGTGTTAATGCACTTTTTTTTAAAAAAAAAAATTTGGACTATCACATTAATGTATTTTAGTAGTTGAGATTATGATTCCATATCAAATGTACATGCATGTATGTATTTTATGCCAATATGTCGGGAACTCAAGATACCGACGGAGCTTGTTAACGGATAAAATAGAATCTATTTTAAACAAAATAATTAAATATGTTGCAAAATGAAACTATTAGAGAGTAAAGCGCGAGCTCGCTTCAGTTTCTCGTTTGTTGGTTACATCGCCCGTCCAAACAGTAACCCCTGTTACATTCAACAATCGCAAACACTATAATTTGTTTTCACAAGCTCCTCTATGTCCATCAAATTTGTCTTTCTCTTCATCTTATTCTGTTCCTCGGTAATGACAACATCAATAATCAAACTTAATTCTTTTTGTTTTTAACTAATTTCACCGTTTCTGTTAATTTTATTTCATGGGTTTGGTCCATTTAGCATATTTCCGTTCTAGAACTTATAATTTTTTTTCCCTTTAATCAATCAGGTTTTAGGAAATGGAGATGGGAATTCAGGGAAGTACCCAATAGTTGTGAGCACGTGGCCTTTTGTGGACGCTGTGAGAGCTGCTTGGAGGGTTGCTGATGGTGGGTTTTCAGCCGTTGATGCTGTCGTCGAGGGTTGCTCTACTTGTGAGGAGTTGAGATGTGACGGCACAGGTGGGATTATAAAGTACTTACGGTTAGCTTTTGTTTTGGTGCCCGCTTTATCATTGTTGCTATTATGGGTTGAATTTGCAATGTAATTTTTTAAGTGTATGATACCATATTTTCTTTAACCATCAATTGCTAGTTGCATTAGTTTATACAAGGCTTCCTATGATATATTTGTATTCACAAGGTTTTATCTGCATTGACCATACATGGACTGCATTTGAGGCTGTAATATAAGCATTCAATCTCTACTGGGATATTTTAAGACCTGACATAATCCATTAATCTTTTACTTCTCATATCATGGGTTACTGGAGTTTCTGCAATAATGTGATCTCATTGATGATATGAATTCGGTGTGAACAGTGGGGCCTGGTGGAAGTCCGGATGAGAATGGAGAAACTACAATTGATGCCCTGATCATGAATGGGGTAATGACTTTTTACGTGCTCCTTTTGTTAAAATAATCATTTTCTTACTTTGCTGCGTGGTTATTTATATATTAAAAATGACAATCTATTATCTATTTTGGTAAGACATGCGTAGGCCACAATGGAGGTTGGAGCAGTAGCTGCCATGAGGTTTGTGAAAGACGGCATTAGAGCTGCAAGATTAGTTATGCAACATACAGAACACACTCTACTTGTTGGGGAGAAGGCATCAGCTTTTGCTATAGCAATGGGTCTTCCTGGACCTGCAAACCTTAGTTCGGCAGAGTCTATGGACAAGTGGACTAAATGGAGAGAGAATGGATGCCAACCTAACTTTTGGAAAAATGTTGTACCTGTAGATGGTTGTGGTCCATATCAACCAAAATGCTATATGGGCCTTAGTGAGGGGGAATGTCCTGCATCCAATCTGATGGGAGTTACTGAATCAGGGTCATCTCATGTTGGTCTCCACAGCCATGACACCATATCAATGGCTGTTATTGATAAAGTAAGTTTATTAAGGCACAAGTATTTTCTGTGTTTTGCATGTATGTATGGTTATTTTCATTTAAAACTTCTTCCTTCTGTAGATGGGGCATGTTGCTGTCGGGACGTCAACTAATGGAGCCACCTTTAAGATCCCTGGAAGGTAAGGACATCAATATTACTCCCAGATGAGATTTTCCATTGATTATGACATTGAGCAACAATTATCTTGATAATGTTTACTTTTTTTGAAAGGAAAAAAACATTCAGGATCTACTTATCTTAAAACCTTTTATACCATGTTTTACTGTTGCTATTACATAGGTCATATTTGTCGTTTGGTAAATTATTTCTCTCCATAAGCCAATATGGATCACGTGGGCTCAGATTATGTTTCTCCATAAAATAATTTCGGTAAAAATACAGTCCATATGTTTCATGAAGCTTGGAAAGGTGACTCTGGAAGTTGCTGATTCAGGAAGAGGTGATTAGAGTACAGATATTACTGATCCCGCTACCAAATCTGCTAGCCATTAGCAGCAGCTTTCTCTTCTACCTTTGGAGTAATATTGGTTTTGAATATCCTTGTGAACAGAAATAGAATGGGGTTTTTGCCTCTGAAGAAAGCAAATACGTGGATAAAAATGAAGTTGTGGATGTTCGTTTCCCTTTCAGTCACTCATACTGATTTCACTCCAAGTTGTTTATCATAAATTTTGAGTTTTTGAGGCTTATCTTGATGAAATGAACAATGAGCCAATCATAAGTACCATTTTGCTTTTAGTTCATTTATTTATTTCAAGACCATGTTAAGTTTCTTTTCCTGGTGGCAGGGTGGGTGATGGACCCATTGCAGGATCTTCAGCATATGCCAATGAAGAAGTTGGTGCTTGTGGTGCAACTGGTGATGGTGACATCATGATGCGTTTCCTTCCCTGGTAATGTATTACTTGGGACTCAAAAGTTTTTTCACTTTTGGCTTTTCGACATTAGTGTTCCTTGCCATTTTGAGGAAAACTCATACTGTGTGTGATGGTTTGAAAAGCCTTCATTTTTTGGGCTTGAACTTGTAATTTGTTTAGTCACATACAGCACCTCTACCATGGTTGTCACTCTTAGATTAAGCCAAAATTAGGTGGTTGTGAGTATGCTTGGCCAAGCCAGTCTGAGAATCTGCTTGCCTGCACCTTTGATCTTGCTGAGTAATCTGCTTGCTTGCTTTACCTTTAGCTAATATGAAGATTCTCCCATATTCAACCTTGTTTCATTTTCCTTGTATTTTTCCATTAAGTAAATCTGATCCATGTAAAATCTGTTTTCAGTTATCAAACTGTGGAGAGTATGAGAAGAGGAATGGGACCAGAGCTTGCTGCAAAGGATGCAATCTCTCGAATTGCAAGAAAATTTCCAGATTTTGTGGGGGCTGTTGTTGCCATCAATAAGAATGGTGAGCATGCCGGCGCTTGCCATGGATGGATATTTAAGTACTCAGTGAGAAGCCCAGAAATGGAAGATGTGAAGGTTTTCACCGTGCTACCCGGAAATCAGCACCTCTTGCAATGAGAGTTCTTTGGATAATAACTCCATTGTTTATTGCACTTTTCCAGTGATCTGGATAACCAACAATGTTTTCATACATATTATTGATGAACTAGACTAATAAAATTTCAAAGAAATTTGCAGCTGATATTAATACAAATTGCAAAAGTTTGCTAGTGTTGTATGGAGTAGAGGTGGCCAACGGGCTGTGTCGTGCCGTGCTGTGCCCATTATGCATTTCGTGTTGTGCTTATTTTTTTTTTCTTAGGTCCAGTCCGGTCCACGTGCCCTGCTTACTCGTGCCGTGTCGTGGGTCGTGCCGTGCCTAAGAAAAAAACCCACTAAACTTTTTTTTTTTTTTTTTTTTTTAAAAGCACATACCAAGTTATTGACATATATTTTTTTTAAGGCTATGTATCCTTTTAGATACATGTGTCTTTATTCAAATTTAATAAAATTAAAAATTCAAAACTTAAATCCATATTCAATAATAATAAATTAATAATAATAAGAAAATATAATTTTAATTACTAAGCTTGACTCTATGTTATTAGAATTCTTTTATAATACTTAACAACAACAATAATAATAAATTTTTCTTAAGGGTTAACTTAATTGTTAACTTGAAATTACATAGAGTCATATATCATAGTTTATAAATAATATTAATACATATTTATAAAATCATAATATTTAAAAATTTATTTATTAAAATCATGATATCAATTATTTATTTAATAAATTATAAACATAAATCAATTACAATTTTTTTGAAACAAGGATTAAATAAATTAAAAAAGCTTAAGCTAATAAAATATACTAAAAGATTCAATTTCAAGTTATTTATAAAATTATAAAATTTTAAGTTTACTTTTATTAAAAATGAAACATATTTATTGCATACTTTTTTTTTGTGTGTCGTATTTTGGTCCATTTCTAATTATGTCATACTTTTTAAGGACCGCGTGCCTAAAATTTTAAATCCGACCTAACCCACGTGCTTGTCGTGCCATGCCTTGTGTTTCACCAAAGTGTGCATGTGTCGTGCTGAGTTGTAAGGAAACGTGCCATGCTCATACCGTGTCTCGTGCCGTCCAACCCATTAGCCACGTCTAGTATGGAGAGAAGCTGCACCCGCCTACTCAGGGCCATTTAGCAGGTCCAATGGATGCCACGATGGGATCACAATTTTTTTTCTCAGGAATATATAAAATTTTATTATTTAATTTGTGAACCGCAGTGTAGAACTCATCAAACCTGCCAAATGACGGGTCATTAGTTAAAACGGTGCTTCTATGTCAAATAAGTGTTTTTTTCGCTTATATGTATCTAAATTTTAATTTAATCATTCATTAAATTTGGGATAGAAAATGGGGTCCAACCACGGCACCCTATAGGTACCATAGCCCATTGTTTAGGCACTATTAGATTGTCGGATTCTAACTTATATATATCCAAATTTTACTTTAATCATTCAGCAAAATTGGGATGGAAAGTCGGGGTTAATTTCAGTATTCTAACGGTATGTTTGGAACATGAGATTATAGAGTATTAAAATACTCTTCACATTAGCTTAATACCAATATTATTATGTTTGGAAAGAAATTTTAAGGGACTAAAGGGGCTGTGCTAATGTGACAACTGTCGCATTAGTGCCTTTTTTTTTAAATTTAAAAAATAATATATAAATATAATTTTTTAATTTAATGTAATATTATATAATGTTAATTTTTATTTTCTTTTATCTTTCCATTATAATTGTTAATAAATTTATAATTTACTATTCATATTTTAATTTTTATTATATTAAAAATATAACTAAATAATGTATTATTTAATTGTATAATAATTAATATATAAAATTGATTAATATCTAATAAGTTAATATAACTAATAATAAGTACTTAAATAATATATAAAAATAAAAATAGAACATAATATTACATTATTTAATTATATTATAGCAACTAATATATAAAAATTGATTATTATTTAACAATTTAATACAGCTAATAATAAATATTTATATATGAATAAATTTAAATAATATTAATTTAAAATTAATACCAATATAAATAATAATATAAAATATTATTACATGTATTATAAGATTTTTACTTAGATTATTTAGTACAATTCATTTTATTAATGAATATATTATAATTATTGTATTACTTTATTATTTAAATTAATAAAAAAAATAAATACAGTATAGGAGCGCCAAAAGTTATACGATATTATTATAATATAATACTAATATAATATAATATAATATAATATATTTATATTAAAATAATATAATACAATATAATATACCAAACACCCCTTAAAAATATCATAATTCATTACTTGGGCACGGTGGAATGGCCAGAAAATAAAAATATTAATAATATCAGTGTCTGATGCTGCCCAGGGCCCCAGGCGATGAAATACAGTAGTCAATAGTCACAAAGGAATCAAAATAAATAAATGAAATTGTGGATATAAGCCAAGTTACTATGATTGGCATTTACTATTTTTACAATTTTTTTAACCTAAAAAGCAGAAAAAAAAAATGTTGGCGGGTTAGAGAAGTTATTCGAAGGATCCGACCCAAATACCTTCAACAGGAAACAGAAGCTTTCCATATCTAACGATGTTGACAAGTCAAAGGCGCGTAATAACTTATCATTTATCAAAAACAAAAAACCTGAAACAATCTGGCGAATTCGTTGATCTTTGAATCTCAGCAGCGATTTTTATCAAAAAATTTCAGTTTTTTTTCTGGATTATAATATCTGAGATTAAATGGACAGAAACAACGACGACGACAACGACAGCGACGTCAACGCCCTCCAAAACGCGCCGTTTAATGGAGAAGCGCCTCTTTGGAGCTCAAATCTTTTCATGGATCAAGTTGGAGAAGTAGTTCTTACTCTTAATTCACATGGGTTGTCTTGGAACTCGCTTGATTCCCCTGAAAATGTAATCTTTTTTCCCCCGCCGCGGCCCGCGCCCCCCCCCCCCCCCCCCCCCACTCCCCCAACATTGCCAATTTACGAAGTTGCTTGTTATGTTATAACAGTTATATGTTTTTGTTATTTTTTTGAGTGACGATTAGTCGTAATGGACGTAGCTTTTATTGAATGATCATGCAAATTGCAATGTGTCATTTTGTTTATCTTGTGATTGCAATTTGAAGATCATTGTGAGGCGTGGTGAAATGTGATATTTTAATCTTGTTGTTTAGGAAATTAATTATCCAGGGTTTTTATGAAACAGGGTGGGGCTTCTTGTTTAGGCATTAAACTTGATAATGAAGTTCCAAATGAAGTCAAATTATCTGATGTCTATGCTGTAGAGTTAATAACCAAAGGTGCAATTTATAAATCCAAACTTCCAAAGGTTGGTGCAGTTCTTTTGGGGTTTGAGCCTTCCCACTCTGAGGTTTGATCTTATTGTAATCCTTGTGAATGTGCTCTTACTCTTCAGTTGGTGATTGAATGTAAGGCTGATGCATGTTTGTACTTTTTTGGCAGATGTACCGGTTTACTGTGCATAGTTTTCAGAAATCAAAGACTCAGCCAAATCTTTGGGTCTTGGCTGTGTACACCTTTGGTCACAAGGATTTGCCAACATGTGAGATGTGGGTGAATCAAGTTAATGCTTCTCTGAACATGGAAGTGGGAAGACCGAAGAATCTTTTGGTATGTTGTGTAATCGTTTAAAGGCCATTTCTTTGTTTGTTTTGTTTCATATTTCATTGATGAAATGAATGGAAACTATAGTTTAAACTTTCTCCAGAATTTATTTCTGATTGGTAGATTTTCATTCACCCAATGAGTGGGAAAGGCAATGGCTGTAGAACCTGGGAAACTGTGGCTCCTGTTTTTGTACGCGCTAAAGTAACCACAAAGGTAAGAGTGCATTGCTCGACACTAGTGGGCTTGTAAGTTAGATAGTGACTTACATTAATGGTCCAACTTCTTCATCAGGTGATTGTGACTCAGAGGGCAGGACAGGCTTTTGATGTGATGGCATCCACTACAAACAAGGAGCTCAGCTCATATGATGGTGTTCTAGCTGTTGTATGTCATAAAGTCCGTTATTGAGCATCTTTTTCATAGTTACAGTTCTAATAGCAGCATGCAGTAGCCGAAGGCTAATCAGTTGGTGATATCGCAAAACCATGGCAAACTAGTGTTAAGGCGTCAGATCCATTTTCTCTAGACTCAATGTGATATTTACTTCTCTGTTAGTATGATGATTTATGCAATGTATTTGTGTGCTCCAAAATGAAAAATAAAAGAATCCTGCCAAATTGACTGATTTGATGACAAGCACTTTATGTAAAATACTAAATAGTTGCTGCTTTAGTAGCATCTTAAAACAATTCTGGTTAAAAAAACTAAGTAATTAGGAGAATTTCTGAAAAACTCTATCTGGTTTTATAACTCATTATAAACTTGGAATTTTTTATTTTCAATCAGGTCAAATACCCGAACAGAAAAGTAAGGAAAGAATGATGGACAGCTGTCTGTAGTGTGAAATCTACTAAAGTTTGGCAGAAAATTTCTTTGTTTTAAATAGCAATTGTAAGAAATAGTTATCTGATCTGTGCACTACTGAATGCTGCTCTCCTTTTGCAAATTGAGATTCATTAATGGAGAACGAAGGAGATAACATTTGCATAATTCTCTTCTATTAGCTGCATATGATGCCATCTTAGGCATGTGTGTACTCACCTTGACAACTGCCTAATGACCACTTGACGTTAACTTTCCTACCTAAATAGATTTATATTGACCAAACTACAATAATTAAAGGCACTGTCATGGATAAAAAACCTGAAGGTCAAACCTTGTCAACAGTGTCGTTGAAGCTATTATAAACTTCGTTGTTTAATAGAGGTGTGAAATGAATCAATGACATTTATTCCCAGGTATAATACCATTCTAAGAACAAATATTCATATCAGAGTATGATACTAGGTGGGAGTGTGGAAATCAAACCTTTCAATGAGTCTGTATGAAATTTGTTTATACATGTGCCATGTGCTTATTGATTATTCTGCAGTTGCCCTTTACCATGTGTTTCATTTTTACCAACTCCCCTAATCAGCCTTTTGAATTGTCACAAAGTGTAATTTGTGGTTGACGGTTTTTTAGAGCAATGTGGCTATTACCCCGTTTCAGGAGATGTGTTATGGTGTGATTTTTCCCCTTTAACAGGCTTGTATACATGTGTTGATTTTAGATTTAATTTATTTTTCTTGTATGTGCAGTTACAAGTGCCTTTTCCCCTTCTGAAACTATTGTTTGTTGCTAATCATATGGTGACAGGGAGGGGATGGTTTCTTCAATGAAATCCTTAATGGTTTTCTTTCTTCAAGGTATAAAGCTCCTTATCCACCAGCCCCTGCAGGTTTTCTTCATCCTGTTGGGAATGATGGCTGTTCTTCAGATCATGATCTGAATGGAACGGTTACTGAGACTTCTCAACATGATGAAGACCAGTCTCCTCTCCTTGGAAGTGAGCAATATCATGGATCAAGATTACCAAATTCCAGTACGTCTTGTAGAACTATATCACCTTCAAGTTATGCAATTAATTTGATTCCTAGTTATGGCAGGTGGTTATCTGATACTAAATGTACCTGGAACTAGAGGAAATGGTTCTTCTAATCAATTTGAGCCATTCCCATGTCTTCTACAAATGAAATAATTTTTCAGTTGATTATCTGCTTCCTTGTCGTCTATTTGAATTAGTTGTCTGTTTTCTTGTTCACAATATCTTTCAACTATTTAACTACTTTTTGCTGATGACTGAACAGACCAAGATACTGACTCTGCCATCCCCAGCGAACGCTTTCGGTTTGGAATCATCCCTGCTGGTTCAACTGATGCTATAGTGATATGGTATTTTCTTTTGTTATTTTGTCTTTTGGTTTCTTTTGAGGCAAGTCTGTGAACGAATCTCAATGTTCACTAATAGGGGCTTTGTATGAGCATATATCTACTCCTATATGTTCTATTGAATGTCACCTTACTTTTTATGCATGAATGAATTACATAACGTCAATCTTGTTCAGATAATATTTTTAAATATTCTGCTGTCAGTTATTATAAATGCATGAAATAGTTGAGCTTACTGGCAAGATGTCTGTTAGTTATCCTATTTGTGTTGTGTTGTGTTGTGTTTTATCTTGCATGCCAATTGAAAAGTTGCATTTGTAACCAATGTCATGCTTGCATTAAATGAACTTTCAAATTACATTTTATTTTCATTGTCATTTGTTATGTTATTTTCAATGTTGGCTTTCAAGAGATCTGGAAGACCTTGTTTCTGCTCGTAGCCAAATTTCTTAAGCATCATTTCTATTTGAGCTGTTTACTTTCCTGGTTGTTATAATTTGCATCATTCTTCAGCACCACTGGAGCTCGAGATCCTGTAACATCTGCATTGCACATTGTCTTGGGTAAAAGGGTGTGCCTTGATATAGCTCAAGTTGTTAGATGGAAAGCAACAGCTACTTCGAAGGTTGAACCTTTAGTACGTTATACAGCTTCTTTTTCAGGGTAATTTCTTATGCTGTGCTATTGTCACCATATTTCTACTCTGCTATAAATGTTCTTTTCTTTTCTTTTCTTTTCTTTTTTTTTAATGGTTGCTTTTGCATTGCTTTTGCCTTTATACATGTATAGATTATACTAAGCTATGGTCAGCTGCTTGCTGGTGGACAGAGGATCTAGATAGGATTATATACTGTAAATCCTAAATACACATGGTGCAACAATAAAGCATGTGGATTCTGCCTCATAAATTAGTGAAAATTTAGTGGCAATTATTAGTGGGCACGTGGAAATTTTGTAGTTAATGCTTTTACTATAAATTATTGAGCATTTTTGTGCCTCGTTTTTCCCTATTATCACCTTCATTTTTGTCCTTAGCCTACTCTCTCTCCAAATAGTCCTTCTATATCCTTCCATACTCTGGTCTCATAGACGTTTTAAACTGATTCATATTCTAGTTATATGTCTCTATTTTGTGGAGTTGTTTTGTTATTTTCAAATGAAATAATTCTTCCCTGCTTACATCATGTTTAAAACTGGCAGTTACATTATCTACTACTGTGCTCCTCACATACTTATATCTTCATTTATCAATCACTTCATCTTCCTTAATCATCTGAGGGTAGTGGCAACATTACTGATTTTTCATGTGCTTTTCTTTTTTATGGGATCTGCCATGCTTTATGTAGATGGTATCCTCTAACTCCTCTGCTTCATGTTTATCAGCTATGGGTTTTATGGAGATGTCATTTCTGAGAGTGAAAAATATCGCTGGATGGGTCCTAAGCGATATGATTATGCAGGAACAAAAGTGTTTTTGAGACACAGGTAAATTCCCTAGTAGGTTTATATTTCTTAACAAGTCCCCAGAACTGCACACACTTTAAATGGTAGGTACATGTAGATTTGCCTCTAAAACTTGTGAAAGCATTTTACTTTTGGCTCTGGTTTTGGATTAAAAAGAACTTGAGTTATAGAAGAGACATGGAAGGTATAAAGCTGCCACCTTCGGTTTCACAGACCCTTTGAAATTCATTCAGGACTAGTTATGATTTTTTTTTTTTTTTTGGGGGTGGTATTATACGGTATCTGAAAGAAATCACCCATATTTTCATGTAGTTCGAGGCAGCGATAAAGAATAAAATTATAATTAGATAATTGAGGGTCTTGATAAAACCCTTTAATGTGAATGGATCTGAAACTGCTTACAGAACCTTGTTCTGAGCTTGAAATTTGGATGTCTGGTGGGTCTCAAATTATTTTGCTGATGTCTTTTTGCATGTGGACAACTGATTTAAATTTTTCTTATATCTTGGAGGATAGTAAGTCTCAAATATTTAGCTTTACTACATTCTCTGACCAATGTTTTATATCATTTACTCGTGAATCTCAATAGCTTATAGTGTTTTCTGGGATCATAATATGTGTATATTTTTTTTCCATTTAGGTCATATGAGGCAGAAATAGCTTACCTAGAAGTTGATGCAGAAAACACCAATTCAGTATCTAATAAGGGTTATTCATGTAGTAGAGCACGGACATTTCGCAATTCAAATAAATGTGAAAGAGTGATTTGCCGCAGAAATTGCAACATCTGTAACACAAATTCAGTTGACATGTCTTCAAGGGCTACCAGCACAACACCTTACTCCCGTCCAGAAGAAGCAAGGTGGTTAAGGTCCAAAGGGCGTTTCCTTAGTGTTGGTGCTGCCATAATTTCTAATCGAAATGAAAGAGCGCCAGATGGTTTGGTGGTTGATGCACACCTTTCAGATGGCTTTATGCATCTCATATTGATTAAAGATTGTCCTCATGCTTTGTATCTATGGTAATAAACAGCATCCCGTGCTCCCTTCCCTCTATTTCCCCAAGTTGGTTGATTTTGATTGTGATGCTACCATCATTTACTTTAATATATTAAGGATGCATATTAATCAATGAAATAGTTTACAGCAAGGATACACATTTTACTCATATGATCTGCTTGTGTTTTAGGAAATATCCTGCATCTAAATGTATAAATAGAAATATGTTATGACTTCTCACCTGGACCTGGCAGCCTTTAGATTTGAAATCTCTATCCATCAATTAATTAAATTGTCTTGTTTTCGCAAAATCAGATGATCCTATTGTATGCATCTAAATAATTTAGTAGGCAGAACAACTATATTATTTTAGTCTTGTGTTACAAAATTATGTCATGTCATTTATTACTTCTTTTAAGTTCTTCAACACTGAACATTTTAGGATTACCTTACGTTTCATGTCATAACTCATAAATCATGAATGATAATACAGGCACCTTACTGAGCTTGCAAGGAAAGGCGGAAACCCCCTTAATTTTGAGTTCGTGGAACATCACAAGGTACGTTTGTCTTACTGCTTTCATGTTTCTTTGCGGCAGAAATATCTGTCTAATTATATTTTGAAACCATGCAGACTACTGCTTTCACATTCACTTCTTCTGGAAAGGAGAGTGTATGGAATCTAGATGGCGAGCTCTTTAAAGCACATCAACTCTCTGCTCAAGTTTTCCGAGGCCTTATTACCTTATTTGCATCTGGTCCTGAGGTTTAGTTGAATCCTGTCTAGAAGAGCATATCAACTATACCTGTCTACAAAACTCAGCTTGGTATTCAAATAACACGATTTTGTAAACTATTCGGGGGCTTCTCAGGTGACTTACAACCTTGATTTAGGAGGTCTTGAGTTGTAGTCGCCAAATGCCGTTTTTGTATACAAAAGGGTAGATTTTAGGTCTAGCCTCTAGGATTATTCCACAATGACAAAAGGTCAAGATAAATTATTTCCAAGAGGTTGTATTCATATGTCTACCCTTACACGGGAGAATTAAAAGGGTATTAATAAAGTGTTGTTAACAAGGAAGTGGCAACTGGATTACATTTTTTATTACTAGCTAATTGTTATGCATTTAGAATTATCTCATAATTTGAGCTCTCCCGAACCTTTAAAGATTTTGTGCCATATGTCTATTAGTAATGGTGTATGGGTAAAATTTATCCTTTTTTTTTTCAATTAATCATCAACTACTTACGGGTGCTTTTGTTCACGAAGAGTTTAGATCATGAGAAAATTTTGATCTTTCTCTTTTTGAATGTACGATGATTAATTTTTCTATAGAATGACTAATTTCGTGAAATAGGGCTGGGAGCTAAATGAACTTCAATTAATTTTCCTATAGATTGACTAATTTCATAACTCTAAACCTGTTCAAACTTCGTTTGGAAAAATTATGCCTGTCTCACTAGAAAAATTATGCAGTAAATCCAATTCTGATAAAAGGGCGAACTTGAGAAGAGTTGTATAATTTTTTGATGTATTGACTTGTATTAGTCAAGATAGCTAGTGGAGTTTATAGATTTGGGCATGATTCATGTATGACAAGAAGAGAGTCCGAGCATGGAGACAATTTTCCACAAAAGTTAATGTTTAATTGGTCTTTCAAACGAAGACTTGGTTGGAAATTCAGGCCCTCTCTTCTTTCTCTTGACATTTTATCGTTGGATTATGACAACCCCAAAGTCTTCTCTTTGGAATTTTCAAGTGCCTGTAAACAGAACAACATATACACTATCCAACACAACTTATCCTAAGCTTCAGCCTTCAGGCTGCCAAAAGACAAACACACAGAGATCTTGCAATGTCTACACCAGCAGAGTAATCGCATCTCTTTTTCGCTGTTACCGATTGTTTGTGGCATTTTTTATGATCCTGAGAATCTAATAATATGATTATTCTGTATTCATCAATTTTTTTTTTCAGATATTACAATTCTCTGCCACCGGTGAGCAAGACATATGGGGTGGCATGTTTGATGACGACAGCTGCCTTTTATTTACAGCTTTATAATCCCCAGAATATTTCTCTCGAGTATGGAGATGTAATCAAACGTTTCCAGGTAAATTCCTTAGTTTCCAATCTATGGATTTCTTAAGTTACATGTCACTGGATCAGAAAATTTTGCTGGCGTAGCAGGTTTGGAGGCTTGTTACCAACTTCTTCTTCCTCGGGGCATTCTCATTTCCTTTCGCATTTCGCCTCATAATAATGTAAGACATCCTATCGCTTTGCCTGTCCTTTGATCTTTACATTTTGTTCTGCTATGTATGATAACTCTATTCTCTAGTCTCTAGTCTTAGATTGCAAAAGTGCATGAACAGAAACATGACAGTAGCCAGACCATCGTATATGTAGACATAATAATTAAAGTTAAATAGATGATAAATATGAAGTCTCTTGCTCTACATTTAGGTCATTTTCTCATGTTAATATCAAACAGTCAGACCTTCTAGAGTGATACGAGAGGTTTGGATTCAATCGTATCTATGCCAAGGTCATTTGGTTAGCAGAAACATATAAAATCACCTTGTACAAAATTGTTCTTGTAATCTTTTACTGTCTTAATAGCATGGTTTAAGGTTGATTTATGTTTTTATGGAATCTAATAGTTGAGTTAATAAATTTCATAGAGCAAAATATGGTGTTTCACTAGAGAGGGGGCCTTTCGACAAGAGGACTGCAGACTACTTGTGGATGTTAATGTTTGGGGCACTATCACTTCTGGTCAGTCACTGCACAATCAAATAAGCACAAAGCTCTATTTGTTGTTCTCTTTTGAAACATATATAATTCTGCATACTAATTGCTTATAGGTGATGGCTGCTATACCACCTCTGTGGACTCCGTTCATGGGGCCTTCCTTAGTATTCATGATGGTTTACATTTGGGGCCGCGAGTTCCCAAATGCACGTATCAACATTTATGGTCTTGTTTCATTGAAGGTGACAACATTCTTGATCTTCAGTTTCATATACACGTACTTGCTGCTTTCCTATTGGCAACAACATGCGAATGATTAGCAGGTTTAAACAATCATTTATTTCGCATTTGTATCTTTATTTGCAGCTAACTTTGAAATTATATACACAGGGCTTCTATCTTCCGTGGGCAATGCTAGCACTTGATTTGATATTTGGGGATCCTTTATTGCCGGATATTCTTGGAATGGTCACGGGACATCTTTATTACTTCCTAACAGTTCTTCATCCTCTTGCCGGCGGAAAGTACATTTTCAAGACTCCTCTCTTTGTGTATCCTTCAAAAATCTTGCTCACTCAGCTTAGCATATATCATGCATACAAATTACTTTTAATTTACAACCTCAATAATATGGTTACTATACAACTTGATAGTGTTTCTTTTTTTATTTAATTGAGTGATCTTTAATAATTTTCAAGTCACAAACTAGTTGCATTTTGGGGGGAGGGGACTCAAGTAAACTCCCCCGTGCCACGGAATCCACAGGCCGGTATTGCATTCCGCGGTAGAAGCTACCGCCTCGGCGGTACCCAAAGCACCACGCCACCCCCGGAACAGACGGAAACTAACTCAACACTTCCTCCTCAGCAACCCAATGCAACAGCCGGTGGAGTTGCCTTCCGAGGCAGAAGTTACCGGCTTGATGGGCGATAATTAGCCAGTTTCAATATTTTCGGTTTTATTCAGGCCACACTGTTACACCACATTTATATGTGCAAACAGTTTGTGGCTCTAGCATTATTCATAAATCAATGAAGCGAGGACATTAATCAATTGAACAGTGTATTGCTAAACTTATTTGTGTTCAAAACTTTGTCATTCAACATCTAAGTTTTGAGATACGTATATGATGATGTTATGTAATTATCGTGATAACATATGTGGTTAAAGGGATAAATACAGGCCTCAACTGATTGTGCATTATTATACGTATATAAGTTCATCGTCCTCTCCGTAACCCGATGCAAGTAACATTGGAGTTGCGTTCTGTAGATACCATAATCAGCACGCCAATAAATGAATGGCACGTGCCATTTGCTTCCGACTTTGCCCGGAGTTGATCGACTCATGCCAGAGTAGACTAGCTCTCTCCAGATTTAGCTAAAACCACCAAAATCGACTAACTTGAACTAAGCATGTCTCATTCGAATATCAACACAAATAGAGACTCCAGATTAACAGCAGATATCATAAATAAAAAAAATCACGTGTTCACAAATTTTTTTTTTTTTTTTAAAAATATATACAACACGCGTCACATCTTAGGACAACGAATCTTCCTCGAGGCATGTGCCTCACCAAAAATCCATTCTTACTTGAGAGTGTTGGAACATCTTTGTAGATGCGTCCACTGCCCTCTATCGTTCAAGCTTGTGGGAGGAACATAAATAACCATCATATTTTCCGCTAATTAATAGTTGATTGGCTATTTTTTCTTTGTATTAAATAACAATTTATTGGTTTATTATATGGACCATCGCTGCTAATGGGTAGGTTCGGTGCAAATCGTGTGACAACGATCGATAACATATTTTAAAAGATTAAACACTAATAAATTGATAATAATCAGGCAGCTTCAGATTTGACTCGAGATTAATTGATGAATGTAACTTTATTCTATTCTAATTTTTATTTTTTTCAAAGGAAATTCGATGGTATCTTCGGCTAAGGTGCTTTAACTGCTCTAGAGGTGGTGAAGGGTTAGCAACTTCGCATTTGGTGATGCCGTTCGTTTATTGATTACATCAAGTATTTTAAATGTTTATTAATTTGACTAGTTCAAGTATGTCAAGTGAACTTTAGTTATATTGAATTTTGATTTGTTGGATTGATCGTATAATTAAGCGGGCGTCAATTATATTAGGCGACTTGCCTCCTCAATATAATTTTGTTCCATGTTTAAGGCCAAAAATTTTAATTTTTTTTTTTTAATGGGTGTGAGAGTTTGTATGGTCACAGGAACTCTAAACGAGATCCATGTGGGCATACACGATAAATAAATTGGTGACAATAATTGAAGTGAATTAATAATTATCGTCACCCAATTGGTCACCTAACACAATGACTAAAATCCCTCATAAGAGAATAACCTAAGAGCATGCCACCGTCTAAAACACCAGAGCACATGTCAAGTGATCATTGAGCTATAATGAAGAGTCAAGTCACCAACAATGTCTTTCATCTTTCATCATCAGGCTCTAAACAAAATCAAAATAAGTAAATTACGGGAAGGCACTTGTGATGCTCGAAGAAGAAAAGTCATAATGATCAAGAGTTAAGGAAGAATTTGACAGAGGTCCCTTAATAGCAATAATAATACTAGCTGAGCTAGGATTAGTGTTGGGGTAAAAGAATTGATATGGATGCGTACGTAATCAAGCTCAAGATAATTATCTTGTGATATCATAATCTCTAATCTCAAGGTGAACGTAACTTTATCTTATTTTTCTTTATGTTTTAATTGGGAAAAAAAAAACAATGATACCATATAAAAGTTTTTTTTTTATTATTATTATCATTAAACTAAAATTTAGATGGGTGAGTGAGAGAGGAGTCATAAAAAGCAAGCTGCACGAAGAGAAGACTTTGACCCGGGATTCATATTTTCACTAATCTTTTTGTACGAGGCGTGTCCCATCCATCATACAGTGCCAAAACGTGCATTAATTACACGACTAATACCCATTGCAGAGTTTTTAAAATTAAAATTTGCAAAAATTATGAAATTAAACTCACACCACAAGTTGATGCTCTAGTGTAAATGAATATAATTAATATTACATCTCCATATTCATTGAATGAATGTACCACCTTATATTCGTGCATGCCATGTCAACTGTTCATTTCTCGCCGACTTGCCGTTTTATATATTTTTGTAATATATATATATATTAACAATTGAGATTTATTAACAAATATAAATTCATACTTTTGAACCCACAACAAGATTGATTTTGTAATCTAATTCAATCGACTTTCTCTAAATTTGAACTAGCTAGATTTTATGGTTATGGAGAATCTTATTCAACAAATTAATTTATTTTATCATAATAAGATTGCGTCAAAATAAATAAAAAATTAAAACTTTTTTAATTTAAAAAAATCTTTTTATATTAGAGATACTACATCAGTCTTATAATAATTTATTAACTATCATATCATATTTTGTGGGCTTGTTTTATATGTGTGCTTAAATTTAAAAAAAAAAATCACACAATTTAATAATTACAGCTAATCCATTGAAACAATAGTTTTTATATAATAACTCTCCCTTAGGCTTACCACCGATAATAATAGAGTTAAGACCTTGCTAAAGTTAATGTTGACAAAATCTTCCGAACTTTCTTTGACTTGTTTTAATATTTTTTTATTAGCTTTCATAGAATATTCTCATTAAATCCTCAGGCAAATTATCTTAAACAAGAAGAGCCACAGCATAGGCAAAACAAAATAAAATAAATAGCTAAGTGGGTCCTTCTGACTGCCTGACGTCAACCGGAAAAAGTACCATAAATAATAAAATAAATGAATAAACTAATTTAATTAGTAAGTACAAACAAAACAAAAAGTCTCTTTGAAAAATACGAAAAGACTTTAACAAAGTGACAAGAGGCAGAGACCAAGATAATCCTTTCTGAGGAATAATAATCATCTCACCACTTGGAATTGGATACTTGTAAAATAAAAAAAAAAAAAATTAACCCATTTGGAAAAAAATGGAAAACAGAATTAAAAATGTAATTAACAAGATGGTCAATGCGTCACGGCTCAGTCGCTGCCTCGAAATTTTATCATTTTTAGTAGCAGCAACAATGAAAATGGCTCTTGTGCTAGTGGGGCAGGGTACTCTGTTTCTTTAATATCCTCTCTGCTTCTTTCACACCTAACCGAAGAATCCTTGTACTTTCAATTAGACTTAGACGAACACAAAAAAATTTCAACTTGTAGAGTGGCTTTATAGATATTGAGATATGGGTTCTTCTTTTTTTTCTTCAGTCATTTGAGTTTTGATGAGTTTTTGTCAACTGAAAAAACTGGTATGCTTTTGCTTTCTGTTTTTCGTTTTTCAAGTTTTGCTTTCTGGGTTCTTGTAGTTTTGTGTTTTCTTTCTGTTTGTGTTCGTGTAAGTTTGGGTTTTTCATTTACATTTTTTTTTCCTCATTCATTTGGATTCTGCAGAAATAAATATGTTAAAAGAAATAAATGCATACTCTGCCATTATTTACTTATCAAATGTTTAACATTTTCCTACCCAACATCATTTAATTACCAGCAAATTATTTCATTGGTGATGAGATAGAATCATCTGGGATATTACTTGGTTATTTATTCATTTGGTTCTCTAGTATTGTCTGCAAAGCAAGAACCTCTTTTCTTTTCTTTTTTTTTTTTTGCGCTTTTGGTTTTAGGTGGTTTCACAAATTTGGACAAATTGAGAATCAAATCATTGTTTATGATCGTATGGTGAATTCAAATTTTTCTAATTTGTTATGGTGTTTTTTGTGTGATGATGCAGAGCATCCTGAGCGTTACATGAAGTAGAGAAATAATGGAGGTAAAAGATATTGTTGAATTGCCAAATTCTCCTGCTTTAAGTGTTGCAGTTGCTGTCAAGGGCAACAGAAAGAGCAGATATGCTGTGTCATGGGCATTGGAAAAGTTCATTCCTCTAGGAATCAATCTGTTTAAGTTGTTGCATGTCCGCCCGAGAATTACTTCAGTTCCTACACCAAGTAAGCGAATCCCCTTTGGTAATTAAATCAAGTTTTAACTTCAATCAATTTTTTCCAGCTCGTTCCATGTATGGATATAAACACTAGAAGCTGAAATCTTTTAAACTGTTTCTGTAGAAGAATTGCAGGTAGTCGGCTCAGTCTCGCCCTATTTTCCAATCTAGCTGTCATGTTCTATGCTACTAATGCATATAGTATGTTAGAATGTTATTGACAGTTGTGGCATTTTATGGCGCCTCAATAGTGATTTTGATACAAAAAAGTTATGGTTTGGTGTTTGAAAAGCATATCTAGAAGAACTTATGTAAGTCCTTAAAGTTAGAAATAAACTGAATGGTTATGACAACTGACTTATCAGCATCTCTGGCCATTGGACATCCAGTGGGAAATTTTATTCCAATTGAACAAGTACGAGAGGATGTAGCAGCTGCTTATAAGCAGGAAACGGAATGGAAGACAGATAGGCTTCTGCTTCCTTTCAGAAATATGTGTGCTCAGAGAAGGGTAAGTTTTGCTTGTTTTTGAATCTTATGATTTGCACGATTATTGGGGAACTGACATTTGGTTTTTTTAATTCTGTATGTAGGTTGTGGTAGAAGTGAAAGTGATTGAATCAGATGATGTAGCAAAAGCAATAGCAGATGAAGTTGCTAGCTGCAATATCAACAAGCTTGTTATTGGTGCTCAATCTCATGGCATATTTACATGGTATTCATCTTATTTATTGGAAGAATATGCAGCTTTTTCATTAACTCTTACTGTATATGTATCTTAAAATTGAAAAAATTATTATATCGAATTGCAATTTAGGCATTTAGCCATTTAGCCATTTACATGCTGTATTTTCTTATGCTTTTACTATTTCATAATTTCAGTCAGTAAAATTATAATTTTTGTAGGAGATTTAATAAAAATAATCTGTCCTCGAGAATCTCAAGATGCGTGCCAAGCTTTTGTACGGTCTATGGGGTTGAAAAAGGAAAGCTGTCATCTATCCGCCCATCTGATTTGGACTCAATTGGGGGCACTAAAGATGACAGTAGTGACACAGGTTGCTCTACCAGCAGTTCCTCAAGTCATAATTCTAGCTCACAGACAGGTAATGTTTCTTTAGTTCAAAGTTGAATTCCTCCTGCTTATTGGTATGAACAACAAATGATCTTGATTCAATAAAAAAGATGTGGTAACTTGTTAAGATTCACCAAGTGCATCACTATGTAACGAAATCTGTGAGATTAATAAGATCTTGGTTAATGGAGTGTTAAGATCTTACATCCACATAAATTCTCTTGGTACACAATAACACAAATTTTCTTCTGTTTTCTGGAATGTGCAGATCTTGGGTCAGCTGTTGCTTCATACTCTCATTTCAGTTCTCCTTCCCTGCCAACGCAGCGTTTGCAAGCTCTTTCAGCCATGAACAAGACCCTTCTTCATTCAAAAACAAGTTCCACAGAGATCAATCATTCACGATGCCAGTCTTTTGATGTTGAGGAACAGAAAGATGCCAGTAGTTCTTGTCTCAGTGGTTCAGAAGTTGGACAGATGGTCAGTCGAAGTTCAAGTTACAGAAGCTTTCAAACTGAAAACCAGGATTGGTCTGATCAAGCTTCCAACACAGATGTGCTTACCCATGATTCTTCTTCTGAAAGCCCGGTAGCTTTTCCATTTTCTTGAGACTCAACTCTAATGGCCATCAGTGGGAAGTGATCCGCCATTTTCATAATCTGCATGTTCAACATGTATTATCTTTCAGTTCAGTAGATAGAGGTTAGTAAGAAATCTATATGCATCACTGATCAAATGTCTTGATTTTATCATATACGCAGGTAGATGTTAACTTTGAGCTAGAAAAGCTGAGAATTGAACTCAGACATGTTCGAGGAATGTATGCAATAGCACAGAATGAGGCAAATGATGCTTCTCGAAAGGTTAGCTGGGCATCCTTTTGACAAAAGTGCATTGTATAATCCCTCTTCTCATCAATTCTGCTAACCAAATGTTAATTGTACATTTTTCTGTGTCTTGGATTGTAATTGATAATAGCAAGGTTGATCTATTTCTATTTCAATGATGCCTCGGTATCAATTCTAAGTTACAATATTGTTTGTTGCTGACTTGATAACGATTTGAGCAGTTACCAAAGACTAAGTTTATAATATTTGATTTCTTATATATATTGGAGCCTTCAAAGATGGCATTCATTTAAGTATATTCATGCCTGATCAGACAGATAGCGTATTCTAAATAAAGGGAAAAAATTTTATCATGGAGCAAGCAAGAAATAACCCCTACTAGAATTATTTGTATTTAGTACACATGTTTGTGTCTGCAGTTAGCAATCAATTTCCCACCATTGTATACTAATATATTCCATTTACTGCTTTTTCAGCTGTATGATCTTAATAAATGTAAACTAGAGGAAGAAACAAGGCTCAGCGAAATACAACTTCTGGAGGAGAAGGCCACAGAATTAGTAAAGAGGGAGAAGGAGAAATATGAAGCTGCAAGAAGGGAAGCTGAATGTGCAAGGGCAAGTGCTGAAAGAGAAGCAGCACAAAGACAAGAAGCCGAGATGAAAGCTAAACGTGAAGCCAAAGAAAAAGAAAAGCTTGAGAATGCACTTAATGGTATGTTCCAGCGGTACAGGAACTTAACATGGGAAGAGATTGAGTCTGCCACCTCATCATTTTCTGAAAACCTTAGGATTGGAATGGGAGGATATGGAACTGTCTATAAGGGTACTTTTCATCATACCGTTGGTGCAGTGAAGGTTCTCCAGTCCAAAGGGAATATCCAAAATAAGCAATTCCTGCAAGAGGTATGAAAGTTCTTTTTTATTAACAAAGGCACATGTTTAGTATGTGTACTAAAACCTCCTGATATCAGCTGCTGGATTAATCAAATGGTGTTTGAGCTTTGATCATACCCCTCTTCTGCACTGTTATTGTGCTAGAACAAACTATAAGATGGGCTTGTGGTAATTCTCCAGGTTGAATACATCTTTGTTTTCTATTGGTTTTCAGCTTGAAGTTTTGAGCAAAATTCGTCATCCACATTTGCTGCTTCTCCTTGGTGCATGTCCTGATCATGGTTGCCTTGTATACGAGTACATGGAGAATGGTAGCTTGGAGGATAGGTTGTACCGTAAGAACAATACACCGCCCATCCCATGGTTTGAGAGGTACCGAATTGCATGGGAAGTTGCCTCAGCTCTTGCATTTCTTCACAACTCAAAGCCAAAACCTATCATTCACCGTGATCTGAAGCCAGGAAACATCTTGCTTGATCACAACTTAGTGACCAAGATAGGTGATGTTGGCCTTTCCACAATGCTGAATTCAGACCCTTCATTTGTGTCCACTACGTACAAGGACACAGGGCCAGTTGGGACACTATGCTATATCGATCCAGAGTATCAAAGAACTGGGTTAATATCTCCAAAATCTGATGTTTATGCTTATGGAATGGTAATTCTGCAATTGCTGACTGCAAAGCCAGCAATGGCAATAACCCACAAGGTGGAAACAGCAATTGATGAGGATAATTTAGCTGAGATTCTTGATGCACAAGCTGGTGATTGGCCTATTAAAGAGACAAAGGAATTGGCTGCATTGGGACTGAGCTGCGCAGAGCTAAGGCGAAAGGACAGGCCTGATTTAAAAAATCAAGTACTTCCCGTTCTGGAGAGATTAAAGGAGGTTGCTGATAGAGCACGAGATACTATGCCAAGTGTTCATCCCGCACCTCCTAATCACTTCCTATGCCCAATACTTAAGGTATGCCGGAACCATTAATTGCTAGCATACTAGTTTTGAATCTCCATCTTATTTGTATTCTTTTCAGGATGTAATGAATGAACCTTGTGTGGCTGCGGATGGTTACACTTATGACTGCAAAGCAATTGAGGAATGGCTTCAAGAGAATGACAAATCGCCAATAACTAACTTGCCGCTACCAAATAAGAACCTGTTACCGAATTACACACTTCTTTCTGCAATTCTTGATTGGAAGTCCAGATAACGTTAACATCTGTCTTTCGTCATTCATGGTTTAGGCTTAACACTAATGGGCATGGTGTTTCTTTTATATCCCTTAAATAAAGACTCTTGCATTCGCTAGTGTTTAGATGCATTAATTTAGGCGTTTAGCTTTTATTGCAGATAGGAAAGCTGGATGAGATAGCATTCAGAGTTGAAGTTGTATATAATCTGAAACTGTAGAAACTCTTGATAGATTGTTACAAGCCTATGTGCGAGGGGGCGCTTATATGATTTTATTTTCATCACAAGCTCAAGTAGATTGAATTCCATAATGTGTTTACATTTTTTCATTTCTTTTCACTTTCTTAATAATTTGCAATGATTTTATTTGCTTGGTTTAATTCTTTTATATATACACCTTTTTTTCTAATTAGTTTTTTATTTACATTATGTCGAAAATTATCATTTTGAAATAGCTACATATCATAAGTTTTTTTTATAACATAATGTCATTTTAAGAGCAAAAAGACACAAGTTTAATAATATTACGACAATAATTTTGTTTTACAACGGTCAGGTAATATCTTTCATTAGTTAAATAAAATTATTTAAAACTTATTCAATGAGGCTTTGAAGCTCATTTTATATTTTAGTACGTTACTCTTCGGAGTCTTTAATCACTATGAAATTTGTACAATAATTTAATGCAATTCGTACGCTCAATTTGTCATTAAGTTTTTATTAATCATGATCTATTTTGTGATTTTATTTCTGACTCTTGCCTATTGTTAAATAATTTTTCTCCCAATCATGCATTTCCTGGCAAGTCTGTAGGAGCTTAATTGGATCACACCAGGTCCAGTCTCCTCCAGGCACGTATCAACCCCTAAAAGTGCCCACTCAAATCTTGCCACGTACACAAACCGACCCCACACGCAAACCACCAGATGGGTCCCACTTTCCCTCTCCCCAAAAAGTGACCAATCAACAAACCCCCCTCCAGAATCTTTCCCTCCAGAATCAGAAAACCAAACCAGAAGCAGAAACCCTAACAAAATCCAAATATTTCAGTTACCCTGTTAATTAATTCAAAATCCGTTAGTTACCTTAGCTCGCACGCAAACAAAATTCACATGAAAGACCAAAAAATCAAAACTTGTTACTGTTTCAAAGTTTCTTCTTTTTCTTTTCCCTTCATTTTCATTTTCCCAATTATAAAAGCGAACAAGGTAAAATAAAAAAAGTCCCATTTTTGTCTTCTAATCTATACCCATTTATAAAAACCCACAATGCCTTTTCTTCTTGACAGCTTTAGATCAATTTCAATGATGGGTTTGTTTAGAATTGTCTTGTTATTCTCGTTAAGTTCGTTAATTTCTCGGGCCTTTTCTTACGAGACAGTCAATGCTCACAACAATCATATTCTGCCCAGGCCTTTAATTCTCAAGTACCCAGACAATTTAATCGAGACCCATTTGAATGAACTCAATGAAGAGGTGAAATTACAGTGTACGACCTGGAGGTTTGCGGTTGAAGCTAATAATTTGAATCCCTGGAAGGCGATTCCTCGTGAGTGTTCGGAGTATGTGAGGGATTATATGATGGGTCGAGGTTATAGACTTGATCTCGAGAGGGTTTCGAATGAGGCGGGTGTTTATGCGAAGAGTGTTGAATTGCGTGGTGACGGGAAAGATGCTTGGATTTTTGATGTTGACGAGACTTTGTTGTCAAATCTTCCTTATTATCAAGAGCATGGTTATGGGTCAGTTTTTTTTTTCCCCCTCAAAATTGATTCCAGGAAAGTTATATGGTTGGTTTATATTGGATATACAAGTTGTTTGGTTGCTGAGAAAGTACAGGTGAACAAAAAGTTTAGAATATACATAAATTGGACTTAGTTTGCAAAATGTATAGTTTAGATTTTGAGGATGAGGTAAAGCTTTAATAATTTCTTATGAAAGAAACAAAGTTAAGATATTAAGTTAACTGGACCAGATGAGTTGTGACGGAATTCAGAAAAGTAGAAGCATATGAGAGTTTTTATCTCTAGAAACCATAATGAGGTCGAATTTTTAATTGATATTGTATTTTGTCCTAAACTAATCGATTTCAGGGCTCTGTTAATTGCACTGACTGGCTCTGATTGAGATATTTATTCTTGTTGATTTTTGTTTTATTTAGAAGGAAAAACTGATTTCTGACATGGGTTTCTTTTTTGGGTACTTGTAGATTGGAGATTTTTGATCCAGTGGAGTTTGAGAAGTGGGTTGAGAAGGCCATGTCACCAGCAATAGAGGCCAGTTTGAAACTCTATGAAGAGGTTCTGGGCTTGGGTTTTAAGATCTTTTTGCTGACAGGGCGCAGTGAGAAGCAAAGGAGTATTACTGTTGACAATTTGATCAATGCTGGGGTTCGGTATTGGGACAAGCTCATTTTGAGGTGACTATTGCATCTTTTATGATCAGTGTAGCATATATAGGATAAATTATGGATTCCTCTGCGACATGCTTTTTGCATCATAGTGCCTTTTTAGTTTGTTTGTTGTAGAGCTCAAATATTCGTATCAAGTACATAGAGTGGTATTTGCAATTTTGTTAGGTATTAGGTGCATTGCTAGTTAAAATTTAATAATAGAGTGGTATTTGCAATTTTATTAGGTATTAGGTGCATTGCTAGTTAAAATTTAATAATCTCTGTTCTCAAGCCTTTGCGAACTCACTTGGGGTTATCTTATGAATATATTTTTGGTTTCTGTAGAACTTTAGGCTTTTTGTCAAAAGGATAAACCTAAACAATTATCATGGTGATTTTCGTTAGGTGCTGATAGTATGATGTATAAGTTCCTTTATCTAGTTGGAGAGCCTTTGTTGCTACTGTTCCGGAACTTATCATGTTTTGAAGTTGAAATGTTAAGAATGAAGGAACTTTCTCTTTTGTGATATTTAGTTCAACTTTAATAATCTTCCAATAGGAGATATTCTAAACCTAGTGAGGAAGGTTTTTAGTTTCAACATGCTTCTGAGGAGATTCCTCTTGATGCACCTAAACTACAAAAGGAAAATAAAATGCTCCGTGCAAATATTTAAGTGTTAGAAAGTATTGAATCATATGACTGTTTGTTTTTACACTGACCTTTATCTTTCACTGTGTGGGAGAAATATGTTTGTTTGAATTTTTTTTCATGCCAGCTCCTATATTCATCTTTGACTCTCTTTCATTCTTGTGAGTGCCTTCTTGTGTGGGGTTGACAAGGGGAGAGATCTTGGAAGTTGCTTCTGCTTAGAATTTTTATTATGTGTGTGAAGTTAGAGCATCAAAATAATATTTGAGGATGGTATGAATATATTTGTCCTTTTTGGGAAGATATTCAGATTACTTTGTCAATACGGTTTTATTTCCTAAGAATTCAGAGAGTTCCTCATTTCCATTATCAGCAGGGGTGCCAGTTATAGTTCCAGCTAGTAGTAAGCCTTGAGGCTTCTTCTTCCTTAGCATCATTGAGTAGCTGTTTTAATCTAGGTTGGTACCATTTTGGTTGAGCAAACAGTATGCCAAAAATGATAGAGCACATTGGCATCCTTTGTAGTTTCTGACAACTAGCTTTTAGGAAAAATAAAAAAAATGTATATGATCTCTGGTTTCAACTGTTTAGAACGGAAACAGAAGAGGAGTCTCAAAAGTGCTCTAAAAGCTCACCTATTGTGCTGCTTTCAATTGCTTAGTACTTTTATATCAAAGGTTGTCTTTGAAGTAAGAAACACTGTTTACCCATCTTGAGATATTTTAATACTATGGCTGTTGCCTAAGCTGAAAGTGGCAAGGTTCTCAGCCTAAGTGTAAACCAAAATGGTTGCATTTGTTTGGAAAAAAAGGAGGTGGTTTTCTGGGTAAGTGGGATTCCCTAGTTTGGAGGGATGGTTACTAGCAGCTTCCTTCAATAGTGATCAGCTTCCTCTTTTTGTATCCTTCAATTTGGTTGTCTGAATGAGTTGTTATCCTTTTTCTTCCAATTTTCTCATCTCAGCAAGCGGGGCAGTGGTTAATTTTCCTTCTCTTCTTTTCTCTGTTTGTTTTGGGTTTTTTGTTCAGATTTTATGGGATGATTGCTAAATGAGAGAGCGTTGGTTAATATAGTTTTCCAAAATTTTATTTTGTCGAAGGTATCTGTTCCCCTATTTCATTATTAGCAGTAATACATATTCTGTTACATGTTTTATATTATCCAAAGGAAATACCTTTTTCCTTAAAAAAAAAAAAGGCCCCATTTATGCACACGTAAAATGCTCACATAAGCTCACATCACCTGATATATAAATATACAGTGGACTTTTTGATCCCCTTTTTTTCCTCACCCACGTGCTGATGAGGTACCCATATACTCATGATCCAGATATGATTACGAGCATAATTATGCATATCTGAAAGGGTTTTCCATGCATATGATCATGAAATTATTGCTTGTCTGCTTTTTGATATACTTGTCAAGAGTAGCTCAGCTTCAATCTGATACCATTCACATTCAAGGTAATACGTTCTACACCCAATAAAACTACTGGCAACATCAGTAATTTATTTTAACTTAGGATATCTCTGGGATGGAGGGGCTATGGTTTTCAATCCAACTGAGCTGTCACATATAAGTGAGAGGGTGGTTGGCATACATTATCTGCCAAATAAAAGTGGGTATTATCAAACACTTGGCTTTCCTGATTTGAAAATTAAGTAGAAGCACAACAGTTACAAACATACCCAAGTTTGTGCTGGTCAATTTTCTTGTAATCATGCACTTCATTTGATCTTGATTAGTGTTCCTTCATTGTTGGGAATTAATTTAGCTATATACTATATTTATATCTCAGAATCAGAGCGAGATGCAATGACGAAGTGATAAAACTCTGATTATTCTGATCTTCAAAAAGGTCCTATGGCCAATATCAGTAGTACATGGTCAAGACATGATAAAAATTTTACTATATCTGTCTTTTATTATATACTAGTGTTGCATGCCAGAATCATCATGCTTCTAATACTTAGCTTTGCTACCTCCAAACTGAATCCTGGGTGCTTATTTAAATACAGGTCCTCAGATGACCATGGGAAACTGGGGACAATTTTCAAGTCAGAGAAGAGAAACGAGATGGTACAAGAGGGATACCGGATTCTGGGAAACTCTGGGGATCAATGGAGCGATCTATTGGGTTCTCCAATGTCCAGTCGCTCTTTCAAGCTTCCGAATCCCATGTATTATATCCCTTGATTGGCGCAAATTGTTAATTTTTTCAATAAAACAAACAGGACCTTTTTCTTGTAACCTGAAATTGTAAAGGCATTAAAAACGCAAATGTTATTGAACACAGTAAATTTATGGTACCAACACAAATGTTTACAATGTGTTGTTGCTACCATCCAAACAAGAACCAAAATGTACAACAGCTGTAGAAAGCAAGAATAAGGCAGCATATTTCTGTTGTCAAAATGTAAATGTACTGGCCCGTTTGTGCTACTGATGACTTTAATGGACTAAATTTCTGATGCTTCATTACTTTTATAGCAGTGTTCTGTTATTAAGAGAGCAAAGAAAAAGGACCACAATATGAATACGGTACCATGTCCGGTTTTTGTCGAGTGCATGAACTCGAACATCATCAATACTGGTCGGTCCCTGCCTGTGCCTTGTGGTTGTGGCAACTGGGTAACAACTTAAAAAGCAAAAGCCATGTGTTTTGTTTTGATTTGAATGAGCATTAACAAGCAAATGCATTACAACTCTCTTGTTTTTTTTTATATGTTTGTAGTGGGAATTCAATTTCGTTACTACTCTGATTGAGGTTCAAACTCTAAAATTTTTGTTTTTATTGAAGAGATTTTATGAACTGAAACACGTTGGTTTGTTTAGCATATTTGATATTTTTCAAAGGGTAATTTTAATTTTTTTTTTCTGTTACTTAATGGATAAAAGAAATATATATATATATATATAGTGTGCTATGCAGTATAACCAAAAGAAACAGTAAATTGGTAAAAAGACAGCTCACTAGGAATTTTCCCACCAAGAATTATAGATGTTGATCCAAACACCATAATAATGAATTCTGAAATGTAATTTTAGCAGGAAAATCATTACCAAAGTTCGTGCAGGTCGTGACATCTTGCGCGCTTTTGCTTTATAAATATTGATTTGTTTAAAACAAAAGGTCTATCTATTTTACATATTAAAATATTAATCAAATTTCTTTTATTTCATATAAAAGTCTTTAAGCTAAAATTACATCCCATCTAATTTGATTTGTGCATATAAGTAAGTCTTCTTGAGAAAAAAAAAAATCTTCAATCTCATCCTAAATAAAATTAGACTAAATTAAAGATAAAAGTATCTCAACAACCCGTTTTAGCCAAAAAAAAAAAGGCACACATTTTCTAATTATTTTAGGCTGTGGATTCATGTGACTTTTACGAAACAATTAAAAAATCAATTAGACAACAAAAATGGTGATGAGATTGATTCTTATTTATTTTCATGAGATATTGTTGGTGAAGAAATTAGGTGAGGTGCTTCCTTTGTCCCTCAAGTGACATGTGCTTTTGTATTTTAATGATTTTTTTTCTCTCTATTTTTAAAGCTATCACTTTACCAATTATTCTATGTTAAAGTGTCCGTTATTCTAATTTTTCAATTTAATTAATACTTTTTTATTATGCAAGGAAGATTTCGAGGATGTACTCGTGAGTTGGACATTTATAATCTTTTTGTTTGATTATATATTTTATATACAATAATGGAGACGATTTCTCTAATACAACATTGCGACAAGGAATTTTGCTTTTGTCCCCGTCTGTCTTGAAGGATTTCATTTTTATAATCTTGTGATGTTAAAAAACAAACAAAGCATGTAAAATTAATTAAAAAGTATACGTTTACAAGTGATTGATTGGCTGTGTATACAGGAGATTTGATTTTTTATCTAATTATGTTCAAGATGAGATCAAGAATTCTTTATTAATTAAATAAAATATTATAGATCATGTCAAACAGTTTAATTCGCAAATTCTCTTAATATATTTGAGATTTGAACCCCTCGCTTATATAAATGAGAAAGAAACTAAATTTCCATTCATTCCAAACTTAAAAAATACGATAAAATTAAGATATAAACAAGATGTTGTGTTTTTGGTTTTAGGTAAAACCAGCACAATTATGTGTTTTAGAAAATTTTTGAACTAGCTTCCACATGGATTATAATGCGAAGAGCGTTTACTAAAAACTGTATAAAATTAAGATGGCAAAATTTATTCGATTATCTTACCACATGATGTATACACTCAAACTAATACACAGTTTTAAAATATCTTTTTTCCAATAATTTTTATAATTTAATAATTTACATGTTTCATCGTCATATGTAAAAGTAATAACATTGGATATTATTGACTTAACATAGTAAATTTCAAGTGAGATGCGCACTAAGTATATCATTGGATTCTTTTTTTTTTTTTTTTTCTAATATACAGATAGAGCAGCATTTAATAACATTTTGCTACTGTATTAACCTGTCATTATTATTACCTCTTACCTTCAAATGCCGGAAATGTCTGGCTTGCGTTTACCTTGAAGATCCTTCTAGGAGTTTTGATGGAGGAGTGTTGGTGGTGGTATCTGCAAAGGCATTTCCACCCTTAAAAGTTAGTTTAGGAGCTATAAAAATGAGAGAAAGTTCGATCTTTCTCTGTTAATAAAATTTAATTAAATTTACAGATTTGTTTTGGGAATAAAATTTGAATGTTTTTACTTGACTCTCAATAATGATAGAGATTAGATGTTTCACAAATTTAATCTCCTCTTTCCATTCTTGGGATTAATCTTATCTCTCTACGGATACTATGTTTTTTTCTTATTTTCAGAGTCCCTTTAAGATTACTTTTGAGGGATTCAAAAGTGATTTTAAAAAGTTTTAAAAGTATTTTGATATTTAGTAAATTTTTTAAAAAATCACTTTTGACAAGATCACCTTATCTTACATCAGATTTTGAAAAGTAAGGAAGGAATAGTTTTTTAAAATTTAATTTTAAAAATTATTTTGTACTTAATATAATTTTATATACGTCCTCATATATATTATAAAAATTTAAAATTATTCTTATTAATTAGGAAATGTAATTATTAACTTTAAAGAGATTATTATTGCTATTATTACTAATTATATTGAGATTAAAAAAATAAAATTAATAATATAAAATATTTATTTTAGTTATCCATTATTATATGTACATAATAAAAAAATATTTTATGTACATATTTATAAATGTTTAAATAAATTTTGTTTAATATTATATTAAATTTAGTTATTTTTATTCTTAAAACGATTTGATAATAAGATTTATTAAACATATAAGACTATTTAAAATTCACAGCACTTTTAAAAATAAATTTTATCATATGTTAACTAATTCTCTTCATAACTAATTATTTCTATAACACAACTAACAACAATTATCTTAAAAGGTATATTATTACCAAACAAACCCTTAATCATCACATCTAGAACATTTTGCACTCTTAGATTGTGTACGGTTTACAAGAGATTAGGAGGGAGAGGAGAGGAATTCGAAGTCCTCTTATATTTCCACCGTTCAGTTTGCAATAATTAAGGGGAAATCAAATTCTATAGACTTCACAATTGCTGTAAACTATGGAATTTGGTTTCCTCTATGATGAGTGGGAAATCAAATTCTAACTTAGCAACAGAGTAAATTTTTATATTTGTCCTTTAAAAAATCATTTAATTGTAGTGAACATATTAAAACGCATGTGGCTATATTTTTTTTTTACCCTTACCAATACAAGAGAGGCATAATTACAAAAATAGAAACTTCAGATTTTCACTTAATTAATTAATCATTTTTTTTCTGAAAAACAAAGATAAAAGTAATTGAGGAAAGAAAACTAGAATTTCATTATTTTAATGTTGAAAACTAAATGAAGATTATCTTCTATATGATGTATATTTATTTATACTTTTATTTGTAAATTATACACGTAGAAAATGAACAAAGATTAAATCAATTCGCAATAAATTTTCTTTCAATTCTACTTGTTTTAATTTTCTATTTTTAGATTAAGTTAATTTATAATTGAATATTTTTCCAAAAAAAATTCAAATCTCTAGATAATATAATTGAATAATAATTTAGACTTTTTTCCTTATTATGATTTTGTAAATTTATTTTGATTTTTTAATTTCACTTAATAACAAATATTAAAATCTTAACACAAAAGATTAAATTGTCCAAGTAAAAAATAATCAATTCCTTTCCATTTAGAATTTCTTGCCAAACTAAATAATGAAAATTGAATTCCCTCTCCCCTCTTCTCCACTCCTCTCCTCTTCTCTCTAATCATTTCTTCAAACCAAACACTACCTTAAAGTGTTTTTAAAACCCCTTTTTATCCGACACATATAACATTGTAGGTGGTCAGGAAAATGCGACACTTGCAATTACAATAAATCAATCATAAACAATTTTATGCAAAAAAATTTACATTTTATAATAAACTTCACATATATGATCATTAAATCTTAGATCTGCGATAGTATGTTCCCAAAAAAAATCAATCCCATTCTATAAATCTATGGGCAGTAAATAATATCTCAAAATATCAAAAAGATCAAAAGATGATGAGAAATTGTGTCTATAAAATGGGACAATAACATTAGACCCTTTTATTTTATAGTTTTAGAAATAAGGACACAGAAGTTCATATTATTAAATAAAATGCTAACTCTAATTAGAGATGGCCAATGTGTGGGACCAACATCATAGAAAAATGCTCACTATGTGCTTGGTGTTGTGCTTAGTTTTTTTTACTTAGTTTTGGTCCCGCACATGTGTTGAGCCCATGCATGCCTGTTATGGGCCATGCTTAAAAGAAAAAAAAAAAACACAAGTTATCTTCATTTTTTTAAGGGGCATGCCAAACTTTTGGTGTACTTTTTCAATTTTATGTATTTTTTTAGGTCAACATGCCTTTAGTTAAATTCAATTGAATCAAAAGTTTAAAATTCAAGTACATATTTAATAATAATAAATTAATAATATTAAGAGAATGAATGCTAACTACTAAGTTAGACCCTCTAGTGTTAGATTTTTTTAATTACTTAGCAACAACAACAATAAATTTTTCTTAAGGTTTACTTTAATTGTTAACTTGAATTTACATAGCATCATATATTATAGTTCATGATAATACTTATATATATATATATAATCTATAAAATCATGATATTTATAATATTATTTATTAAAATCATGATATCATCTATTCATTTAATAAATTATGAATAATAAATTATAAACATAAAAAATTTGGAGTATTATTTCTAAACTAAGAATTAAATGGGTGTAAAAAACTATCGCTAAAAGAATACATTAAAAAATTTAATTTTCAGTTATTTGTAAAATT
Organism: Luvunga scandens; assembly: GCA_030449905.1. Lineage (NCBI taxonomy): Eukaryota > Viridiplantae > Streptophyta > Magnoliopsida > Sapindales > Rutaceae > Luvunga > Luvunga scandens. The sequence goes on from JASUUG010000711.1 coordinate 4,122,975, forward strand.
ATTAAAATTTTCATTAAAAAATAAAACATATTTATTGCGTACCATTTTATGTGCCGTGTTTTAATCTATATTTAATTATATTGTGTTTTTAAAGCCTACGTATCTAAAAGGCTACGTACCTAAAATTTTCAATCCAACCTAGTCTGAATGGTTGACATGCCATGCCCTATGTCCTACCAAAACGTATTCGTGCCGTGCCGAACTCATTGGCCATCTCTAATTTCAATGATAAAAAAATTCTTCTGTTTTCAAGTTGTACACTCATTTCAAAATTAATTATTTTCAAGGTTCAAGATAGATTTACATTCAAGGGTTTCCGAGCAATTAACCTTGTTCAAAGGTGAATTTTTTTGGTTCATATTAATTTTTAGAAAATTTATCTTTGAATATGGATAATTTTATAAATAAAATTTGATATTAAGATCAATTTTATAAATTATTATATTTTATTATAGTATTGCTCCTTATGAATTAAGTTTCTAAATCCATCCCGGCGAAGCGTCCTCTGGGCATGGTAAAAATAAGGTCAGGGACCTATTTGCTACAAATAGACAAACTATGTCCTTATGTTATAAAACATAAAAGATTATTGCCCGGAAATACACGTTTTGAGACAGAAGCGTAACGCAATGCGGGTCCCAGAAAGACCCAATTGAATAATTTTCAGTTTTGATGATGACGCCACGTCAGTGGACCAACGGCCATCAAACAAAAGTTCGCTTGATGAGAGTGGGGGCCACGTCATTAACTCATCCATCTGCGCCGTCAATTAATTTATCGTGGAACTGTGACTCAAACTACCAATCTAGTCCAACCATGGGTGTAGTGTAATGGACACGCGGCTGATGTCAGAAACTTGACATGTCAGGAACACTTTCGGACACGTGGCTGAACGCCACTGCATTCGTAACATTTGGGGCACCTAGTCAAATTGGATGTCCCACGACTTCATCATAAAATTGGACAGTGTCCTACTGTTTAAGTACACTGGTCGTTTTCATTGGTGGGTGTCGTGTCATATATTTCATTTTGAATAAGTAAAAAGAAAAGGTTCCTTGTGCATTTTCAAAATAATAATAATTGTGTGTATTTTGATTTTTTTTTTAAAAAAGGCATGAAATAAAACCAAAGTTTTTAAATTTTAATGTCAATATTAATGTTTGAAAATGACGTTTCATCCCAACGTGTGAGTGTTGATAACAAATTAACAATACGTACAATGTAATGATTTTATGAGTATATAATTATACAAGGTCCTTTAATTGATTAAAATTAATTATCAAGTTATGCTCCATCTTGGAAAGAGAACGGACAGCGAAAATTAACGTTCAAGTTTTTTTTTTTCCATTTTTCCTTTTGATTAAAAATAATGTTCAAATCGAATCATGAGGACATCAATTATCTCATTGGTATTATTTACATTTTGACATTATTCTAGATGGATAATGGAAGGTATAAAGTCATCATTCTAAATACGATTTTATTTTATAAAAATAAACACATTAGTAGTAATATTTTTTCTTTTTTCTTTTTTTTTTTTGTGACCTTTTCCATTTCAGTTTACTTTTTATCATTTGAAAGCATCTTAGCATAAACAATTATTTCTTTTTTTTTTTTTTTTGTGCGGAAGGGTGGGGGGAGATTAAACATTTCATTATTTTGCCCTTAGGTGTAAGTTGTTGCGAATGTGTTTTGCACCTGCAGTCACTTTAATTCGAGTAATAATAAAGATAAAAATTAATATTTAATAGGTAAAATTTCTCATCCTCATTTAAATTTTTGAAAAATAAAAAATATTAAAACTCATTATTTCAAGGCTTTTAAATCCATGCCATCTAAAAATTATTTATTGTAATACTTAAATAATTTTTTTTCTTAAGACTAATATTTTCATTAAACTTCAATTATTTATCAAATAAATAAGGTCGTATATATGTTTGGATTCACATATATATTTAACATTCACCAACAAGACCCGTTCTAATAGTGTTTTTCCTGTTCCAATTGTGTTTTTTACTCCCCATAGAACGATACCTCAAAAGAAAATCAAGATGCACTTGTAATCAAATGATTAAAATTGAATTCATAAATTTAAATGAATTTTAGTCATTTTGAAAAATCTTTGTTTATCAAAAATACAAATTTTATGTGAAAGTCTCAATTGTCCAATATTACCCGCAAGCATGAGAATTGAGAACCCATGATGATGATGCTTCCAATAAAATGTTAGGTACATTTCTAGAAAGGTTTTGTGATTAGGCACATGCCAACTTTTTACATGTATAAAGTGATTGAAAAAAATAAACAAACCATTAAACCTATTTCCACCAATCATGCCATCACGTTGCAATTCAAAAAGCGACTTTGATTACCATTCTTGTGAAGTCTTTTCAATGGATCGGCCTAGATAATTGTAAGGCGAACAAAGGAAGCGATTAGGATGTCTTGGAATTGTTTTGTTTTCAAAGCCTAAAAATGAAAATCATCAAAACTTTAAATGTATCTAACAACCGACAAATATGAGCTTCTCTTATGATTCAAGAGAAAGGCAGTAAAAATGAAGAAAATTTCTTAAATTTTTCTCTCATATTTGATTAGAATACTGACACAGTTTAGGCTATGTTAGAAGCAGCTGGCCTGAACGCCCTCTTAATAATTTAATACTTTAATTCATACATTTAAAACATCATTAAATCTCTTTTGAGATTGTTTTTTACATTTTTGTAAACATTACTAGTTGTAATAACCCATCATGTAAATTCATCGATAAAATTAAGGTGAATCCCAAACGATTAAAGAGTAAATGTTAAAAAAAAAATCATTACTATAGTATTTAGTTTATTTTTTAATATATTATTATCTATTGATATTGAATTGTCCTATGTCATCTTCAACAAAGAAATGGTATTGACTATTGTAATTTTACAACGCTTTGTTAATTTTGGTACAATTTTATAGCATTTGTCAATGATGTTGACATTCTGATTTATGAATTAACTAGACGAAATTGTTGCTCGCCATAGCTTTAACACCGTGACTCACGAAATTATTTTGAACCAACCTGAAAAATAGTTAAATATATACTCACACAAAACATCGTCAAATAAAATTGCAACCCAAAAAGAGTAATGTTGATATTGAAGAAGAACAAAAATTATCGGTTATGGTCCTTAACTGTCCCGTAATGCTTTTGAGAACCAGACAGTAATAGCGTGAAGCACCTTTCACTTTCAACAGCGCCAGGCAGAGAAAACAAAGCAGTCAAAAATAAAGATAAAACAGCACATGGCCCGATCTGTCTTACTAGATTCTGCGAAGTATATTTGCTTTCCTCTCCTTTCTCTCCTCTTAATAACTGCTAAATTGCATTTGCATCAGCGTCCCCTGTTTCTCTCTCTGTCTGTCTCTCATGTTTCTTGATCCAAACTCCAAAGTCCTAACCATTCACGTTAATTTTTTTTTAAAGGAATTAAAATAAAATCTTGGGTTCCGCACCCCTGCAACAAACTTCACATCTATGTTCATCTGATCACCTCCTTGTCCTGTTTTATTTGATATCATTTATTCATTCTTCCTCATAACTCAACTCAAAGCTTACACTTTTCAAACTCTTACACATCACCCAGATCTTGTTTCTTTGTAAAAGTTTTGAATTTGCATGAAATGAGGCATACCCACATGCTGAGACTAGTTCTAGGACTAGCTTTAGCAACTCTTTTGATCATTTTGGTCCTAATCTTCTTCTTTTACCGCAAAAGATTACCCAAAGAGCATGACCACGAAGACTTGGAAAGCAACAAACAGAGCAAAAATGGGGGAGAAAAAGGAGAAAGAGAGGACCTTGTGACTTTTCAAGGAGGTGAAGACCTTACAATATGTGACATTCTTGATGCTCCTGGTGAAGTGATTGGTAAATCGAATTATGGCACTTTGTACAAGGCCTTGTTGCAGAGGAGTGGCTCAGTGAGGTTGCTGAGGTTCTTGAGGCCCGTTTGTACTACCAGAGATAAAGAGTTTGGTGATCTGCTCGAGCTTTTAGGGTGCATTAGGCATCCGAATTTGGTGCCTCTTTTGGGATTTTATGCTGGCCCCAGAGGTGAAAAGCTGCTTGTTCATCCGTTTTATAAGCGTGGGAACCTGGCTCAGTGTATTAGAGGTGAGATTCTCAGCTTTTGTTACTTTCATTTTCTGTTTGGCTCCTGAGAAGGTGGATTTTTCCTCCCCACCCATTTCCTCTGCAACCAACCAGAAAGCTATGATTTTTATCATCTGAGTAATGCCTTGGATTAGATAGTTTCTGTTGTTTGTGGCATAAATTAGAATAAAATGATCCAATCGGGATAGTATTGATTGATCTTGACTAAAATTAAGATTTTTTTCTTTTTTTGGTAGATTGCTCCTGCAAGATCTTTAGCATTTTAGGACTTTTTATTCTCTGGGATTTTGCTTTGATTTTCCATGCAAGATTGATTGCACATTTTGCTTTATCTGGGTTCTTTTTTTCCTTCTCTCTCTCTTTTATTTTTAATACAAAATCTGTAATGTCAATTAGCTAGTGGTTGCTTGTTGGTGTTCATTTTGGCATCTTTTAACTACCGCCAAATCATGAACTTAACTCAGTTGTTTGCCCTACTTAGATTTCTAATTGTGATACATGTAGCTTTTTCGAAGTCTATTTGTGCCTTCTACCTAGCATCTTTAGCCTGAGTTCATAACTTGAATTAGACTGATTTGTGTTCATTATTTAGATTTCTTCAATGCATATGGTCAACTATAGATGGTCACTTAGTTGCATAATTTGCAGTGTCCTTTCCCATCCCTTTCACCTTTATTTAAAAAAGATGGCACTTGTTCAAATTTTTTTCCTCCATCTTTTAAATTTTTGCTTAAAATGGTTAAGGTTTAAAATACTCTAAATGCCTCTTGAGTTTCAACTTTTTCATTCACTGCCAAGTAAGTGAAACTACTTTTCCACTCAATTTTGAGTTGCCATTAGTTACATATTGAAAACACCTTTTTAATTGGGTAGGTGGAAGTGGTGAGGCTCACAAATGGTCCATAATTTATAGGATCTCTATTGGTATAGCTGGAGGATTAGATTACCTACACACAGGATTGCACAGGCCCATAATTCATGGAAACCTCAAGTCAAAGAACATATTATTGGATCGGAATTACCAACCATATGTCTCTGATTTTGGTCTACATCTGCTGTTGAATCCTACTGCTGGGCAAGAAATGCTTGAATCTTTGGCATCTCAGGGTTACAAAGCTCCTGAACTTATCAAAATGAAGGATGCTAGTGAAGAGACTGATATTTACAGTTTTGGGGTAATTATGCTTGAACTAATTTCTGGGAAGGAACCGATCAATGAGAATCCAACTCCTGATGAGGATTTCTATCTGCCAACTTTCATGAGAAATGCGGTTATTGATCGAAGAATCACAGATTTGTACCATCCAGACATGCTTCTATGCAGCAACGGTAATCATGAAAACCTGGCTAGTGAAGAACGAATTCTTAAATTCTTTCAGCTTGCAATGGCTTGTTGTTCTCCTTCACCTTCCCTTAGACCAAACATTAAACAAGTCCTTCGGAAGCTTGAAGATCTTGGAAAATAGGATCTTCGGATTTTTGCTGAATATTGAAGTGGGTATTGGTTGTAGGCCACTTTGACGTTGATTGCCCCATCTTTTATGTATTTGATTTTCTGACATCAACGTGTTCAATGGTCACGACACTAGTGATGACAATGAAGACAACGACGTATAAGAGAAAACATAAACGGGTATCTTCTTTAGCTAATGAAGTTGAATTCTTTGGCTATAATGCAGCAACCGGAATTGTAGAATTGGCGATGTTGACATCTATAGAGAAATTTGGTTACCGGGTATCTTTGCTGACAGTTGCATATATAAGCCATCCAACAAAGCACTGCAGAATTAGGCGATTTTGTTTGTTGATTTTCGGGATTTCTTTATTGCTTAGTATCAGCACAAGATTGTGGACCTTTCCGGTCCCAGCTTGGATATGTGGAGGCAGATAAAATATATGACAAAGAGCCAATTATCAACAGCTAAATTGTCTCTTTTGTTGGACCCCGGTAACCGACCTGTAAAGTGTTTTGGTTAATTGCTTGAACTCGCTGGAGATCACTATGGCTCCAAAAATTTACAGGGACCTTATGTTGAAGCTGAAGTTCTCATTTGCACTCCATAACTAGCGGTTTGGTTCATTCATTTGGCGCATTTCATGATTCACAGTGACGTAAATTTTCAGTTTTGTTCTCATAACTGAACACAAACCTCAAAAATTAGTTGACTATATATTTAACCAAGTACATATCCATCAGACATATTGTCAAAATTTTCAGTCTTTTCAGCATTACATTCTTCTGTTCACTTCCCTCTCTCTGTGTCCTACTTCAGCAAATCAATTGTCTGCCTTCAAATGTTTAGCTGGCTTGGAGAGTTAATGGGCAGTTGGCGGTGGGTGTTTGTTGAATAAATAATGTGGTTAGAGTTAATAAAATGTTTATGTAATTTAGTTTAGTACAATTGTAAATTTTATTGTAACCAAGGAATAAAATAAATAAATAAATGTTAATGTGGGGCTGCAGCCTCACAAAAGTCAACAGAGAGAACTTATCGTGGGGCCTTAATCAATTATGGTAAGAGGAAACATTGCAGTACACGCAAACATGAAACTGACGTCAGTTTTACCTTCATTCTATTTTCGTGTAAGAAGAAATTTCACTGGCTACTTTTTCAGGTGCCATAAAGCAGAGGGCGTCACTTCAATCAGGAGTTTGGCACATTAATGAACTGCTTTAACACTTGCCTCTAAATTGTGCAAGCCAGCCTATTTGCACGCAGATGTGTTGAACGAGTCCTGGGATTTTTTTTCCCCCAAAAAGAGTTCTCTCGAAATGGTAACCGTCTGCTAGCAGGGATGTTAGAGATATCGTTAGCCCATTCCACATGAACCTCATCTAATTCAGACCGAGTTTATGTCTCCTTTCCTTTGAACTGTCAACTACAAAATTAATGTTGTCAAACATCTCAGACAATGTTAGACAATAGCAGAGCAGTAAAAGACAATAGCAGAGCGTATTACTGGGTTGAGTGGAATTTTATAAAATGTACAATGCATGAGTTGGGCTTTCCTAGAAAAGGGGTGAATTTAATTATGAATTGCATCTTTACAATAAGTTTTTCAATTTTGATTAACAGAGTGCCAAAAAGTCTCATTATTCCGCAAAGAGAATTAAGGTAAGGATGCCCTCTTTTGCCTTACATTTTCATTATGTGTGCATAATTTTGTTTTAAATGTGTTGATTCAAGCAGAAAATCAAAATCTCATACAGGGACTGAAATTTATTAGGGAATTGTCAGTCACTCATATTTTACTTGTGGATGATAGTTTGGTGTTTACAAAGGCATCAACCACAGACTGTAGAAACTTGAAGGCCATTTTTTATGGCTACACAGTAGCATTAGGTCAGGTTTTCAATTACGAAAAGTCCTCTATGTTTTTTAGCTCGAGTACAAGCCATAGTCAAACATAGGAGATTAAAAGAATCCTTGGCCTGAATGTGGTTTCAAAACACGAAAAATACCTTGGATTGTCATCTATGGTAGGGACAAGGAAGATCAGATTTTTCAGTGATATAAAGCTAAGAGTTTTGAATAAGTTGTCCCGCTTGCAGAGTAAAAGCTTCTCTTGTGGAGGAAAAGAAGTTCTTATCAAAGTTTTGGTGCAAGCAGTTCCAGCATACGCAATGAATGTCTTCAAACTTCTCCATAGGGCTGGGCAAAATCGGGTTTGGGTCGGGTTTAGATCAATCCGATCAGGTTTCGGGTTGATCAGGTTAGATGAAAATTGATCCGAACTCAACTCGAACATATAACCTGATCTGATCCGATTCAAATATAATTTGGATTGGATCGGATCGGATCATATCGGGTTAAAAAATCGGGTTAAAATCAGGTTGGATCGGATTCGAATTGTAATATATACCCCCATCAACGGCTCAAACTCAAGCATCAAGCATCCACAACTCAAAAGTCAACAACCAAATCAGGTTGCAGCTTGTGAGTTCGAATGAAAAGCTTGAATCAGATCGAGTGCAGATTGGGTGATGTTGGAGGATTGGTGTTGGTTGCAGATCGGGTGATTGGCATTGGCTCGCAACGGTTGCTGCGTCTGGTGGCCGACTACATCTTGTTCCGTGAGCTTTGTGTGTGTGTGTTTATGTTTCATTTGTTTGAGGGAGGCTATGTGTGGGGGCCCTGTGGCTGTTGGTAGTGGGTTGCGAGTGAGAGAGACTGAGGGTGATTGTGGCGCCAGTCGGCAGTGGGCTGCTCACTGTTGGGTGACTTGCTACTTGTGCCTTGTGTTGTGTGCTGTTGTGATGTTGTTAATGGCTAAATCTATTGTTGTATTTGCTTATAAATTGTAATGCTTTGTGTGTATTGATCAGTTGGTGTGTGTTGAGCGCTTAGGAAGATAGGATTATTGGATTAAAAGTTTAGATGTACGAATTTGGGTTGCAGTTTTTTATTTTTTATTTTTTTATTTCTTTTTTTTTTATAATTTTTTTAACTTGATCGGGTTTTCGGATTGAATCGGGTTTCACCTGATCCGATCATGATCCAATCGGGCTGACACAAATATATCTGATTGGATTTGATATACAACTTGATCCGATCCAAACTTAATAATTTTCGGCTAGAATCGGGTCGGATCAGATCGGGTCGAATAATTTGCCCACCCCTACTTCCCCAAACCCTCTATGAAGATATTAAAAAAGTTATAGCAAGATTTTGGTGGGGATCTTTTGAAACTCATAGATGCATACACTGAACTAGATGGGAGAGATTATGTCATGCCAAGATAAGAGGGGGAATGAGTTTTAGAGATTTCTCAAGTTTTAATCATGCTTTTATAACTAAGCAAGGGTAGAGAATATTGCAAAATCATGAATCTCTAACGACAAAAGTTTTGAAGGCTAAATATTTCAAGCACATTGGATTTATAAAGGCAAAACTGGGGTCATGCCTTTCTTTTGTTTAGAGAAATATGTTTTGGGGTAGACAAGTGCTTCATAATGGATTAAAATAGAGGATAGGGAATGGGAGTCAAGTACCAATATGTAAGAATAATTGAACTTAGAATTTGGAGCTCTCTAGAGAAGCCAATCAGTCTGGTTTGCAACCTAGTGCATTACTGGTAGATCTCATTGATGAGGAAAATTAGTGAAGGGCTAATGATTGCTTAGCACTTCTCAAGGGAGGTTGTATAGAAGATTTTGAAAATTCCACTTCCAAGAACCCTAAGGTAGGACATATTGATTTGGCATTTTGATAAGCATGGTAATTATTCAGTTAAAAGTGGGTACCAGCTGGCTGTAAACTTAAAATTTATAGATTATCCAAGCTGCTCAAATAGTACAAAAGCTCAGTGGAAGGTTATTTGATAGTACAAAAACTCAATGGAAAGTTATTTGGACAACTGACATTCTAGAAAAAAATGAAAATTTTTATGTAGAGGGCTGCTTAGAACATGTTACTAGTAGCTAACAACTTATGAAAAAGAAAAGAAGTGAGAAATCTAGTTTCCCAAAGATGTTGCTGTAAAAGTTAAGATGCTTTTCATGCTTTGATGGAGTGTAATGTTGCTTGTACGATGTGGAAGTTGACAGAATTCCATGAAGATGTCAAGTGGATAGCTCACCAGGATATGTTGAGTGTGCTGTAAGAATTGGCGAAGAAGAGGAAGAAAAAAAGATTTAGAGCAAATTATTGTTGTTTGTTGGGCTGTCTAATATGCAAGAAATTGCTTTATTATATAAGGCAAGAAAGAAGATCCTAAAGTTTTAGCAACAAGAGCAGAAACTATTGGGGAGTCAATAAAATAGTCGATAATCATGGAAACCTCCCCCAAATGATAGGTACAAAGTGAATGTGGATTTAGCTATTCAAGCTTTAGATTTGAAAGTAGACTTGGAGGCAGTAATTACAAACTCAAAGGGCAAGATAATAGCTGTAGCAGTTTAGGGAGTCCCCTATAGAGGAGATGTAGCGAACATGGAGGCTGAAGCAATACTCTTTGGGATTCTAGTGGCTCAACAAGCAAATTGTGTGCCACTAATAATTGAATCAAACTCCAAAGAAATGGTGAAGCTCTATATGAACAGAAGAAGTAGCATAACTAAAATATAATGGAACATTGAAGAAATCCAAGCAAGCTTGAAGAGCCAAAACTGGTTCTCTATTCAACAAATTCCTAGGAAGTACAATGCCATTGCTCACTCCAAAGCTAAAGTGACTTTATATTTTGAAAAATTAGGTATTGGGCTAGATGACTTTCCAGTTCAAATCATGATGTTATTGTCAAAGTTTAATCAATAAAGAGCTTTCTCTTAAAAAAAATGTAAAACAATGCTACAAATTCTAGAAAAAAAAATATACCTATGATATTACTCATTAACTTGTGACATTCATTAGCCAATTAAAGTCATTTATTATGTTCTTCATGTAGCTCATTACATAATAGCCGCACTCAATATCTTCTGATTGTTTAGGGGCCTATTTGCAATTAACAAAAAAAAGTTCAATATAATTATAACAATTAAAAAATTGGTTTTATTATACATGCTTAAAGTAGTATATTTTACTTTTATAAATTTCATTTTATTACTAGAACTCTGTTTTTTTTAGCTATACTATAGTGTGAACATTGTCATACACTTGTGTGGAAAAAAATATTTTATGTTTGAAATATATTGAAGATAATTCAGTTATAAATGGTAGCAAAAAAAAAAAAAAAAAGAAATAAAGGAAGACATACCTTGTAACAAGGTCAATTAAGTTAGGATTGGGAGTGCTCGATATTAAAAAAAAAAAAAACACTTCTTTTTTCATCACATCAGTAACAACCAAAACCCAGTGGAACCTATAACACAAGAAGGCTAAAATAATGATGATGATGATGATAGTAACAATAAAAATAAAAATGATGAAATATGCTAAAATCAATAAAGATAGTTAAGCATAAACTTAAAATTTAAAATTACCATACCAAGGATTGTATGGCATAAAGAAGAATTGACCTTTATTTGGTATTCTTGAAGAAGAATTGACCTTTATTTGGCATTCTTTAAGCACTTGCAAATTCCATTTACTCCAGCAGTTAAATTTTCTTTTGAAACCAAATTTGTGTTAAGGTTATCCCACATCGGCTGTGTAAACCCCAATGGTTCTACCCTTTTGTGGAGGGACCATGGAAGCATACAACATCTTGAAATAATGCATGCAAAATACCAAACTTCATTAACAAACAAGTATTTAATTCCTATATGTTGACTACTAGAGAATGTATATTTATAAAAGATAAAATCATCATTTTGCATTTCAAGTCTCACTAACATTTCTACTTTTATGTATTTAAATATTTTAAACTTTGATAGTGTATGTTTTGTTATAATTTGAGTATTTTATATATATTTAGGGTACTTTGGTCATTTCATGATTAACAAGAAATTGAATAACAAAAACAGACAGCATTTTTTAGCTCAAAATAACTAAAAACCTTAACAAGCAAATAGAGGGCAAAATCATAATTTTAAGATTTTGGTAAGGCCCAGCTAAGTGGCATTGACGATGATGTGGTAGTATTCTCATAAACTAAAAAATGAGCTTATGATACATGTAATACACTGAATCAATGCTAGTTGACTTTGGCATTGATTAATGATGTGGTAGCATATTATTAGATCAAAAGACACGCGTACGTTACATGCAATTCATGAAACCACAACCTTGGTGACATGTTTCACCCAATCAAAACTTGCCACGTGGCACAATCTTGAGTGTTTGAGTTGTTTCCTCCAATGGTCATGATTTATCATTGTATCTATAAATTGGGGGTTTTTCCACTAATTTGACAGCTCTAAATCTAGATGTGAGCTCCATTTTGTATAATTCTCACTTTATCTTATATATTTTTTAAAGTATTTTAATAAAATTATTATTTTACTTTTATTTAAATTATGAGTGACTAATTTAATTTCAAACTTAGGTTAAAGGTAAAACCTGAACATGATCCATTGGCTTAACTTGGTAAGTTTATTTACTTCTTTCTTTGGTTTATGTGGATTGTTTTAACTTATTATTAACAGACAATAATAATCTTCTTTAGATTTTGCACAGTATACCAATTCCTTAGTACAAGATCATTACTATTTGGCACGATGAACAGTTTACACTATATTTATTAGCGATAAACTCTCTTTTAGTATTAGTAGTTCATCTTGATTCGGTGTTGACAGAGAATGTATTTAAGTTATTTAGCAGACGGTCTTGCCATATTGTCGACAGTAGGATTATTACCACCTGGCACAAAGTGTACTTGACACCACATTTAGCGGAAGATTATTTCTCCTCGACACAATGAGTGCTACCATATTTACTAGAATAAGGACTATGAGGATTTGAAATACTCTCTCATAAATTAATTGGCACTAAAAAGAAATATTAAGTATGAATCCAGAAACTTAATTGTTTCATCTTTAATTTATTCATGCTATCTTTTTAATTTAAATCTTAATCCTGTTAAAAAATCACATCAAACCAATTTACATATAAACTTGAAAAATTAACCATACTTATAATTAAATCTACCACTTCGTGGAATTAAAACTCGTTACCATTAATCTATACTATAATAGATTTATGTGCTTGCGAGTATAATAAAATTTACAAAATACCATCTAAATGAAAATGTTAGCTTTGTGTAATGCCTACAAAAAATTTCAGCCTAAACGCCCAAGATTTTAGGTCCCAAGAGCCCAAATCCATGTCAAGGTGTGCTAGCTTGGGTCGATTCTAGAATTTTCCAACACACTCTAGTACATCTTATCACTTATCTATATTTAAAATCTTCCTCACTTGTGTATACTTATAAATATTCAGATACTTGTAGCAAGTTGCATAGAGTTCTCTAGATAGCAAATTGAATGGAGTTCTCTAGAATGGGCAAGCTTCCCTTATAAATAGGGCAAACACTTGCCATTTTTGACGCAATACACCAAGCAACTCAAGCATACTTACGAAGCTCTCTTGCATATATTCCTTTGAGTAATATAATTTCTCTTCGGCTATATTGCTCTCTATTCTCTTTAACTTTTTTGTCAGCATCTTTACTTAGCTAGTTTGAGAAGTTTGGTAGGCTTACTTAGCAAATTTTGTACTAGAAATTATCTAAGTACCACATGGGTTGCTACATAAAATAATCATCCTGTAACAAGTGGTATAAAAGCTAAAGATTGTACCCACACAATCTAGCTTACCGTAGAACAATGTCCAACCTTGTGATTCTTAGTATACTGAGAAGGAAGCTAGAGCACGCCTTCATCGACTCAAGTAAATGGGTAGTATTTATAACTATATCAACGAGTTCATTACCCTTATGCTTGAAATTATTGACATGTGTGATAAGGACTCTCTTTTCTACTTCCAAAATTGTCTTAATAATTAGGTTTAGCAGAGCTTAATAGGCGTGGCATCTAATCCCTTAATAATGCCATTTGTCATTGTAAAATCATGAACCGACTACTTTGCCCAACCCAAGAACAAGAGGCCTAACTAAGGTAAAAGTGGAGGAGAGGGCTGTAAGGACAAAGGCAACAATTGTAAAGATTAAGGGTAGAAAAAGCCTCATAATAGTAAGAGCACGTCAAACAAAGTAGATGCAAAAAAAGAGCCACTCAAGCCTCGAAGCCCATGCTTCATATAAAATGGCCCGTGATAGCTAACAAATATATCGAAAAGAAGTAACTTAATGCACTCTTAGTTTAACTCAAGAGCAACTTCACACTATCATCGAAGGAACCCCAACCTAGTATGAGTTCACTCTAATGCCTCAACGTACTTAAAGGCCACACATCGGAAGTCATATTAATGAAGAAAGAGATCATGTAAGTGATGGTGTTCATTAATGGCTAGTTCAATTGTGCGCTACTCGAAATTAGAACGACGCATAACTTTATGTTTGAAGATGAAGCCAGGCACCTAAGCTTTAAGGTAATAAAGAAGAATGCACCATAAAGGTGGTGAACTTTTATTCCAAGCCAATTGTAGGTACTATCCAAGGCATGTGTGTAACACTTATGACGTGAAGTAAAAAACTTAATTTCTTCATCGTGCCTATGGATGACTTTAAGAAGGTCTTTGGCATATAAATCTTTATCCAAGTCCATGCCTTCTTACTGCCAGCCACAAACTCTCTAAGCATCATCGACAAGAGTAAGGTATGGTTGGTCCTCATCAGGCATGTAAAGTAAAAAAAGAAGACGATCTTAGTTATACAATTCAAGAAGGCTTACAAAAAGGATCCAAGCTTTTTAGTGTCCATTTAGGAGTTGAATGAGGGAGAAGATTCTAGAAACTCTCTAATCAAAGTCATTCTATGAGTACAAGTCATCCTTGATGAGTTCAAGGATGTTATGCCTTTTAAGCTTTTAAAGAAACTGCCAAGTATAAGCTATCCTTAAAAAAGGCTATCTCTAAGGACAATATTCTTATTCTTTTAGACCATACAAATTCTTTCTAAGTTCAAATGGATGCCTTTAACTTTACCATTGGTGGAGTCCTTATGCAAGAAGGCCATTTAATAGCATTCAAGAGTTGAATGCTAAATAACACGGAGCACTGCTACATTATGCAAGAGAAGGAGATGATGGTCATTATCTACTATTTATAAGTACGATGACACTACTTGCTTGCCTCACACTTTATAATCTTAATAAATAATGTAGCCATGAGTTACTTCCAATTATAAAAGAAGTTGTGGTAGGACTTTCTTATAATATTTGACTACCAGCTCGAATGCAAACCGGGGAAAGCCAAGGTCGTAGTAGTGTACTAAGTCATAAAGTCGAATTGGAAACTTTTAGCATGAGTCAACCCAAGTCTAATATTATTTTATGCATAAAAAAAGGCCTCCAGCAAGACCCTTTATCTAAAAACTTGTAAGGAAAATTACTCAAGGGTAAGACAAGGTGATTTTGGCAAGACAACGACATCCTATTTACCAAAGAAGATCAATTATTTGTGCCTCAATAGGGAAAGTTATGAAGAAAAGTTATTAAGGAGTGCCCATAACTTAAAGTGAGCTGGTCACCCTAGAGTTGAACGTATGACCGCACTAATCTAGGCATCGTACTTTTGGCCACACATATAGGACATTGAGATGTAAGTGTGGACTTATCTTGTTTACTAATAAGAAAGATGGATCACTAAAATGCAATAGGATTATTAAAGCCTCTGTTGCTTGTATTAAGGCCATGGTAAAGTGTATCCATAGGCTTAACTTCGTACGACTTTGCAAAGTCTAATGGACACAAAAGGATCATGATTGTTGTTGATCGTTGTAGCAAGTATACAAATTTCATCGCCGCACCAGTCGATTATAAGCTAATGAAGTTGTCTGTTACTTTATTATGCATATCGTGAAGCTATGGAAGTTCCAAAGAACATAGTGAGTGATCAAGACTGTCGATTCACTGGTTGTTTTTGGACAAAACTCTTCAAGTTATTAGGAATCGACCTCAAGTTTTGGACAAGCTTTTACCCACAAACTAATGGGCATACTGAGTGCATCAATAGTCTTCTTGAAATATATCTAAGGCACTATATGAGGGCTCATCAATGAGATTAGATGAAGTTGCTAGATGTTACCAATTCTCGTATAATCTTCAACGGAGATAGATGATAACTCTATGAAATAATAGTCATCATAATACTTTTAAACTTAAATTAGTGGTACTTAAAGAGTAAATGATGTGTTTTTATTGTATTTTAGTTGCATTTTGCATGAGCATACATTTATTTAATTTTTTATAAATTGAGTTATTTGAGAGCATTTTGTGCTTAGATTATATGTATAATTGTAAGTGATCGAAAACTTAAGTTTTAGTGAAGGAATTCTGCTTCAACAGATTTGCAGAAACATTGAAAGATGTTAACTACAGAAGAATTGAATCAAATATGGAACATAGCAGATGTTGTAACTGTTGCTGTAACAATCCTAGAACATTGTCAGAGAAGATTTCACACGAGATAATTAAAAGATGGGAAATTATCCACCGACCACTTGATTTTTTTAACTTTTTCAAAAATACATAATTTTTTTTTTCCTGAATTACACCTGAAGTTACAATTCTTTGTATTTTTTCACTTCCGTCTGTTGATCGTTAAGATTTCGTTAGTTTTTTTTTAACAAAATAACGGTTTTGCCCCCCCAAATGTGAAATTATAATTTCATCTTATAGCATTAATTTTGGGGGGCAAAACCGTTATTTTGTTAAAAAAATAACAGAATCTTAATGGTCAACAGACGGAAGTAAAAAAATGCAAAGAATTGTAACTTCAGGTGTAATTCAGGCAAAAAAAAAAGAATTGTGTATTTTTGAAAAAACACAAAAAATTAGGTGGTCGGTGGATAATGTCTCTTAAAAGATTGCGATATAAAGTTTCCAAAAATGGAGGATGTATGCCATGCACTTTCGGTTGCCTTAATTTTGAGTTATAAAAGGAGCACTCATGAGAAGAAAAAAGGAGAGCCATTATTCAAGGAAAAATCATAGAGGAAAAAAGAAGAAAATAGAAAATAAGAAGGTTTTGAGAGCTGCAACAAAGGACTCACAGTGAGCAAGAAGGAGAGATCACAAGATTAAGCGGACTTCAACTTTTTCTCTTATTTTCTATTTATTCACAGGAATGTATTCGATGGGTGAAACTAATTTATTTATTGCTCTATCGCAAATCATAAACTGAATTTAATTGTAGTTGAGTGCTAAACAATGTTAATAGATGTTTGATTAATATATGTGTGTTGTTCTGTGTTTGCTATAGCATTTTGACCTAATTGTATTTATTTCGATTCCCTATTTTGGCTGACCACCCATTTAGTGGATACTAGTAAAGAAAAAGCCTAAAAAAAGTCTTACTTAGTGAAACTAATTAAGGCAATACTTGATTTTAGATTATGTTTCTCACGTTGAGTAAATCTCAATTTAAATAGGGTCATGCTTGATATAAAATTAGTGAAGAACTAGACATAGGGATTCACCTTGTAAGATAAATAAAATCTATACCAAGTAATACTATATTTAATATTTGCTTAACAATTGGTCACTGTTGCAGTGTAGGCTTAATCTCTTATATAATAGGTGTTAGTGCGCAAGTGTACACAGCAAGTAGTATAATGATAAGCATTTGAGTATCTTCTTTATAATGATTGATACTATCAGAGTTGCTACAACAATTAATATGGTGCAAATTTAATCTAATTAAATTAAACTCTTTTGTTAACTAAATTAAACTAATTAATCTAAATAACAGAAAATAAAATACAATAAACTAAATTAACATGTCTTATACTAGAAAGTAACCACTAGGAATGATGTAGTTGAGTGAATCAACTTACTTAATGACATTGACTATTTTTTTGTTACAGTACTATTGCTTAGCAATTACTACAACACTGGACATAACTCTAATGCATCCTCATGTGTCTCCTATTGGATATTCTATATCTATATGTAACCTAACAATGACTAGTTGTTATGCCAACACAAGATATAACATTATATGATCAAGGTTCCCAATACCCTACAAGGTGAATCCCTATGTTTAGTTCATCACTAGTTTTACATTAAGCATGACCCTATTCAAATTGAGTTTAACCCAACTTAGGAAACTTAATCTAAAACTAAGTACTGTTCTGTTATGATTTACTAAAACAAGACTTTTTTAGGCTCTTTCTTAGTTAGTATCACTAAATGAGTGATCAACAGAAATAGTGAATTGAAATAAGCATTATCAAAATAAAATAATATAGCAATTATGCAGCAACACATAAAATCAGTCAATTAACCATCAAGCTTATTTATCATTCAACCACAAATAAATTTAGCTCATAATTTGTGACAAAACGTAAATAAAAATAGTCATTACTAGTGTTTCTTTGCCTTTGAGTTTGTTGGTGAAATCCAGGTGGTTGAGCGAGTCTATTTTGTTTACTGGTTGTTGCAGCATGCTAATTCTGATTGCTTCATGAGAAATTTGGGTGTTGTCTCCATTTAGGATTATAAGTGTTTGAATATGGATTGTTATGCCCCTATTTGTTGAAATTGTCCACATAATTTACTGAAGCTGGATTCCCAGGACAAGTCTGTTTTGTTTGCTAGTTGTTATAACATGCTAATTCTGATTTCTCCATGTGAAATTTAAGTATTGCCTCCATCTTGGATTGTAGGTCTTAGAATATGAATAGGTATACCTTTGTTTACTGAAATTGCTCACATAATTTATTGAAGCTGGATTTCCGGGACATTTATCAAATGACCTTCTCTATAATCGACACATGATACCTTTATAACTTGATTGGCTGTTGCTGGAGCTGTAGTTAAAGCCTTCACCATGTTTGTCAGTGAAGTTACTTGTGCTAATAAAGCTGTTAGGACATCCACATTATGCATTTCAGCTGCACCTCTTGTTACAACTTGTCTAGTTGATAATCACTGATAATTGTTGTTAGCTATTCTCATTAAAATCTCATAAGGTTCATTGTGCGATTTAGATAACAAAGTTTTATTTACTAAAGCATCTACCATCAATCTTGTGCTTGGGTTGAGACTATTATAAAAGCTTCTAGCTATATACAACAAGGAATACCATGATGAGAACATCGTCTTAACGACTTTTTAAATCTTTCCCATGCATCATACTAGGTCTCATCTTCTAATTGATGGAAAGATATAATCTCATTTCTCAATTTTGCATTCTTAGTGGGTGAGAAATAGTTCAGTAAAAACTTATTAGCTGAGTTATTCCATGTCATGATTAAGTTTGGTGGTAAAGAATTTAGCCACGCTCTTGCTCAATCCCTTAAACAAAATGGAAAAAGTTGAGCCTTAATACTTCTTGCAATGCTCTAGCAATCTTAAAAGCATCACTCACCTCCAAGAATAATTTGAGATAAAGATAAGGATCTTCTGATGGTAGTTCATTAAACTAACCCATTATTTGTAACATCTGAAACATTACTGGTTTAACTCAAAATTATTTTCTTGGACTTCAGGTTTAACTATGCTCGAATGTATGGCTTGAGGAATTAATACAACATAGTCTCGAATGGCTCTATCTCTATAGTCTGCCATATAAATGATATTATTTTCTGGTTGCAGAAAAACATGTTGTCTATTCTAACCTCTTTGGGCATTCAATAGTTGCAATTCTCCTCGGTTGTTCAAATCTTCCATGTCTTGTAAGTCATCCATTGCTACAATAGCTTTTGAACTTTTTTGCTCTCTTCTTAATCTCCTTACATTCTTTCAATTTCTGGGTTAAAGTGGAACTCAATCTATTTTTCTTTGCGCATGCAATGGTTACTTGAGTACTTTACACAAGGAAATAATTAAACAATAACTTAAATAAATACTACAAAAATTAATTTCATAAATCACAATAAACAACCAATCCTCGACAACAACGCTAAAAATTTGTTGTGATGTGATTTAATCTCTTATAAAATGGGTTGCAGTGCACAAGTGTACACAATAAGTAATAGAATGATGAGTATTCGAGTATCGTCTCTACAGGAATTGATGCTATCAGAGTTGTTATAGCAATTAATATGGTGCAAATTCAATCTAATTAAATTAAACTCTTTTGTTAACTAAATTAAACTAATTAATCTGAATGACAGAAAATAAAATGCAATAAACTAAATTAACACGTCTCACTTAAGAAAGTAACCAATAAGAATAATATAGTTGAGTGAATCAACTCCCTTAATGGTATTGACTATTTTTCTGTTACAGTATTGTTGCTCCAGCAATTACTACAGCATTGGACAAAACTCTAACACATCGTCAGCTATCACCTGTTGGATATTCTATATGTATATGTAACCTAACAATAATTAGTTGTTATGTCAATACAAGAGATAACATTATATGATCAAGGTTTCTAATACCCTACAAAGTGAATCCATACGTCTAGTTCATCACTAGTTTTGGATTAAGCACGACGCTATTCAAATTGAGTTTAATCCAACTTGAGAAACCTAACCTAAAACCAAGTGTTGTTTTGATATGATTCACTAAAATAAGCCTTTTTTAGGCTCTCTCTTAATTAGTGTCACTAAATGGGTAGTGAGCCGAAATAGTGAATTGAAATAAGCATTATTGAAACAAAATAATATGACAATAATGCAGCAACACATAAAATCAGTCAATTAACCATCAAGCTTGTTTATCACTCAACCACAAATAAATTTAGCTCATGATTTATGACAAAAAAAAAATAAAAACACTTTTAGCCATCATATACGTCCTCATAAATTAAAGAAAACAAATAGAGTAAAGTTAGAAGCGAGTGACCCTTCTAGATTCTTGATTTTTTCTTTCTCTTGCCTACAATCTTCTTGTTCATCCCTGGAATTTTCCTTTGCTTCTTTGTTTTCTTTTTCTTTTCTTGATTATTTCTTATGGTTGTGTGCACCTTTTTTTTTTTATAGTTGAAAATTAGGGCAACTGACTTCTTTATGGCGTGAATCCTTTATATTTGAAAACTCTAGATTGCGTCTTTTTTTTCTGAGATTTGCACTAAATTTTCTCTTTTGTTGCTCTAGGATTGCTACAGCAATGGTTACTACAGTAACGACTATAGCATCTGCACTGTTTCAAACTTGTTTTTCACTTTTTTGTAGCAAATTTCTTTTTTCATTTTTGCAAGCTCATTGCACAACATTCCTTTCTTGAAAATTACACTTTTAGTTGTCTACAATTAAGCACATGATCTAAGCACACAATTTACTCTAAAACAACTTAATTTATTGAAAGTAAACTAAAATCGATGATTATGCAAAATTTAACTAAAATGAAATAAAAACATGTCATTTACTCTCTAAATAATCTTGATTTAAATAGAAAATTGCTATGATAACTTTTATTTCATAGAGTTAACAGTAACTGTTAGGTTGCATTAGATATAAGATATCTAATAGACGACAATTGCGAATGTATGGGTGATTTTACCTAGTGTTGTAGTGGATGCTGTAGCATTAATATTATAATTGAAAAATAATTGATGCCATTAAGTGAATTTATTTACTTAACTACTCTATTTCCATTGGTCTCATCCTTGTGTTTATCATGAAATTTTTTTAATGCATTTTATTTATTGCCTTTTTAGTTTAATTAGTTTGTTAATTTTATAAATTGTCTTGTTTCACTTAGAACAAAATTGTACTATTAAGATTGCTGTAGCAGCTCTGGTAACATCAGTCATTGTGGAAACGATCTGAATACTCATCAATATATTACTTATTGTGTACACTTGCGCATTACCATCCATAACAGTAGAATTAGTTCTAACAATAGGCTTTTTGCAGGAGCCCATTTGAGATCATCATGGGATTTCAGCCCATAACTCTAGTGTTATAGCATCGACATATGGAGGTAAAAGCCTTGTGGCTCACAAGCTCACTCGGGAGTAGCATGAAAAAATGAATATCACTTGAGCATATCTCGATAAAGCTATGGGGAAAATAAAAAAGTAGGTGGACATAAGAAGACGCCATATCTAGTATAAGGAAGACGACCAAGTCATAATCAAGCTTATTGATAACTCTACGAAATGAGAGTTATCATAGCATTTTTAGACTTAAAATAAGATTATTTAGAGAGTAAATGACATGTTTTTGTTGCATTTCAGTTATATTTAGCATAATTACCTATTTTAGTTATTTTTAATAAATTATGTTGTTTTGGAATAAATTGTGTACTTAGATTATATGCTTAATTGTAGTTCAACTGGAAGTTTACATTTCATGGAAAGAATGCTGTGTAATAGGCTTGCAAAAATGCGGAAAGAACTTAGCTACAAAAAAGTGGAAGCGAGTCTGGAATAGTTCAAATGTTGTAGCCGTTGCTGTAGCAATCCTAGAGCATCAAAAGAGAAAATTTTAGTAAATCTCAGAAAAAAGACATGATTTACAGTTTCTAAATCTGGAAGATATGTGCCCTAGACTTCCGGTTGTTCTAATTTTTAACTATAAAAAAAGCATACACTCAAAGAAAGATAGAGAGACGTCAACCGCAAGAAATAACTAAGAAAAGAAAAAGAAAACATGGAAGAAAAGAAAAATTCCAGAGCTGAACAAAATATTGCAGGAGATAGGACGAAGAAATTAAGAATTTATAAGGGCTACTCACTTCTATCTTTATTTAACTTGTTTTTTTTTTTATTTGTGATGATTTATATGATGGTCAAAACTATTTTTGTTTCTGTTTTGTTTCCAATCATGAACTAAATTCATTTGTGGTTGAGTGATGAACAAGCTTGATGATTAATTTATTGATTTTATGTGTTGCTGCATGATTGTTATACCACTTTGTTTTGACAACACTTAATTTAATTCACTATTTTAACTGATCACCTGTTTAGTGATACTAGCTAAGAGAGAGCCTAAAAAAAACCTATTTTAGTGGAACGTATAAAAAAAATACTTGGTTTTAGATTAAGTTTCCTAAGTTAGGTTAAACTCAATTTGAATAAGGCCGTGCGTAATCTAAAACTAGCGATAAACTAAACATAGGGATTCATCTTGTAGGGTAGGAAACTTGATCATATAATGCTATATTTTGTATTGGCATAACAATTTATCATTGTTAGGTTACATATAAATATAAGATATCCAACAGGCGACAACTGAGGATGCATTAGAGTTTTGCCCAATGTTGTAGTAATTGCTGTAGTAACGGTACTATAAGAGAAAAACAGTCAATGCCATTAAGTGAGTTGATTCATTCAACTACATTATTCCTAGTGGTTGCAATCTTGCGTGAGATGTGTCAATTTAATTTATTACATTTTATTTTCTGTCATTTAGATTAATTAGTTTAATTTAGTTAACAAAAGAGATTAATTTAATTAGGTTGAGTTTGCACCATATTAATTGCTGTAACAGCTCTAATAGCATCAATCTCTATAGAGACGATCTCGAATACTCATCATTGTATTACTTGTGTACACTTGCACATTGACACCTATATTATAAGAGATTAAACCTACATTACAACACTTATACTTAAAAAGTTCAAGACTACGGAAGGTTCATAAAGGACTAATGTGGCGATGCGAAGACTTTTTCTAATTGTCCGATGTGTGGCTCACATCTTGTATTAACTCCGACTTCCACTAAGACTTAAGATTCATCTGGTTTTCTATGTAAACCTTCTCAAGCCATACCATAGAGTCACAAGAGACCCAAGTTGTGGTGAATCAAAACATGCCCTAGCAGTTTTGGTCACAATGTTCAACAAATACGCCAATACATCCTTGTTGATTGAGTCATTTGTAGAAAGGGCGTACCAACTTACAATGAGTACTTGGTCAATGAGTACTTGGTAAAGTGGAAAGTCCTCCTTGATAGCGAAGTTAGTTTTAGGAATGCGAAGAGGATGTATGGCAACTTGTGGAGCATATTCAAAGGGTTAAGCATAAGAATACGATGAGAACACTGCAAGCATAGATAAGGAGAAAAGGGAGTGTAACGGGTCATTTAAAATATCAGCCCAAGCTCTCAAGTTTTTGAGCCTAAGAGCACAAATCCATGTTAAGGTGTGCTAACTTAACATGATTTAAAAATTTTCCAGTACACTCTGGCATAACTAATCACTTGTACATATCTTAAGTCTTTTACAGTTATGTACAGTTAGAAATACCTAGATATTTGTAGTAAGTTGTAAGTTACATGGAATTTTCTAGAAGGGCAAGCCTCTCCTATAAATAGGCCATGACACTTGCCATTTTGGACACAACACACAAAGTAACTCAATTATACTTGTAAAGCTATATACTCCTTTGAGTGATATACTTTTTCTTTAGCTATATTTCTTGACCTTCTTGTTAGCTTTTCCGCAAACATGTTTGTATATCTAATTTAAGAAGTTTAATAAGCTTACTTAGCAGCTTTTATATTAGAAATTGTCTAAATGTTGCACAATTTTTGTGCAAAATACTTATCCTATGACATTCAAATGTCTTGATAGATTTTTGTGTGCGTCAAAGTTTTACTATATTTTAAAAGTGGATGTCTACATGAAAATTTGTGTAGATGATCAAACCTGAGCATGAGTGAACTTATGTAGACTTCAATAAGTAGAGGCTATAATGATAGGGCTTAAGGCTAAATTAAGGCTAAATTTTATTGACTGAAAAAAAAAAAAGAACAAATCCTAATCCACAATCCAAGAGGTAGGTCAATCTCTTCTAAAACTCTTAATCACTCTAAAATAATTTAGAAAATGCACATAAATCCTAAATGACTCCTTAATCTCCTATTTATACCTAAGCCTTAATTAATGAATAAATAAAATTACTATTTATTCCTCCGTCACGCCAAAGACTTCTGCCGATATGGCCTTAATTTTAAATAAACCGATCTTTTACCTCAAACCATATGTCCCTCTTTTATCTGTTGACCTGTTTTTTCATTATCTACTGCACCTTAGATAGATGCCTCTTAAACTCTTCTAGTATTCAATTTCATTCCTCCAAATATTAATCTATCTACGATATAAGTGTCGAACCTTATCCATAATATACTAAATGCAAAGGATCACACCTATACAAGGTCTTAAAAGGAATAGTTTGCATAGCCATGTGATAAAAAGTATTATACCAATACTCTATACATGTTAACTACCTTGCCCACTACTTAGGCATATTTGACACAAAACACTATAAATAGGTCTCTACATTTCGATTGACTATTTAGACATATTTGACACAAAACACTATAAATAGGTCTTTACATTTCAGTTGACTACCTCAATTTGTAGGTAGTAAGTTGTGCTCCTTTTCAAAATTGTACCCTACATCCTAAACAACTCCCTTAAAAAATAGCTCAAAAAAACTTTATCCTGACCTGTTACTATCGACTCTAAAATTTTATGTAGATATACTATCTCTGATATAAACATTGCTACAATAGTCATAGTAGTATAAGGGTGCCGTAAGGGCATGAAATAAGCATATTTGCTTAGTTGATCGACCACCACCAAGATCACCGTGTACCTATCTGACTATGGCAAATCCATCGTCACCTCCTCCCAAAAATTATCGGGTTGTGATAATGGCTGCAACAACCCTTTCAGTGCCATTGCCATGTATTTGTGATGCTGACACATAACACACCTTGCTACTATCTCCTCGACATCCTTTTTCATCCCCACTCAATCCAATTCTACGGTAAAACACTGATAAGTTTTTAGAACATTAAAATGGCCCTCAATAACACTCCCAAGAAACTTTTGCAACAACTTAAGTATATGGGGTAATGTCTTCGACAACAAAAGACATCATTAATATAACATTTGCCATTCATCAATGGAATAGATCGAATATATTTGTTCCCGGTACAATAACACAACTCGGATCTTTGCAAAGCACTTCTCTGACTCAATCTTTTATGACAATACGTCCCAATCCATCACCAAAGGCACCGATAAAGCTACCAACTAAGGTTTCTTTTTCAGTCGCAATAAGTCATCTACCATCTTATTCTCTAACCACAGTCGATATTATATCTCAAAATCATAGCTTAATAACTTTGATAACCAGTTTTGGTGTTCTTTAGTCACTATCTGATGCTCTGATAGGAACTTGAGACTCGACTGATCGATTCGAATGATGAAAAGTCACTTTAAAAGGTATGACGTCTTGTTCTAAATTGCTAACATAATCGCCATAAGTTCAAGCTCATAAACTGATTTGAGCTACACCATAGCTGTTAACATTTAGTTTAAGTAGGCAATTGAGTGTTTATTTGCATGAAAACTTGTCCTAACCTATATTTCAATGCATCGATTTCTTCAATAAACAGTTTGCTAAGCTATGATAATACTAGTACCGGAACAATAATCATGGCCCGTTTTAGTTTTTTATATGTATATGTTGCTGCTTCCCGTTATTGAAAACTATTCTTCTTTAACTGCTTTGTTTGAGACCATGCTATGGTGTTATACCCCTTCACAAACTTTTGATAGTATTCAGTAAACCCAGAAAAAACCTTTAACTCTTGTCTTAGATAAAGGCCATTCTAGCATTGTTGCTATCTTAGACTGATTTGATAAAACTTCCTTAGTTGACACCACATGCCCCAAATACTCTATCTCGTCTGCACAAACAAGTACTTCTTTTGATTAGCGTACAATTGATGTTTCTGTAACTCTTTCAACACTAACTCTAAATAACCCATATAATCCTCTAAAGTGCAACTGTAAACCAAGATATCATTAAAGAAAACAAGGACAAACTTCTTTTAATAGGGTTGAAATACCTTATTTATCAGTGATTGAAAAGGGGTTGGCGCATTTGTGCGGCCAAACGACATGACCAAAAATTCATAATATCCTTTGTAAATTTGAAATGAAGTTTTATGCACATCCTTTGGTCGCATTTAAATTTAATGATATTCCAACTTCAAATCTATTTTTGTAAACACTATCACCCCATGCAACTCATCCAACAACTAAATGATCACTAGAATAAGAAACGTATCAAGCATCATTTCCTTATTTAAGGCTTCATAATCAATACAAAATCTTCAGCTCTCATCTTTTTCTTTACTAACAAGATTGGGTTTAAAACTAAACTTACGCTCAGTTGTATTATCTCCGCTTCCAAAATTTCCCTAACTAGCCTCTCAATCTCATTTTTTTTTTTATTTTGGGATACTAGTATGGCTGAACACTAATAGGGGAGGTCCTTTCCCTTAACACTATCAAATGCTTATGTTCCTGTCATGGAGGTAGGCCACTGGGCATCTAGAAAACCACCCAAAATCACTCAAACAGTTGTTGAATAAGTTCTAAAAAAATCATTGGTACCTCAGTTTGCCCCCCTCTCAAGCTATATAGCTCCACTAAGAATCCCTATCCTACATCTTGAATCATCTTTATCATGGTTTTAAGTGACACCAAGGTTTTGCTTAAACTTGAATCACCCTGTAGCACTATCGCCTGACCACTTACCTGAAACTTTATTGTTAATATTTTCCAATTCACTTTCATCTATCCCGGCGACTGTAACCACTTCATTTCTAAAATTATGTCTATACTTCCTAAGTCCAACAGTAAGATTAGCCCCCTACATATTCCTATACTCTTCTCTACGTTGCCAGCGCCCATCATCACAAAAAAACTATTAATGTGAATTAAACAGAGTCTCAACCTGTCTACTACTCTATTAGAGATGAAATTGTATGCCTTACCACTATCTATTAGTACCACCACATCCTACTTCCTTATTCTCCCATTTATTTTCATTGTGTGATTCGATTTAAACCCCACTACTGAATTAAGTAAGACCTCAACTACATCCAAATGGGAATGTTCTTCCTCTACCACCTTTTTATTCCTTGGCTTCTTCTCTGCCTTCTTTCATATCACAGATAGTTAGGACTTGTAGTATTTATTCTTACATTGATGCTCTAGTAAAAATTTCTCATCACATAAAAAACACAATCCCTTTGCCCTTTTATTTTGAATCTACGTCTCTGTGAACCATTTAAAAGTCACCCTTAGTTGTATGCCACTATTTTGATTCCTTTGGCAATCTCTTTATATCCCCATCATTTGCATTTTCTAGCCTTTCTGTGGTGTGCTTTGGAACTTTAATTGAAATCCCAAGGTTTGAGTTTTTTGTCGTACTATTGGTGTACTATTTCGGTATAAAAATTTGATTGAATTGCTCATATTAACTTATTTTGTTATGTTATGATCCTTAATCATCTATGCCAACTCCATTGTCTCCTTTAACCTTCTCGGTCTCACCAAGTGTAGCGTAGCTCAGATTTTCAACTTCGATCTCTTCATAAAATTCCCTTCCAACACCACCTCTAAGATTTACCCTAAACACTCAAACAGTAATTCCAAATTTTTCCTATATTCCACAATCGTTCTCTCCTAGGTTAAGGAAAAAAAACTGTTCATGGAAATCTCCCTTTTGAGAGACTCGAAACCTCTCTAACAATTGGTCCTTGAATTCACCCTACGACTTCAATGGTTGTCGTTGTTCTCGCCATTGAAACCACACAAGAGCCTTTCTCTCCAAACATAACGTTGCTGCCATTAGTTTTCTCCCTTTAAAAGTCCAATAATGGTGAAATAGTGCTTTATCATGCACACCCATCCACAGACATCCTTGCCTTTGAAAATACGCATTTTCAGCTTTCTTACCTTAGAATCTGCCCTAAATTGAGTTTGCCCAACCCAATTTCTTGCCATCAAAGGTCTCTAACCTCTTGAATCTACTTTAGTTTCTATAAATCCCAAAGACTTAGTCCAAAATTCTCCTTGTCTAGCCCTATATTGGGCTGAAATCCCTTGCCCTATTGTATTTCGGTCATAACCACTTTCCCTTTTGCCAGAAATCCCTCCTCCTAACCGTCCACCCCCAAATCTAACTTATCTAGACCTAAAACCGCCCTACCTAGGACTAAATCTAGCCTACCCAAGTCTTGCCTCACCCCAAACACTCCAGAGTCACCAAGCCCAGTCACCTAGACTCTTACGCCATCGCCGACCACGGGTTCTGTACTGTCGAATCCTTCTCAGGCCATTCTGCCATGGCTCATTGATGGTGTTGGTTGTAGGTTAAGGTGGAGTTCCATCAATTTCAACAACACGGCTTTAAGGAATGAAACTTGTTGTTGGACAGTGTTAAATCACTCGTTAATAGTGGCCTGAGCAATCCCACCTCCGCTTCCAATTTCTCTTTAAGTGTGTCCACCTTTTTCATACCATTGTTCAGAATTCTTACTTTGACCACCTTTTTCATACCATTGTTCCAAGATTCTTGCTCTGATACCACTTTGATAGAGCTTAAGGTTGAATTAGGGTTAAATTTTATTAATTGAATAAAGAAAAAGAACAAATCCTGACATGTAATTCGAGAGGTAAGTCAATATCTTCCAAAACTCTTAATCATTAGAAAATAATTTAGAAAACTCCACAGAAATCCTAAACGACTCCTTAATTTCCTATTTATACCTAAGCCCTAATTAATGAATAAATAAAATTACTAAACTGCCCCTATCCTTAAAATTACTAAACTGCCCCTACCCTTTTATATTTGTTCTTAGCATAAGTTTTCATCCGTCTAACATTTTTCCCTTGTTGTTTTAGATGGTTTCGCCGTTTGGTGTTGGGTTGCTAGGTTGCTTCAACTATTTTGTGTTTTCAAGTTTCTTTTCTCCTCTGTTAATTGTACTAGCTTGGACTCTTTGTGAGAATGACGAGTGTTTCTTGGCGCCCCTCTCTTCTTTACAGGTGTATCTTTATCCTTTTCATCCTATAATGGAACAAAGTGTGATCGAACCATTAATGCATATTGGAACGTAGATTATATACGCATGCATCACAAGAGAAATCCAAACCAATAGCAGACCATATTCAATGCAGAAAGTTATTAGCATTCCGGCAGCCTACTCATCCTAGTTATTGTACTAGATAGAAAGAACTTAATTGCTCATAAAACCAGTTAATATACTCTCATATATAGTTAATTTTGCTTAAATCTACCAAATAATAAGCATTTGTTAAAATTACTTCCTTTGATCCTGCTTTAAGTTTCATGTACATGCAGTTCATAATTGAATCATCTAAATATATTATTTAAGATTCTTATCAAAAAAAAAAAAAAAAAACAAATTTGCATAATTGCATCATAGCATACAAACATTGACTGACAGAAAAATCTATTGTCGCCGAAAGCCTTTAAGTCATTTTAACAAATAGAGATCAAGATATTATAAGACTCTGGGGCTGCTTATTTTTGACTTATTATTCAGTCATTCGAGTGTTTCAAACGTGTTTATTTTTTTAATTTAATACTGAAATTTTTATTAAATATGTGTAAATAAAATTAAGTTTAAAATCTTAACTTAATGCTGAATGAATTATTTAAAATTAAAAAGCTCTCAAAACCACTCTGACATAATTAATCTAATTCCTACCATATAAAAGCTCTTTTTTTTTCACAATCAATTATTTATGATAAAGATTTTTAATAAAAATTTTAAATCACACTTACTACCGTCAAATAATTTTTTTGTTTATTATGTAAAATAAATCATATATAATATTATCATAATTTTAAATAATTTTCATAACCTATTAAATTAAAAAAAAAGGAAATTCCTTTTAATTTATAATTGAACAAGCTCTATTCATTTTATCAAATCATTTTACTTGAAATTATTACTTTGTCAAATTATTTAACTTGAAAATATTTCTTTCACGTAAGTTATTTAAATACAAGTAGTTTTTTTAATGTATTTAAATACAAAATTAAAGGGCATAATCGTCTAATTACTAGATTTAAGGTCTTCATATTCAGACGGTTAAAAAAACTTAAATGTCAACATATAATTCTAACGTATGCATTCATGTCAATTAATTCAAATTCATATGTATTTAGTCATTAAGCCGAAAAAATAAATGCTACCTCAGCTAAAACCACTCCATGCAGTGCGACCTAAGCTTCAATGATGGAAATGTCATTCACCAAGTAACCACACTCCGGATTCTTCAGACTTGCCAACGTCAGCATACTTCGGCATCCCTAGGAATAGCTGAAGGGTGTAAAAATATAATCAGCTGGAAGAGAAAAAAAAAACACTTAAAGATTAAGCATGATAAGGACACTAATGATTAATTATAAATTCCTTGCAATCTTTATAACGTGGCAATTGCTTTTCTTACAAGAAATTGTATATAATTTTAATTAAAGCCTGATCACCATCGAATACAACCTTGTCTCCATATGAATCTGTAGTACTCAGATAGCTCAACTTGGAGAGCTACCAAAGCACTGCCCAGGATTGAAGGTCAAGAATGACCAAATTGCATATCACTTCTTGGATCAACCTTGATATTCTTCAAGCTTAAGCAAGCAACTTATCATCAAATCAATGAAAATCAAGAAAGCAAAGATTGATCAAAATACACACACACTCAGAAGAAGAGACTGTTTACGTGGTTCAGTTGTGTACTTAACACAACTTACATCCACGGGAAAAGCCACTAGGAGAAACTTTGTTATTGATTCAAGTCAGGATTACAGAGCCTTTTTTCAGAGATGAATACAAGAACAAAGATTACACTTTTCTCTCTCTCTCTCAAAATTCCTCCAGAAGACTCTCGATTTCCTCCTCAAAACTGCCTCAACAATCAGCATATACACCAGCTGAAAACAAACCCAGTTTTCACATATAGAGGCCGCGTGTATAACGAAATGTAACTGATTTGATTCCCCCTCTCACATGCTTTCTCACGTGCTTCACTTAAGCTAGCTCAAAATGCTTTTTCCCGATGCCGTTTTGGATTATAAGTTCAACACATGACCAGCTCGTGACTTCCTGAAGCATTCACAACTAACTGAATCGCTGCCGTTTAATGCTTCAAGTTTTGAATTCATCAATTTAGTCAACAGAATCTAACAATTTCGGGTAATTCCCTGTGTGTAAAATTCATTGTTTAATCTTAATATTACACGTTTGAAGTTCGTACATACTTGAAAGTATTTCATTTGCTTGATTGAGAAATAAGTTACCTGCTAAGATTTGGGTGCCCGTGTTGAATTAAATAACAATTTTCTCCACAGGTAACTTAGACAGAGGGTGGAACTGTATATAAATTTATTTAAATTAGTTTATAGGATGAGCTATTAAATAATAAAAGAAACAAAGTTTATGAAGTTTTAATCATATAGAATCTAGGGTTTCTAAACCATAATCCTTGCTGAAGCCCCGCCGGGTGGGGGGGTGTTGGTGGAGAGGAAAAAGAAAGGAATCCAAATCTACTTTCCTTCTACGGTATAAAAATATCTTTAAGCTTCCTAAAAATTTAAAATAACTTTAAATTGAAATTTGGGCCCATAAACAACAAAATTTGTCAAAACTATGGTAAAAGAATATTGCCGGCCATGAGTTTGATTTCCGTTATTGAAAGGTTGAAAAAGAGCTATTACTCGCCCAAATCCGAGTGGGACATATATATTAGCTCAATCTCAACACAATAGTGTCCTACATTTCACATTGGGAATTACCTCAATGCGTTTGCTTGCCGTGTTCTCTTTTTGATATCATCATAACTCAACCCAAAGCTTTTACACTTTTCAATCTCTTACACATTTCTCATATCTTGTTTGAACGTAAAAGTATTGAATTGCATGAAATGAGACATACCCACATGCTGAAACAAGTTCTTGGACTAACTTCAGCAACTTTTTTTATCCTTTTAGTCCTAATCTTCTTCTTTCACGGAAAAGGATTACCTGAAGAACATGACTTGCTCCTAAGAAAGTGGATTAAAGTATATTTTTAATCCATTTCCTTTGCAATCGATTTGTCATCTGAACAGCATCTTAGATTAGCTATTTTCTGTTGTTTGTAGCATAAAATAAAAATGGTTAAATCAGGGTAATTTTGATTTTAACTAAATTATAGAGCATTACATGGAGATTTTTTCAGATTGCCTTTTGTAGATCTTTAAGATTTTAGTACTTTTGATCTTTTGGATTTTGCTTATGTTTTCCATTCAAGATTTGAGTACAAATTTTGATCTTTAACTTGATTCGGACTGATTGTTTTGTGCGAACCGTGACTTTTAACTTCCATATTACTTTACTGTCTTTGAAAATATTATAATTAAAAAAAAAACCAATAAGACAATATATAATTCATCTTGACAGTTGTCGAATATTAGCAATCAGATTAGGTTAATAACAAATCTTCAATCATGTACTGTTGTTTCAATAATTTATTTGCGCATAAAAATAATAACTTGAAAGGGAACAAGAACGGCCGGCATGACGTAGCTAATGAAGGGATATGTAATTTGAGTAAATAAACTAATGAAGGGATCAGATTGAAGGACTAGGATCCCAGATTGAATTTAGTAGACGCTTTGCATTTAAAGGTTTTTCAATAAATTTTGCCCTTGTGCAACTTTTTCGCGTGCCGTAAAGGAATAAAGCAGAGGGCCTCACCTGAATGTTGAATCTAAGGTTTGACTCATGCGTTAACTGACTTAACATTTGCCTCTAAATTATGCAATCTGCCACCTGGGAGTCCCCCACTTGTTATTTATGTAGAATCCCATGCATTTATGATAGAATGGCTTTCATTGGAAGTCAACTATGACTAAGTCATAGCGGATTTATAAATGTGAAGGATGAAGTTGATGCAATTGCTCATTCATTTAGGGAAATGAAGCCAGATAAAGAGACAGCTGAAGTTCTTGATAATGTCATCTGGTAACAAAGAGTTAGCAGCTGATGATGCCATCGCAAATCATGGTGATCTGTTAACGGAAATCCTTGTTTGCTTACCAGTAAAGTCACTTGTTAGATTCAAATTTGCATCTAAACGCTGGGAATCTCTCATTTCCAGTCCTCAATTCTGTCGTCGCCTTTACCCCGACAGTCACAAAGTCTCAGGCCTCCTTATCTTGCACAAGAGGTCTGGTCTCATTAATCCGGAGCACGATTTTGTTCATCTCGGAAACGAGCCAATCAGAGCTCCCTTTAAGTCCCTCACTTTTTTGAACCATCCTTCAGGTTTAAGAATCTTACAATCTTGTCGTGGGTTACTATTTTGTTCAAGCTTGCGCAACAAGAAATTCGACCATGACTATTACATCTACAATCCCACAACCAAGCAGTTTGTTGAGCTTCCTCAACCGGGTGGTAGAGTCTATGGAATTAATATAGCTTATGATCCTGAGAAATCCCCTCACTACAAAGTTGTATGCCTTCGTGGTTCTGATTCATCGGAAGGGAACAAGAATGGCTTTTCGAGTTATCAGATTGAGCTGTACTCATCTGAGACGCGCTCCTGGAGAGTCTCTGGTGATCCTTTTACTAGACATATTGGTATGCAGTACGAAAATGGAGTGTTTTGGAATGGTGTCATTTATTGGATAAATTGCCACGATACTTCCTTGCACTTCAAGGTTGATGGGGAGCAACTGGGAGAAATGCCGATGCCTCCGGCTCAAGTTCGTGATGATTGGATATCTGGTAGAAGGTTCAGGTATCTAGGAGAGTCTCGAGAGCACTTGCACCTTGTTGAGATATATGATCCTTGCGCTACAAAATTTGAGGTCTACGAGATGGAACAAGACTATTCCAGGTGGTTTGTGAAGTATCGCGTTGAGCTTGATGGAATAACTGTTGCATTTCCGGAAATGATTAGCAGTACTTTTTATCCAGCACACATGGATTATTATAGATATTCTATTCTCTGCATCATTCGGGAAGCGAATGAGGCAGAGTCATATATGGTCTTGCACATACCCGGTAAGGTCATACGCTACAACTTTAATGATAAGTCTTTTGACAAAATCTATGATTTTGGTTCAGGTCGTGACCAAGGCGTTCGTTACTGGGCTTCACTGGTTGAGTGGGTTGATGTTTATCAGTACGTTGAATCTCTTGCTTGGGTTCCATGACAGTTCAATTGCTACTCAAAACAGTTTGTGCTACAACGTTTGTATCTGCATCTTATGGCCACAAGTTTAGTTGCAGAAATTTTGCATGAATAATCAATGAAGTTGAGAAAGTTCCACTTCTGTGTTTATTTTATTTTATTTTTTTAATGAGAGATGACTCAATGGTGAGATTAAATGAATAATTATCTCATAGGAAACGATTGACCAAATAAATGGTGTTGGAAGTATGTTCTTTAGGCATCTTATGGTATGAACCGGTCATTTCCCAGCCAATTAATCAAGATTGAAATTTAGTATATTCATTCAAAGATTCTTAGCATGAAAATGGCAATGAGCTCCCAATTTTCTCTTCCCAAATAAAGCTACGAACAGGAGGCGCATACAAGAAAACACAATTTTCAAACATAATACAATGGAGATAACCTAGACCAAATCTTCGTTTCATATTTATGGCCATAATGAGAGGACTCAAAACTGGTTTTAAACCTTACATTACTTTTAATAACGAAAGTTGTAAATGATTTATGAAATGAAAACAAAAGCACTACCAAAGTAGCTTTGGTCCACGGGTGGCAATTTAGATAAGGATTTGTTGATTCTATTCAATTCAAAGTGAATTAAATGGGTTTGGGTTTAAAAGAATTAATTCGTTTAATGACAGAGTGAATTTGATTCGATTCACAAATTAAATAAATCGAATTTAGGTTTGAGAATATCAATTCTTTTATTTGTTTAGAATACGTTTAGTAAATGGGTTGTAAATGAATCAAATATGATCCATTCATTTATTATTCGTTTAATTAAATTACTTAATCCTTAAATATATATGAAAAGATATGAAACTTTGAAGGCTAATATAGTAATTATAAATGATAATAAGTTTATATTTTGTTAGATGTTTAATTTGTAGTCTTTTTATATTTTATTTTACTTTATTTTTGTTTGTTAATTATATTTTTATAAACGAATTCATATTCAATTCGATTTGTTATAAAATAATCGAACAGTAAATGAGTCCAAATTTGATTTGATTCATTTATTAATTCTGAAAAATTAAAATATTCATTTAATAAATGAATCAAATTTGAATTCTCATTTTTCAATTCATTTAATAAGCAAATCCAATTCAAATCAGGGGATTTTTAAACTAATTCATTTATGATTATTCGATTGGTTTATTGTTTTGTCCGTTTTGTCGCCGCTAACCCTTTGGACTAACGAACAACAAGAATCATTTGCTAAATTTGGGTGGGCGTCATTAGAGGAAATATCACCACAGGCAATTAACAGTTTGGGGCTTGTTGGGCTCACATGGGCAGGCCGAACCCGAAACCCATGGGCCAATAACCAAAGGAAAGGACAAAAAATGAAAAATGGTGACGAGGCAGAGGCTGTGTGAAAATTGGTACTCTGGGGGAACGTTTTGGATTTTGCATGGAATTGGTCTCTCACTTTTGTGAGGATTACAAACTGCCGTAAAAGTAACAGTTGATCAAGGCTAAAAATATTATGTAATGATAACCGTGCCTACTGGCCCTTAAAGGTTTTCCGACAGTGATCATATTTACATGCACAATCTTTTAACACAGCAGTATCATATATTATACACTCCACACAGCGTAATAATAAAATAGGCGCTATTGGTCTGCTTATTCCACATTCTCTGTACTTTTTTTATTTTTTAATTTTTTTTTCCTTTGGAAAAGACATTCCATGTAGTGATAGATGCATGCTGGAGAGAATTAAGTTACCTTCCAGGATAGCGGGGCTCTGAAGGGCCCGGTATTGTGCACATGTAAGCACCAAGCGTTGAAAATGCAGAAACTAGAAGCAGTGGCCTGAGGGAAAGCTTTTTGAAGGGAATTACCGCCAATGCTATGGAAAAGAAGAAGGCAAAGGGATTGATGGCAGTGACTAATAGGATGAAAATGGGATATTGATTGACAATCTGGCAGATGGGATTCAAGCTAGAATTGGTTTTGTAGCCTGCTAATGATTTGCATCCCCCGATCTTCAATGCTGCGAGGAAGGTTATAATTGACAGCAAGGTTAAAAGAAGCAGCAGTTGAAGGATGTGGCTCTGTGAGGACTCATTTTCTGTTTCCAAAATGGGCCAGGTGTTCTTCAGACGTGATGGCTTGTACTTGACCAGCAATGAAATCCCTTCTTAGCTTCAGCTTTAGCTCTCCAAGCTCCAACCTCTAGTTGAGTCATTTTCATTTCAATATCAGTCTTGGCAGATTGTGGCCACACACATGAAATGTCCAAAGCTGTGAATTCAGCAGCATCCGTGGCCTTAACCTTGGCTTTGGAGTTGTTAGGATTTTTCGGCCTGGAAAAGTTTTGTAGTCGTGCATCATATGTATAAAATAACCAGAAAGTGGGGAAAAAAAAAGAGTAAATAGATGAGAAAAATTGGCAGCAAGTTTAAAATGAAAACTAAAGAGAGCATGTGCAGATAAATCTGTTTACTGTAATCTTGGTATAATTCATTTGGTTTTTTCATTTTCGAAGTTGTTATTCAAACCAAGATTATTTTGTGCTCCATGCTTTTACATGACAACTACATGCCGTCAAATTGGTTTAACTTTTTTAATATTTTCAACAAAGAGAGAACTTGGAGAGTCTGAAATATTTTCAGTAATAATGGTCGAAGAAGTTGGAAGGCTTTGTGACGATGTGATGAAGAAAGCAGAGTTTGAGACAGTACACGAGAATTATGATGATGAAATTTAGAAGCTAACTGAAGGAAGAACAAAAGAGACTGACGTCCATCATGTTTCTTTTATTAGCCTTCTAACCATCGTCAATCTTGGAACATCGCACAAGAATCACGAATCTCCGCCAACAGAGGAGCTTGCATTAGTTGATTTCACATTACCATTTCAGCCCTTAGTCCCTGATGATTTTTCAAAAACCTGGACGGAAATGACGCATGAAGAATACAAAAGACCCGAGAAACTCCGAATAATTTCTTATGTTTATTTAAAACCATCACAGCAATTCACACCGGAACCTTATCCGAGGAAATGGCCGCTGCATCTTACGCCTTCAAAGTCCATGCCGTGCGGGTATAGCTTAGAAGAGGACTTTCTCTGTTATTATGGGGAGGTACGTAAGCTTGCTCCAATTTAAACTTCACCGCTTTCTCAAGATTTAATTTAATTTTGTCAATTTGGCTTTACATAAAATTGTGATATTAGACTCTGGAAGACAGAAGTTCACTTTTTTACAACGGTTTCATTGAATCACTTCCCTTAGAAAATTTAAATGTTGTTTCTTTGAGAGTGTTACCATTTCGTATACTTAAGAGAAGAAAAAAAGAAAAGAAAAGAAAAACAATTCATAGCATATATAATTCCCTTATTCTAGGAAATTATGTAAAGTTTGATTTACATGGAAAGGTATGTAACACCAATAATGAGATGCTAGAACCCGACGTCGCCTGATTAGGAAATATTATTAGATTATATATGTGAAGCTTCTTTCATAAACAGCATTAGAAATGGGCAATTTAATGAATGTCTAGAGAACTACAGATGTTCATGGAGAGTGTATGTAAGTATAATTGGTAGAAGTACTAGATTTTCATATGAAACATGTTAAAGCTTTGTCTAATTGAAACTTCTAGAATGTATTAGGTTGAAAATTAGTTGAATATCTGGATAATTTCGTTGACAACACTTTAGATTTCCGAAAAATAACTAGTTTATTTATTTATTTGTTTTTCCTTGATGACCTCCTCCATAAGAAGGGGAAGGTTTCTAAAAGACCGAGTTTTGAGAACACTTTAGTCCATATATATGTTATTAATATTGTAGATCGGTATAACCTTATTGGGCTTTTATTGAAAGCTTACCGCACATGTGCCTTTGTGTTTATGCACGCAGTGAGGCCTTTTTCATCCAAACGAAGCCAAACTGCAGGGATCCCAGAAGCATATGGAAAGGTATCATTTTGGACATAATCTTGTTTTAATCAGGACACCTTTTTCCTGCGAAATTCAAAGAAGCGACGGATTCATATTGATCCGCAGCCCTCAAATGGATGGTCTTATGCGGTTAGATTCTACTTGATCTTTATTTTATATATATTTAAGCTCCATTTTTATACCAAGTTCTCTCTTGTTGAAAATATTGAATAAGTTAAATCATTTCTAACATGATAAGTTACTTATAAAAAAATTAAGAGATAATATTTATGGGATTGATTATCACTTGTCTACCTAAGTTTGACCAATAAGTTTGACCAATGTTAAAAATATACACTCAAGTTTCCTAAATTATCACTTGTACTTGCTCACCTTAATTTTGAAATTCACCCCACCTTGAATGACAATCTTAAATTTACCCATTCCATTAAAGTTTCGAAACATCAATGTACCTCTATTGACCATTAAAAGGATTAAAAAATTTTCATTAACGTGCCCCATTTACCCTCATCTTTTGACAGTAAATACAAGTAAGTTAATGTTTTCTGAACCTAAGAGCGTAATTGTCATTCTAGGTGGCTAGCATAAATTGAAATATACCCTAATATTAGAATGTGCATCATTGAATCGCTTTTCCATTAACAACAGCCGTTATTATATGCTAACGTCGCAAGCTCAAGTCCTCAAGGCATAACGGCCTTCTTACAACGATTCACATATAGTTAATAGAAAAGTGTCTAGCTAATTTATCTTCTAAAATTTAGGTAGATATGTGATTGTGCATATTTTCGAACATAGGCCAACTCAGGTGGGCATGTGATAATTTACCTATTTAGCTAGCAGTAACAGAAATGCAGTAGAGTTAACAATGAATAATTATTATTCGTGGATGGTCGATCATATCAAAGTCAAGCTCTTTTGATCTATATTGAGTATATGCCTAATATTGTGGTTTGGTTTATAAAATCCCTTGAGGCTTTTACTGATCTGTTATATTTTCACTAACTCTGTTTTTATGCACATAGTCAGTATTACCAGAGAAAGTTTTTCATCCAATCCAAAACCCACGAGGACACCAGAAGGATATTGGACTCGAATTAAGATCCTATCCTAATATGAGTTCTCCAAAATTTTCAAAGATCTTGCATGAGGGTACTGGAAAAAAGCATCATTTTAGACATAAGAACCGAAGTAAAACAAACAAACAAACTGAAGAGATTGTTCCCATCAAACTGTGTAATCAACAATGCTTCCATTTTGACCTTCCACATATTAAAATCATTCTTCCCATTAAAATTTTCAAGATCAACTTTAGGAGTGGCCATACTTGTATCTGATCAAGAAACCGAGCTCTAATGCTAATTGAAGAGATTGTAAAGTTATACAACCAAAACTTTAACAATTACTCCCGAGATCACTGATTTAGACTTCCAAGATGCAATAAAGATGATCTGATTTGTTAATGACGAATGAACTGATGACCAGAATGATGAATCGACCAAAAACAATCAACAGAAACACAAAATCACAAGAAAGAACACAAGACCAGCAAGTTACGTGGTTCAGTCAATTCTGCATTGACCTACATTCACGAGGGGAACGGATCGATTAGTTAATTCATTAAATCGAGGCTTTTTGTACACATTGAAATACAGAGAAATGTTCAAGGAACAAGAAGACCTTTTTCTCCCAAGCTTTCTCTCTCTCTCTCTCAAAACCTCTGGATCTCTGTGTTTGTTACACCAAAATCAGCTGCATTTTCAGCTTTATAACGAACCCAAATATTTGCCCAGCATCGCACGAGCAGCAAATGTTTTTAACAGCTTTAACAACCTTCACACGTCATTTAAAACTCACGTGCAATGCTCATGTTTCTTTAAGCTCAAAACGGAAAAGTCTTGAGTCGTTTAAACAGGTGATATAAAGACATCATGAAACACATATTGGAGTGTCGTTTTGCTTACACTTCAGTCACCAAAACGCATTACTTTCCTGTCGTTTTATCAATCTTTTGATTTGACTTATTTGGGTTCAACATAAACAAACAAAACAAAATTAGAAATTTGCATTGATTGTTGAATTGCTATTGATTGTGCTATTGGTGAGCGAGTATTTTGAAATAAATGATTTGACGTCATCATAGAAAATTTGAGCAGCCCCCCCTTTTGTAGGCAGTTCAGAGAAGTGAGATATTTTTGGAGATCCGAAGCCCTCGAGTAAACAGTTTGATGGGGTTAGTCTTTGGTTGGTCCTTGGAAAATTTGTATACTACCTGATAAATGAAAATGCTCAACTTCAAGTGTCGCGATGAATTTTTGTTTGCGTCAAAGTTTTACTACATTGTAAAAGTATACATCCGCATGAAAATTTATCTGGAAGATCGGACCTAAGCATGGCTCTCGTTATATAGACTTTAATACAGTACTGCAACTATTGTGCCCTTCTTGTTTTTGATGATTTCACTGTTTGGTGTTGTTGGGTTGTTAGGTTGCTTCATTTGTTTTGTTTTTTCAGGTTCCTTTTCTCCTCTCTTAATTGTACTATTCATTGGAGTATCAAGATTAAGTCTTCGTCTTTTTCTTTTTATTAAATTTGCCCCCACCAAAACTTTAAATTCTAAAAACACTCTCCATTACATTAAAAATATAAATAGCTAAAAAAAAGTGGATATTTCACAAACAAATTGCAACGAAGAAGCCTCCATCAAACCTCACAAACAAGCCTCCATTGCAGCCAAAGATTTATGGCCTCCATTGGAACATTGGGATTGGACATCAAAGTAACAGCTCCCCAAATCACGTCAAGCATTAGTACAAATTGTGTCATTAGTACACTAAAGCAGTATGTTACGGGCCACTCAAATCTTCCGCAATCGGAGCGCGTGTGGGCTCACTCAATAAAATGCGGGGTGCACTTAGCAAAGTCCAGCCCAAATTTTAGAATTCTCTACAAATTGTAAATATCCTAGAATTCTCTAGAATTGAGCATTTAAATCCTTAGATATTTAGGCAAGTTGGCAAGTTGGCAAGTTGCTAGGTGGCTCTAGGACCCTCCATTCAACCCTATAAATAGGCCACCACCCTTGCCATTTTTGCACAACACACACCACAATTCCTGCACACACAACACAACACACACACAAGCTCTTAAGCTCTCGTGTAAGCTCTCTTATAAATTACTCTTATGAGTAATAAAGTTCTATATTTTGGCCACATTGATCTTGCTTCTCTCTAACATTTACATAAAAAATTCTTTGCTTAGCTAGATCGAGAAGTGTTATAGGCTTACTTAGCGACTTGTGTGTTAGAAGTCGACTAAATGCCGCACAGGTTTACTGCGCAAAATACTCATCCCGTGACAGGTAG
Organism: Luvunga scandens; assembly: GCA_030449905.1. Classification (NCBI taxonomy): domain Eukaryota; kingdom Viridiplantae; phylum Streptophyta; class Magnoliopsida; order Sapindales; family Rutaceae; genus Luvunga; species Luvunga scandens. The sequence continues at coordinate 4,164,863 of JASUUG010000711.1, forward strand.
CTCCCCAAATCGTAGCAGCAGCACCAGTTGTCACTGGAGTGGAAACAGTGGCCGTTGACATGTTAGCAGCCGATCTTACATGGAAGCAGCACCCATCTCACCCCTACCGACAATCATTGTAGCTCATGATGATGATGATTTTTTTTTTTTGAAATGATGATGGTGATTTTGTTTTTTGGAAAAATAATGATTATTCTTATTCTTATTATTATTGAGTAATTGATGATGGCAATTTTTGATATTATTGTGTTGATGATGATATTTTATTCTGATTATTTTGTTGTTATTTTGATTATTATCATTATTATTTTTTAATGAATTATTGGTATTATTATCATTATTACTACTACTACTACTATTATTATTCATAAAAGTATTATAATTAGTTAATATATTAATTATTATTATTATTATTAGTAGTAGTATTTTTAATAATAATAATCACAATAATTAAAAATACAAGATATGAAAATAATATTTATGACAATAGTTAAGGACTTTTTAATAATTTGTATCAATCTAACTCATTTTTATTCCGATACCAAGATAAATTAAATACATTAATGACAATCCAACTCATTCCTATTTCAATTCCTATTTCAATTCCTATAGTTTAAGTAAATAACTTATTCTAATTCCCATTTCATATTCTTATTTTAGCTTATTCCGATTTCAGCTCATTCCAATTCTCATTTAATAAATGCACCATAGCATACAAACATTAACTATCAGAAAATCCATTGTTGCGGAAAGCTTTTTGGTCATTTAAAAAAAAGAGATCAAGATACTAAGACTCTGGCGTTGTTTATTTTTTTACTTAATATTTAGTCATTCGATTGTTTTAAGCGTGTTTATTTTATAATTTAAAATTGATTTTTTTTTAAACATGTCTAAATAAAATTATGTTTAAAATCTTAACATAACGTTTAATGATGTGGGTGTCATATTCCAAAATGCACCAAATCATGCCACGTGTCCATCTTGTCAAATAAATGAAGTTTTTTTGGGGAAATAACACCCAAACTATTATTAGAAGAATAACACTCAAGGAAAAATTTCCCTGAAGCTCATAAAGATGACAAGAAAGAGGAATTAGTTCCATAATCCGTTAGTCCAAGGAATCACACCCAAAAGTTATAATGACATGGAAATATGAACATGCAGAATAATTCATTACCATTAAATTCATCTTCATGTATACAGAAATGATGGGTGACACATGTCATTAGGTTGAGGGCTCAAAGCAAAAATATTGATCTAAATCACTCATTATCTATCAAATAGAGACTCATCTCTAAGAGAAGGGGTCTTTGGTCTCCAAAAGTACTATTCATACTTAGAGAGAGAAACTCATCTTCTCCATCTTTCTTCTATTTTTAATCTTGATCTAATACTAAATTGGGCATCGAAGTGCTTTTTTTAGGTATCTACCTCGCTGAATTTTTACCTTCAAATGCTAAATGAATTATTTAACATTAAAAAACTCTCAAAACCACTCCTACACAATTATATTCTAATTCCTACCATATAAAAGCTCTCTCTCTTAGGGCCTGTTTGGGATTGCTTTTGAGAGGCTTAAAAATAATTTTGAGAATCTGAAAATTAATTTTAATGTTTAGTGAAAAAAAAATCAAAATCACTTTTGTCAAACTTAGCCTCTCTTATAGTTGATTTTGAAAACCAAAGAAGGAATGATTTTTAGATTCTGATTTTGAGAATCAATTTTATCTTTTAATATAATTACATAAATATCCTTAAAATTATTATCTAAACCCAAAATTATCCCTATTCAAATTGAAAAAAAAATTAATATTTTAATAAATTTTTATTATAATTCATCAATATAAATTTATTAATATCAATTTGTTGGTAGAATTATTATTAAATTTGTTTCACCATATTATAAATTTAATTATCAATTTTTTTATGACACAAAAATAAAAAAAATAAAAAAATAAAATCAATATATTATAAATTTTATTTTTAGTTAAAATTATTATAATACACAATTAAAAATATAGTATATAGCCCCCAAGGGCGTAACCAAGTTGGTTGGCAATGCAATCTATCACCCCTCACTTGTGCGAACTCGAGTTCAAACCTTGGGGGTGAGAGGGGGGGGAGTAAAAATTGATTTGGGCTTGCTTACCCCTCTTTCCTTTTAAAAACAAATGAAAAAAAATATATAATATATACATATTTTTATATGTATAAGTAAATTTTATCATTATGTGAAATGCTAACTAGGCTACCCAATAGGGGGTGAATTGGGTTTTAAACAAATTTTTAAAAAAACTAAAACTTAGAGCAAATAAAATAAATTAACCAAATTAAAAAAATAAACAAATTAATGAGTAATGAATAATCAAGAGATAAGGTAAAAGAGAGCAAATACGCGATTTTTACGTGATTCGGCCAATCGTGCATATGTTCACACCTCCAAGCTCACTGGGCTTGAGGGTTTCACTAAATGAGTCTTCAAGACTTTAACAACTCTTACAATTGACTTCAAAAGTGTCAGTAGACCTTTACAATAAGAGATTATCCTCAATCTCTTAACCCAAGTGTATCATAACACTTACAATCACTTAAAAATAAGGATTACAAATAAATTATCTCTCATACAATGTATATGGTTACTAATGGAAGCTCAAAGTGTAAATCAATAAAACAAAAAAAAGTTTAAAGCTCAATTATGATTGTATACTTAGTAGCAAGCTCAATGATAGGTGTAGGATCTCTTAAAATTTGAATTGGATTGAATCATTTAATAGTTAGAGCTGAAAACTAGCCGTTGTTGACTTTTTGAGAAAAATCGGATTGCTGTTTACTGCTATCGGTTGACCGTTTTGACCTGTCTAAATGACCGTTGTGCTTAGCTTTTGAATAAATGATTTACCGTTTAAACTTATCAAATCATCGTTTATTTCCAAAATCCTGCAAAGCAGACTTGACTCTTCGTTTTTGCTAAATGGTTCAAGATTAGAAACTATCTACTTTTTGTAAATTATCAGTTCACTATTTTGTAATAAACTGTTTACCGTTACGTTCTAGAATCCTATCAAAACAAGTCTAGGTAACCATTTTGCTAACGGTTCATGATTAAAAAGACTAATTCTTTTCTGTAAATTATCAATTCACCATTTTATAATAAACGGTTCACCGTTAATATCTAAAATCTGTATTTTGACAACTTTTTGTAGAGAATGATTTTCCGACTCAAGTTAACAATTATCCAAATTTTTAAACATGTCTAAAATATAATATTGCTTTAAAATTTTGTTTCATATTAATAGCTATAACATTTTTAATCAAGAACATATAAGGTTTGTTATCATCAAAATCAATATTATATAATTATTTATGTCAACATTATGTATATTTTAGCCATTAGTTTCTTTCAGCAGCTTAATAGTAAAGTTTTCCATACGTCCATAACTGTTTTCAGAATTCACAGTACTTTTGAAAATAAAATTTACCAAGCACTTAACTGATTCTTTTCACAATTGATTATTTTTATAGCACAGTTAACAACAATTATTTTAAAAGTTACAATATTTCCAAACTAGCCCTTAACACAATCAATTATTTATGATAAAGATTTTTAATCTAAGTTTTAAATTACTCATGCTATTATCAAATAATATTTTGTTTATTATGTAAAATAAATAGAATATAATATTATCTTAATTTAAATAATTTTAAATTAAAAATGGAAATTCTTTTTAATTTATAATTGAACAAGATCTATTCATTTTATCAAATCATTTTACTTGAAATTATTATTTTCAAATTATTTAACTTGAAAATATTTCTTTCACGTATAATTCCAACGTATGCATTCATATATATGTATGTATGCATGTATATGTGTGTGTATGTATAATATTAAGTAAAAAAATAAAAACTACCTCAACTAAAACCACCCCATGCAATGTGACGTCAGCTTCAATGATGCAACTGTCATTCACCAAGTAACCATATTCCGGGTTCTTCAGACTTGCCAATGTTAGCATACTTCCGCATCCCCGGGAATATTGGACGGTGTAAAAATATGACCAGCTGGAAGAAAAAGAAAGAAAGAAACTTAAAGATTAAGCATAATAAGGACATTGATGATTAAGCATAATAAGGACATTGATGATTAATTATAAATTCCTTGCAATCTTTATAACATGACAATTGCGCTTCTTATAATAAGAATAGCATTTGATGAAATTAATTATATATAATTTTCATTAAAGCCTCTCCATCGAATACAACGTGGTCTCCATAAATTTGGTCTAGAATATGCAGCACGAATTTTGTTAGAAATTTTGTATTCGGCGGAATGCCTACTGGTGACATATCTAGAAATTAATACTGAAATAGAGGTGCCATTGCCTTCTGCGTACCCTTCAAGGAAAAACTTAATTTTCCTGTCATAATGCATACATCAAATCTCCTCATTTGGGTAATTAATTTTTCTATACGGATTTTGATTATATGCTGAACTGAACTTTTATGCTGAAGGTAATTATTATTAATAAACCTGGTGAATGACATTTGGGTAATACTTAGGAGGGCAATTCATGATTGATAGACGCTCTGCTTTCAATGAATTTTTGACAACAAAAATCTCCGCAACAAAGATACAGGAATCATTTATAAGGTATCAGTTTAGAGGATTTGAAAATGATTATAGGTCGATGAATTTATTGATATTAGTTTATAGGATGAGCTAATAAATAATAAAAGAAACAAAGTTTATAAAGTTTTAATTATATTGAAAAAAAAAACAGTAATAACAATCTAGGGCTGTTGGTGAATTTGCAGCAATATGGAGGACAACAAAAGAAAAAAAGTAGAAAGATTTGAGGCGTGTGTAGACACTTTCCTTTAAGGTTTTATTTGCCCTCACCACACTTGGTTTGCTATAGAGTTGAATGGAAAATAACCTCCAAGATACAACAAACCTTGAATACAATCTTTAGCAAATGAAAATTATATTCTCAGAATATTTTTTAATCTGTAAATTTGTATATTTATAATTGTAATTCATTGTTTTCTTTAAAAAGAAGGTGTCTTTTAATGAAAGATCACAACCATTAACTATGGCACTCATTCAAGAGATCAAAACTCTTCAAAAAGACACAATTCGGTTTGAAATTTACCTGTCTTCAGGAAATAAACGGTTAGCCGTTTGAAGTTATCGGCTCACCGTTAGTTTCCAGTGACTTAAAAATTACCTCTGGAAATTATCGGCACATCGTTAACACGAAACAGTTTGCCGTTAACATACAGCATGCTCTTTGGAACTTATCGACAAACCGTTAACAATAAACGGCTCACCGTTAACATACAGCTGGAAATTATCGGCACACCGTTAACACGAAACGGTTCGCCGTTAACATACAGCATGCTCTCTGGAACTTATCGGCAAACCGTTAACAATAAACGGCTCGCCGTTAACATACAGCAACAATTCTATTATTCAAACTTCAATATTTACAAATATTACAATCTCTTTTTCAATCCCCCATTAGATTGTAATATTTTTTCAGATTTATCAATGATCAACTTATACATACAAGAAGGTATCTTTCGATTTTAACCTTCAATTAGTGAATATAATTCAAAATATTTACAAGACAACAGTGTGCTAAGCATTAAACTTTGTCTCTTAAGTAAATATCGGAAAAATATCACATATAAGCTATCCCAGATTTTAAATTATGTTCTAATTATTTAGCACTATTCCGGCCTTGTGCTCTATCTTGGATTCATGAACATTTACAAGATTAAACCATGATCTTGTTAGAAACAACATCATTTCTTATGTTCACTTAGGTGAAAGTTCAATCATGTCTTTAGCTACTATAAGACTTGAATTTCATTAAGAGCAAATACTCATCCTCAAACACATAGCTAATTTGCACCGAACATCTCAAATGAGATTATTTATTTTCGGTGCTAAACCAGTCACATAACAACAATTTGTTATTACCCATTTAACTATAGAATAGTGGTTTAACTATTATATAGTTGGGTTACCATCATTGGTGACTTTATCAAGAAAAGGTTTCAATCTCATTCCAATAGATGTATCCTTAACTAAGTCTCTTGAAAGACCTTTTGTTAAGGGATCTGCTAGGTTTTTGTTTGTCCTAACAAATACAATATTAATAACACCATCTGCTATTAATTGTTTGACATATTCATGTCTCAAGCTAATATGTCTAGACTTTCTATTATACACTTTGTTATAAGCTCTAGACAAAGTAGCTTCACTGTCACAGTACAAAGAAATAGATGGCATCGGTTGTGGCCACAACTCAATTTCAAATAACAAATTTCTTAGCCATTCTGCTTCTTTGCCTGCAGCTGCAAGAGCAATAAACTCACTTTCCATTGTTGAGTGAGTTATGCATGTTTGTTTCTTTGAAGCCCAAGAAACGGCTCCTCTAGCAACTGTAAAAATCCAACCAGATGTGGATTTATTGTCACTTGTATTGGTTATCCAACTTGCATCCGAATATCCTTCAAGTACTTCAGGATAATTACTATAAAACAAACTCAAATTAATGGTTCTTTTAAGATAACCAAATATCATTTCAATTGCTTTCCAGTGTTCAATGCCAGGGTTACTCGTGAACCTAGACAATTTGCACACCGCAAAAGCTATATCCGGCCTTGTACAATGCATAGCATACATCAAACTACCAATAGCACTAGCATATTCAAGTTGTGCTACTGCTCGGCCTGAATTCTCTAGTAATTTAATACTAGAATCATATGGAGTATTAGCTTCTTTAAATTTCAAGTGATTGAATTTAAGAAGCACTTTCTCAATATAGTGAGATTGACATAACGAGTAACCCCCACTATTTTCCTTTACCTTTACTCCTAAGATTGTATCCACTTCACCAAGATCTTTCATCTTAAATTGTGAAGTTAAATACTTCTTTGTATCATTTACTCCTTTCATGTTTGTTCCAAAGATAAGCATGTCATCAACATACAAGCATATAATCACATTAAAATCATTTATGAACTTAGAGTATATATATTTTTCAGCATTATTATGCTTAAAACCATGAGATAAGATTATTGAATCAAACTTCTCATGCCATTGTTTTGGTGCTTGCTTTAAACCATAAAGAGACTTGACTAACTTGCATACCTTTTTCTCATTTTCAGGCAAAACAAAACCTTCAGGTTGTTCCATATAGATTTCTTCATCAAGATCACTATTAAGAAAAGCAGTTTTAACATCCATTTGATGCACATACAAATTGTTCAATGAAGCAATTGCAAATAACATTCTAATAGATGTTAATTTTGCTACTGGAGCATATGTATCAAAATAATCAATACCACTTCTTTGCTTAAACCCTTTGGCTACTAATCTAGCTTTAAAAGTTTGCAAAGAACTATCACTATTGTACTTTCTTCTAAACACCCATTTGTTGCTAATTGGTTTAGACCCTAGAGGAAGATCAACCAAGATCCATGTTTGGTTCGACATGATCGAATCCATTTCATCATTAACCGCCTCTCTCCAAAAGGAAGTGTCTCTAGAAGTCATAGCTTCACGAAATGTTTTTGGATCTTTCTCAACATTTAACAACAATGGCACTTTATTAAGTACATTCTTTCTATTTCCTTCAACTAAGAAGAGTAATGCTTGTGATGAAATAAAATCTGGTGCTAAATTCTTTTCTTTCCTTTCACGTTGACTTCTCCTTGGTTTGAAAGATGTCATAGACTCTTTCCTTTTATTAATATTTGTGGAGATACCAGGAGTATTGTCACAAGATTGATTAATCATAGATTCTAACTCAACATTAGAATTATATTGAAATTTATTTTCAATAAATTCAACATCTCTAGATTCTACAATCACATTAGAATCTATATTTAACAATCTATAAGCCTTGGAATTTTCAACATATCCTACGAAAACACTTTTTATACCTCTAGCACCTAACTTTGATGATTTAGGATCATTTAGTTTATAAAAAGCTAAACAACCCCAGACCCTTAAATACATCAAATTTGGTTTTCTTCCTTTCCAAATCTCATAAGGAGATACATGTGTTTTTAAGGATGTAATTCTATTATGAATGTGACATGCAGTGAGCAATGCTTCCCCCCATAGATTATTTGGTAGTTTTGCATTAAGGATCATAGAATTTATCATATCCGTAAAAGTTCTATTTTTCCTTTCAGCTAAACCATTTTGTTGAGGAGTAAATGGAGCTGTTCTTTGATGAATAATTCAATGTTCTTCACAATAATTATCAAATTCATTTGAGAAATATTCACCACCTCTATCACTTCGAATCATTTTGATTTTCTTATCTTTTTAGTTCTCAACTTCAACCTTGTAAATTTTAAATTTATCAAAGGCTTCATCTTTAGTTCTAAGTAAATACACATATGTGTATCTTGAACTATCATCAATAAAAGTGATAAAGTATCGCTTACCTCCTCTTGTTAAATTGCCATTATACTCACAAATATTGATATGTATCAAATCCAATATTTGAGTATTTCGATCGGCTTTTGGAAAAGGTTTCTTAGTTAATTTAGCTTGGATGCATATTTCACACGTATAATTATGAATAATATTAGTACAATTAATTAATCCATGCTTAGACATATATTTCAATGATCTAAAATTTAAGTGTGCTAATCTAGCATGCCAAACATCACAAGACTCAACAATGTAAGCTAAATTGATATTATTATTATTAATGCTGAGTTTGTACATCCCATCACAAGAATACCCTTTCCCAACAAACATTCCATTCTTTGATACAATACAAGTACTACCCTCAAGTACAATTTTAAGCCCATGCTTACACATACAACTAGTAGAAACAAGATTCTTCCTAATGGAAGGTACATGAAAGACATTATACAAAGTAACTTTCTTTCCAAAAGTGAAGTTAATCTCAACTATTCCCTTTCCTGCGACCATGGCGGCATTATTGTTACCCATGAGAACCATTTGTTCTTCCTTTTCTTCTTTGTATGATAAGAAAAATTTCTTATCATTACAAACATGAATGGTAGCACCTGAATCAAGCCACCACTCGCAGGACTTAGTTTCAGCCATATTGGTTTCAGTAATCATGCCAATTTGCATCTCGGAAACCATAGCACAAATCTCTTCAAATTTCTCCTCAATGACATTGGCTTTTTGAGTATTTACTTCCTCCCTTTTCTTCTTGAATCTACAGTCACTTTGGCGATGGCCTTTCTTTCCACAAAAGAAACAATTTCCAGAAAACTTTTGTGTGCTATTGGACTTTTTGAATTTCTTGTCATTCTTGACTTTGAAATTCTTTGAAAATTTACTAGCTTCAACAACATGAACCTTAGTAGAATCATTCTTAGTCTTGGAATCTCGAGACCTTGTCTCTTCTTCAATTACCAAGTCTTTTTGTAATTCTTCTAAAGTTATGTTTTCTCTACTATGTAAAAGTTTCTTTCTATAACCATTCCAACTTTGAGGCAATTTAGCAATAATAGCCCCAGCTTGAAATGATTCAGAAATTTCAACTTTTAATTCTCGAAGCTTAGTAACAATGATTTGTAATTCATATATTTGATCAAGAATGGATTTTATGTCTACCATGACAAATTCAAAATATTTAGAAACAAGAAATTTATCCGTACCTTCTTTCTCTATTTTATATTTGTACTCTAGTGCATTCCATATTTCAACAGGAGAAGTCATCGTCGAGTTGTAGAAATCATAGAGCTTGTTTGAGAGAGTGTTGAGTATGTGACCTCGACACATCACTTTATCATCTTTACGTTGTTTCCTTGCAGCCTTAACAACTTCGGTATCATCTTCACTTGCTTCTGGAAAATATTTCAATTTTGGATCAAGAATATATGCTATTTTGAGAACGGTTAGAAGAAAGAATAATTTTCCTTTCCAACGAGTAAAATTCATGCCATCAAACCGATCAAGATGGACACTAAGATTTAGGAATGAAAACAGATTCTTTTCAGCCTCCATTATAAACAAAGTAAAATCATAAAGATTGCTGGTGAATTTGCAGCAATATGGAGGACAACAAAAGAAAAGAAGTAGAAAAGTTTGAGGCGTGTGTAGACACTTTCCTTTAAGGTTTTATTTGCCCTCACCACACTTGGTTTGCTATAGAGTTGAATGGAAAATTACCTCCAAGATACAACAAACCTTGAATACAATCTTTAGCAAATGAAAATTATATTCTCAGAACATTTTTTAATCTGTAAATCTGTATATTTATAATTGTAATTCATTGTTTTCTTTAAGAAGAAGGTGTCTTTTAATGAAAGATCACAACCATTAACTATGGCACTCATTCAAGAGATCAAAACTCTTCAAAAAGACACAATTCGGTTTGAAATTTACCTGTCTTCAGGAAATAAACGGTTAGCCGTTTGAAGTTATCGGCTCACCGTTAGTTTCCAGTGACTTAAAAATTGCCTTTGGAAATTATCGGCACACCGTTAACACGAAACGGTTCGCCGTTAACATACAGCATGCTCTTTGGAACTTATCGACAAACCGTTAATAATAAACGGCTCGCCATTAACATACAGCTGGAAATTATCGGCACACCGTTAACACGAAACGGTTCGCCGTTAACATACAGCATGCTCTCTGAAACTTATCGGCAAACCGTTAACAATAAACGACTCGCCGTTAACATACAACAACAATTCTATCATTCAAACTTCAATATTTACAAATATTACAATCTCTTTTACAAGGGTTTCTAAGCTAGACTCCTTAACTTAGGGAAAAAAAAAAGAAAAAGAAAAAGGAACCCAGATCTTCTTTCCTACTATAATATAAAAATATCTTTAAGTTCATTAAAAATATCAAAATAATTTAAATTAAAAGTTGAGCCACTAGACAATAGAATTTCGCAAAACTGTAATTAAAAAATATTGCCAAATAGTCCATGAGTTTGATTCCCCTTATTGAAAGCTTGGAAACGAGCTATTACTCGCTCAAATCCGAATCGGACACATTAGCTCAATCTCAACACAGTGGGTCCTACATCTCACATTGGAAATTGCATCAATGCGTTTCCTTGTCCTCTTCTGATTTTGATATAATTTTTCATCATAACTCAACCAAGAGCTTGTACACTTTTCAATCTCTTACACATGTTCCCGATCTTGTTTGTATTTAAAAGTATTGAATATGCATGAAATGTGACATATCTACAGGTTGAATCTAGTTCTTGGGCTAACTAGTTCTTGGACTAACTTCTGTTGGAATTTTCTATAATTCTCATAAAGCAAATAAATAATAATTTGCATGAACTACAACCCTTAGATCACATAATATAATGATTTTCACATAAATATAATTGAGAGAAAAACACACCTTGATCTATAGTAACTTTTCTTGATAAACTTTCTCTGCAACAATTGAAAAATAGCAAAAATTAATTTCCCTTTCTTGATCCCTTTAGAATGACTCACTTTCTTGATGGATAGAAAACTAACATGATATTCTCTTTTTATATTGGGTGGAGAAAGGACCAATTTTAATAAAACCCTAATTCCCACTTTCCATCAAAATAGGCAGTTAGTTTATTTCCATTTGACCAATAGGATTTCAGCACATAATTTATTTATTATTTTAAATCCTAAATCATTACAAATTTAATAATGTGGCACGTGAGCCATATTAAGATATTCCAACATTCTCCCACTTAGCCCATGTGGCACATTGAAATTAATGATTTAATAATAATAAACATTATGCGCATAGTAAGAGCTAAATCCTTACTTATATTGATCAAGCCATAAAATCATCATTAAGCAAAAACTAATACAGATCATAGCAGTTCCACATCATTATTTCGACATAGTTCCTTCTATGTATCACAATATCAGTTTTATACTTAACATGACCTGTAATGGGAAAAAGAACAATAATAGTCCACTAATAATGTCTTAGTTAGAGACATAACCTATTAACAATTATATCATCATTTATGTATACACCATTAAATCAAACAGGATATAAAAGAATAAGAAACAATACTTAAATGAGCTCAGAGTATCAAATGCATAAAGAGCTTAAAACTTAAACATAATGTCAATAACAACATCAAATAATACCCATCCTTTCAACATGTTCACTGAAAACCTTGGGGTTTAATCCTTTTATTAAAGGATCCGTAATCATAAAATTGGTACTAATGTGCTCAATTAACACTCTTTGTTTCTGAACTTTTTCTTTAACAGTAAGGTATTTCAATTCCATATGTTTAACACCCTTTGAATACCTGTCGTTTTTAGAAAAGAAGATTGCTGCGGCATTATCACAATAAATCTTCAGTGGTTTGGCAATATTGTCGATAATTCTAAGCCCTAAAATAAAGTTTCGTAGCCATAATCCGTAAATAGTGGCCTCAAAGCACGCCACAAACTTAGCTTCCATAGTGCAAGTAGCAATAACATACTACTTTGTACTTTTTCATGAGATATCTCCTCTAGCCATCATGAACAAATAGCCAAATATGGATTTTCTAGTATCCACACAACCAACATGATCTGAATCTGAATATCCTATCACTTTGAGATGATCAAATCTCTTATAAGTGAGCATGTGATCCTTCGTTTCTTACAAGTATCTCAATACTTTCTTTGTAGCCTTCCAGTGATCCAAACCAAGATTACTTTTATATCTACCTAGCATTCCGGCAGCAAAACTAATTTCTGGCCTAGTACATGTCTGCGTATACATCAAGCTTCCAACAATGGATGCAGAAGGAATTTTTTCCATTTATTTGCGTTCCAGTTCATTCTCTGGGCATTGCATAAGGCTTAGCTTATCTCCTTTCTGAATTGGAACAACACTTGCAGAATATTTTTTCATTCCGAATCTCTCTAAAACTTTATTAATATATGCTTTCTAAGATAACCTTAATAATCCTTGTCCTCTATCATGGAATATTTCAATTCTAATCACATAGGATGCCTCACCCATATATTTGATTTCAAAGTTCTTAAAGAGAAGCTCCTTAGTCTCATGAAGTAGACCAAAATCATTAGCGGCAAGCAAAATATAATCAACATACAAAATTAGAAAAATAACTTTACTCCCACTGACTTTAAGATATATACCTCGATCAACGATGTTTTCCTTAAATCCAAAAGAAGTAATGGTATCATTGAACTTAAGATACCATTGTCGGGAGGCTTGCTTGAGTCCATATATTGATTTCTTTAATTTACACATGAGGTGTTCTTTTTCTTTAGCTAAAAAGCCTTCAGGTTAGGCCATATAAACATCTTCCTCTAAATTCTCATTTAGAAAGGCAGTTTTCACATCCATTTAGTGTAACTCTAAATCATAATGAGCCACTAATGCCATAATAATTCTAAAGGAGTTCTTCTTAGAGACTGGCGAAAATGTTTCTTTGTAGTCAACGCCATCCTTTTGAGTAAAACCTTTGGCAACGAGTTTAGCTTTGTATTGTTTGACATTGCCATTTGAATCGCACTTAGTCTTATAGACCTATTTGCACCCGATTCGTTTACAACCTTTAGACAATTCAACGAGATCCCAAACATCATTGTGATCCATTGATTTCAACTCTTCTTTCATGACGTCTAACCACTTATTAGAATTACTACTATTTATGGCTTGTGAAAACGAATCTGGATCTTCATCAATTCCCAAGTCAAATTCTGACTCTTGCAAGTAAACCATATAATCATTAGAAATAGCAGGTCTTCTTTGTCTTTGAAATCTTCTCAATGCTATTTCTTATGGTTCAGCTGCCATAGGTTCATTATTGGCTACATCATTATGGGATACTAGATCATTTATTTGTTATTCTTGAAGGTTGTCAGTGTGTTCAACAACTACAGGAACAATAACTTTAGAAGAAGTAACAGGCAAGGGAACTTGCACTCTAACTTCTTGAATTTTCACTTTTCGTGGTTCTATACTCCCACTAATTTCACCATTTTTAATAAATCTAGCATTTCCAGATTCAACAATTCTCGTACTATAGTTAGGACAATAAAATTTGTACCCTTTAGACTTCTTTGAATAACCAATGAAATATCCACTGGTTGTTCTTGAATCCAATTTCCTTTTATGTGGATTATAAACCTTTACTTCGGTTTGACAGCCCCAAACATGTAGGTGTCTTAAACTGGGTTTCCTTCCGGTCTACAATTCAAAAGGAGTTTTTGAAACTACCTTGCTAGGAACCCTGTTTAACAAATAAGCGACGATCTTTAATGCTTCCATCCACAATGATAAAGGTAAGGACGAGTAACTTAACATACTTCTAACCATATCTATTAAGGTACGGTTATGCCTTTTTGCTACACCATTCTGTTTTGGTGTACCTAGCATTGTGTATTGAGCACATATGCCACCTTTTTCAAGAAACTTAAACTTAGCAAATGGACTAGGGCATTGTCCATTCTCAGTATATCTTCCACAATATTCACCGTCTCTATCAGACCTGACAATTTTCACTTTTTTTTCTAGTTACTTTTCAACCTCATTGATAAATACCTTTAGGGCATCCACTAATTGAGATTTTTCATGCAACAAATAGATATAACCATAACTTGAAAAATTATCAATAAAGGTGAAGAAGTACTTTTCTCCACCAAAAGATGAAACATCATAAGGCTTAAATATGTCAATGTGTATAATCTTAAGAAGCTTTGTACTTCTTGTGGCTCATTTTTTACTTGTGTGTTTTGTTTGTTTTCCCTTAATACAAACCACACAAATATACAGATCAGTAAAATCCAAATTTGGAAAGATTTCATTCTTTACTAATCTCTCTAATCTTGCTTTGGATATGTGACGTAAACGTTTATGCCACAAGTAAGTTAAACTTTCATTTATTAAACCACGTTTAGTGCCAACATTAAACGTTTATGCTTCTTTCTTGCCCTTGTGATAATTTTTTCTTTCAGGCTTCTTTCAACTCCTTTATGACCCATGAGGTTAACTGAATGAATTTCTTGTTTCTTAAGTCTTGCCTCTTTCTGAATAAGCTTGGTTTGGAGTTCATTTATACTTCATTTGTCTTTAATGGTGTTATAATTTATTTGAAATGCATTATACTCAGAAGGTAAGGAGTTAAAAATTAATTGCACAAGGAAACTTTCACTTACTTCCATCCCCATGGACCTCAATTTTGCTATTGTGTCTATCATCTCAGTTACATGCTGATGTATGGTACATGTACCATCAAACTTACTTGTAGTCAACGTACCCATTAATGCCCCAGCAAGGGATTTATTAGTCGATTCAGACTAAGAATGCTCTTTTACAAATTCCATATATTCTTTAGCACTTTCAGTTTTTGGAATTGTTGACTTGATGTTGTTGGCAACTGTCATCCGCATAAACATTAGGCTTAGTTTGTTTGATCTCTCCTAAGTTTTACGTAAAGATCTCTCTTCAGCATTGCTTTCATCAGTAACAGCAGCTGACCTTTTAGTTAATAGTGCTAAGTCAAGATCCAGAACACCTAAGTGAAACTAAACTTGCTCAGACCAATCTAGGTAATTAAGGCCATTAAACATAACAATAGACGAAGCTTGCGAATGAAAAGCAACGGGCACAAGTGCTGTAATTATATATAAATGCTCATACATTAATGCTTTGAACTAACAGATAATATAGATTCAAATAAAATTCACATAAACTTTAAGTGTAAATTGAAGTTCACCTTTGGGCAATATAATAATATACTACAATAAACATAATTGATGCTTAACTTTAATTTCACATAATTAGTAATCAAATACACATTAACTAGACATGCAAGCTATCTTTGGATAGACTAAACACATCTAATCAAGCATACTAATTACCCACAATCACTATCATAGATTATAAAATCAATTAATCAACCTTTGGGTGATTCCTAAATATTTTATAATCTATGAGTTTTAATATACCCATAAGCAAAATCATCATGTCATTAAATAATAAGCATCACAATAATTATGAGTACTTGAAACTCAAATTTAATTTGACATCTATGAAAATTTTTTAATTTGGCCTCTTTGGTGATTAGCAAATTATTATAATATGAGTGTCAAATTAAACATTTAAAAACAAAGTAATTTCCTTAATAAATAAAACCACAAACATTGACTGAAATTTCAAACATTAAAATTGGAACATTAAGAAATCTCAGAGATCATTAATTAATGAGCGGAAGCATTCAAAATTATGAGAACAAAACTTAAAAGTGTTTATGCGCATAAAATTAGTGGCTTTATCATACTAAACCCAATCAATCATATCTATAATTTAATAAAATAGAATATGAGGGACTTTACTAAAATTTCACATGCAATCACTTATAAATTTCGGCTTAAAGATAGGATGTGACGGTTGTTGTCAATTCTGTTGGACTTAAATGCAATAAAATTCTATAACTTAGATAAAAACATAAATTAAGAAACATTAAGGTGTCCAATGAAAACATTCAGAAGAAAACCCTAAGTTTTATCTTTATGTGGCGAAGTCAACTTTCTTTCTTTTCCTTTTTTTTACTCTTTACTGTTTTATAACAAAACAATATATACAAAAAAAAAAAAAATCCATACACTAATAATTGCTTTCTACATTATGTATATGTAGAATAATAACTTAAATTGGTATCTACCCATGGCTTTGATACCAATTGTTGGAATTTTCTATAATTCTTATAAAGTAAATAAATACTAATTTGCATAACTACAACACTTAGATCATAGAATATAATGATTTTTACATAAATATAATTGAGAGAAAAACACACCTTGATCTATAGTAACTTTTCTTGATAAACTTTCTCTGCAACAATTGAAAAATAGCAAAAATTGATTTCTCTCCCTTGACCCCTTTAGAATGACTCACTTTCTCGATAGATAGAAAACTAACATGATATTCTCTTTTTATATTGAGTGAAAAGAGGACTAATTTTAATAAAACCATAATTCTCACTTTCCATTAAAGTGGACAGTTAGTTTATTTCCATTTGACCAGTAGGATTTTAGCCCATAATTTATTTATTATTTTAAATCCTAAACCATTACAAATTTAATAATGTAGCACATGGGTCACATTAAGATATTCCAACAACTTCAGCAACTTTTTTTGATCATTTCAGTCCTAATCTTCTGTTCAAGGATGAATACTACTAGTATAAGAAAAAAGAATTCTTCTCCCTCAAGAAATAATCACTATATATAGAGAGGTTGAGTTCACTTATTTACATAACACAACAATTAGTTCTCCGCGAGTAGACCATTTCTAGTGTGAGAGAAACAGTAGGTCTATTGAGAGATTAGGTTATTGGCATTTTGGATGTGATAAAAAATTACTAGATTGATTGTAATAATTTTTCACATAGTGAATTTTTCTCTCGTCGTCTTTGGTGGCTATGGTTTTCCTCTATTATAGGAGTTTTTCACATAAATTCTTGTGTTGTATAATTGGTTTTATTCTTCATCTAATTTTATGTTTGTTATTTGTTTGATGTATTTTTGCTTGCAAGATCTTGGTGGGATTAAAATTCCCTAACATCTTCTTCTCTTACCAAAAAGGATTACCAAAAGAACATGACCACAATGACTTGGAAAGCAACAAACAGAGCATAAATGGGGAATGAGAGGGAGATAGAGAGGACCTCGTGACTTTCCAAGGAGGTGAAGACCTTACAATATGTGACATTCTTGATGCTCCTGGTGAAGTGATCGGTAAATCAAATTTTGGCACTTTGTACAAGGCCTGATTGCGGAGGAGTACTAACTTAGTGAGGTCGTTGAGGTTTCATTTTCTGTTTTGCTTCCAAGAAAGTGGATTAGATTATATTTTTAATCCATTTCCTCTGCAATCAACAAGAAAATTGTGATATTTACCATCTGAACAATACTTTATTAGTTATTTTCCGTCGTTTGTAGCATAAAATAAATTATAACTAAATTATAGAGCATTGCGTGGAGTTTTTTTAGACTGATTTGTATAGACCCTTAAGAATTTTGTACTTTTGATCTTTTGGATTTTGCTTACATTTTCCATTCAAGATTTGGGTACAAATTGTGCTTTATCTTGTTTGTTTCTTTCTTTCTGTCGTTCTCTCTTTTTTTTTTTTTTAGTGCAAACAAAAACAATAACATTCAATTTAGCTAGTAGTTACTTGATTCAATTTGGCATTTTTTAACTTGCACCAAATTAATTCAGTTGCAAACTTTCTATTAATATTTTTTTTAAATCTATTTGCATCTTTTACTTAGATTTCTTTGCCAGGAGCTCATAACTTGATTCAGATTTGATTGTTTTTTGTGCACTGTGGCATTCTTTTAACTTTCATTTTACTTTACTTTCTTTGAAATTATGAGATTAAAAAAAAGAAAAAAAAAGCGATGAGGCGATATATAATTCGTCTTCACAGTTGTATAAGATTTGGAATCACATTGAGTTAATAAAGAATCTTCAATCATATCCTGTTGTTTTAATAATTTATTTACTCCTAAAAATAGTACGTTGAAGGGAACAAGAACCTCAGGCGTGACGCAACTAACGACGGAATAGGTAATTTAAGTAAAATAATGAGTGGTTCAGTTTGGCTTAAGCAGAATCTTTCCATTTAACGATTTTTCAACAAATTGTGGCTTTGTGCTACTTTTTTCGGGTGCCGTAAAGGAATAAAAAGCAGAGGGCCCACTCGAATATTGAATCTAAGGTTTGACTCATACATGAACTGATTTAACAGTTGCCTACAAATTGTTCAAGCTAGATATGATAGCCTATTTCTTGCCTAACGTTTTCTCTGAGTTATGTTGAATAGAAAGACGAGCGTTATTACAAAAATGCTGTCTAGTAGAAAAATACAAGGCGTGTGAACAACTGTGTTGTGTAGTTGGTCAAGAACGATAACATTGTTGTTTTGTTTTTGAAATTTTGTGGACTGGGTCATGTGGTTTATGTTTCATTGGTTGCCACTAATCACAAGTTGTTTAATTTAAAGCGTATATCAATATCACCAATATATTTGGATATACAGAATACAAAATTATTTGTTTAATTAATTAATTAATTAATTTATTTATTTATTCATATGAAATCTGCCACCTGGAAGTCCCTCACTTGTTAGCTGTGTAGAGTCCTATGCATTTATGATACATTGTCTTTTCTGGAAAAGTCAACTATGACCAAGTCATAGTGCATAGATAAATGTTCAGGATGAAGTAGATGCAATTGCTCATTCATTTGGTGAACTGAAGCCAGATACAGAGACAGCTGAAGTTCTCGATAATGTCTTCTGGTAACAAGGAGTTAGCAGCTGATGCCATCGCAAATAATGCTGATCTGTTAACAGAAATCCTTGTTTGCTTACCAGTAAAATCACTTGTTAGATTTAAATTTGTATCTAAACACTGGGAGTCTCTCATTTCCAGTCCTCAATTCTGTCGCCGCGTTTATCCTGACAGTCACAAAGTCTCAGGCCTCCTTATCTTGCACAAGAGGTCTAATCTCAATAATCCGGAGCTCGATTTTGTTCCTCTCAGAAACAAGCCAATTACAGCTCCCTTTAAGTCCCTTACTTTTTTTATCCATCCTTCAGGTTTAAGAATCTTACAATCTTGCCGTGGGTTACTATTTTGTTCAAGCTTGCGCAACAAGAAATTCGACCATGACTATTACATCTACAATCCCACAACCAAGCAGTTTGTTGAGCTTCCTCAACCGGGTGGTAGAGTCTATGGAATTAATGTAGCTTATGATCCCGAGAAATCCCCTCACTACAAAGTTGTCTGCCTTCGTGGTTCTGATTCATCGGAAGGGAACAAGAATGGCTTTTCGAGTTATCAGATTGAGCTGTACTCATCTGAGACGCGCTCCTGGAGAGTCTCTGGTGATCCTTTTACTAGACATATTGGTATGCAGTACGAAAATGGAGTGTTTTGGAATGGTGTCATTTATTGGATAAATTGCCACGATACTTCCTTGCACTTCAAGGTTGATGGGGAGCAACTGGGAGAAATGCCGATGCCTCCGGCTCAAGTTCGTGATGATTGGATATCTGGTAGAAGGTTCAGGTATCTAGGAGAGTCTCGAGAGCACTTGCACCTTGTTGAGATATATGATCCTTGCGCTACAAAATTTGAGGTCTACGAGATGGAACAAGACTATTCCAGGTGGTTTGTGAAGTATCGCGTTGACCTTGATGGAATAACTGTTGCATTTCCGGAAATGATTAGCAGTACTTTTTATCCAGCACACATGGATTATTATAGATATTCTATTCTCTGCATCATTCGGGAAGCAAATGAGGCAGAGTCATATATGGTCTTGCACATACCAGGTAAGGTCATACGCTACAACTTTAATGATAAGTCTGTTGACAAAATCTGTGATTTTGGTTCAGGTCATGATCAAGGCGTTCGTTACTGGGCTTCACTGGTTGAGTGGGTTGATGTTTATCAGTACGTTGAATCTCTTGCTTGGGTTCCATGACAGTTCAATTGCTACTCAAAACAGTTTGTGCTACAACGTTTGTATCTGCATCTTACGGCCACGAGTTTAGTTGCAGAAATTGTTTGCATGAATAATCAATGAAGTTGAGAAAGTTCCACTTCTGTGTTTATTTTATTTTATTTTATATTTTTCATGTGAGATGATTCAAAGGTTTTACTTTGTTTAAGGCCAATTCAATGATGAGATTAAATGAATAACTATCTCATAGTAAATGCTTGACCAAGTAAATGGTGTTGGAAGTATATTCCTTTAGGCATTTTATGGTGTGAACCACTGTCATTACCCAGCCAATTAATCAAGTTCAAAATTTAGTTCTTATTCTTTCAACAGATTCTCGACATGAAAATGGTAATGAGCTGCAAATTTTCTCTTCCCAAATCGAGCTAGGAACGCGAGGGGTATGCATGAAAAAAAAAAATTTCAAACATAATAGAATGGAGATAACTTAGAACAAGTATTTGCCTCAAATGAGAGGACTCAAAACTGGTTATTACTTCTAAAAACGAAAGTTGTCAAATATTCAAATGTATTTAACTAAATAATTTATGAAATAAAAACAAACGGCATTATCAAACTGGCCTGTGGACAAGCAAACAATGAGAATCATTTGCTAAATTTGGGTGGGTGTCATTTGAGGAAATGTCGCCACTCTCAATTAGTTTTAGGCTTGTTGGGCTCAGTTGAGTAGGCCGAACCCAAAACACATGGCCGACAATAAAAGGACAGAACAAAAATTGAAAAATGGGTGACTGGGGCAGAAGCTGTGTGAAAATTGGTACTTCGGGGTACTTATGCATGGAATTAGTCCCTCACTTTTGTGAGGATTAAAGATTTTGCAAACTTGTAACGGCTTTCTCCTTTGTTTTAGCTTTAAAATGACTAGGAATTTAGGGCCTTACTTTGACTATTGCGTTTGGAATCATACGTCCTGAGAATTTGTTACAATTCCTCTTGTTGCTGCAACGTCAAGAGTCATGCATGGAATTGGTCTAGCTTATGGTCCTGCCATATCACCTCACTTTGAAATCGTCTGTATCCGTTCTGAGACGTTACGGGGAGGGAGTAGGAATGATCAGACGAGTTATCAGATTGAGGTTTACTCATCTCAGACATAAATAGTAATAGATTGTAATATAATTAAAAAAAAATGAGCGTAATGAAAGTTTTAATAACTTTATTTCAAATGACGTTTTCTGGACAAAGAAAAATGAGAGAAATGGTTCGCTAAAGAGATATTGGATGAAATAACAAGGAACTTCTATAAAGTTTGACCCGCATATCATATAACCAATGTCTTACAGGATTGTTCCTAAATTCAATGGATAATACAAGAACTTATTCATTGTTGGTTTCGCCAGAGATAAGAAAAGTCTGCAGGCTTCTCTTCTTTCTCGTTTGTATTTATGTTTAATAATTGTTAACCTGAATTTTATTGTCATATGGCAATTTTTTTTTTCTTAAATGCCGAGTATTTTCCCTTCTCTCTACAGAATTTGACAATGAAAAGTCGGCGAGGAAAAAAAAAAAGAGGTTAAATTACTCTCTTAGTTTCGGCTGGAAAAAACCCTGTCATAAGACATTAGATAAGAGCAAGATTTTTTTTTCTTAAACTCTCGTGATATATGAATCAAACTAAATAATAAGCATTATAACCTTCAGAGCCACCTTGATGTCTGAAAACTTATTTCGCAATATACACATATACATAATGCATACATGTCCACACATACCATGACCAACTAAATTACAGCACGTTATTAAGGAAAATGCTAAGTGTCGAGAGAGTTGAAAGGAAGCTGAGAGAAATGATAGCACGTGTTACCATTTTGTTTCCCCTTCTCTCTCCCTCATTTTAGCAATTAAAAAATTAAAAAAAAAATTAAGAGGAAATCCAAAAAGTAGCACTCCTTTCAGCTTATCCTCACTCCCTTGTCAATCCTCTTCCACTCTCCTCAATCACAGCCTCCTCTATCATCGCAAAACAACAGTCTTTCCCTTTCTTGAACGACTTTCTTGGCAAACAAACCCAACACCACCATTCACCACTTCGTCAACACCACAACCGCCGTTTGGTTCCTCATAAACATTACTTTCCTTGCATTTTTTCAACTACCAAACATAACCCTCATCCTCTGCTTTTTCTTTCGAAATTGAAGCTTTGCTCTTTTCTTTCACCTAAACTCTACAAGGCCCACATTTTCATTCTTACACATATTCTCCCAAACGGAAACGCCGCTCGTTTTAGATCCGGAAGCAAAACTCGAAGCTACTCTCAAAGTCGAAGCCTAATCTATTACTGAGGTTGCTGAGTCCGCTGCCGAGGAAGAGCCCAAGTGTGAGGAGATTTTTGCTGTTGTTACGATCAGTGATCAAAGAAAATAATAACTTTTTGTGTTTTGTGCATTCTTTGATTAATTTTGTGAATTCCCTAGATGCTTGTTTTTCATGTTTTTGTAATAGTTGTGTGTTTAGCCAAATGGATTTCAGTCTTGGTAATTGTTTGATTATAAAGATGGAATTTTCATTTTGAACATTAATTTCTATTGTATCAGTGATAATAACTGTCAGCCATTGCTCTCGGTGAAATAGAAATGTAATTACATTTTGCTTAAGTTTTACTGTTTTAGAGATCATATGATAGCAATCTCTAGTACTCCTAGTAGCAATTTACTAGTTAGATCATGATACTAAAGTTCTTTTAGGTGTCTTTTCTTTTTTCGGTAAATTTTGGTTTCACTGTGGACATTTTGGATTGTATGAAAATTACTAAATTTCGGTTCAATGTGATGTAGCATTGTTGTGAATTTGCAAAACTTGGTTTCAATTTATGCGGTTTGCATGGTCATTTGCCACATTCTGCTTTTTGGGTTCTTGTAATTTGGAGATTTAGTATGTGTGCTTTTGGAATTATTGCTGCTTGTTGTGATTATCTCTAGAATATTAATGGGGAAAGGCTTTTATTAACCGAGAAAGGCTTTTATACTTTGTCTCATGTTTACTAACTTTAGATCTTGTTCGAACTTATTTTTCCCAACAATTTACTTGAATTTTGTTAATTTTATTGTCTAATTAGTTGGTTTTACACGAATATCTTGTGATAAAGCATGCTTAGCCTTTTTTTAAAAAACTATTTTGAGAATATTACATTTGACTAAAAACTTTTCTTATTCATTCGTTTAATTTTCATTTTTTGACAATTTTTTATATTTCTTGGCTGAAAAATAAAGTCGAAAGTGTTTTGTTTGAGTTGTTACAGAATACTTTGTGTTTTAATGCTCTATTTGTTTTTTGCTGTTTAAGTAGTCTATTAATGACAATGTCATCTAGCACAAATGAAATTCGAAACTTATTGCAAATATGTAACAGATATGGCAACTAAATGAAGTTGTTAATATCATGTACTACAAAGAATCCAAATCACAAATTTTAGAAATGTAGAGTATGTAAGAACTTTCAATGAGCAGAAGATTGTAAATCTAGCAAAGAGAAAATTTACTTTTTAGTGGAGAAAATGTAGAGTTTGTTAAATTTCAATTGTTTTATAAAGAATTTGAGCATATGCAAGAATGTGAAATATAAGTTTGATGATGAACTTCAAAGGAGACGGACACAAGAATATGATTTCATTAGAATACTTATGATTTTTGTATTATGCTACATATTTATGTATTATTTTTAAGTTGTTTCATTTGTACTATGTACTGAAAAAGAAAAAAACTTGTAGAAATATATAATAACATTTTCCTTTGAAATATAAGTTTATGAGTTGTTTCATTTTATTGAGTTTGAATTAGAATTAGATTGTTGTTTTAATCCTTCAAATATTAAAACAATCTTATAAATCTTTATTGGATGTCGAAATAGCACACAATGAGCAGAAGCACATTCAAATTGCGATGATTTATGTCATTGAAAATTATCAAAAATAATTTCATAAAAATGATCAAAAAAGCCATTGGGCCAACAAAAATTATTAGAAAAAATGAAAATAGTGCAATGATTGATGTCACTAGAAACATAATATTCATATATCATTAATTCATCACTATAATTTATCATTTTAAGTCAAATCTAACCTAAATGATAGAGAAAATTATTTGAACAAAATACAGTCAAACATCAATCACGGCAATTGTTATCTTTGTTACATTGTTGATGTAACAATTGTGGGAAATTTTTATTTTTAAATGCTTCATACATCATCGAAGGAGAAGAATAATACAACTACAAAGCATACAATAGAACTGGTTTCTATAATGCACAAAAAATGAAAACATTTTATTACATTTTTAAATTTTAAAAATATAAGTATACATTAAGAAATTGTGATTTTAAAACACAACTTACTGTGTGCCAATTATAAAGAAATGATTGATAAATATTATTTTCACCAACTTAGGTTCGGTATATAAGTACCTAAGCAAATAAATTAACTATATATGTAAAATCCATGTTACAAATTTAAAATTAAAATTTCCTCATCAATTTAATTCTTACATTAAAATAGAATAAAGTCGTATATTGAATGAGATTTGCATTAATAGTACTTCTTTCCTACAACATCTACATATGCTAAACAATATACTTAGTTACTTATCTTCAAAATAAAAGAAAATGTTTAAAATAAAAATTCACAAACTTATCATGGCTATGTTTCTCTGTTGTGTCGAGATTTCATTAGACACTTCATAAGACAATGAAGCATTTTCTTGTAAATCCTGTAAAATTAAGACCAATAATTAAACGAAGACCAAATGAAAGTAGGAAACATATATCTGTATTTGAACAAACCTTTTTTTTTTTCTACAGTCTTATTCTTTCAGGTAAGTTTTTTATGAATTGAAGATTGTTTCTCAAACAAGGAGGATGCCCTTTACAATGTGTCGTTACTGGATCATTGATTACATGCTCAACATTATTGCTGCTACAGCTTATTTGACCAATAATAGTTGTTGGTGAAACAGTTGTTTCCACACTTCTACACTGAATTTGCTTGGTCAGATCTTTCATTGCTTTATCAATTCAATTCAATACAAGTTTGTAACTATTTTCATCATCAGCAGCTACGTTTACAACCTTAGTGAAAGTAGTAAATATTTTGTCATATCTCTCTTTGTTAAATGATAAATTCTGCACAACATAACTAACTTTCACTTTACTATAGCATCTTCTCACATCTTTCCTCCACCTTGATAAAATATACATTCCTGAAAGTAATTTACCACTGCTACGTATCAACACGGTAAGGGTATGCTTACAAAGAATCCCTCTAAATTGAAATTTTGAATAGATACAACTAACTTCACATTCAGCTTTTTCAAAAACAACCTTAAAACGTTGTTTCTTACCATACCGATATGATTTACTGATTTTACATACTGATCCTACATAATCCAATCTATCATAATCCATCAGTATAGTTAATTTTTGTTGGAATTCTTTAAACTTAGAAATAGTGTACAGGTTCAACTTGCTTCTCTATGTCATATTTTGTTACACATGGAGTCTTTTTACTAAAACAATTGGCATTTGGTTGCCATTCTAATTTAGCTTTCCTTTTAAATGCATTTTCATATTGGTTCACAAATTACTTCAAATTTGTTTTTGAGTTAATAAACATATCAAAAATTGCATTCATTCTTTCATGTCATTGTGTTTTTGACATTCATGCCTAAAATTTGTCTTTCAAATGGCATGAAAACTAACAACATCTTTCATCGTCTAAACTATTTAACTAATCATTATCTCATAAATCACATATCATAATCATGTCATGCTAAGCTTCCTCGAATGCAGCAGGGCTCAACGAATCATAAACAACAGAAAGCAATAAAAAAAAATACGTTCACTTTCTTTAAAAGCCTCTAACTTCTCAGACACCTTTTTTATTATATGCCACAAACACCGTCAATGTGTAGTCGTAGGAAAAATATTTTCAATTGCCTTTTGTATTACTTTGTTTTGGTCTCTAATGATACAATGGAAGGAGAACCAAATATGCATAATAGCCACGCCCCAAATAAGTATGTAAATATCTTTATATCCTCGTGTAAAATCAATCTGCACCCTAACAAAATAGACTGACCATGATGATTAATTTGAAGAAAGAGAGTAAATGACATGTTATACTTGTTGGTAAGATATGTGTTGTCAAATGTGATAACATCTTCAAAATATTTGTAAGTTGCCCTACTCATCGGATTTTGCCCAAAATACATTCTTTGATAGATCTTGCTCATCTAAGTCAATACAAAAAAAAAAAAAAACTTGCATTCTGCTTGCTTTTTCTAAAAGTACTTTAGAATTGTCATAGTATCTCCTTCTTTAAGTTGTAATCCTCTTGCTTTGTCAACAAGATTTCTACAATTATTTTCTAAGAATGAGACATTTTTATGCCCATTAGCTTCAACAACAATATAATTAAAATTATGGACAATGTTAAAATTCCCACACAATCATTTATTTCAATATGTTGTTTTTGAACTTGTACTAAATCTACAGTTACAAGGGAAATATCTAGCTTTGTTCGGAGTCAATTCATGATTGTGTTGAAGGTTTAAAATTCAAAAAACCCATTTTCCATCTTTATTTATGTAACCTTCTAGCGTCACAACCAGTTTTCACAATAGGTTTTGCTTTTAGCACATTAGTAGATTTACTTTTGACTTATTGCTACAGCCATATGCAAATGTTGTAAATTTTATAATCCCATCACTCTCTTTCTTACTAGTTAGCTTTTTCATAGGAAATCTTTTTTTATTTACCATAGGCTTTGTAAAATGCAAATATTTCCTCATAGCTATCAAATAACATCTCAAGAGTTGGCTCATATTTTTCCATTTACACATCTTTGATTGTACGCTCAATTTTTGAATTTTCCATTTCTATAAAATAATTAACATTTGTAAAATTTTTACATAATTTTTTTCCAGAAAAAAATTTAATCCATTAAGTTTCTAAAAATTTAAATTTTAAAAAAAAATCTAAATCAAGCAAAATTATCATTATCATTTATAAAAAACGATTGTTACAGAATTTTAATAAAAAGTTTATCTTATTTTTTAAAAAAGTCACAACTTTAATTGCAACATTAGAACATCACAAAATTGTAAAATTTTATCATATCTTGCATTGCTTATGATATTGATTTAACAAATCTCAATAATTTGGCACATAATGATCATCAAAAGACTTATCCCATTTGACTAATCAAGATGACTTTTTCACTTTTAGAATCCATAAAGATCATGACAGAAAACTAATCTTATGTTTGGTAGCCAAGAAATGCAAGGAAAGTAAAAGAAATTGAAGAAGTTTAAAACAAACATTGGTACATTTCTAGTTCACCAAGAGCAATGGCCAACAACTATTATTACTGATACAATAGAAAATAATATTCAAAACAAAAATTCCATCTTTATAATCAAACAATTACCACCAAATGATAGAAACTAAAACCCATCTGGCTAAACACACAACGATCACAAAAATATGAAAAAGAAGTATATGGAGAATTCACAAAAATAATTAAAGGATGCACAAAACATAAAAAGTTATCATTTTCTTTAATTACTAACCATAAGAACAGGAAAAATCTCTTCAAGCTTAGGCTCTTCCTTGGCAGTGGACTCAACAACCTTGGTAGTGGATTCAGCTTCGGCTTCAGGAGCAGTTTTGGGTTCTACTTCCAGATCCAAAAAAGACAGTGTTTTCATTTGGGAGAAATTGTATGTGAATGAAAATGTGGTCTTTGTGTAGTGTTTTGGTGAAGGAAAAAAGTAGAGCTTCGATTTTGAAAGAAAAAGTAGCAGATAGGAATTACATTTGGTATCCGAGAAAATGAAATGAAAGTAATATTAATGAGGAAAGTGGTTTTAAGGAGGTAGTGGATGATGGTGTAGGGTTTATTTATCAAAAAGTTAACTTTTCAATAATTCTCCACATCAGTGAAGATTTGTTCAAATCTAAGTTGTCTATTAAACTCTCTACATATCAAATTGTCCTCCAATCTTTGCTTTTCTTACTATTTCAAACTTTTAGGATATTGATCAAGTTTAGAAAGTGCTCAAACTTGATAGCTGTCACAATCTTGGCTAACATATCTATAGGATTCTCTATAGTCTTGATTTTCTAAAGAAGAATTTTCCCTTTATCAATAATTTCCCACACAAAGTGAAATCTTACATCAATATGTTTCATACGTGCATGATAAACTTGATTCTTTTCTAAGTGAATGTCACTTTGGCTATCACAATATACATTAATGTGCTCCTATACTAATTCCAAGTTTTCAAGCAACCCTTATAACCAAATAGCCTTTTAACAGCCTCTGTAATTGCCATGTACTCGGTTCTATGGTTAACAATGCAACTTTAAACTGTAATGTAGACTTCTAATGTATTGGCCCACTAATAAGAGTAAATATATACCTAATGGTTAACCGTTGTTTGTTTAAATCACAAGCATAGTTGGAACCCAACATATCTAATCATATCTTGACCTAGTGAATTATCCTACTTAAACAATAAACCAACATTCACAGCTTTCTAAATGTACCATAGAATCTATTTCATAGCTTGTGAATGGCCTTTACTAGGATTATGCATATACTTACTCATTATATCTCTTTTGACGGATGTGGAACGAGAGTATATGTTATAAGTGCCTTATTAAAATATAGTAGGTAGCTTGATGTATGCAATCATGTTTATAAGGTTAGACATTTCAATCATGCCAAACTGTTGTAGTATCTTCTTCAATTATTGCTTTTGAGACAAGCTAATTTCGCCACAAGCTTTATCTCGGTATATCTTTATGCCTAGAATCTTCTTAACTTCACCAAGATCTTTCATCTCAAATTCTTGATTGAGTTGAGTTTTCAACTTTTCAATCTCATCTTTGTTCTTAGATGCTATTAGCATGCCATTAATATACAAGAGCAAATATATAAAGCATCCTTCTTGTAGCTTACGAGGATATATATAATAATCAAAATTATTTCTTATGTACCTTTGCCTTTTCACAAACCAATTAAATCGCTTGTACTACTGTCTCAGATATTGTTTTAATCCATAAAGTAACTTTATTAATTTGCAAACTTAAGTTTCTTTTATAGTAACCTTAAATCCATCTGGCTGAGTCATATAAATTTCCTCTTCCAAATCATTGTGTAAAAATGCAATTTTCACATCAAGTTGAACTAATTCAACATTAAATTGCAAAATTATGGCAAGTAAAATTTGAATAAATGAATATTCCACAACTAGAGAAAATACCTCATTGTAGTCTATTCCATCCTTCTAGGTGTAACCTTTTACTACTAATCTATCCTTGTACTGAATAAAGAGAGTAAGTTTACAAATCTCTCTTTGTGACCTTCTATATGCAATTGACTCTTGTTGTTGTAACACCCTAAGATACCAAAGACAATATCTTTTTACTTCACCAGTTATATCCATGAAGAATGCTTTTTTTGCTCTTGAGTCTAACTTAGATTTGTTTACATAATAATAAACAATGGAACCAAAAACATGCAAAGAATCATACTCAGTAACAAGTTTACCAATCCACATCTCCATGAGTCTTTTGCCCTTAATTATAGCTGATGCCAAATGATTGATTAGATGGTATGCATATACAATTGCCTCAATCAAAATTTCTTGCCCAATGCAACATTAGACAATATACACCGAACTTTCTCTAATATAGTGCGTTTCATGCTTTTTGCCACCTCATTCTCCTGTGTTGTATCTCAAACAGTAAAGTATCGTACAATACCCTCATCTCAGCATACTTGTAGAAACATATCATTCTTGTATTCACTACCATTGTCTGAGTGAAGTCTTTTGACCTTTCAACTAGTTTAAGTCTGGACCATCTTCTTCTATTTCAAGAATGTGCCTAAAACTTCATTTTTGTTCTTCGTCAAATAACACCCACTCTTTTTTTGAAAAGTCATCAACAAAAGTAACAAAATAGTGCATAACTCCTAATGAAGCTATTTTGATAAGCTCTCACACATCACTGTGAACATAGTCTAGAATTCCTTTTGTATCATGAATTGCTAAATCAAACTTTACCCTTGTCTCAAAATACAATGTTCACAAAATTTTAATTTGTAAGAATTTTCACATTTCAATAAGCCTTATTTTATCAAAGTTTGCAAAACCTTTTCACCAACATGTCCTAAATGCATATGGCACAACTTAGTTGCTTTTGAATCTACATCTTTTTTAAAAACTATTGATACTAATCCAATAACTGTCCCAAATGCATATGCCACAACTTAGTTACTTTTGAATCTACATCTTTTTTAAAAACTGTTAATGCTGATCCAATAACTGTACTCCTTTTAAAAATAGTATAAATTATTTCTTTTAGTACCTTTAATCACTGTCAGTTCCTTGGCTACTATTAAAAATATATCTCTCAAAGTAGTTGTAAGCCCTTTAGATTTTAGAACTTCTAACGAGACGAGATTTTGCTTCAAACTCGGTATGTAGCAAATGTCTGTCAAAACTTAAATTAAGCCGTCATAATTCTTCAATTGAATTAAACCTATTCCTATGGTTTACAAGCATTGTCATTGCTCATAAAAATAAGTCCACAGTCCAGCTCCTTAAAGTTAGAAAATTTGCCTTTGTTAGGACACATATGATAAGTACAACCTGAATACAAAATCCATTCATTTAAATAGCATGCCAATGTCATGCTAACCAAACGAAAGTTTGACTCTTCATCATGTTCTACCACACATGAATTATAAATAACCTTAGCCTTTTATAACTTAGGATAATTCTTTTCCCAATGTCCTTTTTTGCGACAAAAACCATATTTATCTTTGGCAGGCCTTCCTTTCAACTCATTCATTTTTTCAAATTTCTAGCTTTATGAATGACCTTTTGCTGTCAATTTTTCTACAAATATATCTCTGTGATCCTTTTTGTCTTTCTTTATAGTCTTAGAATTGTAAAGCGCACTACATACACCATCGAATATGACATTGTTTTTCCCATAAAGTAAAGTGGTGGTAAGATGATCATTTGTATCAGGAAGAAAATTCAACAGCAATAATGTCCTATATTCATCTTCAAATTTCTCATTCAAATTTAGTAAATCCACCAATATCTTGTTAAATGATTTCACATGGTTATCCATCGACATATAAGGTGCATACGTGAATCGATAGAGTTTTTTCTCCATATAAAGCATATTTTCAAAGATTTTATTCATACATTTTTTTTCTAATGTCTTCCATAATTTCTTTGTTGATGTCTCCCTCATGACAAAGTACTTCTGATCTTTAGCCAAACATAGACAATTAGTACTACACGACTGTCTATTGATATTTATCTACTCTTTGTCATTTATCTTGTTATGCTTTTCACAAAAGGCGAGGTCCAACTCTTGTTAACATTAGATATCCAACATCATACATTGCCACATAATAAAATTAACGGTATTGTCAAATTTCTTTACTTCAAATTTCGTATTCATTACAGTAGTATATTGAGTGTTGGAAAATGCATATTTATAAAGGGAAAAATTGTCATTTTGCACTTCTAACCTCATTAACATTTCTACTTTTATGTATTTAAGTCTTTTAAATTTTAATTGTATGTGTTTTGTTATAATTTGATTATTTTATATTTTTCAAGTGTATTTTGGTTACTTTACAATTAACGACAAGTTATATAGCAAAATATACAGCATGTTTTAGTGCAGAATAACTGAAAACATTAGAAAGGACATAAAAGGCAAAATTGTATATGTGAACAATAGCAGATAGATGAGTAGTGCTGTAATTTTAAAAGCTTGGTAGGGCCTAGCTAATATGGTGTTGATCGAATAACATGGCCTTGATCAATGAAGCGGTAGCACTTTATTAGACCGATGATACAGTATTGACTGATGATGTAATGTTGATTGATGACGTGCCAACACATTAATAGACTAGAAAGTTGACTTTTATGTTGATTGATGATGTGGCAGAATATTAATGGACTCAGTTCATCCATTGGTTGTGGACAAAAAGAAATATTTTTTTTGTGGCAACTGAAATACTAACTAGGCTACCCAAGAGGGGGGTGAATTTGGTTCTTAAAACTTAAACAAATAAAGCTACACAATAATTTAAACTAATGTTTTAATAAAATCAAAAGCAATAATTTTAACAATGCTCGAAATTAAAAGGATAAAGGAAGAGAGATCAAACACGGGATTTTTACGAGGTTCGGCCAACTGTGCCTCGTCCACGCCTCCAAGCTCACCGGGTTTGAGGATTTCACTAAGCAAGCCTCCAAGACTTCAACAACAATTACAATTGACTTCAAAAGTGTCAATGAACCTTTACAACAAGAAATTATTCCCAATCTCTTAACCCAAATGTATCCCAACAATTACAATCACTCAAAAACAAAGATTATAATCAATCAATCTCTCACACAATATATATAATTACAATTGAAATCTCAAAGTGTGAATCAATGAAACAAAAACAAGTTTAAATGTATGTTTTCTCAGTAGTAAGCTCAATGACAACTCTTTGATCTCTATTGATTTGAATTGGATTGAGCTATTTTATAGTTAGAGCTGAAAATTAGCCGTTGTTGACTTTCTGAGAATAATCAGATTGCCCTTTGCTGCTATTGGTTTACCTTTTTGACTTGTTCAAATAGCCGTTGTGCTTAAATTTTAAATAAATGGTTTGTCATTTACTATTATCATATCACCGTTTATTTCTAGAAACCTCCAAAACAAACTTAGGTCTCCGTTTTTGCTAAACGGTTTAAGATTAGAAAGTTTTCTCCTTTTTGTAAATTATCGGTTCGCCTTTTATAATAAACGTTTCAAGGGTAATTTTTAAAATCTATATTTTTATAATTTTTTGAGAAAAATGATTTTCCGACTCAAGTTAACGATTATTAAGCTTCTTTAAACATATCTATGGCTTTAAGAAATTCATTTTAATAGCCCCAACATTTTAATTAAGAACATATAAGTTTTGTTATCATCAAAATCAATAGTATAAGATTAACAGCAACACTTTAAGAGATTTGAATGTATGATTCGATAGCATTCAATCTCTAGATGAATGCTATATACATGATTGTGTGTGAAATCTTATAACTGTATAACAATAAATATATAAATAAGTAGCACTGAAAGTAATTACACATCATGTATCCCCTATTGCACACATATAATACAATTATAAGATATATTAGAATATGATTATGCTTTCAGGAGTTTTTTTCCCTTTTAATCAATCTCATATAAAAGCAATTAGAACAAATAACAAAAAATTACTGAAAAAATAGTTATAAATATGTACCACATAAACTTGGAGAAAAAATGAGGCTTTTATTCCTCATAAAAATTATTTTTACAATTTGGGTCCTTATAAATCCAAAATTACAATAGCTTTTCGAAAAAATGAGGCTTTTATTCCTCATAAAAATTATTTTTACAATTTGGGTCCTTATAAATCCAAAATTACAATAGCTTTTCCTGTTCGTGTATCTCTTTCCTAGTCAAACTCATATGAGACTTGAAAAACATGCTTTGACTGTCAAACTAAAATATGATTAGAGAGAGAAAAAATATAGAGAGAGAAAGTAAAAGAATATACTAAAATTCTTTGGATGGTTACAAACCTCTCTGTAGTTGAGTGGAGAGAACATCATTGCCTTGTTTTTAGGACTTGAGCCTGTCGCATGTTGGAGTATTCTCTTTGAATTTTATAAATTGCGCATCAACTTTAACTATGAATTTATAGCCCAATGATTTTATTGTTTTTAATGTCTGTAATGTTTACATGTAAATATTTGAAAATAAAATATCTTTATATTGTGTAAGAATAATTAAGATATTTATATTTATATAACAAAAAATAACTAACTTTACCCTTTTTCTACAAAAAAAAAAAAATTCAATCATGGTTGGAAAGAAATTTTAATCATAAATCATATTCCATTTGCCAAAGACTCTTTCATCTAATGTAGCATTTACTTTTCAAATTGAAGTAGAAATCTTGAGGAGTAGGAATCCTGATATTGAAAGTGTAAAGTGGTATTGGGAATAAAGTGTTTACTTAGACTGAAAAAGAGTAGATTGTCAATTAGAATCCTAATTTTTTGTTCTTTGCCTTAGATTGAGAGTGAATCATTTTAAATTACAGTTTTACCTTTATGTAAAACTAAGACAAACAAAGAATTTTAATTATATAAAATTAAAAAATTTTAATTTTTGTCCAATAGCCTATTTATTACAGTTTAATTATAAAAAAAGACAAAATTTAAAATGTTGTACTATATTATTATATAGTGCCATGGAGAAACCATTGCTAGCCTTTGTCAAGGAAATAAAATATTTGTGCAGATTTTTTACAACTTTGATTTCTCTATCCAATAGGTTTTTTTTTTTTCAAATTTTATGTGCGTACACAACTTTTTCTAATTATGAACATATCAACGCATAAAGCAACCATTAATTTTAAGCCCTAGAGCTATAGGCCATTTTGGCAACATGTAATAATTATTGGAATCAAGTCCCCACCATTGTGGACCAAAAATATCATTACACTACAACGTGAAGTAAATTAGTATAGCCATGAAAGCAAAATTAAATAAAATAGTTCATTAGTTGGATATAATTTTTAAGGCCAAAATATATTACAAAGCACCATAAGTCTGAAGTTTCAAAATAATATTCTATAAGAACACATTTCTAAAATTCTAAAATGATGTGTTTACTTGACAAAACAAGATCCAAATTTCCAAAATGATAGAAGGACTACATCTCACAAATCACGACCAATCTTTCCAAGAATATACCCTTTTTTCAATTCATTGGGCAAGTTAAAGAACACATGTAGCATATCATGTTTGGTTGTCATATTATCAATCACATACGATATTTCTTGCACGCTTAAGCCATCAATCTTGCATATTTTATCATACAACTTAGCTTGCAAATCAGATAATTCCTTGTCAACAATAGAAAGTACACTAATCAATCCATCTAGCTTGGGTACCATGGCTAAAATGGACTTTGCCATTGCCCCCATATTTGAGCACATATTTTCAAATTTCTTGTCCTTGATTCTTCTTTTCTTTTTAGGGTGGCTATAATTACTTGGAACACTTTTATTTTGGTTAACAGGTGCATGTGATTATGGAGTGTGTGACATATTATCAACAATATTTTCCATAAAAGTCTCATGAATGAAATCATTTCCCAAGCTCAAATTAATATTGTCTTCATGACATACCACTTCTTCGTCATCACCAGCATTGCCGGCATTTGCTCCATCGGCTTTATTACATCCAAGGATCTCACTCAATTTGTAATAATAAGGAAATGGTTTGAGAAATAACCCACTTGCATCCTTTCTTTTCTACTAAGAAGAAAAAAAAGAGAATTTAGAAAAATAAAATTAAGCAAATCAGAAAATAAGATAAAGAAAAATTGCTCTACTTCTAATAAAGATTCAAGATTAAATTTTATAAGATTAGATAATCAAACAGCAAAGGATTTAAAAAAAAAGAAACAAGATCAACATAGCAAAAGAATCAAGCCCAGAAATGGAGATGAAACAAAAAAACTAGTACAACACAGCAAATGAATCAAACCTACAAACAAGGTCAAGAACAGAGCATAAACAACCAAAATTTGATAAACAAGTAAAGAGCATTATGCTTTTTCTTATAGATGAAGTGAACCAGATAGATAGAGGAAATTATAGAGTTCAAAACCAGTTATGATCCACTCTCTAACTCTCAAGATACGATGAGATACAACCACATAAACAAGTATTAGAAAAATAAAATCAAGTGAATCAGATAATAATATAAAGAATAAAGTTAGGTACTTTACTTTCATGTACTCGTCATAAACTCTTTAATCACATACTACCATCGACTTCTCTAAATCCTAACCAAACCCACTTAAAGATAACATGTCAGCCACAACATTATGTTTTAGCTTGAAGTACTTCATTCTAGATTCAATGTGGGGAGATGCTTTCAACCCACATCTTGGAATTTTGGGCTCCAACATACTTTCAAGTTGATCCAAATACCCAGTTTTGAACCCACAATTAACCTACCATATTAGATTTTGACTCAATTCATATAATTAATCAACCAAAGCATCATCTTTTGCTGTTGTCTAGTAATACTTTGCTATCCCACGAACTCTTAGACTCATTTTATTTACAAAGAAATAAATTTGTTATAAATAAATATAATGTCAACTATAGTGAATTGCATAATCAAATTCAACATATAAAATGAAAATAAAAATTGCAAAATAATTCATCATATGAAATAATAATAAATTGCATAAACAATTCATCATATAAAATAAATACATTGTTAACTAGAACAACCACAATGTCATTGAAAGAACAAACCAAACAAATACATTGTCAAACATTATTATAATTGATTAAACAAACTACAATGATAGTAAACAAAAAGTTCTCATGTAAATTCAACTATTATTCTTTATGTTCCACATCTCTTGAGCTAAATTATCTCGCCAAACAGACCACTCATTTGAAGGCTCAATTTACTTAATAAAATGTGCTTCTTTAACATTTTCCCCTATGTCGTTATCTATAACTTCTTCTATAACATTGATAGACGTTTCCTTTCTTATGAAATTATGCAGTATACAACAAACAGATATTATACGCCATTGTGTTATAATATCATAAAAGGCTGGACTTCTTAGTATAGCCCGTTGTTTCTTTAATATCCCAAAACATCATTCAATCACATTGTGAGCACTTGAGTGTTTCATATTAAAGAACTCTTTTGGCGTATGAGGTTGGTGTCCATCACGAAAGTTACTCAAATGGTAACGTTCTCTTCTATATGGTGAAAGAAAACTCATTCCATTGGTACAGCCTGCATCAATCAAGTAATAATGACCTATTACGAGAATAAGATACCATCATATAAAAACATCATTCGCCAAGTAATATATTCTTACAAGCTAAAATAAAATTGGTCAAATTTATTACCATGAGGGACTTTTAACCCATTTCTTCCAGTTAAGGCATCTTTTAGCACGCGCATATCATGAGTTGAACCTTCCTATCCTGGTAAAACATATATGAATTGCATTTCTTGTGAACAAACTCCTAAAACATTCATTGCAATCTCATTTTTCCTAGTTCTATATCTTGGTTTATCAGCCTCCGAAACATGAACCTTTATATAAGTGTCATCTAAAGCTCCTAAGAAATTCTACAATAAACTATTAACAAAGAATTAATGAGTTAATATACAAAAGCGTATTAGAGAAGACACAGATTCAAAGAAATATTATACTTACCTTAAACCACTTCCATTTTGGATCCATTAAGTCCTCTGTTATTGGCTTGGGTTTCTTCCAAAATTCCTTTTGACATCTAATCATTACTTTTAAACACTCATGCAAACATTTACTAACTGCTCTTATAAATCTTTTAAAGTTAAAACCAACAACTCAATTTTTGACATGATGTGCTAAAATCGACAAAACATTGCAACCATCTTCTCTGGAGACACCCTTTTACTTCTAACCAAACTCTCTTTCTCACAAAGAAGCTTGCATAATTTAAAAAATATTTGTTTATTCATTCTTAATTGCGACAAACATTTTATATCACTTTCAAACACCAAGCCATACAAATGGGATAATCGTCGGTAAACTCTATATACTGAATTTGGACTTTCCAACCTCCGTTCAAAAGTTAATTAAACATAGGAACATGTAGCAGCACACACAACCATAATCATTTGCAACATGACAACAAATTCTTGTATAACTACCAAGGCTTTTTGCTTTATTGCTAACAATCGAACCATCTTATAGCTTAAGAAAAAAGAACACTAGATAAATAAAATTATAGCCAAAGGAAAATATATTTTTATTTCTTTATAATGGAATATCAACTAAATGGGCTGTGAAAATATACTAATAGAACCTCAACTAAGTGGGCTGGAATAATATATTAACTAACTCATTAATTATATAACATAAGCCAAAACCAGCAAGAGGAAATGATTCAGCTAAGTTTTGTTGTATTCTAAAAAATATCATCAAGTCACCGGTGATGTATCCCTACTATAATAACATTTGACTGGTGCCTTTCATACACATCAATTTTAGAAAATCATTATATAAGTTAAACTAAAAACTTTGTAATATTGTTATTTTCATATTTGAAAGAGTAAGAATTGTTTTATTATACTAAACCATGAATAGAAGCAAAGTTCAATGGGCACATAATCATTGGTGACTTTTCAACACACATATGCAAACATGTGCCTACACTAAAGTATATTTAGCATTCCAAAGATTGCAATCTATGTGATGACAAAAATTATTTAGTTAAGTTAATTTACAAATACAAAAATATAGCACTGTGATTATCATGACTTATTTTTCCCAACATCATAAGTCAAACATGTGTATAACGGGTTAGTATCTAATCATCATCTTCAAATAAAAATTGAAAAAAGTTTATCCTCCAATATAAATATAAATTATAACTCATTCAGTTGCCTATGTTAGCAGCTAATAAAAAGTATAAAATAGCAGCAAATATAAAGCCTAAAGAAAGATTCAATTACGACAAAAGAAAACTTCTTCTCTTTTTTTAACTTATTGACAGAGAAAATAAATTATTATGATTATAATCCCACCTCATTAAACTCAATTTGTCAACCAAAACCAATTTGATTAGACAATTTAATAAGCAAATCTAAGCCAACCTATCAAAATCATCAAATGTAATTCACCATTTGATCATTTTTAATACACAATTTATACTAAGTTCTATATGAAATCTAAAATTCTATAACTGAAACAAATAACACTACCAAAAGTTCACCAATGTCATTGATTAATGACAGATTGTTGCATCCATAGCTTAACAAAACCATATTAGTGGCATGAATGTTACTAATATTTAATTTTCAAAAATAAAATTAGAATAGAAAACACTATCTTGGTTGATTTAAAACTGAGACAGGTTTGAGGCTGAAGAAAGCAAAGGGAATTCAGTGGCGTGGGTAGTGATTATGTCATCAGAAAGTTATAATTGGACTAGTTCATGTATTCTTCCTATTGTTGGCACCGGTGACCTCTTCCACACAAAGAAATCAACTAGTGATTTTGAGATTTCATGAGTTAGATTTTGGGATTTCAGGGTTAGGGTTGATAAACTTCAAATCCAATTTTATTAGGCCCTTTTTATATATAATAAAATTGTAATATTTTATATTGCTTATGGGCATTTTTGGTATTCAAAGGAGTGGGACTAGGATTGGGACTCCTCCCTCCCCCCATGAGGATGGGAATCCCACTCCCCCCTCACTCCAAAAATGGGTGGGGCCTGCGGAATGGGATTCCCACTCCCTCCAAAATTATGCAATTAGACACTAGAGTGGGAAGAATCCACACTCCTCATTTCCACTCCAATAAGTAAACACTACATAAATGACTATTGATTTTCTTGATATTAATATGCTATTCATGTTGTCTTTCCTGACGACTTTTTAGTTAACAATCATTGAGAATGATTTTGGTGAGAGTTAATATTTTAATTATTTAGATGATGGGAGTGAACCATAGGATCAGTTTGTAATAAATAAATTACAAATACTACATTCAATTCTTCTAGTGAAAAACTTTAAGAACTGATCGGAGTATATCAAATTACGTGCATGAACACGCCGGTGCACACAAAATTCTACGATGTTTCGCAGTTCCCACTTTAGGAGAATTTTTTGTTTTATTTTTTTAATTATTTTAAATGCGTGGATAATTAATAAGCAACTTTCATGGAAATATGTGTTACTATTACTTCTTTAAACTTAAAAATCAGTAAAAAATAATAAACACAAAGTCAATGAACAATGACTTGAGAAAATTGACATAAATGTTTAATCTAAAAATTGCACTAATAACGTAGAACTTGCAACCAAAAACATGGAAGTTGCACTACATAACATTGGAGTTATTATCTTAACAAATTCCACGTCTTAAAAGAAGATTTTCTAGTACAAGAAGGATGAAAAAAGTAATTGATCTCTATGATACAAAGATATTATTGTGAGATTGCACTCCAAACTATACTTTAAAGCAACAAATTAAAGAAAGAAAATTAATGAACAAATATGAAACAGAAGAATAGAGCATTAATTAGAATCATCATCATTAAAGCATTTGTATTTATCTCTTATATAAAAACACTCTACTATCTTTCTCCTAATTTAATTTAAATTAATCACTCATTTCTTTATGCGTGGCCTATTTGGAACCACCAAACTACTCATTAAACCCACTTCTAAAAATATTTTTTTATGAATAAAACAACCCTAAATAAAATTGCAATGTGAAAATTAAAATATAAAAAAAAGGAATTTTATTTGAACCCATCTTTACATTCAACATAATTTTGTTAAACCATAATCATATTTTCATTAAACCGTAATCAACTAGAGACATGATTCTTCTTTTAAGCGATATAATTTTGTTAACTGGGCACAAGTAATTGGATTGAGGGTAACAAAGTTGGTGGTTATATTGTAATTTCAAACGCTGTTAATAACGGTTTTCTTCTTGCAATCGAACAACAGCCCTTTGCTTGGTGGCAAGGCTTTGATTTTAACAGAATCAACTCCCTCATTGCCCTTGTAAGTCTGACTTGAATTTTTCTCCGCAAGTGATTGCACTAGTGGTTTCAATAGAGAAGCTGAGAACGAAAGTTTGCCATTAGATCTAATTGGTAATTAAATCCAACACATAAATAATTTTAAATTAAACACAAAAATAATTGCTCTCGCTTAATTCTCTCCAATGTGGATCATTATTATTTTGAAGTACCAATAAAATTCCAACCGACTATATATTTAAAAATGCACAAAGTGAAGATAGAATGAGAGATTAAATTCGATCCACTCTTCTTTGAGCATCCTTTTTTCTTTTATTTTTTTTCATATATTACTCCAACTCTGATAACTCGCCGTCTTTGTTAAAAAGACGACGTGCTTATCTGAACTCAACGACAATTTGCTCATCAATTAGATTTTAGAACTTCATGCATAGCCAGGGGTGATTTTGATTCTTAAAAAAAGAAAAAAGCTTTCAAAATCTGGGAAAGAAGTTTGAGTACGCTGTTCTTTGTTGACAAGTTTAGCTGGGCTTATGTAGAATTCCAGTGCAAGTGTAGCGAAACTGCTACTTATAAAACAAACAAATTAAGCGAAGTAAATTGTTTCTTTTTTTTTTTCCTTTTAATTACAGCAAATCAAGGCTTTATTGGGATCAGAGTTTGGCTAATACAATGTTAGGATGTTGGTCAATCAGCAAGGGAGTAGAACATGTCGGTTTGGTAAACTGTGAAAACGGTCACTAGCATATTCTTTTGCTGGGTCGGAATTTTTTTTTTTGGGGTCTAGTTAAAAAGTCCGAATTTTATCTTCCATATTTTTTAAATTTTTTTATTATTTTCAGAAACTTATAGTTTATAAAATTTTATTTTTTATTCGATTAGGTTTTAAAAACTAAGCTTATAGGATTTAAAATTATAAATATATGTTATGAGTGGGTTAACTATATATAAAAATATGTATCTTAATTAAAATTATATACATATATATATATATATATATATATATATATATATATATAAACATTTTTCGGACTTTTTAGGCTGAGCTCTAAGTTTTTAGGTGAAACATGAGCACAGCTTAAGTATTTATAAAAATATGCTTGGACCGGCTCAAGCACAAACTTAAACACCTAGGTTTAAGCTGGGTTCTGGTCGGGCAGACTTTCTCTGCTATCCCTATAATCAATATCACTTTGATATGAAAACACAAATGACAAACGTATTGGGGATAAATTGGAAATTATATCAGTTATGTTGCAAGATAAATTTTATTTTAAAATTTCTGGTGGGTTAATCAAGGAGAAGGGGCTAATAAAATGAAAGAACAAAAATGAAAAAAAAAGTGGCAAAGTGAGTGAGGGTTTCAACTTTCAATTTTCAATTTGATGACGGGATAGCGAAATGGGATTGTGAATTGTTGAGTTAGCTGTCGTTGCTGCTTAGATTTGTGAAGTCAGAAACTCTTTTCTTTCTAATAAGATTTAGTTCCTTTTTTCATTACACCATCAAAAATTCAAAATATTGTCTACTATTCTTAATATTAGTGTTGTTCAAAATTTTCAACTATGTCTTGTTCAAAATTCACAATTATGTCTTCTTCTGAGGCCATTGCTAATAGTCATGAACTATTAACAGAGATTCTGGTTCGCTTACCCATTAAATCTCTTCTCAATTCCAAATGGATATCTAAACACTGGAAGTCTTTAATTTCCAGTCCTTACTTCGCCCTCCATCTTTAACCCTGACACCCACCTTGTATCTGATTTTATATTACACAGCTTGTTGTCTTGGTCTCATTGATGAAGCACCCCTCAAATTAAGAATTTGATAATCTTGTAATGGTTTACTACTTTGCTGAAGCTTTAAAAACGATTAGAATTTAAGTTCTGACTATGTTTATTACTTTTACAAACCTACATCCGCAAAATTTGTTACACTTCCTTTGTATCACCCCAAATCTAACACATGCAAAACACATAATGAAGAAGGTTACTTACAAATCAAAGACCTTACACAAAAATCTCAAACTGAAATACCTCAAATTTTATTCAAATAAATCCACATATCCATATGTCTAATACTAAACATTTTCTCTTAAAGACATAAATCGACCAAAAGTATCAACTCTCCCCAATTACAAGTTCTTAAATTAAACAAACATAGAGGAAACATGAGTTTATCCTTCTCCTATTCAACTAGCAAAAGTAAATGGATCTTTAGCTCCAAAGATAAGCACACCTCTCAACAAGATACTTACAAAAAGTAATAATGAGAGGTGAGCCATTAACTCGACAAGTAAAACCATTCCAAACACACTAGGCCTATTGGGTACTAAAAATATTGCAAGCTTTCTTTTTATCAAAACATATATTATAAACCATAAATTTCATAAAACGATATATTACAACAAGATGACATATATCATAGTAATTCAGTACATCAAAAACATAATTAATTATAGGAGCAAATAGTATAACATATATGTAGAAACTAAGAGGTTAGTTTATGTCACATAATGTCACCTATACTCTCGGTAACTTCGCCAAAATAGAATAAAAATCAGAATATCATGTACACATTCAAAACAGCAACCCACTACTGGTCCAAAACACACACACACGTATATATATAACAATGAGCCAAAATATTTAAATTCAATTCCTATATGTGACGACTTGCACGTGGCATTTTGTACTATATACGGCACTTTGCGGCACTCTCGCTCTCAAGAGGTGGCCTTCATATAGTCTCAAAAGGTGGCCCCCGAACAAACTTTCATAAATAATCTTAATCAAATAGGTGAACAAAACATTCATATTAGATTCACAAAAGATCATAAAAATGATTTAGG
The DNA here is from genome assembly GCA_030449905.1 of Luvunga scandens. NCBI lineage: Eukaryota > Viridiplantae > Streptophyta > Magnoliopsida > Sapindales > Rutaceae > Luvunga > Luvunga scandens. The sequence continues at coordinate 4,208,909 of JASUUG010000711.1, forward strand.
CTTGCACGCATTTTATGGATTATATCATAAAAGATAATCATTTAATAAAATAAGTCATACATTTAAAAGCATTTATAATATTTTGTTAAAACCGTAAAAATAACATAATTTTCATATTTGAAAACATTTGCATAAACTAATTTTGTTATAAAACCAATTAATCTTTTAATAAGTATAAAAACACATATATTTATAATTGTAACAAAATAATTATACATATCTAGTATATTAAGAATGAAATTACTTGCCTTGGTAAAAGCAATGATCTAAACACACCTCTTAGCCTCTAACAGTCTCAAACACCTCCAATACCTTAAACAAATACAAGATATAACTATTAACAACTTATTCTAAGAACCTAATTTTTTAATTTATACTCGTACAAGTTTGATTCTTAGAATTTTAACTCGTAATCTAAAAGTCAGAATGAAACAATATTTTGCAAAACTATTTTGGACATCCCTGAGTATCTCCCATAAATTTTTCAAAAGGATCAGACACCAAAAAGATTTTCAAAACTATTATTTTCTTGATAAATTTGAAAGTACCTCACAGTGCCTTAACTAGACAGTATAAATTTTGAGATTTTTATAAAATTATAAGTAATAATATAGTTACAAACTTTTGTATAAACTGATGTTGCATGATTAAATTAGCTAGATTAAATATCTCTTGTCCCACGTGATTTATTTTTATTATTTTGTATTTTCATTTAGCCAATTAGTTAATGTCAAGTCAGTTTGTACAAAATAAGTTTGTACAAGAGTTTGTGGTTGTGTCATTACTCTAAAATTATACACTAATCAAAAAATTATAAAATTAAAAATCAAAGTAGTAAACACATATAATAGCCTCTATTTAAAATTTTATAATTTTTCGAGTTCATTTAGCATTACAAATAATTTATGAATCTGGTCATTCTGCTGGAATCGCATTTTTCCAGTACAATAGTGTCAGCTTCGAAAGTCCATATAAAATTGAAAACAAAATCAAGTCTTATAACACAAAATTTATTCAATAAGCCATGCATGTCTAGTTTTCAGAAAGATAAGGGTATTGTTAAAACTCATTCATAAAATATATGCTTTATTACAGGATATTCATGCTATTCAGAATTGTTCAATGTATTTATTGCATCAAGGATAAACTATCATGATTTAACAATAAATTATCGCACTAAACACAACGTAAACACATCCTAAATCATGCATACTAGTTTGTAACAATCTGAATTCATGCCAATAAAACTCTAGATAGAACACAATGATAAGAAATCAAGTAGAGCATAGAAAGAGTAAAACTTACCAATTGTTAAGACTCTCTCTCTTAAACAAAAGTTTAAATCATAGGGTATAAATAAAAGAATAATGAGCAGCATAGAAAATAAAAAAAAAAAAACTTTGTAGATCTAGGGTTATGGGAGAGGTAAAAGTATAAATTTATGGGTAACCTTAACAAACCCTATTAATTTTGGAAACAATAACTCTTTTCCAAAATGACCCAATGAATCCTATTTATGGATTTATTCATCCTTATTAAAAAGAGCAATAATGCTATTTATAATTCTAATAAAACAAAATTTCCATAATTTACAATCATGGACATTTGACGTTACATTCTTCTCTTGGTACTAAATCACCAAAAGCATTCCATCAAATTGGTTTAGCTTGTGATCTTACCAAATCACCTCATTAATCCATTCATTATCAGAAAGGATTAACAATGCTAGGTTATTAAGTTATCATGAGCAAACCTCATTAATCCAATTTAATTTATGAGATGAGTAAACTTCAATGGGGTATTTCAAAATTGACAAAGTGGAAATGTTATTAAGTTTGTTGATAGAAGAAATTAGATTTCTAAATAATGATAAATTTTATTGAAAGTCTAGATGAATAGGCATATTTGAATTATAATATGATAATTAAATTCTCTTAATCAAAGTAAGAAAAGGAAAACAAACGACACTCAAATCCAAGTTCTAGAAAAAAAAAAGGATAAAAATTCTAGAAGAATAAGGAAAAATAGAAAAAAATCTTAAAACTAGAAAATGACTAGGAAAGAAGTAGAATTTTCGACTCGATAACCGGGAAAAACAACTTATTTAATTTTGGATTTTGTTTGTCTTGTTGCAAACTTCAAAACAATATATTATATGCCAAAAACCTAAGTTATGGCCTCCAGAAGGTACCCTGCTCTCGACACACAACACCCTACATCAGCCTTAGGATTCTTCTTGTTTGTTAAAAGCACTAAATGAACCTTCTTGTTATTCCACCAAAATTCATACACGTTATCCCTTCCTCTATGGTCCGCATCTATATTAAACTGCCAAGGTCTGCCCAATAATAAATGGCACGCATCTGTCTACCACATTGTATACTATATCACTCTTATAAATCTTATCAATGGAGAAACGAACACGGCACATCTTTGTCACTCACATTTTTGTTTCTTTCTTCATCCACCTATTCTATAAGGTACGAGATGTTTCTCTGTCAAAAGTCCCTCGCAACATCCAGTGTCTTCGAAACAATGTTCTCACTACTACTACGACTATCAATTATCCCATTGCACACCTTATCAGTGGTGGTGCCACATGTTCTAAAAATCTTATTACGCTGGTTATCCTTTTCAAATTTCAGCGCTAATAAAATTTTCTATACAATACAGTTCAATAACTCTCCCTCATTTACCTCCATGGTCTCCTCATTATCTCTATCCTTAGTGTTATTCACTCTGCTTCAATGACTTCAGCCTCTACCAAATTTAAATTTTTAGGACGACAATCATTCAATCTATGATAGTCACTTGATTTATGCCCTAGTTCTCCACACTTTAAACACTTATTCCTTATGGGCTTTGTATAAGGATTAATCTATTGTCTAAGTGGTTGGTGCTATCTAGGAAGTTGCTGCCTTAACTGTTGTTGTGCTGACTATTAGCTTGACTACCATCATTCAGTGTTTTCTACTTATTTTCAACCCAACATTATTTGGTCTATTTTGCACACTAGTAAATTGCCTCTGGTGAACTCTAGAAACAATACATTACTTCCATTCTTTTAACTTTTTTATCATAGTAACTGCTGTACCTATATCGCAAATCACATTTACAATCTTATCTTGGAGCTCTTGTTTCAATCTGCTAAAATACTTTGTAACTGTTTGAAACTCTAACTTGTCCATGTTATTTCTTATGTGTAGATGATAAAATTCCTTCGTATATTCATTAACACTATGATTTCCTTGCTTGCAATTTTGATATTTCACGTACAATTGGTACTGATAATCTGTTGGTTGAAAATACTCTTTCATCATCCTCTGCATTCTAGGCCACGACTTGGTCAATGGTTTTCCCATAACTTTTCTTCGATTGTGGATGTTTTGCCACCATGGGGATGCTACACCCTTCAACTTAAATGCCACAAGTTTAACTCGCTTATCTTGTGGAATCTCCATATATTGGAAGAAATTTTCTACATTCAATATCCAGTTTAAAAATTTTTCAACATGAATCCCACCATAAAAATCTGCAATATTAGTATTAATCTTGTAATCTGAACTCTTCTTATGCCTCTTATCATAATCTTCAACGTCCTCTTCTTTCGAATTGCTTCCTAACTCTTCATGCATGCATGGAATTTAAACCTCTTTTATAACAAACCTAAATATTATGATTTTATCAAAATAGGAAAATCTATAATATAATATGATAATTAAATTCTCCTAATCAAAATAAGAAAAAGAAGACAAATGGCACTCAAATTCGAATTCTAAAAAAAAAGATAAAAATCCTAGAAGAATCAAGAAAAAAAAGCTTAAAACTAAAAAACAACTAGAAAAGCAAAATTTCTAGCTTGACCACGGGGCAGAATAGCTTAAGTGGTTCGAAGTTTTATTCGTCTCGTCGTAAGCTTCAAAGCAGTATAATATACCCAAAAACAAACATCTGTAGCCAAGGTTATGGCCTCCGAAAGGTACTCTACTCGTGACACACAACACCCTACATCAAGAATGGTGCTGTTAATTGGAGTAATTGTCATGGTATTTTATTGCTTTTCAATGTCAATGAGGAGAATCTTCGAGAAATGCCAATGCCTCCAAGTCCAATGTATCCTAATGATTGGGAAGATGGGAGGAGTCTCATGTATTTCTGAGAGTCTCTGGAGTACTTGCATCTTGTTGAGATAAATGGGCCTTGCACAACAAAATTTGACATCTATGTGATGAAAAGAGACTATTCCGGCTTGTTTGTCAAATATTGTGTAGGTCTAATTGTACAGGAATGAACGATCTCTAAAGTTCAGCGAAAATTCTGTTTAGTGCCCTTATGAAAATCCTTTGGTTTGTTTGATGTGAGAATGATAGAAATCGTTTTGCTTTTTTAATTCAAAACAAAACAGAGTTAGCTTAATCTAGGCCAATTCAATACTTTGATTTCAATGAAAGATTATTCCCTTGCCAGAGAAATAATTACGTTTAGTGAAGAAAATCTAGCAGATGAAACATAATTATCTCGGAGCAGAAGTTCCGGTCAACGTATCGGGTTATCAAGCTTTAAAGCACAAGTAGACTCTGTTCTCGGACAGGGTTTTGTCGCCTCTCGCAGATGAACTCAAATGCATAACTTGTTGAACACTTAGCCGCGCTAAAGAAAAGCTCATAATAAAATTGGAAATGCTAGAAAATTTTATTATGCATTGTTCATGTTCGGCTATTTCCAACTACGAGTTTCTAGTTCTGTTTTTAGTTTTTGAGTAGGGAAACTAATCGCAAGACTTATTCTAACAACAAAAAAATTAAGTTGATAACCAAACAAAGATGCTGAAATTTATTATGCTTTGTTCAAGTTCGGCTATTTATATGGGTTGTGCTACTATTGAGTGCATTGATTCTAAGGATTTAAGTTACGAAGAGATTTGTATGGTAAAACCACAAGCACAGCCATTGCAGAAGAATTATCAATGACCATGCCGTCTCTCAAGATATAGTCCATGAGACACTTAGATAACTACATAGACAATAAACTCTGAAATGGTTTCTGCCACTCAAAGAGAGCGAATAAGAAAACAAACAACACAGATTTGAAAAGTTCAGGTAAGGAGACACCTCCTTGATGCTGTCACCAACGCCGCGTCTCGACTCTTCTACCAGCTGACTACCAAATGGCAGGCACACAGCCAAACAGTAGCTAGTTTGCCAAGGAGAACCCCTACTGGGGGACCTTGATTTTATTATATTGCTTTAGCACTAACATACCTTACACACATCAACATTTTTTTTTTTGCCTTTTATTTTTTATTTTTAATTATCACCAATATGACTCACACCATAGAGCTCAAGTGGGCTTGGCAGGGTCTGATGTTATGCAATTGTAAGCGCTGAGCATTGAAAATGCTGCGACAAGTCGCAATGGCCTGAGTGGAAGCTCGTTGAGAAGGATCATCATCAATGCCACAGACAGGTAAAAGGCAATAGAATTGAAGGCCATGACTAACTGAATAAAAAGTGGATGTTGACCCACCATCTGGCAGATGGGAATGAGGCCCGAATTGTAGTTGTAGCCATGTTCTGATTTGCACACCTGGATCTTTAATGCTGTGTGGAAGGTTATGGCTGATAATAATGCGGCAATCAGTAACGACAGATTATAGTCATTGGCTCCAGACTGAGTCTTTTTTTCAATGGGCGAGATATTCTTCGGGTGGGAACTTGCAAGGAGTGAACTCCTGGATTGTAATACCACAGATTTGACATTCACAGCTTTAAACTCACCTGCTTCCATAGCAGTAGCCATGGCTTCAGAGCTATCAGGAGGTTCAGCCAGGAAATTGTTCACTATCTGCATCACGCAGAAAAGAGGTCGGATGCCATTCCAAATTATTTATAGCAAAAAAAAAACTTAGAATCAAAAACAATGAAATAACAAATAAATAAGAAGAATTATCAACATGAATCACCAATCTTTGTGTTAAAATGGACATAATATAAAGGTGAGGATCAAATGAAAACATTTTCATTTACTACCAGTTAATGGGGTTTCATAGTCCTGATATTAGTAGCTATGTACCACTATTTCATGTGGTTACAAGAATTTACCTTCGCTTGTCTTTGATCTGGATCAACTAAAACAACTGGAGTTGCTTGGAGTTTGTTGGTAAGCTTGTTCATTTCCTTGCTCACGCCCGTTACTAGCCTCACCTCATGTTCTATTTCTTCAGCCATCATTGAAGTCAGCTAATGCAAGGGCAGCAAGATAATGGAGACAATTGCATCGTACATGTTGAGCGATGCTACTTGAATGACAGAAGATCATAACTAATTGAGTTACCTCACTTTTAACATGGTTTTTATTGGTTAATATTTTGGTTTAAAATTGTAACTATAATTGTCAGCAAACAAGTTAATACAAGAAGTCTGGAGCATTAATTACCTCGATGGAGTTGCTATCTTCATATTTCTGATTGAAGAGATGCTCTTTGTTGTTTATAAGAGTCCCCAGAGAATCCGCATAATTCTTCATCAGCTCCATTAAACACTCTTCCAACTTAATCAGATTAAAACCTGCTAATTCTTCCACCTTGCCATCATTTCTCAGCAACTTGCATTGAATTAAAGCCTCCACAACATAGGCCAAAAATCCTGAAGCCCCCATTAGGCAAGCGCAAATATTTTGTTTGTTCCATAAACAGCTCAATGGTTTTTCTGCTGCATCTAGCAGCCAAGATTTTCCACTATTGGTTTTGTAGCACCACCCAAAATCTATATAAATTAGACTCTTTATTTGCCCGTCATCATCGAGCGCGTAATACAGTCCCCCGTTCTTATAACTATTCAGTTCTTTGCCTTTGCCAGTCTCTTCAACTAAAAAAGATGAAAACATTTCGCAACCGTCGAGAATTCGAGAATTCTCATAGACTACTACTTCTGCCAAAGGAGACGGCGAGAAAGTACTGTTTTTTGTGATCAAAGAAGAGGGAAATAACAAACAATGAAACATTAAAATTTATATAATCATTTAATTTAGACCGTGCATGCACATGTAATTATAAATCAGTGCTTAAGTTAGCAAATGCAAAAGACCACGCACCGTTTGGGAGGTTGATGCATCGATGTCATCTCTGCAACTTCAATCTTCTCGTTCACTGTGCGTTGCCCTAACTATTGCGAAGAATAAAGATGATTAATAATTTCTTTGTGAACTCCACCACCTATATGCTCTACTCAATGAACGTAAGCAATTCACTTTCATATATTGCTTTGTTTTTCTTAATATTTGATGCTTTTCATAAAGACTTGTTCCCCCCTCTCTCCCTTTTTTTTTTTTCCAACTGAAATTAACCGGGTTAGCATGGTGATTAACAATATCAAAGGAATTGATGTTTAAAATAATTTTAAAAAAGGATTGTTCTGACGTATGTTTCTAACTTTTTTTGAACACTTCCTTTCATTTGCTTCGTCATGCCACGTCTTCGCCCACCACAACTCCATGATAACGGAACACATATATCTTACTTCAGATTCAGATACAGGGTAAAATAGAAAACTCTTATTTGCTCAAATTTATTATGGGTGTATATTTTCTACTCTATAGACAGATAAAAAAATTGAGTACAAATAATTTAATTATGCTGTGCAAGAAAATTGGCATGTTTCATGTTTAGTAGTCCAAAGCTAACGAGAAAAATAAAAGAGTGACAAACGTTTTAGAAAAAAAAAATCAAAGATTTAAATATATTGGTATCAATTGAAGCATATAAAGAAATAAATATTGTAACTTCTTTGCTTTGAATGTAATTAGTGACTAGAGAGAAAAAGAAAAAATGTAGCTTTGATTTTAGTAAGCTAGGTGTAAGTTTATTTTAGTTGTGTAATCTCATGATCTAAATTCAGATTCAAATCTATTCTAGATCCATATGGGATTCTAAGGTGTAGACATTTAAATCCTAAGCCACTCCATTTTATTTGAACCGACACAAATTGTGGATGTCATCAGACTATTCTCATTGTCATCCCAAAACACCGGTCCCGGTAAAAACTAAATGTGAATGAAAGAAAGATCCAGATGCTTTTTATCACATAATTATAACAAAAAATGATGAAACTAATCAGTTTTTAAAAGTATTATAGAGATGATAAATTTGAGCCTAAATATTAATTTAATAAAATGTTTGAAAAATAAAAAAGAAAATGATATGTACAATTAACATTGTCTAAGAATAACGATTGATTAGGAAATATTGAATCAGTTGAATAACTTTCAAATCTTGTATTGATCAATAAAGAGGGATAATTAAACACTTGATTTATTGGTTTGTTTTTATATTCGTTTATGAAGATATTTTTCTTTTTTCATTTTTTCATTTTTTTTAACTTAATTGAAGAGGGTTATTCTGTTGATTAACCACGTCAGATGTATTAATTTTTAAATTTAAAAAGAAAAAGTTTTTTCAAACGTCTTTTTCTAGCTTTTCTTGCTCGTCTTCGCAAACACGACAAAGCAAAATTATTTTGGTGAAAACAATGTCTTTGAGGATATACTTCCCGAGTTTCTTGCACGACTTTCCTAATAATCAACGCCGAATATCCATGGCTTCTTCATGCATATGCCGCGTCTTTACCTATAGCCACTACCTGTGGAGTATTTAGATACATGGTCGGTTAGTCCAAAGTGAATAATATACTTTTTGATTGTCAGCCTGTACTGTTTGTTGTAAAAATAGAGAAATATCAAATATATGTATATATAGTGATTATTTAATAAGGAATTTTTTAAGTTATTAAAATAAGAAATAAGTCAAAAGACAAATTTTGGTGTATTTTGTCATATACTGTATTAGAGTACATCTTTTTTTTTCTCTTAATTTTTCTCTTACTTTAATAACTTAAAAAATCCCTCATTGAAAAATTATACCATATATGTATATATGTTTGTTTGTATGTATATCAGTATATGTGTGTGTGTACACACACATATATTAGAAATTATCCAATCAAGGATGTTAGACCTTTTTGAAGTTTAGAAAGCTATTACAAAATATGGTGTAATATTATAATATCATTATACTAGTATACCATATATTTCAAACAAAGCCCGGAATCTGGTATCATAATGTTACTCTCTCTCTCTCTCCCACTTAAATAAAAGAAAAACTCTAAAATATTAAAATCTTAATTTTTTATATATATATTTTTTAACAAAGTGAGGATGTCATTATTGAAGAAGCTATATATATATATATATATATATATATATATATATATATATATATATATATATATATATATATATTATAGAAATCATCCGGTTCAAGATCCTATACTTTTTTAAAATTTGAAAAATCTATTACAACATATAATTTAATAATTTAATATCATTATACTATCACAGCAAACTTTTCCGGAATTCCAGAAGCGTGTGTGTGTGTGTAACATAGCTCACCCTAATTGGAAAAGCAATACATTAATTAAATAAATAAACTTTATTTAAGAAAATTGTTATAAGTTTTGTTTGCATTAGCGAGTCCATTTAAATACCTCTTCTTACAAACCTCTCTCTATTTCCGGTCAGTACTGATGGCCAATGATACATTTAACAAATCATGTCAAACTTGTTTCAGCTGTTTTACGAAGCAGTCAGAAACGATGACATCGTTAAATTTAAGTGACTGTTCTTGAAATTCCCAACCTTAAGTAATGATATTAGAACATCAAAATGGTCACAGAATCCTCTATTCGCTGCTCTCGAACACGGGAGCTGTCAAGTTGCTAAAGAGATGGGCCGATTGTGGCCTGAACTTGCCAGCGACAAGAACGAGCAAGGTGACACAGCATTGCACATAGCTGCTGCCGAAGGAGACGTAGAGATGGTTCAGATCCTGGGCGAGGGTTATGTAGAATCTTGCCTTGTACGGGACAGCTTCTCAATGATACCTCTCCATAGAGCTGTGATCAATGGACATTCTGATGTGATTAGGGCTTTAGTATCTATATGCCCAGAATCGCTCGAAAACCTGACTTCTAATCAAGACTCAGCTCTTCAGCTTGCGGTGATGAATTCCCAATTTGATGCTTTTCAAGTGTTGGTGAGTGAGACTAAGATTCACGGCAAAGATCATCTCTTCAATTCGAAAAACCTAGACGGCAACACCGACTTGCACCTTGCTTCGTTTAACAAATCCATTGAGGTACAGTCTCTTACAAGAACCGGTCGGGAGCCTTTTTGCCATTCCAATACGTTTAATTACCAAACAGGCATGATGTTCATTATTAACTAATGAATTGCAGATTGTGAAGGTGTTGCTTCTTGATAGTTCAAACAGAAGTCCCATAATGATACGAGTCAACTCTAAGAACAAACAGGGACTAACTGCCTTAGAGGTTTGCAACACTAATTCTCAAGATTGGGTTTATAATGAAATTGGTATAATCCTTCAAGGAGCTTCTGCTCGTCAACAAATTGCATCTCCCGATCAGCTCCCCGCTGGCGCCGGGACTACGAATGGCAGCTGCTTGACTCTCACACGGTTGTCTTTGGAGACAAGAAACGTTTTATTAATGGTTGCGGGAATTTTTGCTTCTGTGAGTTTTACAGCCGTTAAAAATTAAGTTGTATTTCAAAATACCAATATCTCACATTGCTTGAATAAGAGAGTTATAAATGATTTATATATAGAAACCAACTATACAGTGATAATAAACTTATAAAAAAAAGGTCCACACACACGAAATTAAGTTTAAGAGATGACTCATTATGAGAATCTATTATAATTGGGGGAGGGGTATTATAATTGGATGCATGACCCCCATCCCCAAGGATCTGGTGTGCAGGCTTGGTTACTTTTTACGACTTTGCCCTTTATTTTAATTATTTTAATTTTCAATTCGAATTATTAAGAATTTGATTCTGGTTACTTTTTACGACTTTGCTCTTTATTTTAATTGTTTTAATTTTTAATTCGAATTATATTAAGAATTTGATTCCTAATCAAATTGGGATTTATTTTCTCTCTGGTTTTTTTTATCTCTTTGTCCTTGCATTGGTGTGCTGTTCTAACTATCATGGTGGGTGCAGAATCGCAGTAGTAGTCATTGTATCTTGGAAATTAAACCGCTTTCCTTTATCCTTCTTGCACCGAGATATTGTATCTTGAGACTCAGAATTTGATCTTAAGAACAGTGCTTTCGCATTCCTTTACTGTTTCAGTTTCTTCTTCGCTGGTTTTTCCTAACAACAGCAACTTGCAATTTGCCTGCCAAATTTCTCAAAGAAGATTATCTTACTGGTAATAATGCTCCATTTACATCTGAACTTTCGCTTCTGTGAACGGCCACTGCCCTTCTAAGATTAAGAACATTAACTAATTAAGTTGCAGGTAAAACGTTGCAAGCTAAGGAAGTCATATCTCATGGACTGCCAAACATTGTGTACCTCATGGTTTTCAACTCCTCTCAGTTCATGACTATTATGGCTGCGATTGTAATTCTTGGTTGGCCGCTACATTTCAGAACAGTTTTGCTCTTTCCTGTCATCTGTGCATCAGTTGTTTACGTTATCTTAGTGGGTCAGATCATGCCTCAATTCAGAATCAGAATTGGAAAATCTATAATTTCCAGCATTGCTTTCATGTGGTTATTAGCTGCAGCCTTAATGTTTTTTGCAATCTCTCTACTGAGTATTGGGAAATACACTTCGTACTCTATTTGGAGGTTCGTTCGTTGGTTGTCGGCGAAAAGAACCATTTAACTGTGTATAGAGTTTTCGATAAGCTCATAGATAATAATAAGAAGCACTGTACCCAAACACAGATGGTCATATCGCCTATTTTGGGTGCATTACACAATTACATGAATTGAGTGTGATGGTGTTGCTAGGATTTGTTTAATTTATTCTTTATTCTTTTTTTTTTTTGGGTTTCATTTATTTTGCTAATGCCATTTTATATAAGCAATTAGAAAACGAATCTCTTCCTCCACGAATATCTTTGGCACTTTCCTAATATGCCCAAGAATTTTAGGACAATCAGTGCATCTGTTTTTGAACTTACTTAAAGAACTTTAGTGGTTTTTTGAACTCGATCGCTTACAAGAATTTTAGGACTTTATGATTTTGCCTAGAAAACTTGAGACTCTCGAATCTGCTTAAGGAACTTAAGGTTTTTCTAAATCTACCCGAAAATTTTAGGACTTTATAATTTTGCTCAAGAAAATTTAGGAGTTTTGAATTTGCCTCAAGAACAAAAGAGTTTGATTGCTTAGCAAATTGAGGTCCCATTTGTGACTAAAATTAAAATGTTATAAGTTGATTATTTCATAAGTTTTGACAAAAATAGTATTTGGCAAAATTTTTAAAAACTACTTTTTTCACAAGTTTCTCCATTTTAACCGCAGCTTTTAAAAATAGAAAAGTTTTACTTTTTATAAACAACTTATTAAATAGTTAACCACACATTTTGAAATATTCTAACAAAAGGACAATTACTTCTTATTTTCTATAAAACCTAATATATGAATAAAAGTCTATCTAAATTTATGTGTATTTTGGTTCTATAATAAAACAAAACTTTAATAATAAATTTTACTACATGTATGTACTTTGCTTTTTTAAACTCACAAAAACCTCAACAACACAATTTATCAAACACCAAAATACTTTTTCAATTAACCACTTATATTATTTACACAATAAAAACAACTTATTCCATCAAACCATACAATCCCAAACTAAGCCTAAGTTTCACATTAATATTAAGTGGTTTTTCCCTAACTCAAATGTTCTTGGGTGGATTGGGTCAAGAGTTAAGACAAACCCAGTTCCCCCGCACCTTCCCCGACTATACTAGTTAATGGGCGGCTATATGTACCCCAAGGTTTTGTGTTAGGCAGCACGCCCCACGCGTAGATTAGATAAGTATATAATTCTCCTTGGTTTTTTTTTCAATTTAAAAAAGTATTACTTTCTTAATTAATCAATTACATCCCCATAAAATCTTATTTGCTCTTTTGTTCTTTAGATCCTTTGACTCTTTTTACTGTTAAGATTGCCTTAACAAAAATTTAATTTAGAAAGGACAAGGTCCAACTCTCATGGTAAGGAATGGCCTTCCTAAGACTTAAGTCTTGGGTTTAAGCCTCACTAGTATGTACTTTAAATAAATAAAAATTAATTTAAATAATTTAATTTTATAACATAAAATTCTAAAAAATGATGTACTTATGCCATAAACGCATTAGACTCATAAAAAAATTGTATGAGTTAAATTGAATTTGTGGTTAATTTAGCCCTTCTACACACACACACACACACACACACACACACACACACACACACACACACACACACACACACACACACACACACACACACACACACACACACATACATATACACACTTCTACTAAGGCAACCGTAGTGGTCCAATATCCTAAGCAACATAAAAAAATTGGAGAACACACACACACACACACATATATATATACACGCTTCTACTAAGGCAACCTTCGTGGTCCAATATCCTAAGCAACATAAAAAAAAATGGAGAAGGGATTAATTAATTAATTAATTGTGTAAACTAGCAACTCATTTTGAAATTCAGACAAACAACAATATCCCTTTGATAAATTTAGGTTTCGTCTTGTTTTATTCTTTTTGTCTGAAATCCAAACAAATTTAAATTTATCTGAAGTTTGAATATGTCTGAGTAAAAATGTTTAAATGTTATGTTTGCTTTTCTTTTTTCAAGATCTAAATAGAAAAATTTAAAAGCTAGTAGTTTGACATAAATATCCGTTTAAGTGGTGCTTATATTTGTTCTTCATAATTTATAAATTTAACAAGTTGATTAGTTCGATATCATTTAAAAAATAGTACTATCATTGTTTCTTAACTTAATTGTGTAATAAAAGATGTGATTGTAACATCAACTTTCATTATAAAGTTAACATTGTTGTTTTAGGTATGATTTATCACAATGAGAATAATCTAATTTGTTCAATATTTTGGTTTAGTTAATGTTACCATGTGAATAAAATTTTAAAGTAATTAGAAAAATTATTTTAAGAATAGTATAAAAATATTAGGTTTATACATAAGATAGGAAATAAATGAATTGTAAACGGTACTTTTGAAATTTGAAATTATAATTTTCAATTAAGATTTCAGACTTTAGATGAAAGTAGAATTTTTTTTTTTTACTTTTTCTATTCAAATAAAATTCTTTGATAATAACTGATTAGTTAAGAAAACAAACAGTTTAAAATAAGTAAATATATGAAAAAAGCTTAATTTAAACTTTAGGGTAAAAAACAAATAGCATCTTATCCTATTGGTGGAGTGCATTTTACAATAGATGGGGAAAATTGCCACCACCAGTGATTTAATATTATTGGGCTTGTTAGGCTCTTAAGGGTTGGCGAAACCCAAAACCGAAGGCCCAGTAATAAAATGAAAGAACAAAATTGGAAAAAAAACCAAAAAACAAAAAACAGGGGGCGAGTGAGAGCGAGTGAGGTGTATTTTTGGTATCAATTTTCAATTTGACGATGGGATGCCGAAATAGGGTTCGTCAATTCTGAGTTAGCCATTGTCGCTGCGTAGATTTGTGAAGTCAGAAGTGCAACTTGGACTTGGGTAATTGTTCATGAGATTTAGTTCCTTTTCTCAGTACACTATCAAAATATAGTCTTCTGTTCTTATTATTAGTGTTGCTTCATAATTTTCAACCATGTCTTGTTCAAAATTCCCAACTATCACTTCTTCTGAGGCCATTGCTAATAATGATGATCTATTAACGGAGATTCTGGTTCGCTTACCCATAAAATGTCATATGAAATTCAAATGTGTATATAAATACTGGCGTGCTTTGATTTCCAGTCCTTGCTTCGCCCGCTGTCTTTACCCTGATATTATCTCTGGTCTTATCTTACACATGGCTTGTTGTCTTGGTCTCATTGATGCAGGATATGATGATTTTGTCCTGTTCCATTGAAAAAAAGGTTAACAAGCGCTCCATTTAGGTCCCTTACTTTTTTGAACCAGCCCTTGATATTAAGGATTTTACAATCTTCTGATGGTTTACTACTTTGTTTAAGCTTTAGAAACGAGTGGAATTTAAGTCCTGACTGTGTTTATTATGTTTACAATCCTATGTCCCGACAATTCGTTACATTTCCTCCTCTTACTATTGAATTGCCAAGAGCTTCCATCGAATTGGTTTAGCTTATGATCCTGCCAAATCACCTCGCTATGAAATTGTCTGTATCCGTTCATTATTGGAAGGGATTAGCAGTGCTGGGTTAATAAGTTATCAGAGTGAGGTTTACTCATCTCAGACAGGCTCTTGGAGGCGCTCTGGTCTTACTTTCATTTTGCCATATTATTTGCATTATGAAGTTGGAGTATTTTGAGATGGTGCTACTAATCGGATAGAATTATTAGGTAAGAGTGTTGTGAAGGAATTAGGGAGAAAGTTTGTGTATTTCAGAGAGTCTCGAGGGCACTTTTATATTGTTGCCAATCATGATACAGCAAAAAATTTGATGTCTATGAGATGAAAGAGTTTATTTAGGCTGTTTTTCAGGTTTCATCTTGATCTTGATGGTATAGTAGCTGCATATTCAGAGATGGATGCAAGATTGGATGATTTTCCACCGATGCCCATCTATACTGAATATTCCATACCTGGTATTATTCAACAAGCAAATGATGAAGAGTCCTATTTGGTGCTGCATACCTGGTAAGGCAGTTGGATGCAACCTTAATGACAATACTTTCACCAAGATCTGTGATTTTAATCCAGCTCGTGAAGATATGGAGACTCATCATAATGGAAAACTAAAATTTGAATAGTTTCAAGCTTATCATTATATGGAGACTCTTGCCCGCTTTGGATGACGTTGCCTCCTCAACATTCACTGAGCTATGGCAACCGAAATTTAAATTTCAAGTATGAATGTTCTATGAAGCTGAAAAATGATTTAAAACAAAAAAAACTCTAGCTGTTCGGTTAAATGTTGGGTTTCAAATGGCTTTTTTCACCTGTTGGACTCTTATGTTACCTCTAATAGACATTTGGAATTAATTGTGTTGAGTACTTGTAGCAATTTTATGGTGTGCGTATTGTTATAAGGTCGAATGATTTATTGGTTCTATAATACCTGTTGAATGAATGTTTATTTAAAAGATTCAGAGCTGAGGGGCCTCTTCTAATATCTGCTCTTGGATTTTTGTGGTTCTATGAGAGCTTTTATGTTGTTGAATGAATGTATTAGATACAAACTCTGTTTGTTTGCTCTGAAGGAAGAAATTTGTGCTGTGTGGAAACCAAAATCTAATAAATGAATAGAAATTTGACTGGTAAAATGTTTATGATTTAAAAGACTAGAGGCCAAAGTCTGAAAAAATCTGTCATATTGGTCAATTGGCCGCCAGGAAAGGGCATGGAGTTTCTCTTTACTCTTTCCAACGACCTCATAACTCAACAAAATTCTCTGAGAATGATTTCAGTTGAAGTTAATTAATTAGACGATAAGAGTACAGAACATGTGGCGTCGAGCATTTACTGAGTTAGCTTGATCAAGGCCAACTAACCACCACTTTTGCTTGCGAACCGTCAAACATTACAGCGAACTGAGGAATCTTCCTGTTGCTAAATATAGTAACACTAAAGCGTACCGAGCAATCTTCAGTGAAAAGCATAATCACATCGTATAAATAGTACAGTAGACTTGTCACAATGACAAGATGAGCTTCAAACTTTTCAAATACGTCGTCTCCTTGCAAAAGGGAAATTAGCATCCCTTGTCATCGCAAATAATGATAATCCCGGCGCATGTTAATACACAATTCGTGTTGTTCTCAATGCAATGACGATTGTATTTCCGGAGATGATTAGAGGTCATCTTGACAAATCACTGCTTAAAGCTATTATGCATTTTCCGTACTTGTGTTATCTTGGAAGCAAATGATGCGGAGTCATGTAGTGTTGCCCTACCTTGTAAGGCCATACAAGACCAGCGATTTTGAGCAAAACGGTGAAGATATGCCAGGTACCAGTTTTGGGGGTCCACTGAAATTTGGGTGGTTCGATGCTTTTCGGTGTATTGAGACTCTTGCTTGTGTTTGAAGTCGCTGTCATTGCCTCCCCAACATTGTCTTGGCCTCTCTTTTTGTATTTGTATCAATATCTCAGTGCTATAGATTCAATTTCAGGTGCTGGAATTTCAAGGGTGAATGATCTATAAGTCAATGAGACCAAGACCTAACTCCACTAGCTAAAAAGAAAATTCTGTTCAGCGGCTATGAGAAAAACCTTTGGTTTGTTTGATGTGAGAATGATCGAAAAGGTTTTTGCCTTGTTAATTGATAGAGAAAAAACTTTTGAGTTGGCTTGATCAACGACAATTCAATACTTTGATTTAAATGAAACATTATCCCCTTGCCTGAGAAATGATTGTGTTTAGTTGCAGCAAATGCGGCCGTGAAACATAATTATCCTGGGGCAGAAGTTGCAGTCGACGAATCGGATTTTAAAGCTAAAAGCTAAAACACAAGAAGTCTCTGTTCTTAATTTCTTGTGCAGAGGTTTGTCACTTCTCACAAATAAACCCAAATACATAACTCGTTGAACACTCTTACCCAGAATAAGCAAAGGAAAAAAGCTCATATAAAATTGGGAATGCTAGAAAACAATGCTTCGTTCGTGTTCTCCTCCTTCCAACTACCTGTTTCCAGTTGGTTTTTGGTTTGTGAATATAAAAACTAATTAAGTCTTACATTAACTATATTGAAAGAAATAGTTGAAAATCAAACAAAGATCTCAATACAGCCACAATAAATTTTGGAGGACATGTGCATGGAAGATATAAGAACGACGGACAAATAAAAACTTCGAAAAATTTTAATCCTCTCTCTCATATTCAAAGTTATGGGGGTTTGATACTTTTCTCTAGGTTGGGCTAATATTGAGTGCATTGCTCCTAAGGTTTTATCGATAGATTTGCATATGTGACACAACTGGAGCTGTCAAAATTTGATATAATTATTTAACACGAATATAACACAAATAAATGAACATGAATCATTAAATTTGATACAATTAGTAAATGAATGAGTCTAGACCGACATAAATTTTTTTTTGTATTAAATTAGAGTTAAAATTCTTGACTCATTTACCCAACCGATGACACAATTATATTTTATTTTTTAAATTAATTTCTAAGTTCTTATCATTAAAAATCAAATATTAGATATGTTTTTCTCTTTTAATTTTTTTTGGAAGGATATAGATATATATTCAATGTTTTATTTAAAAAATTCTATATAAATTTAAAATTTTACTAGTATAAATGTGTAAAATATTAATACACATGCATATTTTATGATATTAATATACAACATTATTTACATATATATAATTAAAAATTTAATAATGTAATATGTAATATTTTAGAGTATGTGTAACATTTGCTAAATATATAAACATTAAATTAGTTATTATATAACCTATTTATTTTCCGTATTGAGTTTGAATCACAATATTTTAACACAATTATTAAATAGGTCATGTTTGAGTTTGTTAAAGTATTAAACTCTGTTTGGTTAACAAGAAAATAAAGGAAAATGTTTAACAAGAGAAAATTCTAGAAACTAAAAATGATTCTCATTCTATTGAAAAACAATCCAAATGTTACAGAGATATTTATAACATGGTCTGGATCCTTCTACAGCATGCAAAGCATGAGCTGGAAACTAGCTGATTGTAACAAACTCTCGGCGGGAATTTAACAAACTTCAAGACCTAATATCACTTTGCATAACAGGATGCCAGCTTTAGCAAATGACTAAGCACTCTGCTTGTATAGTAATCTGACTCAGCAGCTTACTCAGCAATCTGTCTCAACATATAATCTTAACAGGGTTAGACCTACATTTAACACGACACAAAACTAACAAGACATGCCACACAACACAAAACTAACAAGACATGCCACACGACACAAAACTAACAAGACATGCCACCCGGTGCCCGTTTTACCAGCAGCTCTAAACTCAACCACTGCGTATTGACTGTAGAAGTATTATTTATGACCATGCATATAGGCATGAGAGTACTTCAGACTCTTGCATATTTATAGATAAAACAAGCAATGAAATCATTTGTGCTCTTCAAAGAAAGCAGAAAGAAAACAAGCAACACAACTTTGGAAATGTTGGGTTAGTCAACCACTACATGCCTTTTCCATGGAGCAGCTGAGTAAAATGGCAGGCAGAGCCAAACCCTAGGCCAAGGAGTCCCTACCTTCATTTTACTATATCATTAATATAGCAGTAACATACCGTACACATGCAACTTAACCAGACCGAAAACGGGCAAAGTGCTGTGCTTATTCCCTTAGACATAAATTATCAACATCATCCCTCACACCATAGAGCTCAAGTGGGCTTGGTCAGGTCTGATATTATACAGATGTAAGCACCGAGCAATGAAAACGCAGAGACTAGTAGCAATGGCCTGAGCGGAAGTTCACTGAAAAGGAACATCAACAATGCCACTGACAGGAAAAAGGCAATGGAATTGAAGGCCATGACTAATCGAATGAAAAGTGGATGTTGATCCACAATCTGGCATATGGAAATGAGGCTTGAACTGTAGTTGTACCCTTGTTCTAATTTGCACGCCCGGATCTTTAACGCTGTGTGGTAGGTTATGGTTGATACCAACGCAGCAATCAGTAACAACAGATGACAGACATTGGTTCCAGACTTGATCTTTATTTTCATGGGCCAGTTATTCTTCAGATGGGAATTTGCAAGGAATGAACTCCGGGATTCTAATACATCATATGGGACATTCGCAGCTGTAAACTTGCCTGCTTCCATAGCATTAACCATTGCTTCAGTGCTTTCAGGAGTTTCAGCCAGGAAACTGTTAACAGTCTGCATCT
The DNA here is from genome assembly GCA_030449905.1 of Luvunga scandens. NCBI lineage: Eukaryota > Viridiplantae > Streptophyta > Magnoliopsida > Sapindales > Rutaceae > Luvunga > Luvunga scandens. The sequence goes on from JASUUG010000711.1 coordinate 4,228,855, forward strand.
TTCAGAAAAGAGGTCGGATGGTATTCGAAATTATACATAGAGAAACAAACATAGAATCAGAAACAAAGAAATAACAAATAAATAAAAGAGTAATCAACAAGAATCATCCAGCTTAGTGTTAAAAAGGACATAATATAAAGGTGAGGATCAAATGAAAACCTTTCATTCACTCCACATGGTAATATGCTCTGGGATTTCAGTTATAACACTAATTACCAGCCTAATTGGGGCTTCATACTACTGATCTTAGCAGCCATATACCCCGTGTATCACTATTTCATATGATTACAATTTACCTTCACTTGCCTATGCTCTGTATCAACTAGCACAACTGGACTGCTTAATGGTTTTCCTGCTTCACCCAGACTATGCTTCAACTTTTTGTAGCGCTGAGATAATTTGTAATATTCAGCAATGTCAACTGGTTCAACCATTCTTCGATAATTTGTCCCAGCATATGGCCACCGGGTTCCGAAGGATGCGTCCTCTTTCCAGGGCGTTCTCTCTGCTTCGGCAACAAATTTTTCCCAGAAATTGGTTAGGCGCTCTTTAAAATAGAAAGCAACCTTGTCCTTCAAAAATCCCATATCGTTATTATTAAAAGTATCATAATATCCCTTGTTTTTGAACCTAGAAACCTTCTTGTACCATTCTACGTTGACCTTCCAGTCCTTCAGTCTATTGGAGAGATCAGACACCATCTTCCTATTAGCAATGCATTCCTCCAACTCAGATTGTCCCTGGATAGAGTTGGCTCCCATCACCATGGAATTTGAACGCTCAGAAAAAAGCAGAACCTTCAACATCTCCATTTTGAGGGAGGGATCGCTGGAAAAAGATGAAGAGATCAGGTGCAAGATAGTGTTGCCATCTTCATTTCTCCAATTGAAGATATAATATTTGATGTGAATCTTAGTCTCATTCACAAAGACTTGAAAAGCAACCAATCGAGAACATATTGCAGCAAGGTGAAGAGCTGTGACTTGATTACAAGTCAGCTTTTCTGGAGATTCCGCGCGTATAAAGACTGATGCTCTAATCTCATCTGATTGTCCATACATGGCTGCTCCATGCAGAGGTGTCATTGAGAAGCTGTCTGGTACGAGGAAAGATCTGGAAGATTCATCACATAATAACACAACTTCATCGATTTCATCTTCAATTGAGCCATTGAAACTTAGCAACGGATAAAAATTTTTAGTTCGAATTAAAGCATCATAAAGTGATGGGTATGAGCCCAATCGAAACATTTTCGTATCTGTTTTTATGACCCAAAAAAAAATTGAAAAAAAAAGACAATAGAACCATAAATAAACGGGGAAGAGACCACGCACCTTTGTGGGATGATTTATCGAGGTGAGCTCTGCAACTTTAATCTTCACGTTCGCTGCGTTTGCGTTTACTGAGAAGCAGACGACGACACCATTTGCGTCTGCTTAAAAAAAGAAGAATATGATGACGGCTGTTGGGGGGTGGGAAATAAAAAAGAGTAGTCTATTCATAAAAGAACTGGTAAGTTACACTTACAGCTGTACGCTCTCTCAAAAATTACGTGGGACCACTTATTTACTGTCCATATAATTGTGAAGAGAGCTGTAAGTTACGCAGCTCTAACTTAATAATTCCCATAAAAATATAAAACGACACCATTCTATTTGAACAACACCCTTCTCATTCATTTTAAAAATTAACTTTTACTTTATACACCTTCTATTTGAACAACACCCTTCTCATTAATTTTAAAAATTAACTTTTACTTTATACACCTGTTAATACTAAAATGGAGGACCTTAGCCAGACTCTCTCTTCCATGGAGTTGTAATTTTTTTTTTTCCCCTTTCCCTTGAGCACCCATGATTTATTTGCACTTTAATCAATCGAGAAAATATCATCCGAGAAAACTCTGATTTATGAAATTCTTTTATTTTACTAAACTAAAACCATTTTCTTTTTTCAATCTAACACCACCCGCAACACAACTTATTTTCATCTATTGAATTAAGTATTTTTTTCTACAACCGCAATTTCTTTTTCTATTTTCTTTCCAAAATATTTTTTAAAGTGTAAACAGCATCATCTATTTGTTTATCTACAAGAAAATTATAACCTAATAAAGTAGTACATATTTTCGTACAATGTTGTAAATATGAAAAGTTATCTTAAAAATCTTTAAATGTTTACGATCTCTTTAATTTTTTTCTTTCATTTTCTTACAATTCTATGTGAATACAAGTTCCTCGACATATTTTTTTTTTAATTATAAATAATTATTATTATGTAAAGACAAATTTCTTAAAATAAAATTTAAAAGAATTATGATTATTTATAACTAACTTAATTAAAATTAAAATATTTTATGATTACATATAAATCATTCCTAAGCACAATATTATGTCCTTTCAATTTTTCAAGTGAGTGGAATAAAGGTGCGTCATCAACTACTTCTAAAGATACAATGGGGTAAGCTTACGTTACATTGGGTGTAAGTAACATAATTGATGTGATCTATTAACTCACATTAGAGCAGCATGTGGCGGTAAGAGAAAGTATGAAAAGGGTTCAAACCGGTTGAAACTAGTTGCAAATGTGTAACAAAAACACAATTTTGAAATTACAAATTTGTCCCTCAATCTATTTTTTCTTCTCTCTTCCTCAATCTTTCTCCATCCTCTCGAGCCCTCACGCTTCCCCCCCCCCCCCCCTCTCTCTCTAAACTCACTCAATTTCTCCATTCATCAATGGCCATTATTCTCATTCTCAATTCCACTCTTACCCATCAATCATCAATAAATCTTTAAACTACTTTCTTTCTTCACCGAAAAGACTAACCACCAAATAAAAAGTTGCTGTAATTTTTCCAATCCTTAAAAAAAATCCTCATTATAACATCCACAAAAGTTAAAAAAAAAAATCTGAAGTCTTGCAAAGTTTAGGATGGTGATCTCTTACATTAGGTTTTTGTTCAACTTTGCTACAATAAAACATTTTTCATGAAGAACTTATTAAATTAAAGCCTCATAGAAGAAGATTTAATAAGGATAATATGATTAATTTAATTGGTGTAAATGAATTAAGAAAAGAGAAACACATGTATCAATGTTCAAATTTCATTATTGAATAACCCCTTCACTCCATTTTGTCAAAACCGTATTGACAGGTAGCCCATCTTTTGTTATAATAATTATTTTATCATTTGTACATGTACCTGATTTTGTATTAAATTCTTTTATAATCATTGGATCTAAAAATTGACAAATCGGACTGTGTATTTTGTCGGGCTGTTACTTGCATCAAATGCAACATAAGCGTTGCCAGATACAATTACTTATAAGTTAAAGCGTAACTTCTCATTTATCTTTTCTTTATTACATCTTTCACTAACTTTTCTTTCACGTCTTCCCGAGCAGTGAAGAAAGAAAAAAAAAATACGGTATTTACTAAAGTCATGTGTGGGGAAACTTCGTGAGTATTTCTTTCCACAGTCCGAGTAACTTTTGCCTGTCGGCGGACGCGTCTCAATGATTAAAAATTTCCGCGGTTTCCGCCTCAACTTTTCTCATTTCCATTTTCCACTTTTTCTGTTTGACATTTCTGAACCTGTCCATGTTGACCGGGCTTAGCTGCGCCGTGCCGCTGATGCGGTTTGAACCCTTGGATTGGATTCAACGGATGGAATCATTGTTCGTATTAAAACATAAGCCGGGTGTTGTTAAATTCGGCTGGTTTTGAAAACTAACTTTGGGTAATTGACACTGGAGTCCTCGTTGTTTACTACAAAATCAAAAGGGTCAAAGCTTTCAAAATTACAACACACAAGTCCTAAGTTGTTTTAATTTGTTACATTTAAGCCCTTGACCATTGACACACTGTAAATAGAATTTTTAAACGTGAAGTTTACCCTTTCAATTCTCCAGAAAGACGAAAAGCCTCTAAATGAACTCTTTCAATTTTGCAGATCAAAAAACTAATGGGCTTTTGGCCCAGTGGGATAACTCTTGTACTTATAACTGTAAGAGCAATGGTTTAAGTTTCCATAAGAACATTATAGAGGTTAATTTCATTTCTCCCTCAGTTATCAATTAATTGAGTGGGGATAATGTTTTCCTCAATATTTGAGAGGGTTTAATGTCTAGGCACTACTTCAGTATGTAAATGTATGTCGAAAAGGTCTACATCCCAGATGGATAAGTTTACTTGTAAATAGTAATTGTAATATCTGATGTAATATCAGTGCTTCAGTGTATAAATGTATATTGAAAAGGTCTATGTCCTAGATGTATAAGTTTACTTGTAAATAGTAATTGTAATGTCTGATGTAATATCAGTTGTAATGTAAAGATATTCTTAAAAAAAAAAAACTTTACAGATCAAAACCAATACCCAAAATCATGTATACAAAAGCCGGAGTCAAATTAAATGTAATGTTGATTTTTATTTATGTAAGTTAAACAAACTCTTAACTTTACTTATTCAAAAGTTGATTTTTATTGCAATGTTGCTCAATGCCCAGGCGTTTGAAGGTAAATTAAGGAGATGGTTGTGGCATCGTGAGTTTTGTGATGCATTTATATAATTTTCAATTAACAATACATACATTTTCTAAGAAAGGTTAAGCACATATTTGAATGGATGAAATGGGAGGAGTAGAAAGCAATGGAAAGATCCATAATTGGTTCGAAGAAATGAGAGGAGAGAAAGAAGAGTGGAAATGAAAGAGGGGGAGAGAAATGAGGAAAAAAAAGGTCAATTTTAAGTTTATGATTTAACATGAAATTTATCTTTGTCCTTTTATTTCTTTCTCTTCTCCGATTTCTTTCTTCTTCCCTTCTGTCCTTTTATTTATTCAAACCAAACACGTCAAATATATATTAGATTGATCAAGTTGCATATTAGTGTAAATTATTAACTTATTCTATATAAGATTCTTTTAAAAATTACATAAAATTATTATTCAGATTACAACTCATGTTATGTGAGATTAATACTGATATATTTATAATCAAATAATTATTAGGACCAGACGTATATTAAATATTATATAGCACTACCCAAATTCTAATATTTGACATTAAATCTTATATAACACTACTTAGATTTTAATCCTCTCTAATATTCAAAGGATGTTTACCCCACTCACATTTTCAAAAGAGAAAATGCTGCCTTCACTCACCTATTTTCCACAATTAAGGAAAGAATTAAACCCCCACAATGCTTCCTAGTGGCTTTGCGATTCAGCCAAAGACCTAGTGGCTTTTCTATATAAGATTTCAAAGAAAGGGAAAGTGGGCCAAGTGGTTTTCTAATATTCAAGTCTACTCCACTCACATTTTAAAAAAGAAAAGACGGCCTTCACTCACCTATTTTCCATAATTAAGGAAAGAATTAAACTTTAAAGGGTTCAAATCGCTACCTAGTGGCTTTGCAACTTGGCCAAGTGGCTTTTCTATATAAAATTTCAAAGAAAAGGAAAGTGGGCCAATTAAAAAAAATATAAGGATTTCTTTTGCAATTATTAGGATAATAAATTTATCAATTTATTAATATAGTATGTTGACACGAAGTGGGGACTAATAAATACACTATTTTCAATTTTATACGTCTAAAATTATATCTCATCACTTATAGAATTATCAATACCAATGCTATTATTTAGTGTGAGACACATTAAAAAAATGCAATTGCCTAATACATATGTCAATGATTTTATTAATAGAGAAACTGATGGAAATAATGACAAAATAATTATAACCAAGTGTCTGTGGTATTTTTGACAAAGTATTGTCTAGTGTCGGAGAAATTAACTTGCCGATGTAAGTCCATTAGCAATACTCTTATTAATGGAATTTGATTTTAAAACTGAAAACCTAGTTTTAACTCATTCCTTAATCTTGATAACAATAGATTATGGTGTGAGATAATGATGTAGCGCAATAGTTTAAGCATAATAAAAGAAAATTCCTCACAGTGATGACAAATATATAGATAATAATGTTTTACAATAAAATTAGATGATATTATAATCTAAACAATTCTAAAAAAATATTTTCATAAAGTATTTTAAAAGAAATTATAAAAGAGAGATATTCCTCAAACAAATTATGTAACTACACTATTTTATAAGACCTTTCTATATTACAGATTCTGTATGTAACATGGTAACAGATTCTATATGTAACGTAGTAAATGGAAGTCTTACAAGCATGTTCGGAGAAAGAGAAAATGCTGTAAGGTGGGATTGATGCAAGGTCATTAGAACTCGGTTGCTACTTGCAAAATCTACAACGTAACTTAGTCCTATTTTATAATAGATAAAATTAGAAGTGATTGAGATAAAAAGAAATGGAGGGTGAATATAAGAAAAAGTGCCGGGGTTGGAGGAGTATCTAAAGTATGGACTTATTATACTCTTTTACAATTAAAAGTTGTGATTCTTTACCTGGTTGTAACTTATGGACTAAGTGCTTTGTTGAAGGGGTTTGACTTAAAATATATAGGTGTTCAACCTAAAAGATTAGCCTATTGGATAGAGTGACATATTCTTTTTATAAATTTAAGTATGTTCTCTTTATTAGTTAATGTGAAACACAACTTAATAATCCTTCCCCTCAGACGAAACCACCGCCCTCGATCCTTTTGTCTGATACACTTGAGTTGTTTCATCACCCCATTATGGCTATTAGAATCTAACTCTGATACCAATTGTTGGGGGGGGGCTTAGTCTAAGATATTTAGATATTTTAACTTAAAAGACTAGTCTATTGGGTGCATGACTTATTGTCATTATAAACCCAAGTATGTCTCATTTACTAGCTAATGTGGAACATAACTCAACATATTCATTGGCATTCAATTTGATTTGACACAATGAGCCGAGATCTCCACGACCACTCAATGAAAATAAATATATGCGTAAAGCATTCATGGTGCCAATTCAAGATGAGGCTATCAATAATAAATCAAAACTTCCTTATAAATCAAGGAGTGTGACGTAACCATTTTATAAATAAATATGATATTAAATATATAATGTGCCACACTTGTATTATATTGTTCTCGTTATTATATTATTAATATGTCAATATTAGGTCTATACTGTAACACAGGTCAATGGGTCTAAGTCTATATATAATTACAGAGCCAAGTACTCAACATGCTACTGTCATGTTAGAGTGTTGCTATTACTGTATTGGTGTCAACTGCGTTAGAGTATTCTCACTAATGGTGAAACCATTAACTCTTGAAAGTAGTGCAGGTGAAAGTAAAAGATTCATTTTTGGGTTAGTATTGAATTCGCTGTTGTTGTTTGTCTTTTTCCTATTTCAGGGGCAAAAGTTGAGATTTTTCACTTATGTAACTGTTTTTTCACCGGTCAACTCAGTCGGCGGATTTAAGTGCGAAAAAACAAGCAGGACTTAAACGTCTCAAAATACAGACATTTGGTTAATGGGATGTTGCAGAAAACAACAGGGACTGCAATGCAATAACCCCTTCGAGTTTTACTTAGAAACTGCAAATTCGTTGCTTCCGGGAAACTGATATCACTCAGACACGTGGCAACCACTATCTATTCTCTTATCATTTCACTTACTGCACCGTGGGAAACAGGGAACTATGCACCCTTGCCAGACCCCACGACAATTGGCAGGAAACTAACTTTTGCGTTGCCTTTGAAAACAAATAAATAAATATTTGCTTTAGGGTCCACGCCCATTAATGATAAATAATAACAATAATAAAAAGAAAGGGAATTCCATTAACGAGAAATTATGATCTGAATAAAAGGAATTTAATATAAAAACATTATAGACTCACATAATTAGAAAATTATTTGTATAGTGCTTTTAGTTCTACTATTATTATTACAATATAAATAATTTTGAGTAGTCCCAATAAGTTATTAATTATGAAATATTTATAATATTATAATTCTAATTGAAAAAATTATTCAACGCTCTCACTCGAATGCTATAACACTTGGCAATAAAGTTTGTTAGGATGCATTTGGCTTGTGATATTGGATTTGCTAGTACCAAATTATATTATATTGTGTTGTATTAGATTGTATTATTATCACAGTATCATGTATAGTGTATTACAGATTGTGTTGCATATTTTAATATTTTATATTACTTTATTATTTAAAAAATTGATTACATACATTTAATAAATTTATATTATCAATCTATTCCCCCCAAAAAGTTATATTATCAATTATAAAAGATTTCACAGTATCTATATATTATGAAAATAAATAAATATAAATTTGTAAATAGTTAATAGTTAATTTGTTGTATTATACTATTTAATTACAACTTATTTTTAATAGAGAGTTTCATGATATTTAATATAATAATCGTATATTTTAATTACATTCTTAAAAAAGTAAACAGTCAAGTTAGTTCAAAGACAAAGACACACTAATTAGACAGCACCCGTGTGAAAATGCTGTTTTCCAATGTTTTAATTCAATACGGCCCGCGTGCCAAACATGCCCTTAACACTTAATTTTCACTTTATTAATATGAGCTTTTATGTGTTTTTAATATTTTTATTATTACGTGTCTATTAATTTTATCCACTAATCATCGTATCATTTATGTATCATATATTAACTCAATAATAGTAGCCAACAACTTAAAAATAAAACAAAAAAACTATGTTTGAATTTATAAAATTAATTTTTAAGTTTGATGTATCATACATTATAACTTAACTCAACAACACTCAAATTATTTTATGAGCCGAGTGATATTATCGAGTGAGTAGTTTTTATCGGCTTGTCAACTGTGTTCATAATCTTTGAAAACATAATATTGGTCTAAAAAATTTATATCAATTTAAAGGCTTCGACCTCGCTTTATTTTTCTCAGAAAATATTAACGAGGGAAATTCCAAAGTACACATGGAGTAGCACGCGTTTGTACTCGGTGTCTCGTAGACTGGCGGCCGTTGCAATTGACTTAGAAAAGCAGCGCGCTTCTTAGTGTATCTTGGCACTATTTGACTCCATTTACTTTGGAAAACAAGCTCCTCTTTTCGTTAATGTTTTTTTAACCCAGATCGTTTGGCTTACCATAACCCTAAAACCTCTTTCTAATAATTCCGGTCTCCAGTGGCCATACCTAATCCAAACAAATCATTAAAAAAAAAAGATTTCTCATATACTCAGCAGGAAGGTGTCTTCCACGATCCGCGCTAGCTTGAATAACTGTGTCCTGAACCTGCCTGCATCATGAATCAGGATGATGGCACACCCCCGCCCATAGTTGCTGCCACAGAAGGTGTAGAGATGATACTGATCCGGGCCATTCCTGTGTTGGACCTCTCTCCATCTAACGAATCCAATGAGGTAATTAAGCGTTCTCTCGCAGACTGTGCGCATAATTTTGATTATCAAATAATGCGTGCCTAAATGGTCTTGGTGGTTTGGTGAACTCTCCATCTAACGAATCCAATGATCATCACTGGTCTGCTTTTTAATGAAGCCAGTTGTTTCTTGTTTCTTCTTTCACTAGTTGGCTTTGTTCTTGTAACTTCTTTTTTTTTTTTTTTCTTTTTTTTCTTTTCAACTTTTCATAGTCAAGTAAACCGGTGGTTTTACCCGCAGACCCGTAATTTATCCGCAGATCCATACTCTTCTACCCATTAAAATCCTCCAGCTGCGATCGATTAATTTTACGCGTAATGGGCGGATTTAGTTGAACAAACCAAAATTCACTGGAGGTAAAGACCGACTTGATAAAAAATACAATATTTGTTTTAATATTGAAATGTTAATTTCTTAGTAACATTAACAAAAACTAGAAAGAAGTACTTCATATGAATTTTTTTAGGGTAATATTATAAATTTATAATTTGAAATAGGGAAAAGACTATTAGCCCCCTAACATTTGGAGAAATAGACATAAAATCCTTAATGTTTTGAAACAGACATATAACCCCCAAGTCTTATTAATTTTGATTTTATTTTAATTGAGAAAAGGGTAATTTTTTATATTTACAAAAAAACTTGTATTTATAAGAAATAATGTGTAAAATTTTCTAAATCGTCTTTCTTCCTAAAACCCCCAGTCGCCATTGCTCTTAAAATTAACAAGATTTGGAGTTTATATGTTTTTCTTTTAAAACATTAAGAAATTTTATATCATTTTCTCTAAATATTGAGGGGCTAACACTTCTTTTTCCTTTGAAATATAATTTATTTTTTAGTTTTGCTAGAATGTACTTTTTAATATTGTGATTTGAGGTAGCGTTTACATTTTGGATTAGAGCGGGAATCTTGAGAAGTGAGAATCATAAGAGTGAGAGTATCGAGTGAGAATAGGAGTATGTTGTTTACTTAAATTAGAATGAAAGTATTGAATCAGAGTAAAAATCTAATTTATGTGTTTACTCTTTCTTAGATTGGGAATAAATGATTTAAATTATAATTTTACACTTATTTAAAGAATTGTAGTTTTTAATTATAAAATAAATACAAAAATATGTTTGAAAAATAAAATATTTATTTTATTATACTTATAAATTAATAATAATTATTAATATTCTTAATTATGTAAATCATAATTTTTTATTAATTTTAATTTTAATTATGTAAATTAAAAATTATTGATAAGAGCAACATAAATAAAACATTATTATTAATAATATAGTACAAAATTAATATTTTTCTTAGAATAAACTATTTGTTATTATTAATTATTAATTGTAAATAAATATAATAATAGTATATTTTCAAATAAAGATAGTATATAGTAGTATTATTAATTTTCTATGAATATAATCATATTATTTTAAAATAATTTTAACTTAGATTACATAAATTATTAATTTTGACTGAATACAATAATATTTTATTTAATAAGTTTAATATTATTAAATAATATAATTACATTATTTAAATAAATATAATAATATTATTATTTTTAAGTAAATTTAATATTATTTTATTTTAATAAATATAAATTATACTATATTAATAAAAAAAGGCAAAAAAGAAAGAGATAGAAGTAAAATTTTACTCCTATCTCCCCTTGATGAGAATGTGAATCTTACTTCATGTTTTGAAAGTGAGTGAACCTCATAGAGTGAGACTCCAATTCATCTCTTTAAATAAATAAATAAACACGGTATTGAAAATACTTCACACTCCTACCCCAATAAATAAACACTCCATAAAATTTAAAAACTTACAAAAGCTTTGGTAATTAGAAACTCAACCATGGGGTCCTTTTTTTTTTTTTAAAAAAAAAAGAAACCTAAAATGGACGCAAGACAGATTTGATAATTTATTTTGTACGGGTGCAAAATGAGGTATTGGCAAAATCTTGTCCGTCGAAGCATCAGAGAAACAGTCAACGTTGCTCCTTTGTCATGGAAATTATATGACCTACTTTTGTCATCGCAAGTGATTACGTGTCGAGCAACAGTCGCCCTGATTTTTGAATCAGTGGTCCTCTCCTCTCCTTTGTATCCATTATTCATCACCATGTTAACATGTCCGACACTCCTAGCCCCTATCTGAAGCTGTTCAGTATCACGCACGCATGATACAGACAATTGATTGAGGATTTTTTTAGGGAGCGTGCAACTCTCCCATGGCTATGCCCTACCTTTATTCCAATGATTAATTCATTAACTGGTCTCATGGATGCATATCTCTAACCCTCGTTCTTATGATCCGAGTGTTTATCCTTTCCATGCATTTGTGAGAGTAAATTTATCATAACCTAGGAGCAAGTCTCTTTATTTTAAAGCAAACTTAGTAATTGACTCATGGATTTTTTTAATTGACTAGTGACTACCTCAAGCTCAAGGTAGTTGTAGGTAAATTTCTGGGTGTAATATTAATATAATTGCATTGAATTATTAAAATAAAAATCCAAACCTCTTGTCTTTGGCAGAATATTAAGTCTTTTCGGATTAAAAAAAAAAATCTATTTTTCTATTTGTATTTACGACTATACATTTTGAAAAAGTTCATTTACATCAAATTAGATTAAGGGATAAAGTTCATTTATGTCTCCTGATTGAGTGATCTGACTTTTCTTTAATAAAATTATCTCCCTTTGGACCCAAAAAAACTACACGATGTTCATTACTTGCAGATTATGGAGGAGTTGTCTTCTGGGAGTTCGAACACTACTCCCACAGGGCCACCAGAAAAGTCCACCCAGACAGGAACTGCCTCAGAGGTATGGACTAATGCTAGTTCTCAAGAGCTCGTTGCCGTCAGCAGGACTACAAAGACAAGAAACATGTTAATGGTGGTCGTAGGAATTTTTGCTTCCGCGTGTCTTACGGCAACTTGCAATATGCCTGCTAAATTTCTCAACGAAAATTATCTTGACGGTACGTAAAAAAGCTTTAGATCTGTCAAGTAGCTAATTAATTATCTTGCTATAATGTCGTCGTTTTTAAGCTGTGCTCTACAATTTGTTTCTAGTAATAATAAAAATGGTTAGTCATGTCATATTCCTATTAGATAGATAGTTGTGTTCAAGATTTTTTAGAATTTTCCTCTCAAAGAAGGTCATTTTTTCAAATGCTTATTTGCTCATCATGTGCCTACAGCCCTTCTCAAGGAACACTAACTTGCAGGAAAACCGTTACAAGCTATGGACGCGATATCTGATGGATTGCCAAATATTGTCTATCTCCTGGTTTTCAATTCGTCTCTGTTCATGACTTGTATGGCTGTGATTGTCATTCTCGGATGGCGGCTGCGGTTCAGATCAGTTTTGCTCTTTCTTGTGATCAGCGCGTCACTTGTTTACATTATCATAGCGAACGAGATCATGCCTGGATTCAGGGTAAGAATTGGAAAATCTAATATTTCCAGCATTGCTTTCATGTGGCTGTCTGTGGTAGCTTTCATATTCTTCGGAATCTCCACACTAAGTATTGGCAAATACCCTTTGCACTCTATTTGGAGGTTCCTTCATTGGTTGTGGGCAAAATCAATCATTTACTGGAGGAACACCGTTCATTGGGTGTTCTAAACGCTGCAGGTATTTTTTTATGCGGCCCCGTTGGTTTACATAAATTATTTGTAGATACTATAGACTAGGATTTCTTCATTGTGGGCCTTCTGCAACTGGTTTGCAATTTTACCGATTTTGTGTTATGCCCTATTTTTTTGGGAAATTATCCACCAACCACCTGATTTTTTTCATTTTTTCAAAAATACATAATTCCTTTTTTTTTTTGCCTGAATTATACCTGACGTTATAATTTTTTTCACTTTTCCACTTCCGTCTGTTGACCGTTAAGATTCCGTTATTTTTTTAATAAAATGACGATTTTGCCCCCCAAAACAGACCGTTAAGATTCCGTTATTTTTTTAATAAAATGACGATTTTGCCCCCCAAATGCAAAATTATAATTTCATCCTATAGCATTAATTTTGGGGGGCAAAACAGTCATTTTGTTAAAAAAACTAACGGAATCTTAACGGTCAACAGACGGAAGTGGAAAAGTGCAAAGAATTGTAACTTCAGGTATAATTCAAGCAAAAAAAAAAAAAAGAAATTGTGTATTTTTTAAAAGTCCGAAACATTAGGTGGTCGGTGGATAATTTCCCTTTTTTGGGAAATTCTCCTTTGGGATAGGGTGTTATACTTTACTGAAATAAATTATTTCTGTATTATGGCTTGAACCAAAAAAATTCCGATTCCACGGTGATAACTATATTTATGTAGATTAAAGAAAAATAATAAAGTTACAAATTCGTGTAATTGATTGGATGAAAATATATTATGAAACCTTTGATTTTTTTTTTATTTTATATTTTTATTCGATCAATAAAATTATGTTATATTTATTTTGTATAAATTTAAAATAAATTTACACAAGAATTTGCAACTCCGCTATCTCTCGTATCGTAAATAAAAGAATTGAACCAAGAAATTAGGGCTTGAGATATCTGTAAATGGACACAAGAAATTAGGGCATTAGGTTTCAAGCGGTATACTTGTTAGTGTTAAAATGAACACAAGAAACAAAGGTATATTGTGGAAGATTTGATCATAAGTGCTGTCCCAAAATCTAATTTACGCATAATTAATTGAATCAAAATTAACATATAATTAAAAACTAAAAAATAATGGGCTGAAACAAGATCATGATTAGGATTTTAGGATTTTATTGTTGTCCAAAATCTCATCTGAATTGATTTTTATTTCATTTTTTTTAAGAAAAAGTAAAGGGTAGAGGACAAACCCCAAACCAAAATTTTCTAACTTCTTATTCTCCTAAAATTAAAACTCAAGTGACTAATTAAATAAAGTTGTTTAAAAAACACTTAGGTGGCGTTTGTTTTTTCGTCTGAAATCTGAATAGATCTGAATTAGTCTGAATTCTGAATAGATCTGAATGTCTGAATCTGAATAATGTGTTTGTTTTTTTTATCTGAATCTCTGAAAATAAGTATTAAGTTGTTTGTTTTTTAAACTTAAAAATCTGAAAATATATATTTTTACATTTGTACCCTTATTAAATTTAAATGTCAAATAAATAATACACTAAATACCATAATATTTTAATATTTATAAGTAAAACTATATTCAAGTGAATACATAATGATTTTGGAATTATAATATATAAAATACCATAAATTTTAAATTTTATCACTAATTCTCAATAATAGTACATAATATAAGAAAAAAAACTAACAAAATTATTGAAATAGTTGATTTGTTATTTCATCTCAAAGTTGTCTCATGTAAAGATGAGATTATGTAGGATAAACATTTATGGGTGAGTTTTGGAATATGTATGAAAAATAGATTATAAAATAGGGATATTTTTGACATTAGAAATTAATTGACTTAATTCAGATTCTTCTATTCAGCAAAAAGCTAAAAAAATTGGCTTCTTTTATTAAGTCAAAATTATCTGAAAAGTCCTATTAAGTTATAAAAACAAACATCTCTAATTAACTTAATTAATTAAGTTAAGTCACTTTAAGTTATTAAGTTAAAAAATAAACGCCACCTTAGTGAAGTATACTCATGCATATCTTATCTAGAATTAACATAAAATAAATTTCAATATCAAATTCCAACCGGCCTGCATTCGATACTAAAAAACATGGACCATATACAATTAATATAAAATCTCAAATCTTTATTGAAGTTTTGAAATTTCTATCATCCCTGACTAAAATCGGGATTTACCCACCCCTTACCTTACGAAAAAAAAAACTATAAACAAAATTTTTTACGCAGCCAAATCTCTCATAAAAAGTAAATTAAAAAAATTCATTTTTTTTTCTCCCTTTTTCATCTTTCATATATTGGTCCACTGTCAAGTTTTGAATTACTGAGACGATAATACTTTAAAACTACTTCTAGACTACGCATGTTTTATGGGATTTAATTCACGTCCCATATTAATCCAGATGGTTTATTAATTATACCTAGAATGAGACACTGAGTTTGTACATTGTTATTTTATATAACTTTGCTACTATTGTTAGTAGGAATCCAGACCAGACTTGGACCCCGAGAATCCAGGTAATCCCGGCTGGTTCAACCGACATTGGACACAAATAGCACTTGGGATTCCGACATCCGTTTCATGAAACTGAACATACAAAAGTCCCGGCCCGGGATTAGGTGAACCCGAATATTGGGAACTTGGACCCGGATATCTTTTTTCTTAATATTACGTTTTTAAATTTTTTTAATATAAATAAAAAGACAAAAAATTAAAAGAAAAAAGAAATAAAGGAGAAACCCTAGTTTACGCTTTACAACTCTTCTTCTCAACACAGCCGCCAATCATTTTCTTTTTCTTTTCATGAATTCAACACGGCCGCCAACAATTGCCCATTTTCCTCTTCTCTTCATGAATTCAATAGTCAACACAGCTGCCCAACTGAATTCGAGCGTTGACTGCTTTTACTTTTTCGTGTGAAATAGATATGATGCGATCATAATATCGACGTGGCTGGAGAACTAAAAATGAAAAAAAAAAGTTATATACATATTCGGGTTTGAAACCCTAAATCCGGGAACCTGGAATCTTTTGGGTTGAACCTGGACCAGACTGGGAATTAAATATCCGGATCGGGATACCATATTATCTTCCAGGTACAGAACCGTATAGGCTAAACCCAAACCGAATCCAGATTTTTCAATCTCTGATTACTCGGAAAATTATTTTTGACGTTGATACATTGAGATGCGATGATAATTACGTGCCAGAAATGGCCACCAATTATTTATCTTCTTTGTTTTATAAAACCGCCATTATTTTTTTTTCTTTTTACCCTCTTCTTTTTCGACTTCTTCTTCTACTTTTTTTTTTTTGGGTAGTATTTGTAGAATAGTTTTCATTATTATTTTTGGTGAAAATAAAATATTACATAAAAAAACTAAAATTGTCTTAAATAATTTATTATCACTTATTTTATTATGTTTTTGTAAATATACATTAAATCTCTTAAAATTAAGTATGCTAAATAGTTTTATTGCTGTTTTAATAAAGTTAATTAATTTAAATAATTTGAGTAAGATTTTTTTTTAATTTTAAAGTGTATAAAATAAAAATTAATATTTTAACATTAATGTTATGAGTGCATCTCTTGCGAAATGCCATCGTTGTTGCGAAGTTTGACTTAAGACTCGCAAACGGATGGACAAAAAATTTCTAGCTATAATATAAATTATTAAATTATTTGACTTAAGTCTCGCAAACGATAAGGCACCAATCGATTCTGTGGCATATAGATTTCAAGGGCATTTCATCACGAGTTTCTTATTACAATTGTTTAATTGATTGATCGATTCTTCTTAGGGGAGAATTGATTTATAAGTTTGTCAGTTTCTATTTTTGGATTTTAACACGTTTGATAGTCCACACTCTTAAACATATCCATCAACAATAAAAATTAAAAAATCTCTTTTCACTCTTGAGGTTTGATATAATAATGCACTTCATTTCGATATTTTAAATAATAACTCATTTTACCTCTACTTTTCAAATAATAATCCAAAACTTTGTTTCATTAATTTATCGTTACTAAGGTTAAAATAAGATTTTCTAATTAAGCATATACAAACTATTTTAAAATAAAACTCTCAAACACAATTAAATAACATCTGACTTTCTACATAAATTTAAAATTTAAGAAGAACTAATAAATAAACAAAAATAACACTAAATAATATGTAAAATATATATTTAGGACAAAATTAAAAAAGCACATAGATTTCACAAGCATTAAAATTAATTTTTTCTTTTGGACTTTAACTTGTTTTGACTATAACATGGTTAATATAAATGAATAAATAATCAATCAGTTCTATTATTTTATCAAAAGTAAACACGAAATCATGCATTTACATTGAACACACACCATATTCTTTATTGTTATTTTTCTTTGATTAAGTTATCCTTAAATTTTAAATTTATGCAGAAAGTCATATAATATTTGTATATCATTAATTGAAAAATCCTATTTTGCTCTTAATGAATTACACGGTAAATTAATGGTAAATTAACAGAAGGTTGTTTTGGGCTAATGTTTAAAAAGTAAGGATGAAATGAGCTATTGTTTAAATAGAAGGATGAAATGAGCTATTGCATTAAACCCCAAGGTTAATAATGGCTTTTTTTCCAATTACATATTGTGAAAATAAATAGGTCTTTTGTTCCTCAAGTTCTAATTGAAGTTCATAAATACCACCCTCTATTTCTCTGAGTTGTCTTTCTAAATTTTCAACATGGGATATTAATTCTGGTGGTTATAAGTTCCAAATAAGATATTATTTACAAACTCGAATCAAACTTCTCAAGTGAAATTTTACATGTAAAAGTTCTTTGAGATGTTTGAAAAGGATCTTTTTCATGGAGACACACATGACAAACATTAAAAATTGTGAAATGAAACGTAATTATCAAATAAACACACTTAAACAGGAAAACCAACATAATGCACTTCATTCAAGAAAAGAGAAAAAAATCAAATAATTCAAATGGTAAAGTAACACTAAAGAAAAATGACAAAAAGTTAAAAAAAAACTATTTAATCAAGATTTGATGGGTCGCTCAAATTGATTTTGATGTCGACTTCACGTGGTTGGTACTCTAGATATGGTTTCAATCTTTGGTACTCTAGATATAGTTTCAATCTTTGAATATTAACTTTAAATATGACACCGTCCTTTGGAATCTCAATTTCTACAACCCCATATGAATATACAGTTTTTACAACAAATGAGCCACTTCACTTTGACTTTAGCTTTTCTAGAAATAAATGAACAGGAGAGTTATAAAGTAGTATTTTTTGACCAATCTCAAATGTTTTCCGAAAAATTCTTTTATTGTGAAAAATTTTGGCTCTTGTCTTAATGATTTTGGAATTCTCATATGCATAATTCCTTAATCCTCAAGTTTGTTCAATTATAATTTACGCACATTACTGGCATCATCAAGATTTGAATTAAAGGCTTTGATAGCCCAAAATGATTTATGTTCAAGTTCGACCGGTAAATGACAAGATTTATCATAAATAAGCCTATAAGGTGACATTTCTAAAGATGTTTTAAATGTAGTATGATATGCCCAAAGTGCATCAGTTAGTCGAAGGGGCCAATCGTTACGGTTTGGGTTAATTGTCTTTACTAAAATTTGTTTTATCTCTCTATTGACTAATTCAACTTTACCATTGATTTAAGGATGATAAGGAGTAACAAATTTGTGTGTAATTCCATATTTCTTCATTAAGGACTCAAATGACTTGTTGCAAAAATACTTACCTCCATCACTGATAATGGCTCGAGGAATTCCAAATATACTCAAAAGATTTTTTTTAAAAACGTGGATCATAGTCTTGTGATCGTTGTGCCAACAAGGAATCTCTTTAATCCGTTTTGAAACATAATCAATGGTAACTAAAATATATAAAAATCTAAATGATGATGGAAAAGGGCTTATAAAATCAATTCCCCAACAATCAAATATTTCAATGATAAGGATGGGGTTTAAAGGCATCTTGTTTCGCTTTGAAATAGACCTAACCATTTGACAATTCTTATACACTTTGTAGAATGTATGTGAATCTTTAAATAATGTACGCAATAAAATCTACACGGCAATATTTTTGCAGCTATCTTTTTAGAAAAAAAATGATCACCACATACTTTAGAATGACGGAATTGAATAACCTTACTTACCTCGTTGTCTAGTATGCATCTTCGAAAAATTTGATCAGTACAGGACTTGAACAAGTATGGATTATCTAAATAAAAACTTTTTACTTTTGTTAAGAATTTCTTCTTGTCTTGGGAGCTCCGATCACGTGTCATTTCACCTGTTACAAGATAATTAACAATGTTAACATACCAAGGCATTTTACTTATAGAAAATAAAAAAAACATCAAGAAAAGAATCATTTATGAGTGTTATATCAATTGAAGATTCATTTGTAAGTCTTGAAAGATTATCTGCAACAACATTTTTGGCACCCTTTTTGTCCTTGATTGTCAAGTTAAATTCTAAAGTAGCAAAATCCACCATATCAATCTTGGTTTGGCGTCCTGTTTTGATATTAAATATCTCACAGCACATAATCAGGATAAACAACAGTAGATGAACTAATTAAATATGAATGAAATTTATCCAATGTAAATATTATAGTAGGTAATTTTTTTTTAATTGTGGGGTAATTCATTTAAGCACTATTCAAAGTTCTACTTCTGTAATAGATGACAAAGGGCTTACTTTCCTTTTTTTTTTTTGTCCTAGAACAACACTAACGGCATAATCACTAGCATCACACATTAGTTCAAAAGCCAAAAACCAATTAGGGGGTTGCATTATTGGGGCTAATGTTAAAAGACTAATTATCTTTTCAAAAGCTTGTTGATAATCACTCGTCCATTCGAATGATGTGTCTTTTATTAGAAGATTACAAAGTGGTTTAGATATGGCACTAAAGTCTTTTATAAACCTCTTATAAAATCTTACATGTCCTAAAAAGGAACAGACTTCTCTAATTGTCTTTAGTGAAGGTAGTTTTGAAATGACTTCAACTTTTGCTTTGTCAACTTCAATTCCTTTTGAAGACACAATATGACCCAAGGCAATTCCAGAAATAGTCATAAAATAACATTTTTCTCAATTTAAAACTAGTCATTTTTCTTTGCACCTTTCCAAAACTTTTTTATATTGTCAAGCCATGTATCAAAAAAATTACCAAATACAGTTAAATCATTCATAAACACCTCCAGGTAATTTTCAACCATATCATTAAAAATGCTAAACATGCATCTTTGAAATGTTACAAAAGCACTACAAAGTCCAAAGAGCATTCTCCTAAATGCAAATGTTCTAAATGGATATGTGAATGTAGTTTTTTCCTGGTCTTCTAAAGTTATAAGAATTTAATAATAGCTTGAATAGCTATCAAGAAAGAAGTAGTAGGGATGTTTTGTTACTCTCTTGAGAATTTTATTTAAAAATGGAAGGGGAAAATTGTTTTTTCTAGTGGTATCATTGAATTTTTTGTAGTTAATACACATACGTCAACTAAATGGAATTCGTGTTGGAATTGATTCACTTTTTTCATTTTTTATAATAATTATTCCAGATTTCTTTAGTATTACTTGTGTTGGACTCATTCATTTACTATCAAAGATAGGATAGATAATTCCTACATCTAGTAGTTTAAGGGCCTCATTTTTTACCACTTCTTTCGTGTGAGGGTTTAGTCTTCTTTGTGGTTGACGGGTTATTTTGGCATTTTCCTCTAAATGTATTCGGTGTGTGCATATTAAAAGATTAATGCCCTTTATGTCTTTTAAGGTCCAACCAAATACAATTTTATGCCTTTTTAACACAGTCAGTAACTTACATTTTTTATCATTTGTGAGTTGGGAAGAAATTACTACTGAATATGTCTATTGCTCTCCTAAATAAGCATATTTTAGTCCTTCTGATAAGGGCTTTAATTCAAGCTCTGGTACTTCTTCTTCATTTGGCTCTTCAAATTGTGTCATATTTTCAAAGTTTGATTGGTCATCATTACTTATGGATACCTACATAGAATCAAGTATTGAATATATGTTAACAGTATCACATTCTAATTCCTTACTTGGTTTAAAAGAACTAGCAAGACAAATTTCTACAGAGTTTGTAAAATTCTCATTCTGGATGTGTTCCTCAAAGATTGGTTCAATAAGGTCAATCTCCTCATTTTCACTATCATCATCTTCTGTGTCAAGAGGTTGTTTACACATGTTGAACACATTGAGTTCCAACATCATGTTGCCGAAAGATAATTTCATAACTTCATTTCTGCAATTAATTAAAGTATTGGCAGTAGCTAAAAATGGTCACCCTAATATAACAGGAATTTGTTTGCATTCATCAACAATTGATTCTATTTCCAAAACAATAAAATCCACAGGATATATGAATTTATCAACTTGGACTAGTACATCTTCAATTATTCCTTTTGGCACTTTAATCAACTTATCGGCAAGTAAAAAAGTGGTAGAAGTTGGTTTTAACTCATCAAGGTTAAGTTGTTAGCACACGAAGTATGGAAGCAAATAAACATTGACACCAAGATCAAGTAAAGCATGTCCAATTTTATAGTCTCCAATAATGCAAGAAATTGTTGGACAACTAAGATCCTTGTATTTCAAAACATTATTGGTTGAGAGAATAGAACTTATCTGTTTGCCAAGAAACGCTTTCTTTTGCACCTTATATTTTCTTTTCACAGTGTATAGATCTTTCAGAAATTTAGTAGAAGAAAGTACCTATTTAATAACATTCAATAGAAGAATTATGACCTTCACTTGGTTAAAGACTTTATAGATCTCTGAATTGTGGTTTGGTTTATTTGGTTTGATTAGTGATTGAGGAAATGAGGGTACAAGAGGAGAGTTGGTTATTTCTTCATGGGCTAAAGGTTCAACAAACTTTTTCTTATTCTTTGAAATTGAATCATTGTTAATTTCACTAGATCCAGAATGTGTTTTTCAACAGTTTTGTCACCACGAAGAGTTTAACCAATTTAACTTGACTCATATTTTGGGTTCCTATATTACCCATTTGAGAATGTTGTTGACTCTTACGATTTGGTTTAGGTTGAGCAGGAAACTTATTTTTTTCATGCAGGGTGAGGACTGATGTAAGTTTAGAGATAGTTTTTGTCAAATTGGTCAAGGTTTGCATGGTTTGATTATTGATTGCCTCTTATTTTTCAATAAATGAATGCAATGTATCTTCTAGAGTTTTTCTTGGAGGTGGGACATATGGTAGTTAACTCTGAGAGTTTTGGAAATTTTGACACGGAGGA
This sequence comes from Luvunga scandens, assembly GCA_030449905.1. Lineage (NCBI taxonomy): Eukaryota > Viridiplantae > Streptophyta > Magnoliopsida > Sapindales > Rutaceae > Luvunga > Luvunga scandens. Next base: position 4,251,170 of record JASUUG010000711.1, read on the forward strand.
GTTGGTTGTAAAGGTTATGCATGATTGTCATTTCTCCAACTAAAATTAGGGTGATTTCTCCGACCATAGTTGTAAGTTTGGGAGTATAGATTGGGATTTGGCTTTTTGAAATTATCGACGACATTTACCTGTTCATGCAATTTTTCTCTTAGAGCTGGCAAAGTCAAACAGTCCTATGTTAGAATGGTCAGTAGAATCATAAACATAACATGCAATATCTTGAACAGATTTTATATGATCATTCTTTTTTTACTCTAAAGCTTCAACTTTTCTAGTTAAATATGCAAATTTGGCTTGAAGGTCATGGTCTTCCTTAAGGTTGTACATGCCTCCACTAGATGGAGATGACTGAGGTTTACTCGATGACTCATAAAACCCAACTGTATCCCAGCATTGTGCATTCTTTGTTATATGGTCAAGGTAATCTAATGCATCTTCAGGACTTTTATCTCTAAACTCGCCATTACACATCATTTCAACGACTTGTCTATTTTGGGATGTTAGTCCCTAGTAGAAATAAGACATTAACCTCCATGTTTCAAAATCGTGGTGTGGGAAAATGTTAATTAACTCTTTGCACCTATCCCAACATTGGTAAAGGGTTTCTCCTGGGTTTTGAGTGAAAGTGGTGATTTGTCTTTCAAAAGAATTTGTTCTGTAGGGTGGAAAGAATTTTTTCAAAAATTGTGCTTGCATTTCATTCCAAGTTCTAATAGATCTTGACCAAAGATTTTGTAGCCAAGTTTTAGTTTTTTCCTTTAATGAAAAAGGGAAAAACTTAAGTCTGATTATTTTCATACTACAACTTTGATCAGTACAGATGTTATAAACCTCTTTAAATTCTCTCAAATGCAAATATGGATTTTCATACTTAAAACCATGAAAAGTAGGTAAAAGTTGAATGATACCAAGTTTGAATTAAAACGAGATGCATTAGGAGGAAAAACTATGCATGATGGTGAGCCTATTCTAGTAGGATGCATGAAATCTCTAAGTGTCATAAGCCGTTCATAAAGATTTTACAAGGTATGGTTATTTCTGTGCTTAGAAAAATTATCATCTCTAATGTCGCCCATATCTAAAGGTGGTGAATGTGATTTTCTAATTAGTCTACCACTGTCTGTACGAGACCAACGTCGCATGCAATGCTAATAATGTGTGAGTGTGTGCCAAATTAAAAAAATTGATGCACAAACAAAAGAATATTGTATATAAAATAAAAATTACAACACCTCAATCCCAAACAAGACCTAAATTTCCTTTAGCTCTTTTGAAAAGATGATTTTCCAAGCTCTCCTTCCTCATAGGCCATTTATCCTTCCCGTAATATCGCAATGGTTTTACTGGGTATGGATATGATAGTTTCTCGCTAGAGCCTGCCTGCTGCATAGCACTAACATAGGCAACATATAATTACCATTGGTAAAAGGAATCAAAAAATTTTCCCGGCATGGCAAAACATCTTTCATTCAGTTTTTCCCAAAAAGACATATTTTTAACCCAAAAAAAAATCCAAACCATAATCAATATTCCTAATATTGGTCGCAATCTTATTGCTCTTAAAATAAAATTTGCTAGAAATATGCTCATCCTGTGGTAAAAGTTGCTGCAAAAAATTAAACTAGTGCAAATTGCTTCTGTTTGAATGAAATATCAAGTGAGGTCAACAAAAGTAGCCACGTGTTAATTAATATGCCAACATGTTCCAGAAATTTCAATTATATGCTGTCAAACAATCATGCATCAATGAACTGAAATACAAATATTTGTAGGGATAATGCTTGATACATGCATCTCTGCCATTATTGCACATCAAAGACCAAATATTTTAACCTGTAATTGAAGATTCTGTACATGTCATCCAATGTAGATGGATGTAGTTGCCATCTTGGTGGCAAGAGCTGTAGCAATTATTAGCTCTTTCAGAAGAGTAAAGCAACAAAGACCCAGATTGTAACTGAATGTAGATGCAGCTAGTGATATTAGTTAATGTTGATTTAATAATTCCTAGATCAATTAGCTAAATTTGGCTATATTTTCTCTCAGCAAAATTGGAGCTGTACGTTTCTATTTGTTTGGCAGAAATTTCAGCGGACGTATCAGTTTTGCTGGGTTGCCATTTGCCAATGAAGAATTTTCCTTTAAAAATAAAACAGAAAATAAAGTATAAGATTATTGGATTATTGTGCCTAAGAATATCAAAGTGATGGATATAGTTCGAGTTGGAACAACCGTGAAGATACGGATTCATCAAAGGTTATTGTGCCTAAGAATATATTAGTTATTGTGAAGATACTGGAGGTACTCGTTCTGAGGGTTTACTGAAATTTTGGTGATTTGATGAATTTCAATATATTGAGACTCTTGACTTAAGTTTGATGTCATTGCCTCTCCAACATCGTTGTTGCTCTGTCATAATCAAAGTAGTGAGGTTCAGATTTTGCTCAAGTTGTGCTATGATTAATTGCATTGATTCTAATGCTTTATCAAGATTTGTATGGTAAAACCGCCAGCACATCACTTGTAGAAGTATTATTGATGGCCATACTACAGGCACCAGAGTTTTCCAGACTGTTCATATATACATGCATGATTTATTGATACATCAGTATCATAAATTAAACACATCACACGGCTTAACAATAAAATAGGACCCTAATGGTCTGCTTATTCCACAATCCATGTATTCATGCATATCCATCGGACAGAATTAAGCACCATCATGTGTCACATAACAAAGATAATGCATCAAGTTACTTTCCAGAGATTCCTGAAATGTTTAATATATATTCTGCCGTTGATTTTCGTGGTTCTATGACAGCTTATGTAGGAAGCCTCTTGTAAGGTTTTGAGAAAAATTTTCTATTTGTCAGTAAGTAATTTCCAACACCGATCATATTTTATCGGTATTGAAAACTAGGGGACTGGTGTTAGGGTTGGATTTTTCTATAGCATCGAGAAATACGGTCAACCTTAATCTACCCAGATTCACTGTCGTCGAGCTGACCTCGGAAATGCAACCTGGGACCTGAGTTGGCTACCTAAGTTACAAGTACAACCTAAGGCTTGTATGGACGACTTGGTTCATAAATGCAACCTGGGGCCTAAGTTGGCTACCTAAGTTACAAGTACAACCTAAGGCCTGTATGGACGACCTGGTTCATAAATGCAACCTGGGGCCTAAGTTGGCTACCTAAGTTACAAGTACAACCTAAGGCCTGTATGGACGACCTGGTTCATAAATGCAACCTGGGGCCTAAGTTGGCTACCTAAGTTACAAGTACAACCTAAGGCTTGTATGGACGACCTGGTTTAGACATTCCACAAATCAATTGGGATAACGTGGCCTATTTTTCAGGTGAGTTGTATACCATTATCTTCTCAACCGCTCACGACTGACAAGTAACTGCAAGTAACTACCTTTGAATATGCTAAAATCGTGGTAACCGCCCCACGACCAGGGGGCTATTTAAAGGAAAGAAAGCTTCATGTGACGGGGTTAGAAAAACAAACCAAGAAACTCTACAGAGTCAATCTCAAAGGTTACCACTTTTCTACCAAGACCCTTAACTCCAATACTGGAAAATTCATAAATCGGACTCATTCTCCAGCCCTCTTCTTCATTTTCTCTCTTTTTGAAACATAAAGCATCTGATTTAAGCATCGGAGGATTTTCGCCGGAATCCCAACCGGCGTGTCCTAACCGTGTTTTGTGATTGGCAGGTGTAGAAAGTGACGGTTGCGGTGTTGCTCGAGTTGAATTCGTGCTGTGGTTCCCTAAAAAATAAATTTAGTTGTTGAGGTCATTTTTTGGCATCAACACCTCTAAATGCAGAGTTTACTTGGATTCAGTGTTAGAATTTGGCTTATAATCTTGATCAGAGGCAACGGAATTAAGGAAAAGGAATGAATGCATTAGATACTAACTCTGTTTGTTTGCTTTGGTGGCAGAAATTTGTTTTGTATGGAAACCAAAATCTAATAAATAAGTAGAAATTTGGGTGGTAAAATATCATGATTTAAAAGCCATTGAGGCCAAAGTTTAATGAAATCTATCGTACAGTTCATTTGCCCTCCTGGAAAGGGCATGGAGTTGTCTTTACTCTTTTCCAACGACCTCATTCAGAATTTAAAAAATTCTTTAACGATTTTGGCCAAGAGCTAATATCTTAATCAATTAGATGATATGAGGGAAAAACTTCTCATGAGTAGAACTTCCAGAACAAATTGCGTCATGCATTTACTGAGTTGGCTTGATGTTGTTGAGACATATGGCCCTTGCACCACAAAATTTGATATATATGTGATGGAAAGAGAAAGGGCAGAGAAAATCAAAACCTTAAAAGTTTTGAATCAAATTAACCTTAAGACAGCATACATCACGCATTACACGTCGAAATTAACAAGATTAAAAACTTCTCGATAAAACACCTACATATATATATATATATATATATATATATATATTGTGACCATGATTAATGCTCCTGCAAATTATTTGAGAAATTGACTGCTATGAGCCATACGAGGCAAAAAGAATCCTATATCATGCACAAGTAGGCAGCAAGCATTGAAAATACAGAAGCTAGCAGCAATGGCTTGAGCGGAAATTCATTAAAGAGAAATGTCATAAATGCCAAGCATAAGAAAAAGGCAGCGGAATTGAGGGTGATTAGTAATTGGAATGAACGCGGATGTCTATTCACAACCCGGCAGAAGGGATTTAGGTTTGAAATCTGCTGGAAACCTTTTTCTGATCTACAGCCCACGATCTTCAATGCTGCGTGGAACATTATGGTTGATAACAATGCCAGCAATAACAGTAGATGAAAGACGTAGCTTTTAGACTTATTTTTGGTTTTCATATTGAGCCAGGCGTTCTGCAAATGCAATGACAGGTGCCCCCATTTAAATACCTTCCTCATTTGATCATATTTAGCTCCAAAAGCACCCGATAAATGTTGCGTTGCCTTAATTTTCATTTCTGTCTTCCCAGCTTGCAATAAGTCATCTGGTATGTCCATCGCTGTACAGTCACCACCGTCCATTAAGTTAACCTTTGCAATGGAGTTATGAGGCCTATCAGCCAGGAAAGATTTTGGAGTCTGCAACATGCACAGAAAGAGGTCAGAGACTGGGAAATAAGAATTAATGAAAGAACTTCCAGGGCAATCCAACAAGAGAGGTCAGGCATAGCGTTAAAATGAACATAAGAAATAAAGGCAAGGATCAAAATGAATAATAAACCTCTTCAAGCATTATAGTTGAGGGCTTGAGACCTCTGTAAATATTTTGCTTCTCAGAACTTTGCATAGCAACCAGGGTTTTAGCAACTCCAATGGCAATTTCAAGTCTTTTATCCCAAGATCCTCCTTTGATGGAAATGGATTCAGCACGACCAGGCAACTCAATGATTACTATAAAAATATCCATAGATATGCAATCTTTACTTTCTTTTGTTTCTAAATTTCCTTCATTTCCTCGGAAAATATGACTTTCCCAGCTCTCCTTCTTCATGGGCCATTTATCCTTCCGGCAGTATCCTAGTGGTTTAACTTGGGATGGATATGATAGTTTCTCTTCAAAGCCCACGTGCCAGCATAAGCACTGAAAGATAGGCAACACATAATTAACAACAGTAAAAGGGATCATAAATTTGCCCAAAAACATCTTTCATTCAGTCTTTCCCAATAACTTATCATTTACCCATTGTGAACCCAAAAATGGGGAAAAAAAAATTCCATGCCATAATCAATATTGATAATATTGCTCCCAATCCTATTGTTCCTAATATAAAATTTGCTAGAAATTAAATGTCCCCATCCTGTGGTAAAAGTTGCTGGAAAAAAATTAAACTAGTGTGATTTGCTTCTATTTGAGTGAAATATCAAGAGAGGTCCACAAAAGTATTCACGTGTTAACAGGCCAATATGCTCTAGAAATTTCAATTATATGCTACGTCAAACAATCATGCATCAATGAACTAAAACACTAATGATTGTGGGGATAATGCTTGATACATGCATCTCTGCCATTATTGAACTTCAATGGCCAACTACAGGGCAATGCCCTCCATCTTTTTGCTGTTTCTCTTAGTCAGTTCCAGTAGCAACAGTTAGTGATTGCCTTTCAGGTTGGCTAAGTTGGGAATAGAATTTGAATCGCTAACCTGATACTTGCATCTCCATCATTATTGAAATCAGTGTCCAACTAGAAATTAAAAACTGACATGACTATTGGAACCCAGCCCAAGTTTAAAAAGGTTAATTAGTATAGATAAAAATTAAACAAAATCGAATGTCGTAAGATTATTGCGTCCAAGAATAACCATACCTTGAGATCATCGTTAATAACATTCTTCAGCTGTCTCTGATTGAGAAGGCCTTCTTCAAATTGATGAAGCAAGAATTTTGAAGCTCCAATGAGAATGTTCAAATCTGCAATTTTATGCCAAAGAATCGATCCCAAGGCGCCCTTTATCGGTGCTCGCAAGCCTGATCCCAGAGGGTACACGTTCTCCTCCAGCATACCAATCTCACAATCTCTATCAAATTCTGTCATTTTTTCCCCTTTCTCACAATGCCTTGTGTTGGTGAAGGTACTACTCGGTGGTTATGTGCAGCAATCAGAGAGAGAAGTAGCAGCCATGAATTGTCTAAGCCACCTGCAGAGGGTAATTAATATAAATTGAAAGGTCCATGGACCCATTCGGCCCCACTTGATAATCGTGAATCATGCTACATGTCCTCGTAACAGAGCAGCCTGAAGTTCAAACTTCAGTTAATCGCCTTATTATTTCGAGGGAGATTGCCGCCGCGCTTTCCCTCCGTCGAAATCATATATACTACTTATTTTTTTATTATTTTATAATAATCAGTAACTTTCTTGATAAAATTATTTAATAATATAATTTTTATTTTTAAATATACTTCTATTTATATTTATTATAAATTAAATACATTATATAAAAAGAAATTAAAATAAAAAAAAATTAAGTATTACATATTAGAAATATATATTTCGATGGAAATCAAAATTAATAATAAAATATTTTTCTTTCACCTTTTTTAAACACGTTTCTTATAATAAATATATGTTTTTTATTCTCAAGATGAATTATTGAGCTTTGAATTTTTGAGCTCATGCCCTTAAATTCATCATGTAGATCGAGCTTAAGACCCGCGGGTCCGAACCGAGCCTAACCGGGCTTGGGCCGGCCCGGGCTTTTTTACCAAGCCTAACTATAAAGTTCATCTCACACAAATAAGCCTTAAGGTGATACAAACATTAAATAATCTCTTGTTAGAACATGATAGAGTTACACACACGCTTCTTTTCATATTATAAAAGCTAAGAATAAAGCTTTGTTGTGTATTTTCTTCATGCTATTATAGGGTATGTGACAATAAAATAAATATGTTAGGACATGTGACAATAAAATAAATATGGCATGTCATTGTGGTTTGTATAATTAATGTTTGTATATTTAGCATTATTCAGTAAAAGAAGAGACAAAAAGCTTTGTTTTTGTTATATAACATTATTTTAAGATTAATGATGTTTTTATTGATGTCATTTTTTTAACACTCACATACATGTTACAATATGAAGGGTACCAATATTTTTAATTTGGAACCTGCTGGAGTTATTTTAGATCAAGTTCATTATAGCACGGCCCAAATTTGTATATTCACATATAATTGTGAACTACAACTCCGCCAACGGCCGTGTTACTTATGGTATTTGATTCAAGTAGTAAAATTCATAAATAATACAACAACGGATACCGAAAAGATTTGTTTGTAGTAATTTTATTATTAAAATAAAGAATTATTAAAATAAAGAATAATGTAGCATTATTTTTGGGCGCTTTGCTTTATTTTGGAGCTAATAGACACCTTTTGAAAAAGTTGTAAGCTAAAGTGTCTAAACCACTGGACCGGTCCACTGACCCTTTAGTTGTGCACCCAAAGTAGAATTTGTTGTTGGAGAGAGAATTTGGTCGAACGATCTAAATCTAGTCAGTGACCGTCGGGGAATTTCTATGAAGTTACGAGTCTGTTTGAATTTGAAAGCGCCCTAACACAGAACAAAACGCTCCCAGGAATTTCCACGAAGAGCTAGCCCTAAACGCATGTTTATGAAGCTCCGAGGAAATTCTTTGTCGCCACCTCTCATTAAATTTATTAGAAAATGGGGTTAAATAGTACGTTAAATGAGGTGAAAAATAAAGACGGCCTCCCAATCCTTATTGGCCCCATTGCCATCGTTATGTCTTGTGAGTAGGCCGCATGGTATGAATATAATTTTTGTTTTTCTACAAAAACATGAATTTTGATTTAAAAAGAAAAAAGAACGTAGAAAAAGGAAAATTTCTGCGAGGTTTCTTTCTTGTTCTTTTTCTTTTTTTAAAAGTAAGCTTCTATGAAGTCTTCCCATAATGGTGGTGGCCCCGTTACCATCCTTATTAAAACATGTCAGATGAGAAGGCACGGGCACATGCAGAACTTTTCATTCCTCGAGCCAAATTAAAAAATTTATATTTTAAAGTGAATATAAAAATTCATTAATACAAAAAAATACATTAAATAACAGAAGAAACGAAGAACCATACATATATAAATACGTACTCTAAACAAATTAATTATATATATATATATATATATATATATATATATATATATATATATATATATATATATATATATATATATATAAAGAGTAGAAAACAATAGGCAATTCAAATATGAAAGCACTAATTTTTAATTATGGAATCTGACATTGCAAATAACATGTAATTATATACGAATTAATAGATTAATTAAGATTTTCAAGTTAAAATAAATTAATGCATGTAATTGCAATATATTAAAAATCGTAAGCAAAACATTTATGTTTGAAGTCAAGCACTTAATTATCAAGTTTAAATAAATTAAACAATTAAAATTTATTTATCTTTTTAAATTATAAAAATATTACTAGTCAAAAGTTTCAATAATAAACTAAACTCAACCTAGCAAAAAGATATTTGGGTGTCGTTGTTTCTTTGTCAATCACTCTAACTTTATTTGAAGAATCAGACACTGATGATGATTCTATCAAAACCCCCTCAAAATACTCAAATTTTATTTTTTTAACTTATCCACTTAGTAACTAATAACTAAAATCTCAAAATTCACATTAAAAGTTTATGAAGACGTTGATATATGGTTGTTACCATATTTTGTTTTGGAAGTATTGGCATTTTTTTTCAATTAAATTATTTTTTAAAATAAATTAAAGCAACAATAATATTTTAGCCCCCTAATGTTTTCAATTTACTAAATAACTATATAATTAATTATTTTATAAAATAAGTCACTAATTCTAAATTGGAACAAAATATACTTGAATTAGGGACATATTTGAAAATAAAATAAAAACTCTATAATTATATAAAATTGATGAACAATTAAGGGTATGTATGACTTTTTAGACTAGAGCTGGGTCTAGCCCAGCTGTAGGTCCGCCACTGTGAGCAGGCTTTGTAGTATGAACATAAAATTTTTTCTCCAAAGACACGAATTTTGATATAAAAAAAGATAGGAAAAGAGAAATGGTGCCTGGTACACAGGGCCCCAAGGGCTAACGCGGTCGCGGAATTGAACACGAAGGAAAGTTCCCACAGAAAAGATAATGACCAGTCTGTTTATTACACTATATCATTGACCGAAGGAAAGTAATTTAAAAAAAAAAATCAGACATGTTGTGAACTGATTTTGAAGGTTATTTATAAGACTTTCTATTTCCAACATTGGAGAAAATAAAAACAAAAAAGAATTATCTCATTTTCTCGCACAGGGATTTGTAAGTTTTTATTTATTTATTTTTCTTCAAGTAATGCCATACTTATTCACCTTAGATATTCAATTGAGATATTTAATGGTAAGACATTTTATGTGTTATCTATTGAAGGAATCATAAAAAAGAATTAATATAAAATATTTAATTATACACATGACATTAAATGATTGGTGACATATCAGTGAATATTTCAATTAAATATTTAAACTTAGTAAACATAACATTATTGTTTTCATTTTTATTTTAAATAGTCCATAGCTTCCAAACATGCAAATCAACTTTCTTACGACTTCTGCAAGACGGATGCACATCCTCACCTAATGTTTTTCTCTCCAAGACTCCAATGCAACCCTTTGTTTATCTTTGATTTATGAATTTTGAATTATTTTACTTTTAAAAACTAAATCCCAAAATTTACAAAAGAATGTTTGGATTAATTTTTAATTTTTTTTCTTAAATCATTTTCCAAAATTACAACAAGATAAATTTCCCTAATTGTTCATGAGCTTGAAACTTGAAATAATAAAAGCATTTTTTTATATGGAAATAGGTGGATCCCTCATCATCATCACTCAATTGTGTAGGTTATCCTATAGACATAATGATTAATGGCCAACTTAAGCTGATAAAGTAAGTTGCTTTTGCTGTATGGATGAAATAAACTATTGATTTAAAAAGTAACTTGGTGTTTAGTAAATTATATTATTATAATTGTTATGAGTTTGAAAAATAAAGTACATGCATTTGATAAATTTTAATATATTTATTTTATTATATGATGATCAAAATAGACATAAGTTTAAAAAAGTTTTTATTTGTATATTAGGATTTATGAAAAAAAGATAAAATTATTTTTTTGCTAAAATATTAAGTTTGTAATAAGAACTTTAAAAGATGAGGCTACTTATAAAAAATAATCCCTTATTTTTAGAAACTTTTATAAAAAATAATCCCTTATTTTTAGAAACTTTGATCAAAATAGAAAAAATTATCAAATACACAACTTCTAAAAAATTTACCAAATACTATTTTTATTAAAAATTATAAAATAAGCCGCTTTAAACATTTTAACCTCAATTCTAAAGAAGGCATAAAATTGAAAGGCAAAAATAAGAATTTATGATAACTCGCAAGACGTCTTGTGCAAGTCAAATGCGTAAAGATGTCTTGTGCAGTGTAGAATGCATTCCCATATGGCATATACTTACCCCTTCATCCCATCAAAATTACTGAAGGGAAGCTTTCTTCCGATCCTTCTATGATATTGATGAGATGCAGGGGTACGTTTCCGAATTCTGACCTTTCTCTAACGTGTGCTAAAGCAAATATCATCTTGTTAAACTTCATGAAATATCACGTTGTTAAACTTCATGGAAATTTTCTATAAAAAAGAAAAAAAAAAAAAGCGAAGAGAAAGGAAACTTCCTTCCTGCGCTGTCCCACTCTTAAAAAGGACATCAGAGAGAAGAATTACGCATATTCAGTGTCAATCATGTCTAAAGAATTGATAGAGTTAGCCAAAAAGAACAATGTTCAGGAAAAGGATGGTCGCACAGCAATGCACAGAGCCTCCGTGGAAGGGGATGGCGAGATGATTCACTTTCTCGGAAATCTTGATACCGAATCTGGTCTTGTTGTAGAACACAGCGGGTTGATGACGCCGCTACACAGAGCTTCTGTCAATGGCGATACTGGCTTGATTACGGAAATAGCAAGCTCGGAATCCCTTGCAAAGCTGACTTCCAATGACGAGACAGCACTTATCCTTGCAGTGAAGAATTCTCAAATCGATGCTTTTAAGATCTTGATGGAGGAGACAAAGAGACATAACCTGGAGCATCTCTTCTATGCGACAGATAAGGAGGGCAACAGTCTTCTACATCTTGCTGCGCGGAACAAATTAATCGCTGTAAGCTCTCCCTGCTGTCTCTCACACTCTCGCACAAACACACAAAACTTTTGATTACCAATTAATTTGTACATGGAGAAAGTAACCATAAACTTAGGTAGATCATGATAAACATTATATCTATAAAATTGAGGAGGCCAGTAGCTAGCTAGTGTCAACTCTAGAGAAATTGAGGCGAAAATTTTGTTTACGTTAAAACTACTAGTTACATTTACGTATTTCTGATGGTTCAATCGCATATTTATTTTTCCATGATTTTTCTACTTAACAAATAGATATACATATATACAATTTAGCTTTTGTTACAAGAAAAAAAAGAAGAAAATAGCTAAAGGTAAGGGAAAATAATAATTAGTTTTGATGAGGGAAATTTATTTATAAGATTTCATTTGAAAAATAAAAGTTGAAAGATTTCTTTAGGAAACATTAGTTTAGAGGATTTTACATTAGCAACTAGAAAGGGTGCACATATGTAATAAAATTTATTTAATATTAATTAATAAATTTTAAAAGATAAACTCCAATTACTCAATAATTTAGGGGTTTAACTTAATAGTTGATTTAGCTTCCAAAATTCTTACTTTGTTAAAGTGAAGATGTCATTAAAATAAAAAAAAAACATATATTTAAATATGTTGAAACTATGTTTTATAGTAATATCCTCACTTTATTTAAGTAAGAATGCCCTCACCACTCTCTCTCTTTTTCTATATATAGAAAGAGAGAGAGAGCTAAAATTTGTGTTGCTAGGCCCAGCATTCTTCGGGACCCATAATTTAAATAATAAAATAATATTTCTATTCTATCAAATTAAGTCTTGGGTATTTCATTACGACTCCGTTAACTAAAATCTTACTTCCCCACTCTCCTCAGGCTTCTGCCTAGTTCCGCCTCTTAATGACGTTTAATAATTGTAGATTGTGAATATGCTTCTTGAGAGTTCCTACAATCACATAATTCAAATCAATTCCAAGAACAATCAGGGACAGACAGCCTTGGATGTATGCAATGCCAATTCCCAAGATAGTGTTTCCAAAGAAATTGGCTCAATCCTTGAAAGAGCTGCTGCTCGGCAACAAAGTGGTCATTTTTCAGAAGTCCCCACCGATACCACTAGTGGCTCTTGGAATTTTACACGGTTTCCTATAGAGACAAGAAACGTGATACTGATGGTCCTGGGAATGATTGCTACAGCTTTTTTCACCGCAACCTGTGAATTGCCCTATGGCTTTGTTAAAGGAAATCATCCTCAAGGTAAATTAAACTTATTTATGGAGAAAAATTTTATCTTGAAGGAATGCTTATTGCAAAATACACGACATTATAGTCTACGCTTTTTTTTTGTCTTTTATATTGCAGTTTGATGCATCCTTTCTCATAGAAGATTATATATATATATATTTTACAGGTCAAAAATTTGATGCTAAGGATGTTATATCCGGTAAGTTACCAACTGTTGTCTACCTGATGGTTTTCAATTCGGCTGGGTTTATGACTACTATGTCTGCAATTACCATACTTATATGGCCGCTACAACTTAGAACAATCCTCCTCTTTCTTGTGATCTGCATATGTGTTGTTTATGTTATGTTAGTGGATGAGGTCACGCCTAAGTTCAGTGTAAGTGTTGGGAAATTCAGCATTTCAAGCATTGCTTTGATGTGGTCACTAGTCGCAGCCCTTTCTCTCTCAGGAATCTCTATACTAACTATGCGGGGGAAATACACTTCATCCCTTTGGCGATTCATTGTTTGGCTGTCCATGAAAAGAGCAAATTGGTGGAGCAACAATACTGTTGAAGATTTAGAGGCTAGTTCAATTTGATTCTTTTCCTTTTTGTAGAAATAATTTGTTAGGAAAATGTAAAAGGAAACTTCCACTGAAGAGAAACGTTGCTTAAGGGATTCAGGAAGTAAAAATAGGTTTATTGTTCTTGTTTTCCTAATTTTTTCCTGGAAAATAAAAAAACCTACTGAGTGTGTTTCTTCTATGGATTAGGCCTATAGGCATAACAACATAAATCTTTGTGTCATTTGTTTTTATCTCAAATTCTTACTGGATTTATAAGATTTCTTGACTTCTTTTCTTTTTTCTTTTCATCAATCAAACTGATCTCCGGAGTAATTACATAGGATTTGATTACCGACTTAATCGCTGCAAGCGTCTGGTATGAAAGCACGCAATATTCTCTCTTTGATTGATCTACTATCTATGCTTTAGGGTAACTTACTGATATCCTACTAATAACTTACTAATATTCGTATCGTCTGTTCTGCTTCTCCAACCTTGTTGCGTACTAGCCTTTTTTTTTAAAAAAAAAACTAATACATTTTGGATGGAAATAAGAAATCTTATTCACTATTCTTACTTTATTTTAGATAATCCCGAGCACAAATTATATTCACAACAACTAAGTAAAAACATAAAAATAACTTAAAATAAACACACACTCTCGAGTTGAAAACAACCCTACCCCTAATGACTCCAGTAACAAGCGATTCTTGATGGAGATATAGGTCAACGCATTACTGTTTTACAAAAATATATAAAGTAAACAAATATTCATTTTATAGAATTTTACGATAGATCATATAATGATTATATTTATTTGATTGTATTGATCGATCACCAATAAAAATTCTAACAACACTAAATTTGTTTTAAATGATAAAGATTCTAATAACACTAAATTTACTTTAATTGGACACCTATAATTGTCTGTGGTGGCTAATCTAATTTGTTTACTAAGTTTTTTTTTTCATTGTTTAATAAGACAACACCAAATATAATTTATTTAACAAGACAACACCAAATCTAATTTATTTAACAAGACAACACCAAACATAATTTATTTAATAAGACAACACCAAATATAATTTTATTGAACTTTTCTAATTTTGTTTAGTGCACTCGTGCCCAGGCAGTCTAACAAAAATGCCTTATGGTTTATCATTTTCGTCGACACACCATAACCGTGTACGAGTAATTTCCAAATTCCAATCCAAAATTCCAAGACCCACGTTAAGGTGAAAAGCGGGAATGCAGGAGGAAACTCTCAAGTTATTGCGTACATCCCGTTGAATGTAGGGAGCATCTTGAAAGTTAAATTGAAGGGCCCACACGGAAAAATGCCTTTTTACTTTGTTAGGTAGCATTTATTTTTTTATTTGAAATCTGAAATCTGAATTTCCGGGTAAGTAAGGCGAAGCATGCAGAAGGAAATGCCCTGGTAACCAGGTGAATTCAAGTTATTTGGGAAACTTTAGAGAAAGTTACACAAGTTCTGATATTTTTTATAGAGTTACGATCAAATGGCCAGTGTACGACTGCACTCGCGTCAAGATCCTAAATAGAGCTATGTTGTGAGGCCCAGAGATCTCTCTCTCAGATCCTCCCCAAGGTCCATCTTTTATATTTTTTGTTTAGCACTAAACTGACTTCTCATCTTTTTGATCGATGTATGCTTCGCAACAAATAGCCATTTCTCAAACTATATAATCCAAAAATGGACAAAACACAAGAGTGAACATTTGTCTCTTTAAATATCAAACATGAAAAACACCGTACTTTCTGATTACATTTGGGAGTGTAGCATTCTCAAAGATGGCAAAGCCACGAATGATTCATTTGATAGTGCAGAAACAAACCACACTGCAGCATCAATAATTCATGTGTTAGTTATCAGTCCAAACAAAACACAAGCAGATTCTGTTTGCCCAAATTCTTCACTAGGCTAAAAAGGGGAATTGTCATTATAAAATACGGACTGTTACAAAATCTCAAAGCTTGATAATTTCTCTGACTTCATCAATCTTTTATCTGCTTTATGTAGATGAATTTTTATTGATATATGATAAATGAGTCATTCTCTAGTGAAGATGTTGTATTTTTTAAAATGCTGATTCTTGATTTTACAATATTGTAAAATAATTTATCAGTTTACAATGTTGTAAAACTTCAAATTCACACTCTTAAAAATGTAGACATCTACACTTGAAAATGAATATATGATAACTAACGAGCGAGATAGTGTAAGCGGAAATACTGTAAGATAAATTCCACTGACTCGGCACAAAGATGTGAATACATAGGTTTAAGTTTGATGTGGTGGTTGTGAATCATTCTGTCAAACAAATCCGACTTCATGATGGACGAAATATCGTTCTAATCCAAATGATTTGGCATCGTGATGGACTAGATATCGTTTTACTCCAAATTACTTGACATCATAAGACTTTTAAATAACAGTCAACAATGTGAGGTTAAGGATATATAAGGATAACGAACCCCTCAAGGGAACAAAATATGGAAAATTTTATTGAATAACTAAATTATATTAATAATGACAAGACTTCTCTATTCATAATAAGTAAAAATCTACTTCTCAATTTAACTCAAATAAGAAAAACGAATCACAACTAAACTAGAAATAATATACATAAACACATAGCTAATAAGACACTAATTAAAATAAAAAATATGAAAATATCATAAAATATTCTAATAACCTACTACGTCAATAACACATCCATTTTTTTTAATTTTATTTTAACATTGAATCCATGGTTTTCGGTTTAGTTTGGTTAAAAAATCGAAAACCAATTGGTTCATATTTTCTAAACCATTAAGTTTTTATTGACTAAATCAAATGCCCAGCCCTACATTAGCATAACTAACTGATAGCATGTTAAAATTGGTAAAAAGTTTTTGTATTTCACTTCTCCAACCTTGTTGCGTTACTAGCCTTTTTTTTTTTTTTTTTCAATAATAGGTTTTGGATGGAGATGAGAAATCTTATTCACCACTTTTACTTTATTTTAGATAATTGCACGTGAGCACAAATTATATTCACAATAACTATGTAAAAATATAAAAATAGTTTAAAATAAACACATGCGCTCTCGGGTTGACCAACAACACTACCCTCAATGACTTAAGTAATGAGCGAGTTTTGATGGAGATATAGTTCAACGCATCACTATCTTATGAAAATATATTCCATAACAAAATAATCAATTCATAAAATTTTTCAACAAACTGTAGATCATATGTAATGACGATATATATAAGATTGTTTAGATCGATCCACCGATGAAGATTCTAACAATACTAAATTTGTTTTGAATGGATACCAATAAGTGTCGGTGGTAGCTAATCTACCCCTCCAATAAGTTTTTCATCGTTTAATAAGACTACACCAGATATAGTTTTATTGAATTTTTGTAATTTATCCTAGTACAATTTTGTTTAGTGCACTCGGGTCCAGGCAGCCTAACAAAAATGCCTTTATGGGTTCATTATTTTCTTCGACACACCGGGACCGTATGTACGTGTAATTTCCGAATTCCAATCCAAAATTCCAAGACCCAGAGTTAGGTGAAAAGCAGGAATGCAGGAGGAAATTCTCAAGTTATTGCATAAACATCCCATTGAATTTTGGAAGCATTTGGAAGTTATATTGAGGGGCCCACACGCAAAGAGCCTTTTTCCTTTCATAGACTTACCGTGTAATTTCCAAAGGCTCTCGTGAGTAAGGTGATTGGGTGAAGACGCGGCAACGCAGAAGCAAATGCGCAAGTAACCGGTGAACAAAAGTCATTTGGGAATCTTCATAGAAAGTTACACAAGTTATGATATCTTTTGTGGTGCGCGACTGCATGCTTGTCAAGGTTGTGAGGTTGACGTCTCTCTCGGATCCTCAACAAATCCATTTTTATATTTTTTAGATAGCACTAAACTCACTTCTCATCTTCTTGGCTCCACAACAAATGGCCATTTCTCAAACCATATAATGCAAAAACGAACAAAAAAAACTAGAGACAGCATTTGTTTCTTTAAAAATCAAACTGAAATAGGCCATGCTTTCTGATTACATTTTTGACGGTAGCATTTTCAAATTTGGGAAAGCTATGTAAGGTTTATTTGATTATCCAGAAACAAACCAAACTGCAGCGTCAATAAAACCAGCTATATTATTCATGTGTACTTTATCAGTCCAAACAAAATTCAAGTAGAGTCATGTTCGCCCCAATTCTTCGCTAGGCTAAAAAGGCGAATTTTCATTATAAAACTGGGACTGTTGCAAAATAATTTTTCCGACTTCATGAATCTTTATTTAGTTTTTTAAAATAGTTGTAGATGAACTTTTATTGATATATGATAACAGAGTCTATTTTTAGTGAAGATATTCACATTTTTTTAAAATACAGATTTAAGATTTTACAATGTTATAAACGATTGTTATAACGTTTTAGAATGATTCATCAGTTTATAATATTATAATTTTTTTTTTATAATATTGTACCAAATTCACTTTTTAAAGCATCCGGACATTCGCATTTGCAAATGTTTATATGATAATTGACGTAGGGAGCTAGTGTAAGCAGAAATATTGTAGGATAAATTCAACTTACTTGACATAAAGACGAGAATACATGGGTCTAAGTTTGATATGGTGGCTGTGAATCACTCTATCAAACGAATTCCGTTTCATGATAAACTAGATATTGATTTAATCCAAATGATTGAACATCATGAGATTTTTAAATAGCACTCTGCAATGCGAGGTTAAAGATAAAGATAACATAACATAATTAAGTGGAGATATGCATATCTACTATAACTATTAAAACGTGAAACACGGTATACAATGTATTATTAGAGAGGATTGACAAGGGATTAACTTCACAAGGGAGGCTTCAAAGGGTCCGACAATGTGCAAATGTAAGCGGCGGCCATTGAGAATGCAGAAACTAGGGACAGTGGCCAGAGCGGAAGCTCGCTGAAAAGAATAATCATCAATGCTACGGATATGAAAAAGGCTAAGGAGTTGAAGACATTGACTGATAGGATAAAATATGGATGCTGATTCGCAGTCTGGCAGAAGGGACTTAGGCGGCTAGAGTTGCATTCGAAGGCTTGTTCAGCTCTGCATCGCAGGATCTTTAATTGTATGTGGAAGGTTGTGGTTGATAACAGTGCTGAGATGAGTAATAATAGATGATATACACTACTGCCTTTAGGGTACTTCTTTCCTGTTTTCGTGGGCCAGGTAGTCCGCAAATTTGAAGCAGCTGATGAACTAGCTGTCTTCCAAGATGAGATATCTGAAGCTGTAAAATAACTAGTAACCATGGTTTTAATATTGGCGATGGAGTTGAGCCTGGAAAATAATATAAGAGCTGAACAACTAAAACATAAAATTACAACAAAATAAGAATTTGAACAAAAAAAACTGTTGGTGGCAAAAGAGATCTAGCTAGATTAGTTATTAAAACGAACACAAAGATATAAAAGGTGACTATTAAATGAAAACACTCCCTGTCAACGAGTAAGCATATTGAAGAGTTTAAATAGCTTCAGTGGAAATCTAATTACGTAGGAACCACGAAAGAAAAATTGCGGACTTATACCACAGGAATAGGAAAGAGGGCAAAAAAGGACAAGAAAAATGGAAGCAACCGCGTTGTTTACCTTGTTATTTTATTTGTACAGCACACCGCTGGCATTTCGCAGCTTGGACAGCATATTGCTTCCTTGGTTAGTACTGTTGGATTTATGCCAAAAAAAAGAGTTACTATGAGTTTTTATTTTGATGTCCAGTGTTTTTTGTTTAAAGTTTTTATTGTTGTACTTGTTATTTTTAACCAATACAAACAGTTAGATTATTAAAGCACTAATGAAATAGTATAATATATTATCTCAAATACAAATTTAGATTTTATATCATTTAAAAAATTGTTTAATTATTATAAAGGATATATAAATGTAGTAATTTTATGTTTTAAAAAACCATTGTATTAATAAAATATTAACATATTAGTGTGTGTGGGTATTTCAGAATAGTAAGACAATATAATATCAATAAAGTGCTATAGATGTGGGAGCCATTCAATTATGCTTTAAAAAAAATTGTCAAAGTTAGACTTCTATTGCACCGGGCCCTAGCGATAACATAAACGAAAAAGACTTCGTATCAAATGTGTTTCATTTTTTAGAAACTAATGCTTGATTCGACCCAACAAAATGCCTTTTTCTTATTTTCTGTTCATGCAAAATGAGAAAAAAAAAATGATACGTGAAAAATGGTACTATACGCACCCAAAAAAAAAATTTATCAATTTCGAATTATGGGTTCGGCTACGTTGGAGCATCTCCACCGTACCGTCAACTAACATAAGCCGTGCAACCAACGGAGGTTAAATTGATGTGCATGAGTTCGCTTAGTAAAAGTCGGCTCAAAAGCGGGATGTGCTTAATAGTAAGGGGCACTCATCAATTGACTACCTTGTACAATTAACGAGCTGCTTAGCAAGCGGACAATTCAAATTCACAAGCCAATGTGAGCAGGCCCGACCCGACTTTAGAATTCTCTACACATCTCCACTGCTTGTAAAGCTCTCTTGTACTCTTTCTTTTGCAAGTAATAAAACTAATTTTGGACATATTGCTCTCTCTTCTCTCTAGCTTTCTCGTAACTATCCTTACTTGCTTAGCTTGAGAAGTTCTCTAAACTTAGCAACTTTTGTATTAGAAGTTGTGTAAGTGTCGCATGTGTTGCTATGCAAAATACTCATCCTATGACAACATGCTAACATTTTGCAGCTTTTGAAAGCATATTGCTTAGATACAGTTGGATTTATGATTTATGCTCAAAAAATGTTAATATGAGTTTTTATTTTGATGTCCAATGTTTTTGTGCATGTTATTTTTAACCAAAACAAACATATAAACTATTAAAGCACTAATAAAATAACATAATATATTATTATAAATACAAATTAGGATTTTATATCATCATTTAAAAGCATATTTAGTTATTATAAAGTATATACAATTATAGCAATTTTATATTTTTTAAAAACCAATGAATTAATAAAATATTAACATATTAGTTAAAAAAAAACTGAAAAAGTATATAAGAAAAGTTAGATAATATAATATCAATAAAGTGCTATGGATGTGTAGGCATTGCAATGGGTCGGGTTGGGCTTGGGCATAAATAAAGGGTCCGACCCCAATAAAAAGCTCGATTCTTCCACTTTCAAAGCCCGACCCTAATTGGGTCAAGGTTGGGCTCGAACAAATTTGTTTTATTTTTTAATATTTAAATAATTTAAAATTACCTCCCCTAATATATTAAAATTAAACATAAAAATTACCCAAATCAATATCTCAACCATCAAATTATATAAATGACTAAAACATAAACAAAAAAAAAACCATGTCTAATTCAAATAAAAACACAAAATTCAAATAAAAGCACACATTTTTTATTTATTAAGTGGTCGAGTTGGGTCGGGTTGGCTAAAGTCTGAATCCTAATCCGAATTTGATCGGATTTTGATCTTTAAACCCGAGCCCAAATTTTGATCCATAAATTTGAATCAAAACCTTAGATTTTAAGGCGAGTCAATTGGGCTAAAATTAATGTCGGGCTTTTTTGCGCTCCCTATCAACATGGGAGCCATACAATTATGCTTGAAAAAAATGTCAGAGTTGCAGTTCTACTGTATTGGGTTTTTGGGAAAACTAAAACCAAAACGCTAGGGATATGCTTTAAAGAAAATTTCTGGGTTGTCAAAAGCTTGAGTCATGAAATTGAGGTGATGGTTTGAATTGATCTTATATTCGATGGGTGTGAATTGATCTTAATACCATGGACACTGGGTTCGAGAGATAGAGATGCATCCGGTGTAGACCCGCCCACTCCCATTTGTCGGGTTTAGTCAATTGAAAATTGAAATGCGAAAGTCGTCTCCCCCTTATGAGGAACAAAGAGAGAAATTTTCAGGACGCTTAGAGGAAGAGAAAAGAGGCAAAAACCCAAAAAAAAAAAGGGGGGAAGCTTGTAACTTCTACGATACTTCCAAAATTCAATGGGATGTATGCATTGCCATGTCTTCACCGTATAGAAAGTCTGGTTCGCCATTGGGATACTGTTGATTTTCCCCTTTTTGAAAAGAACAGTATCCCCCCCGCCCCCGCGTTTTTCTTTATTTTTTTTCAATTCAGAAATAATATATTGTACTTTGTTTGCAGTATTATTCTCTATTGAACCGGGACAACTATATTAAAGGGGTAGTTTAAATTTGTTAGTACAATCATAACGCAACAAATTAGATCTGAAACATTTTCTAACGTCATCGAAATTGGATTAAGTAAATATAATAATTTAACCTTATATTCACTAAATTTCTATCAATCCTAATAATTATTGCCGTAATTTAATGTTTCAATAAAGAAACTATCATTTATTGATTTTATATATTCTCAAGCACATGTGTTCTTTTTTTTTTTCAAATATGGATTTGAGATTTTACGACATTGTAAAAAGTTTTTATAATTTGAAAAATTAGTTTATAATGTTGTAAAAGCTTTATATATGTACAAAAGGACATCTCTCTCTATATATATATTCACAAACAATTATATTGCATAAAAACTTTATATGTTAATCAATATTATTCAAATGTCCAATATCTTTTTTTTCTGAATTTTTTGTCTTAAAATTTTGTTAAAAATGTGCCCAACTGGATCTAGATATGGCACCCGATTTGTTATGCTATGTAATATGTGTTCGTTTTCATTAGTAATAGATGTTGTATATATCAACCTAGATATATTGTCAATTGAAGCAATTGGGCTTATTGAAGTTCAATTAAGTAGGATTTGTAATATATTAACCTTTATTAAATTGAAGGTATTGAAGAAGCATATTTCTGCATTGCCTGTTTACCCTGAATTATCCACCACAACTTCCTTCCATATCTTCGTAGAGATGCCGCGTTTTCGTGGAATTCGTTCCATTGGAAATAACACGGTAAGGGGAAAGAAAGAAGAAAGTTCTCGGATTTTTACTTTTTCTATTAATTTAAGAAACCCACCCTAGAAAAAGAGAGAAGTTGTAATTAATCAACAATGTAAGAGTGGTGTAAGCTCAACGGGGAGACAGTAAGAGTGGTGTGAGCTCAACTGGGAGTGACGCTTGGGTGGGGAAGAAGAATAGAGCACATAAACACAGTGTGGGTGTCTGTCAATTGTCATGGCTAACTTGGAGCCGTTGTTTCAGGAAGCTTGCAAAAAAAATGACGTCGAAGGAGTCAGGTCATTAAATTCAAAGTATCCAAATTTAGCAGATGAGATTATTAAGGCATGCCGACGCTCAGAGAATCCTCTGCTCATCACCGCCTGCTTGCCCGGAAGCCTTGAAGCAGCTAAAGAAATGGCAAGGCTGTGGCCTCAACTAGCCAGTATTAAAAATCAGCGAGGTGAAACAATCATGCACATACTTTCTACGAATGGGGATGCCGAGATGGTTCGGATTTTCGGAGAGATTGATCGTGAACTTTGCCTTGAAGTAGACAGCTCTTTAATGATACCGCTACACAGAGCAGCTTTGGAAGGTAATTCTGATGTTATTAGGGCTTTAGTTTCTACATGCCCGGAATCTCTTGACAAGCTGACTTCAAATGGAGAGACGGCCCTTCACCTTGCTGTGAAGAAGTCCCGATCGGACGTCTTTCAAGCCTTGGTGGATGAGGCTAAGAGTCACAGAAAAGAGCATATCTTCACTTGGAAAGACAAGGAGGGCAATACAGTATTGCACCTCGCCACACTTAACAAATTAAAGCAGGTAAGCCCTCCGTCTCTTTCAAACACAGTTTTTGAATTTTGATCGCCAAAACACAACGCAAGCCTTGACAATCCTAGTGCGTTCATTGTAGATAGTGGAGCTACTCATCCGTGAGAATTCCAATAGGCGCATAATGATCCGAATCAATACCGTGAATAAGCAGGGACAAACAGCCTTACAGTTATGCAATGCTAATTCTCAGGATTCTGTTTTCAAGGAAATAGGCTGGATCATTCAACGAGCTATTGCTCAGCAACCTCCGCAGCTCCCTGCTGCGGGGAGTGCCGATAGCGACTGGAACCAAACACGGTTGCCCATACAGAAACGAAACGTGTTATTGACGGTAGTTGTAACGATTGCTGCAGCATTTTTCGCGGTAACTTGCAATCCGCCAGATTCCTTTCTCAAAGAGGATGCTCTTGCTGGTAAAATTTTTTTACTAAATTATTATTGTTCTTCTGGTAATGTTTACAATTTTTTTTTCCTTCCTTCAAAAAAGATTCTCTTGCAGTTAAATCATTGCATGCTGATGAGGATGACATACTCAGTAAGTTGCCAACCGGTGTCTACATCATGATTTTCAACTCTGCTGGGTTCTTGACTGCCATGTTTGCCATTGTATTTCTCGTATGGCGGTCACATTTCAGAACGTTTGTGCTCTTTCTTGTAATCTGCACGGCCATTGTTTATATTCTCTTAGTGGACGAGATCATACCTAAATTCTATGTGAAAGTTGGGAAATCAAGCATCTCAAGCAATGGTTTGGTGTGGTCATTAGTCTTTGCCCTCGTCTTGCTCGGAATGTCTGTACAAAGTGTGGGGAAATTCACTTTGTCGTTTTGGCGCTTCATTATCTGTTTGTGGACGAATAGAACCAATCGCAGGGGCAACAATCTTGAAGATCTTCAGGAAATCGGTGCCACATAGTTATTGAGAGGCTTCAAGCATTGCCGACTACCTGGTTAATTTAGCCCTTAATTGCTGGTCAGACTTTCACCTGAAATGTCAAAAGATGCTTTTTGTGATGCTAATGGTTTCCCCTGTTATTACTTCTACTAGTTTATGTTGTTCCATGTTCTTTTTATTTCTCCACTGTAATAGGCTTTTGGAAATTGTAAGGGGTAATTTGGCGAACTGCTACTTTATTTGTGATGCCATGAGAAGCTTCAAATATGTCTTCTAACAAAAGGAAGTTAGCTTCTTATGTCATCGCAAATACTGATGATCTCTTTGTAAATAATCCTTGTTAGTTTACCTACAAAAGACAAAATCACTGTTAAGATTCAAATCTGTTTCAAGACACTGACTCTCTCTCATTTCCAGTCCTCATTTCTCTCTCCACCTTTACCCGGACAGCCATTTAGTCTCAGGGCTCACCTTGCACAGAAGTTCTTTTCTTATTATTCCAGAGCAAGGTTTTGTTCCTCTTACGGACAAGCCAATTCTTGTGCCCTTTAAATGCCTTAATGTTTTGAAGTATTGTTCAGGTATACGAATTGAGCAATCGTTTCATGGGTTTCTATTTCGTTCCAGCTTTGACTATAGCAACTAGTAGTTCATTTATATACAATCCTATGACGATGCAATGTGCTAGACTTCCTGTACATAGTGGCCAAATTGTATGTGTTGATTGTATGTGAAAGCCAATTATGTTTAAAACAAGAACAAAAGAGGTCCTCAAGTGTAATGATGTTAGGGTGCGTTTGGGATTGAGGTGCTGTAGCTTTTAAGCTATAGCTGCTGTAGAAAAAAAGTTGTAAGTATGAAACAAAAGTTAAGAATATATAGTAAATACAAATTTTAAATAATAATTTTGACAAAATTATTAAAGATATAATAGATTTTTCATCATACAAGTAAAAAATCATATCACTATAATTTATAAAGCACAGCATGTAATAGTTACCAAACACTTTAGTGCTGTAGTTTTTAAGTTACAGCTGCCCAATTTCAATCCCAAACACACTCTTAGTTTAGTTTATGATTCTGTAAAGTCACCCCACTAAAAATCTGTATGTGTTGATTGTTTTCAACCATCAGTTCCTGTAGAAGAAGCTCACCTAGGTTATGAAATTGAAATATACTTGGAGGCTCTCTGGCTGATGAAACATAATTAACTTGAGGGGTTAATTATATATGTCAGGCCGTCAAGCTAAAGCCAAATAAACTTCTTGTTCTCAGTCACGAATTTGCCAACTCTCACAGATGAACCCAAATGCATAGCTTATCGATTAACACAAATTGGTTACATGATTGGTCACTTTGTTTGCTCTAGCAAATCGAACCCAAAAACTCTCTTTCACTTGTCTTGCTGGAATTAACCATAATTCTGATCGTTTATGTTATATGGAATAACTGGCTTGGTGGCTGCAATGTTTAAATTTGTATCCAGGTGAATTTAAATATTAATAAACTGAAGTAAAACTACTAGTGAATCGACCGTCAAAGCTTTATTGATAACCATGCTTGCTGGCATGACAGTTTTTCAGACTGTGTTCATATTTTAAACTGACAATTTATTAATACAGTAGTGTCATACATTAAACACAATACACATCTTAATGTTGTGATAATAAAACCTTTAGTGAACACTATCACTTATAACCCAGGAATATTCATGTCATATCACCAAGAACCAATAATAAATTATGCGGAAGCGTACTTGAATCCATAACGCTTAATTCCTCTCTAGAGTTGTGTGGTTGGCCTTCCAGATCTACACGTTCTCCTAGAGGGTCATTTAGTTCTCTCTGCGATTTCTCTCTGATGATGGGATATCAGAAAGAATGGAAAGATTTCTATTCTTAACGTGTGACCTGGGGACCATGACCACTTATATAGACAACAGTTTCCTGTTGTCACTGGGTATTCCTAATTCTGCCCATCATAGAATTAGAATACTATTGGGTCTCTACACATTAAAAGCCCACATCCTTTAAATACATTAAAGCCCATAATACCGTAAACCTTAACAGATCACTTTAATTGGGCTTAACCTTATATGACAGTCTGCAACACATAATTATTCACATATAAGCCTAATGTTGGATTAAAGACCCAACAATGCTTGATTAAAAAATCCAACAATCTCCCACTTAGGCTATATGTGTAACCTCATAATTATGTTTTGCAAAAATAACCATATGAGCTCAACCTTACTGTCATTACCGAAATATATCTATAACCAATCCGGTCCATCAATTATACCAACATAGGATCAAAGCGGCCTTCGTTACATCTATTGTAACTTGACCCTCAATGGTCACTATGCCAATACAACTGAATGACATGGATCCTGATATGGATGTGTAGCATGGAAACTTCATGCAAGGTGATCTTAACATGCCTATTTCCATTCATGCAAGGTGATCTTAACATGCCTATTTCCAACTAGTCCACCTTAAACCTTATTGAGATCAAAACATACTAAAATCAGAGTATGAATAAACTAAAATATTATTTCTGCAGAAAATAATCTTAAATATCCAAAAAACTGAAATAACCGAGAATGTCTATATTATAAGAGCATCTAAATCTGAATATCCTTAAATAACATAACACCCATACGAGCAGTGTGCTCATGAAACACCTTGGGTGGCAGTCCCTTAGTAAGCGGATCCGCAATCATGAAGTTTGTGCCAATGTGCTCTATAGACAACTGTTCACTCTGAACTCTTTCTTTAACAACTAGGAACTTGATGTCTATATGTTTCGACTTCGTCGAGCTCCTGTTGTTATTAGAATACAGCACTGTTGACTTGTTGTCACAAAATAACCTGAGTGGTCTATCAACACCATCTACTATACGCAGCCCCGTGACAAAATTCCGTAGCCATATCCCATGATTGGATGCCTCATAACATGCTATGAACTCTGCTGCCATCGTGGAAGAGGCTATAAGAGACTGTTTAGCACTCTTCCAAGAAACAGCACCTCCTGCTAGCAGATAGATGTAACCCGAAGTGGATTTCATACTATCTTGACATCCAGCAAAATCAGAGTCAGTATACCTAAGGATCTCAAGCTTATCCGACCTCCGATATGTGAGCATGTAGTCTTTTGTTCTTTGCAAATATCGTAAAACCCATTTGACTGCTTTCTAATGGTCTACTACTGAATTACTTAAATATCTGCCCAACATCCCAGTAACATACGCTATATCCGGTCGCGTACAAACCTGAGCATACATCAGACTTCCTACTGCTGACGCATAAGGAATCTTCTGCATTTTCTTCTTTTCAAAGTCATTCATAGGGCATTGATTGAGACTAAACTTGTCTCCTTTAGCCACAGGGGTATCACCTGGTTTACAGTCTTGTATGCCATATCTCTTGAGAACTGCTTCGATATAGCTCTTTTGTGACAGTCGCAGAATACCCTGAGAGCAATCTCGGTGTATCTGTATGCCTAATACAAAAGAGGCGTCACCAAGATCTTTCATCTCAAAATTCTTAGTTAGAAATCTCTTGGTGTCGTGCAATAAGCCTATATCGCTACTAACAAGCAAAATGTCATCGACATATAAAACCAGAAAAATATACTTACTCCCACAGAACTTATGGTATATACAATCATCGACCAAATTCATCTCGAAACCAAATGAGATGATCACTTGATGAAACTTGATATACCATTGTCGAGATGCTTGCTTGAGCCCATAGATAGATTTCTTAAGTTTGCAAACCATATTCTTTGGGTCTTTGGACACAAAGTTTTCTGACTGCACCATATAGATCGTCTCATCAATGTTGCCATTGAGAAATGCCGTCTTTACATCCATCTGATGTAACTCAAGATCGAAATGCGTCACTAATGCCATTATAATCCTGAAAGAGTCTTTCGAAGAAACCGGAGAAAAAGTCTCTTTATAGTCGATGCCTTCTTTCTGCATAAAGCCTTTTGCGACAAGACGTGCCTTGTACCTCTCCACATTGCCTTTCGAATCCCTTTTGGTCTTAAATATCCATTTGCAACCAATAGGTTTCGCACCCTGTGGCAATGGGACAAGATCCCATACATTATTGTCTTTCATGGACTTCATCTCCTCATTCATGGCATCAATCCACTTTTGAGAGTTAGAACTTTCCATAGCTTGACAGAAATTGATTGGATCATCTTCCATCACGCCGATGTCTACCTCATGTTCTTGGAGAAATACAATATAGTCATCTGGCAATGCACTTCTTCTTTCTCTAGTGGATCTCCTTAATGGCATAGGTTCTTGAGATGGTAGAGTTTGTTCTTCTGGAACAAATTCTTCTATAGAGGGTTCTCCAATATTGTCTTGATTTGTTGTGTCTTGAACAAAATCAGGAATGAGATCCTGATCAATGCAAATAACACTTATGGGAATATCAACATATTCCTCTTCAAAGACAAAGTCCCTAACTGTATCTCACCCCACAAACTCGACATCCTCAAAGAACCGAGCATTTCCTGACTTGAAAATCGACTTAGTCGTGGGATCATAAAACTTGTATCCCTTGGATCGTTCTAAGCATCCAATAAAATAGCAACTTACCGTTCTTGGGTCTAGTTTCTTCTCATTAGGCCTATAAGGCCTTGCCTCAGCTGGACATCTCCAAACATGTAAGTGCTTGAGACTAGGCTTTTTACATGTCCAAAGCTCATAAGGGGTTTTGACAGTCGCTTTAGTTGGAACCTTATTAAGGATATACATTGCAGTCTTAAGCGCTTCTCCCCAGAGTGATTCTGGTAAGGCAGAATGAGAAATCATACTCCTCACCATGTCCTTAAGCGTTCTATTTCGTCTTTCAGCAACACCATTCATAGTGGGTGAACCTAGCATAGTGTACTGTGGGACGATACCGCATTCCTCTAGGAATTTCGCAAATGGTCCTGGACGTTATTCACCTGAACCATCATATCTACCATAGTATTCACCACCACGGTCAGATCTGACGCTTTTGACTCTTTTGCCAAGTTGGTTCTCAACTTCAGCCTTAAAGTTTTTTGAACATATCCAAGGATTGAGCCTTTTCATGGAGGAGATATATATAGTTATATCTAGAAAAATCGTCTATGAACGTCATAAAATATTGTTGACCGTTCCAAGCAGGTGTAGGGAATGGCCCACAAATGTCTGTATGTATGAGTTCTAAGACATCCAAACTCCTATTGGCTTCAAATCTCCTTTTATTGGTTTGTTTCCCCTTGATGCAGTTAACACAGATGTCAAAATCTGTGAAATCTAAGGGGTCGAGAATTGCGTCTGACACAAGTCTCTCTATTCTCCGTTTGGAGATATGACCCAATCTCCTATGTCATAACGCAGCTGAATTCTCATTGGTTAACTTTCTCTTTAAACCTCGTGTACTTGATTGCAGGGATTCATTAAATGAATCAATTGTATCAAGCATATAAAGATTATCATCACTTGTCAAAGAACCAGAACCAACCGGTTTTAAATCATGAAACAAACTAAATTTTCTATTTCCGAATGAACAAGAATAACCAAATTTGTCCAAAGCGGAAATAGAAATCAAATTCCGCCTAAAAGACGGAACAATAAATGTTTCATCAAGATCCAAATAAAATCCAGTCTTTAACAATAATATAAATTTTTCAATTGCTTCAACTTCAACTGTTTTGCCATTGCCCACATAGATGTATCTTTCACCATCATTGGGTTTTCGGCAATTGAGACAACCTTGCATAGAAACAATGATGTGAGTGGTTGCACCAGAATCTATCCACCATGTGTGTTTAGGTACCGAAGTTAAATTAACCTCTGAACAAACCATGCAATGACTTTCAACTTCGCAAAAGAAACAACTAATGTCCACTATATCATTTAATTTCTTTTGTTATTTCTTTTGAGGTAGTGATTTTGCAGCTCTCTTATCCTTATTCCTTTTGTTGTCCTTGTCCTTACCCTCATACCTTATCGAAATTAAGCTTGTCAAGAGCGTACCAATTTTAGCCTTTTCATTCTTGACAAAACTCTGTTCAATTTCTGTAAGGAACTTCTTAGTTGTAGTTGCCTTTTCAGACATTGAGCCTTTGAATGATTCTGAAATAGTCTTCTTCATGATCATGATACACATGCGATTTGATCTCTCCCACCTTTCCATTTCCCTTTTATCATCAGGGGTACTATCATCTGTAAGAGGTGGGGAAGAATCAACCCTTAACGCAAGATCAAGATCCATGACTGCAAGAACTATCAATAGATTCTCGTGCCACGATTTGAAGTTAGAGCCATTTAGCATAAGAATAGAATTGATGTTGGCAATAATATTAGCAGCAGACATAACTGAATAAAGAACAACAAATAAGCAGAACAAGCTCATATTAGTCTTAAAACAAAATTAAATTCAAATAAAGGTAAACCCCATCTCAAGATACCGGGCACTCCATTAATATTCTATCTTTGGACAAAATATTAACTTGTAAGTGATATCTTGGTGCAGTAATCAAACACTGATAATAAGAACATGTCAAACAATGAATCTTCCTTTGGGCCGATTTATTGTTCACATGTAAAACCAAATAATCATCACGTATTTATTACCACAAGTGCACATATAATTCTATTAAATATGGATCTTCCTTTGGGCCGATCAATATTTACAGAAATTACATGTACAAAACCGTTTGTATTATAAAATAAATTAATTTTCACAAGAGATGTCACTTTGGTGACATATTGCTTCAATTAATTCATCTCAAAATACATATAAACTAATCAATATTTGAATTTAAAAATTACCCAAAAATAACCCCAAAATTTTTTTTTTGTCAAACTCCGATCAACAGTCAAAGTCAACGGTCAACCATTGACGGGTCAACCGTTGACCGGTTCAGGGCTGGACGGTTCGGGTGACCCGAACCAGATCCTGAACCAGCCCACAAAATTAAACCAACCTTTTTTTTTTAATGGGCTAAATATAAACTAAACTTAATTTTAATCCATCAAGCTTAATATACTAGGCCCAAAATTAGGTTTCATTAAGCCCAATTAAATTCAAGACTTTAAATGAAAAGTCCTTTAATAATTCTCCAAAAAAAAAATTTAAAAAACTATAAGGACCTTAATGTTATAAGCCATGAAACCCTAGTAGCCTTTTTCTTTTCTTGCGGCAACAACCATGCCGCCACCTTTTTTTTTTTTAATCTGATTTTTTCCCAAAAAAAAAATTTCTAAAATTCTGAATTTATTTTACTTTAACAAGAGTCAACCATAAATTTGATTCAAGAATTATTAAATTCAAGAACACCAAAAAATACTTAATCCTTAATTTGTTCTCAAACTTAATAATTTTAATAATGCTAGTATTATTAATATTGAGAACACCAAAGAATTAATCATTCATAAAAAATAAATTTGATTCTCAATGATTTAACATGAATAGGCTCTAATACCACTTGTTGTGATAATAAAACCTTTAGTGAACACTATCACTTATAACCCAGGAATATTCATGTCATATCACCAAGAACCAATAATAAATTATGCGGAAGCGTACCTGAATCCATAACGCTTAATTCCTCTCTAGAGTTGTGTGGTTGGCCTTCCAAATCTACACGTTCTCCTAGAGGGTCATTTAGTTCTCTCTGCGATTTCTCTCTGATGATGGGATATCAGAAAGAATGGAAAGATTTCTATTCTTAACGTGTGACCTGGGGACCATGACCACTTATATAGACAACAGTTTCCTGTTGTCACTGGGTATTCCTAATTCTGCCTATCATAGAATTAGAATACTATTGGGTCTCTACACATTAAAAGCCCACATCCTTTAAATACATTAAAGCTTATAATAACGTAAACCTTAACAGATCACTTTAATTGGGCTTAACCTTATATGACAGTCTGCAACACATAATTATTCATATATAAGCCCAATGTTGGATTAAAGACCCAACAATGCTGGATTAAAAAATCCAACACTTAATAACAAAAGTAGGAACTTAATTATCTACTCACACCGCATCCAGTGCACCGATCGATGCAAATTAGTAGGACATAAGGAGCTTAATTATTGCAATAATGTGTTGCATTCCAAAGAAAATATATCAAGTTATCTTCCAAGTATCTTAATATGTTGAGTATAATGAGCTCAAGTGAGGCTTTGTAGGGCCAGATATTATGCACGTGTAAGCACCGAGCATTGAAAATGCAGATACCAGAAGCAATGGCCTGAGCGGAAGCTTATTCAAGAGAATCATCATCAACGATATGGATAAGAAAAAGGCAACGGAATTGAACGTAGTGACTAGTCGGATATAAAATGGATGTTGCTTGACAATCTGGCAGATGGGGTTTAGGCTAGAGTTGTTTTTTGTAGCCTTCTTCTGATTTGCATCCCATGATCTTTAATGCAGCGAGCAAGGTTATAGCTGACAGCAACGTGGCGATCAATAACAGATAAAGAAAAGTACTCTAAGTTTCATTTTCTGTTTTCAAATTGGGCGAGGTGTTCTTCAAATGATTAATAGATAATCTAAATTTAGTCAACTATTAGATAAACATAATGTAGAAAAAGAAATGAATAAAGATTAATCTAATTTTTTTTAAAAAAAAAAGTGCTAAGGTTATAGGATATCATGGTTATAATACTTTGTCATATTTATATTATATATATATATTACTAATTTGAATATTATGTGACTTAATTTTTAACCAACCACTCTATAGATGAATATAGGAATTAAGTATATATTGTGTCATATCCATATTGGAGTGTTCTCACTATTATATTGGTGTGTCGACATAATGTTTAAATCCCCATACAAATCCAAAAGGGATCTAAATCACAAAAAAATATGGTAAGAAAATAACAAGTAAAAAATATAAATTATAAACATATTATTAAAACAATAAGTTAAAACACACTTGAGAGAATAATTAAATTCATGTTTGACTCTTTGAGCTTCACCCTTCACCTTAGATTAGAAAATTAGCAACTTATATTGATGAGCAAAACACTCATTTTATTTAATAAATTTATGAAATACAACATAAGAAAATTGAAAAAAAAAAAGAGAGAAGAGAAAAGATTTTTTTCCCAAAAAATTCAGTTTAAATTTACACCTAATTTCTCTACAAAACTCACATCTCAAATTTCTCAACAAATTTGTGCGAGTCTTGTCTTTGTACAGGTAAATTTTGAGTTGAACAAATGTGGGTATTTACATGATATTTTTGTTGAGCTTGCAACCACAACCTTTAAATGAACTTTACTAATACAAAGTCCAAAATTGCAACTATTATGGATCTAGTCATTGAACATAATCAATGACTACAAATGAAGTCAAAGTAGGACCCTTTATTGACTCATTTGTCAAGGTGGTTGATCTACCAATTGATGAGTGTTAAATCTAGTGCAACAAGGTGCACATGAGCTTAGACACATGGCAAGATCTCAGTTGTTCATAACTAATGTTAGATCAGAGGGATAGCACTTCTTTCAAAAACTTCTAAGTCTCTAAAATCCAAATTTCACTTTTTTTTTTCCAATCCAAGTGTCTTGAATTTAGGGATTTACCTATAGAAAACAAAAAGAAATAAAATATAAACAATTCATAAAATGGATTAGGATTTATAAACGTGATGAAATTGTTAGTGTTATCAATACTGAAATGAAAAATGATAATTTTAACCCTTATGCACACTTTCTACTGTTAGTCAATTGACACAACAATA
This sequence comes from Luvunga scandens, assembly GCA_030449905.1. Classification (NCBI taxonomy): domain Eukaryota; kingdom Viridiplantae; phylum Streptophyta; class Magnoliopsida; order Sapindales; family Rutaceae; genus Luvunga; species Luvunga scandens. The sequence continues at coordinate 4,285,226 of JASUUG010000711.1, forward strand.
CTATAATGGGAACATTCCAACACACCTCTTCAAGCAACATAATTAAGTGCTTGATATTTCTGTAAATATTTTGCTTCTCAGAACTTTGTATAGCAACCAGGGTTTTAGTTAGAGTTGGCAAATTAAGGGCTTGGGCTTAATCTTAAAAGAGTATAAGTGCAAGAGTTGGCTTGGGCTTTTATTTATTTTTTAATTTTTTAAAAATTTGTTGTAAACTTAAAATAAGTTAATAATAATCAAGTTGTTATAATCAACAATGAATTAAATAAAATAAATATTTCAAAATGAAATAATAAATAAAGAAAATGAAGCAAATAAAAGTTTAGAGATTTAATTTTTTATTATTAGATTCTCTAATTCAAGTACTCTATTAATTAATTAGTATTTAAAAAAATAGAGTTTAATATTATAATCTTTAAGTTTATTGATTCATTATTGATTTATAAAATTCAGGATTTAAACTCTTTTTATTTTATTTTTTCATTATTTTTTAAATTTGAATTTATTATTCTAATTTATAAATTTATTTTTTAAAAAAAATAGAGAGCTTGCGCCTGGCCAGAGTTTTTTTTCCCTAAGCACTTGTCCAGACCTTCATGTGGGAGACTTGGGTCAAAGGCCATGGTAATAAGCCAAGCCGGCCCTAGCTTTTTTGCCATCCTTGGTTTTAGCAACTCTAATGGCAATTTCAAGTCATTCAAGTCCTTTGCAATTTCAACTTCAAAGAATTTTGCAACCAGTCATTTCATCGATTACTACAAAAATACCTTGGGACATGCAATCTTTGTTTTCTTTTGCTTTGAAGGGTTCGTTTGAAATTAATGTTGAGCACTTGTAATTTAAAAGTTATAGTATTAAATTATTTGGTAAATACTAGTTGCTGCAGCTTGAAAGCTATGTTGATATGATTTTTCACTTTTATGATGACAAATTTATTATATTTTTAATAATTTTGTCAAAATTATTATTTAGAATTTATATTTACTACACATTATTAATTTTTATTTCATAATTATAATTTTTTTTACAATAACTATAATTTAAAAACTACAGTACCTCAATCCCAAATAAAACCTAAATTTCCTTCGGTTCCGTTGAAAATATGATTTTCCAAGCTCTCCTTCCACATGGGCCATTTATCCTTCCCGCAGCATCGCAATGGGTTTACTTGGTATGGATATGATAATTTCTCTCCAGAGCCTGCCTGCCTGCATAAGCACTAAAATAGGCAACATATAATTACTATTGGTAAAAGGAATCATAAAATTCGCCTGGTATAGCAAAACATCTTTCATTCAGTCTTTCCCAAAAAGACATATTTTTAACCAGGAAAAAAAAATTCCAAACCATAATCAATATTCCTAATATTGGTCCCAATCTCATTGTTCTTAAAATAAAATTTGCTAGAAATATCCTCATCCTGCGGTAACAGTTCCTGCAAAAAATTAAATTAGTGTGATTTGCTTCTGTTTGAGTGAAATATCTAGTGAGGTCAACAAAGGTATCCACGTGTTAATTAATATGCCAACATGTTCCAGAAATTTCAATTATATGCTGTCAAACAATCACCCATCAATGAGCTGAAATACTAACATTTGTTGGGATAATGCTTGATACATGGATCTGTGCCATTATTGAACATCAAAGACCAAATATTTTAACCTGTAATTGAATATTCTGAACAGTTCATCCAATGTAGATGGATGTAGATGCCATCTCGGTGGCAAGAGCTGTAGCAATTATTAGCTCTTTTAGAAGAGTAAAGCAAAGACCCAGATTGTAATTGAATGTAGATGCGGCTAGTGATATAGCAACCAATACTGCAGTTTACTTCGAAATGTATGGCTCTAGCTGTTCCGAACTAGAAGGTTTTGAGCTCGCAGTTGAAGAGGCAGAAGCTATGAGATTAGTGTAAATTTGTAAGTCGCCAAAGATGCAGGGGTTTGTTCCCAGTATTGATCTGAGTCTGAGGCTTGAATGTAGTTAGTTTAGCCAGAGAAAAAGAGCAATTTCTTTTGTTGGGTGATCTCTGATATTAGTTAATGTTGATTTAATAATTCCTAGATCAATTAGCTAAATTTGGCAATTTTCTCTATCAGCAAAATCGGAGCCGTACGTTTCTATTTGTTTGGCAGAAATTTCAGCCGTTGTATGAGTTTTGCTGGGTTGCTATTTGCCAATGAAGAATTTTCCTTTAAAAATAAAACAGAAAATAAAGTATAAGATTATTGGATTATTGTGTCCAAGAATATCAAAGTGATGTATGCAGTTCGAGTTGGAATAACCGTGAAGATACTGATTCATCAAAGATTATTGTGCCTAAGAAAATAAAGCGATTTTGATCCAGGCTGCGAAGATACTGGAGGCCCTCGTTCTGAGGGTTTACTGAAATTTTGGTGATTTCATGCATTTCAATATATTGAGACTCTTGACTTGAGTTTGATGTCATTGCCTCTCCAACATCGTTGTCGCTCTGTCATAATCAAAGTAGTGAAGTTCAGATTTTTCTCGAGTTGTGCTATGATTAATTGCATTGATTCTAATGCTTTATCAAGATTTGTATGGTAAAACCGCCAGCACATCATCTGTAGAAGTATTATTGATGGCCATACTACAGGCATGAGAGTTGTCCAGGCTGTTCATACATGCATACATGATGTATTGATACATCGGTATAATAAATTAAACACATCACACAGCTTAACAATAAAATAGGACCCTAATGGTCTGCTTATTCCACATTCCATGTATTCATGCATATCCATCGGACAGAATTAAGCACCATCATGTGTCACATAACAAAGATAATGTATCAAGTTACTTTCCAGAGATTCCTGAAATGTCTAATATATATTCTGCTGTTGATTTTTGTGGTTCTATGAGAGCTTATGTAGGAAGCCTCTAAATGCAGAGTTTGCTTGGATTCATTGTTAGAATTTGGCTTATAATCTTGATCAGAGGCAACGGAATTAAGGAAAAGGAATGAATGCATTAGATACTAACTCTGTTTGTTTGCTTTGGAGGCAGAAATTTGTTCTGTATGGAAACCAAAATCTAATAATAAATAAGTAGAAATTTGAGTGGTAAAATATTATGATTTAAAAGCCATTGAGGCCAAAGTTTAATGAAATCTATCGTACAGTTCATTTGCCCTCCTGGAAAGGGCATGGAGTTGTCTTTACTCTTTTCCAACGACCTCATTAAGAATTTAAAAAATTCTTTAACGATTTTGGCCAAGAGTTAATATCTTAATCAATTAGATGATAAGAGGGAAAAACTTCTCATGAGTAGAACTTCCAGAACAAATTGCGTCATGCATTTACTGAGTTGGCTTGATGTTGTTCAGATATATGGCCCTTGCACCACAAAATTTGATATATATGAGAAGGAAGGAGAAAGGGCAGAGAAAATCAAAACCTTAAATGTTTTGAATCAAATTAACCTTAACGACAGCATACATCACGCATTAGACATCGAAATTAACAAGATTAAAAACTAATCAATAAAACACCTATATATATATATATGTATTGTGACCATGATTAGTGCACCTGCAAATTATTTGAGAAATTCACTGCTATGAGCCATACGAGGCAAAAAGAATCCTATATCATGCACATGTAGGCAGCAATCATTGAAAATACAGAAACTAGCAGCAATGTCTTGAGCGTAAACTCACTAAAGAGAAATGTCATAAATGCCAAGCATAAGAAAAAGGCAGTGGAATTGAGGGTGATTAGTAGTTGGAATGAATGCGGACGTCTATTCACAACCCGGCAGAAGGGATTTAGGCTTGAAATCTGCCAGCAGTAACAGTAGATGAAAGACATAGCTTTTTGACTTATTTTTGGTTTGCATATTGAGCCAGGCGTTCTGCAAATGCAATGACAGGTGCCCCCATTTAAATACCTTCCTCATTTGATCATATTTAGCTCCAAAAGCACCCGATAAATGTCGCGTTGCCTTAATTTTCATTTCTGTCTTCCCAGCTTGCAATAAGTCATCTGGTATGTCCATCGCTGTACAGTCACCACCGTCCATTAAGTTAACCTTTGCAATGGAGTTATTAGCCCTATCAGCCAGGACAGATTTTGGAGTCTGACACATGCACAAAAAGAGGTCAGAGGCTGGGAAATAAGAATTAATGAAAGAACTTCCAGGGCAAGCCAACAAGAGAGGTGAGGCATAGTGTTAAAATGAACAGAAGAAATAAAGGCAAGGATCAAAATGAATAATAACCTCTTCAAGCATTATAGTTGAGGGCTTGAGACCTCTGTAAATATTTTGCTTCTCAGAACTTTGCATAGCAACCAGGCTTTTAGCAACTCTAATGGCTATTTCAAGTCTTTTATCCCAAGATCCTCCTTTGACGGAATAGGATTCTGCACGACCGGCAATTCAATGATTACTATAAAAATATCCATAGATATGCAATCTTTATTTTCTTTTGTTTCCAAATTTCCTGCATTTCCTCTGAAAAGTTGATTTGACCAGCTGTCCTTCTTCATGGGCCATTTATCCTTCCAGCAGTATCCTAGTGGTTTAACTTGGGATGGATATGATAGTTTCTCTTCAAAGCCCGCCTGCCTGCATAAGCACTGAAAGATAGGCAACACATAATTAACAACGGTAAAAGGGATCATAAAATTTGCCTGGTATGGCAAAACATCTTTCATCCAGTCTTTCCCAAAAACTTATCATTTACCTATTGCGAACCCAAAAATGGAAAAAAAAAATCCATGCCATAATCAATATTGATAATATTGCTCCAAATCCTATTGTTCCTAATATAAAATTTGCTAGAAAGTAAATGTCCTCATCTTGTGGTAAAAGTTGCTGGAAAAAATTAAACTAGTGTGATTTGCTTGTATTTGAGTGAATTATCACATGAGGTCGACAAATGTATTCATGTGTTAACAGGCCAATATGCTCTAGAAATTTCAATTATATGCTACGTCAAACAATCATATGCATCAATGAACTAAAACACTAATGACTGTAGGGATAATGCTTGCTACATGCATCTCTGCCATTGTTGAACATCAATGACCAAGTACAGAGCAATGCCCACCATCTTTATGCTGTTGCTCTTAGTCAGTTCCATTAGCAACAGTTAGTGATTGCCTTTCAGGTTGGCTAGTTGGGAATTGAATTTGAATTGCTAACCTGATACTTGCATCTCCATCATTATTGAAATCAGTGACCAACTAGAAATTAAAAACTGACCTGACTATTAGAACCCAGCCCAACTTTAAAAAGGTTAATTAATATAGATAAAAATTAAACAAAATCAAATGTCGTAAGATTATTGTGTCCAAGAATAATCATACCTTGAGATCATCGTTAATAACATTCTTCAGCTGTCTCTGATTGAGAATGCCTTCTTCAAATTGATGAAGCAAGAATTTTGAAGCTCCAATGAGAATGTTCAAATCTGCAATTTTATGACAGAGAATCGATTCCAAGGCGCACTTTATCGGTGCTCGCAAGCCTGGTCCCAGAGGGTACACGTTCTCCTCCAGCATACCAATCTCATAATCTCTATCAAATTCTGTCATTTTTTCCCCTTTCTCGCAATGCCTTGCGTTGGTGAAGGTACTGCTCGGTTGTTATGTGCAGCAATCAGAGAGAAAAGTAACAGCCATGAATTGTCTGAGCCAGCTGCAGAGGGTAATTAATATAGATTGAAAGGTCCATGGACCCATTCGGCTCCACTTGATATATGTCCTCGTAACAGAGCAGCACGAAGTTCAAACTTCAGTTAATCGCCTTATTATTTCGAGAGAGATTGCCGCCCTGGTTTCTCTCTGTCGAAATAATATATACTACCTATTGTCTTAAAAAATAATAATATATAGAGAAATTGACAATTTTCTTTTTTTTTTAAAGAAATAATATACTAAGCTTAATAGAAGTAAAGCCCAAACATAGTAAAATATAATAATGAACTCCTCTAATTACATGGGGAGACTTGAACCCTCCACTTTAAGGTTAGAAGATGAATAATAATAATAATAATAATAATAATAATAATAATAATAATAATAATAATTGCTAATGTGTGATAAATATAATTTTTAAACAATTTTTTTGATAAAAAGAATAAATATATTATTAGTTGATCATCATAAAAATATGAGAAAATAACAATTAACTAAAGCCTTCTAACCACAACATAAACTACTTTTCATATTGCAGTATGGTTATGAACCGTTACATTCTATTACATGAACCAGTTACGCATGAATCAAATGATGAAAATATCCTCACTCTAATATGTAACATGTTCTTTTTACAATAATGCCATTAATGAGGTCAGTGGCAGGGGCAATCAACCTGTCCTTGGGGGCTTCTTTCTTTTTTTTTTCAAATTGTTTTGGAAACGTGATCCGCTTTTTATTTTCTTTTATTGATTTTTATTGATTTATTGTTATTTATATATTTATTATGTTTTATATGATAAGTAGTCAGTTTCCTTAAATTAATAGTGATAAGATTCTTATATGATTTTTATTTTCTTATGTTAAAAGATGATAATTCTACTGTAAAGTTCGTCTCACACAAGTAAGCCCTTAAGTTAATACTAATATTAAATAATCTCTTGTCGCAACATGATAGAGTTAGCAAACACACACTTCTTTTCTTATCATAAAAGTTAAGAATAAGGCCTTATTGTATATTTTCTTCATACCACTATAGGATAGGTGACAATAAGATAAATATGTTAGGATATGTGACAATAAAATAAATATAACATGTCATAGTGGTTTGTACAATTAGTATTTGTATATTTAGCATTACTCAGTAAAAGAAGAGTCAAAAAGCTTTGTTTTTGTTATATAACATTATTTTTAGATTGATGATGTTTTTATTGATGTCATTTTTTTTAGTACTCATATACGTAGTACAATATGAAGGCTACCAATATTTTTAATTAGGAACCTGCTGGAGTTATTTTAGAATTTAGATCAAGTTCATTATAGCACGGCCCAATTTTGTATATTCACATATAATTGTGAGGGCAACGACTACAACTCCGCCAACGGCCGTGTAACTTATGGTATTTGATTCAACTGGTAAAATTCATAAATAATACAACAATGGATACCGAAAAGATTTATTTGTAGTAATTTTATTATTAAAATAAAAAATAATGTAGCATTATTTTTGAGCGCTTTGCCTTATTTTCGAGCTAATAGATACTTTTTTAAAAAGTTGTAAGCTAAAGTGTCCAAATTTATATTTTGAAGTGAACATAAAAATTCATTCGTACAAAGAAGTACATTAAACAACAGGAGATACAAAGAACCTTACATCTATAAATATGCACTCTAAACAAAACTAATTATATACAAAAAGAGTAGAAAACAATAGGTAATTCAAATATAAAAGCAATAATTTTCAATTATGGAATCTAACATTGCAATCTATAATAACATGTATTTATATAAGAATTAATAAATTAATTAAGATTTCAAGCTAAAAAAAATTAATGCATGTAATTACAATCAAATAAAATTTGTAAGTAAAACATTTATGTTTGAAGTCAAATACTTAATTATCAAGCTTAAATAAATTAAACAATTAAAATTTATCTTTTTAAATTAAAAAAATATTACTAGTCAAAAGTTTCAATAATAAACTAAACTCAATTTAGCAAAAATGTATTTGTGTGTCGTTATTTCTTGGCCAGGCACTTTGACTCTTTTTGAAAAACCAGACGATGATGATTATTCTATCAAAACATCCTCAAAATATTCAGAGTTTATTTTCTAACTTGTCCCCGTAGTTAATGTAATTAATAACTAAAATCTCAAAATTCACATTAAAAGTTTATGAAAACTTTGATATATAATTGTTACCATATCTTGTTTTGTAAGTATTGGCATATTTTTTTCAATTAAAATATTTTTTAAAAATAAATTAAAGAAATAATATTACTTTAGCCCCCTAATGTTTACAATTTACTCAATAATATATAATTAATTATTTTATAAAATAAGTCACTAAATTTAAATTAGAACAAAATATAATTGAATTAGGGACATAATTGAAAATAAAATAAAAACTCTATTATTATAAAAAATTGATAAAACAACAAGGGGTGTGCATGAGTTTTTTAGACTCTCGGTCTATCCCAGCTGTGGGTACGCCGCTGTGAGCAAGGCTTGTAGTATGAACATAAAATTTTTTCTCCAAAGACACAAATTTTGATTTAAAAAAAAAAAGATAGAAAAAGAGAAATTTCTACAAAGTTTATTCCGTTTTCTTTTTTTCTTTTTTCGAAGAAAATGTCATGAAGACTTCTTATAACGATGGTACCTGGTACAAAGGGCCCCAAGGGCTAACGCGGTCGCGGAATTGAACACGAAGGAAAGTTACCACAGAAAACGTAATTACCAGTCTGTTTATTACACTATATTATTGACCGAAGAAAAGTAATTAAAAAAAAAAATCGAATATGTTGTGAACTGATTTTGAAGGTTATTTATAAGACTTTCTATTTCCAACATTGGAGAAAATAAAAACAAAAAGGACTTATCTCATTTTCTCGCACAGGGATTTGTAAGTTTTTATTTATTTATTTTTCTTCAAGTAATGCCATACTTATTCACCTTAGATATTTAATTGAGATATTTAATGGTAAGACATTTTATGTGTTATCTATTGAAGGAATCATAAAAAAAAAATTAATATAAAATATTTAATCATACACATGACATTAAATGATTGGTGACATATCAGTGAATATTTCAATTAAATATTTAAACTTAATAAACATAACATTATTGTTTTCGTTTTTATTTTAAATAGTCCATTAGCTTCCAAACATGCAAATCAACTATCTTATTATTTCTGCGAGATGGATGCACATCCTCACCTAATGTTTTTCTCTCCAAGACTCCAATGCAACCCTTTGTTTATCTTTGATTTATGAATTTTGAATTATTTTACTTTTAAAAACTAAATCACAAAATTTACAAAAGAACATGTTTGGATTAATTTTTAATTTTTTTCTTAAATCATTTTCCAAAATTACAACATGATAAATTTTCCTAATTGTTCATGAGCTTGAAACTTGAAATAATAAAAACATTTATTTATAAGGAAATAGGTGGATCCCTTATCGTCATCACTCAATTGTGTAGGTTATCTTGTAGACATGTTGATCAACAGCCAACTTAAGTTGATAAAGTAAATTGTTTTTATTGTATGGATGAAATAAATTATTGATTTAAAAAGTAACTTGATGTTTAATAAATTATATTATTGTAATTGTTATGAGTTTGAAAAATAAAGTACATGCATTTGATAAATTTTAATGTATATGTTTTATTATATGATGATCAAAATATACATAAATTTAAAAAAGTTTTTATTTGTATATTAGGATTTATGAAAAAATAAGATCAAGTTATTTTTTTGCTAAAATATTAAGTTTGTAATAAGAACTTTAAAAGATGTGGCTACTTTTAAAAAATAATCCCCTACTTTTAGAAACTTTGTCCAAAATAGAAAAAAATTACCAAATACACAACTTCTAAAAAATTTACCAAATATCATTTTTGTGAAGGTTAGTTATATTCTGTTTTAAAGGTTGCTGATGTGGCTTGATGAGCTGGCATGCTTGGGTCCAGCTAGCTATTAAATTAATTTTTTCCACACAACTGGAAATGTAAGCCATATAAAAGGGGCTGAGCATGCTGGTTTCTGGGTATCTTTGTGTGGAATTGAGAGAGGTTTTCTGAGTCAATTACATTCTCTGAGTGGGAAGGGATATGTTCGTTATAATTTGTTGAAAACCATTGTAATTCTTTTTCAGCAATAAAGCTTGCTCCAATGGAGTTTTTCAGCCGTGGATGTAGGTACCTGGGTACTGAACCACGTTATATCTTTGGCTTTGTGTTTCATTTAGTTTTTCCTTTAATCTTCAGTTCTTTACTGCAAATTTAAGTTATCAATAATCTATTCTTTCGATTATCTTGGGATCAATTGGTAATAAGTGAATCTTGTTCTGGTTATTCACTACAAACTGGTATCAGAGCCTTGCAGTAGTTTGTTCTTGGTTGATAATGGCGAGTACAAGATTTGATCTCAAGAGGTTTAATGGTGAGAATGATTTTTATATGTGGAGTCTCAAAATGCGTGTTATTCTCATTCAACAAGGGCTTGATGGTGCTTTTAATGATGATGATGAAGATTCTAAGGCCAAAAAAGAGAAAGGAGAAGGCTTCTCAAGCTCTGCCAGTGATGTTAGGATAATAAACAATAAAGCTCACAACACTATCATCTTCCACCTTTTAGATGAAGTGCTGAGAGAAGTAGCAAAAGAGAAAACTGCCTCTGGTTTATAGGCAAAACTAGAAGAGCTTTTCTTAAAGAAATCTTTGGCCAAAAGATTGTATATGAAGAGGAAGCTATACACCTTTTCAATGAAGGAAAGGACAACTATAAAAGATCATCTAGATGAGTTCAATAAGCTAATCCTTGATCTGGAAAATGTAAACATAATTCTCGAAGATGAAGATAGAACCTTGATCTTGCTGAGTTCGCTTCTAGACTCATATGAACATTTCGTAGATACCTTACTTTATGGAAGACAAACACTCACACTTAAAGACGTGAAGAAGGGAAATAACTGAGCCATGGGGAAGGTTTATTTGCTAAGGGAAAGTCAGAGAAGAAGGCTCATAAAGAGAAGAAGAATAATTAGAAAGAAAAAACTGATAAGAAGAAGAAGAAGAGGAAATGCTACTTCTATCATAAAGAAGGGCATTACATCAAGGGTTACTTTAAGAAGAAAAAGGTAGATAAGTTACAGAAGGAGTCAGGTGGCAAAGTAGCCATTGCATCAGAAGAAGAAGGGGATTCTGATTGTGCTGATGTACTTATTGCTGCTAAAAAATAACCCACTGGTGAGTGGATCCTAGATTCAGGATGTTCCTTTCACATGTGCCCAAATAGAGATTATTTTAAGACCTTATAATACATTGATGGGGGGAATGTTTTGTTAGGAAATAATTTTGTTTGCAAGATTGCAGGAACTGGCACTATTTTTATCCAAATGTATGATAGGGTCTTAAGGGATCTAGAACAAGTAAGATATGTTCTAGATCTAAAAAAAAACCTTATTTCTTTGGGAATGATGGATCATTTGGGTTGTAGCATTAAGGCTGAAAAGGGTCAGATAGAAGTTAGAAATAAAGGTGATGTTGTTATGAAAGGGGTAAGAAGGAATGGGTTGTATGTCTTGCTAGGATCTACACCTAAGATGGGTCTTAATCTCACCATTGTTCATGATAAAACTAGGCTTTGGCACATGAGGTTGGCACATATCAGTGAGAGGGATTTAAAGGAACTAAGTAAGCAAGGGTTGTTTAGGGGTGATCAGATATCTTCTCTGGAATTTTGTGAGAAGTGTGTATTTTGTAAAGCCGCTAGGCAGAAGTTTCTTCCAGGAAAGCATGAAACCAAGCAAACTCTAGATTATGTCCATTCAGACCTCTGCCCTCACAAGTTCCATCTTATAGTGGGGTAAGATACTTTATTACCTTTATAGATGATTTTTCTAAGAAAGTTTGGGTGTATGTCTTAAAGTTTAAGACATGTGTCCTAGGAAAATTTAAAGAACTGTGTTTTGATGGAAAATCAAACGGGAAGAAAGGTGAAAATAATAAGAATAGATAATGGCCTTGAGTTTTGTAGCAATGAGTTTGATGCATTCTGTAAACAGCAGGGCATTGTGAGACATAGAATAGTTAGATGTACACCTCAACAAAATGGACTTGCTGAGAGGATTAATAGAACTCTAGTTGACAGAGTGAGATGTATGCTAATCAATGCAAATTTATCCAAACATTTTTGGGCAGGAGCTGTAATCACAGCAGCTTATTTGATTAATAGAAGTCCCTCATCAGCCTTGAATTTTAAGACTCCTTATGAGTTCTGGTCTAATAAGCCTCCTAATCTAAATAACCTCAGAATTTTTGGCTGCATTGCATTGCACACATAAATCAGGGAAAACTAGATCCAAGAGCCATCAAAGGGTATTTCATTGAATACCCTGAGGGAGTCAAAGGGTACAAAATATGGTGTATTGATGGGAAACCATCAAGAATTCTTATTAGCAAGGATGTAGTTTTCATTGAAGAAGCTATGCTCCAAAATATAGTGGAAACAATTTTAATTACTCCAAGTCCTGTTGAGGAAAATAGTTCTGAGTTGAAGGTGGAGGATACTAAGAGAAATAAGGAAGAAGAAATCAGTTGTGAGTCATCGAGAGGTACTTCTCAGTCATCTGATTTGAAAAACTATCAACTTGCAAGGGATATGGAAAGGAGGGTTTCAAAACTGCTAAAGAGACATGGCATTGCAAACCTAATCTCCTATGTATTTACTATAGTAAGTGAATTAAGTGGAGAAGAACCAGTTAACTATGAAGAGGCTATGAGCAGCAAGGATAAACATAATTGGTTTGAAGCAATGAAAGAAGAAATAGCTTCTCTTAAGAAAAATAACACCTAGATCCTAATTAAGAAGCCTTCAAACAAGAAGTTCGTAAGTTGTAAATGGGTCTATAAGAAGAAGTTCCTAGTTTTGAAACCCCAAGGTACAAGGCTAGACTTGTTGCCAAAGGGTTCACACAAAAGGAAGGGATAGACTTTAGTGAGGTTTCTCACCTGTGGTCAAACAGAGCTCAATAAGGGTTTTGTTGGCCCTAGTTGCATTTTATGATCTTGAATTGGATCAAACGGATGTGAAGACAACTTTTTTGCATGGTAATTTAGAAGAAGAAATATTCACGAATTAACCGGAAGGCTTTATTGAAAAAGGAACTGATGATATGGTCTGTCTGCTTAAGAGAAGCTTATATGGGCTAAAACAGTCTCCCAGGCGAGATGGTATATTCGGTTTGATTAATTTATGCTTCTGCATAGGTATAATAGAAGTCATTATGATAGCTGTGTGTATTTTAAAATCCTTGCTGATGGAGTTAGAATTTATTTACTCCTCTATGTTGATGACATGCTTATAGCATGCAAACATAGAAGAGAAATAGAGAAACTGAAAGAGGAGTTAAAAGCTGTGTTTGAGATGAAGCATATGGGCAATGCAACAAGAATCTTGGGTATGCAGATTGTGAGAAACAGATATATAAAGACTTTGTTCCTCACCCAGGCTGAATATGTCAAAAGGGTTATACATAGGTTTGCTATGGATGGTTCAAAACCCGTGTCAACACCAATTGCAGCCCATTTCAAACTTTCTAAAGAGCAAGAACCCGAATATGATTTTGATATTGAATATGTGAAGAAAATTACTTATTCCAGTGCAGTTGGCAGTATTATGTATGCAATGGTTTGTTAAAAACCTGACTTAGCATACAATATTGGAGTTGTAAGCAGGTTCATGGGAAATCCAAGCAAAGTCCATTGGAGTGCAGTGAAATGGATTCTAAGGTATCTCTAGGAGACTGCAGAGTATGGAGTTCTGTATGGAAGAGTAAGTGAAGCTACAACTGAGATATCAAGTTTTGTAGATTCAGATTTTGCATGTGATTTAGACAATAGGAGATCTATCACTAGTTATGTGTTTACCTTGTGTGGAAGAGCAGTGAGCTGGAAAGCTTCATTACAATCAGTTGTGGCCTTGTCAACTACTGAAGCTGAGTATGTGGCTCTTGCTGAATCTGTCAAAGAAGGAATTTGGTTAAAAAGATTGGTTTCTGAGTTTGGTTTTGTGCAAGGGTCTGTTCCCATCAGCTGTAATAGTTCCAGTGTAATACAATTGAGTAAAAATCCTAACTATCATGAAAGAAGCAAGCATATTGACATAAGAATGCATTATATCAGAGATGAAATCAGTAAGGGAGTTACAAATGTGGTTAAGATTCCTTCTGAAGTTAATCCTGCTGATATCTTAACAAAATCCATACCTACAGTCAAGTTCAGAAGTTCACTGGACTTGATAAGTGTTGGTAGCTTGTAAGTCAAGCAAGTTTGGATTGTTGAAACCATGTGGAGAAGCTTAAACAAAATAAAACTAAGGTGGAGATTTGTGAAGGTTAGTTATATTCTGTTTTAAAAGGTTGCTGATGTGGCTTGATGAGTTGGCATGCTTGGGTCCAACTAGCTGTTAAATTAGTTTTTTTCACATAGCTGGAAATGTAAGCCATATAAAAAGGGCTGAGCATGCTGGTTTCCGGGTATCTTTGTGTGGAATTGAGAGAGGTTTTCTGAGTCAATTACATTCTCTGAGTGGGAAGGGATATGTTCTTTGTAATTTGGTGAAAACCATTGTAATTCTTTTTCAGCAACAAAGCTTGTTCCAGTGGAGTTTTTTAGCCGTGGATGTAGGTACCTTGGCACTGAACCACGTTATATCTTTGGCTCTGTGTTTCATTTAGTTTTTCCTTTAATCTGCGGTTCTTTACTGCAAATCTGGGTTATCAGTAATCTGTTCTTTTGATTATCTTGGGATCAATTGGTGATAAGTGAATCTTGTTTCGGTTATTCACTACATTTTTTATTAAAAATTGTAAAATAAGCCGCTTATACCATTTTAACCTCAATTCCAAAAAAGGCATAAAATTCAAAGGCAAAAATATGAATTTATGATAACTTACAAGACGTCTTGTGCAAGTTAAATGCGTAAAGATGTCTTGTGCAATGTAGAATGCATTCCCATATGGCATATACTTACCCCTTCATCCCATCAAAATTACTGAAGGGAAGCTTTCTTCTGATCTTTCTATGATATTGATGAGTCGCAGGGGTACGTTTCCGAATTCCGATCTTTCTCTAACGTGTGCTAAAGGAAATATCACCTTGTCAAACTTTATCGAAATTTTCTATAAAAAAGCAAAAAAAAAGCGAAGAAAAAGGAAAATTCCTTCCTGCGCTGTCCCACTGTTAAAAAGGACATCAGAGAGAAGAATTACGCGTATTCAGTGTCAATCATGTCTAATGAATTGATAGAGTTAGCCAAAAAGAACAATGTTCAGGAAAAGGATGGTTGCAGAGCAATGCACAGAGCCTCCGTGGAAGGGGATGGCGACATGATTCACTTTTTCGGAAATCTTGATATCGAATCTCGTCTTGTTGTAGAAGACAGTGGGTTGATGACGCCGCTACACAGAGCAGCTGTCAATGGCGATACTAGCGTGATTACGGAAATAGCAAGCTCGGAATCCCTTGCAAAGCTGACTTCCAATGACGAGACAGCACTTATCCTTGCAGTGAAGAATTCTCAAATCGATGCTTTTAAGATTTTGATGGAGGAGCAAAGAGGCATAACCTGGAGCATCTCTTCAATGCAACAGATAAGAAGGGTAACAGTCTTCTGAATCTTGCTGCGCTGAACAAATTAATCGCTGTAAGCTCTCCCTCCTGTACGTTACACTCTCGCACAAACACACAAAACTTTTGATTACCAATTAATTTGTACATGGAGAAAGTAACCATAAACTTAGGTAGATCATGATAAACATTATATCTATAATTAAAATTGAGGAGGCCAGTAGCTAGCTGGTGTCAACTCTAGAGAATTTGAGGCGCAAATTTTGTTTCAAAGCCTTTTTTTATCTTAGGGTTACAATAAAACTACTAGTTACATTTACGTATTTCTAATGGTTCAATCGCGTATTTATTTTTCTATGATTGTCTACTTAACATATATATATACATATATACAATTTAGCTTTTGTTACAAGAAAAAAAAAAAATAGCTAAAGGTAAGGGAAAAAAAGAATTGGTTTTGATGAGGGAAATTTATTTATAAGATTTCATTTGAAAAATAAAAGTTAAAAGATTTCTTTAGGAAACATTAATTTAGAGGATTTTATATTAGCAATTAGAAAGCGTGCACATATGTAATAAAATTTATTTAATATTAATTAATAAATTTTAAAAGATAAACTCCAATTATTCAACAATTTAGGGGCTTAACTTGATAGCTGCTTTAATTACTAAGATTTTTACTTTATTAAAGTGAGGATGTTATTAAAATTAAGAAAAACATATATTTAAATTCATTGAAACTATATTTTATTACTTGTTAGTGCACTGATATTTATATTTTTTTTATTTGATAATGACATACTCACTTTATTAAAATAAGAATGTTCTCACCACACACACTCTCTCTATCTCTCTCAATATAGAGAGAGAGCTAAAATTTGTGTGGCTAGGTGCAACATTCTTCGGGACCCATAATTTAAACAACAAAATGATATTTCTATTCTATCAAATCAAGTCTTGGGTATTTTCACAACGACTCCCTCAACTAAAATCCTACTTCCCCACTCTCCTCGGGCTTCTGCCTAGTTCCGCCACTTGATGATGTTTAATAATTGCAGATTGTGAATACACTTCTTGAGAGTTCCTACAGTCACATAATTCAAATCTATTCCAAGAACAATCAAGGACAGACAGCGTTGGATATATGCAATGCCAATTCTCAAGATAGTGTTTCCAAAGAAATTGGCTCGATCCTTGAAAGAGCTGCTGCTCGGCAACAAAGTGATCATTTTCCAGAAGTCCCCACCAATACCACTAGTGGCTCCTGGAATTTTACACGGTTTTCTATAGAGACAAGAAACGTGATACTGATGGTCTTGGGAATGATGGCTATACCTTTTTTAACCGCAACCTGTGAATTGCCAAATGGCTTTGTTAAAGGAAATCATCCTTAAGGTAAATTAAACTTATTTATGGGGAAAAAAATTTTCTTAAAAGAATGCGTATTACAAAATACATGACATTATAGTCTACGCTTTTTTTTTTTTTTGTCTTTTACTTGTCTTTATTTTATTAAGATAAGGCGTTTCTTTATTTTAAAATTACTATATTTATGTAAGGGCAACCTTTTTTTTTTAGCAGTAATCTTGCAGTTTGCCTGCTTCCTTTCTCATAGAAGATTATATATATATATATATATATATATATATATATATATTTTACAGGTCAAAAATTTGATGCTAAGGATGTTATATCCGGTAAGTTACCAACTGTTTTCTACCTGATGGTTTTCAATTCGGCTGGGTTTATGACTACTATGTCTGCAATTACCATAATTATATGGCCGCTACAACTTAGAACAATCCTCCTCTTTCTTGTGATCTGCATATGTGTTGTTTATGTTATGTTAGCGGATGACGTCACGCCTAAGTTTAGTATAAGTGTTGGGAAATTCAGCATTTCGAGCATTGCTTTGATGCGGTCACTAGTCGCAGCCCTTTCTCTCTCAGGAATCTCTATACTGACAATGCGGGGGAAATACACTTCATCCCTTTGGCGATTCATTGTCTGGCTGTCCATGAAACGAGCAAATTGGTGGAGCAACAATAGCGTTAAAGATTTAGAGGCTAGTTCAATTTGATTCTTTTCCTTTTTGTAGAAATAATTTGTCAGGAAAATGTAAAAAGAAACTTCCACTGAAGAGAAACGTTGCTTAGGGGATTCACGAAGTGAAAATAGGTTTACTCTTCTTGTTTTCCTAATTTTTTCCTAGAAAATATAAAAATCTATTGAGTGTGTTTCTTCTATGGATTAGGCCTGTATTGGCATAACAACATAAATCTTTGTGTCGTTTGCTTTTATCTCAAATTCTTACTGGATTTATTAGATTTCTTGATTTCTATTCTTTTTCCTTTTCATCAATCAAACTGATCTCCGGAGTAGTTACATAGGGTCTGATTACCGACTTAATCGTCGCAAGCGTCTGGTATGAAAGCGCACAATGTTCTCTCTTTGATTGATCGAAGGAATGGCAGCACCTAAGTTCATTCAATAGGAAAAATGATTTTAACGATTGGAGAGTAAAGATATCAGGATTTTATTGCTTCATCAAGGGCTTGGAAGCTCTTTATGAGGATTCAAACATACATTCGAAATAAAACTTACTGATGATAAAAGAAGGGATAACTTTGACTCTTTGAGAAGGCACCTGGCGGCAAAATCTTGGGTTTTAGGTAAAGTTTGGAAGAGATAGTCAGTGACATCAGCAAATCTCTTAATTTGGATGAAACCAGAGAGTTTAAACTTAATCCATGGCACTCTCTTTGCTTTAGGGTAACTTACTGATAACGTGTCAACATTCGATAAAGAATATTTGTATCGTCTGTTCTGCTTCTCCAACCTTGCTGTGTACTAGCTTTTTTAAAAAAAAATAATAGATTTTGGGCGGAAATGAGAAATCTTATTCACTAATTTTACTGTATTTTAGATAATCTTGAGCACAAATTATATTCACATAAAAATAACTTAAAACAAACGCACGAACTCTCTAGTTGACTAACAATACTACCCCTGATGACTTCAGTAACAAGCGATTCTGGATGGAAATATAGATCAATGCATCATTGTTTTACAAAAATATATAAAGTAAACAAATATTCATTTTATACAATTTTACGATAGGTTATACAATGATTATATTTATTTGATTGTGTTGATCAATCACCGATAAAGATTCTAACAATGCTAAATTTATTTTAAATGATAAAGATTCTAATAATACTAAATTTACTTTAAATGGACACCTATAATTGTCTGTGGTGGCTAATCTAATTTGTTTACTAAGTTTTTTTTTTTTTTGTATTGTTTAATAAGACAACACCTAATATAATTTTATTGAACATTTCTAATTTATCCTTGCACAATTTTGTTTAGTGCACTCGTGGCCAGGCAGTCTAACAAAAATGCCTTTATGGGGTTATCATTTTCTTCGACACACCGTAACCGTGTACGAGTAATTTCCAAATTCCAATCCAAAATTCCAAGGCCCACGATAAGGTGAAAAGCGGGAACGCAGGAGGAAACTCTCAAGTTATTGCATACATCCCGTTGAATTTTGGGAGCATTTCGGAAGTTACATTAAAGGGCCCACACGCAAAATGCCTTTTTGCTTTGTTAGATAACATTTGTTTTTTATCTGAAACTGAATATCGAGCGTAAGCAAGGTGAAGACGCGACAATGCAAAAGGAAATGCGCTGGTAACCCAGTGAATCAAAGTTATTTGGGAAACTTTAGAGAAAGTTACACAAGTTATGATATTTTTTATACAGTAACGATCAGATGGCTAGTGTGCGACCGGACGCGTGTCAAGATCTTAAATTGAGCTATGTTATGAGGCCCAAAGATCTCTCTCTCAATCCTCCGCAAGGTCCATCTTTTATATTTTTTGTTTAGCACTAAACTGACTTCTCATCTTTTTGATCGATACATGCTTCGCAACAAATAGCCATTTCTCAAACTATATAGTCCGAAAATGGACAAAACACTAGAGTGAACATTTGCCTCTTTAAAAATCAAACACGAAAAACACTCTACTTTCTGATTACATTTGGGAGTGTAGCATTCTTAAATATAGGGGTGTTTGCGGATTAAATTTTACAGATTAGACATCAATTCATATCTGATCCACGATTTTACAGATTTTAAATTTTCAATCCACAGATTAGTGAAACTCAATCCAAATCCAATCCATATATCTACAGATCGGATGCGGATTTAATTCAATTCATATCCAATCGACCGTTTTGCGGATCTTTTTGCAGACTACAATTTTTTTTTTATTTTGTCCAATTCATGAACTAACTAAATAAAAAAATTTAATATAAAAATAAATTTACTACATATTAAATTCAAAATTAAATAAATTTTAAATAAATTAATTATTTGAATAAAGCTAGAAAATACGTTCAAAGTTTTAAATTATGACGCACCAAAAAGAAAAAATCTTATTTGTTTAGATCAATATGTGAAAAATAACTATTTAGGAAGCTATATTTATTTATTTAATTATTTTTTATTTTATATTATTATCAATAAGTACTAATGCCATATTTACAAGTTTAATTATTTAATTAAATAATTTTTTTTTTTACGGATTCACGGATTTTTACGGATTTACAGAAGTCAATCCATATCTAATCCACCGATTGCGGATTTTCAAAATTTCAATCCTAATCCAATCCATCAATCTATGGATCGGATTTTTACGGATCGAATTTCTACGGATCAAACGGATTAAGCGGATCGAACTGGATTCTGAACACCCCTACTCAAATATGGCAAAGCTATGTATGATTCATTTGATAGTGCAGAAACAAACCACACTACAACATCAATAATTCATGTGTTAGTTATCAGTCCAAACAAAATACAAGCAGATTCTGTTTGCCCAAATTCTTCACTAGGCTAAAAAGGGGAATTTTCATTATAAAATGTGGACTGTTACAAAATCTCAAAGCTTGCTAATTTCTCTGACTTCATCAATCTTTATCTGGTTTATGTAGATGAATTTTTATTGATATATGATAAATGAGTCATTCTCTAGTGAAGATGTTTGTATTTTTTAAAATGCTAATTCATGATTTTATAATATTGTCAAATAATTTAGCAGTTTACAATGTTGTAAAACCCCAAATTTGCACTTTTTAAAATGCAGACATCTACACTTGAAAATGATTATATGATAACTAACGAGCGAGATAGTGTAAGCGAAAATACTATAAGATAAATCTCACTGACTTAGCACAAAGATGCAAATACATAGGTTTAAGTTTGATTCGGTGGTTGTGAATCACTTTGTCAAACAAATCCGACTTCTTGATGGACGAAATATCGTTCTAATCCAAACGACTTGACATCGTGATGGACTATGTCATTTTACTGCAAATGACTTGACATCATGAGACTTTTAAATAACACTCAACAATGTGAGGTTAAGGATATATAAGGATAACAAACCCATCAAGGGAACAAAATATGGAAAATTTTATTGAATAACTATATTATATTAATAATGACAAGACCTCTCTATTCATAATAAGTAAAAGTCTACTTCCCAATTTTACTCAAATAGGAAAATAAATCACAATTAAACTAGAAATAATATACATAAACACGCAGCTAATAAGATGCTAATTAGAATAAAAAATATCAAAATATCATAAAATATTCTAATAACCTACTACGTCAATAACACATCCATTTTTTGGTTTTATTTTAACACTGAATCCATCGGTTTTCGGTTTAGTTTGGTTAAAAAATCAAAAACCAATTGGTTCATATTTTCTGAACCATTTAGTTTTTATTGACCAAATTGAATGTCCAACCCTACAATAGCATAACTAACTGATAACATGTTAACATCGGTAAAGAGTTTTCGTATCATATATTTCGCTACTCCAACCTCGTTACGTTACTAGCCTTTTTTTTTTCAATAATAGGTTTTGGATGGAAATGAGAAATCTTATTCACTACTCTTACTTTATCTTAGATAATCGTGAGCACAAATTATATTCACAATCACTGAGTAAAATTGTAAAAGTAGTTTAAAATAAACACATGAGCTCTTGAGTTGACCAACAACACTACCCTCAATGACTTAAGTAACGAGCGATTCTTGATGGAGATATAGGTCAATGCATCACGTCTTACAAAAATATATACAGTAACAAAATATTTAATTAATAAAATTTTTAAACAAACTGTAGATCATATATAATGACGATATTTGTAAGATTGTTTAGATCAATCCAGCGATGAAGATTCTAACAATATTAAATTTGTTTTGAATGGATACCAATAAGTGTCGGTGGTGGCTAATCTACCCCTCCAATGAGTTTTTCAGTGTTTAATAAGACAACACCAAATATAGTTTTATTGAATTTTTGTAATTTATCCTAGTACAGTTTTGTTTAGTGCACTCGGGTCCAGGCAGCCTAACAAAAATGCCTGTATGGGTTTATCATTTTCTTCGAAACACCGTGACCGAGTGTACGTGTAATTTCCATATTCCAATCCAAAATTCCAAGACCCAGTGTTCGGTGAAAAGCAGGAATGCAGGAGGAAATTCTCAAGTTATTGCAAAAACATCCCATTGAATTTTGGAAGCATTTGGAATTTATACTGAAGGGCCCACACGCAAAGACGCCTTTTTCCTTTCATACAGTTACCGTGTAATTTCCAAAAGGCTCTCGTAAGTAAGTGGTTAGGTGAAGACGCGGCAATGGAGGAGGAAATGAGCAAGTAACCGGTGAATAAAAGTTATTTGGGAAGCTTCATTGAAAGTTGCACAAGTTATGATATCTTTTGTAGTGCACGACTGCATGCTTGTCAAGGTTGTGAGGTTCACATGTCTCCCTCGGATCCTCAACAAATCCATCTTTTATATTTTTTATAAAGCACTATACTCACTTCTGATCTTCTTGGCTCCGCAACAAATGGCCATTTCTCAAACCGTATAATGCAAAACACGAACAATAAAACTAGAGACAGCATTTGTTTCTTTAAAAATCAGACTGAAAAAAGCCATGCTTTCTGATTACATTTTGGACGGTAGCATTGTCAAATTTGGGAAAGCTATGTATGATTTATTTGATTACTCAGAAACAAACCAAATCGCAGCGTCAATAAACCCCCCTATATTATTCATGTGTTAGTTATCAGTCCAAACAAAATACAAGTAGAGTCATGTTCGTGCAAATACTTTACTGGGCTAAAAAGGAGAATTTTCATTATAAAATTGGGAATGTTACAAAATAATTTCTCACACTTCATCCATCTTTATTTACTTTTTCAAAATAGTTGTAGATGAACTTTTATTGATTTATGATAACAGAGTCTTTCTTTAGTACGAATGTCTGCATTTTGTAAAATATAAATCTAAGATTTTATAGTACTGTTAAATGTATTATTAGAGAGGATTGACAAGGGATGAGCTTGACAAGAGATGCTTCAGAGGGTCCGACATTGTGCAAATGTAAGCGGTGGCCATTGAGAATGCAGAAACTAGGGACAGTGGCCAGAGCGGAAGCTCGCTCAAAAGAATCATCATCAATGCTACGGATATGAAAAAGGCTAAGGAATTGAAGACAATGACTGATAGGATAAAATATGGACGCTGATTCGCAATCTGGCAGAAGGGACTTAGGCGGCTAGAACTGCATTCGCAGGCTTTTTCAGCTCTGCATCCCAGGATCTTCAATTGTATGTGGAAGGTTGTGGTTGATAACAGTGCTGAGATGAGTAATAACAGATGATGTACACTAACGCCTTTAGAGTGCTTCTTTCCTGTTTTCATGGGCCAGTTATGCCGCAAATTTGAAGCAGCTGATGAACTAGCTGTCTTCCAAGATGAGATGTCTAAAGCTGTAAAACCATTAGTGCCCATAGTTTTAATCTTGGAGATGCAGTTTGAGCCTGGAAAATAATACAATAACTGCACAATTCAAACATAAAATTACAACAAACTAAAAATTAAAAAAAAAAAAAAAAAACTGTTGGTGGCAGAAGAGATCTAGCTAGATTAGTTGTTAAAACGAACGCAGAGATATAAAAGGTGACGATCAAATGAAAACACTCCCAGTCAACGAGTAAGCATATTGAAGTTTCAGAGGAAATCAAATTACGTAGGAATCGCGAAAGAAACATTGCGGACTTATACCGAAGGAATAGGAAAGGCGGAAAAAAAGGACAAGAAAAATGGAAGCAACCGCGTTGTTTACCTTGTTATTTTATTCGTGCAGCACACCGCTGGCATTTTGCAGCTTGGAAAGCATATTGCTTGCTTGGTTAGTACTGTTGGATTTATGCCCAGAAAAGGAATTAATATGAGTTTTTATTTTGATGTCAGCTGTTTTTGTTTAAAATTTCTTATTTGTTGTACTTTTTATTTTTAACCAAAACAAACAATTAAACTATTAAAGCACTAATAAAGTGACATGATATATTATCTCAAATACAAATTCTGATTTTACATCATTTAAAAACTTATTTAATTATTATAAAGGATATATAAATATAGTGATTTTATGTTTTTAAAAAACCATTGTATTAATAAAATATTAACATATTATTCTGTGTATATATATATATATATATATATTTCAGAATAGTACGATAATATAATATCAATAAAGCGATATAGACGTGGGAGCCATTCAATTATGCTTTAAAAAAAATGTCAAAGTCATAGTTCTACCGCACTGGGCCATAGCGAGAACATAAACGAAAAAAGACTCCGTATCAAATGTGTTTCATTTTAGAAACTAATGGTTGATTCGACCCAACCGAATGAAAAAAAAAAAAATGATTGGTGAAAAATGGTACTATACGCATCCAAAAAACACTTATCAATTTCGAATCATTTATTCATTTTCGTACAGACAAAATGTCAAAGTTACAATTATACCCGCCCTTATCAAAAACAAAATTGAAGAACGGAAGCATAAAACGTGTTTCATTTTCTTGAAAAGCATAAATTGAACCCTAATTCAGCCCAACTAAAAGTGTTTTTATTAATTTATGTTCTTGCAAAATATAAAATAATAGGTGCAAAACAGTACCATTTGCGCCCTGTGTTAAATTTATTACATCTTAATACAACACATTAAAATACGTTTTAATCCATTTTATGTCACCCTTCTGTCGTTGGCTTCTCGAGGCTAAATATCACTGTTCACTACCCAGCATATATTTCTTTTTTCCCAATGCGCTTAGTGCTTTTTTTTATTTTTGTGTTTTAATAAAAGAAAAAATTACAATTAACTTGTAAATCAAAAATAATTAATTAACGAAATTTTTTTGTGTATCCTTCATTAACTGGGTCTTTGTTGTTAGGAACTTGGGATTTTATTTGTTAGAGGTTTTGCATGGGGGTGGGCATTTTCAAACCGAGCCAACCCAACCATTGGCATATAGAAGGAAAGATATCAAAGGTGAAGATCAAATGAAAACTAACCCTCTCAGCAAGTAAGCATATTGAAGAGTTTAAACGGCTTCAGTGGAAATCAAATTACGTGGGAGTGGCCAAGGAAAGATTGGGGACTTATCTCAAAGGGGATAGGGAACAAAAAAAAACGAAAAAGGACAAAAAAAATGGAAATAACCGCGTTTGTTAACTTTGTTATTTTATTTATGCAGCACACTGTCATTGGTCACTCAAATTTGCCAACTATAGAGGTTAAATTGGCATGTATGGATTTGCTTAATAAAAGTCTGCCTAAAAGCACCATGCGCTTAATAGCAAGGTGCACTAAGCAATGGGCCGCCTTGCACAATTAATGAGCTGCTTACCAAGTAAACAGTCCAAATTTACTAGTCAATGTGAGCAAGTCCCGCCCGACTCTAGAATTATCTACACATCTCTACAATTTGTAAAGCTCTCTTGTACTCTCTCTTTTGCGAGTAATAAAATTATCTTTAGCCATATTACTCTCTCTTATCTCTAGCTTTCTCGCAAGCATCCTTGCTTGCCTAACTTAGCAACTTTTGTGATATAAGTTGTCTAAGTGTCACAAGAGTTGTTGCGCAAAATACCCATCCCTGACAACACGCCGGCATTTTGCAGCCTTTGAAAGCATATTGCTTGGTACTGTTGGATTTATGCTAAACAAATAAGTTAATATGAGTTTTTATTTTGATGTCCAATGTTTTTGCGCATGTTATTTTTAACCAAAACAAACAGTTAAACTATTAAAGCACTAATAAAATAATATAATAATTATTATAAATACAAATTAGGATCTTATATCATTTAAAAGCTTATTTAGTTACTATAAAGTATCTACGATTATAGTAATTTTATATTTTTTAAAAACCCATTGTATTAATAAAATATTAACATATTAGTTAAAAAAAACTAAAAAAGTATATAAAAAAAGTTAGATAATATAATATCAATAAAGTGTTATGGATGTGTAGACATGGCAATAGGTCGGGTCAAGCTCGAGTTTGGGTACAAATAAAGGGCTCAACCCCAATAAAAAGCTCAATATTTTCACCTTTCGAGCCTGACCCTAATCGGATCAGGGTTGGGCTCAGACAAATTTATTTTATTTTTTAAATATTTAAATAATTTAAATTTACCTTCCCTAATATATTAAAATTAAACATAAAAATTACGCTAATCAATATCTCAACCATCAAATTATATAAACAACTAAAACATAAAAAATCTCAGAGTTGCAGTTCGACTGTATTGGGCCCTAGCGAAAACTAAAACGAAAACGGTAGGGATATGCTTTAAAGAACATTTCTGGGATGTCAAAAGCTTGACACAAAAAATTGAGGCGATGGTTTGAATTGATTTTAAATTCGATGGTGTGGATTTGGGCTGATACCATGGACACTGGGTTCGAGAGACAGAGATGCATCCGGCGTAGACCCGCCCACTCCCATTTGTCGGGTTTAGTCCATTGAAAATTGAAATGCGAAAGTCGTCACCCCCTCATGAGGAACAAAGAGAGAAATTCTCAGGACGCTCACAGGAAGAGAAAAGAGGCAAAAACCAACAAAAAGGGGAAGCTTGTAACTTCTACGATATTTACAAAATTCAATGGAATTTATCCATTGCCATGTCTTCACCGTATAGAAAGCCTGGTTGGCCATTGGGATACCGTTGATTTGCCCCTTTTTGAAATGAACAGTATCCCCCTTCCCTTTTTTTCTTTATTTTTTGGCAATTCAGAAATAATATATTGTACTTTGTTTATAGTACTATTCTCTATTGAACGCGGGATAACTATATTAAAGGGGTAGTTTAAATTTGCTAGGACAATCACAACATATCAAATTAGATCTGAAATATTTTCTAACGTCATCAAAATTGGATTAAGTAAATATAATAATTTAACCTCATATTCGCTAAATTTGTTTCAAAAATATATGGGAGAGACAGAAATTTATGTAATTAATCCAACCACTTAGAATGGAAGTTATCACTGTTAAGAACCAGTAAGGCAGACATAGAATAGCATTCCAACCAAACATTAGTCTTCCATCTCTAATAATCAAAATCAATCCTAATAATTATAGCCGTAATTAAATATTTTAATAAAGAAACTATCCTTTATTGATTTTATATATTCTCAAGCACATGTGCTCTTTTTTTTTTAAATACGTTTTGAGATTTTACAACATTGTAAAAGATTTTTATAATTTGAAATATTAATTTAAAACGTTGTACGAACTTTTTATATACATAAGGATCTCTCTTTCTCCCTCTCTCTCTCTATATATATATTAACAAACAATTATATTGCATAAAAACTTTATATGTTAATCAATATCATGCAAATGTCCAATATCTTTTTTTTGAATTTTTTGTTATAAAATTTTGTTAAAAATGTGCCCAACTGGATCTAGCTATGGCACCCGATTTGTTATGCCGTGTAATATGTGTTTATTTTCATTATTAATAGATGTTGTATATATCAACCAAGATATATTTTCAATTGAAGCAATTGGTCTTATGCAAGTTCAATTAAGTAGGATTTGTAACATTTATTAAATTGAAGGCATTGAACAAGTACATATCTGCATTGCCCATTTCCCCTGAATTATCCACCACAACCTGCTTCCTTATCTTCGTAGAGATGCCGCGTTTTCGTAGAATTCGTTCCATTCGAAATAACGCGGTGAGTGGAAAGAAAGAAGAAAGTTCTTGGATGTTTTCTTTTTCTATTAAGAGTGATATGAGCTCAACTGGGAGTGACGCTTGGGTGGGGAAGAAGAACATAGCACATAAACACAGTGTGGGTGTCTGTCAATTGTCATGGCTAACTTGGAGCAGTTGTTTCAGCTTGCAAAAAAAATGATGTCGAAGGAGTCAAGCCATTAAATTCAAAGTATCCGAATTTACCGGATGAGATTATTAAAGCATGCCAACGCTCGGAGAATCCTTTGCTCATCACCGCCTGCTTGCCCGGAAGCCTTGAAGCAGCCAAAGAAATTGCTAGGCTGTGGCCTCAACTTGCCAGTATTAAAAATCAGCGAGGTGAAATAACCATGCACATACTTTCTACGAATGGGGATGCGGAGATGGTTCGGATTTTCGGAGAGATTAATCGTGAACTTTGCCTTGAAGTAGACAGCTCTTTAATGATACCACTACACAGCAGTTTTGGAAGGTAATTCTGATGTTATTAGGGCTTTAGTTTCTACATGCCCGGAATCTCTTGACAAGCTGACTCCAAATGGAGAGACGGCCCTTCACCTTGCTGTGAAGAAGTCCCGATCTGACGCCTTTCATGCCTTGGTGGATGAGGCTAAGTGTCACAGAAAAGAGCAACTCTTCACTTGGAAAGACAAGGAGGGCAATACAGTATTGCACCTCGCCACACTTAACAAATTAAAGCAGGTAAGCCCTCTGCCTCTTGCAAACACAGTTTTTGAATTTTCACTGCCAAAACACAACGGATGCCTTGACAATCCTCTTGCGTTCATTGCAGATAGTGGAGCTACTCATCCGTGAGAATTTCAATAGGCGCATAATGATCCGAATCAATACCGTGAATAAGCAGGGACAAACAGCCTTACAGTTATGCAATGCTAATTCTCAGGATTCTGTTTTCAAGGAAATAGGCTGGATCATTCAACGAGCTATTGCTCAGCAACCTCCGCAGCTCCCTGCTGCGGGGAGTGCCAATACCAGATGGAACAAAACGTGTTATTGATGGTAGTAGTAACGATTGCTGCAGCATTTTTCACGGTAACTTGCAATCTGCCAGATTCCTTTCTCGAAGAGGATACTCTTGCTGGTAAAATTTTTTTGCTAAATTATTATTGTTATTTTGGTAGTGTTTACAATTTTTTTTCCTTAAAAAAAGATTATCTTCCAGTTAAATCATTGCATGTTGATGAGGATGACATACTCAGTAAGTTGCCAACCGTTGTCTACATCATGATTTTCAACTCTGCTGGGTTATTGACTGCCATGTTTGCCATTGTATTGCTCGTATGGCCATTACATTTCAGAACATTTGTGCTCTTTCTTGTAATCTGCACGATCATTGTTTATATTCTCTTAATGGACGAGATCATGCCTAAATTCTATGTGAACGTTGGGAAATCAAGCATCTCGAGCAATGGTTTGGTGTGGTCATTAGTGCTAGCCCTCAATTTGTTCGGAATATCTGTACTAACTATGGGGAAATTCACTTTGTCCTTTTGGCGCTTCATTATCGATTTGTGGACGAATAGAACCAATCGCAGGGGCAACCATCTTGAAGATCTTCACGAAATCACTGCCACATAGTTATCGAGAGGCTTGAAGCATTGCCGACTACCTGGTTAATTTAGCCCTTAATTGCTTGTCAGACTTTCACCTGAAATGTCAAAAGATGCTTTTTGTGATGCCAAGGGTCTCCCTTGTAATTGCTTTTACTAGTTGATGTTGTTTCAGGTTCTTTTTATTTCTCCACCGTAATAGGCTTTTGGAAATTTGCAAGGGTTAATTTGGCGAACTGCTACTTCATTTGTGATGCCACGAGAAGCTTTAAATATGTCTTCTAACAAAAGGAAGTTAGCTTCTTATGTCATCGCAAATACTGATGATCTCTTTCCAAATAATCCTTGTTAGTTTACCTACAAAAGACAAAATCACTGTTAAGATTTAAATCTGTTTCAAGACACTGGCTCTCTCTCATTTCCAGTCCTCATTTCTCTCTCCACCTTTACCCGAACAAGCATTTAGTCTCAGGGCTCATCTTGCACAGTAGTTCTTTTCTCATTATTCCAGAGCAAGGTTTTGTAGCTCTTACGGACAAGCCAATTCTTGCGCCCTTTAAATGCCTTAATGTTTTGAAGTATTGTTCAGGTATACGAATTGAGCAATCTTTTCATGGGTTTCTATTTCGTTCCAGCTTTGACTATAGCAACCAGTATTTCATTTATATACAATCCTATGACGATGCAATGTGCTAGACTTCCTGTACATAGTGGCCAAATTGTATGTGAAAGCTAATTATGTTTAAAACAAGAACAAAAGAGATCCTCAAGTGTAATGATGTTAGTTTAGTTTATGATTCTGTACAGTCACCCCACGACAAATCTGTATGTGTTGATTGTTTTCAACCATCAGTTCCTGTAGAAGAAGCTTAACTAGGTTATGAAATTGAAATATACTTGGAGGCTCTCTGGCTGATGAAACAAAATTAGCCTGAGGGGTTAATTATATATATCAGGCCATCAAGCTAAAGCTCAAAAAGACTCTTGTTCTCTGTCAGGGATTTGCCAACTCTCACAGCTGAACCCAAATGCATAGCTTGTCGATTAACATAAATTGGTTACATGATTGGTCACTTTTTTGGCTCTGGCAGGACCCAAAAACTCTCTTTCACTTGTCTTGCTGGAATTAACTCTAATTCTGATCGTTGATGTTATATGGAATTACCGGCTCGGTGGCTACAATGTTTAAATTTGTATCCAGGTGAATTTAAATATTAATAAACTGAAGTAAAACTACAAGTGAATCCTCTGTAAAAGCTTTATTGATAACCATGCCTGCTGGCATGACAGTTTTTCAGACTGTGTTCATATTTTAAACTGACAATTTATTAATACAGCAGTGTCATACATTAAACACAATACACATCTTAATAATAAAAATAGGAACTTAATTATCTGCTTACACCACATCCAGTCCACTGATCGATGCAAATCAGTAGGTCATAATGAGCTTAATTATTGCAATAACGTGTTGCATGCCAAAGAAAATATGTCAAGTTATCTTCCAGGAATCTTGATATGTTGAGTAGAATGAGCTCAAGTGAGGCTTTGTAGGGCCAGATATTATGCACATGTAAGCACCGAGCATTGAAAATGCAGATAGCAGAAGCAATGGCCTGAGCGGAAGCTTATTCAAAAGAATCATCATCAACGATATGGATAAGAAAAAGGCAACGGAATTGAAGGCAGTGACTAGTCGGATATAAAATGGATGTTGCTTGACAATCTGGCAGATGGGGTTTAGGCTAGAGAATTTTTTGTATCCTTCTTCTGATTTGCATCCCATGATCTTTAATGCAATGAGCAAGTTTATAGCTGACAGCAACGTGGTGATCAATAACGGAAAAAGAAAATTACTCCGAGTTTCATTTTCTGTTTTCAAATTGGGCCAGATGTTCTTCAAATGGGATGACTTGTTCCACGATTGAGATTCCTTCTTAGCTTCATCATGAACCCTCCAAGCTCCACTCTCTAGCTGAGCCATCTTCATTTCCATATCTGTCTTCCCAGATTGCGCCGACACAGAAGACATGTCCAAAGCTTTCCAGTCACCATCCTTGTCCATGGAGCAATCGGACAGATTACATTTAAAAGTCTGCATAGCTTAGCAAGCATAAAATCAGATAAGTCATACAATACTGCTAACAAGAGAGATCAAGTGAAAACTAACCTCGTCAAGCAGTATATTGGAGGCTTTGAAATCTCTGTGAATAACTTGCTTCTCTGAAATATGTAAAAAGGCCAGGCCTTGACAATTTTTCGTGACAATTTCAAGTCGTTCAGCTCGAGGTGATTGTTGAATAGAGGCAGGACATTCTGCACACCCAAGCAAGAAGACAGTCGGTGCAAATCTTTTATAATTTATTTTCTTTTTTTAATTTTCTGAGGTTCTTACCTCCAAAATGAACATTTTCCAAGCATTTCTTTTGCATGAGCCATTTATTCTTCCAGCAATATCCTTTGTCTCCCATTTGGCATAAATTCGTAGACCAATATCCCGAAGGTTTCACTTGGTTTGGATGAAAACTTTCCTCTAAAGAGTCTGACTGCACAGACAAAAAGTTAGAAAAATAGAGTTTATCAGAGCAACTATCCCATTGTAACATTAACAGGGTTTGCCGAGTGTGGCTCTGAAATCAATGTACACACGGTATTCATGGGTCCGTACATTTAGAGACTCGAACTCTTTTTCTTCGATTTTAGCTCCCCCCCTCCCCCCCGGCGTTACTCGTCCATGTCAGTTGGTATGAAAATATTATTGAAGTAGAAAACTCTCAAGTTTAGATTAGAAATTACCATCAGAAAGGATTAACGCAACGGCCTTAAATTATCTCAAAATGAATTATATTTGAGTGAGAAATTACTTAAACTACCATTGATTGTCTCTCTTATATATATTGTTTGAAAAGACTTCTCATGAGCTTAACTTTATTAACATGATATCATCTCGTTTGATCCATAACTATTGACGTGAATGATTGATACACATGAGCTTAACCCTTAATTTGGACTAAGTAACTGATTAAGCTTGTACCTTGCCATCATCATCTCTAAGACTTGGCATCTTGAGAGAGGCTACCAGTTGAGCCAACATAACATCATAATCATCAGGAAGAGGAACGTGACTGCAGACAGAAAAAGAAGGAACAGAACTGCCCATAAATGACCCTTTTTCCCCAGAAAATAAATCAGAATTTGCCATTCCCGGAGAAGCAATTATTTCATCATCCACCATAGCTGTTGTCGTAGTCTCTGCCTTGTTCGTAGCCTCACGATAAATGACCGCCACTGCGAAACTGCTTTAGAATCGGATTATTGTTTTTCAAAACCAACAGTCTAGCTATGGAGGTTAGAAAAATTATTTTAGGAAGAAATAAAAGGTTAGGTGATTGTTTTTGACCAAATCATTTCTGTGTTTTGACTAGTTCAAAGGAGGAGGCAACCGGGAACACACGGAAAGGTTTGACGGAGCTTTACAGAGACTCGGCCATTCCTTCCCGTACTCTAGTCAACTACTAGGAAAGGCATTTTCGGTGAAGTTTAATTTCGTTGCGTTTGTATGCTGCCGATGACTCACATGGGATGCTTCCTAATCCTAAATTTTCCAAGGGGCCAGGGGTCCATGACTTTTGTCGAACATGAGAAATTCAAAGTGAGGTACTCTGTTTTACATTGCTAGAGTTATGGGTTTTCGTCACTTCACTCCTAGTTGTTTGTGACAAAACCTAAGAGACCAGAAGTTTTGAAGATATTCAACTCATATCCTCCGTAATTGTAATTTGTGTCTCTTAAGTCCTTTGACCAGAACTGCAAGATCATCTAGAAGAATTATTTGAGGAAGAAATAAAAGCGTTTGTGATTATTTTTGACATCAAAATCGCAAGAACATTTCTGCGTGTTTTGATTAGTTCAAAATGAAAGAGGCAACCGGGAAATTCCACATGGAAAATGTCGGCAAATAAAAAAATAATCACAACATGTAAAGCCAAGTCTTCCACACTAAAGTCAATTACAAGGAAAAAAAATATGATTTCAACTGGGCATTTTCGTGGAGTTCACTTGCATACGTATATTCTACAAGCCAGTGAATCCAACAATGGGCAAGATGCTGATGAATGACAATTCTATTTGGTATTACGGTTTGGCAGTTCACGAAACAGAAACTTTATTGGGTTTGCTGATAGAAGAAACTAGACTTCTGAATAATGGTAAATCATATTGAAAGTCTAAATGAATAATACTAGGATTTTGAACCTCTTTTATAGAGTTTAAATATAGTGAATTTACTAAAATAGGTAAATTTAAAATATAATATGATAATTAAATTCTCCTACTTAAAAAAAGAAAAGGAAAACAAACGGCATTTAAATCTGAGTTCTAAAAAAAAGATAAAAATTTTAGAAAAATTATGAAAAATAGAGAAAAATCTTAAAATTAGAAAAATGATTAGGAAAGAAATGAAATTTCCAAATTGACCATGAGCTATTTTGGGTTTTGTTCTTCTCATTGTAAGCTTCGAAACAATATATTATAAGCTAAAAACGAGCACCTGTAGCCTAAGTTATGACCTTCAAAATATGCACTTCTCGCGATACATAAAACCCTACATCAATAGTTTTAGCTTTTAAACTATAGTACTAATATTTTTGGTATACAATAGTTGTTATACTTTGAAAGCTAAGTTAATTTTATCATACAATTATATGATAAAAAATCTAAAATGTCTTTACTATTTTTATTAAAATAACTATTTAAAAATTATATTTACCACGCATTTACAATATTTATTTCGTAGCTCCAATTTTTTTACAACAACTGTAACTTTTAAACCATGATACTTCAGTACCAATAAGGGCTATAACTTTAAAATTATAGCTTTTCATCACTTCACTCCTTGTTGATTGTTAAAAAACCTGAGAAACATATTCAACATAAGACCTCTCTAATAATAATTTGTTTGTATTAAGTCCTTGGCCAAGTTTGACGATTTGATTTGAGATTTTGAGATCGTGATGGTTTAATCGAATGTTTACCGTATTGGTGTATTTGCGTATTGATCCCCATGTTCACATTAGATTAGTTTGTTAATTATGTACTGATTTGGTAGTAGCTAGTTTGTTGATTGAAATAAAATAAATTTCATTAAAAAGAAGAAGAAGAAAGAGAATAAAGAAAAACGTAGTCCTAAGTGACATAAAATGCAATCAATGAGAACTCGAACTAGACATTTTTTAAACCTGTGTTCTTCTTGTCTCTTTCAGCAAAATCGTAGAAGATGTGCAAAGAACAACAAATCATAAAACCGTAGGTGATTATTTTTTACATCAAAATCGCAAGATCATTTCTTCGCGTTTTGATTAGTTCAAAAGGAGGAGGCAACCATGAAATTCCACATGGAAAAAGTCGGCAAAAAATAAATAAACAAATAAATAATCACAATATGTAAAGACAAGTCTTCCCAGACTAAAGTCAATTACAAGGAAAAAATATGATTTCAACTAGGCATTTTCGTGGAGTTTACTTGCATGTGTATATTCTATAAAACCAGATATTTAACGATGGGAAATTTGATGAATTATAGTTTTATTTGGTATTAAGGTTGGATAGTTGTAATTTTTAAATTATAATATTAAAATATTTAATAAACACTAACAGTTATACTTTGAAAGATAAGTTAATTTTATCACACACTTATTTGATAAAAAAAATCTAAAATGTCTTTATTATTTTTGTTAAAATTATTATTTAAAGTTTATATTTACCATGCACTCACAATATTTATTTCATAACTCCAATTTTTCTTTCCACAACAACTCTAATTTTTAAGCAACACTACTTCAATACCAAACTAAGCCATAACTTTAAAGTAATGGCTTTTCATCTCTTTACTCCTTGTTGCTTGTTAAAAAAAACCTGAGAAACCAAGAGTTTTAAAAATATTCAACATAAAACCTCTGTAATTGTAATTTATTTCTATTAAGTCCTTGACCAAATTTGACCATTTGATTTAATACTTTGAAATCATAACCGTTTAATAGAATGTTTACTGTATTGGTGTATTTAGATATTGATCCCCATTTTCACCATAGATTACTTTGTTAACAATGCACTGATTTTGTAGTAGCTAGTTTGTGATTGAAATAAAATAAATTTCATTTAAAAATAAAAATTTAAAAAAAGAAAGAAAGAAAAACGTAGTCCTAAGTGGTATAAAATGCAATCAATGAGAACTTAAACTGGACATTTTTTAAAACGCTGTTCTTTATCTCTCTCAACAAACAACAAGGACTTAACTGATAAAACTCTGAAATAGTTTCCATAGGAAATGTAATGTAAACCAAACTCCAGTCAACATGAGAAGGCTAGGATTTGTCATGACTTTTCTTCTATCAATTTCATCATATTCAACATTGTATTAAACGCGTTAAGCCACGAAAATCTTCAATTTCCCCCACCCCCCCTTAAAACTATTTTTTAACATTAGTGAATTATTTACCATTTTCAAAAATACTTGCAAACATCTTCTAAGGACAAGGACATCTTCTATATAATCATATCATCGAATTTAAAAAGTTTTTTCATCCTAGAGTGGAATGAATCCTGAAAATAGAAAATAAAAAAAGGGGTAAAAAGAAGCCCAAATTAAATATCAAGAAACAAAAGCTCTGAACTCTAAAAAACAAGAATAAACACAGCTGGGGGTATCATGTGTAACTTGGTTGATGAGATGTTTGAGGAAGCATTGAGAAAAGATGATCATGTTGATGAAATTAAGTTAGTACACTCCAAAATCCCAAAATTATCAGGTGACATTATCAGGGCATCATCATCTTCAGAGAATAATCCTTTACTCACGGCCTGTGAACGCGGAAACTACCAATTTGCTAAAGAGATTGCAAGCCTGTGGCCTGAACTTACCCTTGTAAAAAATCAGCATGGTCAAACAGCTATGCATATAGTTTCCGAGAGAGGAGATGTCGAGATGGTTCGGTTCGTGGGCGAACAAAATCCTGAATCTTGCCTTGTAGAGGACAATTCATCTATGATACCTCTACATAGAGCAGCCATGGTTGGGCAATCCGTTGATGTGATAAGGGCATTAGTCTCTATATGCCCAGAATCTCTTGAAAAGTTGACTTCCAATCAAGATACAGCTCTTCACCTGGCGGTGAAGAATTCTCATTTGGAAGCTTTTAAAGTCTTGGTGAATGAGACTAAGATTCACAACAAAGAGCATATGTTCAATTGGAAAAATGAAGACGGCAACACCGTATTGCTCCTAGCTATCTTTAACAAATCCATTGAAGTAAGCTCTCTTTAGAACTCTCTCTTTCTCTATGAGACTACGCATCCACACAAATTAAGACACGCACAGTTTATAAGGTTTGGATGGGGATGAGAAACCTCACCCCTTAAGCTTGACCGTGCATTCATGGTCATCCAAGTTGCGCCAAAGGGATGCACAAAGTTTAATTAACAATGATATTCAGACAGAAAATTTTGACAAGATGCTAATGAAAACAAGGTACAATCAATGTTGGTTTACTCACTTATTTAAAAATAAGTTAAGCCGATATCAATTGTACTTTGTTTCTGTCAGCACTCTGTCTATTTATCATTTTTTCAATTTAACATATGCACGCGTGCGTGTATATATGGACATGATTTTGGTGCAGATTGTGAAGACGTTGGTTCTTGAGAGTTCAAAGAGTAGTTCCATAATGATACGAGTCAACACTATGAACAAGCAGGGACAAACAGCCGTAGAGGTATGCAAAGCCAATTCTGAAGATAGTGTTTTCAAAGAAATCAGCTTGATCCTTCAAGCAGTTTCCGCTCGTTTTCCGGCACAACAATCTCCACAGATCGCCGTCAGGACTACGAATATTTTCAGCTGGAATAATCTCAGGCGGTGGCCCATGGAGACAAGAAACGCGTTATTGATGATCGTCGGAACTATTGCTGCTGTGTTTTTCACAGTAACTTGTAATTTGCCTGCTCCCTTTCTCAAAGAATATTATCTTGCAGGTAAAAGTTTAGATTCAACTGCCAAGTAGTTATCTAGCTTTGCGAATTTGGTTCATTGGGAGTAATTAGTATGAAGCAACTTCAAACATGAGGATGCCAAAATCAAATATTTGTAAAAGTAATGGGAAATTAAAAGTCAAATTTTGAAGATTTGAGCTAAATCTCTGTATCTATCTATGTTTGCTTACAATTTTATTGCAATTATGGTACATATTTTATTGCAGGTAAAACATTGGATGTCAAGGATGTCATATCCGGTGGATTGCCATCCATTTTCTACCTAATAGTTTTCAACTCCGCTGGGTTCATGACAACTATGGCTGCGATCGTGGTACTCGGATGGCCGCTACATTTGAGAACGATTATGCTCTTTCTTGTGACCTGCGTATGCATTGTTTATGTTATTATAGTGGACGAGCTCATGCCTAAATTCTTTGTAAGACTTGGGAAATCGGGCATTTCTAGCACTGCTCTGATGTGGTCATTAGTCCTGGCCCTAATATTTTTCGGAATCGCTGTACTGAGTTTGCGGAAATTCACTCCGTCTCTTTGCCGGTTCATCCATTGGCTATGGGCCAAACGAACCACTTACAGAAGCAACACTCGTCATCAAGCTTTGAATGCATGATATATAAAAACTTAATCAATTTGATCGTTCGCATTGAAGAGAATTTATTCTTTCCGCAATCATGTAATTGCTGTAGAGGGGCTAGGGTGGGATACTTCCATCATTCTGTGTAACCACATCCCACTTCAAGGACAATTTATAATAAAGTTCTCGTAGTTTCTTTATTAAAAAAAAAAATCAAACAAACTAATTGTAATGTCCAATTTCCATATTGTAAATTATGAGAATTTGCCCTCCCTTATGATTTATTTAATTATTTCCTTTTTATTAGGTTTGGTGGGAAAATTTAGAAAATATGTATTTTCCTAAATTAGTAGGGTTTCCTAAGAACATATGTATATTACACTTTTCTTTTCTATAACCCTAAAAGAATCCATAAGGTATTTTCTTTATCTTCTCTCCACTCCTTGCCCTTCTTGTGCAAACCCTAGGATTTGAACTACTGCGTAAGAGAAAAAGCCTTAACCATTGGTACGTATTGCACATACCCCATTTCTATTTTCTATTTAGGGTTTATTTCACATGGTATTAGAATTATTACATTTTGCATGTTCTAGGACGTGATTGTATTGTGTATAGTACTTTAATGGATTTTTTGGCCATGATAGTCAACCTTAGATGCAATAAACCACACTGAACAATTCTGGACAATAACCCTTAATAAAACATATACTTTATAAATGGTTTTTGAGAAAAGACTTACTTTTCTGGAAACTAGACATGTAGGTCTTACGGGATGAATTTTGTTTCATCAGATTTGTATTTGTTTTCAATTTTATATGCATTTTCGAAACAAACACTACTGCACTGGAAAACTACAATTTTAACAGAATGACTGTCTTCATAAAATTATTTGGGGTATCAAATGAATTCAAAAAATTCCGGAATTTTAAACAGAGGTTACTATGTGTGTCTAGTATTTTCAGTTTTAATTTCGTAATTTTTTTATTAACGTATGACTTTATAAAAATCTTGGAACCCATACTGTTCAGTTAAGGCTCTGCAAGACAGTTTTGAATTTATTAAGAAATAAATAGTTTTGAGAATGTTTTTGATATCGGATCTCCTTGCAAAATTTTCTGTGAGATGCCCATGGATGTTCAGATTGGTTCTGTAAAATATTGTGTCTTTCTAATTTCTAGATTAAGATTTAAAATTCAAAGAAACAAACTTGTACGGGTATGAATTAGAAAAAAATAAGAGGTTGGAATAAGTTGTTAACAAAATTTTCTTATAATTGTTAAGGTGTTTGAGGCTGTTAGAGACCTAGAGGAGGTTAGATCATTGTTTTTGTTAAGGTAAATACCTTCATTCCTAATATACTAGATAAGTAAAATTATTTTGATATTATTATAAATACTTGTGTTTTTATAGTTCTTTGAAAATCAATTGTTTTTCATACAAAATTAGTTTGCGCAGATGTTTTCAAATCTGAAATTTCATACAAAATTAGTTTGCATAGATGTTTTCAAATCTGAAAATTATGTTATTCTTATGGTTTCAGTAAAATATTATAAATGCTTTTAAATATATAATTTATTTGATTACATGATTACCTTGTTATGTTTTGTTTATAAGATAACTTGCAAGCCTAGATTATTATTATGAACATTTATAAATTTAATACGAATGTTTTGTGCCTATGTATAATTTAAATTATTTATAATTGTATGGGGACCACCTCTTGAGACTATATGTGGGCCATCTCTCGAGGGCCAAAGTGCCACATACAGTGCAAAGTGCCACTTACAAGTCATTACATATGAAAAATTAATTTGAATGTTTTGGCTTATTGTCCATAGTTACTCTGATTCTGATTTTGATCGTATAATACGATACATATCTGTTCTGAACTAGTATTGGTTTTCTGTTCTAAGTGTGCACATGATATTCTGATTCTAATATGTTTTTAGCCAGGTCATCGGGTGTATAGGTGACGATACTATGTGACATGAGCTAACATTGTTTTTTTTTTCTATGCATATGTACTATATGATCTGTTTTATGAATTATGAGTTTTTGATATTTTAAATTATTTAGCAAATTTTTGTCTTTCTGTTATAATATATCTGTTTTGATAAAAAAGAGGCTTGTAATATATATATTTTTGGTATTGTTAAGCATAGTATGTTGGGAATGGTCTTACT
Organism: Luvunga scandens; assembly: GCA_030449905.1. Classification (NCBI taxonomy): domain Eukaryota; kingdom Viridiplantae; phylum Streptophyta; class Magnoliopsida; order Sapindales; family Rutaceae; genus Luvunga; species Luvunga scandens. The sequence continues at coordinate 4,325,048 of JASUUG010000711.1, forward strand.
TACCGAGTTGACGGCCCACCCCTCATCATTACTTTTTACAGATTAGGTATCTTGTTGAGAGTTGTTCTTATAATTCGAGTTAGAGATTCTTTTCTTTTCCTAATTATGAGAGAAAATTAGACTTATGTTCCTTTTAAATTGATTTGTTTATAAACTTGTAATTAAGAAGTTTTTTTAGACTTTTGTTATGCCTGTCTTTGAGAGAAACATTTTTTTTAGAGTTGGACACATGAATTTATGGATTTATTGATTAAAATATTTGAGGTATTTCAGTTTGAGATTTTTGGTATAAAAATTTTGATTAGTTAGTAATCTCCTTTATTGTGTGCTCCGTACGTGTTGGATTTGGGGTGTTACACTAATAGCTTACTTGATCAATCAATTAAATCCTTCATTGTTTTACTTTTTGTCACTAGGTTCCTTATTCATGTTTAATCATTATGTTGTTAACATATATAAGGTTAATTTGGCTATGTTACTGTCAAATTGCTCATAAAAATGTGTTTTAGTTTTATAATCATCAACTAAAGTTTGAATAGTCTCATGCCTATCATTAGATTGAGACTCTTGCTCGCTTTGGATGACATTAGCTCCTCAACATTAATTGAGCTTATTGCAACATAAATATCAAGTATGATTGATCTATGAAGTTAAGAAAACTATTGTTTTCTTCTGCTGAGAGAAAGACATAAGGTTTTGGTTTGTTTATCAGTTGAAGATTATTTTTTGAGGATTATATGTAAACAAGCATTCCCTTTGTTTGATGATTGTTGCGTGATTAAATCTCTAATTTCATATGGCTTCCTATCGTTGTTCGAATTTTCTATTAGCTTGATAGGAATTTGGAATTCATTGTGTAAAGTAAGTTTCAAAGTAATCTTGATGTTGTAGATGTTGTTAGCAAGGTCAATGAGTTATTGGTGCATGTAATGCATTCATTTCGCTTGTTGGAGATAATACCCAATGAATGAATGTTATTTGTATAAGGTTCAGAATTAAAAGCCCTGCTTTAAATAATTTTGTGTTTAATATTTTTGGTGCTATGAGTTCCTTAGCTTGATCAAGATGCAGAAGATGCCTCAAAATAAGGAGTCATGACTTGGGCATAGGCAATGGTATTAAAGAAAAATCAACTTAATGCACTAGATTGCAGCTGTACCTTATCTGTTTCGCTTAACAAGATTAGTCATCTTTTCTGTTTTGCATTTATTTCTTAAGAATTAAGATTTGACTACTAGCTTTAAAATATAAATACACTATTCATATTTAATAAAATTAGGTAGGGGTTTACTTGCCTCCCTGTCATTTAGGATAAATTATATATGTAACACCGTAGGCGAATCTCACATCTTGCAAAGCATGGGAAAGATGTTGGGTTTATAAAGAGGTGATTCATACCTTAATTGGCAAAACACATTTTAGGGTATATAGGCACGCTAGAAACAAAACCGTGGAGGTCTTGTTAAGGCCCAAAGCGGACAATATCTTGCTAGGTTTATGTTGGGTCATGACAAATGGTATCAAAGCGGCTCCGTGTGTCTTTTTGAGCGATGGTGGGTCAAACCTTAGCAAGGTCACTAAGTCCCTAAAGGGGGCAATGGTGGGGCAAACCTTAACAAGGACGCTAAGTCCCTAAAGGGGGTATATGTAACACCTTAGGCAAATCCCATTTCAACAAAGTACAAGAGAGATGTTGGCTTTATAAGGATGTGATCTACTTTGTAATTGGCAAGGCATATTTTGGGGTGTATGGGCACCCCAGAAACAAAACAATTTATGTAACACCCTAAGCGAAACCTACACGATAAAGCATAATAGAGATGTTAGGGTTATAAGGGGTGACCCACACCTTAATTGGCAAGACGGTTTTTAGGGTGTATGGGTGCCTTAGAAACAAAACTGTGTGAACTTTGTTAAGATTCAAAGCGGATAATATATTGCCATGTCTGGGTTAGGTCATAACAAACGATATCAGAACAGCTCCCTCCGCATATTCTCTTAAGTGATGGTGGAGCAAATCTCAGTGAAAACCCTAAGTCCCTAAAAGGGGTGTATTAACACCCTAAGTTGTTCGTATTAACTCAACATTCCCATTGAATTAATTGTATTCCCTAATATTTAATAAAAAGAAGAAGAAGAAGAAAGAATTAGATAAGATGACAATAAAAATAATTACAAGTCCTTAGTTTACTTAGAAATTTATCATAAAATAATACGGGTCTGAATTATACTTTATTTTGTCACCATCTCATTTCTCATATGTCCATTTTCATGGTTGGGGTGGGATCCATCTGGATTGGCAAATCTAGAGCCGTAGACCAGAAATAACTAGCTCAGAACACCTTTTCAAGGATTACGCCAATTCCAATTTTAATGAAACTAAAACATAGGAAAATAAAAATTTCCAAAGCATAATGTCAGCCAATTCAGATTCTCTATTACAGTTAGAGATTACAAATAGGGGTCTTGCTATATTACATTAGCTGTAGTATACAACAACCTAAAAGTTAACTTTTTATGCTTCTAAGTTGTTGCTACTGAAACAATTTTAAGGGTTGCGAATAACTAATTTCGTATAAGTGAAATCATCCGTATGGACAAATCTAGAATTATCGGACCACGAGGCAGCCCATGACTTAGCAAACCCAAAAACTAGCCCAAGTTACAAACGTAATAAAACAAATCCGTGGGCCTGTCTTTTTCTTTTAAAACACGTGAACAATTAAAGAGTGATCTCTGCCTGAGAATTTCGAAAAAAAATAAAAATAAAAATAAAAATAAAACGATATTTGAGTGGTGGTTGGAGTTTGTAAAGAGTGAAGATAGAAACCGTAGAGTGTTGGGGAGTGAGGTTTTTGGGCTTTGGGTTTCAATTTTCATTTTAGAAACAAGTGCATACCTATTTGTTGTTTCTGCTGCTCTGCGTGGCTCTACGAACTCTTTAACCATCCAATGAAAGTCCAACATGGGCCTAGGGTAACGCCATTCTTATTTTTCATTTTTTATTTTTCATTTACTCTCGGTTACTTTTTTTTTTTTATGAAAGTTTCACTGTCTCAGTTACTTTTACTCTGCCTTGTTTTTTTTTCGCCCTTATGTTTTTATTTTGGAAAATGCTACTTGCCCCGGGTCAAACCTCGGGTCAAGCCCCGAAACGGCAGATGCAAAACATCGTTTCGGCTATAATTTTGTTTGTTTTGCTTTGTCATGAAACGATATCGTTTCATGACTTTTGCTTCGTTCTCTTCTCCAGTTCTTCTTTGCTTCTATTTTCATGACAAACATTCGCAATACTCTCCAACTGAATTTCAAAACACTTGCAAATGCCGTTGTTTTCGGATAAAAAAATTACAGAAAAAGATGTTGCATGTGAAATCGGACTCGACTCCAATGTGATGAACCTCGACCCATACTCACGGCGATCTCCAAGACGGCACCTGTATCTTCGTTCTCTTCATTTGAAACCACAAACCACGATCTCTTCCTGTCTTTGTTCTCTTCATTTCAAAGGGCAGACGACGATCTCTTTTTGTTTTCATTCTTTTCATTTCAACAAAAACCCAACTGTAGAAAATCAACATTGTTTGTAGAAGCTTGATATTTGGCCTTGTTCGTGACACAGCAAAGAGTCTTGGTGAAACCTTTGGGTTGGAACCGATGAAAATAGAAGCAAAAAGAAAAATTGAAGAAGATGAAACAACGTCGTTTCATGACAAAAAAAACAAAAAAAAATAAATGAAACGACGCAGGCGCCTGTCGTTTCGGGGTTTGACCCGGGGCAAACATCAGCACTCTTTTATTTTAAATTTATGATATAATGTTTGACCTCTTAGTCTATTATTCAAAGTTGACAAATATGAAGTGCTCAAAAATTGAGGCCATTACAAGTAATGTAGATCTCTTAACAGAAATTCTAATCCGCCTACCCTTAAAATCTATTATCAAATTCAAATGCGTATGCAAACGCTGGCAAGCTCTAATTTCCAGCCAAGGCTTCTCCCGCAGTCTTTACCCTGACACCCACATTGTCTCCGGTCTTATCACACGCAGAAGTTCTCTTTTCATCAACACAGATTACGAATTTGTTCCTCTTATAAACCAATTAACTAGCGCTCCCATTAGGCCCCACGCTTTTGTGAACCTATCCCCCGAGGGATGCAATCTTGTAAATCTTTTGTTCAAGGTCTGGCCCTTATAGGAATTTACAGTGTGACTATTACAGATACAATCCTACGTCCGACAATTTGCTACAATTCCTCCTCCGGGTGCTAGTTCGCCAATTGCCATCCATAGAGTCGGTTTAGCTTATGATCCTGCCAAATCAACCCATTTTAAAATTGTCTGCATCCTTTCTAATTCATCGGAAGGGACTTCGTAAGATGGCATAAGTTATTATATTTTGGGGTTTACTTATCACAGACAGGCTTTTGGAGGCTCTCTGGTGATCCTTTCGTTTTGCCATATAATTTGCCGCCGATGTCGGAGTACATTGGAACGGTGCTATCCATTGGGTTGATCATTATGGTGATTGCTTTTATTTCAAAGTTGACGAGGATTTGCTCCAAGAAATGCCATTGCCTCTAACTGAAGCTCCTGCTGAAAGGATAGGGAGGGAGGTTGCAAAAGGATTAGGGAGGAACTTTGTCTATTTCGGAGAGTCTCGGGAGCATTTGCATATTATCGTCACCAATGATGGGGGTAGAAAAAAATTTGATGTCTATGAGATGGGAAGAGACTATTAAGGCTGGTTTATCAAGTATCGTGTTAATCCTAACGCAATATTGGCCGCATTTCGAGCAATAGGTGCAAGTTTGGACATATATACCGTACTTGGTATTATTCGAGAAGCAAATGATGAAGATTCATTCGTGGTGCTGCAAATACCTGGTAAGGCTATACGCTATAAAATTAATGACAATACTTTTACCAAGCTCTGTGATTTTGATCCTGGTCATAAAGATACCCAAGCCCCTCAGCTGAAGTTTGAACTCTTTCATGCTTATCACCATACGGAGAACCTTGCCCGCTTTTGGATGACATTGGATCATCAACAATCATTAAGCAAAATGTAGACCTCAGGTATGAATGATGTGTGAAGTTAAATAATGATATATGAACCTTTGCCTTCTTTGTTTATTATTGTCCTCCAATTGGTTCAAAGCTGCAGATCAGGGATGTTGTGCTTCCCCCTATCAAGAAGACGCAAGTAGCTGACAGTGAAGATAATTTTCAACAGGGAGCCCCCTTGTTTGATGCTAGTTGTATGGAATATTGAAATAGCCATGACTCTTCTCTTACTTTAATTAGACATTTCGAACTAGTTGTGTTGAGTACGTTATTGATTCGGCGCGCGCGCGTGTATATAGTTGACATATTAATGACTTATTGCCTCATGTATTGCCACCATTTTGCCTGTTGTAAAAGGTTTTAGATTGGTGCCCTGTCTTAGTATATTAATTACAAGTGTTGGAATTGGGCTTATGTTATCTGATACAAAGACAATGGATTAAGTAAAGAGTTTGAGTTTTTGGAACACCCGGTTTGTAAACATACCCCATTTAAGTGATTTAAAACTTAAAAGTCTCCTTACTTCTTTAGTTCTTTACATGCTCATTGATGAATTATAGTATATGGGCTTTGTTTATAATATTTAAGGTCTGTTTGAGATTAAAGTTGGATAATTTTATATTAAAAATTATAACATTAAAGTGTTCGGTAAATAATAGTTATTGTATCTTAGAAGATATGCTGATATGATTTTTTATTTATATAATAAAAAATTTATTATATTTTTAATAATTTTGTCAAAATTATTATTTAAAATGTATATTTACTATATATTACTAACTTTTGTTTCATAATTATAATATTTTTCACAATAGTTATAGTTTAAAAGTTATAGCATTTCAATTCCAAACACATCCTTAGTGATAAAAGTGGTAGGAGATTACCAATTATATTTTTAGCTTTGTTAATGACTTGCATCATGTTCGTGACTATATTTGGGGAACTCCATCCTTCGTAAGAGGCATGATAGTTGTTAATTAAATATTTTATAATATTGATAATAATTCTTAAGTTTTATATGTCTTTTAAGTAAATGAGTTTTACATTTGTTCAATCTTTTGACAGTGGTCTCAGTTTGCTATTTGTGTGGTGAAGCAAATCATTTGTTCTATAGTTGCTCTCATGCAAAGCGAATATGGGATTGGTGCATGGGACTTTTGGTTTTGGTTTGCCTGGTGCGCGTTCCATACAAAGTTATTTTTTTAATATTCTTTCAAAGAATGCTAAATCTCAGATTTTCAACCTTTGGCTAGCTATGATTCTGTTTATATTTCTAGAAATCTTTTTTTTTAAATCAAGTATTATTCAAATATTTCTAGAAATCTTTTTTTTTAAATCAAGTATTATTCAAATATTTCTAGAAAAACAGGAACAAATTATAATTTTAAAGATAACAATCCAGATGGTTAGAAAAGTATTCCATCAAAACATAAAAATCAAAGCAGCTAAATTTAAAATGTGTGCTAAAGCATTATTTTATTTTATTACAATTCCTTAATATACAACTAATTCGGGAATCTTGCTTTGGTTAAGTTTGAAGACGAAGATTCATGTTATCAAAATTATTTCTAACTGTAGAGTGCATCTACTTAGTGCTGCTAGTCTTTGCCCTGGGTTTGTTCATTACGGTTACGAGAGGAAATTTTTCATTATTGTTTCGCGTGATGGCGTCCGCCATTTCATTGGAGGAGTACAAAGTTCATTACAAAACCATTTTGTTTCTTCGGAATGTGCACCGCACTGCAATGGGACGTTAAAAGATTTTAAGCGTTACAAAGTAAGTCGTTGTCTTTTATTGTAATTTAGAATAAGGGTAAAATCGTAAAGATGACAAAGGGGTTTTATAAGGACTTTTGAGGGGTGTCAAAAGCTCATCTCTAAGTAAAAATTTGCATAAAATGAATGAATGCGGTACAATTTAGATAATTTATTAACTCTGTTTGCTATATCAATATTATGTTTGTTGATAAGGATGACTATTCTACTTCTATTCCAATTATAGTTTGCGGAAGATATAAACTCTCATTGTAATGTGATTTTGACTCTAACCACGCATTGTAAAGCTATCAACTATCGTTTACTCTAATTAATTATTATGAGCAAATTTTGTGGGATTTGATGAGTGACGATAAGAAGAGAGCTGTTGGTGGAATGAGTAAAAAATCTTTCTCCACATATTAGTTAGACACGTCAGTAGATTAATAATTCAATATCGCCCGTATATGTATTTATATTGAAAAACTTGTAGATAAATTAGTAGTTAAATAAAGTGAAAATCCAAGCATTATTGTATTATATAGATTTTTTTTTGGGGAATACAAGTACCACAGCATCTATGCACAAAGGTGAAACTAGGAGTCTAACCATATTGGGCCAAATTTATACCTTAAATTTTCAAGTTCTAAAGAATAATCAATTTTTAACAAACTAGAATCATTAAAATTAAAAATAAAACTAAGACTATTATTCAATGTCAATACCTTGAGAAGAAATAATGCAAACAATTATAAAAACTAAAAAGAAAATTAATAAAGTAGAAATCATCAGGTTCATAATTAAGAAAGAATCCGAATGATCCAATAAGCTATCCAATTAAGGTTCTCTCATCCAGATAGGCTCTTGGAAACTCTCACATGATGAGCATTTTACAATAAATTTTTGTATTAAAATTAGAGTGTTGAGAATAATTCTTAGAGCACAAATATTTATTTATTGTTAAAAAAAGTGCATTAGCCAGTTATTTAAAGTAATGTGGGCTTGTTTGCCCATATGGGCTTAAATCCAAAACCCAAGGCCCAATCATAAATGGAAAGAGCAACAAGAACGGGTGACAGCTCAGCTAAGTGACTCGAAAAATTAATTAAAATAAAAATGCAGAATTTGGGAAGAGAGAAGAAGAAACAGTGGGCGAGTGAGTGAGGTACTTTCATTTGGGACTTAGGGTTTCAATTTTTCAATTTGATGATGGGATTTGTGTTCGTTCTGTGGTAACTGTTTGTGAGTTTAGCTTTTGTTGCTGTGTAGATTTGTGATGGGTAACGTAACTCTATTTTCATTTGAATTTAGGTTAAATTTCCCTTGTTCATGAGATATGGTTCCTTTTTGTTACGTTACTATAATATTGTCTACTTTTCTTGTTATTAGTGTTGCTTCAAGATTCTCAACTACGTCTTGTTCAAAATTCCCAGCTATGTCTTCCTCTGAGGCCGTTGCAAGTAATGATGATCTCTTAACAGAAATTCTTGTTCACTTGCCCATAAAATCTCTTATGAAATTCAAATGTGTATCTAAACACTGGCAGTCTTTAATTTCCAGTCCTTGCTTCTCCCGCCGTCTCTACCCTGACTCCCACCTTGTCTCTGGTCTTATCTTACACCCAACATACGATCGTGTCACTAAGAAAGAATATGATTTTGTTCCTCTTAAGTACACGTCAACAACCGCTCCATTTAGGTCCCTCACTTTTGTGAACCACCGCTCAGGGTTAAGTATTTTGCAATCTTGTAATGGCTTACTCCTTTGTGCGAGCTCCATAAGGAATCGGAATTTACCACGTCACTATTACATTTACAATCCTACATCCCGTGAATTTGTTAAAGTTCCTCCTCTTGGGGATGGAAATTCAAGATTTATCTGTAGAATTGGTTTAGCTTATGATCCTGCCAAATCATCCCACTTTAAAATTGTCTGCATCCGTTCTGATTCATCGGAAGTGATTCAGAATGCTGGCATAAGTTATCAGATGGAGGTTTACTCATCTCAGACAGGCTCTTGGAGGCTCTCTGGTGTGCCTTTCATTCTGCCATATAATTTTCAATACGAAGCTGGAGTGTTTTGGAATGGCGCCATCCATTGGATTAATCACGGTCGAGCTTGCCTGTATTTCAAAGTCGACGAGGAGCAGCTTCAAGAAATGCCAATGCCTCCTCCAACTCGAGATCCTGCTGTCAGGATAGAAGGCTTCATGAGAAGCTTTGTATATTTTGGTGAGTCTCGGGAGCATTTGCATTTTGTTGTCAATGTTGAGAATCGCGGCAAAAGGTTTGATGTCTATGAGATGCAAAGAGACTATTCAGGATATTGTGTTAAGTATCAGGTTGATCTTGATGCCATAATAGCTTCATTTCCAGAGATGAATGTACAGTCGGGTGATTTTCTATTTTTGCGATTATTTGGTCGTTATAAATATTCCATACTTGGGATTATTCGGGAAGCAAACGATGAAGAGTCATATATGGTGCTGCACATACCTGGTAAGCTTATTCGCTACAAGCTTAATGACAAGACTTTTACCAAGATCTGTGATTTTCATCCAGGTCATGAAAATGTTGAAGGCTCTCAACTAGAATTTAAACGGTTACATGCTTATCATTACATGGAGACTCTTGCTCCATTTGGATGACATTGGCTCATTAACATTCGTTGAGCAATGGCAACTGGAATTTTAATTCCAAATATGAATGATCTATTAAGATAAAAGAAAAAAAAAAGGTTTTCTTCTTTTCTCTTTTTTATGAGAGAAGAAAAGGTCCCTTGTTAGATGCTAGCTCTGTGATTAAATGTCTGATTTGAAATGGCTTTATGTACTTGTTAGACTCATCGATTTAGTTTAATTAGACATTTGATTGTGTTGAGTACATTTCAAAGCAATTTTCATTGCATACGTATTGTTAACAAATTAAATGTGTTAATGCTTCATGTAATGCTTTCTGTATGCTTGTTGAAGGCAATGCCAAACAAATGAATGTTGTTTGTGGAAAGTTCAGAATTTAGAGCCCTGTTTTTAACATATATTTTGTGCTTAATATTTTTGATGATGTGAGAGCCTAATGACAACACTTTCACCAAGCTCTGTGTTTTGAATCTTGGTCATGAAGATTCGAATGCCCTCAGTTGAAGTTTGAACTGTTTCATGCTTATCACTATATGGAGATCTTGCCCTCTTTGGATGACATTGGCTCATCAGCAATTATTAGTAGAAATTAGATTTCAAGTAAGAATAATCTATGAAGTTAAATAATGATCTATGAATCTTTGCCTGCTTTGTTTATTAGTGTTCTCAGATCGGTCCAAAGACCCCTTGTCAAGAAGACAATTTTCAACAAGCAGCCCCCTTGTTTGATCTCGGATTTGAAATAGCTCTGTGGGACTCTTCTTTTAATTTAATTAGACATTTGGAATTAATTAATTTAATTGTGTTGAGTACATTATTGATTCAGCACATATATAAAATGTTGACATTTTAAATGACTTGCTGCTTTATGCCCTGCTTTCATTTTGCCTGTTGTAAAAGGTTCAGGTTGAGAGCCCTGTTTTAATATATTGATTACAGTGTCAGAATTGAGCTTTGAACCTTACGAAAAGGCAATGAAATTAAGTGAAATGAATGAATGCATTGCAATTTAGATTACTTGACTCTGTTTGTCTGATGTATCAATATTATACTTGTTATTAAGGCTGATTATTCTACTTCTATTCCGATTATATAGTTTGCGGAAGACATAAGCTATCATTATAATGTGATTTTGACTGTAACCTCGCACTTCTGAAAGCAATAATTTATTCTGATTAATTACTATGCCATATAGGGGCGAAGCCAGAAGTCCAACTGTACGGGATGGGGCGAAATTCAAATTTCAAAATTTCAGATTCTAAAAGAAGGATATCAACTAATAACAAATTAAAATCATTAAAAATAAAGATATTACTAAAACTATTATTCAATGTCAATAGTATGTGGGAAAAAAAAACCAAATTAATAAGGTACATTCCGAATATTCTCTTATTATGTGTTTGATGCTTAATGATGCTTAATGATGCTTATATACCTGTTGTTGTACTCTTCTATTGGCTTTGTTAGATATTTGGAATTTTCAATTCATTATGTAAGGTACATTTCGAAGCAATTTTTAGCAAATTAAATGACTTATTGCTCTATGTAATCCTTTCAGTTTGCTCGTTGAAGGTAACACATGATGGGAGAATACAGGGCAGCAGAAAGCGAATATTTGATCACTTCCAGTCCTGCCATTACAAAGTGCTAGAGGAGGAGGATGACGGCCAAAAAACAGGCTTCGAATAGAATTTGAATCTAATGTCCATAAAAACTTTGTGGCGAAATTTTCACAGGATTGGAACTGATAGATATTGGACAAGAATATATGTATTATTATATCTCAACCAAACCACATACGTCGTTAGAAATGCACACATTGAAAAAAAAATAATTCAAGGACAAAAACAAGGGTTGCTAATGCTATAGCCTTACTTTGTCAATTATTTATTTTTCCCCGGGGAAAAAAAAAAGGGCATCGGTCACTCATCTAACATACTGTGGGCTTGTTCATCCAATACGGGTTGGATTAAATCGAAGGCCCAATATTTAACGGAAATGTTTACCTTGGGAAGAAGTAACGTGAACAATTCTAAATCTAAAAGAATATTGGTGAAGCAGAAACTCTTGTGCATAAGATTTTAAGTAGGATTCGTTTCATTTAGTCTCTTCAAAATTCTCAACAATGTCTTCTGCTGAGGCCATTGCCAATAATGAAGATCTGTTAACAGAAATTCTAGTCCGCTTACCCAAAAGATCTATTATCAAATTCAAATGTGTGTGCAAAGACTGGCAATATCTAATTTCCAGTCCTTGCTTCTCCCGCCGCCGTAACCTTGACAGCCCACGGAGTCCCTGGTCTGTTCCTAGTAAGGACTTATACTTAGCTTCAGGTTGGTTTGTCAACTGTCACGTTTATCTTAATTCTTGAATAACTGCGTTTCCTGAGACAGATCTGCTTCCAGAAGTTTTTCCATCACCTTCCACTTATAAACATTCAGTAGTTGGCTTTATTCAGGAAGCAAATGGTGAAGAGTCTTAAAGCGTGCTGCACTTACCTGGTACGGCTATACGCTACAACCTTAAGACAAGACTTTCCCTTGTTTGATGCTTGCTGTGGGGTTAAATTTCTGATTTTGAATGGCTTAAATGTAGCTGTTGGACTTTTTCTATTAGCTTTATTAGGCATTTGGATTTGATTGTGTTGAATACATTTTTGAAGCAATTTTGACGGTATAAATTTTGTTGGCAAATTAAATGTGTTATCCCATCATGCAATGCTTTCTGTTTGCTTGTTGAAGAATGCAGAAAGTGAATATCTGATCTATTCCAACTCTGTGATTATAAGTTGCCAGAGAAGAAGGATGACAGGGATAAGGAATTCGCATATATGAGGGGCCAATTAATTTATTAATTGAAGACTCTTGCAAGTCTAACCAAATTTTAGGAAAATTTAATCTTGTGGTTAAATCAGTTTCCCAAAATTACTGCCAATGACGAACATTGATCCCTCCACTCTTAGATCATTTGCTTCTTGGCTAAATCCAAGTAGGACATGTAGCCTGCTGAAATAAACAACCCTTCTAAAAAGCAATGGAGCATGAATATATATGTTAGCTCTTCCTTATTAGCAACGAGGAATACTTTCAATTTCTTGTCCAGATCTATGAGAAATCTTTTAAGACCATCGTAAACGAGGCCGCCAATGGGTTTTGCTGCCTATGCAGGGAAGCTATTGCGTTTGATCACTATCTTCTAGCCAATTTCCTCTAAGAACTTATGCATGCTGAAATCTCCTCTTCAATGAGTGTTTGAGTGAATACACATAGACAATTATCATTCGACAACTCTTTCAATGAATAAGCTGGAATAGTCTCCATGATTGTAGCATCCGTGAGTTGTGACATAATCTTACTTTTTGGTGCGCTATATTCAAATTCACGGCTCAAGAAATCCAATCGTTGTAATCCTCATTCCCCACATCATCTAAAACAAGCAAAAATTTCTTTTCAAATCGTTGCTTCTTAAATCATGGTCATCCGAAGGTTGATCAATAACAATGGACATTATAATTGATTTTGTTACCATAATGATTTTAAATCTCAAGACACAAGTCCATGCTTTGAGTTCAAAATGATTTTACACTCGAGCACTATTATACACCATCTGTACCAAAGTAGTCTTGCCCATCCCACCCATTCCTGTAAAGGGAATAACAGAGAAATCATGCTTTCTTAAATCAGCTGCTGGTTCTCCAGGCAGCAACTTCTTCCGCAAACCCTCAGTTCTAAAGTCATCCAACAAGTCTTTAACATCATAAGCAAAGTTCTGCTCAGTTCTCTGCTGCTCCTCAGCGTCATCAAGCACCGTCTTAATCTTCATCAACATTTTCTTCCGTTTCTTCAAATAGTTCTGGATCTCTGCTTGGCCTGCAAACAGCTGAAGCTCCTCCGAAGCCGGCCTTTTAAGCATTCAACTCAATGGAGACAGACAGAATGGTCTCTGATCTCTGCAATAATAGACATTTTTATTTCTTGAGTTGCTTTTGAGGTTTAAGAAATGGACTATGGGCAACGTAAAGGCTCAAGTGCAATCTAGAGTGCCTTTCATTTCTAATTCAAATGGAAACCAATCAGGCCAATCGGTGAAAATATATCAAATATTGTGCCATAATGTTGACACCGATGCCTCGTTGATTTCGAATCTGACAATTGCATCGCTATTCAAAATTTTCAATTAATATATTCAGTATGGGCAGACCAAGTTGAGAGAAATAAAACAAATGAATAAGAACAAATTTGGTCTGCGAGATTACAATATTTGGAACTACATTACAAAATATATTGTGCGTTATTCTTGGCATTTTAAGCTTCACAGTGGCCACTAAGGCTTTGGTGAAATACGGGTTTGTATTCTCAACTAGAGGATGCGAGTTGGAGACATTATGGGAACTCAAAAATTTTTGCTTCCATTGAGTCTGATTGGCAGAACGTAATTAGAGATGCTGCAGCAGGTTCAAGATTCTGATTTTCATCATGTGTGTTGTTCTTCTAATGTAGCTGCTCATGCACTAACCAGATTAGCTTTGCAGTAGGTTGCTTGTGATCCTACACGATTTTAGTGGAATTGATATTCAGCTTTGATGTAGAATGTAATTTTAGAATTTTAAAATTTTATCATTTTAGGTCTTCTGATATTTTTTTATTTTTAATTACTGTCTATTATAGTACATATTTTAGTTTTTATTTCTATTATAATTGTGATTAAGTTTCATTTTTAAATTAATTTAGAAAAGTAGGTTTGCTCTATTGTAAATAGAGAGGTTTTATTATTATTTTTGTAATATTTAATTAATAAAAAAAATCCTTTTTTTATAATTCCTTTAAGATTATTTATTAAAATCTTTCTTATAGAGTCATTTGAATTAAAGTATTATTTAATTTCACTAATGCATTATTAAAATCTCATTGAATCATTTGGATTAGAACAAATTTTAATCATACTTTAATTAGAGTGTAACCTAATTATAGTGGCTCGGTTCAGTATTATAACAATATCTAGGTTACCCCCCTCCGTTTCATATATAAATATTTGTGGATAAAGAAAATAAAAAGGAAAAGCTTCACAGTGACTGAAACAAATTTATTTAATTTAAGTAGATGCAGAAATCGAGCAAGCTTACACGATTTTTAGAATTTCTCGTTTGACCAAATGCACATGGCTTAAGGTTCCTTTGGTCGATAACGTTTTCAAAGAAAATTGATTAATTTCAGTCGTCGATGCAGAAAATCATGAGCAAATTAAAGCCTCACATGCATGCACTTTTGATTTATTGTGAAATTATTTGAGCAAAGAGATTCCTTAGTATAAAATTACCCTATATTCAACAAAAGTTTGCGTGTGTACGGTGATGCATGAAGACATCGAGCCTATATATGATTATTCTTAAGCGTAATGGTAAGTAATGTTAAGTGATATATAGTTGAGGGAAACTAAGAATCTCCCTGTATAAGAAGAGAGAGATGTATACTCCAGTGCGATGTCCGCTTTTAAAAAAGTTTTATAACAGTAACACCCAGATCTGAGTATGACTCAATATATCTAACACGGCCGAAGCAAAAGATAAGATCCGCATATATATCTGCGCTGAGGTTGACCAGCACGATGCTTGGCTGATTCAAGTATTTGATAAATTTCTCCTAACATTTAGTTGATTATCATATAAATGTTTGACTCCTCCTGGTCATGTGAAGTTGAAAACAAAATACTTATTAAACTATCCGTGTATATGAAGCAAGCTACCAATTAATTCGGTTACGTGTATAAATGTGATCCGAATTAATACCAATTAATTCGGTTACTGTCGATACGGCATTATCTAAGGGATAAAAAAATAGCAAATTCTCCATAAACTACGCATAATGCTTGTAAGCTTTCACTAGATACGGGTTGGATCAACCAGGGAAGGGAGCTGCAAAATACATGGTCAACTGTCGTCTTACAAGCAAAACTGAGATCTAAAGCAGCAACAGGACTGCAACGAGAAGGCACGTCTTAGGTATTCGTATCTTCTTATCATATGTATACAAACATTTGTAGGTGTTAATTATATTATTATTAGAGTCTTGAGATTCTAAGATTTTTTTTTCAGTTTGTATCCTATTTTTGGGAGATTTTTGTAATTCGCTTATTTGTTGTTAGCCATTTTCTTTCTTTTCTTCTTTGATGTGAATGATGATCCTCATTTATTATTAAGAGAGTGAACCGTAACTAGCTAGGTGCGTATACACACACAATTAATTTTGATATATCCATGTTTTATTGGAGGACATGCAGGTACTATAAATATATTAACTAGGAGTCTACATATCGTTGGAAAAGTAATAGCTTACTTTCAGTTATTGAGTACGGACGTAAATTAATGGGCAAGGCACTAGAAGTTGAGATAGTGGCCAGAGAAGCCATCAAACCATCTTACCCAACTCCTCGTCACCTAAGAAATTTTAAACTCTCACTCATGGACCAGATCAATTATCCAATGTATATGACAGGCATTTTTTTCTACAAAGTAGACGATGGCTATGAGGGTGATGATCTCCATGTAAAAGCTGGCCGATTTTCACAACGTCTCAAGTCATCCCTATCAGAAACTCTCACAAAATTCTACCCATTTGCTGGGAAAGTCAAAAGCGATTTCTCAATTGAATGTAATGACGACGGGGTTGATTTCATTGAAGGTCATGCAAATGGCTTCTTGTCTCAGTATCTACAAAAACCTGATCAGAATTTATTAAGTAAATTCCATCCGTTCGGCAAAGAAGGCCCAGTACCAGGGAAGGGTAGTCCATTAATAATTGTTCAAGTTACTTTCTTCAAATGCGGTGGAGTGGCTATCGCAACGTGCTCTTCGCACTTGCTTATTGATGGAATGTCATTAGCGACATTCATTAACTGCTGGGGAGCCACAGCTCGTGCTGATGATCATCATCAGTCCAGCAAGCTGCCGGCGTCAATGCTGCCCCAATATGTTACAGCGTCTATTTTTCCAGCAAGTGAAGCCGTCTCATCCTACCCCTTACGCTTTTCACCAAGTGAACGTGTTGAATTTAATAGGTTTGTGTTTGATGCCTCAAGAATTGCTCAACTTAAGGCTAAAGCTGCCAGTGAAATCGTTCCCAGACCAGCAACCGTCGAAGCTATAACTGCGCTTATTTGGAAGTGTGCAAGGACTGCATCAAGATCAAACCACGGCGGGTCACCAAGGCCATCTTTGCTTTTCTTAGTTCACAAACCAAGTCTTCTAATTTCATATCCTTTTCATTTGTTTGGGCAACCGCATACCCTACACAATTGCCCACAGAATTGTCAGGCAAGGGCGGTCTGCAAACTTTGCTAGAAAACAAGAGTCTCCTGACCATTCAAGATCAGTCAATTAGATACAACTTTGAAAGAGGCGAGATCGATTTCTTCTCTTTCACCAGTGTTGTTCGCTTTCCATTTTACCAAGCAGCAGATTTCGGGTGGGGGAAGCCAATGCATGTAACTTTCCTGAACTTTGTGAATCCCAATTTTTTTATGTTGATGGCCACAAATGATGGTACAGGACTAGAAGCTTTAGTTTTTTTGAGCCCAGAAGACATGGTCTTGTTTCAACGTAACCAAGAACTGCTCGCATTTGCTACTCTTAATCCACCTGTCGATGTAAACGAAACAAAAAATGTGTCGCTTGGTTTGAAGTCGAACCTTTGATTTACAATATTTTCATAGTGTATCTAAATAGCCTAAAACTGCCGATTAGGCTCCTTTCTGCTGAGTTTTTGGAGCTAAATAGTCTCTCTTTTTTTGTTTTAGTGTTTGGATTTGCTAAGTGTTAAGACTCGTTGTAAACACTAATCTCCTTGTAATCTCCTTTATTTTTCAATAAAGCCCTCGCTTGGCGAGGTTAATTGAAAAAAAAAATGGCCTTAAGCTCTACCGTTACTTATCTATATCATCAATAAAATTCAGATTTTTTAAGAGATTTTGAGTTTCCTATGCTTTTCTTTTTTTGGGCCCTTCTTGTCTAATGGCTATTTTCTTGATTGAATAGATCTGATCAGTTACGAGTAATTTCCGTATTGTAATGGCTTCCCACTTTTTTTGTTATTGTAACTATTAGCGGTTAGCTGATGAGGATTCCCGCCCTTCGTTGAAACATCTCTATGTAATTATTATATTTAAATGGTAAAATTATCTCTATGTAATTATCTAAATAGTCTTTATATTTAAAAATGATCTAAAACATCCCTTTCATTTCTATCGGAGCTATTCAATCTGACTTTAAAAAATTGGATCTAACTTTAAAAAGTAATATGGTAAAATAGTATTAATGTCCAATATAACTTAAATTTCAAACAAATCAAATATGTAACTGATGAAAATTAAATAGGGAATATTTAAATAGATTTTAACAAACAAATATGCAATATTTAGGAACTTTCTAAGTAATTAATTGTTTAAACTATAAGAACTAATTGGGTTATTGGCTCAAATTGTAGAAACTAAAAGAGCATTTACCTATCTGCTGAGTGGTTCCAGCAGTCCTTCTCTAAACTACTATTATACTGTGATTTAATGAATTCTCTCATAATTACCTCGCACTTCTAAAACCATCGCTAATTCCAATTAGGAATTTTTTTAAGTTTTTAGTTCACTCAAGCATTATTAGTTTTAGAAGAAGCTTTATTCACACAAAATAGCATGTGAACGCTTTTCTTTCTATCATTCCAGTATTGTTTTCTCTCAGAATTTCTCCAATCAATCAATGAAAAGTTTGTCATTATATACGCTTGAGTATATAAAATCAGCTTCTCAAATATGTCTTCCGGAAATGGCAATGAGCTAACTACACCTGCGGACGTAATAGCAAATAATGATGGCTTATTGACAGAAATCCAATTACGGTTACCCATAAAATCTCTTCTCCAATTCAAATCTGTATCCAAACTCTGGAAGTCTCTCATTTCCTGCCCTCAATTCTCTCGCCGCCGTAACAACATCTCAGGACTTTTCTTGCTCAGGTATTCTCTTCTTCCCAATCTTGAGTACGATTTTGTTACAAGCCAACTTGTACTTGTCCTCTTAAGTTTCTTCCCTTTCTGAAGTACCCATTTGCCCAAGTATTTCCCAAACTTGGCACAGGTTATTACTCTGTTCCAAAGTTTACCCTCAGCATTTAAAACCGAAATATTACATTTACAAGCCCACAACAAAGCTATATGCTATCCTGCCTCAAGCTGAAGCTTAATTCTCACGTTTCAGGTATGCAACTTGTTGGTTTAAAAAATTGGTTCGCAGCGGAAATATTAGGATCACATTTCTCATATAATATATAAAATTATCATAATTTAGAAATCATACCTTTGCTTTTTTGTAGAAGTAATTAGACTCCTAAATCACAATCTGTCACTACCAATCTTGTTATATCATAATCCTTCCCCAATGATCTTTTAGGTTATAACTCAAGTTTGATCTGCACTTAATGTGTAGGCGTTTTTATCACTACTATAAGCAACTATCATGATCCTTCCCCAACGATCTTTCAGGTTATAACTCAAGTTTGATCTGCATTTAATGTGTGGGCGTTTTTATCACTACTATAAGCAACTAGCAAGAGAATTTTTTCTCTCAAAATTAGAGAAAAAAAGAACTTTTTGTCAATATACTGGTGTTCCTGCGAAGTTGAGCCACCTGCTCCTCATACTTGATAAGAGAAAAGGATGAATCCTTGGCCAGGTCATTCTTCGCACTTAGGCTGCGTTTATTTATTGGAGTGGGAGTGAGGAGTGTGGATTCCTCTCACTCCAGTGTTTACTTACACAAATAAGGAGGGAGTGGAATTCCCACTCTGTGGGTCCCACTCATTTTTGGAGTGGAGAGTGGGATTCCCACTCCCATGGGGGGGTGGGAGTGGGAATCCCACTCCCCCCTCTTCCTTTTTTACCCTTATAAATAATAATATTAAATAATAATAATAATTTATTTAAATAATAATATTATATTATTTTATAAAATATATTTATTAAAAATAATATTAAACTTATTTAAATATAATATTATGATACTTAATTAAAAATAATATTATTATATTCATAAAGAATTAATAATATTATTATATACTATTTTATTTGAAAATATATTATTATTATATTTATTTAAAAATAATAGTATTATATTTATTTAATATTAGTAATTAATAATTATAAATATTTTATTCTAAAAAAATTAATTTTATACCATATTATAATAATAATATTTCATTTGTGCTACTCTTATCAATAATTTTTATTTACATAATTAAAATTAAAATTAATAAAAAATAATAATTTACATAATTAAGAATATTAATAGTTATTATTAATTTACAAATACAATAAAATAAACTTTTTATTTTTTAAAATATATTTTTTTATTAATTTTGTAATAAAAAACTACAATTCTTTAAATAAGGGTAAAATTATAATTTGAAACTATTTACCCTGATTCCATACTCTCATCATAATGTAAGTAAACAACCTAGTCCCACTTCACTCCATACTCCCAATCCCCTCCCAATCTCAGGATTCTCACTCCTCAGGATTCCCACTCCAATGCAAAAAGTAAACGCACCATTAATGTGTGGGCGTTTTTATCACTACTATAAGTAACTAGCAAGAGAACTTTTTCTCTCAAAATTAGAGAGAAAAAGAACTTTTTCTTTAATCTAAACATTGTGGCTACCGTATCTTTTGTTTTGAGAAACAAGCCTATTTATATGTTTCTTTAGTGGAAACCCTAGCCTCCTTATTTCTCTCTCTTTTTTTATTCTATTAAATCCAATTTGATTTTAATAAAAGGATAAAAGAGAAAACAAAGGTGGCGTTACACTTGTTTTTCTTATAGGAGCCCACCTTGTAAAATAACACAAGTCCCCTTACACACAAACATATTAAATGAAGCCTCCCACTAAATAATACATTTAGGCTTTTAACCCAAATAACTAGTTATCTTGCTAATTAATCCAGTAGCGGCATAGTAAATTAAATGAGCTAGCCTGAGGATCATATAGGTACATACAATAGTGACTACAATAATTAGGTATGTAATTAAACTAGCTCAATTATTTAATTCCAAATCTACTCCACTAAAAGATTGGAACTGACCTCCATAATTGTATGTTATCTAAGATAGTGGTCTCAAATAATAATTCGACCTGTGCCACATTAATTTCTTTATTGAACAATCCTTGTACCACATCACTAATTAAATCGATATCTCAACTGTCTAATCAATTTAATTATATCTTGTTCCTCAACACTTACTGGTTTTCTCTAATGATCATTTTCAACATGCTAATTATGTTGACACACTTTGGCCAGAGAATTCTACGATCAAGTATCGAAAACATGTCAAGAGATATGTTGTACAAATTCTATATTGTTAATTTATAATCTCAGTGCTCATAATTGCTTCCACCAAGATATCGGGTAATTTTGACTACAAATGTATGTTGCGTTCATTGGTAACTCAAATAAAATGACAATCGTAAACATGAAATTATAATTAACTCAAGATTAAGATTGTAATAAAATTAATGCCTATGAGATTTAATAAGTCTGACTGTCATTTTAAAGTTAATTAAATCTCATATGTGATCCAGTTTAATATAGTCAAACTACATCAATAAATTTATATATGATTAAGACAAATCATCCAATGAATTTATTACAGTCTAAATATAAATAGAGCGCCCAATTCTATTTATCAACAGTGAATTCAATTTATTTAATCAGAAGATAACTTGTATTTATGTCTTCTATGAATCCATATGATGATCACATAAAATACATATAATATGATTAAATAAACTTTATTCAAAATATTTATGCAATTAAAATATCTAAAAATGTCTCAAATATTTTATTAATCAGAAAACAAATTAATCAATACACTTTAAAGAGCACATAATCCCAACATAACTAAGGTGAATGATCATCTACGTACAAACTTGATTAGAGTAATTATTTTTTACTAGAGTAGGAATTCTTTTGTGCTGCCGTATTTTAATTTGGCGCGAGTTCCAAATCCAATCTTGAGAAACATAGGTTTGCCACTAAACTGCTCACTGGTTTTTGGATTAGGGGAAACATAAGAACTTAAAATCGATCGAGGGTTATGCCTATCCCCACCTTTTTATTATTAAAAAAAAAAAGTGCCTGCTAGTCTAATCTTATTAACTAATCCGCTTTTTATTCATTTGAGTCAATTAGTAGATTGCATTGAAAGTAATCCATCCTACAATATCCAGTTATCCATCTGAGCTATCTAAGTAAGGTCCTGACATATTCTTCATCCATTACGTTATATTTTATATTAACCCAAAGTAAATACTCGAAGGGTCTATTAAGTCATTTCAAAATCAAAATACTAAATAGAAAAAGTCCTCTCATTTGTATGATTATTTACTTCAACAACCCAATATCAGCGTAGATATTTTTTCTTTTGAGCTTTTTGATTGGTGTGATTTTAAAACACAATTAAAATTTATAATAACTAGTTTAAGAATGTCAACAATTCCTTAGTTTAGTAGTTCACGCCTTCCTACCTCACCCTTGATGTCAACTGGTCAGGTTAATTTAAGTATCCCTATGTGATTGCGATAGTAGATTAATTTAAGAGCAGGTCTCTTCATTCCTCTTTTAGAGCATATTTCAGGACTGATACTAGACTAGACTTCAAGTAAACTATATCAAAGTAGGTCTCCACATACTTCTAAGTGTAACTAGTTTAAGAATGCTTCTCTTATCTGTATAACTAAGATTTAAATAGCTCAGAAGTTATAAGGGGAAAAAGAATGTAATTTGGTTTTGCGGACGTCAAGAGTTGAGGTTTAAAAACAAATCCTAGCAATCCTTATGTCGCCAATTTGAGTTACTACAATTCGTGTTCATTATAACATTAATTTTAGAGTACAAAACTACTTTCTCGGGTCATTTCGACAATCAGATCAAGGATTTAGGAGAATTTATACGGTATGAGGAGAAAACTCAGATAAATATAAAAAATGTACTGAAGCGTGAATGTTTATAATGACGGCTAATGCCATATATATGCTATGAAATACGAAATCAACATGATATTACATGAAATTGCACCAACAAATCCTATTTCCCTAAGTTTCCAGAAACCCAAAACCAGCTACGCTTTGACAATTTAAAGGAAAGTTAGTTATTGCCATCTTCACTGCTAAACTGCTAAGTAAAAGCATAAAGTGATTAGCCAAAAAAATTATTACTAATATTATTAAAAAATCAGTTTTGAGTTAAAAAAAAAAAACTTGAAACTGAATAATATGCAGTGTTCAAACCTAAAAGTAAACCTTGTAGTTAGATTTTAGAGAAAGATAGGGCCATTTGTACTTCGAAAACTGCTTTAAACACTCGTTTTTAATTAATTTTTTTACTATAAAAACGATAATAAAGTAAGTTACTATTAATTAAAACCTAATAAAATTAAATCAAATCGGATTTGTCTTTGCACCCTTTGATCACACCCATTTTTTCTCTCTTTCAACGAAAGAATCTGCTCTTGCTTCATTTTAACTAGTTCTTTCGATTAACAAAATATTGATAGTCAATACTTTACTATTATTCTTTTCTTGTAATGTTGCAGAGAACCTGCTATTTCTCCATTTCTATAAGTCAAGTTGGCTAAGAAGCCAAACAAATTAAAGTCCCAAAAAATCAACCGACGCCAATTAAGTTTGCAAAGATAATCAGATTACTGATAAGTTATTTTACAAAGAGAGAGAGTTTTTGATGTACAACTTTTGATAGGGAGGGAGAGCTCATTAACAGTATAATAGGCAAAAAAAAAAAAGAGAAAAAGATGGGCAAATCTGTTTGCCGGTATTCTTGGCATTTTGCCATGTTGATCACGTAAATTCTGAATTTTTAAATTTAGTAAATATTTATTTTAAAAAATAAGTGTTCAAAATAAATTTTAGAGCATAAATAGCTCCACTTATTCTATGTCCCTACCGGATTTATATAAGTTTACCTTCTTTTGTTTTTCTCCTTATAAAAGCATAAGTATGAAAATTATAAGAATAGATTAAATAAATTAGATTAGAAGTATGATTGGATAATGAATATTAATTAATAGAATTATTTGACGTGTAATATCCCTTCATGAAATTAAGTCAATAATATGAATACTAGTGGAGCAGTTTGACCTGTCACCTTGGGTCCATTCCAAATAAGAAAGAAAAATGCTTATGTCAACAAAATCTTGTTGAAGAATTTTGGTGGAATAAGCAGAATTTATCTGTTCGCCTATATATGCTGCCGTTAATTTGGCATAATTTTTTTAGTCCGCAAACAAGGTCCAGAAATAGTGCTCCACTAAACATGCGCAGGACTGCTGAAAAAATAAAAATTGAAATCCACACAATTCACAAGCATCAATTTTTCCACAATTAGGAAAATTGGTGCTCCACTAAAGTTTTCAAAATGATTTTCAAAAGAAATTTGGCAGAATGGCACTTTGGTTCTGTTTACAAATTGTTTCTACCACGTGGGTGATTGATAAATGTTTAATACTTCATTTTATCTCCAGTATCAATACAGTATTCAAATGTTGCATTATTGAAAGGTAAATGTGATGAGTTGGTTAGGTGGTTTTTAAATTATTTTATTTTATTCCAATCTTAGAATAGGTATGAGCTGAAAATTAAGTTAATTTACGGTTTGTTCACCCCTTATCATGTAAAAAACCAAAGGTGTATATCTTGTAACAAATAAATTAACTAGTTTTAACTCGTAAATATGAAAACTGAAAATATCACGTTTACCCTTTATTAATGTTCTAATATTGTTTTAACACCATGAAGAAAATATAATTTAAAAAGAATGAAAGTATCATTCTCTCTCTGAATATTTGGTTGAATGCACATGCATCTGAAACAATTTGTGGGTATAGTGCCAACGGAGATCGTAAGAGCAAGATGACTTTTTTTTTTTTTTTTGGGGGGGGGGGGGGGGGGGGGTGTTGGGGAGAAATTTATTGGGGGAAAAAAATATGTTTTGAGGACATATATATATATATATATATATATTTTTATGATCATGAATGTTATTATATGTAGAACTTGCCAGACTGCTTTCAAAATTGACTCCCACAAATTTTCCCACCAATGTCAACTCAGAAAGAGTTTATCACCAAAACCGCAAAACGGATTCATCAATCTAGTGCTCCACCGAAGTTTTGTAAAGTGATTTAAAGCTTTTTGAAGGTCAACCCCAGTTGTATTCATAAACGAACTACGATAAGGTATTGTGGAATTTGCAATTATTTGTACTTGTATTAGTCAACACATTACAAGTCAAGCAGCAGCATGCATGTATTGTCCTAAGATGCACGAATAGGCCGCGAATATAATAATACAATGTATCCTTCAAAAATTAATTAAAAGGGTTTGGATGACAAACTGGCACGTCATTATTATGCGAACTCAAATGACTGTAAATGACTGTAGGCGCATAGTACATCCATGGTCAGTTAAATCCAACAGGCCTAATTTCATTTTACCCAACAACGCATAATTTTATGAGAATTATTAGATACAAACATCTCCATTGCCTAAAAATGAAAATAGAGGTAGTTACTAGCTCTAATGGTTAAAAAGAAAAGAATCCATGATCTCTAATGCAGAGTTTTATGTCTATGGTGCATCCAAAGTTCATGATTTTTGTCGTTATGTATCTAGTTCTCAGTAATAAGCTCCTTCTGTATTTTCTTTTTTTCAGATTGCTAACATTTGGACTTGACAAGGATTAAATACTTGCCTATTTCTTTTAATTAACTGCTTAGCATTTTTTAAAATGCGCACTTCAACTGGTTACAACTAATTAGCGTAAAACGACAAAAATCACAAAATCCAATGTGTGATAATGACACAAACACCCCCATTCAGTTTTGTAAATGTTTGTCATTTTGGAGCTAATTAATACTCTAAAATTCGTATTTTACTAAATACAGTCGTCCTTATCTGTTGGCACTTCTTTATTCGGTGAACAAAGTAGGAAGAGCCTAAGAGATTACGACTTGATGGAGAAAGCATTTTGCCGACCCACACTACATCACTTCTCCAAATATATAGACGGCATAGCCATGACATATGGTTAAATATTTTTATTCTGTTCAATCAACCAAGCTACTACCGAGTACAAAATTAATTAAATCTGAATGCTACTCCAATCAAGCCATGTAATGCTCAATTAAGCCCTCCATTGTCTAGCATTTCAGTGCAGAAAGGTTGGAATGCTCTGTTCATGCCTGAAGAAGTTACCAGGATCAACTTTGGTCTTCACTAGTGCCAATCTGTAGAAATTGTTCTTAAAATACTTTAATCCCCAAATCCTAGCCCAATTGAAACTTGCGTTACCTTTGTTGTTCATGCCCAAGTCAAGATCCCTGTAATTCACATATGCAGCCCTGGGGAACCTTGAAACATAAGGAGCCATGTAATTGTAAAGGTTCCTAATCCAGTCCATATGCTTGTTTTGACTCTTTTCTCCATCTTGCCAGGCGGTCACATACTGAATCTTGAACAAGGTTCCCTTTCTATGAGGAAAAGGAATTGCGTTCTCAGGAATCTTGCTCATCATTCCACCATACGGGTTCCATATCATCAACGGACCATCTTCTGCCAAGAACCTTCTCCACAGCCCCTCAAGTGCTTTTGTAGGTATTGGTGTTCGAACAAAGTCTGATTTGGCCTTGAAATAGGCCTTCGGCAAAGCCTTTCCTTGGAGAAGAAACTCAGGAGTTGAGTTGCTAGGGAAGCCGGCAATGTAAATCACAGACTTGATCCAGCTTGTCTCGATACAATCTTGTCGCGACAATCCCAATTCAGGGAAGCTTTTTTGCATTACTTGGAGAAGTCTATCAGCACCACCAAGAAACAAGGCATTATATGAAGTTGTTACAGTTCTGTTCACCTTTTGCGCAGCAGCCGACCCTTGTATCAGAACTCTAATGAAGAGATCCTCATCAAGCTTATCCGCAACTTGTTGCCACTTGTAAAGAATATTTGTGGCACCTTGTTCCAGGGTCTTGCTAACAGTAAAAACTGTCACAGTTGCTGGGACAGGAACTAATTTGATCTTCCAAGCTAGAATAATCCCGAAACTAGCTCCTCCTCCGCCTCTTATAGCCCAAAATAAATCTTCCCCCATGGCTGCTCTGTCAAGAACTCTGCCTCTAGCATCAACAATACGAGCATCGAGGACATTATCAGCACCAAGGCCATATTTTCTCATCATGGAACCATAAGCACCACCTGTGATGTGCCCACCAATGCCTAAGCTTGTGCAAAGACCGGCAGGAAAGCCATAGATATTGCTTTTCTGGTAAATCCTGTAGTAGAGTTCACCAACGGTTGCACCAGCCTGCACCCAAGCTGTTTTCTGGTTAATATCAACGTTAACGGATCGAAGCCTGGCAAGGTCTACAACAATGAAAGGTGTTTCAATTTCGGAAGCATAAGAAAGACCCTCATAGTCATGGCCTCCGCTTCGTACTCTCAGATGAATTCCTAGCCTTTTAGAGCAAATAACAGCTGCCTGGACATGGGATTCATACAAAGGTGTGAAAATGAACTCAGGTTTTGGCACCGAAGGCTGCAAGTATCTCAGGTTTTGAGCAGAAGACTGGAGGACTGAAGCGAATGAACGAGTGTTTGGGGTGTAAAAATAGGTGGACGATGGAGTAGAAAGATTATTGGCATTAAAAGAGAGGCAATAGAGAAAAGTTCTTTGAACTGAATATGAAGCTGTGCATGAAGCTGACAACAAAAAGACTGAAACTATTGAAAGAATATAAATGCCTGCAAAGAACTTCATTTTTGAAGCTTTGTGCTTCTGGGTTTTTGTCTTCAAGAATTGAAAGTTGAGTTGTGTTTTATAGAGGGTATGCTTCGATGATTCTAACGTGTGCTTGAGCTAATCCTAACGTCATATTAAGGCAAATTGTCCTATTGCATTCACACTTCAAAGTTCAAACCAAATTTCAGTCATAAGCTCCAAGCTTTATTATTATTAGCATAATTGTTATTCCTTGTGACAAAGATAATTGATTTTTGTAGTAATAGAGAATATTAAACTGAACCAATAGGTTCATTTTTCCATGAACCAAACCAAACAAGTATTATCTTAGGCCATTGTCAACCAACTTTGTCTGCTACTTTGCGTTTGATTACGCTAAAGTAAGGCTCGGTAGGTGTACATTATTGATAACAAC
The DNA here is from genome assembly GCA_030449905.1 of Luvunga scandens. Lineage (NCBI taxonomy): Eukaryota > Viridiplantae > Streptophyta > Magnoliopsida > Sapindales > Rutaceae > Luvunga > Luvunga scandens. The sequence goes on from JASUUG010000711.1 coordinate 4,352,766, forward strand.
GTGTAAATAATTGAGATTTAACACATAGTTTACTAAAGTTTAGATAATTTGGGTACAAATAGTATAAAACAACCTGGGCCAGCTTGCCATTTTCTCAGGAACCTGTGCAATATCAATAATGGGTAATAGAGCTTTGGATAATCATAGAGATGCACTACAAGAAACATTTTGAACAAAAAACATAAGGAGTTGTTTGTTGCATTTATTCACAATTTGCTGGATAAGAGAAACAATAGAAGCCACCCTTATTAGTGTAAACAGAACTGCACAGATGTACTGTTAAAGTGCAAAAAAAAAAATTGGAACACAAAAATTTATCGCATTCTGGGTTTTTCTGCTTTAGTCATGCTCCCAGTACCCTGTACAAGTTTGAAAAATAGATATGCAACAACCAAGCTACAACAAGAAAACTTGAGGGTCCCCAAATTTCCTCGGTTTTAAATCAAAGAAATGTGCTGGTTCTGGTGGTGCTCAAGGTTGCGAAGTACAATCTTCGCAAAGATTTTGGCTTCAACTGGGGCAATGGCAGCTGCAGCAGTACTTCGCAAGACCCTTGGTGCTCCCACATTTTGCAACAGGTTCGTGTGATGCATTGAATGCCGTCCTCCAGGCATGGTAAACTATAGAGAGAAATCGCACTTAGGACCACATATAACCATTCCATGATATATACTAGAGATATCAGGAAAGAATCAAACTTGACAAATGGTAATGTGATGTGAAGGGTTCCACCACCATCCTCAACATTGCAAATTATTCTATTAAAGAAACTAAAATCCATTCTATAATAATATTAATTAAAAGATTAAATGAGCTATCCAATTAAGTGGTCGTGAATGTTAAATTAATTTGATAATGCACATGTACTACATTTGTCACTGGAAAATCTAACCTAACAATTAATTTGGTAACATATGAATCCTACAGAAAGGTTACTAAGTTCAAGGGAAAGGAGGATTACCTGGAGAAGAGCAAATGCTGCACAAGCCTTGAGTATGGATGAAGGGTTCCTTAACATAGAGACGAATCTTCCAATCTCAGCACCACTAGAGAGTAAAATAACAAAAGCCAATACATAATGCGGAAAAATAAAAGAAAGAATGTTAAGCAGCATTTGACCAATGAAAACAAAAAGATGCACATGCAGCACAATCAGAGCAGACTTTCCATAAAAAACTTCAAGATGGTAGAAGAGAAAGTAGGAATGCATAAATAATGAAACCTGCATCTCAGATGTGCTGCTTCTGGTATCCGGGCTCCTTCAGTTATTTGTGCTAGAGATGTGGGGACTGATGACGCAAGCACCGTAGCAAAGGTTTGTGGATCAGAAAATGAGTGCACAAAATCTTCAATATGCTTCAAGGCCATTCTTCTAACTACATCTAAGTTCTCACTCTTAGAAGTACCCTCTAAGGAAGATCCAATTGATGCAATGTCCTCCATTCTACATAAAATGACACAAAGAAATTACATTTCCACCATAAAATGCTAGCTACTGAGTGAATATGTTTCCTTTTTCCTTTCTTATAGGTTTCTCTTCATGCAAACCAATCAATTTCAGCGTCATCCTTCAAGTACAGATAATTCAGGCATAACATGAAACCTTTCACAATTTATAAATTTTAAAGGGAAGTTCAAGGATATTAGCAGTTTTTTAAGAGAAACGAGATAGCTCATTGAGAACCAATGATAAAAATTCAGAACATGAAGAGGTTCTGGTATTCTGGCTTTGATTACTATGACTCTGACGCTCCCATGAAAGCTTGGTATGCATAATTATTCTGTTCTTTTTTAAAACAAACAGAAAGATATTTCTTGTGGAGACAGACATATTGCCAACGTTCATAACAATTTCCAATTCACAAATGAAATAAGCACATTACAATTACTGAATATAATTATTCCTTCCAGCTTATAAGGAGGCATGAACATGAAGGAAGACATCCTCCACATGAAGGAACATAATTATTCTTTCAAGCCAATATTTACAGGCCGCTGAGTCAAAATCCACTTGGTAGCATTACTAGTGATAAAAGGAGGCATGCTGCGGTTACTTTCATGTAATCAACATGTATTCCCCTATAACACTTATCTTAACCTGTTCCTACAACATTGACATTCCAGAACTGCGTTTCCATACATGCGTGCACCCACTGTAAAAAGTAGAGAAAGAAAGAAAAAAAGGTTTGATGTTGCACCTCCCATCGAACATATATGCCAGTGCCAATGCAGCCATAAAACGTGCCATTTTTGAAAGTGATGATGAGCACAGATGAATAAGTGTCGTCACCCCACCATCATCCACTATACGGAGAGCATTACCAGGATTGAAGGCCAGATTCCAAAGAGCTCCAGCAGCAGTCTCATGGACGTCCTGAAAGGGCATAAACATCTAAAATGTAATTCATGGTCTTATTAACCCGCTTCAGAACTTGTCTCTGACCACAGGAAGGCACATTAAATTGAAATCATTAAATGCTAAACTAAACTTATCCAACAAGAAGAGAAAGTCAATTAAGACCCCATATTTACATAAGCTTTTATTTATTAGATTTTATTTTCAAGGTTTAAGCTTTGTAGTAATAAATTTAGAATTATTGAGATGGGTAGACATATTATCATGCAGATAATAACTGTGCAGAGAACACAATGCATTAGAAGGTTCCCATAATTGTTAATCTAATAAAAAAATACCACAAAACTAATCATGCAAAACTCAGTTAAGAAATGCCACCATTCTGCTAGTTACAAATTCTTCAATCAGAATAGGTGATAAGAAAAGAAACGGTGTTGACTAGTTTATCGAGGCTACAAGATGAATACTTAAAATGAACGAAAGCCACAGATACACTTCAATTTTACTTGATATACATTTCTTCTATTTATTATCATTAAAATATACATGATGATGCATGCCTCATTCATTAAATTAATGTTCTGATCACAGTTCATCGAACCAAGCAGAGTGCAGTACTTACTTCAACAGCAGACCGTGCTAATGCAATAAGAGGAGCTACACCACCTTCTCGTCCAATAGCAACGCTAAAATCACATAAAACGAACTCAAAAGATAAATAAAGTAGAATAATTCTCTGAGGCATGATCTTTAATCTTTGAGAGTACTAGGGTGTGTCTCTTGCTGTTAAAAAACGCTATTTCCTATAATCAACAAAAATGTGAATGATGTTTTCAATATGGCATTCATAGGACTGGAGAACAAGTCTGTTATCATTTTCTGAAACTGGTATTTTAAAAATGAAAATGGAGAAACTTGTTCAGTTAAGAATAATTAAAAGTGATAAAAACAATGAGAATGTTATATGTTCGGCAAAATTATTTTCATAAACAATGTCATGTACTCAGAGTAAAACTATTTTCATAAACTATCTTTTACCCATCGCAATATATTCTCATATTGGAAAACAACGATACAAGCAAATTATTTCCTACATTACATGATAAACTTATCCTTTGTTTTTGTTGCATTATTAAGTTTATTTATTATAGTGCAACATATGATAAAGAACATCTATATTAGCATTTGTCAGTTAAGTTTGAATTGATTATGTATTCGGGTGAAAAGAATCCACAGCATTTAGAACCCATCTTCACTGTATGACTGGGGAAAATCAGAAGTTGGTCAAGTTTAACCTATATCATATTCTATACTGCTTTCAGTTACAGGATCTACATTTGATAAACATTCCTCATTTATTTGAGCATCTCCGTGTAATGCACTTCATCGATGTAGTTGGAAACTAAGGGAAAGTGGATTTCATAGTAAAAGGAAAGAAGATGCAAGAGCTGTACCAGGTGAGAATAAGAGCAATGTACCTACTCAGAAGTAGAAATTAAAAAGACATTTTTTCTTTTATTGTTTTAGGGATTATCTATCATATTATTCTCAACAACATCACAAAGCTGTTCCTGATTTTTGTTTTCTATGAATGCAAATCCAAAAACCCAGCAATGGACAGATATTTCACTTGTTCCTTGAAAACAAAAATGAAAATAGGCTTTCAAAAACACTATTGGACAGGCCCTTAGCATACATTGATATGAAACCACCAGATGACCACAACTAAAAAAAAAAAAAAAGGACGGAAGTCCAAGTCTTTGGGAAAGCAGTGAAGAATTGGTGCCGACGGTTGACAGATCCAAATTACAACAAAAAGTGGCTGAGATTTTAAGATGAATGCAAAAACAAATTTTTGCTTAACTCCTTGTATGCTGACTCAGGAAACTTAGCAGACAGGTAGAAAAATAGGACAAAAGTTAGCCCACTAATATAACAGCCAAATGAGAATAAAACTTTTGCAGATAGCAAAAGGTTGGAGACAAAGGAAATTCACAAAAGTTGCCATGGGCCATGTACTTCAGGGATGTGGGATATGGGAAGCTTCTGATTGAAGCAAGGTACTTGCACTCCTACAACTAGAAATCCTAAAGCACAGTGTGACCATCGCATGCACTAGGTGTACTTCTAAAAACAATTAATGACAGTTACATCTTTAAGCTAAAATATGAGATCTGAAACCAAACGAAAAGAATGTGTAAATTTCACCAAAAACTGTTTACACATAATGAGGAATGTGATTGAATTTTGAGCAATTTGCGACATAAAAAACTGAGTCTCTCCACCAAGTACCTGTTAGCTTCTGATACTGATAATCCCCAGAGTGCACCAGCAGCTCTTTCTTGAAGACCTTGAGAGGAACTGGAGCAAGATCGTGCCAGAGCAACCTAGAAAACCAACCCCAAACTAAAAATTGAACAACTAGAGATTGCATCATGCTACAGAATCAATTGCTAAATAACAATGTTATATGATGATGCAAAACAATTTCTGGGTGTGGAATATTGATAATCCATGCCTGGCGTGCATTTTAGCTACCCCAATGCTTTCTCCTCATTACATGGCAGTGTCCCATTGAAGTGTTACAAGAAAAACCAGTATCTGCATAAGATTTTCGATTATTTCTTTAAAGGATATAGAAATTGAACTAGAGAAATCATTACTTTCCCAGCTCCACAAAGGAGACCCCAACCACCAGTTCAAAGCTGAGTTCAAAATCAGCACTTTTCATCTTAACTTAACCTATTCTTACTTTCCTCTGGATGATTAAATGCACAAACTGTAAATCAAACCCGAAACTGGCAGGCACTATTCTGACTGGTATCATAAAATTTTAGACAAGATTGTACCAGTGAGCTCTTTAAACCAACTGATAAGAAAAGCGAGAGGACTACCAGTTGTTACAACCCCAAATGGCCAACATGAAATCAACCATGAGAAATTACCTCATAGAATCCATTTATCAGAAAGGTGTTAGAGGAAAAATTAAGGACATGCTAGTTACCCAGGGCATGATTAAATTAAAGTATAAAGTATGACTAAGAAAGAGGGTTTTTGCACCAACAAATAATGCGGGAACATCTAATAGTTGTAGTTTCGTGTATCCACTGTAAAAGAAGGCAGAACCAAAATGCTTGAAAATATAAAAGATTATTAGCTTTACAATGTCATACCAAGGCCTCCACACCACCAGCCGCGGCAATTGCTTCTCGATTTCTGTCATCAAATGATAAATTCCACAAAGCACCAGCAGCTTCCTGCCTGTTGCATTATATAGGATTGCAACACAAAAGTTAATACAGAAAAAGTCACAGACGTTAAACAGATTGAAAGCATCTAGAATTTCAGATAGTGAAATATTAAGAGATAATGTTACACTTTCAGTTGACTATTAACAACGCAGAAGCTTAACTGGTAGCAAAGCAGAAAACTAAACTGAATATCATTCAATCACCTGAAATGTATGGTTTATAGAAAACCAAACTTAATATCAATCAATCATTAGAAATGTATGGTTTATCTGGTTGTGTCTTGATTCTGTTGTCCAGGATACTACAATTGTCGCACTTAATTTAGAAGAAAGTAGAATACCTTACACCTTCATGCCGAGAACAAGTAAGTTGCACCAATGCTTCAAGTGCACCTCTCTCTAGGCCAACAGCTGCATTATTGCTGTTGCTATCTCCATGAGCAGCCAAATTAGCCAATGCACGAGCAGCCTGTTCAAGAGAAGAAGTAACACCAACGGGTTAGTATATCACCGACACCAGAGCACATAATTCATGTCCACAGAATATACCATTCAAGTTCTTCAAGAGTAGAGACTTTCTTTTACAATGTCATCAAGCCATTACATAAAAACAGAAGGCTCTCAAGTTATTATGCAATTTTGTGCATTATGAATTTGTTAGAACGTTAAGACACAGGACAAACAGAGTTTTCTCACATGCTCCTCACAGACAGCATTATCACAAAATTGCAACTGCTGCAATTAGAAATACTTACAAATAGTTAATTTGCATGGATGATAACACGACCAAGGATTGGTCACTTCCTAAGAAACCTCAATTCTACATAAAGCTCTTGTAGTCGTTTTCAGATAATATTGGAGGCATGAAGTGGTATGATTAATGACAAAACATGCAATAAAGGCATTGAAAGGCATTAACCAAGGTCGGGTTTAGTATGATAGAGAAAATGAAGAGCCTCTGCAATACACAATTCCACCTTTGCTACTTAGCTTATGGTCGAAAAAGACTTCTCAGAAGCCAACAAAAAATTAAGATAATCGAACTCACATCCCTCTCTCTCTTACATATTAACAAAACAAATATTTTCACAACTGAAAAACCAAAAGGCGATGAAATCATTAGAGAATCATCAAAATAAGCATTAAAAAAAATGAAATCTTTCAATGTAAAACTAATTTTCCTCTCTTCTGAACCTAAAGAGGTATAACTAAATATACCTGCTCTTGTACCCCTTCAAACATGCAGGACCGAGCAAGCATCACCAAAGCATGAACACCACCTGCCCTTGCCACCTCAAGGCTACATTTGTCATCAGCTGCTAAATTGGCAAGGGCACCAGCAGCACGTTCCTGATATAAAGCATAAGAAGATAAGCTGGAGGGCCAAAAGAAACCAAAAGAAAAGATACATTTTGCATAAGATACATACAAGAACCCCATCATTCCAAGAGGACCATTTGAAAATGAGGTCAACCAAAGCTTTTATACTACCTGCCCTTGCAATGGCACCCTGAAAAGAATATTTGTCAGTAAAATGCAAAGTATAATGACAAAAAGATTCTATTGATTGACATTATTATGATCACTTGTTTGCATTAGTTAATGTTAGAGGATTGATTCTCCATTCTTTTGTAAGCTATTTCTTTTAGCAATAGAATGTCAATTGTTTCTACTCAGCAAGGAAAGAAAAAACGGGGGACAAAAAAAGAATGTCCATCAAAAGGCTTCATTTTTCAAAACCTTATGATCTTCTCCCACAGAAAGATTCCATAATCCTCCCGCAGCCTCTTCTGCTACCAATCTGTTCGTTGACCTTGCCAAGTCGGCAAGGATATCGATTCCTCCATTTTCAGCAACAGCTTTAGCAACTTTTGAATCTACAGACAGATTTGCTATAGCCTGCACATAGCAATAGTATGATCGAGTCACACAAAACTTAGAACTGCCATTAAATTCATATTTCATGGGCTGAAGATTGCCTAAGAAGTGAAGTTTAAAATAAAAAGAAAATCATAAAATTGGCATCTAATTCAGTTAAAATCCATATTTATTAAGGTTTCTTTAAGAATTGCAGTATTTACACTAAAAATGTTAACAGATCCTGGAAACAAACATAAATAAATACATTTCATATTATAAAATTAACTATGAATGAGATTGAAGTCTAAAAAAGATTGTCCATACTTTCGCCACTTCAGACTGAAGACCCTCTGGACAAGATCTTGCAAGATCCAAAAGCAACCGTACTCCACCATGTCGTAAAATTGCCTCAGCTCTTTGACAATCAACCGTGGCATTTTCATCATCAATGACAACAAATGTTGCTACTGCAGAGGCTGCTCTTTCCTGAACTTCCTGTTGTGAACTTTGTATTAAGCTGAGCAGCAATGTTGCCCCTTGCCTGAGCCAGAAATCATCAAACTCTTTTGGGTTTTTCTCTGAGATACGCATTAGTGAATGGGAAAGAACCCGCTCAATCCAACTTACAATCTCATCCGAAATTCTATCCCTAACCTTTAATTTCCTCCAATTTTGGAACGCATCATTGTTACCTTCAGTAGTGTCAGAAAATAATGAGGCTACTCCCTTGAAAATTTCACTGATAAGGGAAAGTACAACTTTACCCTTGTGACTATACATCATGCTAGTATCAGCTTCAGCTTCAAAAACTGGACAATTCAAAGCAATCAAAACTTTCAAGTTTCTGGAAGACGACAGCAATCTCAAAACAGAACTCACACTAATATCGGTTTTTGATGTATCTAACCCCACCAAGCTTGTTAATTTACTCCAAGCAAGTGCAGCAGAACTCCATTTTAGGTTTCTTGTTCCTGCTATCGACAAATATCTTACAGAGCTTAAGTTTCCCAATGCTGCTTCATCAACACCTCCTGAGTCAATGAAGCCTACCTCCACCAACTGCCTGCAATGCTTAGCTAAAGCATTTATGGCATCTCCATTGACTTCCCGAACACCTGATAACCAAAGCCTCCTTAACTTGGGGCAGCAATATGCAACGGTTTTGATGGCATCACTGCTGATTCTATCACATACATCCGGCCCAAAATGAAGAATCTCCAGCATCTCATGCCTAGCCACTATCGCCGAAAATATAGCATCAGTAAGATCCCTACAAAAATCAACATTAATTTCACGCAGCCTCCTTGCTTGAAGAATAATCATAGCATCTGCTGATAGTGCCCCTCGAAACCGCAGAGCCTGAAGATTAGTGCATCGAGAGGAAAGTGACTCCGCTGCTGAGGTATCAAACTTGTATGACCGGAGGTCTAATGAGCTCCACAAACAAGGGGAGGAACCTAATAGCCTGTATGCCTGACACGTTGAGGACAAGCTCGATCGGTCTCGATAATTCAAATAGGAAAAAATTTGAATAGCTGTATCATCAGGCAATCTTGTCCAATCAACCTCAGAAATTGCAGGCAAATTCAAGCAGCTACCATCTAACTCTGAATTACTTCCTATAGCTGCCTTACTTTGGTCTGTAGAGTGGGACACTTTCTGCCGCACCCTTCGAGTCATATCTCAATCAAAGAAGATCCGACCTTTAAGACACTAAAAGATAAACAGTCTTTTAGTTTTATCAAAAATCAACTGTCACTTTTTCAGCTAAAACCAAACATCATTTAATCAAGCACAATGCACAAGTCACTTGTTCAGGTAATACCAAACATCATTTGATCAAGCACAATGCACAAGAAGCTTAGTATCCAGAAAGGAAAAAAAAACTTCAAATTCTCAATGCAGATACAATTTTTAAATCAAACTAGTTATCCAACAACTGCAGACCCAGAAATGAATTCAAGAAAGGAATTCCAACATTTAAATAAACACCTTTCCATTTTCTCTGAAACTAAGTACTCATAAATAAGCAATCTTCAAATTCAAGTAAACAGTCCATATACACATTGTACAAGTACCCATTTCCACAAAAACTAAAATTTCATCATCAAAAATTCCAAATTCGTTAAGCATTCAGTATTCACTAAACAGACTCATATTCCACTAAAATTCACCAACTCAACAACAAACAAACATCAAATCAAATAAGCATTCAGATATTTAATCAAAGAACATCAATCTGAACAACTCCAGAACACCCCAAAAAGTGAAAAGTTCATTAGCTTCAAGAACCATCATCTGCTAAAGCACAGAAACTGACTGAATAAAATAAGCAAATGAAAAGAAAGCAAGGATTCAAGAACAAAAGCATAAGCAATAAATGGGCGGCTTTACCTTTATGTTCTAGAAGTAAATTTGATTCTCTTCGGATGGTTGCAAGAGAAGTGGTTGCAAGAGAAGTGAGTAAAGATCGCGTTGAAAAGAGAGTTAAAGACAATGGGCAGTTCGAAAGTAACGTTAAAACACTCTGATGAATCATATGCTCCTGCTTTTGTGTTTGTTTACTGTTGCCTGATGGTTACAAATAAACACGCATTACACAAGTAGTAAAAGAGGAGAATGTTTAGAATGCCTTCATTATTATTATTAAGAATCTAGTAGCTTTAACGGTAGTATTTTAAATATTTGTTCAGTTTTTACCGTACATTTGTGTGTAATTTCTTTTATCACCTAGAATATTTTTATTTGACAATTGTCTAAAATCATTAAGTAATTTATATTAACGTCTCTCAAATATTATACAATTTATCAAGTTAATGTATGTTCATTGGCATTAAATGCTTGTCATTAATCAAAAGTTCTAGGTTCTTTGTAGGCTTTTTAAATACATCACAAAAGCCACCTTTAGTCACTTAATACCTTTAACAATTATAAAAGAATTAAATAAAGATAATTTTCTCTTTTAAGAAATATAAGTGTAGTAGATATTACTCAAATAATGATAAAAGTAAAAAATTTAATTTAAAATTAATAATAATCTAATTATAATATCAATATATATTAAAAAAAAAAAAGAACAACGCGCAGCCAAGCCAACTTCATTAGTGAGCTATTGTCAACTCAAACAACCAATGGTTCCATATAACCCTTCCATGGTTACCCATTGCAATGAGTCAACCGAAGCATTGTTAAGATCAAGGTGCTTGCCAATAGATTAGAAGCTTAAGGTTATAGTCGTCGTGCCAGTGCTGCACCATAAATCATCGCCAAGTTTGTGAAATGTAGGTTTGCACTACAATAGTCAACGACTTATGAGCAAGTTAATCTCGATGTACACTGATTTGAGATCATTTTTTGTTCTTTCAAATATGATATGTAAAATCAAAAGTTTTCTAATATTTACAATAAATTTATTGAGACCAACTTATACATTTATAATATGACACAGCATGTACTTGTATTCCTATCCGTGGAAACTATTGATATTATCAAATGTTATGATCTAAATTTATGGTTGCAATCAAGGACATTAATTTGAAGGGTAATTTAATTAGTTAGTTTAACACTGGAGTTGATGGAGATATATATTTACTTGGAAAAAAGTAACACTGAATGCGTATGCAGATTGAGATTTGTAGAATGGGCAAAGTGGTGATGCTATTGGGAAATGCTGGCCGCAGTATAGATAGATTTGCCAGCGGGCAATGAGTCATTGACAATGAGAATTAGGAAACGATTCATGTGGGGAGTGGGTACTATTGTTTTGCATTCGTTTGAGAAGTGGGTAGTAAATTTGTTTCATTCACTCATTTTCATTCAGTGTGGTTAATGACTTAATGATAACATTCCATTCATAATTTTTCGTCGTGGGTAACAAAATTTTTATTACTATTAATGAGGGGAAATTTACAAGAATAACCAATTTTTTTTTGTAATTTTCAAATTTAGCCCACTAAACTTTTTTCTATCATAATTAGCCAAATACTCTATTATTGGACCAAACTACCCTCGTTACTTTCAACAAATTTTCAAACACATGCCACTTAACAATTTTCAGCACATTTTCCAGCACACTTAAAAGCTTTTAATCCTCAACAATTTAACAAATCTTCATCACTCTCTACAAACTTCATAATTCTCAGCAAATCAACAAGTTCAATCAAACAAATATTGCATAATTAAAGATACAATCATCAATTGGAAAGCTTATTAAGGTTAGTGTTCTTATACAATATAAACTTTTAATTTATTGAGTTTGGCAAAAAAGTTTGAAATTGAAGTTAGTTTTGTTGTAAATGGCATTATTTTTCATTCATAAAACGTTAGGATTCATAAAGTACTTAGTTTGAGTTGAGAAAAGGAAAAAAAATGGTTGAAAACACCAAAAACCCAAACAAAACCCGAAACCCAGAACAAGTGAGACAAGCATTGGGACAAGTGTCTGTCTCACTTACACAGGTCTGTGTTTATATGAGAGATGCGATGGGGCAGTGCATCTCACATAAAAATGAAGCTGTTTATGTGAGATGAGCAATGGGGGCAGTGCCCGTCTCACATTACCAGTTCTGTGTTTATGTGAGACATGTGCCCGTCGCACATAACCAGTTCTGTGTTTATGTGAGACGGGCACCTGTCCTACTACCTGTCTTACCAAAATGACCTGTCTCACTGAAATTCATATATTTTCTGAAAGTCATAACTTGGGCTACATGTGTCCGTTTTAAACGTATAATATACCGTTTCGAAGCTTGTGACGAGACGAATGAAATCCAAAATTGTGTACTCAATTGTATCACATGGTTGAACTAAAATTTTGCTTGAACTTATGTGCGATAGGAACCTATGTGCCATGTATTCACTTTATTTCGTAGCGTGTAATCTTATTTATTTTATTTTTTTTAATGATCTTTAAACTGAATGGATTCGGTCGTACTTTAATTGTGTTACGACAGTTGGTGGGAGACGTTGGAAGATGGACCGTATGGAGTATGTGAACAGCAAGAATACAACATTTTTAGTTCGAAAAGATTGTACATTTGATCAATTTCAAGCACGAGTGTATGAGGTTTTGCTGATAAATCCTAACAAGTATAGTATGATAATGAAGACAACATTGAGGTCTAGTAACACAAGCTATCGTGCATGTTCACTACCAATGGACATATTTAATGATGAAATGGTGAAGATTGTGTTGCACATGGCTGCTGATGTTGTTAACTATGGATGCATTCCTATATTTGTCACCACAACTTCTCAAGTTCCGGCCGAAGATCCTGAGCCACTTGTAGAAACAGAAAATTCGTTTAGAGCAAATAACTTTGTCCCTGATTTTGAAGAAGAGATGTTATCACAGTTGATGTTGTTGCGGCAACATTACTCTCCATTCTATGAAAACAATGACACTATTGATGAGAACGGCATTACATTAGTGGAGGTTGAGGAAGAATTGTTGCCCCTAACGACATCGTTAGGCCCGCATTACTCTCCATTCCATAACAATGATTTCCGCGACAATGATAATCCTATTGATGATGGGGGTATCGATCATTCCAATATACCTACCAATGATGAAGATGAGCATGAACATGATATTCCTGTTAAAAACAGAGACGATCGACATATTCCCCCAATGGCCCGCTTGAGGAGGCGGGCAACAGTTGATCCCCTCGTGAGTCTTGTTCCAATTTTACCTTCAAATTTGGTTGCTCCAGATTTAGTAAGAAGTTGTACTTCTGGTGATATTAGTGTGGGTCAGTTGTTCGCCGAGAAGAATGAGTTAATACTAGAACTGCGCAAAGTAGCCTTGAGGGATAAGTTTGATATCAAGATTGCACGGTCCACAACGACACGCTTTGTGGCCCATTGTTCTTCAGAATCATATAAATGGCGTATTCGAGCAACGAGAGGTACGAATGAGCAGAATGTTCATTAGGTTGTAAAAAGAGTTGATAATGAACACACTTGTTCTAATGACATATTGCCAAGTGGTCTCCGTCAAGTAAGAAGTCGGGTTGTTGGTCACCTTATCGCGGATAAATTTATCTAAGATAAACAGATATATACTCCAAATGACATTAGAGTAGACATGCAGCAGGAATTCGGTGTCCAGTTAACGTACCAGCAAGCATATCGGGCTAAAAAAGTTTGTCTTGAAATAGTTTGCGGGAACCCTGCAGAATCATACAACTTACTCCCCAAATACTATCATGTTTTGAATAAAGCGAATGAGGGTACAGTTACTCACCTCGAGCGATATGGAAATGATAATTTCTTATACTACTTTGTAGCGCTTGGATCTTCCATCAAGAGTTTCATGCAGTATATAAGGCCTGTGATTGCTGTAAATAGTACTCATCTAAAGGAGCTATATCGTGGAAGCATGTTCGTGGCAACATGTTTGAATGGTAATAATCAATTGTATTTGTTAGCCATTGGGGTGATGGATTCGGAAAACAATGATGCTTGGGAATGGTTTATGGCGAAATTACATGGAGTTATTGACGATGTGCCAGAGTTAGTAATCATTTCTGATCGATGCACTGCCATCAAGAGGGTTGTTATGAAAGTATTTCACACTGCTGCTCACGGCATTTGTTTCTACCATGTGAAAGGTAACTTTAAGTCAAAATTCAAGATGTCGAAAGCTCTTTGGGATGAATTTGAGCCTGTCTTTATTAATGCAGCAAAAGCATATGGACACGAAGAATTTAAAAATAAACTTGAAGGGTTGTGGATGCTTCACTCGGGTGCAGCCGATTACTTAGAGAATAATGTGGGTATATGTAATTGGGCAAGATCTGAGTTTGAAGGCAGGAGGTACAGCATACTTACCACCAATATCGCGGAGAGCGTCAATTCATTCATGAGGGAACCACGAAAATTTCTTGTTACTCATCTTGTCGATCATTTTAGAAAAACCTTACAGCAATGGTTTTATGATAGAAAAATTGTGGCTGAGTCGATAAGTACTTGATTAACAAAATGGGCGGACGAGATAGTTGGTGAGAAGAGAGTTTTGGGCGAAAGAATGACTGTTCGTCCAGTGTTTCAGCATCGATTCCATGTATTGGGGGGTGGTATAAATGAAGGGATAGTTGACATACAAAACAAGACTTACTCCTGTAGAGTATTCCAACTTGATCAGCTTATATGTGCGCACGCAATTGCTGCTTGCCTGACAGTCTGAGTGGATTACATAAGTCTTTGTTCGAATTTCTACTCTAAAGAATCATTGGTCATGGCATATACACAACCAGTAGAGTCAGTTGGCGACATGGCAGATTGGGACATTCCATCTGAAATTCAAGAAATTACGGTTAACCCACCAATCGAAGTACCACCACTTGGCCGTCGCGAGAGCTCAGGATACCTTCCCTCGGTGAGGACGTAAATCGGAGGACTTTGAGATGCGGGCGGTGTAATGAACTGGGTCATAACCGCAAGAAATGTAAGAATCTCATTGCATCGAGTTCAAACTAATTGTATTGTTCTAATTTATTTTGTATTTTCAACTCTCTTTTTTTTTGTGTGCTTAACAATTATATGTTATGAAGTATTTTATTTTGTGTCCAATTCCAAATTAACTCGTCAAATACATCGACAATTACTTATATGTAAACATATCAGTGGAGCGAAAGTTTACATCTATTAGAATATATTATTTCAGAGAGTACAATGGCTTACAATCCAATATCGTCATTAAATATATCTACAACACTTTTCTTCCTTAAATATTGCTCGTGGCTACCACCAAAATCAAATTTTAGTCGGAACATCAAATACATGGTAAACATCAACATAAACACACCGCAATCGACAGTTCCAGACTCTTGTTGTGGCACACATTTAGCGATCCTTACTTTCCACGAGTTGGCACTTTGCAGCTCAGGTCGACTGTTGTAGAATCCGACATCTTGAAGCCATTGCGGGAAGATGACATTTAATGGCTTGAATTGATGTATGTATGTTTTATCGTCATGAAGTGCCACTAACGAGTCGTAAATTCTTATCCTCTTCGCACAAAAGTCTACTCGTGCCACAACCCAATGATCACCACCCAAAAGCACAAGAATAAATAATTGCAAAAAAAAAATTCATATTATCATCATATTTTAGCTGTCCAAACATCATAAACAAAATATAGTACACAAGATTGAGTACCATTACGAACCATGTCAATGTCTGCAAACCGCTTCGACATTATATCTTCCCGCCCATCAATGTAGTTGTTTAAATTGTTGCTATACTGTAATGAATGGATAGTACAGTCACCATTGTTCCATAACTGCTTCAAAAACACCTATTACATATATTACCCGAGGATTAACAAATTAACAAGATTTCGAGATATTATAAGATAAGAAATTATAATAATCAGTTATCAGCTTATTAACTCATTAACCAGAAAAACGTGTCTGTATGCGTGACCCGCTGAGGTAAGGCATTTGGATATTGTTGTTGCTTCTCACTGATCAAGCGGAAATATGCATGAATATGCTGTTGATGAATATAAATAAGTCAACTTATAAAAGCATTTGGTACAAAAAGTAAAACAAACAATAGTTCGACATTTTTACCATTGAGAACACTAACCTCGTTACCAAGCCACCCCATCGAAGCATTGCCCAAAAGTATTTCAAAGAACTGTTTGGACCATTGAATGAGACGATCCACAGTAATCCTACCTGCAAACTATTGATCAAACGTCTCAAATAGACTCGGATCTTCAAGGCCCCTCAGCGGATTTATATCAACACTCGTGCTTTCATCAATCTCATGGTCCGTTATTTTGAGTAGGAGAGGAGGTCTGACGTTCCGAACTCTCTTGAAAGACGGAACAAAATATGGACTGTTAAACACATGTGATGGTCTATACAGGAGGCCGAACTTACTTACGCCAGGAGGGGCTTTCGTAAGGATTTGCACACAATCATCACTAACGTCCCCAAACAGACTATACAACGACATTGGAGTTTGATCATCATGGCTGTCAGCGTTAGTGTACGGCACATAGTCATTCGGGTCTTGACAATGCGATAAATACATAATATTAAACATCATATTATCAACAACAAAACATAACTGTTTTATGGTTTAGGATTTAGGGTTTACTGTTGCTTGTTAAACTTGCTTACCACATGCGATCGGTCAATCGGAGAATCACTATATGCGTGCTTTGAAGAACCATAATTAAACGAAGTCATAAATCCCATGACTGCTTCTCTAAACTGTTGTTGTTCTCTTTGCTCAGCCTGAAACTCCGACCTCAGTTCGTGAATGGAACGGTCAATGTTGTCCATCCGTTGAATGACACAATCATAACGGGACTTTGTCCTCTCATATTATCATGAAAAAAAAATTAAGAGAGAGCGTGGAAATCAAATAAATTTGAAAAGGAAATAATCTTTTACAACAAAACTTAACCTCTGGATATGGTGTGTCATCATAATCATGCGTGGGCTCGTTATGTTCATCGGTAGGAAGCTGATTCTCAACAGGATTTTGCTGCGCCTGTGTTGGGTTCGTGGTCTCGTGTTCCTCTTCTTTTCGCTTTGTAATAGGTGGGGCGTTGATTGAAGGTTGATGCTGCACAAAGTAACATACAATTTAACTAAAAACCAAGCAAAAAAATCTCTACAACAAGATTATCTTTTATATCATAGTACGATGCAGTAACAGATACCCACATCATGGACCCAACTTGGGATATATGGCACGTAAGCCTCCACACTCTTCCAATATAAAAAGGTTTTTTCCTTTGCGTCCGAATTGATAGTTTGTAAAATCTTTCCCTCCTATAAAAAATACCACATTTGAAGTTGGTGTAATTACCTAGTACAACGTTTAACGTGTAATGTAAAGAATTTATATACATATATTAACAATTATATATTACTTACAAGACGAGAGTTGTCATTCATATATGAATACACCTCAGAAAAGTTTATCTTGGAAGACGCCATAGGTTTCCACTGTATGATTCGAGGAATCTTTTTTCTGGTTTTCACAACCCATTCTATTGGCAGTCCTCCAATCGCCTCAAAAATCCATGCTTACATGAAAAAAATGTATAAAGTCATAAAACATGTCATTAAATATTTATTACTACAAAACAAAGTTATAAAAAAAATTTCTCCACATACATGCACTCCAGACGTAAAGTCGTAAACATTGTATTTTTCAATGTTATGCTTTGGTTTGTCTTCGCAAGCCTTCCTAAATTTCTCGGTTTTTCCATTCAATACATTGTCGAGACTGTCGTATATTGTTTCCCAAGACAAACGACCCCACGGACGACTTCGAAAGTAACCAATCTCGTCAACCTCGTTCAACAACGAGAAATTAATTTGACAATGATCTTTTCTTCCATTGAGTACTCTGTCTGCAAAATAAAACAGAGCGATCTTTAGTGCATCCATGTCATCCATATCCTCGAAGTCTAAGTCCATAAATCTTGCATCGAATTGTGCAAGATTAATCTTGCGAAACAAACAACTGAAATATTTGTGAAGCAACCTGTGCACTGTCTTTTGATTTTTTAGTACGACATCTTTCCCATAGCAAAGTCCGGTTACTAGGCACCATTCTCCAACCGATGAGCGTATCAAATTTTCACAAATTTCAAACCACATTTGATCTTTTTTATTACATTCCCCATGGAACACTTGCTTTAGCAACACATTATGCACAATTACGCCACTGAAAGGATACTTTCGGCACTCTAGGAAATGTCCAAATATGTCATCCTTAAACAGTTTCAACTGTCGTTTCATTAATTTATCTCGGATGACTTTGACGACTGTATCTAATTTACACATACTTGTGATACGTCCGGGGAAGTGATGGCCATAAGGTATTTTTATGATGCTTACTTCACTTGTCGGTTCAGGTGGACTATCCTCTTTTGTTTCTGAATTTGCCATTCTACTGAGGTAATGGAAACAAAATTAAATTGTTATACATCCCAATTATTAATAAATTCATAAAAATAAAAACAAAAAAAATTAAAAAAAATCCAACACGCGGTGGGACAAGTACACTGCCTCTTCGTGCAACAGGCTCGTGTCGCATGAAGAGGCAGAGCCTATTGGTGCGACAGGCGTGTCGCTGCTTATTCGTGTGATAGGCATGGGCGCGCGCTAGCGTTCGAGACAGGCACGCGCTCGCCAGAGCTCGAGCGAGCGACGCCAGCGACAAGCGCCTGTCGCTCACGCGCTAGTGCCTGCGCGAGACCCCGCGCGAGCGACAAGCGCCCGTCGCTCGTGCGGGCTGGCTCGCGTGGCCTCCTGCGACAGCCCCTGTCACTTGCGCACAGCCTCATGGCCCAGCGCCTGTCGTACGCTACAATCTCCGTCGTCGGCCTCGTGTTACATTTTTTTCCCGACCACTAATTATAGTGTCTATCAAATTATATATACAACAAACAATGCATAAAAATCAAGAATTTTTCCATCACACCTTCATTCTACAAAATCTAAACATAAACAATTTAAGTGGAATTTCATCAAACACATAATGTGCAATAGTTATAACTCATCATTCTAGTTAATTTTTTTTCATTTCACCACTCTAACAACCTATAATCATCTACAATGCCAATCATATTCACTCAAATCATTATGGAATGTTGAAACATTCTTACCTAGGGTTTGGGTTTTTTTCAATTTCTTTGATCCGTTTCCAATTTGGATAGAATAAGGTGGATTGAAGCAAGTTTGTTGTAAGTCGTGGCTCTATCTCTTGCCGTTGCTGTCGCTGTTCTCGTCGCCGGTCGCTGGTCGTCGTTTTCCGTTCACGAGTTCTTGGTGAGAGCTTGAGTGTGGGAGAGTGACAAGGGTAATTTGGGGCAAAAAATTTAATTTTGGCTAATTATGATATAAAAATATATCAATGGTTATGTTTGTAAATTATAAATTTGGTTTGGTTATTCTTGTAAATTTCTCATTAATGAGAAGTGTGACCGATACCGTTTACAGATATTGCAACATAGTCGCGATCTAAAAAACAATTGTATCTGACGGGAGGACATGAATAATAATCGCATTGGATCCGATTTTATTCGTTAAATAAATAAATAATCGCATTGAAGTTGCGTGCATCTCTTCACACAAATTACCTTTTCTATGAGACTTGCACGTTATAGAAATGACGACTGTCTTCTAACAGGTTAAAAAGCCAGTTTTTGTGCTTGTTTGTGCCTCAAAGGTTTACTTGTTTGTTTGTTTGCTCTTACGTTTTCCATATGAACAAAAAACCAAAGTCCCTAAATTTCATCCCTTTTTTTTTTTCGGTCTCTTACAATGCCAAAAACATGAAGCTTCAAACAAGCATTTGAAGCAGTTCTATAGAAAATGAACAAAAATTTTTGGTATATATAAATACTGCAAGATTTTAAACATGTTGCCATAACGTGTTGAATTTCATCTCTTACCTTATCAGGCTACTTGTTGGAAATCACATGTTCGATATTCACAGCAGAAATAAGAGAAGAGGAGTGTATATACAAATTTCTGGAACTCCAACTCTTGAGATTGTCGCTAAAATTATGCATAACAGTGCAAGCATGGACACTTTGAGATAATTAATCTGGCATCCTCTGGAATGCAATTACATTACTCTTCAACACGCCCTGGGGCCTTGCGCCAACTATACATATCTGATAGAAATAGTAAAACCAAAAAGAGAAAAACTACCACAACGCAAGATAATGTTACAACAAAGCATGAATGCACTAAGATCACAAATAAGCTGAGGGATAGGAAGAGGAGGTGAGAGAATGAGAATTACTCAGAGAGGAGGTGAGAGAATGAGAATTACTCAATTTTCTTATGCTGACCGTCAATATTATATCAAGAAATTGCCTCAGTCATCGGAGCTGTAATCACTAGATTCTGGTAATACGTCTAGAGCAGCGCAGCAGAATGACTCCTTGTCTTTGAGGAGAAGACAACTTCCATCTGAATTCCATTTCAGATCGTTTATGTTAAACTGTGGTAGCGGGTTGCTGATGCAGTAGGCACCTGAAGGGGTCCACATATACAAGTGAGAGCTTCCGGTGCAAAGAACAAGACGTGTACATGTTGGATCCCATGTTGCTGCTCGAATAGGATCCTTCTGCACCAAGATTGCAGCAGGCTCTTGACGGCATATGTCCCATATCCAGACGGTAGTTGGCATACTATCACTGCGGGTGCAAATATACTGACTATCACTGCTCCACGACATAAGGCCTACAGTAAAGTTAATTTCATCAGTTCATCAAATAGAAGGGCATGAAAAGAATTAAAATAATTTATATTGATCAACTTTGTTTTCACCACGGCTGTCACCAGGACCTCGAACGTGAGTTTAAAGAATTACACAGTAGTAGATGCTACTGCAGGAAATGAAAATACAATAGTGCAGTTATTTGCATTATTTCTGTAAACAAAAAAGTAAGCTTACCAATTCCTTGTTTAGGGTTTGGTTTGTCTGCAGGAGGCTTCTGAAAAGGCAAACTAATTGGTATTTCCATAACCTCATATCTAACTCTGAAGTGTACATTCGTAGCATCTTCATAGATGAAAAGAAAATCAATCAATAAGTGAAAAGACTGATATTTGTAAATTAAGGACAAATATCAGATAATTTGCATATTAAGAAAATTAATTGTCATCTATTGGTTTAGCCTTTTAGCATATATCAGATAAAGATTTGCATTAACAATAGAATTTGTATAGACTAAGAGTTGTATATGTTGAAAATAATATCGATATCACTAGTCAGATACACAATTGAGAAATAGGCTTTACCCGAATTGCCTTGTATAAAATCATCAGTCAGACATAATTCAGACATATCAAGTTGCAACGGCTCATCTACCTCCTGAAAATGGAGAAAACAAAAGGTAAGAATACAACAAAAAGCTAACCATCATTAGCAAAATCTGTCAGCTTAGAACATAAAGAAAAACTCTTAACCTTGAAAACAGCAGGAAAACAAGGGCCACGAACAGTTGATAGGTGCATGAATTCAGCAAATGTTTTCCAAGTGAGGTGATTCAAAACCCGCAACGTCTGATCATAACTTCCAACTGCCAAAAACTGGCCGCACGGAGACCATGAAATACTTTTTACACCAAGCCCACTTTCATATGCTTGATACTTCAGGAGACACCTCCCATCTGGAGAGTAGATAAGAACCTGTACAGCAAATATTGGCTCTTGTTTTTCAGTTACGAATAGTTTGTCAAGCACATGGTATAAGTGTAATCCATCAGATCAAGTAGAAAACCAGTAAGTAACGAATTACACAAACTTATAGATGCATAACAGTGAAAAGAGAATGATCCATTAGATGGTACATGCAGAGCAGGTTTCATCATTCAGGTGTTATGCAATTGATATGTGCATAAAGTCGAAACCAAGACATTACTTGCAGCGGGAAAGTATAAAAAAAGATGATGGTTAATTACTTGTTATAACAAAGGTCATGAAAATAAAAACATCACTACCTTATATTCCAGAGGAGAATCCCATATCACTATGGCACTATCATCTGGTGACCATTCAATATCAGCCAAATCCAACGTGTCAACAGCAAAAACGCCCATTATCTCCCATGTCTGACAAGACAGTAGATTTATATAGTCCTTGCAATCCCGCCTTGTACAAATGGCAGCAAACTTCCCATCTTGGGTAAAAGAGACCCCCTTGGAAGTATGCTTCGGTGACTGAACGTGAACACATGCTGTGTTTAATAGAGACCAAACTGTTAATCGCAACTGAAAGTCTGATGTTGTAAGTATGTGACGGCTATCTGGACTCCACCTAGCATATGCTATACCGGCAGGACCTTCATCTATTTTACATGTCCATTCAGGTTGGGTCAACGACCATGCCTGTATCATCGGTCTTTTGTATAGACCACAAAGAATGTACTCAGAATCAAGTGCCCATTCGATATAGCTTATCTTATCCAAGCATGAAAACAACTGCACAACCTGCATCATAGAACATAAGAATGGCCTTTTCAATTCTATTTTAGAATTTTATTTTTATTGGAATATACAAAAAGCTTCTACAGATTGAGAAGTGCTCCTTGTAGAAGCAGTTCTAAAGAGAACTTCTTTCTCCAAAGTGCTTCTACTCAAAGCTCATTCCACCGAAAGCACCCGAAACACACCAGTAACTAATTCACTAAAGGCACATTTTCATTAATTTGACAAATGTGAAAGCTTCGTTCCAGTCAAGTCATCATCACAGGATCTAATTTGAAACAATAATCCTAATGAGATCAAACCAGACCAAATTAACACCGCTTAATAACCGTAGTTTTAAAAAATAACATATTTTAAATCCCGGCATTACTCCGCAAAACTTACCTTAAACGAATGAGTATCACGAATGACGAGGCGATAATCGACCGCGACGGCAATGTAACGAGCGTTAGGTGAAAAGCAACACGGACCGGTCTGTTTATAAGCTTCGGTGAACTCCATTTGCGGCCGCCGGCGAAAACGAGAAACTACAACAAAGCCATGGAATGTGCAAATTCGTAACGAAACGGTGCCGAATAGTGTCGGATGGCGTGTCGGAGATCATGCGAGAGCAAAATGTGTGATGCTGTGAAGGTTCGAATTTGAGCTAGATCTGCCTGTGAAGCTGTGATTTGGTTCAAATTCTTTCGAATGTTTAAAAGATAGTACCACTAGTGAACGAACTACTGAAGATCGAAACTCGAGAAACGAGTTCGTTAACGGTGTTTTTCTCTGCTTATGGGTCTGGATCCGAATGAGGGTTAAGTGTGGCCCGGGTCTGCTCGAACCCGAACGGTTTGGGCATCCAATTTGCAATTTCTCAAGTAAATTAGTCAAATCTCAATCATCTTTTTTAAAAAAAAAAACACCTCAAATCTCAATATTAATGAAACAATCTTGAGGTAGTTCTAGTGGGCTTTTGACATTCAAATCATCCACGACCGACACGTAATTTATTAATTTTTTAACCTAATTGAATAACAATAATTCTGGGTTTATACAATATATGTAAATATATGCAGGGGTGAATTAACTTTTCTAGGGAAAGCAGTATAAGGCTGAAGATATGTGTGTGTTTTCACTTACATTTAAACTACACAAGCACCACCATCTAAAGCATCAATAATCACTTTGCCAATCATTACTGGAGTGGGAGTAAGTAGTGTGGATTCCTCTCATTCCAGTGTTTACTTACACAAATAAAGAGGGAGCGGAATTCCCACTCCGTAGGTTCCACCCATTTTTAGAGTGGGGAGTGGAATTTCCACTCCCATGGGGGGTGGGAGTGGGAATCCACTTTCCCCCTCTTCCTTTTTTACCCTTATAAATAATAATATTATATTATTTTATAAAATATATTTATTAAAAATAATATTAAACTTATTTAAATATAATATTATGATACTTAATTAAAAATAATATTATTATATTCATAAAATAATATTATTATATTCATAAAGAATTAATAATATTAGTATATACTATTTTATCTGAAAATATAATATTATTATATTTATTTAAAAATAATAGTATTATATTTACTTAATATTAGTAATTAATAATTATAAATATTTTATTCTAAAAAAATTAATTTTATACTATATTATAATAATAATATTTCATTTGTGCTACTCTTATCAATAATTTTTTATTTACATAATTAAAATTAAAATTAATAAAAAATAATAATTTACAAAATTAAGAATATTAATAGTTATTATTAATTTACAAATACAATAAAATAAATTTTTTATTTTTTAAAATATATATTTTTATTAATTTTGTAATAAAAAACTACAATTCTTTAAATAAGGGTAAAATTATAATTTGAAACTATTTACTCCGATTCCATACTCTCATCTTAGTGTAAATAAACAACCTAGTCCCACTCCACTCCATACTCCCAATCCCCCTCCCAATCCTAAGATTCCCACAAAAGGTAAAGGTCCTGCTTTGCCTTTGTTTTTGGGCACTCTTCAGACTTTTACAATATAAAATGTTAGTAGATTGACAAAAAAAAGGAAGTTTTGCAGCTCACATGAACTTTTCCAATAGCCCTAATTAGGGGTGGCTAAATATATAGAGAATTGAAAAATTAACAGTTCAATTTGAGCTCTTTTTTTTTAATTGCTGGTTTTATTTTTTAAAAAACTAAATTTTTTGATTTGTTCTTCAGTTCAATGTGTTGATTCTAAAATCAAGATGAACCTAAAAAAAAATTAAAAAAACTAATAAAAATAAAAAAAGAATTGAACTATACCAAATTGACCTAATTTAATTTAGTTAAGTTTGGTTCTCCGAACAGTGCGCATCCTACTCGTAGTCCTTGACCTAACTCCATTGTTCAACCTCTTGTAATCATATATCATATACATTTATTTTTAATTAATTAGTATTATAATGATATAACTTTTTTTGAAATGGTTCATTCGATCTTCTTAAATTTTTAAACTTTTTATTCATAACACACCCATATTACTAAAGGAAAAAGAAAGAATAAGAAAGAAAGGCTAAACAAAATTATTTCATAAGTAATTTTCAAATCAAGACGGATGATTTTTCTTTCCCTAAATACTTAAGAGTATTTTCATCTTTCATTAATGTTATTACGTCACGTTGGGGTTGAAACTCAAAACTGTACTTTGATGGTGAATGACGTGGGGCCGCCGTGCGGACTCACACAGTAATTACGGACGCTTATAGAATTTATCGATAAGTAATGGACGCTCAGTGAAATTGCTACCCGACTTACGATGGAAAAATTAAAAAGACCAAATAACCCTTACCTGTTCCACCGTTTACAAAATCAAAGTTAAAACCCTAACCCCTAAAAACCTTTCAGCTTCCCCCTGAACACAAAGCTTCCAAGCTGGTAGTACGTAAAACCGTGAAGCTCAACTGTTTATACAAATTTGATTTCTCCGCTTAATTGCTGAAACTACAGCGAAGTTTATATTCACACGCAGTCATGGCTACCTCCATAGCCTCTCAGTTACAAGCTATCAAGTCTCTGGTACCAGCCGATGAAGAGCCCCTCAAGAGACCTTTCACGCGCCCTTCCATCTTGTTTAACCCTAAAGAAGCTGCTGATATCGATATTGACACTATTCTTAGTATCGCACTTTCAGGTTTTTATAATTTTCTTTGTTTTCAAATTTTGTACAAGTTGACCGAATTGTGAGTATTTTGTTAATAAGAAATGGTAACCAATTTTTCTTTTGTTTGTGGGTTTTGATTAGAACGTATTAATTTGGAAGACTTAATGCATTGTAGTCCTATGTAGATAGGCTTGTCGATTATAAAATTAGAGTAATATTTGAGCTCTATAGCTAAGTATTGTTCAGTGTTGTGAAATTTGGGAATTTATTATAAACTGAGCATTTTGATTGTTTGTAAATTTGATATTCAGGTCTTGAGGTTCTTACAAGTGTAGACGGAAGGTTCAGAAACTATATGAATGATTTATTTAGTCACAAGAGTAAAGATTTAGATAGGGAGATGATGGGTATAGAGGAGAATAATAAGATCAATGTGACAATCAGTTCGTATTTACGGTTACTCTCGGGACATCTTCAACTGCCTGCATCGCTCAAAACACTAGAGTACTTAATACGTAGATACAAGTAAGTACAATATTATGAAAAAAAAATATGTATACTTGCTTTTTTTTATGCAATATGTTTTATTCCTTGGTGCTTACGATGTGCTTTTGGTTGGAATTTCAGGATTCATGTGTACAATACTGAGGAATTAATTTTATGTGCTCTGCCGTACCATGATACCCATGCTTTTGTTCAAATAGCTCAGTTACTTAATTTAGGGTGAGGACTACATGATTCTTGTATGTTGTTATATTTGATGTTGTGGATCGATGAAATTTCCTGATTTTTATTTCCTTTGAACTGTAGAAATAAAAAATGGAAATTTCTGGAAGGCGTTAAAGTCTCAGGTGCGCCACCACCTAGGACAGTTATAGTGCAGCAATGCATTCGTGATATGGGTGTTTTGGAGGTTTTATGCAACTATGTGAGTGTCTGGTCCACATTGTATGAGTAGTTTGGTCAAACGTCTTGTCGTCGGTGTCACGTAAATGACTTTCTGGTGCAGGCGTCTCCTACAAAGAAGTTTTTACCTTCAAGGCCTACTATCAACTTTTGCACGGCAGTAGTTGTTGAGACTTTAGGTTCTGTTACCACCGTTGATAGTGATGCTGTGAAGAGAATCCTTCCCTTTGTAGTTTCTGGACTTCAGCCTGGCACCAAAGGAGGTTCAGATCACAAGGTGAGGTTTAACCATAGTTACTCAAATTTGGATATACTGATATCACCAGTGTTTGGCATAATGGTTCATGAATGATGATGCTCATAGGTTCTCACAAAATATAAATAAATAAATAAATAAGTATGATAGCAGGCAATGATGAGGCCAAGTATTTGATTTGCATATGTGAGCCACATTCCTAAATCGTGATGCATATTTTTTTGTGCTCATTATCTTATTCTAGTAGTGATATTTTATTGCTGCATAAATTTTGTTCTAATTGTGCTTGCATTATCTAGATTTCTTTTGTGGATTGTGGTTGTTTCCTGATTGTTTTGTTACGTTAATTTCTGTTCTCAATGTTTAGGTTCTGAGTTGTATTTTTATAATATTTTTTTGATAAAAAGGTTAGAGTTTTATTCTGTCATTACTTTTTAATCTCTAATGTCACTCATCTCTGTTTGTAGGCTGGTGCTTTGATGATTGTTGCTTTACTTGCAAATAAAGTTGCTTTGTCTCCTAAACTTGTTAAAAGTTTGATTCGATCAATTGCTGAGATAGCTCGAGAAGATGTAAAAGAGTCGACTGACCTGCAATGGTTTCGGCTATCACTTATGGTTTTAATAAACCTTGTCCAGGTGCTTCTATTCATATAGCAATTTAATTTGTGATCAATAGCACAGAAATCTAAATACGTTGAAGCAATAGTCAATTGTTACAATTTTGTTTTGGTCCAAATAGAATTGATTTTAGTCTTTTACCACATCTTCTTGTATTTCATTTTAATTTTCAACAATTATCGGCGGTTTTATTGTGAGTCAACTTCAACAATTGCCATACTTATTTGTTGATTTTATCAATACAATTTCTTGGGGTGTTTTTGGGGCTAGTGCACAAGTTGTTCACCTTTTCTAAATCTTTTGCTCTCAATACAATCTACTTGGCTTTTATCTTCGAAAAAATTTACTCTCTCTGTACTATTTTTATTTTGAGTCAATTAACTAATTAACGCTCTTCGACACAATAACTTGTGAGAATTCATCTGGAAGTGAGAGCTGCAGATGCTTGGACTTCTTTGCTAAAATAAGAGGAGCTTATTCAAATATTTGTTTAAATATACTGTAATAGTTATTCAGCTATGTAGTTCATCTCATTGGCTTTCTTTCACTTACCAAAAGCTCAACAATTCTTATTGTTCCCCTCTCTCTAGAGCCTTGGTAGGAAAAAGATGGTTTTGCGTTTAATGTACATTTTTGTTAAAGAGTAACTCTCTTGGCAAGAACATCTTTAGCGGTGGAGTTGAAAATCAATTGCTAATGAAATTGAGATATTATTAGCATATGGTACATTCTTTTAAAATATAGAAAACTTAGTAAGCTAACCTGAGTTTGGTAATCAAGTAATGTCTAATCTGAAGTGGTCTTGATGTTCTTGCAAGGACCTTTACTCCCTTTCTATTGGGCGTAGTAATGTATCAAAGAACATGTATTCCTGATTATACTGCTGTATTCTTTCTCGTACTTGTAATGATTGAGTCAGTCATTATAAGGACAATATGGAATCTTTTTCAAATGCTTATACTTTTGGCCTCTTGATTTCTACTGTGACTTGAAAATATTATGTGGTGCAAACTAGATAGCGTTTATTTCCTAAATATGTTATCACTTTGTATTTGTTGTTGGAACCAGTTTTGTGTAAGATTAATTTGTGCGTAAGTGCATTTATTTCTTGGTTTTGCCCCTTTACTTTGGTTTGCATTGAATTTTGTCAGTTGCAACCTATTGACATGTTTCCGAAGAAGGCCTTAGACATTTTGAAGGAAATACGGTAATCTTTCAACATTTCTAACGTTTCTGCATCCAATAGCCGTTGGCTATTTCCTTTGCTGAATATCCTATGACTATCTTGTGCTTGCTCTACAGGGATATTGCTGAACTACTTTTGGGACTTTCTAAGGAGTTCAATATTGATAGGTTCCTTGCTGTGCTTCTGGAATCTCTGATTGACTACAGGTTTGTACGAGATAATGTCTTCGAATTGTCTTTATGTGTATATATCTTGCCCAAGTTATCAATTGAAATTCACGTTTGTTTACATGCAGTTTCTCTGATGAATTATGCCATCTTACTTTGATATCAATAATAGAGAAAGTTCCTATGAAGAATTTAGTTGGCCATGTCGTCTCAAACGTTCTTTTCTCCTGTCTGAGGCTCTCACAGAAGGATAGCAACTCAACATCATCAGGTTATATTGCATTTGTAACTTTAGTTATTGCATATCTTTTAGTTCATGCATTTGCGCGTAGTTGATTGTCAGGTTATATTTATATATCTTTTGAGTGTTCTTCATTTTTGTTTCCATTTTTGCTTGCACATAATTTTCAGCATTGAATTAAAGGGCTGCCAGTCTGAACATTCTTACACCATTATTATGTGTTTGCTGGTAATTTTATTCTTACAAACTATATGGATTGCTTACAGGAAGTTGGGCCAAGAGGATCTTGGTTGCTATTAATGCAAAATACCCATTTGAACTACGTGGAGCAGTATGCAAATTTCTGGAGGTATGTGATGGACTGATCTTTTCTGTTCTTTGATTTTGAATTTTAGTTTGTGACTTGTCTGTTCATAATAGGAAACTAAAGTGAAATCCAAGAAAGAAGACGGAGGTTTTGAAATTCTGTCTAAAGTGTTGGATGGGAATGTTGATGTGTCTGAGGCTGTCCCAGATTCAAAAATATGGTTTGCCTTGCACCACCCAGAGGTAAATTCTATGCCATTCCATTAGAATTATGTACTTTTTTTCTTATAATCATATACTTAAATTATTATGCATATGTAATGTGAATTAGGCTGAGGTCCGGCGAGCCACTCTCTCTGGTTTGAACTCATCTGGAGTTCTGAAAACAAAAGCTGTTGACTCACAGGTACTTTTAGTTGTCTTTGTTATGTCCTTATTTTCGGCTGTCATCTGTAGTGAATAGATAAGTACATGGTCTATGTTATGTCATTTACTTATATTATGTACAAGCTTATCAGCTGTCTATTGATCTATATTTGACAATAATGTACTTGTTGGTCTTGACATTGATTTGTCGTTATTGGGTCTCATCCCTGTCTTTTTTTATGCTTTTATGGTTGAAAATATTGTTTGACTTCTCAAAGTTACCATCTAATTTCATTATGCAGCAGTTTTTGGGATTTTGTTTAAGTTTGTTCTTTGGCTGAATTATACTTTGGTAGCATCAACTAATCTAAGTTGCCACTTTATAGTTTCTAATTTCTTTTCAAGTTTGGATCAGTTATGTCCTTATTACCTAATAAAATGGCATGAATCTTCTCCTACTCAAACCATTTCTCTGGTCCTCCACTTGGGTTGAATCTTCGATTTTCCATTTAGAAAGGCAACCAATAAGAGGTA
Source organism: Luvunga scandens (assembly GCA_030449905.1). Classification (NCBI taxonomy): domain Eukaryota; kingdom Viridiplantae; phylum Streptophyta; class Magnoliopsida; order Sapindales; family Rutaceae; genus Luvunga; species Luvunga scandens. The sequence goes on from JASUUG010000711.1 coordinate 4,382,928, forward strand.
GCTGCCAAACTAATTTTATTTTTTCCATGTGGTTCTGTTTGAAACATGATTTCTGGATTACTTATTTATAGTTCTGTCCCCAGATTCCCTAGATTTGAGTTAAAATTTTTTTGGGAAAATAGCTGTGGTATCTGCATATAATTTTTTGTTTGAAGCTGCTGTCTTTAGTTTCCATCTTTTTAATGAGTGCATCATTTTCTTTGTTAGTTTTTGTTGGAGACTTATTGTTATCACTTGTTTCTTCTGAGATATTTGATTTTGTGGCAGAAAATCTTTTCCTTTATTTTTCACATTTTCAAGCTCTGTCGCTGAACTATTCCTGGCTTTATAGAGCCAATATTGACTGCTTTGTCAAGATTCTGTGTTATAGTCCTGGTGTGGAGGCTGTGTGAGATTGGCTGGACAAACTGTTATGTGTGTGCATTTTTCTGTGTTAATTCATGTTGGCATACTAAATATCATATATATCAGACCGCGAGTTCTCTGATTTGAGATCTTCTTATTTTTTGATTTCTCTCATTTTTCTTGTTGTCAGAGGCTTGTGACAATTCAAGATGCTATTTTGCACCAGCTTCACGATGATGATCTAACTGTTGTTCAGGCTGCCTTGTCTATTGATGGATTGCCTGGAATGATAAGCCCCTTTGATCTTCTTGAAGGATTGGATGATGTTCTTAAAAGATGTGTTATTATTCTTATGTCAAGTGAGTATGGTCTACGTAATTGATAAGCCTTTGATTGTTCTTTTTTCTGTGCTTACACTCGATTTTCACATTTTAGTAGGGGCTAATTGCTTTGGTTATGCTTTTTTTTTTTCTGTGCTCTGTTCATGCTTTGTTAGAGCTAAATTGCCTCAATCTTTTCATGGTGTAGTGCTGCTTGTTGCTCACTGTCTATTCATTGCTAAAAAATAATGGTGTGAAAGAGAAATATTTAAAAGGTGTTTGATTTCACCTGTGGATGGCTAACTATTTTACTGATTCTCATTGGTTTAAGTTCCACTGCTGTGGTCTTACCGATAATGAACTCTGAATTCACTTAATCACTTTGGTGCTTGTTGAGTCACCGATGTTGTTATAGTAGATCTACCCAGTTTGTATTCTTTGGCCATTTGAGCCAAATACGAAGAATGACTCATCAACTAAAGATTTCTGAGTCAGAAGCCAGCAAGTGATGTCTTGAGACTTTTTCATTCTTAGACCTGGAAGTGGGTACACTGGTCTAGATTAGAGAAATATCTAGCTGTTTGTTCTCCTCCAGTTCATAAAAAATAATTTTCACTTAATTTGTTGAATAACGTTGAATAAACTGTGCTGCAAGTCATACACTTCAGTCTATCTAATGTTTATGCTTGCAGATTCGTCAGATAAACTTGCTCTAGCTGGTGATGTAGCCGTTTCTTGCCTGAAGATTGCCATATCAAGCTTCCACGGCATGAATGATCATTTTACGAAACTTTCTGCCATGATTTTTCCATTACTGCTTATTCTGCCAAAGGTTTCTTTCTTTTGTTTTTCAGTCTCTTGGTTCTTAAAATTGACACTTTACCACCAAACAAGCACTAGAAATTGTTTTGTTGATGATATTTGCCTTTATTGCAATTCTTCTCAGACACAGAAGACAAATTTAAAGATTTTGGAGTTAGCCAAGGAACAAAAGCTGCCCTTTTACCATAATCTTGCCGTTGTTTCTAGTAAGAAAAAGGTAAAATATCTTGCATGTGATTTTTACATTGATTGTGGTTTAAAATCTTGAAACTGTCATTTGAAGCATAGATGGAAATTAGCCCGTTAGCACTGTTAAAGGTTTTTGGACTGTGGTGTAGAAGTTAGTGAGAAGGCTTCCATTTGTTTGTATAATAGGTCACTAAAGTTGAGATTCCTCAGAATCTTGAGTCTTGATTTTTCTTGGACTTGCATAAGAAAAGCTAGGAATATAAAATTCGTAAAACCAATCGTCCCTCTATGAGGATAGAAAATGTAATCTTTTATAGTTCTCAGTTTCAGTTTTTGTATAACTTGTGCTTGGAATTAAATATAAAATAAGGGTTTTGGTGAGCTAATAGCATACACCTTGATGAGATAGGTGGTTGAAGCCATGGAAAATTTTGATATCATAGAGGATTTCTTAGTTCTTCATTGTAGTTTTATTGGGAGGTAATTGCCATTACATTTATTTCAATAATGTTCTAATATAATTATTTCGTCCAAATGATAAGAAGAAAAATGGTGTCGAGCTTTTATAATGTTCTCAGGATTTGATCTGAACTGATTAAACAAGTTCACCTGATTTGTTTAATGTCATGTTGCCAACTAGTTATGCTTATGACGCAGTCTCTAGCTTGATCTGTACGAGGAGGATGTTCTAGTGAATTAGAAAATAATATTTGTTAGCTATTGTAAAACTAATATAAATTCCTAAAGGTTTTTCTTCATCTTCTTGTATATTTATTCTATTGCTGTGGCTAATTATGATGGTTCAGTAGTTAATTTTATGTCAGCTGTAAATAATTCTGAAGTTGTGATCTGGTAAAAATGCAGAAATCAGAACCTGGAAGCCTTTCTTCAATTAACATGGAGATTGTTAGCAGTTTGGCAGGAACATTCTTGAAGCATCCTGATGAGTATTTGTCATTGCTGACTGAGAGTTGTAGTAATTTTAAGTTATCAAAGACCCTGTTCTTTATGGTTCTCATGCAGTCATTGCTGATGCAGAATAGTAGTATGTTCTTCCATATTCTCTCTTTGTTGTTAAATGCAAAGGTTTATCAAGTTTTTTGTAGTTTTCATTTTTTGCCCACTTAGCTTGTCAAAATAGGTCCTGTTTAGTTGAAATCCATGACTTGATGGTTATTTTCCAACTGCTATCTGTTTATTTCATTTGACTGTCTTAGACAATGCTTCATTCTGAACATAATAATTCTTATGTTTTTAATAAGTGTTTCTCATATAATTATGGAGAACTTCTGTTATATATTTCTTTTGCATGTTAGGAATTGGTCAGTCTTTGGCACTTTTTGAAGCTTGCTTTTCTGTTCTGAAGAGTGAGTGGGAAGTCTTGGAATATGGGTTTGATGTTTCCGTCAATGAGGTATGAATTTACTGGATACTGTAGTTTCTCATTGGTTTTCCTAGTTGTGCATGTGTTCATGATTCTAACTCTGTCTTCCGTCAATGTGATTTCATCTTTTTTTTTTACCTTTTGATTGACAGTTCAGTGCAGAAATCCTGTCTTGGGACTGCAGAAAATTTCTAGATCAGCTATTTGATACTGATATTGAGGCTTTGAATACAAAATTGCTGATTTGCATATTCTGGAGGTTACTAGAGGCATTTATTTTGGCAATGCCTCCAGATGTCTTGTTGGTTGGTTCTCTTCCTGACTCACTGCTTTTTCTTGCCTTCTGAGGTTGCTTTGGCAAGTGGTCATTTTTGACATGGTAGTTTATTGTCATATTTTCTGTCTTGTTATGACTGTTGAATATATCTACTCTCTGCTCCCTTAGGATGTCAATGAAAGGTGGCATAGCAGACTTGAAGAATTGTTTGTCTTTTTTGCAAACTCGCGTTTGAAACATGTTTTCAAGGAACATCGACACTACCTTGTTTCAAAATGCAAAGTCTCTCTTGTCCGTTTCCTGTCCAAGTTTTTTACGGAAGAAGGTGCTTACTTTTAATTCAGTCTATGCTACTTGTTCCTCTTGTGTTTATTTATTTATTTATTTAATACATTTGACACACCCTAACCCCACCCAGCCCACCCCATCCCATCCCATGTACAAACAAATATTAAAGAAATTACCCCCTCTCCAAGGTGGTTGTGAGGAAAACTTTTCCTAGACCTCTTGTTTCCACTAAAAGGGTTAAACCAAGTAGGCTATCCCCATTGGATACAATCATCACACACTTGATGATGGTAGTATTGCAGTGAGGATTATCAGGTTGAAGATTGATTTTATGGAAGTTTTAACGTTTATAATGTATTTTATTTCAAGGGTCATAAAATATTTTATATCATGGTTTTAATATTGGGATACCTGTCATTTGCATAATATTTTGAACATAGAAAATTCTTCCTTGCATCTACAATTTCTGAATGGTTTGCAAGAGAGGTATTTTTCCTCTCTCTCTCTCTCTCTCTCCCTTCCTCCCTCTCTCTCTCTTTCTTCTCTCTCTAAGTTAGTCTCTCTGTGGGTTTGATTATGAACTATTTTTCCTTGGACCTTTTCCCTAGCAAATGGTTTTTCTGAATTACCAGAGACTCATGGGTATTCTGGATGTATAATGACGGAATTTACATAATATTTTGGAATGGGAAACTAGTTGTCTAATTCATCATGGTTTATATCTTGTTCTGATCATGTATGTTTACCTTTGTAGATGTTCCTGCTGCTGTCCAAATCGAGAGTCTCCATTGTTTCACTTTTCTCTGTTCTCAGGCAGATGATAGTCTGCTGTTTGAACTTCTGGCTGAATTTCCTTCAGTTCTGATTCCACTAGCCAGTGATAACCAGGTATAACCATGTTCCTCCCCATCTTTATTTCCTTATGGTTACTGTATGCTCTTGCAGTCTTTCAAAGACAGTTGTTTATCTGTTTCCTGTTGAGATGCTGAATTTTCATTAGTTTCGTATTTAGTTCTGTTTATGAAGAGGTACAATGACTTGATTCCTTGTGGTCTATTGTCTCTCTTTTTCAGGAGACGAGAGTGGCTGCCATGGGCTGCATTGATGGTTTATATGCATTGTGGCGCCGTCTTGACTTTTCTAGCAAGAAAAATGGTATGATCTCTATAACACTAAACTTTGCTAGTCCACATGATTACCAATGCCTTTACCAATATATTGTATATATTGCTGTTATTTCCATCTCTGTATACATTTTTAATGTATATTTTATTTGTACTTCTGACTGGGATGGGTTTTGGCATATGTTTGTCGGGATGATATGTATTGGATTAGAAAATGAATGGGTATACTTGCTGTCTATAAATAGGTGTTTTTTATGTCTTTCTTTATGGAATTGATTTTCCCTGTTTTCTGTTCGCTTTGTGGACAATCCACTTTGTATCTTCTATCCTTTTGGTTTTATTGATACGGTATTCTTTGTTTGTTATTGAAAAAAAGATTCTTGTTATATTTTGAATGGTATCAATGACAGGAAGCACTGCATTATGGAGTCATTTTCTTGATGATCTTCTGGGCTTGATGGTTCAGCAAAAAAGGCTTATATTATCAGACAAGAAATTTCTTGCTTCATTGATGACATCTTTGCTCAGCTCATCCTGCAATAGTCTTTTAGTGCCAGAGAGCATTGGACAGAGGTATTCAACTAATTTTATTAAAATTGTGGTACTTGTGGGAATTATTATGCTTGCTAATTTTTTATCTCTTGAAAATACACTAGTCCACATATATTGGGTACTATCTGCAAAATTATGGAATTTTTTTTAATGATCTTATTGAATAAATAACATTTCCAAGATGATGGTTGTGCTATTTTGAGTAATTTCATGCATTCTTGCTGTGTGGTTTTTGTTATTGTGATGCTTCTCCACTTATTGTTTTCTGTTTAGGCCACCAAAGCAATAACTAACTCAAACGCTTTCTCACTAGTATTTCCCCTGTGCTGTGATCAAGGCTCTTTTTATATTATTGATGCTTCGTATAAGAAATTTAATCATGCATGGTTGGTGTGGAGGAATCCGAAGGCTGGGGTCAGGGAAACGACAGTTCATGCTCCGCCAGTCACAAGTGTGCAACAGATTCCTTTGTTTTTGCGTGGAGCCTGACCCATGCCTTAAAGAACTTATGAGTTATGATCTTAACTGTGTGCCATATGAAACAAGCTACTTCTGGAATTATTTCAGTTACTACAAATAACCCAGGAATTCTTTTTCTTTTCATTTTTCTTTTTCTTTTTTCAAATGAATTCTAGTTTGTTATAATAATATCTTTAGCATGCAGAAAGTTCTTCCATATTTGGTTGTTTGCCAAATTGCATCTGCTGAACTGAAGTTTGTTGTGTCTAAATGTGCATTTACCTTTTTTACCTGTCTTGAACACCTGTTTGCGGCTTGATCATTCCAGGCTGTGAAGGCTTTTAATATTAACATTCAGTTTCTTTTCTACTAAATTGATTATTTTGGGCTCATACCTTGTAATATTTTATGCTTATTCATTTATGTGAATTCCTTAAGTTCTATGTCTTTATTTATTGTGCGATATGTTAGTAATTTTGGAAGTTTACCAAATTATTTACTGTTTTGTTTATTGAACTAGCTTAACACTCCTGCCTGTTTACCCGTCATACGCTGTTTCAGATTTGATCAACAGACAAAAGATAAAATTATTGCTTTCATCTTGGGTTCTGCTCTAAAACTTTCTTCATTTGGGAAGGTTTGCCCTCTTAGATCTGTTCTTGAGCAAATCTAGTTTTTGAGTTGTTTTTAATTGTTACTATTTGGGTTGGCAATGATGTTTGGTTGGAAAAATCTTGATTGGAAATGATATCTTTGGCAGTTAATGATTCTGTCTTTGCTCAAAGGGCTGGGCAGTGCAATTCTGCATGTCAAAGATATCAGGTCATTTTTGTCTTTACTTCTGGAAAGGCGCAGTCAACATTATATTGAGCTGCATAGCTCATCTCCTAAATTGTCAGAAAATGAAATCAGAATCTTGTGCCTTCTTTTGGAGGTAAATAGCATTTTCTTTTCCCCCCGACCTTGAATTATCAATGCTTAATGAATCTTATTTTCTTGTGTTTGATGCAAATTCTGTCATGTACTAGAGCTGCCCTTCGCTCTCCTCGTTGGACAATCACGATTTTAATGTCTATTTGATGAAAGCTTTGCAAGTAAGAAATTATCTGTAACTTTTGTAGATTCTTTCCAATACAGATGCATTAGCTGTGTTTCTTTGACATTTTCTATTATGTTGTTATCCTTTCAGTTGGAGATGATGTCTCCAGAAGATCCTGCTGTTATTGAACCTTGCATTGCTGTTTTGCAAAAGCTAACCAATCAATTTTACTCTGGATTGACAACTGACATGCAGGTACCATTATTAATGTATGGGCATAGCATGCGCAATTTATTGCTTTGCATGATAACGTACCCTGGTCGCCATGGCAGCTTGTTATAGTAACTTGTTTTCTTTCTGCTTGGCCACCTTGCCTAATAGTAAGATATATAATAAATGGACATCAAAGAATTCCTCGAGGAACAGAAGAGGATGCTGAGAAAAAGAAAATCTTTAAAATGTACTTAAGCAATAAACCCTTCTCCCACATTCTGGCAAAGAGAAAAATGATTTTACTTGGGTTATTTTATGAATACTTTACATATTACATCAATAATGGAGTTATTATAGTGTATGCAATAATATTGAGCCTAATCCTGGAGTTTTGCATGATTCTGGAGTGTTATACTGTGTAATTATAAAAAGTTATTCTTAATTTTATTTGATCAATCCATCGATTTTACACTTTTCAACATCTTCATTTGAGTTAAACATCCGTTGGTTTCACACTTTTGCAAATGTTTTAATGAATAGGAAGAGACCTGAATTGTTATGAACATTAAACACTTTATTTGCAGAAAATAATGTATGAAGAGCACTGTGTTGCTCTACCTCTGTGATCAATGGATCAAGTGCGTGCGCGCATGCAAAATAATAATGTTGTATTCAGAAATAAATATTTAGGAATCGATAGATGTATGAGTATTGTTTAATGAACAATTGGCAATATTTAGGATATCATTTAATATATGAAACTTTATCGAAGAAACTTCTCTTTCTGACATAAACTAAACAAATTAATATAAAATCGACATAATCATTTTGTTGTTCCAAACAACTAATAGGAAAATGTTGTCTAGTTTGTCCAATGATTCTTGCTTCATGGAACCTCATTCATTTTATTTTGTTGAGCAGGAGTGTCTATTTCGTCACCTTGTGCTTCTGTTTCGGCATGCTAATGGTGCTGTGCAAGATGCAGCTAGAGAGGCCTTACTGCGATTAAATGTTTGTTCCTTGTTATTTTATTTATTTATTTATTTTTTTCCGTTGAAAGTATTTGTTGCGATAAAAAATAATGCATAACCTTCAGTCTTCATTTTGTATTCTTCCAATTGATAAATATGGATAATTACATAGATAAGAAGGTTCTGATCTTACTACAATTTGTATTATTTTGTTGTTTTTTTTCCTTTTTTTTTTTTCGGGGGGGTGGGGGGATGGGTGGGGGGCTATAGACAGGTAGGCCCTCCTTGTACGCCCAAATGTCAATAAATCCTTCTTTTTTGTTCTTTTTACCCCTGCCCTGTAGTCTTTAGCTTTAACCTTGAAATTTGTGTTAATCAAGCAGTTTTTCCTTGACTGATTTTCAGTTGTAATGCCAAAAGCTGGCCACTAAGGTAAGAGTGGTTAAAAAAGGGATTGAAGAGACAATTAGTAAACTATAGGGGTTCTGGTGCCTTCCCTTTTTTTGTTGTTTGTGGTTGGTGTTGTTTTGTGTGGGACGAGAGAGGTGGGTGGGCGTTAGTGAGGTGTTGGGGGAGTAATGTTGCTGCTTTGTTACTATTCTCTTATGTTTTTTGAGCTAGAAGGATCATATCTTTCTTGAATGAATCCAGAATCTATCCATAAACAAACTTTGAACTGCCAAAATGTTTGAAATCAATTCTTCTATTAAATTTCCCAATAAAAGAAACTGAGTTTGTTGATGGCAAAAGGGAATTGGAAGACAATTCTTAAATATGCTTAAGAATATTTTGTGCTTTAATTATGGAATAGGTGATTGTCATTAGAATTAAGGTTTCTCTCGATGATTTTACATAGTTTGTTTAAGCAATATATCATTGATTGGTTCTGCATTTGGATATTGCAGATTATGTGCTCCACGGTTGGTCAGGTACTTGATCCAATTTTGAATCAGGAAAGTCTTGTTATCGGTTCAGCATATGGGAAGAAGAAAAAGAAATCAGATGAACATCAGAAGTCCAACTTCCATGCTGATGTGATTTATAAAGGAGAAAATGCTCTCTCTTTCCTTAGTTCACTCCTTGATATACTGCTACTAAAGAAAGATATGGCAAACAGGTCTGCTTCTTAATTGCTTCTGGTTCAGGACATTAATTTGTAGAACTATGGTTTAGGATAGGCCATATCATGTTATTTAGTTTATTCAATTTAACGGTTTTAGGGATTTGCTTCTGGGGCCCTTATTTAAGCTTCTTGGAAAAGTTTTTTCTGATGACTGGCTACAACAAGGTGCTGCTATTGCCAAAGATGAAAAGTGGATCCAATCTTCATCTGGAATTTGCCAAATAATTTCAACTACATTGATTTACATTCAGCAGAAGTTGTTAATTGTTCTTGAAGACATCAGTGCATCACTCTTACATGCTATTCCTTTAAAGGTATTCTACTGTTGTTGTCTGAATGTGTTATTTAGAAATCTGATCAGTATTTAGGAATGACATTTCGGTTTGCGTTTTTATACTTTTGATTCCATTTGACACATCTTTCATGTCAGGATGACATTGTTAATAAAGTCAATGTTAAAATGTTGGTTGAATGTGCTCGTTCGACAAATGATGGGGTCACTAGAAACCACGTGTTTTCTTTGCTATCCGCCTTAGCAAAGGTTGTTCCAGACAAAATATTGGAGCACATATTAGATATACTTGCTGTTATTGGAGAAGCAACCATCACCCAGGTCTGTTAATTTTATTTTTGTTCTGTAGAGAAAGAATGATGATTTGCTTCTTTTTTTTTAATTTTATTTTTAAGTTTTTAGTTTCGGTGCTTGATGCTAGTAAAAAGATATTTGAAATTGTACAAAAGTTCTGGAGAATGTTTCAAATATTTCGGCTGAAGGTAACATTGAACCACAGTGCAAAACTACTGCTAAAAGTCAACTTTGGATTCTGAAACAAATTTTAACTTATACTATTCTTTCAAATCTTATTAATAATTTATATACTGATTATGTTGTTCTTTATAGAATGACAGCCATTCACAACATGTCTTTGAGGTTCTCATGTCTGCAATTGTCCCTTGTTGGCTTTCAAAAACTGATGACAAGGACAAAATACTTCAGGTAATGCATAATATTGAAAGCTCCATTGACAGCTGTGATACTTGTTTCTGCTCTAATTTGGTTAAGTTTTTCCTTCAGGTGTTTGTGAATGTTTTGCCTGAGGTCGCTGAGCACAGACGACAGTCAATTGTCGTATATCTATTAAGGTTTTATTTGGACGAATCTTATATTATTCTTGTTGGTCCTTAGTTTCTGCTTAAACTGACATGATTTTTTGCAGGATTTTGGGAGAATGCGATAGCTTGGCTTCTTTGTTTGTCCTTCTTTTTCGTTCATTAGTCTCAAGGAAAGGATTGTCTTACCTTAACGGTGCACATGCTTCAGAGAGTTTTGCATCTTTTGCACAGAGAGAGTGGGAATATGCCTTTGCCTTGCAAATTTGTGAGCAATATTCATGCAGCATATGGCTTCCTTCTCTTGTTATGATGCTTCAAAAAGTAGGAATTGGTATTTTAGGCCAAGAAATGCTTATGGAATTGCTGTGTGCCATGGAACTCATTTTACACAAAATGCATGATCCAGAATTTGCATTCAAGCTAGAATCGGAGGAAGATTCAGATAACATTCAGGTAAGAATTTGTACTTACGAACTTTATCAAACCTTGAATATTGAATGACCTTTATTTTGAGAAGTTCTTGGATCAATTCCTTGATCTTTGTTGGTTAGATCATTTTCTTTGTAGAAAAGGGGGTATACTGGTCAAATATCTTGAAAGAAACTTGGGGCTTTCTTTTATGAATTAAGTTATTAGATTCAGAAATAGGTTTATCATTTGCTATAATAGAATATAGCCATTGACAGAAATGCATCATCAGAATAGTATAGTTGATAATTATATTATATAAGTTCCGGACAGAATTGAATGTGCCTCCAATCTGCCCAAGTTTTGGGAAGTTGGGAGTTTGAATTGTTAGTGAAAATCAATCTTGGACATCATAGACATAACGGTTGTCCAGGTAAGATATTCCTCAGTATAATTATGCATTCTGTTTTAAGTGGTACATGCTGTATGGCTTTTCATTTTGGAGCTGCTGGATCTATGCTCCCCATAAAATAACATGATTTTTGAGAACTTGAGGTAATCTATGTTTGCTGTGGGGCATTCTTTTGGAGTTTATCATATGCTGCTTTGATAAGGGAATGAAATCATTGTGTTCTCATATACATACTCCGCTATATATCTGACCTATTTGAACTGTGATTGCATAACAACTCAGTCAATTGTGATTTCCTCCATTTCAAAACTCTGATCTTATGAGTACTTCAACTTTACAGAGAAAACTTGAAGAACTTATGGAGCAGGTTGTTTCTCACCTGCAATTTGTTGAAACAAGAAAAAAGCAAATGAGTGTACCCATCACCACTAAGAAAGATCTAAAGGAGTGTATGCATGCTGTCTTGAGGACTGTTACTAAGGTCATGAACCCGGCAGCTTACTTTAAAGGCATTGTTAATTTACTCGGCAATGCAGACGGCAACGTGAAAAAGAAGGTATGTGGTTATTTATTTTGATTTAACTTTTGTGAAATAGAAATGCTTAGTTGAGCTTGCGCATTGGTCATCTATCAGAGTTTATCTAACATGTCTCAGTTGGATGGTAGAAAATTGATTTTTGGGCTCCTAAGACCGAGAGTATAGTGAAAATGCTCTTTTATTGATTTCCTTGCATTGATTTTGTAGAAGTTTACTCTTATAAAGAGAAATGAAAGATAAGAAGTTATAAAAGTTGTAGAAATAGACATGAGTTGTTGAAGACAGCAAATTGGAAGTTTTATAACAAAAATTATGTAGCACAACCAAATTGTTGCACATCCTTAAAGCAAATGAAGGCACATTATCCTTTAACTTTCCATTTGAGTGCCATACATTTGTGGACACATTTGTTGCATCCTCAGGTGTGTAACACAGCAAATATGTCAGCGAATTGTTTCACAAATCATCACCTGTTCCATTTTCAAGCTTCATGTTCTTATTTTCATTACTTTTTGAGCAGACAAATGTTTCACTCAAGCACTCATGCATTGGCTTGAGGTTCAATTGTCTGTAGCCCCTGTGAACCTGTATGCTTCATTGTTTAAAGGAGAAATTTGTGCTTGTGAACAGGCTCTTGGACTTCTGTGTAAAACAGTGAAGGACCTTGACTTGGCTAAACCAAAGCATAAACCGAGAAGAGAACTTGATTCTAATTCAAATAGTCGTTGGTTTCATTTGGATGATAGTGCTTTTGAATCTTTTCGCAAGATGTGCTTGGAGGTTGTACTGCTAGTTGATAATTCCACTGGGGAATCTAACATTTCATTGAAACTGACAGCAGTTTCAACACTAGAAGTTTTGGCAAATAGATTTCCTTCTTATGATTCTGTCTTCAACTTGTGCCTCGCATCTGTGACCAATAGCATTAGTTCATGCAACTTGGCTCTAGCTTCCAGCTGTCTACGAACTGCTGGCGCTTTGGTCAATGTGCTAGGACTAAAGGCATTAGCGGAGCTGCCTCTTATTATGGAGAATGTGAGAAGGAAGTCACGTCAAATCTCTACCTATGTGGATGTGAAACATGAAAGTAACGAGGATAAGACTGTGCGAGAATCTCTCATGGCATCAGTTCTCATTACTCTCGAGGCAGTTATAAACAAACTTGGTGGTTTTCTGAACCCGTATCTTGGAGATATTACAGAACTTTTGGTGCTCTGTCCTGAATATCTGTCAGGATCAGATCCAAAACTGAAAGCGAAAGCTGATGTAGTTCGAAGGCTTCTCACAGACAAAATCCAAGTAAGTGTTCTTATTAAAATGTTGGTTATTGACTTCGATCTGAAATTCTTGCTATTCATTCTTCATCTGGTATAGCAGTATAATCTTTGACATATGCTCTTTAGGTTCGACTGGCTCTGCCGCCTTTGCTGAAGATTTATTCTGGTGCTGTTGATGCTGGGGATTCAAGCTTGGTAATTGCATTCGAAATTCTAGGAAATATCATTAGCAGAATGGATAGGTCGTCTATTGGCGGTTTCCATGGAAAGATTTTTGACCAGTGCTTGCTTGCTCTTGATCTTCGCCGTCAACACTGTGTTTCAATTCAAGACATTGATATTGTAGAAAAGAGTGTCATCAGTACAGTGATTTCGCTTACAATGAAGCTAACTGAGACAATGTTTAGACCTCTTTTTATCAGAAGTATTGAATGGGCAGAGTCAGATGTGGAAGATATTGGCTCAATGAAAGGCAAAAGTATAGATAGGGCAATAGCTTTCTACAGCCTCGTAAATAAACTTGCTGAGAGCCATCGGTGAGTCAACTTACTTCAGTTGTATTTATCCATGTTCAATTTTAGGTAATCTGCAGTTTTTCTTTGCTATACTTTGCTCTTGGATGTTGTGCCTTTAATCTTTTTCATGTTGCTGAAATGCATACAATGGTGGTTGAGTTATGTCGCTATCTCATGTAGATTCAAGCTTTATGAACTGTTAGTGGCTACATGGATCTTTCTTATAGGTTTGATCGGAGGTGGTGTTTTATGACATTGGTGTGCTGCAGTAAGGATCTGTCAATAGCATTTATCTTGAAGTTGTCGATTGCAACTTTTTCCTACTAATTAGTAGTTATTCTTTCTTAGAAACTTGAGGCTTTCATTTACTTTCTGAGCGTAGCATTTGCTTGGTGATTCATGTCATTTAAATGCATTTGACGTGAAATTCAGGTCTCTATTTGTTCCCTACTTCAAATACTTGCTTGAGGGATGTGTGCGGCATCTTACTGATGCTAGGAGTGTAAACACCGTTAATTCAACTCGAAAAAAGAAGAAGGCTAGGATTCTGGAAGCAGGCACTATAAAAGAACAAAATGGTTCTTTATCAATTAATCACTACCAACTCAGGGCGTTGGTGATATCGTCGTTACATAAATGTTTTCTTTATGATACTGGAAGCCTGAAGTTCCTTGACTCCACAAATTTCCAGGTTAGTCATATGCTACCTTTATTGTTGCTTGGAACTAGAATAATAGTATTGCAGCCGTTTAAAAAGCCATTAATGCTGAACTGACCAGACTAAATCTCAATCCATAATATTTTGCATTGCATTCTTGGAATAGTTAACTATGGAGTTATATTCATGGCTAAACCTAGTGCTCTTCAATATTACCTAATTCATTTTCTTTTCATTTCAAAATATATATTAGACAGTTATTGTTACATTCTGAAGTATGGTTGTGGAATTTGAATTTCTGTGAGGTAAAGTGCATTTTGTATGCTGGTTTCTAACGAGTTTAAGGGTGTCTCCTTATTTTTCTGCAAGCCAATTAGAAGCTGCTATTAGATGATTTCAGTGATCATCAAACAAGAAAGATATTCCTCTTGGCTGAGATAAAGTGCAATTCTCCTTTTGTTTTTCTTCTCTTTTCAAATAGTATACTATTGCAGATTCAGAATTTTCCCCCTCTATGCATGAAATATATTGCTATACACATTTATGGTTTTCATTTCAATTTGTGATGGTTCAGTGTTGTGATTCTCTGTTGAACTTTTGAATCTTAATGATGACTTTTTCCTTTTTGAAGAGGCTTGTCTCATTGATTTTTTCACCTTTTATTCCCTAATTTACTGCTTTGATGTATACCTTCACCTTTTTGCAGGTTTTATTGAAACCCATTGTCTCACAGCTTGTAGCAGAACCACCAGCTGGTCTGGAGGAGCATTTGAATGTACCTACTGTGAAGGAAGTTGATGACTTGCTGGTTGTTTGTATTGGTCAAATGGCTGTTACTGCAGCAACTGACCTTCTATGGAAACCACTGAACCATGAGGTGAGTCTCCAAGTCACTGAGTCTGACACCTTCTGCTACTGTTGGGAGGAATGAATAAATAATTAGATTTGACACCTAATAGAGGAAAACTTTGGGACCTTAATTTGGTCCATTCCTTAATTAGTCATTGGGATCATATTAGAAACTAGGTTAAGTTTGCCTTATTTATGGGCAATTTTAGCTTATTAAAAATATAGAAAATATCTTGAAGTGTGTGCAATCTTCTCAGAGAGAGCTAGTTTTGATGGATCTTGTGAGAAATGCTGAAATTCACTACAAAGTCTACTATTTTGAACGTATAAGAGGGGGTATTTTTGGACTTTTTTACCCAATTTAGCATAGTCATACAAATCTTTTACAAGTTTTTCAAATACTTGGAGGATAGATAAATTAAAAGACCTGGGGATGGGGTTTTGAGATAGAGTTATAATTGATTCTAGCCTTGTATATGGGGTGATTGGCTATAGTTCTGTATAGCCCAAGTAGTGCTAATCTTTATTTTCTGAGTGGACAGGTGGTCTGCTATCTGTTTTTACATCTTCTTCATTAATACATTTTTGAGTTTCTTTTTTTTTTTTTAACAAAAAAAGATAAGTTAAAAGAAACCCTCATGGCCTGTCTCATATTTGTGTTTTTCAAGTATTACTGGGACGGTTTGACACAAACGAATTATATAAATTTTTTGAACGTTGCAGGTATTAATGCAAACACGAAGTGAAAAGGTGCGGTCTCGAATTCTGGGACTGAGAATAGTCAAGTATTTTGTTGAGAACTTGAAGGAAGAATATTTAGTGTTGCTGGCTGAAACTATCCCCTTCCTTGGAGAATTGCTTGAGGATGTAGAGTTGCCCGTTAAATCTCTGGCACAAGATGTTATCAAGGAAATGGAATCCATGAGCGGCGAAAGCCTTCAACAATACCTCTGATGTTGTAATGCTTTCGACAGAATCAAATTTGTCGGCTGCCATGCTGAGCTTTTATGTAATGTATTTTAGTTTCGGGGGTTTTCTTTTCGAGGGAACTGTAAATTAATAGCCCATAATCACCAGTTTTGTAGGTCTAGGTTAACCGTTAAGCTCAAGATCTGCTGTTGTTTCCCGTGAGGTGAGTGTGTCGCTGGAGGCCAAGTCTCGAGAAGTATTCATGTAATGTTTGCCAGATTTTATATGCTTTCGACGCTGTTACATATCAATATATAAATTATCAAAATTTTTTCATGATATGGTAAATCGTATACTGTTCGTTCTTTAGGATAGTGATCATCAACGGGAATATTTTTTATTCTATTATTATGCTAAGCATGACTTTTTAAGGATGTATTTTGTTTATCTATTAAATTGATTAAAAAGGAGTTAATTAATAAGGGTGAATTTGGAAGAACCTTAAACATTTAAAAAAACGTGTTTGGATGGTCATTTTAAATAAAATAAATAAGATTTTCATTTATGTATGTGTGTGGGAGTAGGGAAGGGTATGAGAAAATAAAAAAAAAATAAAAAATAAGGAAATAATAATAATAATAAAATTTTGTAACAAATGCAGTTTCTATGGAAGCATGAAAAATACATTTTCCATTGTTTTAATTAAAATTAGCTTCTTATAAAAAAAAATATTAAAATTAGCTTCGAAAACAGCTGACGTGGACAAATATAGTACAAGCAAGACTAGCGTCCTTGATCGTTTGTCCGCCGTTAGATCTGCTGAGCTCTCCGCCTCTCCTCGAGAGCTCAGAGGGTTTAGGGCTTAGAAACACCAACAGCAACAGCGAGATTTCATCGACATCCAGAGCTTCATAATGAAACCTTAACGAAAAGGCAGATCTTTAAAGTTTACTTCGTTTACGCTTTCTAAAATCTAACTTACTAAATTTATCTCCGAAACGACGTAGTCTCTAAACTGAAGATGTTGCCAAGATGGAGCAGAGCAGTGAGGTCGCTGAATTCCATAACACAGAGAAATGGTTTCCACGCCATTTCGGGCCAAAGCTACGGCATGGCCACTGCTGCTGCTGCTGCTTCTGTGGAACCTGCTCCTCGTCCTACGAAACAACCGGTGGTATTGAAATTACAGCTTTTGCCATTTAGTTGATCACTTGAAGTTTCAATTTTTATTGTGTTTCTTACTTTGGGGGTTCTTACCGGCAGGTGAGTTTGGATAAAATGTTTTGGTCTAAGCCTGCTTCATTGGCTTTGGCGCCGGACTCTCCTCTCAGAATCGATGAGCCAAAGTATGAGGGCATAAAACGTTTTATCCTGAAGCTCATGTTGTTTTATAGTAAACAAAGCAAGTCTATTCGCGGCGCAAATGTGATTTACAAACGAGTCATTTCACAAGTTGATAAACCCGCCATTTACAATGGTTAGTCCTTGCTCTTATGCTAATGTTCATCTGCTGAAAGCAAATGTATTATTAGCTATAGAGGCCTTAATATGTTAAAGTCATAACATGTTAGTTAGTATACTGCGGGGTTGGGTATTTTGAGATTTATATAATGGGGTACATTATATGTTCTCGGTTTTGGTACAGTGTTTAACTTGGAGAAGACCTTTAGAATGACATTCTCGCTGCTTGTTCTTCATATGTGGTTTTGTTTGCGTCGCCTGAAAGAAGAGGGAAGGGAAGGTGTTGAGCTTGGTCAATATCTGTATGAGATTTACAATCATGACGTGGAGCTGAGGGTATCTAAAGCTGGGGTTTGTGATCATTATCTTTGACCTTTATATATTTCCTACTTGGAATTTGCTCTGGACCTATCGATTTTATTCTTAAAATATCAAAAGAAAACACTCTTGAGCTCTCCATTAGCCTAGGCATTTATTTACTCTACCAATTAGGTCACTTTTTGTGGTTTGTTTAAAAACTACAAATTACTTGATTTAGATATCGTCTTAGTGTTTTATGTAGTTCACCGTAAAAGCTTTAGTATTGATCAGTTGTACATATGATACAGTAGACAATAGGTTTATATCTGTGTCTTTTATCAGTATGCCTCCGTCAGGATGATGTTGTAGTTCCGAATAGGCTCTAAAGCTAATCTGATGTTTTCAGTCTCATCAATCATCAGCAGGCTTATATTGTCAGATCATGTTGTATTCCCAACTAGAATCAAAGCTGGTTTGCTGTTTCCATATCTTGTCATTCATTAGTGGGCTAATAATGTTTGTATGTACAGAGATAGGAGGCTAGGAAAATTGTTGTATTTTCAAATGGCATCCATTAAACTTGAGTAGTTTTGGACAAGATTGCAAATGTCGTTTTCGTCATTTAATAGTCTCTACCACACTTGTTGCTTATTGGTCTATGCAATGGCAGGTAAACTTACTGTTGTCAAAATGGATGAAGGAACTGGAAAAGATATTCTATGGAAATATTGTTGTCTATGATGCTGCCTTGCTTCCAGAGGCTAAACAGGATGAGCTGCAAAATGTGATTTGGAGGTGAGACTTTCTGCAGCCCCGCCTAACTAAATCATTGTGAACAAAGGTATATTCTCTAGGGTACTTTTTTGTAAATAAAAGAAATGTAAATAAAAGAACAGTTCAGGAGTTCAGAGTCAGCTCAATGTTCATAATTGGATTGTGACTTGGGATTGGCCATGATCTCTTAATCTCTGCCTATTAGAAGAACTTATTTATTGACCGTGTGTGCTATGTTTTCTCTTTTTAATAATACCGGAAATGTTTCTGTTGCAGGAATATCTTCTCTGATGATGGCTCATCAAAGCCAGATGATGCTGCATTACGGGCAGTCCAGGCATGTTCTCAACTTTATTTGGTCACTACGGTGTCACCTGTTTATCAGAGAAAATCATGAATCTCATGGGGTTCGGAGGGATGTCATTTCTTTAATAGATTTAAGAGCTCCTCTGCAATAAGTGGATGAATGTTTCTTTGTCAATTGCCATGAAGAAGTCATGTTTCAGCCCCTTACTGTTATGTTAATGTGATGTACCATGAACTATTTCTTTACACATGGAGCTGTTCTGTCTTCGTCACAATTCATGCATACTCTGTTAAGCATTGTGGTATATATCCCTGAATACAGAAGAGGGTTGAGAAAGAACCACATCTTTTTATTTGTTTCTCTTCCCCTTCGTCCGTTATTTTTCAAATATCTTGCAGTTATTTTTCTCCTATATCAAAGCCATAGCAGAAGTTAACCTTTTTGCTTATATCCGCAGGCAATGACGAGGTATGTCCGTCGAGAAGTGAGTTGCCTGTCCTTAACTGGTACACTACCATTCTTCTTTTCCCCTTTGTTCATGGGCGTGATTATGTAGTTAAATTACAGTGTTTTGCTCCATGCTATGGTTTATGTTTTTGCTTATCTAATTGACAATATGCAATCACTTCCTAGGCATATGATCTGACAATTCTCTTTACCTTTCCTCCTTGTCCCAATAGGTCCCCTGCAAGAAAAGAGAGTAAAAGGAGGGTTAAACAGGGTTAAATATGATTATTGCTTTGAATTTTCTTTAATTGGTGATTGATAACAGTCATATATTTTATTTCTATTGTGCAAGAAAATGTATAGTCTATTTTGGTTAATTATTCTATTTTTCATTCTTAAGAATCAAAACAATTTTATTGACTCTTGAACTGTCTGCTTTTGTGGGTTCAATGACATCCTGAGTTTAGGAATGTTGAATTATTTTTGTTGCTTTGTGAGTATAATGTTCATGGGTTCTTTTTTGGGAACTTGGAATTTTCAATGTTTAAAATTTAAGTATGATGCTATTTGAACTCCTGAACTTGCGGTTGGTATATTAATTTGGGAAAGCTGGTCATTTATTTGGCAGACAAAGAAGCTATGTTTTCTGGGAATTTCATGTTCACTCCATTGGAGAATACATCATTTGGTTCAGTTAGAAGGTGAAGCCGAAGGTGGAAACTGAGAATCTTTTTATGCATATAGGAGAGTTGATATTGAAAGCATCTTCTTGCGACAGAAGAGCAAAAGAGTCAATTGTTTCTCTCAGTTCAGTGTTGTAAAGCAAGTGCATCATCATCAGAGACAATTTTTTTGACATCTTATAGTCATTTGATTCACAGCAAAAGTGATTGTCTGGCTTGCTGCTGTCATTGGGTTTACGCATATGCGTTGGTTGCTTGACTGTAAACTTTGAATTCTATGATAAGTAATAAAGCGGTTAATAACGTTATTCATGTAGAAGTGTAACAAGAATTTGATTTCATCCAGATTTTCTTGTTTCGAGAAGGTTTTCAGCGGTTTTCTTCTCGTTTCAAATCTTAAGGAGAGTTCATTCTTGGCACTGACAGCTGCAGAAAAATCCGTCCAATCCTTGCTTGTTGACGTCATTTTTATAATGAGTGTTGTTTTCGTATGATATATTTTGCGGTGAAAGTGCTTTATGAGAAGCGCACTGAAAGTCTTATTTGAAGTTGGAGTGTTCGCAGATCGGATTTTACAGATTAGGCATCAATCCATATCTGCTCTACGATTTTATGAATTTTAAATTTTCAATTCAATCCAATCCACGAATCAGTGAAATTCAATCTAAATCCAATCAATACATTTGCGAATCAGATGCGGATTTAACTCAATTCATATCCGATCCACTATTTTACAGATCTTTTTGCGGACTAAAATTTTTTTTATTTTGTCTAATTCATGAACTAACTAAATGAAAAAATTTAATATAAAAATAATTTTACTACATATCAAATTCAAAATTAAATGAAATTTAAATAAATTAATTGTTTGAATAAAGCTAGAAAATACATTCAAAGTTTAAAAGTACGACGCACAAAAAAAAAAATTTCATTTGTTTAGATCAATATGTGAAAATTAACTGTTTAGGAAATTATATTTATTTAATTAATTATTTTTTATTTTATATTATTATTATCAGTAAATACTAATGCTATATTTACAAGTTTAATTATTTAATTAAATAATATTTTTTTTATTTTTTTACAGATTCACGGATTTTTACGGATTTACGGAAGTCAATCCATATCCAATCCAGTGAATCCACCGATTGCGGATTTTTAAAATTTCAATCCAAATCCAATCCATCAATCCATGAATCAGATTTTTACGGATCAAATTTTTACGGATCAGATGGATTAAGTGAATCAGATTAGATTCTGAACATTCCTAATTTGAAGGAATGTCCATCCATAAAAATTCTCAATTGCGGGTGACTTTATTTTTTTTAAAGCACACATGTTTTTAAGACATATATTTTATTAAAATTAATATTTAATTTCCCATAAAATCTAATGATTTAATAGTGAATCTGTACTATTTTTATTAAATTATACACTTTAATAATATGTTTGCATGAAAAATAAAAATGAGGCAACTGTTTGAGAGGACTTGATCTATCCATGCTCTTAATTTTAACAATCAAATCAGTTGTTTTTATTTTTGATTTTTTTTTCTTTAGGAGGGCTGTACCTACCTCCAGTTGAAAATAATTCACATCAGTTTTAAGAATTTCAAATAAAAAATAAATTTAAATAATTAATTAATTAAATTTTCATCATCATCATTTACTACCATAAGGGTAAATGGTTAAATTAACATTATGTTTAAAGTCAAAGATGGTCAAGAAAATTACTTTTAAAAAAATTGATTCATTGTCTAAACATTATTTCTATTTGAATTTTAGAAAATAATGTGAATCTCCAGTAATTAATTTTATGAAATGGGTGTGTTTACTGTTTATTACGCAAACGAAAACAAAATTTTGATAAATTTACGGATACCTCCCCTAAGGTTTTCCTTTACCACATAATTTAGAACTATATTGTTTATTGACATATGTCTCCGTTATTACTTGTCACTGACAGAGAAATTCAAGATAAAACTAAATTTTTTCTTTTTGCGAAAGCAGGGATGAATTTTAGAAATGGTGCATAAACGGATATAGCCCTTTCAAGTTAACAGGCAACAAACAATGAGTCTCTCCTTCAACCTTCAATTTTCTAATTTATCTGAACTGCCAACTCCAAATCCAATTTCTAATGTCAAAGTAAGAAACTCTAATTTCCATCTCCATGCGTCGTCGTTGCTTTTAAGTAAAAATTTGTCAACTTTTTTATTTCCTCGCAGAAGTATCATTCTAACAACAAATTTTTCTTGCAGAGTAGAAGTTCAAATACTGTGGCTTTTCGTTCTCAAACTACCCAGAAACTAAATGTGGCCATTAAAACTAAGTTTGCCATTTCAACAGAAGCTAACAAAGCTGAGAAAAAACCACAAATCCAGCCACTAATCGACCTCCTACGTGACTCTACAAATAAAGGGTCTTTGGAACTAGCTAAATCCGTTCACGGGTTTGTGTTAAAATCCGGTTTTTTGGACAAAGACTTGTTACTATTGTTGAATCATATAGCTTATGCTTACTCAAAGTGCTCTGATTTTGATGCTGCTTCTCGGGTATTTGATAAAATGTCGGAAAGAAATATTTTCTCTTGGACTGTCATGATTGTTGGTTCGACAGAGAATGGTTCTTTCATTGATGGATATAAATTCTTTTGTCAAATGCTTAATTCCGGGCTTTTGCCTGATAATTTTGCATATTCTGCAATTTTGCAGACGTGTATTGGTTTAAATTGTGTTGAATTGGGTAAGATGGTGCATGCACAGATAATTATAAAAGGCTTTGCTTCTCATACTGTTGTTACTACATCTCTTCTCAACATGTATGCTAAGTTCGGGAGAGTTGAGGTTTCGTATAAAATGTTTAACACCATGACGGAACATAATGAAGTTTCTTGGAATGCAATGATTTCGGGGTTTACATCAAATGGACTTCACTCAGAAGCATTCAATCATTTTCTTCTCATGAAGAGTGAAGGAGTCATGCCGAATATGTTGACAATCATTGGTGTTTCAAAAGCTATTGGGCAGTTACGTGATGTTGACAAGGGGAAAGAGCTTCAGTCTTTTGCCTCTGAGTTGGGCCTGGACTCTAATGTGCAGGTGGGAACTGCTCTCATCGATATGTACTCAAAATGTGGGTCTTTGTGTGATGCAAGAGCTGTTTTTGATTCCATTTTAATTAATTCTGGAACAAATGTGGTGTGGAATGCAATGATTTCTGGTTATTCTCAAAATGGGTATGGCCAAGAAGTTTTGGAGCTCTATGTGAGAATGTGTCAGAAAAATATAAAAGCAGATGTTTATACATATTGCAGTTTATTCAATGCAATTGCCGCTTTGAAGTACTTGCAGTTAGGAAAGGCAGTTCATGGGATTGTTCTAAAGTCTGGAAGTGATGTGCTGGTTGTAAGTGTTTACAATGCCATTGCTGATGCCTATGCCAAATGTGGGGCTCTTGAAGATGTAACGAAGGTTTTTGACAGAATGGGGGAGAGAGATATGGTGTCTTGGACGACTCTTGTGACTGCTCACTCTCAATGTTCTGAATGGGAGGAAGCACTTGCAATTTTTTCCCAAATGAGGGAAGAAGGATTTAGTCCTAACCAGTTCACATTTTCCAGTGTTCTTGTATCTTGTGCTGCCCTTTGTTCTCTAGATTTTGGTCGGCAAGTTCATAGTCTTTTGTGCAAGACTGGGTTGGACACTGACAAGTGCATAGAAAGTGCTTTGGTGGACATGTATGCCAAATGTGGCTGTATAAGTGAGGCAGCGATAATATTTGAAAGGATTTCTAACCCTGATACTGTTTCATGGACAGCTATAATATCGGGTTATGCCCAGCACGGTCTCTCGGAAAATGCCCTTCAACTCTTTAGAAGAATGGAACAGTTGGCTGTGAAGCCTAATTCTGTTACCTTTCTCTGTATTCTGTTTTCTTGCAGCCATGGAGGACTAGTAGAGGAAGGCCTGCTCTATTTTCAACAAATGAAGGAAAAATTTGGTCTGGTGCCAGAGATGACACATTATGCTTGTATTGTCGATCTATTTGGTCGTGTGGGTCGCTTGGATGATGCAATGGAGTTTATAAGAAAGATGCCAATTGAGCCAAGTGAAATGGTCTGGCAGACCTTGTTGGGAGCATGTAGAGTTCATGGTAATGCTGAGTTAGGTGAAATTGCTGCACAGAAAGTCCTTTCAGTTAGACCAGACCCAGCTACCTATGTTCTGTTATCCAACACATATATTGAGACCGGGAGTTATGAAGATGGACTTGCTCTGAGAGAGGAAATGAAAGAGCAGGGAGTGAAAAAGGAACCAGGATGTAGCTGGATTTCTGTAGAAGGTAGAGTTCATAAATTTTATGCAAGTGATGAACAACATCCGCAAAAGGAGGATATTTATGCCAAGTTAGAAGAGTTAAAGGAGAAGGTCAAGTCCATGGGTTATGTACCGGACTTGGATATTGCATTGTAATGCATAAATATAAGAGATTAAGCAATTACAAAACGGCATTGAAATTAGTTTGATCAGCTCCGCACTCTGCTCAAATATGACTATTACCACCTCTTCTTGTCATTACCAAGTCATAAGAAGATTTTTGTTATGACATTGATGTGGAGCTGAAATTTATATTTTCAAGATGTGAAGATTTTAGGCATAAAATTATCTGAGGATCCTTTGCGCACTGCAGCTAAATCAGGTAATAAACAAACTGTGGGTCAGATACCGGCAAAAAATCCTGAATTTTTTCATGAGTTAAACCATGAAGGCTACACTTCAATGCACCTGGCTACAGGGAGACTGCTTGTATAAAGTAATCCAGAGACATGCCTTTCAAAGGAGAAAGGCAGTGTTGAAGGCGGGAGGACACCTTTGTATGCAGCAGCTTTAAAAGGCAGAATTGATTTTAATAGAAGATTTGTTGAGTGCTTGCCCTGAGTCTGCAATGGAGGTCACACCAACAAGCATAAAGCCACTTCATGTTGCTGTCGTGCATCAGAACAAGCACTTACTAGACCAGGTCAATACTCTAGGGCAATGTCACAGTTGACCCAGATAATAGAGAAAAGATTGTTATGTGATACAGGGATGTTTGTCATTCATTGAAAGGGAATAAGGGATTTTTTTTTTTTAAAAAAAAGAAGGAATCTTGACAGCTTGCTTTTGTTTAAATAAACAATGAGTATTAGTTGAAAAATGGAAAAACAAGAAAAGATTTATTGTGACTAATTGGCTTTTGTATTTGTTTTTGCAGGAAAACCTTATGGCTGGCAGGAGGATTTTGCGTATTCAAGAATTAACAGCAACTGGCTTACTGTAAAATCTTCCTATTTGATTGAACTTTGACCTATAAAAATATTTTCATTTCTCTAGAAAACAATTCACTCTTAATTTTCCCACCATGCTATCAACTACAGGAACCAAATCAAACTCAAAAATAACATTCTCCTCCTCAACTTACAATTATCAACAATCACTGGCTGAAGTGATTGCGAACTTGGATGACCTTTTAACTGAAATACTTCTTCTTCCAATCAAATCGCTGGTCAAATTCAAATCTGTATCCAAACACTAGCTCTCCCTCATCTCCAACCCTGTCTTCTGCCACCACCTTAGTCTTATGCGTAAACCAATCACAGGCCTCTTCATTCATCGTTTTGCTCCATAAGTCAGTAATCTTGAATATGACTTCATCAACGTTGATTTGAATCCCTCTAGTCCTCCCTTCAGAACTCTCACCTCTGTTAATACTTCATGTGGGATCCAAATCCTGCAATTTTGTGATGGTTTATTACTACGTAGCAGTGGACACTGCAACTACTATGTTCACAATCCTACGACTAAGCAATACAGGATACTTCCTCAAACCCTCGTTTGGTAGACGAGTTTCTAGATCAATTTTTGGTGTTAACTTAGCATTTAAACCTTCAGAATCATCTGATTACAAAGTCATCTATGTAGGAGCTTGTGATTCTTTTCTTGCTGGCCAGCTTCATATGGAGATTTACTCGTCAGAGACTGGTGACTGGAGATATGGAGGTACTTTAACAGCACCAAGTGGTGTAAATTTCAATACTGGTGCATTTCGGAATGGTGCCATTAATTGGGTAAGTTCTTCTGAAACTTCTTTATATTTTGACATTGATCAAGAGAAACTGCAAGAAATGCCAATGCATCCTATTCCTGATGGATGGGATAGTGGGATTTATCAATACTTTGGAGAGTCTGGAGACCATTTGCTTCTTATTGATTTTTGGGTGCCTCTCCATTCATAGTTTATGAAATGAGGACAGACTATTCCGGTTGGTTTGCGAAGCATCATGTTGATCTGGGTGGGCGTGCAGCTGCATTTCTGAGATGATTAGGACTTATCTTGATCCTGAAGACTTGCACTATTATTGGGTATTTGCTACTAGGTGTTGTAAGGGAAGAGAGTGATGACTCATATTTGTTATTGTACTTGCCTAATAAGGAAGGGCACTATGATTTCAAGGATGAGACTTTCAAGAAACTTCTTGATGTTGCTCCAGATGGCAACCAAGCTGCGGATGCAAGTTCATTGCAATATTGATGGTTTGGTGCTTTTCAGTACTATCAATGTCTTGCTTCTGTTTGATGATATCTCTGCTCAAAAAGATTATTAGTTTAGGCCAATATGGATTTAGCTATTATCCTTGTATTGGTTTCAGGCTTAAAATTCAACATGTATGTTCTGTCAAAATACAAATTAAGGTGATAATCAACTGGTCTGTAATCCTGGAAATATTTTCAATCCAAAATTTTGCTTGAAAGCAGAGTCTTTGCGGTTCATTATGATCGTCAAGATGTCATTTTTTCTTCACGCTGGAGAAGCCTATGAGCTTGTTGACAATTCAGGAACTGAACTTTTCTTCTAGCCTAAGAACATCCAAGAGTTTGCTTGTACCATTAGCCATTTCAGATGACGAACCTCGAAGCCCATGAGGTCTGTTGTACTTAAGTTTGATCAATGTTATTACCTATAAATTGATGCCAGGCCTAAAGACCCAGTCCAATCCATAAGGTGAAAGTCAAGGCTAACAATTAATACAATATTTATAAAAGTGTTAATAAAAATGGCCAAGTATGCATGTAAATCAATGCAAAGGTGAAATTTGAAGTCAGTAGGTATGGGTAACAATTAATACAATACTCATAAAATTGTTAACAAAAATGGTCAAGCATGCATGCAAATCATTGCAAAGGTAAAAGTCGGCATAGTTGACAATTAATACCATGTTTATGAAATTGACAACAAAAATGACTAAGTATGCAAAAAATTTAAATACAAGCATGCATACAAATAAATGCTAATGAAGAAATGAAGCCCATAAACAGCAAGCTTCACAATTGATTCAAGCATCCATCCATCCTTTTAGTTAAGTAATTCAAGAGAAAATTAAAAGTTAGTTCATAAGATTTCCAAAACTAATTCAATTTGAATATGTTTCACAAAAATAATTTCCAAGAAAACATTTTCATTATTCTTCCAAATATAGTTTTGAGAAAATTTTTCAATATTTTTTTCAAAAAAATTTATGAGAAAGCATTTTTAGAATTCTTCCAAAAAAAAAAAGTTCCAAAATGTTTCCTAAAATAGTTTTCAAACAACTTTCAATATTCATTTTCCAAAATATATTTCATTTTCTCACATTTTCCCTAATTAAATATTTTAATGCCATAACAATCCTAAAACATTAATATTAAGTGACTGATTCTTTATTATTCGCTAGTATACTTTACTCCTACTTGACTATCACAACAAGTACCATTATTGTTCAAGCCTAAATTTGCTATTTAACTAAATAAATCATGGTCAAAATTGCAATAGGAGCTTTAAAAGGCCATATCAACACACGAATTTGCTTTTGGACTCTATTCCTCAGACAATAAAATAGAATCAAGTTTTTTTTTAATACTGATTATACGTCAGATTACTGAATTACATTAAATATTTACAACAATTGTTATTACAGCAGACGAATACATTAATCTACACCATATTACTAAATTTATAATCAAATACATAATTGAGACTTATGATATTACATGATATTCTATATGAAATGCTCACCCAAACAAATAATCGTTGCATATGAAGGATGTCTCTACTCCACTTACATTTTGCAAGGGAGAAAAACTTTACAAATTAACTCCACAATTATACTTAATTGGAAACTTAAATTTATGGGGACTCGAACCTATACTATCATAGTGTGAGAACCTATACTCTCATAGTCTGAGAGCACGAGTTCATCACTCAACCTTTGCCCAAGTGGTATAAAATAAAATTAGGTTGATCACAAATTTCTAAGCTAAAATTTTCAATCAAGCTCAACCTTATTTTAATAAAAAAAAGAGTTCATTCTTATGATATGTGACATGGTGAAATTCTTGTCCCAAACAATCATCGTTCTCCAATTACAAATATTTTTGCAAACCTTTCTCAATTTTTGAGTAATTAATTAAATGGATTAATTTCAATTTTCATATACCACTGCGATTTGATGATTGCTTTGGTACTTTTGACATTAATATACGAAAGTGCTAGGAGAGTTTCATTATTTCAATGTAACTAAAGCTCACAGAAAAAAAAAAAAAAATTCCTACCTTACAACTACTGTAAGTTACAACACACACAAACAACACTTGAACAATAACTTTTGGTGGATTCCACATGCTATTTTGTGTGTGCTGTAACTTACAGCAGCTGTAAGTTAGGGAGCTAAAAAAATATTCAAATTGGTTGGCGATGCTAAAAGTATTTGCTTGCTTGGCCCATAAGTGAACAGGATTTCCTGTTCATCAATTTGACTATTTGGTGGGGTTGAATAGGGGTGTTCGCGGATCGGATTTTACGGATTAGACATCAATCCATATCTGATCCACGATTTTGCGGATTATAATTTTTCAATCCAATCAAATCCACGGATTGATTAACTTCAATACAAATCCAATCCATATATTTGCAGATTGGATGCGGATTTAACTCAATCCATATCCAATCCATACATCTGCGGATCGAATGCAGATTTGACTCAATCCATATCCAATCCACCATTTTGCTCATTAGTTTACGGATTAAACATTTTTAGTTCTCTCCAATCCATGAACTAATGAAATAAATCTAATATATAAATAATTTTAATAAATTAATTGTTTAAATAAAGCTAAAATAATACATTCAAAGTTTAAAAATATAATATACCGAGATTAATTATTCAAATAAAGCTACAATAATATATTCAAAGTTTCAAAATATAACACACCAAGATTAATTATTCAAATAGAGCTATAGTAATACATTCAAAGTTTTAAAATATAACACCAAAATTAATTG
This sequence comes from Luvunga scandens, assembly GCA_030449905.1. Lineage (NCBI taxonomy): Eukaryota > Viridiplantae > Streptophyta > Magnoliopsida > Sapindales > Rutaceae > Luvunga > Luvunga scandens. The sequence continues at coordinate 4,412,044 of JASUUG010000711.1, forward strand.
TTCAAATAAAACGACAATAATACATTTAAAGTTTCGAAACAAAACACATCGAAAAGAAAAACGTCCACCTCTAATTTGTGCTTCGTATTTTAACCTAAACAAAATAAACATAATTGAAATAAATAACAAATAAAAAATTTTATTTAATAAAAAAATAATTAATATTTACCCTTACCATGCCATCAAATGCTATCAAGATTCATCAAATATGTTCTTATCAGCTCTCAAAATCTTTGTAAGTGTAAGACAAGAAAAATATCAATTTTTAAAATAGAATAAAAATATAAAATCAAATAATAATCAATAAATAAAATTAAAATTAAATTATTACATTTTACCTGTCTCAATATATTCAATCTCATCTATTGCTTCATCAAGATTTATCGAAATTAAGCGTAACCAATTTTGTGTGTAAATTAGTGCCTCCAAATTTTTTGTTTGCTTATGACTTTTTGTTTTGTATATTTAATCATTTAACAATCTTTTTATTTTATATTATTTTTAAATAGTTGCTATCGGTGGATTCACTTAATTGGCACTAAGTGACAAATTTTTTATTTGCTTATGACTTTTTGTTTTGTATATTTAATTATTTAACAATCTTTTTATTTTATATTATTTTTGAAAGTTTTTTGGATTTTGATTGGCTTATGACAAATTTTTTATTTGCTTATGACTTTTTGTTTTGTATATTTAATTATTTAACAATCTTTTTATTTTATATTATTTTTGAATAGTTATTGTCGGTGGATTCATTTAATTGGCACTAAGTGACAAATTTTTTGTTTGCTTATCACTTTTTATTTTGTATATTTAATTATTTAACAATTTTTTTATTTTATATTATTTTTGAATAATGGATAAAGTATATTAATATTATGGTGTTAATGTAAGTATGTAAAAATTATCACATAATTACTTATTTATTAGTAATGTCACATTTATAAATTTTTTTAATTATATATATATATATATTTTATGGATTCATGAATTTTTACGGATTTATAAAAGTAAATTCATATCCGATCCTCCAACTATGGATTTTTAAAATTTCAATCCAATCCAATCCATTTAATTCACGGATCGAATTTTAATGAATTGAATTTTTACGGATCAGACAAATTGAGCAGATCAGATTGAATTCTAAACAACTCTAGGTTGAATAGGTGCTTTTATCTTTTTACTGTTACTGCCTTGTTTTTTTCCCATACATTTGAGGAGTGAGGTTATTTTTTCTGCTGAATATTGCTCAATACGCTATGACTTTTCACATTTGACCTTGAAAAAAGAGAATAGATTTTCAACAGGCGCTTTTTGTTGAAGATTTAAAAAAAAAAGGGAAAAATGAAAATTAGAATCTTGACAGCTTCCCAGGGGTCTGATCATTTCCATTTGAATGAAAAATGAAAAACAAGTAAAGACTCGGTCAAGATTCTGTGATTCTTTGTACAGTCAACAATAGTGCTAGCAAGAGGCTTTAGCTCGCTGTAGCCGTGGAGGGCAGACTTGACTTTAGAGATAAGATTCGTTTGAGAGCTTGGTCTGAGTCAGCGACTGAGGTCATATAAAAATATTTTCATTTCTCCAGAAAACAAAGGCAAGCAAAAATCCGCCCTTTATTTTGCTCACCATGCAATCAACCATAAGAACCATAACAAACTCAATCATAACATTGACCTCCTCTTCTCAAAATTATCAGCAATCACCAGCTGAAGTGGTTGCGAACTTGGATGACCTTTTGACTGAAATACTTCTTCGTCTTCCAATCAAATCCCTGCTCAAATTCAAATCTGTTTCCAAACACTGGCTATCCCTCATCTCCGATCCTGTCTTTTGCCACCGCCTAAGTCTTATTCGTAAACCAATCACGGGCCTCTTTGTTGATCGTATAGCTCTAAAAGTCAGTAATCCTGAATATGACTTCATCAACCTTGATTCCGATCCCTCTAGTCCTCCCTTCAGAACTCTCACCTTTGTTAATGATTCATATGGGATCCAAATCCTGCAATCTTGTAATGGTCTATTACTATGTAGCAGTGGACACGGCAACTACTATATTTACAATCCTAGTACTAGGCAACACAGGATACTTCCTCAACCCCGTGTTGGTAGAGGAGTTTCTAGATCAATTTTAGGCGTTAGCTTAGCATTTGATCCTTCGAAATCATCTTATTACAAAGTCATCTATGTAGGATCTTGTGATTCTTTTCTTGATGGCCAGCTTCGTATGGAGATTTACTCATCAGAAACAGGTGACTGGAGATTATATGGAGGTACTTTACCTGCACCTAGTGGTATAAATTTCAATACTGGGGTATTCTGGAATGGTGCCATCAATTGGGAAAGCTCTTCTGAAACTTCCTTATATTTTGATGTTGACCAAGAGAAAGTAAAAGAAATGCCAATGCCTCCTATTCCTGATGGATGGGATAGGGGGATTTATCAATACTTCGGAGAGTCTAGAGGCCATTTGCATCTTATTGATTTTTATGGTGCCTCTCCCTTCATAGTCTATGAAATGAGGACAGACTATTCTGGTTGGTTCGCGAAGTATCGTGCTGATCTCGGTGGGGTTGCAGCTGCATTTCCTGAGATGACTAGGACTTACCGTGATCCAGAAGACTTGGACTATTATGAGTATACAATACTAGGAGTTGTAAGGGAGGAGAATGATGACGACTCATACTTGTTATTGCACTTGCCTAATAAGGTAGTGCATTATGATTTCAAGGATAAGACTTTGAAGAAAGTTCTTGATGTTGCTTCAAATGGTAACCAAGCTGTAGATGCAAGTTCATTGCAATATCGATGGTTTGGTGCTTTTCAATACCACAAGAGTCTTGCTTGTGTTTGATGATATCTCTGACCAAAAAGGTTATTAGTTTACGCCATTATGGATTTTGCCATTCTTCTTGTATTGGTTTCAGGCTTGAATTTCAACATGTTTGTTTCTCAAAATACAAATTAAGGTGATAATCAATCTGGTTGTAATCCTGGAGATCATTTCAATCCAAAATTTTGCTTAAAATCAGAGAGTGTTTGTGGTTCATTCGCATCATCCAGATGTCGTTTTTTTTTCTTCTCGCTGAAGAAACCTATGTGCTTGTGACAATTCAGGAACAGAGCTTTTCTTTGAGCCTAAGAACATCCGAGAATTTGCTTGTACTTTAGCATCAGTTTGACCAACATCTCCAGTTACAAAAATTTTGCTAATCTTTCTCAATTTTCGAGTAATTAATCTCAATTGTCATACTGTTTCTGTGACTTGTTGACTGCTTTTGTACTTTTGAATTGATATATGGAAGTGCTAGGAGATTTTCAATGTAATTGAAGCTCATAGAGCATTAAAAAAAAAGTTTTAAAAAAAGAGTCAAATTGATTACATGATGCTAAGAGTGAATACTTGACATGGTTCATATAATTGATCAGGATTTATGTTCAACTGTGGCAACTTTTTAAACTTCTTTTTGCTACCTGGCATCTTGCAGTATTTTGAATATTTGGTGGGGTGAACAGATGCTTTTATCTTTTTACTCTCATAATTCACTTGTGTTTTTTCTATACATTTGAGGAATGGGGTTGAACTTTTGCTGAAGATTTCTCAATACGCTATGACGTTGTCACAATTGAACTTGAAAAAAGAGAATACATTATAAAGTGCAAACAGCAACTTGTGGTTGAAGATCCAAAGAAAAGAAAAAAGAAATGAGAATCTCGACAGCTTCCAAGAGGTTTGGTCATTTTCATTTGAATAAACAAATGAAAAACAAGCAAATGTAACCAAAGACTCGGTCTGGATTCTGTATTTGTTTATACGTCAATAATATGGCTAGCAAGAGGCATTAGCTTGCTGCAGAATCCACAGCAACTGGCTTGCTGCACAATCTTCCTCCTAGTGGTTTACACACACCATATTAAAGAACTTATAAATATAATTCAATCTCTCTTTCAAACTGGCCATATGCCTCGCCATGCTTCCCACCAAAAGAACCAAAACAAACTTAACCATCACCGAACCTCAGCGTCAGTTGAAACAATTATCAATAATGATGACCTTTTAACTGAAATACTTCTTCGTCTCCCAATCAAATCCCTGCTCAAATGGAAAGCAGTATCCAAACACTGGCTTTCCCTCATCTCCAACCCCATCTTCTCCCACCACCTACGCCTTGGCGGTAAACTCATCTCAGGCCTCTTCGTGCTCCATTTCACTTTGCGCGTCAATAATCCTGAGTATGACTTCATCAACCTTGAATCCAATCCCTCTCGTGCTCCCTTCAAATCTCTCACTTTCGTTAATGATTCATATGGGATCAAAGTCCTGCAATCTTGCAACGGTCTATTGTTATGTAGCAGTTCTCGAGCATATCAGCCTCGCCGCAACTACTATGTTTACAATCCTACTAACAAGCAGTACAGCATACTTCCTCTCCTTCATGTTGATAGAGGAATTTTCAGATCAATTTTTGGTGTTAACTTAGCGTTTGACCCTTCAAAATCAGCTCACTATAAAGTCATTTGTGTGAGAAATTGTGATTCTTTGCGTGACGGCTATTATCAGATAGAGATTTACTCGTCAAAAACGGGGCCCTGGAGACTATCTGGGGGTTCTTTCACAGCACCAAGTGTTATAAATTTCAGAGGTGGTGTATTTTGGAATGGTGCCATTCACTGGGTTAGTACTCATGGCAGTTCTTTATATTTTGATGTTGATCAAGAGAAACTAAGAGAAATGCCGATGCCTCCTATTCCTGATGAATGGGATGAGAGGAGGCATCAGTATTTTGGAGAATCTAGAGGCCATTTGCATCTTATTGAAATTTATGGTCCATGCACAGCTCTATTCAATGTTTATGAAATGAAGACAGACTACTCAGGTTGGTTTGTGAAGTGTCGCGTTGATCTTGGTGGTGTTACAGCTGTATTTCCTGAAATGATTAGGACTTATCTCGATCCTGAAGACTTGCATTATTATGGGTATTCGATACTATGTGTTGTCAGGGAAGAGAATGATGATGACTCATATTTGGTATTGCATTTGCCTAAGAAAGCAGTGCGTTATAGTTTGAAGGACAGTACATTCAAAAAGCTTCATGATGTTGCTCCAGCTGGTAACCAAGCTGAAGATGAAAGTGCATTGCAATTTCAATGGTTTGATGCTTTTCAATACACTGTGAGTCTTGCTTGTGTTTGATGATGCATAAGCTCAAAAGAGTTGCCACTCGAGGCCATTATCTGTTTCATTTTTCTCCTTTAGTAGTGGTTGGTTTCAAGTCTTGAACTTTGACATCTATGTTTATTGATCTACAAAAATGATGATCGATGTATTTGTAACTTGAATTCCCAACTACCCCAAATTTGTTCAGAAAATACTAATGAAGCTAGATTGAACTCAAGTAAGAGATGTATTTCAAATCTGATTGACTTTATAGTCTTTCTTTATGCTAAGGAACCTATGAACTTGTAGATACTCAGCCGGACTTGAGAGTTTTCTGTTCTTCTGAAACGGTTAGGACGTATCTTGGTCTAGAAGACTTGCATTATTATGGGTATTTGATGCTATGTGTTTTTAGAAAGAATATGTCAAATGTTGTCTTAAATCTAGAGTATTCTTAAAGAATTTTGTATACAACAAATATGAAAAAAAAAAAATCAAGTGTACGATATTATGGCACAATGGTATATTTATATGGCCGAAATATATTATGTTATTGTGTTACTATAATCATTATTGTAGTTTTAACTATAATTAATAGTCGTAGTTGTAATTGAAATTCTTATTATAATTACTATCAAAATTGAGTAACCTATCTATTGGAGGGTAAATAAATAATTTTATAAATTATAAGATTCATCATCTAATGAGTAATCCACAATAGTTGAGACTTATATATTGTGATCACCTATATATATATTTTTTATCATTACAATTTTAATGATTATTATTCTATGTAACTATTAAAAACAATCTATTATTAAAATCATTTGGAATTTAATTTTATAGATGACGCATAGTTTGACAAGAAAATATAAAGACGTCATCCCGTCAATATATTCTTCAAGGTAATGCAATGTCATTTTCTATTAAAAAAATAAACGAAGAGTCATCCAGAGTATATGCCGGCTCATACTATTTATGAATGTGGTTTGTTGAATGAATCATATTATAAGTTGCATATTTTCTTATCTTTTGAAAGTCTTATCATTTTATTTGAAAACACTAAACGACTATGTCATTTAACGGCTATGTGCCTATTAAAATATTTTAAATTTTTTTGTATTATTGTTAGTGCCTTTATTAGTATTTTAAATATTATTGTTGTTATCATCATTGTTGTTGTTACTACTATAATAGATAATAACACTAAAGACAATAATTAACTATGGACATTTTGATAATTTATAATCATTTATTCCGATTCTAGATAGAGTAACCACACTAATAGGAATACAACCTATTCCAATTCTGAATCTTATAGCTAAAGTAAGCAATTTATTTTTATTCTAATTCTAATTGATTTTGATTCGCAATTGATAAATGAATCATTTAAGTATTGGAAGTAATGTTCTTGAAAAATGGACAACTCATCGTCTCCAATGTAAAATTTTACAATAACTGTTTTTCTTTTCAAAATAACACTAGGCTTCTAAATACTAATTAGGGGTGGGCAATGGGTCAATTCGGTTTGATGCCAAGCCGAACAAAATATTTATGATTTTTTTTTAATTTTCTTACAAAATTTAACTTTTTTTTCCTTATGTAATGTTAATGATTTTTTTTATGTTGTTCCAGTTTTAAGGGAAAAATACCAAACTAGAATTCGAAAATCGAACCAAACCGATTTTTCCAAAATAGGTTTGGTTCTGCCCAATCTAATATTGTATCATGTCTTTTATAACATTTAACTCTCGAAAGGATTTCATTTTTTTTTTCATTTTGCATGCAAAATTGTCTATAGTTTATTGATAAGAATATTTTTTATAATAATTTTCAGAAAGAACATTTCACATAACTTAGTTTTCTCTTAAGTCTAGAGTATTCTTTAAGAATTTCATATACTTAGTTTTCTCTTAAGTCTAGAGTATTCTTTAAGAATTTCATATACAACAAATATGACAAAAAAAAGTTTGTAGATTTCAAGTCTACAATATTATGGCACAATGGCATATTTATATGGCTGACGTTTATTATTTTATTATTTTACTATAATCATAATTGTTGCTTTATTATAATTAATAGATGTAGTTGCAATTGGAATTCTTATTATAATTATTTATTGGACGGTAAACAAGTAATCTTATAAATTATAAAATTCTTCATCTAATAGATGAACAACCTATAGTAGTTGGGTCTCAAATATGTTAATCTTATAATAATGATTTTGATGATAACAAAAATTATATGTTCATGATTAAAGTGTTGGGGCTATTAAAAAGAATTTTCTAAAAGCAATACACTTGTTTTAAATTCAAAAATGATGAAACTGGAAATTAACGGTGAACCGTTTACTGGAAAACGGTGAACCGATAATTTCTGATGATGAACATTTCACATGTTCTGGAAAATAACGGTGAACCGTTTATTTAAAACGGCTAACCGATACATTCCAGTAAGTAAAAAATGTTTTAGCCTTGAACCGATTAGCCCAAACGGTTAGCAAAGTTTTGTGTCACAGCTTCTGGAAATTAACGGTGAACCGTTAATTAAAACGGCTAACCGAACAATTCCAGTGAGTAAAAATGTTTTAGCCTTGAACCGTTAATTAAAACGGCTAACCGAAAAATTCCAGTGAGTAAAAATGTTTTAGCCTTGAACCGTTTATTTAAAACGGCGGACCGATAACTTCCAGTGAGTAGAAGTTCTCTAGTCTTGAACCGTTTATTTAAAACGGCTAACCGATAACTTCCAGTGAGTAGAAGTTCTCTAGTCTTGAACCGTTTATCAAAAACGGAGAGCCGAGTTCTGTTTTGCAGGTTACTGGAAAGAAACGGTGATCCGATAACGTTAACGGCAAACCGTTTATTTGAAGTCAAAGGATAACGGCTAGTTGGAAATTCAAAACGGCTAACCGATAGAGGCAAACGGCGATCCGATTATTCTCAGAAAGTCAATAACGGCTAGTTTTCAGCTCCAACTATAAAAAGGCTCAATCAAATTCAAACAAGAGTGATCCAACATTTGATATTTGAGCTTACTACTGAGAAACAATCTTCTTTGAGCTTCAATTGTGTTTCATTTCATTCCCTCACACATTAAAATTTCAATTGTAATCATTTGGAGTGTGTGAGAGATTATTGGTTATTAAATCTCTTTCATTGAGTGATTGTAAGTGTTGGGAAACACTTGGGTTGAGAGATTGGGTTTAATCTCTTATTGTAAAGGTTCATTGACACCTTGGAAGTTAAGTGTAAGTGTTTGAAGCCTTGGAGGCTTGCATAGTGGAATCCTCAAGCCCGGTGTGCTTGGAGGCGTGGACGTAGGCACGGTTGGCCGAACCACGTAAAAATTCAAGTGTTTGATTTCTCTTCCCTTATCCTTTTTAATTTGAGCATTGTTGAATTTATTACTTTTGATTTTGATTAAGACATTAGTTTTAATATTGTGCATTTTTATTGGCTTAGTTTTTAAAACCCAATTCACCCCCCCTCTTGGGTAGCCTAAATAGAATTTCAAAATATTATGACCACTTGCATTTTTTTTTTTACAACTAAAATTGTAATAATTATTATTTCGTGCAAATGTTAAAAAACAAATTACTTTTATTAAAATCAGTTGGAATTCAACTTTATAGGTGACGACGTCATTGGAGGAGAAACTATAATGACGATATGTCATTGATCTATTTCTCAAGGTAATGGAATGTCATTTTCTGTTAAAACATAAATGGTGAGTCATCCAAAGTATGTGTCAGTGCATACTATTTACACATGTAGGTTGCATGAAATGTAGTAGATGATATGTCGTCTCATTTTTTTTTATTTTGAAAGTCATGTCATTATGCTTGTGTGCCAATTAAAATATTTCTATTATTATTATTATTAAAAATAACAATGATAATGATGATGGTGATGATAATTAAAATACTAATGATGGTAATATCATTAGTATTTTAATTATCATCACCATCATCATTATCATTGTTATTTTTAATAATAATAATAATAATAATAATAATAATAATAATAATAATAATAATAATAATAATAATAACCTCAATAATTAACTAAAGACATTTTAGTAAGTTATAATAATCTATTTCAATTTTTAGACAAAGTAAGTACACTAATAATAATACAACCTATTCTAATTTCGAATTTTATAATAAAAGGAAGTAACTTATTTTGGTTCTGATTCAAATCTATTTTGATTTCCAATTGATAAATGGACCATTAAATTATTGAAAGTAATGTCCTTGAAATGAAGAACTTATCGTCTCCACCGTAAAAGTCTTTAACGGCTGTTTTTTTTAAATAACGTTGACTATTAAATGGTTACTAGGGTGGGCAAAAGGGTTGGTTGGGTTTGGTATTGGGCAGAACTGAATATTTATGGTTTTTTTTTCTTACAAAATCTCGGAGAGTCTACTGTCTAGAGGTCATTTGATCTTATTGGAATTTATGGTCTCTGCACTGGTCTATTTAATCTTTATGAAACGAAAAAAAGCTATTCAAGTTAGATTGTGAAGTACTATTGATCTTGGTGGTGTTACAGCTGTATCTCCTGAAATGATTAGGACTTCTCTAGATCCAGAAGACTTGCATTATTATGGGTATTCGATCCTATGTGTTGTCAGGGAATGATGATGACTCATTTTTGGTGTTGCATTTGCCTAAGAGGGCAATGCGTTATAATTTGAAGGACAAGACATTCAAGAAGCTTCACGATGTTGCTCCAGCTGGTAACCAAGCTGAAGATGAAAGTGCGTTGCAATTTCGATGGTTTGATGCTTTTCAATACACTCGAGAGTCTTGCTTGTGTTTGATGATGCACAAGCTCAGAAGAGTTGCCACTTTAGACCATTATTTTTTCATTATTCTCCCTTAGTAGTGTTTGGTTCCAAGTCTTGAAATTTAACATGTATGCTTTTCAATCCACAAAACTGGTGATCAATCTGTTTGTAATCCTGAAAAATCTCTTACATCGCTAACTACCCCAAATTTGTGCAGAAAACACTAATGAAGATTGAACTCAAATAAGAGATGCATTAAAACCGGATTGCTTTGAAGTCTTTCTTTATGCTGAGGAACCTATGAACTTGTGGATATCCAGCTGGACTTGAGAGTTTTTCTTTCTTCTACCAACATTTTAAATCTGGGCATAATTTTGGTGCCCAAGCCAGGCATTCCTTTATTTGGAAAATATGAAGAGACTTTCCCCTCAAGAAGGCAGGTTTCTGGAAGAATTTTATAGGTGTATGACGATTTTAACAAATTATGAGAGGCCTAAAGGAAATGAATAAAATTTTCTTTTAAATGTTATGTTTTTTAAGCACAGCTTTCTGTCACATACCTACGCATTAGTATCTGGTCAAATCTTATTTGCCTCTTTCTTTTATTCTAGTTTATTTTGGTGTAGTTGCATCAAATTATGGTGGCTAAATAGTTGTTTCTGTTGTTTCCCTTTCCTGACACTCAAAGCGAAGGGGCGGTTTCATTGTTGCACACTTCGATTACCCAAATCCTAGGCTAAAATTTGAGTGCACACAGTTCTTTGCTTTTAGGCCTATTTTCTTGGGGTTATTGAGAGCCCATTCTTGCTGTAACACCTAACCCTCTGTTGCTTATTATGATTACATTTTTTTAACTTTTTTTTAGGCCTACATCTTTTCCTCAAAGCTATGGACCCATTTGTAGCGATTGCATTCTAAGCAAAGGATGTCTTGCTAGTTGCCCTTCTCTCCTCAGATTATACTTCTTGTTAAAATTTCTCTTGATTGTCAAAAAGATAATGTTTTCATTAAGAAATAGTTTATTCGGCTAAGTAGTCATATTCTTCCAATATACATCTTTTATTTTCTTTGAAGATATAAACTATACAAGCAACTAAATTATGTTAAACATAAAGATGCATAATAATACGTGTACATATGTATACTCTCCCAAAATATACTAGCTTTTATTAAACCAACTGACTTAGTAGTCTTGTTTATGAAGTTTTGACCAATGTCTTCATAAGCTCAAGCAATTTACTTAAATTAAAGATAGGAACACCATAACTTGACGTTTGGATTAGCTACCTTACACGTTTGGATCATCAAACCAATGACCCATATATATGAGATCAATTCTTGACACTTGAACGCAAAACAGAGAAGTAGCAAAACAATAAAAACAAAATGATGATTCCAAGCAATTACTTACTTCCACTGCTTTCAGTTCTCCTGTTATCAGCTTCAGCAACAACTTCGGCTTCACTTCTAGATAATTTTAGCAAATGCCTCTCTGTCAATTCGGAGCTTTATGTACCTTCATCAACTATTTTCAGTCAGAACAATTCTTCATTTTCTTCAATCCTGGAATCTTCTGCCCAAAACCTGAGGTATTTGGTGCCTTCAATGCCGAAGCCTGAGTTCATTTTCACTCCTTTGTATGAAGCCCATGTTCAAGCAGCTGTTATTTGCTGCAAAGAGCTTGGAGTTCATCTAAGAGTACGAAGTGGAGGCCATGACTATGAGGGCCTCTCCTATGTATCGGAGACTGAAACATCTTTCATTATTGTCGACCTTGCCAAGCTTCGTTCCGTTAAAGTTGATATTGATGACAATAGCGCTTGGGTTCAGGCTGGTGCCACAATTGGTGAAGTTTACTATAGAATTTCGGAGAAAAGTAAGACTCATGGCTTTCCTGCTGGTCTTTGCACAAGCTTAGGCGTTGGCGGGCACATTACAGGTGGTGCTTATGGTTCTATGATGAGAAAATATGGTCTGGGTGCTGACAATGTTGTTGATGCAAGAATTGTCGATGCTAGTGGCAGAATACTTGACAGAGAAGCAATGGATGAAGATTTCTTTTGGGCGATAAGAGGCGGTGGAGGCGCTAGCTTTGGAGTTATTCTAGCGTGGAAGCTAAAACTGGTTCCTGTGCCAGCAAGTGTGACGGTTTTTACAGTTACGAAGACCCTGGAACAAGGTGCCACAAAGCTACTTCACAGGTGGCAAGAAGTTGCAGATAAACTTGATGAGGATCTATTCATTAGAGTTATCATACAGGTGGCGAATGCAGGACCAAAAGGTGAAAAAACAGTAACAACTTCTTACAATTCCCTGTTTCTTGGTGGTACTGAAAGACTCCTCAAGGTTATGGAAGAAAGCTTTCCTGAATTGGGCTTGACGAAAAAGGATTGTACCGAAACAAGCTGGATCAAATCTGTGCTTTACATTGCCGGCTATCCAAGTAACACACCCCCTGAAGTTTTGCTGCAAGGTAAGTCTTTATTCAAGAACTATTTCAAAGCCAAATCAGACTTTGTTGAAGAGCCTATTCCTGAAACTGCCCTGGAGGGGCTATGGAAAAGGCTTTTGGAAGAAGATAATCCATTAGTGATATGGACTCCTTATGGAGGAATGATGAGCAAGATTTCAGAATCCGAAATTCCTTTCCCTCACAGAAAGGGCACCTTATTCAAGATTCAGTACTTGAGTACGTGGCAAGATGGAGAAAAGAATACGACAAAACATATAGATTGGATTAGGAGACTATACAATTACATGGCTCCTTATGTTTCAATGCTCCCCAGAGCTGCTTATGTGAATTACAGGGATCTTGATTTGGGCATGAACAAAAAGAACAGCAGTTTCATTCGGTCTAGCGTTTGGGGTTATAAATACTTCAAGGATAATTTCAACAGATTAGTAAAAGTGAAGACCAAAGTTGACCCTGATAATTTCTTCAGGCATGAACAGAGCATTCCACCACTTCCACTTTGTTCGGAGCACTGCTTGGCTTGATTTGCTGGAATTTGTAGTTGATTTTTAGTAGGTATTGTTTGTTTATTCATACAGAATAAAAATGTCAACTTAACTATATGTTGTGGTTTTTTATGTGTTATGTAGAGAAGCATTAAATCTATGAAAATGACAATAGACATAGCCCACATACAAGTTAAGATAATTTTATTGCTTCATGGAGTACAAGTTTATTAAATAATGAATATGAATACAAGTTGAACAAGAAGTGCGGCATCAACATTCACCATACAAGGAGTGCAAAGAACTAAGTTTTAGGTTATGAGAGTATGAATGCGAGAATCAACGAGACGGCGTAAGAAAGGAACAAGCAGGCACCTAATATGGCAGATCCAGGAATTTAGTTCAATGGGTCAGAATGAAGGAAACAAATCTTAAGAAGCCAGGAACAAAAATTTTGTGAATTAAATGGGCGTAAACACAAAGTTCCTGAAGAAATGGATTAACTCCCAATTAATGCTCTCAGCCAGTTTAGTGGATCATCTATCACTTTGTGACGTAAGTGCTTTTGTCAGTTGTATGGCCCAACTTTTTATAATATAACACTCCAGTTTCAAATATGTCAATTTAATACCTAAATTGCCTCTAAAATACGAATTTCTGCAAGATGTTCATATACACAATTTTTTTTTTTCAAATTGAAAGGTGTCATTTTCTTTTAGCACAGGAAGTTACATGATTATCTCTGGAAATTCGGAAATGAGTTCCGTGATGAGTTTTTTTCTCTGGAAATGTGTCACGGAGCTCGACTAAAGACAGATTGATAACATCTGACTGTTTGACGTTCTCTCCAATTATATATATATATATATATATATATATATACAATTATTTATATATATATATATATATATATATTACATATCCTTTCTAAGCTGGAAAGCAATGAGTGATAGGAGACAAAGAATCTAGCTTAAACAATTTTAACATGGTACATCAAACACGTGGGTTAATGAAGACGTAGCCAAATTATATATAAATACACAAAACTCTTAATTCCTGAACTTGAAAAAAATTTTAAAGAAATGATGCGTTCATGCAAGTGTATTCTTCCACTACTTTTAGTTCTTCTGTTGTCAGCTTCAGGGATAACTTCAATTTCAATTTTAGATAATTTTATCAAATGCCTCACAATTAATTCCGAGGTGAACATTCCTTTTTCAAATTTCTACACTCCAAACAACTCTTCATTTTTGTCAATCCTTGAATCTTCTGCTCAAAACCTCAGGTACTTGGTGCCTTCAATGCCAAAGCCTGAGTTTATATTCACTCCATTGACCGAATCCCATCTCCAAGCAGCTGTTATTTGCTCTAGGCATCTAAGGATTCATCTAAGAATTCGCAGCGGAGGCCACGATTATGAGGGCCTTTCTTATGTATCACAAATTGAAACACCTTTCTTTCTTTTAGACCTTGCCAAGCTTAGATACATTGAAGTTGATGTTAGCAATAAAACCGCTTGGGTTCAGGCCGGTGCCACAATTGGTGAACTGTATTACAGAATTTCTGAAAAAAGCAATATTCACGGCTTTGCTGCTGGTCTTTGTCCAAGTGTAGGCATTGGAGGGCACATCACAGGAGGGGGCTATGGTACCATGATGAGAAAATATGGCCTTGCTGCTGATAATGTTGTTGATGCAAGAATTGTTGACGCTCGTGGCAGGATTCTTGACAGAGAAGCCATGGGGGAAGATTTATTTTGGGCTATTCGAGGCGGCGGAGGAGCTAGCTTTGGAATCATTCTTGCCTGGAAGGTAAAACTAGTTCCTGTGCCTGCAACTGTGACAGTTTTTACAGTTAGCAAGACCCTGGACCAAGGTGCCACAGAGATTCTTTACAAATGGCAACAAGTTGCGGATAAGCTTGATGAGGATTTGTTTATTAGAGTCATCATAAAATTGGCAAATACAGCGTCAAAAGGGAAAAGAACTGTCACAACTTCATATAATGCCCTGTTTCTCGGTGATGCAGAGAGGCTTCTCCAGGTAATGCATAAGAGGTTTCCTGAATTGGGTTTAACGCGAAACGATTGCATTGAAAAAAGCTGGATCAAGTCAGTACTTTACATTGCTGGATACTCAAATAACACAGAACCTGAAATTCTACTCGAAGGAAAGTCTTTGTTCAAGAGCTATTTCAAAGCCAAATCAGACTTTGTTAAAGAGCCTATTCCTGAAACTGTGCTTGAAGGGCTATGGGAAATGTTATTGGATGGACATGATCCAGAGATGATTTGGAATCCTTATGGTGGAATGATGAACAAGATTTCAGAATATGAGATTCCTTTCCCTCATCGAAGGGGCAATTTATTCAAAATCCAGTACTTGACTGGCTGGAAAGATGGGGACAACAGAACTGCAACAAAGCATATTGAGGGAATTAGGAGGATATATGATTACATGGCTCCTTATGTTTCAATGTTCCCCAGAGCTGCATATGTGAATTACAGGGATCTCGATTTGGGGATGAACAAGAAATGTAACACAAGTTACATTGAGGCGGCAGCTTGGAGTGTTAAGTATTTCAAAGAAAATTTCAACAGATTGGTTAGAGTTAAGATCAAAGTTGATCCTGGTAACTTATTCAGGCATGAACAAAGCATTCCACCAGTTCCGGTTGGATTGGAACACTCTACTGCTTGATTGGAATTTTATTTTTGCTGTACAATTTGTATTAAATATTACGATATTTGCAAATCTCATACATAGAAAACTTTGGACATGGCAATCAAGTTAGTTTCGCCTGCCTTTGTTGAATCCGCACTGGACTGCGTTTCTATTTATTTATGCAGTAATCTTGGTTTTGTCTACTTACTACAATCTTACTCCTAATCCATCTCATGCAGAACATGCCTAAAGACTCTTTCACCAACCATTCTTTGATGAAGTGAAGGACGTCTCTTCTTGGAATATTCACAGCCATTAATGAAATTGGTATTTTATTTTATGTGGCTGTAATTTTTCTGCTTTTATTTTTGAGTGGTCTTATCTTGATTACTAAGTCAAGACTTCGAGTAAAAAGGTTAGCTTGCGCGTGCGTGTGTTGAACAGGAATTTAGTGAATTATGATCAAGTTTAATAAACATCATTGATTATAATCCACACAAGCTTTAGTAAATTTAATAGGTGGATAATGAACTTGCATTCTTGTATTATATCTTTTGAGTTATCATGGAGTAAAATCTACATAAATAGTCAAAACCTTAATAACTTAGAGATGTAATTTCATGAATCATAGGAATATATAATTATTGGATGGAATATATGCAACTAATGCTTACCTAAGCTCTTTGAGATACTTAAACATGTGGCTGCAATTTATTTAATAATTTTTTTTGAATGGTAATATTATTTGTGATTTTTTACAAATATAGATATATTAAAAGTGATATTTAGAATAAATAGTAACTTAGGGGTAAATATATAATTACAAAAACATGATATTTATCATAAGACTAACTTTAATTATACGCATCAAATAGAGGGTGTCAACTAAGTAGTTGTTATTGGTTTAAGAATAGGTCTAATATTAATTAAAAAGAGTTTTAAGTAGATGTTTATTTATTACATGTGTCACTATAGTAGAGCTTTCGGCATTTAGTGAAATAGCCTAAGATTAAAATAGTGATATTTGATCTCTCAATTTATCTCACTAGCCCTCAATTTTCTATTAATATTATTTATTCCAAAATTGCACTAAATGAAAAACAAAAAATAATTGAAAATAAATATATTTTCTTATGTCTCAAGCTCAAAATAGATTAACTTATAATTTATCTCTTTTTTTTTTAATTAATTTCACACGAAATCGAAACCAATATCATCAATAATAATATAACCCACCACTTGTTTATAAAATTTAACAAAAACCTAACATTAATTGAAATTCATATATGTTTGTGGGGATGATGGATTGGTAGTGATGATGAACTTCTTTTTTGTAAAGATAGGTGGTGGAGTGGTGAGGGTAATGGTTGTGCTAGAGAGAGGAGGGATGTGGAGGGAGAGAGAATAAAATAAAAAAATAACATTTTTTTAAAAAAATTTAATAAGGATAATTTTGAAAAGTGAGGACGGATGAGATAATTTCAAGGATAAAATGTTATCAATACTGAGACTAGCCGCCTAGCCTAGTAGTTTTGTATATCATGAAATGCCTAGGCCTTGACTTTTAAGTTAGAGCTAGAATCTCACTATTAGTTTAATTTTTTGTCAAGCTCTTGATTTAACACATGCCCATATAAAGGAGAAAAAATTAGAATTGACGTCATCTTTAGATGCAGAAATTTTTCTATATATAAAAAAGAGCAAGTTATAAAGTTTGTATCTACTATATTGGAATTAGTATTTACTATACACTTATAAGTGTGAGGAAGATGATTGAGGATACCAAATAATACTATAATCTTATTCTGTAAATGCCAATAATGGTGGTGAAAAAATTACAATAGTCTTCTTTGAATTTTGATTGAAAATTTGACATATTTCTGTAATCATATAGATGTTTACATAATCAAGAAAAATCCTTTTGCTTATTTTATTAAATTAAAAAAAGATTTTTTTAGGCCTGTTTTGCCAACAGCTTGATGACGAGGGAAATTTATAAAATTAACCACAAAATTTTATGAAATTTTAAAATTAATCCATAAACTTTATTTCTATTAACATTAGCTAAAGGATGGCCCAAGTGACATTTTTACTCCTCTTATTCTCACCAAGCTTCCTTTCCTCCCAAATCGAACGATTTCTCTCCTCCAAGTGAGTTTCTCATTGCCGGCGGCTTCCCACCACGTCAAAGTCCATCCACGGCAGCCAACATCACCAAGATTATGGTTAAAATTAACAAATAGAAGGTTAGTTCCAAAACCCTAGATTATTGCCAAAAACTATTGTGGGTTATGTTGTTATGGTGTTGTGTTGGTGATGGAGGATTGAAGTATTTTTTGTGTGGGTGAGGTTGTTGGTGGGGGTTAGGGCATGTAGAGATCGGAATGGATGCCGCGCCTGTTGGTGTTGAGGCGCGCGACAAGCGTTGCCCAGGTGCTACAAGTGCGGCCTAGGTGCGACAGACACACCTATTATGTGTGATAGGAGCGTGCCTATTGCACCCATTTTGTGCAACAGGTGCGCTCCTGTGGCACAAACTATGGTGCGACAGGCTGCTTGTCGTACCAATGTACAGATTGATTTTTTTTTTAGTTTAATGTTATTAAATTGTTATAAATTTAATATGATAGTGTTATAAATGTAATAAGTACATGGCGAAATCCAAAATAGCAAAGCATGAGTCAATATGATTGAGAAATGAATCGGACACGATCAAGTTAGCTTATAACGATCACTTTCCCAATAGTATCTTTAGTATGTGTAAAATAGCTAAAGTGGTAAAAGCAATCCACAAAAAGTTGACAAAACGGCAGTTATAACTATTTAGGAATGACATATTTGGACATTTTTTAGAGTATCGAAGCTTTCTATTCAGCGGCGTAATTTTGCACAACGTGTTGCTTAGGCAAGTCGCCAATGAGGAACACAACGAGAAAGATCAATTATGGTTTCAAATTGGTGAGCATTTTATACAATTATCAGTTGGAGAGTGGTGCTTTGTTACCGGACTTTCCTATGGTGAAAATATCGTACCAAATAAGCAAAAAACAGTGCACCAGCTACTTAGTACGTATTTTGACAGTTTGTTTTGCAATATTAATCTTAAGTAATTCAACGCAAAATTTGAAGAGTTGGACTTTGAGGCAATGGACGACATTGATGCAGTAAAGATCGCGCTCTATTATTTTGCAGACAGAGTTCTGAATGGTCGAAAAGACTATTATCCAATAAATTTCTCATTGCTTAATAAAATAGATGATATAGATCACTTTTGAAAGCGTCCATGGGGTCGTTCGTTGTGGGAAACGATATACGACAGTCTTGACAATGCATTAGATTGTAAGGATGAGAAATTTAAGGAGCTTGAAAAATCCAAGCTACAATATTGAAGAGTACAATACTTATGGCTTTACGTTTGGAGTTCAAGTGAGTCGATAATTTTTTTTGGATTAATTAGTTTTGTAATATTGAATATTTAATGATAATTTTTATGACTTTCTTACTTTGGTAGTTGCGGGTTTAGATTTTTGAAGTGATTGGAGGCCTTTCGTCAACGTGGGTAGTCAAAACGAAAAAGAAGATTCTTCGTATCGTACAATGGAAACCCATCGCATCTTCTAAAATAAACTTTGCTGAATTTTATTCATTTTTGAATAACAATTCTCGTCTTGTAAGTATTATATATTGGTAGATGTATAGTATTACTTTCCTTATTATTAAATACTACATCATCACACTAATTTCAAATTTTTAGCTGAATTTATTGCAGGGGAACATTTTACAAACCATTGAGCCAGATAAGATTGAGAAAGACAAAAACTATTGGTAGACAATGAAGGATTACATGCTACATATTCTAAGATGGGTCTGTAACGTAAGTATCCTATAGTGCATCAATCCACTATTATTTATTGGTTAATCAAAACTCTGAAATGTTTTGGCTTATTATTTTCTCATTTTTATTGTTACTTTTTGTAGCATCAACCTTCAATCAACGAGCCGCCCGTTACAAGGCAAACAGAGGAGTCTCACAACATATCGAGCCCAACACTTGAGCATCAAAATGTTGAGGATGAGATACCTGTAGATGACAATTAGGAACAGACAGCCGAGTCCACTAACACACATGATTCAAAGGTTATAAATCATTTAATTTACTCGTATATGAATCATTATAATAGTCTTTCTAATAAATCATTTAATTTCCTTGTATATGAATCATTATAACAATGTTTCATTGGGTAGTGCTTTTTTTTTGTAATAGTCAAGGACAAAACATCATAATGATTACATCAGACAACGGATAAATAAGATTGATCGTAAAAATTTTTAACTGAAGTCCTCTTTTGAGGCAGAGCGAAAGAACATAAAGAATTTAGAGAAGCAGTGATGGGATTTATGGGTTCATTTACTAAATGCTTATACGATAATTCTCCAAGTGGACGCTCATATATGGTAAGCAAATATAAAATATAGCAATTGTATTTTTTATATTTTATTCTCATATTTGTTTAATATGTTCATCCTGTTAAATTGATAGGTCCCAAATGACTATGGAGTATATATTGATGTTGGCAATTAGAATGTTTCTACTCCTATTTCATTGTATATTTTTTATGGGGATAGAAGTAGGGAAAACGTGCAGGTCTTCACAAAGGCACCTCCGGGCATTAGTAAGTTTGGACGATCGTACAGATAGTCATATGTTTTGAATAGTTCGTATTTGATTCCTCTATTCAAACGAGGAGAGAACGTCATGCCTCTACCTTCACAAAAAATAATGGATCATGACATTAACAGAAGATCGAGTGTGGATATAAATTCACTTAGAGAATTGAATTATCTAAGTCTATTTGATGAGTTTGAAAGATGGTTTGCTGGCAAAATCATAGTGGATTGGATTGTCTAATAGTCTCATTTGTTCTTTTAAATACTTTTGGGTCATGCTTCACTGGGCTGGCTAGATGACGAGGTAATTTGTTTTTGTTTCTTTAAGTATTGTTTTTGTTTCACTGGGCTTGCACAACATATTCATGAGTATTTTCACTTGATTAACGAAAAGCAATGGCAGTATCCCAATACTTTACCTCAGCGAGTCACACATATAGATACTTTTTTTTTTGGTAACGCCTTTAAAGAACTTATAATCATTATTTTTATTTATTTTATGCTAATGGATTGAATCTTTTTTAATTTCTTATTCTTATGTAATTTATGTACTAGGTGTTCTGGAATCAATTGTGGAACAACGGGGATTGATTATTTAGAATATAGCGATAGCTTGAATAACTATATTGGTGGGCGGTTGCACATTCAGTCAAAGCCGTTGACGGATGTCGATATGGTGTGCACTTTTTTGTGGTTTACAAATATAATTTTTTTTAGTAATTTTTACGATCTTAAACACAATACTAGTGATAAATTTGAGAGAATTTATATATGCCGGTATTCATCCCTATTAACCTGGGTAGCAATCATTGGGTACCAGCCCGAGTCGGCTTTCAAATAAAAAAAGTCTGGATTTATGACTCATTACTTATATTGAATTACAATAAAACGTACAAGCATCAATTCAAGCCATTTGAAGTTATCTTTCCTCGCTGGCTGGAATATGTTAGATTCTATAACATCTGACATGAGCTGGGGAGTGCTGAGCGATGAAAAGTCATAGCAGTTAAGGGTGTGCCACAACAAGATCCTGGTAGTGGCGATTGCTGTGGATTTTTGTTGATATTTATAATTTATTTAATGTTTGTACGTAAATTTGATTTTGATAGTAATCATGGGAAGTACTTTAGAAAGAAGATTGCAGTGGACATATTTAATACCGATATTGAATTATAAGCTATTATAGCTGTTCGAATATTGATGTATGGATATTTTTTGTCATGAACGTGCAATTTTACCATTTACTTTATAATATGAAATAAAATTAAATATAACTTCATTATATATAATTGTCTAATACACAACAAAAAATAACAATTCATTGTACATAATAACTTTAACACTCGTATACAACTAGCTTCGATTTGACTTGATAGAATTTTTACATCACTTACGATTATGTCCCAGTTCATTACACCGCCTGCATCGCACAGTCCTTCGATTGACATTCTCACCGGCAGAAGGTATTCTGAGCTCCTTACGACAATTAGGTGGTGGTGCTTCTACTGGTAGATAAACGTTCATCTCTCATATTTCAATTGAAACTTTCTAATCTGCCACATCGCCAAACGGCTCCATTGGTTTTGCATAAGCCCTCATCAATGATTCCTTGGTGTCGAAATTAGAACAAAGGTTTATGTAATCCACTCAGATAGTTAGACAAGCAGTAATTACATGAGTACAAACAAATTGATCAAGTTGGAATACTCTACAGGAGCAAGTCTTGTTGTTTATGTCAATTAACCCTTCCTTAATACCACCACCTAAGACTTGGAATCGATGCCGAGACACGGGATGAACGATCATTCTTTTAGCCAAAGTTCTCATCTCGGTGACTATTTCATCTGTCCATGTTGTTAGACGAGTACTTATTGATTCAGCTATAATTTTTCTATCATAAAACCATTATTGTAGTGTTTTTCTAAACTGATCCGTAAGATGAGTAATCGAAAATTTTTGTAGTTCCCTCATAAAAGAATTCATGTTCTCCGCGATGTTGGTGGTAAGCATATTATATCTCCTACCTTCGAACTCAGACCTTGCCTAATTACACATATCAACATGAGTCTCTAAGTAATCAGCCACACCCGAGTGCAGCATCCACAAACTCTCAAGTTGTTTTTTAAATTTTTCGTGCCTATATACTTTTATTGTGTTTATGAAGATAGGCTTAAAATCATCCCAAACAGCTTTGGATATCCTAAATTTTGACTTAACGTTACCTTTAACATGGTAATAACAAACGCCATGGGCAGCATTGCAAAAAACTTTAAAAACAGCTCTTTTGATAGCGATGCATTGGTCAGAGATACTTACTAAGTTTGGTTTATTACTAATCACTCCATATAACTTCATCATAAACCAATCCCAAGCTTAATTGTTTTCTGAATCCACGATCCCAATGACTAACGAATACAATTGATTGTTTTCGTCTAAACATATTACCGCAAACATGCTTTGCCGATATAATCCCTTTAGATAAGTGCCATCAACAACAATCACTAGCTTGATAAACTACTTAAAACCTTGGTAGAAGATCCAAGAGTTATAAAGTAGTATAAGAATTACCATTTCCATTCAGTTCAAAGTGGGTAATTGTATTCTCATTTGCTTTAGTCAAAACGTGAGAGTATTTTAGAAGCAAGTTGTATGTTTCTATAGGATTCCCTCAAACAATTTCAAGACCAACTTCTTCAGCCTGATATGCTTGCTAGTATGTTAAGTGAACACTCTATTCCTACTGCATATCTACTATGATGTCATTCAGAGTGTATATCATTTTCTCTTGGATATATTTGTCCGTGATAATGTGACCAACAACTCGGCTCATTACTTAACGATGACCATCAAACAATACCTCATTATGACAAGTGTGTACATTGTCGATTCTCCTTATCACCCAAGGAACATTGTGCTCGTTTGAACATCTCATTGCTTGAAGACGCCATTTACATAATTTCGAAGAACAGTGGGCCTCAAAACATGTCATTATGGACTGTGCAATTTTGAAATCAAACTTATCTCTTAAGGAAACTTTGCACAGTTCTAATATTAACCTATTTTTCTCAATGAATAGCTGACCGACACCAATATCATTTGATTCATAATTGCTAACAAAGTTTGGAGCAACCATGTCTGAAGGTAAAATTGAAGCAAGACTTGTGAGGGGGTCAATTTTCGTTCTTAAATGAGCCATTGCAGGAATAGATAAGTTTTTTCTATTATTGATAAGAATATCACCTTCACGCTGGTCATCATCATTAATAAGAATATTAGAATAACTAACGCCCCCGTCATTAACTACATTATTGAAGTGAGTGTCTTTCGTACTACCAGACGGTTCTGCACAAATATTATCGGGTTTTGTGTTGCTAATATGATTAATGGAATTATAATTGTTACGGAAATCGTTGTTGTGAAATGGAGAGTAATGTTGCTCTAACGACGTCGTTAGTGGTAACACTTATTGTCCAACATTCGATAATGTAAAGTCGTCATTATCAATATTGTCATTGAGTAGACAATAACTCGGAAGGAAGTTTCAGTTTCGACCAGTGGCTCTAGAGCTTGGCTTAGAACTGGAGGAGATTTGGTAAAAAATATAGGGATGTATCCATAGTTGGCCACATTAGAGGTCATATATAACACAACCTTCACCATTTCATTATTAAATATGTCTGTGGATAGTGAGCATGCACGATACATAGTGGTATTAGACCTCAAAGTTGTCTTTATCTTGATACTATATTCATGAGGATTTATCTGCAACACCTCATATATTCTTGCCAAAAACTAATCAAACAGACAATTTTTTCAAACAAAAAAAATTGTATTCTTAGCATTCACATACTTCATACTGCCATCAGCTAATGTCTCCCATCAACTATCATAACATAATTGAAGCACAACTGAAATTATAAAAACAAATATAATTACGAACTATAAAATATTATAAAGACAATATGAGACACATTTTATATAATATTATTATATTACATGACATAATATTTTAAAAAATTAAAAAAAATGAAACTGCATTTTGGTTCGATAGATGATTAGGTCTCATATGCATGCGACAGACACCAACAGGCATTTTCACCCCAACTATCTCTTGGTTTAATAGGATACTTATTGTAGTACATTTGGGCGACAGGGTGCCTATCGCACCAAAAGACAGTTTGGGTGCAACTATCTAATGGTGTGACAAGGTACATGTCGCCCTACCTGTAGCCCAAATTTGTGCAATAGGATGCTTGTCACACCTAGAGACACATTCACTGAAACTGTTTCATGGTGCAATAGGGTGTCTGTAGCCAAAATTTGGTGCGACAGGCACCTTGTTGCACAAATTTGGGCAACATGCACCCTATCGCACCAAAAAACATGTTCACTTAAACCATCGCTTAGTGCAACAAGTATCATGTTGCACATATTTAGTGCGACATGACTGTCGTAGTAACCTACAATGGCACCGATAATAAAATTGTTGCACCAAATCAAACCACAAACACATTCCCAAGTTAACACATGCCTCGTAAACACTTAGTTATTAAAAAAAATATAAAAAAATAATTTAAGAAATATTTTATCAAACAACTAATGTACAATGGACATCCTAAAATTAAATCTCTTTCAATTAGCTTCCCTAGGTTTTGGATTAGAGTTGGATTTAGGTGTATTTGGTTAGAATTACTATCGTTGTGGGCCGATTGCCGTTGTCAATTGCCATGTCCAGAGAGAAAGCTACTCACGATTTAATTTGGTTAGGAGAGTTCAAAATTTGGCTTAAATAAATAGGGCAGTTTGGGGAAAGAGCGTTATGATTAGCTAGTTATGATAAAAATAATTTAAAGGGTTAAATATAAACACTTGAAAATTTTTTAGGTCAATTTTGTAAATTTCCCTGATGATGACGATGGATTGCAGGAGATTGTTTGATTGGCACACATGAATCCTTTGAGTTACTAAACGTCATTAATGTTAAGTCAATTGATATGGCCTAACATAAAAATTCCTTAAAACTAGTTGTGTTTTTCGAATGGTAAAAGTAGTCGTTGTTTATCAAAAATAACATAAAATAAGAATGAAAGAGAGGATAAGGTAACTAGATTGTTACGATTAGAAAATTAATTTAAAGGTAAGAGGGACATATGCTTCGCTCGTATCTTTTGTAGGACCCATTAACGCTGAGGAAAGCCAACAAATAGTAATGTAATAATAATAATAATAATAATCATCATCATCATCATGATTTGGAACTTTAAAACAATGGATGGGGCATACTTTTCACCATAATTTGTGCAAATCTACTTTAATTTAAAAATGTATTAACTAAAAATTTAATTTTTTAAATTAAACAAAAAATTTAAACAATTAATCAATTAAACACTTGTAATGTTGTCATTTTTTTAGGGTGTGTGAGGCTTGTGATCTTATCAGTCTGCCTTAATGAAATTAATTCATAATATTTTTTATTTTTGGAATGGTTGTACTTGTAGCTTATAAAGTAGTCACATTATAATTATTAAACCGATGATAGATTATAAATTAATCATTAGAAGCTACTATAGCTTAAAGTTCTATTTGATATTGAAGTATTGTAATTTAAAAACTACAACTGTTGTGAAAAAAAATACCATAGTTATGAAATAAAAATTAATAGTATCTAGTAAATACTGCTTTTAAATAATAACTTTAACAAAACTAATAAAGATAATGGTGAAATTAAATCAACTTAACTTCTAAGCTACAACTATTATTATTTACCAAATACTTTAGTACTATACCTTTAAAACTATAATTGTCTAATATCAATCCCACACAGGACCTTAGATTTTGTATCTAATGGGTAGAGCTGGCAAAATTTAACATGACCCGATTACCCGACACGAACAAGACACGAATAAATGGGTATGGGTCGTCGAATTTAACACGATTATTAAATGGGTCGGATCCGGGTTGACACGTTTTTTTTTCGTGTCGGGTTAGGGTTAAAGTTCTTGACCCATTTACCCTATCAACGACCTGATTATATTTTCTATTTTAAAATAATTTGCACGTTCATATCATCAAAACTCAAATATTAGAGATAATTTTCTCTTTTATTTCTATTTTTTGAAATGATGAATATAAACACAGTGTTTTATTTATAAAATTTTATATACATTTAGAGCTTTAATAGTATAAATGTGTAAAAAATTGGTAGACATGTATATTTTATAATATATATATATATATATATATATATATAATTAAAACTTATAATAGTGTAAATGTGTAATATTTTGGTACATATGTATATTTTATAATGTCGATAAGGTATGTACGTATGTATGAATGACAGCGTATAAATGTTTGATGCAAATTTTGTTTAATATATAGATATTAAGTGAGTTATTGGGTAACCCGATTATTTTTCCGTATCGAGTTTGGGTCTTAATATTTTGACATGATTATTAAATGGGTTGGGTTTGAGTAGACCTAAATTTGACACGACATGAAATTGACCTGACACGAACATGACCCGATGACTCGTTTTGCCACCTCTACTAATGAGTGTATTTGTTGTGGCTTCTAAGGTTTGTTTTGCAATATTATCTTTTCTTCCTAGATAGTAGGTAAGGCAAGGAACTATTAACTTTTAATAATTTATAATTAAGTGGATTTATCCTATGGGGCTGGCAAAGTGGTATTTAAATAGGGATGGAAAAAAAACTCGGGCTTTACAGGCTTTGGCTCATGCCTCCCACATAAGGAAAAAGTTCGGGCCAAGCTTAAGCCCCCTATTTTTTTTAAAAATAAATTTATAAATTAAAATAATAAATTCAAATTTGAAAAATAATGGAGAAATTATAAAAAAAAAACCTAAATTCCTAATTTATCTATCATTAATTAATTAAAAAACTTAAAATTATAATATTAAACTCTCTTGTAAGTGTTAATTAATTAAGAGAGTGTTTGAATTAGAGAGTCTAATAGTAAATCTCTAGACTTTTATTTATTTTATTTTATTTTAAAATATTTATTTTCTTTAATACTTTGTTGATTATAACAATTTGATTATTATTAATACATTTAAAATTTATAACATTTTAAAAAAAAAAAGTAAAAGTCCAAGCCCAACTCAGGCTCAGTCCTTACACTTTTACTTTAATAGACTTGGGTCTGGGTTTGAAAAAGTCCGCCCAAAACCTTTAATTTATTAATCCTATATTTAAATAATATTATTTAGTTGGTCAATAAAATTCGATTAATGTGAAATTTGCTCATCCCTGTTTTAAAAAAAATGGATTCGTAATTAGTGTAGGAGAAGTAATTGATGGGACTTTTCTTTTCTCAAAACGAGAACCTCTCAATGCCAGTTACTAGGGAGAAAATATAGTACAATCAAGCAGTGGCGAAATGAGAAATCAACTTTAGGAACGGCAAATTCCAACGCCAATTAAAATAATTTAAGAGATTTTAATTATGAAAAAAAGATTATTTAAAAAAAACATTGATGAGAGATCATGAAACAAGATCACAACTATTAATTTGTTGATCGAAAAAAGAAATAAGATTGTAAAGTTAAGAGTAGAATTGGATTGAAGCCAAAATAATGAATTTTGATTGGCATTTTTGAAATTCTGAAAAGTACGGAGTGGACACGAGGCCTTTTTATGGTAATTGTAAATTCAAAACGTAGATTAGTTACTAATATATCGAAAAGAGAATTTCTATCATCATCATGTCAATTGAAGAAATTTCGACTTCCAACGTCACCATCATAATATCAATTGAAGAAATTTCAACAATAGCAAAATTCAATTTGATTTTTTTAGCTTTTGTTATTAATTAATTTTCTATTTATCGCTGTCTTTTTTCAATGTTTAATTCCAAAATAATATCTCTCTTGTTGAACCCTCCTTTAGCATCTGAAATTGCTTCTACTTCTTATTCTTTTTTTTTTTTTGGGTTTTAGCTTTTATTATGTGAGAAATTTCGTCAAACAAGTGACAGATATGAATACATCTAAGTTCTTTTTAGCATAAATCGAAATTAACACCTCAAAAATCGATCATGATGAAGCGGTCCCAGACGTTGAAGAAGCCACAATGGAACATTACATTAAAGAATTAGATAGAAAAAATAAAGAAATTGAAGATGTAAAGCTGAAGTTTTAGGATTATGCCATCAACAATCAAATTATTCTAGCAAAAAAAAAAAAAAATGATGTACAAAAGTTATTGAAGGAGTTGACGAAAAAAAAGAATAAGAAAAGAAAAATAATTAAAAGAAAATTATATATTCCTCAATTTTTCTGTGTTTGTTATTATTATTATTATTATTATTATTTGTTTTTAAGAGAGAAAATAAACAAGGTAGTTTAATGAAAAGTATGTTTTATTAGGCAAGAGAAAATGAGAAATAAAAAAAATTAATTCTAATCGTTGATTGCAGAGGATGAGATGTATATGTAGGATTCTTAAAAGCTAAGCAAATACTCACCTCAACACATCTAAATTCATAGTTATGATACAAATTGGAATTCAAACTTTGAAATTCTTAGCCTTTGTTTGACAAGTTGCTGTGAGTTTTTTATGATTTTAATATTGTGCTAGAAAATTGATGATTTATTCTAGTTCATTAAATCATTAAGCGGGTCGTGCTGAAATAAGTCTTTATTCTGTTGCAGGTGAATTCGTGACTGCATCAACAATAATTATTGGTCCCTAAGAATTTGTGACTACATCATTAATAATGATTCATCCCTAACCAGATGAATTTGCTCATCTAACAAAAATTCAAAAGCCCCAAGTCAATAAAAACTAATAAAATTATTGGAGAATTTAAACCTAACCATTACTCGAGAAGAAAATGATGAAACTCATGAATAAAGAAGATTCTAATAATAGATTTATAAGCGATATTCCTGTCTTCGATCATTTACATTTATGATATTAAATTAAGTTAGAATAATTACATTGATAATTACCTTAACTCCTATCTTTATTTTCAAATTTGTATGGATAGTCACATTTTTAAGCGGTTTTCCTTAAAGACAGAAAATTCATCCAAGGGATTTTATCAATTTGCAAATAGAAAACATCTTTAGACTGAAAAGTAATATAATAAAATAATTAAATAAGTAATTTGAAAATTTATGAAAATTTAAGTCAATAATTGAATGTCGTCGCATCACAAGTATAGAAATTAAATTAATTTTGAAGATCACGTGTTAATAATAAAATTTTTAAAATTATCTCACTCATATAATATATTATCTAACATCATAGAAAAAAAAAATCATAAAAGAAAATTTTTTTGGTCAATCATGAACAGAATTTCCAAAAAGAAAATGTAATTTGAAAATTAAAACGGGATTTCACTGTACTTAATATTGAATATTACCAGCAGCCGTCATCTTAATTATTTTCTATCGTATTAATCATCATTGGTACGTGTAGACGTAGAAAATTTTCAATCCTAAAATATCTCATGTGTCAGTTGCTCCCCGTGTGAAATGGAAGAATCCCTACAGTAAATCCATCGTATTTTTAGAAATACTTATAAGTTTATTTTGAATCTTGTACATTTGGTATCATTAGCATACATTGTACAAAAACTTTTGCATTAAAATTTTTCACAATGATATTGTGTTAATCAGAATGGAGAATAAGGGAAGTTTGATTCATATGTAAAAAGAAATATATTGAAGTCAAAATTTAGCTCTAGTGCATAAAGATTAAAGAGTATTTTGATTCATATGTAAAAAGAAATATATTGAAGTCAAAATTTAGCTCTAGTGCATAAAGATTAAAGAGTATTCTTCTTATAGCGTTTACTTATTAGAATGAAAGCGAGGAGTATAAATTTCTTCCACTCCAATATTTATTTGCATAATTTAAGAGGAGAGTGGAAATTTTACTCTATAGACTCTATCCATTTTTGAAGTGGGGAGTGGGATTCCACTCTCATGGGGGGAGGTGAGAGTGAAAAATTGAAAATCCACTCCCCCCTCTTCCTTATTTACTTTTATATTTATTTAAATAATATTATTATATTATTTTATAAATTATATTTATTAAAAATAATAATATTAAACTTATTTAAATATAATATTATTATATTTATTTAAAAATAATAATTTACATTGATTTTAAGTTAAAATTATTTAAAAATATTATTATTATATTTATAAAGAATTAATAATATTATATACTATTTTTATATGAAAATATAATATTATTATATTTATTTAAAATTATTTTTAGAATAAAATATTTATAATTATTAATATTAAATAAATATAATAATATTATATACTATTTTTATTTGAAAATATAATATTATTATATTTATTTAATATTAATAATTATAAATATTTATTCTAACAAAATAATTTTATACTATATTATTAATAATAATATTTCATTTGTGCTACTCTTATCAATAATTTTTTATTTACATAATTAAAATTAAAATTAATAAATTAAATAATTAAGAATATTAATAATTATTATCAATTTACAAATACAATAAAATAAGTTTTTTATTTTTTAAAATATATTTTTATATTAATTTTATAATAAAAATTTATAATTCTTTAAATAAAAGTAAAATTATAATTTAAAATTATTTACTTTTAATCTAAGATAAATTAAATATATAATTAGATTTTGACTACGATTCCATACTCCTATTCTAATATAATTAAATAACACACCCCCACTACCACTTCACACTTCTAATCCCAAGTTTTTATTTTTCAAAATTCTTACTCTAATCTAAAAGGTGTACACTACTAATACTATTCGGAGTTCGAACTTTAATGAATATATGAGATAATAAAAATAAAAATAAAAGAAAAAGCGCATCGACGACTAGAGAAATGACACGAGTCCCACAATTGTTTCAGAGAAGAAAATACAACGAAGTGCTGGGAGTTCATCATGCAGCCCGACAACACCTTATCTTCTGAAACATTTTGCAGAATAAAAAATATGGATCACAGATTGGCAAAATCCAACTTTTCGACAACTGTTTTCTCGAGTTACATATTTTAATCCTTTTATATTGCATCTCCTCCAAACCGTTGGATTCTCTCTTCAAATGAATCCAACGGTTTTAGGCATCATTTGCTGAACATTGCGTTGCCAAGTCCGAATTTTTAAAATCCTTGCTAAGCTGGAAAGCAATGAGGGAAGGGACACGAAGAATCTGGCTTCCCCTTGTAATTAATAAACATTGTTTAAAAGGCAAAAGAAAATTATGCCTCCAACCAAGTGCATTCTTCCGCTACTTTCAGTTCTTCTGTTGTCAGCTTCAGAGACAGCTTCAATTTCAATTTTAGATAATTTTATCAAATGCCTCACAATTAATGCCGAGATTTACATTCCTTTTTCAAATTTCTATACTCCAAACAACCCTTCATTTTTGTCAATCCTTGAATCTTCTGCTCAAAACCTCAGGTACTTCGTGCCTTCAATGCCAAAGCCTGAGTTTATATTCACTCCATTGAATGAATCCCATGTCCAAGCAGCCGTTATTTGCTCCAGAGATCTAAGGATTCATATAAGAATTCGAAGCGGAGGCCATGATTATGAGGGCCTTTCTTATGTATCACAAATTGAAACACCTTTCTTTCTTTTAGACCTTGCCAAGCTGAGATCCATTGAAGTTGATATTAACAATAAAACCGCTTGGGTTCAGGCCGGTGCCACAATTGGTGAACTGTATTACAGAATTTCTGAAAAAAGCAATATACATGGCTTTGCTGCCGGTCTTTGCCCAAGTGTAGGCATTGGAGGGCACATCACAGGAGGGGGCTATGGTACCATGATGAGAAAATATGGCCTTGCTGCTGACAATGTTGTTGATGCAAGAATTGTTGACGCTAGTGGCAGGATTCTTGACAGAGAAGCCATGGGGGAAGATTTATTTTGGGCTATTCGAGGCGGCGGAGGAGGTAGCTTCGGAATCATTCTTGCCTGGAAGGTAAAACTTGTTCCTGTGCCAGCAACTGTGACAGTTTTCACGGTTAGCAGGACCCTGGAACAAGGTGCCACAAAGATTCTTTACAAATGGCAACAAGTTGCGGACAAGCTTGATGAGGATTTGTTCATTAGAGTCATCATAAAATTGGCAAATGCAGGGCCAAAAGGGAAAAGAACTGTAACAACTTCATACAATGCCCTGTTTCTTGGTGACTCTGAGAGGCTTCTCCGGGTAATGCATATGTGGTTCCCTGAATTGGGATTGACTCGAAACGATTGCATTGAAACAAGCTGGATCAGGTCAGTACTTTACATTGCTGACTTTCCAAATAACACACAACCTGAAATTCTACTTGAGGGAGAGTCTTTATTCAAGAACTATTTCAAAGCCAAATCAGACTTTGTTAGAGAGCCAATTCCTGAAAGTATGCTTGAAGGACTATGGAAAATGTTATTGGAAGAAGATAATCCAGAGATGATTTGGAATCCTTATGGTGGAATGATGAGTAACGTTTCAGAATATGAGATTCCTTTTCCTCATAGAAAGGGGAACATATTCAAAATTCAGTACTTAACTCTCTGGAAAGATGGGGACCAAAAAAATGCAACAAAGCATAACAGGTGGATTCGGAGGCTATATGATTACATGGCTCCTTATGCTTCAATGTTCCCCAGAGCTGCATATGTGAATTACAGGGATCTTGATTTGGGCATCAACAAGAAATTTAACACAAGTTACACTGAGGCTAGTGCTTGGGGTATTAAGTATTTCAAAGATAATTTCAACAGATTGGTTAGTGTGAAGATCAAAGTTGATCCTGATAATATTTTCAGGCATGAACAGAGCATTCCACCAGTTCTGCTTAGGTTGGAGGACTCCACTGCTTGATTGGAATTTTTTTTTTGCTGTACAATTTGTATTGGATAGTGCAATTTTTGGACTTCCATAAAATCTTTATTACTACAAGTGTGAGTAAAGTTAGTTTTGCTTTTGCCTTTTTTGAATCCCCCACTGGACTCTATTTTTATTTATATCATGCAGTAATCTGGGCTCTTTTTTGATGAAGGAAACCCACTACTCTCTCCCATCCCAACTGCGTGAAAATTTTGTTTCATCAGACTCGCAGACTCCAAATTTTCTTGAGGAAATTTCAATTTGTATTATTGGGCTTCTCATCAGGTGTTTTTTTTTTTAATTTTTTTTATCCTAACTGTGATTGCTTTGCATGTCGATGTATAAGATTGTGACCAACTGTTTGTTTCATATTCATTTTTAACATTGGTTTTAACGTGTAATTTTTTTTATTTTGTTATTATTGTAAATAAAACTCAGAGTGAAATACAAATTTCTTCTTCATTTCTTCAGCGGCCGACCAACGCACCTCGGTAGACTGGTCTAGTCCAGCAAAAATCATCTATATCCCCCTTTGTTTAATTAATTTTATATAATGACAGAGTTTTCATATATTTTCCTAATTCAATTACCCTTATGTTTTCATCAATTTTATATAATAATAGAATTTCTATTTTATTTTCAAATATGTCCCTGATTCAATTATTTTAATTGAAATTAGTGATTTATTCTATAAAATGACTAAATAATATGTTTATTGAATAAATTAAAATTATTAGGGACTAAAATGTCATTACTTCTTTAATTTATTTTAAAAAATATTTTAATTAAAAAAAATTTCAATGTATTATAATATCGTCACTTGTATTAAAATTACTTACAAAAAAAAACGGTAACAATTAATAATATCTTCATAATTTCATGACTTATTTCTTTGACAATTCTCAATCATTTTCTTTTCATTATATCAAATTATTCAAAGATTTCACATTTTTTATCAATAAATTAAAAAAGATTTCAAAAATAATTGTTTTGTGGTATAATTTTAATAATTTATATCATAAAGTTTATTTGTTGTATCATCGCTCCCAATGCTAAGAATTTTTATTTTACATCATTGATTCTTAAATACACCAATGTTCACACAAATATGGACAATAAATTTATAAATTAACCCGAATTGATCACGAGTTCGGGGTCCGCCCCTAATTGTCTTAAACGTTTAAAGCAGGCAATGTTATACTCGCACTTAAGAGGGTCCAAAAATGTTTAAAATTGGAGAAGGTGAGGGTCGAAAGCATTGCGCAGCCCGATACAAGGAGTTCTTTTAATTTCCATGTAATTTTCTCCTTAAATTTCTTTTTAATGTAAAATATATGTAATATAATATTACATAATTATTCTCGTTTCATTTTCAGCCTGTGCGAAGTGGCATACATGTTATCAGCTGTGGCCTAACAAAAGCGGTAGTGGAAGAGAAAATACACACACACACCAAATTAGAAGAAGAAACAGACTTTGTAGTGTTTATAATGTTATGGAAGCTCTAGTTTTGAGATAAAAGTGTATAGTATTTAGTAAATATGATTGTAAATTATAATTTAAAAAAATAATAAAAATAATAAAAATTTTTCATCAAACAACTATGAGATAAAATCACCTCAATTTCTAATTTTATAGTTGCAACAAACAGAGTTTTAATAACTAAATATAATCTTGCAACGATTTATTAAAGAGTTATTTTAAAACCTTTGTTTGGGGAATAAAAGTAGGTGACTATGATTTCTTCTAAATAAAAAGTAAGTAAATAGTTTATAGACTTCTAGGAGACAATTCTTGAGACCATGAGCGAGTCACCTTGAGCAGGAGATAATCCTTGAGATCGTGAGTAGGCCACCTCGAGTAGGAGGTAGTTCTTGAGACCATGAGCAGACCACCTCGAGAAGGAGATAGTTTTTAAGACCATGAGTAGATTATCTTGACCAGGAGGTCACCAAAAGACAAGACTTAGTCGAAACAAATCTCAACTAACCTCAAATTGATGAGCTCCTTTAGGAAATTCAGTCATAACGCCTATGCACGCCCAGGTACTATAAATGTAACTCAATAACTACTTTGTAATGGGAACATTAACTCATGATCCAAGCGACACTTTCAATCCAATAACAGTCACACATTGAAGATGATGCGATAATTCCAAGTACCTATAAAATCGCTGAAAAATCTAAGTAAAGGAGGAGACTCTCTTCCTCTGATAATTTTTTTTTCTTGAAGATTTATTGTTTTCTATTCTTTTCCCTTAAATTTACTGACCATTGACTTGAGCATTGAATGGTTCATGTTAAAATAACTTATGGCACCTCTTACCATCCTTTGTGATTTTAGGTGCTTACAAATTATCAATCTATGGATTATTTGCTCATGTTCTTGGAGATTAGCAAGTTGTTTCTGCAACAAATAAATTTAATGCTAATGCAGGGATCTGCTATTGAGTTGCTAACTAATTCTAACAGATTTAGACATCAACAACCTTATCTGTCTGAAGACATGATTCTCTGTAAGTTGGATAGCACAACAAATGACAATAAACATAACACAATTAAAAGATAAGTTTATTGCGTCGAGGAGTACAAGTTTATTTAATAAGGAATATAAACACAAGTGGATCAAGGAATGCAACAAGTTTATTGCGTCGGGGAATGTAACCGTACAAGAAATGCAAAGAACAATGTTCTTAGTTGTGGGTTATGAGAGTAATAATAAAGCATCTAGTATGGCTATATGCAAAGCAGCAAGAGTGTTTTTATCGTAGAGGTATAACCAAATAACTATTGGCGAAATCAGGATTTTAGTTCAATGAGAACAGAATGAAGAAACACAAGCATAAGGAGCTAAAACCCAAAACTTGTAAACTAAAAGAGACAAAACATGAAGTTTCCAAAGGAATGAGATAAATTTTAAATAAAAATCTTAATCTTTCTTGAAAACTTTTTTTGACCTAGCAGATTACAGCCAACAATGCCGAACATAGGTCCACCACCCCCACCCTCGAATGAAAAAGATTATAAGTAAAGGATTACATTTATGTGTACAACTCTCAAGATTGAAAGATTTGAAAAGTAGTGTACTATTCAAAATTTTGGTAGAATCTCAAATAGGTCATTCTAAGTAAAGTGCTTAGCCAAGTGCGGGTTCACTTAATTTCTATTTATATTTCTTAGAATTTGAAGATTAACTCTCGTTCACAATAGATATTTCAATAAAATACATGTTATACTCTTTTAGGATATACATTTTTTTTATATGAATACAAGTTACTATATATAGTGGATATATTTCATATATCTTTTTTTTAATAGAGATTTCTTGTAAATATATAGTTGAGGTTTACCCTTTTTTTAAATAAAAATAAATCTCATAATTAATATTTTCACTAGAAAAATTTTAAGCTGACAAAAAAAAAAAATGAATTATTCGCTTCGCTTGATAAGTTTTTAAAACTGAAACATATTACACCCTCGAAGTTTTGTTATTTTTCATTGGCTCCTATTGAAACCACAATTTTCTTGTGTCTCTTTTTATATTATAGTGGATTGGTCTCTCATCCGTGCTGTAAAGAATAACAAAGTGGACTTTTGTACTAACCAGCCCAAAGGGAAGCCCATCAACCAAAGCAAAGAGGTTCAACACTGCTCAATCATCTCCCTTATTGAACAAACCTCTAGAATAAGTTGTGAATGCTTTATTAATAAAGAAAATGTAGCAAACTAAATTTTTGAAGACAATATTTTATCCTCATATATAGTACACTGTACCATGAGCACTATGAACCGTTGGATATAGAGCTGCATCATCTTATGGCTAGCTTAAGTGTAGCACTTAACTTGAAGACCACTCCACTCTTGTATAAATTCATATGTTTGAAAGAAATCAAGCATGCAATGATACTTATTCAATGCAGACCTGTTATCATTTGTAGTTCAAAAATCTCAGCTTAGGCAAATAGCTCAATTTAGAGTAAACTTTGTTAGACTTATTGTGTGTTGAATTTGGTATGATTAACTGTGATCAATTCTACAAAGTTTTTTGCTTAATTAAAATTTTCTCAAAGGAACTTTGTTTTAATCAAAATAGAAAGGGAAATTTGATTCCTATGTAAGAAGAAGATGAGAGACTAGATTCTCTAAATTATATGATAGAAGGATGTTAGGTCCATCTCATTTAAGGGCTCAAAAGCCCAATGTCCAAAAAGGCTTGCTTGATGTGCAATTAACATTAAATTTTGAATTTAGATAAAAATTGTCATGAAATTTGACTATAAAAGCAAGCGACGGTCCTAATTTACATTAACCAGTGGCTGACTATTACAATTTGGGAGCAAGATTTTCAATCTTTAGTTAAGTAATCGAAAAATGAAATTAACTTTGTTTTCTTCTAAATTTTAAGAGTAAGTTCTTAGCATCGCTCTCTACAATTCTATTGGTCTTGATTTTTATTTTATCATTTTATTGGCTGTTATTTGAGATACCCACTTGTTAGAGAGATAGATATTTAGACTGTTACTGTAAGCAAAAAATATTGAGATTCTTGATGTTATTAGCCTCTAGAATTATCTAGAGAAGAATTTGTGCTGTAATCCTATTAATATAGTGAAAGATTTTATCGGACAACAGTCCCGTGATTTTTTCCACTTTAGATTTTTCACGTAAAAATCTGTTTCTATTGTGGTTGATTTATTGTTTTGGATTTTATTTGTTTATTTTTTTGTCTATTTATTTATGATACACATCTTACTTTAATCACACAAAGAAAGAAATAGTTTATTTCTACTTAATTTACAACTGCTTGTGTGAGTTTCTTTCCCAACAAAGCGGTATCAGAGGTAGGTTATGTTTTTCTATTACTTGCGTGGTTGAGATGGAGGAGTCTTCACCAAGCATGATTAAATTAAAATCATGAAATTATGATATTTGGAAGTCTAAAATGGAGGATCTGATATATATAAAAGACTTACATAAGCCTATTAAAAGGGAAGAAGCTAGACCTACCAATCTTATGAGGAGGTGAATTTTAATTACTTGTAGAATTAATTTTTTGAGTTGGTGCTTGGATTTATAATAAAAGTGACGTAGGCTATCTTATTATTTAAATTAGAGCGACGGGAATAAACTAATAAAATGAAGTAATTGGATCTCTGGATATGTACTCAACATGCACTATTCACTTAATATTTATTATTAAATTAAATCATGAAGAGGGATTTTTCACTCCTCATAAACCTCACTCTACTAGATATGGTGCTAAGTGTTTCCCGTGCCAAATAGTAATAACCTTGCCCAGGGAGACGGTTATACCAGCTGATATCTAGACAATATTATTACTATCTGTCTACGAAAAATCAAAATATCCACATAAATTAGAGGGGAAGAAAAAGTAAATTTACCA
Source organism: Luvunga scandens (assembly GCA_030449905.1). NCBI lineage: Eukaryota > Viridiplantae > Streptophyta > Magnoliopsida > Sapindales > Rutaceae > Luvunga > Luvunga scandens. The sequence continues at coordinate 4,450,556 of JASUUG010000711.1, forward strand.
AATCAAACCCATAGAGCATGTTGAGACTTCACCTTCAACCCAAGCTTGAAAAAACATTAGGTACACATAATTGAACTAGAGGTAAAATGAAAATTTTATTAAAATACATAGAAAATATAAAATGAAGATGGAATTATAGAAAATGGAGCTCAAAAATGGATTCAGGGGTGTCAAATTAGGAGGGGGAGTCCTCTTTTTATAGATACAATGAGTAAATCATGGCCATCGGATTAAAACAATTTGAACGCTACGGATTGCGCCACATGGCAAGTTCTTATTGGATGCAACACATCATCAAGGCTATCATTCCGTGTATATGCATGTACTGTAAGCACTTTTTTGGTCCACTAACATATTACCACGTAGCCGGTCAACGCCATATCAGCATTTTAGTCTAATAGAATCGTGACACGTCATCAGTCAACACTACATCATCAGTCAACACTACATCATCAGTCAACACCACATCATTAGTCAATGCTACATAAGCGATCAATGTCACATCATTCATCCAATCGAATGCTACCACATCATCATATAGTGTCACGTCATCATGCAGTGCCATGTCATCATATAGTACATGTGAACAGTGTCGTGTACAATACCGTATATTTGAACAATACCGTATATATGAACAATACCATTTATCTTTTTAGGCTCCTTCTAAGGTTTTTTACTGTCCTGAGTTCAAAATTACTATCCGTTTTTCTATCTGATCTCTCGTTCATTGTAAAATAACTATTATGTCCCCTAGAATACATAAAATACTTAATTAAAATAAAACATACATAATTAAATTGCAAGGGACTTAAAGACATAAAAGTAGAGATGTTAGTAAGACTTGGAGTGTAAAATGATGATTTTCTCCATTATAAATACACACTTTTTAGCACTTAACACACTCCTCAACCAGTTTGTTGCTAGTCCCTAGCAAATTAAGCGAAAAAAAAATTCAAACCAAAATAATGATTTTTTTTTAAAACAGTCGTATTTATTCAATCAAACTAATGATAACAATCAAATAAAAGTATAAGCATTATCTCCAGTCTAAAGAAATATCATCCCCACATCAACTCTCCACATGAATCAGTCCAGAAAACTTTATCACAAGCTACAGTAATTGAGTCACTTTCAAGAATGACATGTCAAACTCCAAAATCTTATCGGCAGTAGTGATATTCTCACAAAGAAATTAAACCCAAAAATAATTACTCTAGTGAATGGTAAATTGAGAGAAAATAGTAAAGAAGTAATATCACACACTCTCACCAAGCTGACAGAAATATGCTCTCAGCTTAGAATTAATACGATCTTAATTCAAACAAAAATGCTAATCAAACCAATTTATTCATCATTCTTTTTTTCTTTTAATATGCACTACCACATCTTTTCAGTCCATATAACTAGTTTCTATTTCAGACTATAGTTTCCTAAAATCAAGAATAACTTTTATTAGGACGTAACGTAGGCAGGGGACATGACTAATAAAAAAGGGATAATAGGAAAATAAAATATATGTTTGAAAAATAGAAGACTTTGGAGATCATTAGATGCTTTTCACTTGAATTTTCTTTTCTTTTTTTTCTTTTATTTATTTATATACATTTTTTTGCTTTTGTGTTGTTTGTTTTTTATAGCACCTTTTTCATGAATGCAAAATTATCTCTATTTTTAAATATAAATGGGTGGTGGGAAATACAAAATACACGGTGATACCCCACTTTGGAGTGGGACAAGATAATAGGTTACCAGAGAAAACAAATCTTTTTTTTTAAGGCTCAAAGGGGTTAACTATGGATACATATTAATAGGATTGATTGGAAAGGCTCAAACAAACCAAAGATGGCATTTCTGTCATCTTTTAGGGTTCTAAATAATCTTTCATATCTACTAGTTAGATGGACCTTTAGATATAGCAACGCATATTTTTTTTTCTTTTTTCTTCTTTGCTTTTTTTTTAGAATGTTAACTCCAAGGAAATCTAGAAATAATGTATAAAATAATAAACTGCTAAGCTGAATGAAGAATGGGCAAAAATGGTTACTCTCCAAGAAAAATGACAGGCTCAAAAACTTACTTGGAATTTATTATGACAAGTGTATTCTTTTAAGCAACTTATATTTGTCTTCAACATCAATATGTAGAGTAATAAACATGGTGCAACATAACTCAAGACCAAAGATAATACAAATACTAAAATGCGAAAGTTATCATGTCATCTAATGTGAAAAGATCACACAAAATATTTTTTTTTAAATCAATCCCCAAACCTATTCTAGTCATGAAAATTATGCATGCATAACGGTGAAAATGACATAGAAAAACTAATTGGTAAAAGAAGTTAGAAAGATCACACTTAAAATGACTGTTCAAGCTTAAAAGAAATGTGAATTTTTTTTTTTAATAAGAAGATGCGTTTTTAGAGTCACTACACTCCATATTCAGTCATCTTCGACTCAAAAATTTATCTACATTTAGTTTCTACAATAAAAATTAGTAAAAACTATACCAAGATTGAGATATTCTATAATTATCAATTATTCCCTCTCCCCAACTAGAATGAAACATTGTCCTCAATGTTTGAAAGAAAATAGGGTTTAAAAGACATCACCTGAGTGCTGCATCACAGAAGAATATATTTACAAGCAAAGAGTTAAATCTAATTTGTACTTCTTACTACGGCTACTGTTACCATCATTAGTTGGCCATTCCAACACAATGGTCCTGGGATTTGGCTCTGGTCTATAAGCTTGTAACAGATCAAGTAACTCGTTAGTAGTATGAGCACAAATAAAAAATTTTTTCGCTGTGAAAGGGATGAAATGGTTTTTTATTGCATGGTTAAGAAATGCGATAAAGCCATCATAAAAGTTATTGACATTTAACAAATCGATGGATTTTTTATGAATGTTCAAATGGGCCCAATATGCTAATGTGGTTAGTGCCTCCAGAGTTGTAAGATCTCCTAGTAGGAAAATAAAAGCATCAGCATGATTTAGTATTTCAGTTATTCTTTCTTACATACCTGAGACGACTAACTCTTTGACAGTTGGTGAGTCAGACGAATAGCCCAATGGTTTTAGGCTTCCTGAGATGATGCCTAACACTTGACTCCCTTTGAGATAAGCAGCTTCTGAGACTAGTTTTGATAACCCTCAGTTATCTCCTCCATATAAATTTCTTTCTGCTATGCTTCGACCAAGATCTATGGCTGTCTCAATGAACTCTTTATGTTTGCCATAGTTAAATCCAGAGAGCACACAAATGTTCTTGAATTATTTATTGGGAGTAGCTGCCATTAGAATGCTTTTCAATAATAATTTGTGAGTGCTAAAAAAAAGTGAGTAACTTACCTAGGAATAGGTGCAAGCGAGAATTGAATAAAAGCATTTTCTTTTCTCATAATTTGCTTGTCATGAAAGATTTTTATTCGCTGCTTGTAAATCTTGGCATTTTCGTATGCATCATTAAGAATTTCTTCAAGTTCTGCCAGCTGTAATCTTCTTTCTGAGCTAGCTTGTTTCATGTCAAAGTTGAATTTCTTGATGGCCCAGTATGCACGATGCTCAAGTTCCACAGGTAGGTGGCAAGCTTTACAATATACTAGCCTATAGGGCGACATCCTAATCGGGGTCTTAAAAGTTATTCTGTATGCCCATAATGCATCATCCAGTCTTAATGACCAATCTTTTCTATCTGGTCTCACTGTCTTTTCTAATATATGCTTTATTTATTGATTAGAGATCTCAATTTGGCCACTGGTTTGCAGATAATATGGGATCGGCACTTTATGAGTAATGAAAGATTTTGTCAAAAGAGCTTTGAATGATTTGTTACAAAAGTGGGCTCCACCATCACTGATTATTGCTCAAGGGAATCCAAAGCGTGAAACAATGTTGCTTTTCAAAAATTCGATCATTACCTTATGATCATTGGTTCTACATGGAACTGCTTCTGCCCATTTTGATACGTAGTCAACAGCGACCAATATTTATTGATGGCCAAAAGAAGGGGGAAAGGGTCCCATGAAGTCGATACCCCATACATAAAAAATCTCAACCGCTAAAATTGGGTTTAGTGCCATCGTGATCCTTCGCGTAATGCTCCCTATTTGTTGAAACATATCACATAAAAAGCAAAAAATGTAAGCATCTCAAAATATAGTTGGCCAATAAAAACCACATTGTAAAATTTTAGTAGCTGTTTTCTTAGCGCTGAAATGGCCTCTACAAGCTTGTTCATAGCAGAATGAAAGGATATTTTGAAATTCACTTTTTGAAACACATCATCTGACAATTTGATCTACACAATACTTGAACAGATAAGGGTTACCCTAAAAGAAATTTTTTATTTCCGCAAAAAATTTGGTATTTTCTTGCTTAGTCTAATGCTCTGAAAGTTTACCTGTAACAAGATAGTTAACTATATCAGCATACCATGGTAATACTTCCATACTCATCAATTGTTCATCTGAAAATTATTCATTCAATTGTAATAGTTCTGTAATTGTATCAAAATTGAGACGAGAGAGATGGTCTGCCACAATATTTTCTATGCCTTTCTTATATTTGATTTCAAAGTCAAATTCCTGCAAAAGTAACATCCAACGAATTAGTCTAGCTTTTGTATCTTTCTTTGTGAGAAGATATTTAAAAGTAGCATGATCTGTGAAAATAATTATTTTACAACCAATGAGATAAGATCGAATTTTCTCTAATGCAAACACTACTGCTAGCATTTCTTTTTTAGTGGTTGAATAGTTCAATTGTGCATCATTCAATGTCATACTAGTATAGTAAATGACATGGGGAATTCGATCAACTCTTTGTCCTAATACTACTCCTACTGTATAATTATATGTATCACACATGAGTTCAAATGATAAGTTCCAATTTACGGGCTGAATGATGGGTGATGATGTCAACAACTGCTTTAGTTTCTCAAATGCCACCAGACATGAATCATCAAAGACAAAAGGTACATCTTTAACAAGTAAATTGCATAAAGATTTAGAAACTTTGCTAAAATCTTTCATGAAACGTCTATAAAAATCCGCATGCCCAAAGAAAGATCTTACTTCTCTAACTGTTTTAGGTGGAGGAAGATTGGAAATGAGATCCACCTTAGCTTTATCAACCTCAATACCTTTGCTCGAAATGATGTAATCGAGAACAATAACTTGTTTTACGATAAAATGACACTCTTCCCAATTTAAGACTAAATTCTTCTCTATGCATCTCTGCAAAACTAGTGTTAGATGATGTAAACATTGATCGAATGAATCACCAAAAATAAAAAAATCATCCATAAAAACTTCTAAGAATCGTTCAACCATATCAGAAAAAATGCTTAATATGCACCGTTGAAATGTAGCATGTGCATTACATAATCCAAATGGCATTCTCCTATATGCAAAAGTGCCAAAAGGGCAAGTGAAAGTGGTCTTCTCTTGATCTTTTACTGCTATGGGAATCTGATTATATCCTGAGTAGCCATTTAAAAAGCAATAAAATTCATGGCATGCTAATCTATCAAGCATTTGATTGATAAATGGTAAAGGAAAATGATCTTTACGTGTGACAGAATTCAACTTTCTATTATTAATACATATACGCCATCCTGAATTTTTTGGGACAACTTGCACAGGATTGACTCATGAACTATCAGAAATGGTGTAAATGATACCTACATCTAATAGGTTAAGGACTTTAGTTCTAACAACTTCTTTCATGTTAGGGTTCAACCGACATTGTATTTCCCTGGTAAGTTTAGCATTTTCATCAAGATGAATGTAATGCATACAATCCACTGGGTTTATACCTTTTATGTCGACTATAGTTCATCCTAATACTTCTTTGTGCACTTTTAAAACTTCCAACAACTTACCTTTTTGTTTGTCATTTAGGGATGATGAAATGATTAATAGCAAAGTGCTTTCTTCTCCTAAAAACGCATATTCCAAAGTGCAGGGTAATGGTTTGAGCTCGAGCTTTGGTGATGATTCTGATGATGGACTCAGTTTCTTTTCTGATGGTGTTAGTTGTTCCAATATTGACTTCCATTTGTTAGTGTCTATGGATGATGCTGAATCAAGTAAGGCATTAACTTTATCTACTGATCTGTCAATATCAAAATCCAAACCAAAGAGAGTTAAATATGTTTGTAAAGGGTCATCACTAAGGTTTGAAAGAAAAGTATTATCAGCTAATTCTTCTATTAAATCCACATCAACAATTCCATCATTTGCATTGTGAGGTTGTTTGGTAATGTTGAAGATATTTAGCTCCATCGTCGTATTGCCAAAAGATAACTGCATATTTCCAGCCCTGCATTGAATGTAAGCATCAACAGTTGCCAAGAAAGGTCGTCCTAGGATAATCAGGATGTGCTTCCTTGAATCCTGGACTGGTTGAGTATCAATTACAAAAAAATCAACACGAAAATAAAATTTATCTACCTGTATAAGCATGTCCTCTATAATACCACGAGGTTTTTTCATGGATCGATCTGCAAGTTGTAACACCATTGGAGTTGGGTGTAATTCTCCCAGTCTAAGCTTCACAAATACTGAGTAAGGTAACAGATTTACATTAGCTCCTAAATCCAACAAAGTATTCTCAATTGTATAGTTCCATATACTACATGAGATAGTAGGGGAGCCTGAGTTTTTGTATTTTAGAGGAATTTTATGTTGGAGTATAGAGCTCACATTTTCTGTTAAAAAAACCTTCTTTTGAACATAAATATTTCTTTTTTTAGTACAAAGGTCTTTAAAAAACTTGGCATATGATGGCACTTGTTTTATAACATCAAGCAAATGGATGTTAACACTTACCTGTTTAAAGATTTCAAAAATCTCACTTATGAATTTTTCCTTATTTGCTTTAGCTAACCTCTGGGGAAATTGAGCTTTGGGAACATATTCTCGTATGTTGGTTTCTTCTTTCTCTTTTGATAATGAGTCTTCTGCATTTACTGGTACAATTTGAGTTATTTTTTACACTGGCATCTCCACTTTATTATCGACTTCTTTTCCTTTTCAAAAGATCACGACGGCTTTGACCTCCCCATGCTGCTAAGGTGAACTGTTACTTGCTTCATGCACTCCTTTAGGATTAGGCACTGGTTGATTTGGGAATTTGCCTTTTTCAATAGTCATTCTCAACAGTCATTGCCAAAGTTTGAACTGAATAAGCAAGTTGTCCTGCCATTTTTTTAAGGTTTGAAACTAATTGGGTTTATGAGTTAAAACCTGGTCTCATCTCATTTCGCAGTTCATTAATGGTGCAATTTTGTTGCTCGATTGTAAAGTGAGTAAGATTCTTGAAATTCTGAAATGCATCTTCCCATGGTCTAGATTGAGAAAAGTTTTGGTTCTAATTGTATGGTCTAAATAGTGGCTGAGAGGCTTAAGGATTTTGAAGAATTGGTTGCATTTATGGAGTTGGAGCTGGAGCTACTGGTCTATTCTATTGGAATCCTTGAGACCATGAAAAATTGGGATGGTCTCTCCATCTAGGATTATATGTGTTGGAGTAAGAGTTATAGTTTGATGGCTTTTTCATTACACCTATGACATTGGCTTGATCTGGGTATGAGTCTTAGTCATGTGACTCTGTCAATTTAGTAGCTATTAATGATGCTATTTGTCGGGAAAGACCTTCAACTATCTCTTTGACTTCATTAATTTCTGAACTTGACTCGCCAATGTGAATCTCATTCACTCCCTTAACTCTTCTAGTATTCTTGAGTGAACGACTTTGTTGCTGGGAATTATCCACTTGTCACTGAAAGAAATCCCAAATCTTTGATGCACTTTTTGACATTAGCTCTCCTCTACTTGTTGCCATTAGCCATTCTTGCATATACGGTAATAATTCTTCCAAAAAATATTGGCATTGGTGTCATTTCTCGTACCCATGATGTGGACACTTTAGGAGTAGCCCATTGAATCGCTCCCATGCTTCGAAAAACTGCTCGTCTTCTCTTTGGGTAAACTCTGAAATTTCCCTGCGAATAGCATTAGTTTTATGTACTGAGAAATATTTATTCAAAATTTTGTTACCATTTATTCCCATGATGTAATGTTATTAGCAGGCAATGCATTGAACCATGAACGAGCTCTATTCTTTAAAGAAAATGAGAATAATCTAAGTTTAACATCATCATATGAAAAATTCTCATATTTAAAAGTTTGACATATAGCATATAAATAATTTATATGATTTTATGGATCTTCATTTTCTAGGCCATAGAATGTTGGGAGACAATTTAGCACACTAGGTTTTAACTCAAAACTCCTATCAACTACATTTGGGTATCGTATGCATGATGTTCTCAAGTTAGCTAAGGGACTGAAGTAGTCCTTAAATGGCCTCTCTTTTAGTACTGGTTGCAAATCTATTCTAATTTTATTTTTAATTGCAACGTGTTTTTGTGTGCGAAGTGTTTTTTCTAATTCAAAATCTATATGCTCAAGATTAGGTAATTGTGACCTATGACCATGCATGCAAAAAAAGAAAATGATAACAAAATTAATAAAAATAAAAAATAAGGAGAAATTATGATACTAACATTATTACGCTGTTAAAATCTTATTATGAAAACAAACTCAAGTGATATATATATATATATATATATATATATAACAAATTAAAATAAATTAATAGGCGGTTAAACCTGCCAAATTAACAAAATAAAATAAAAAAACATGAAAATTAAATTACAAAAATTTAAAGAAAGAAAAATACCTACCTCAAAATGCAGATTTACTTTTTTTATCTTTTTTTCTGTTTAATAATAAAAAAAATTACAAGAAAACAACTAAAAATAAAATAAATAAAGAAATTAAAAATTTATTCTACAAATTAAAATAACTTACCTCCCTGGCAACGGCACCAAAAACTTGTTGTGCAAAGTTTGTTAAACTCGCAAGCGCACGAATCTATTGTATAATATATCAACGGTGATGATTGTCGATCCCATGAGGAGGTGGATTTTAATTACTTGTAGAATTAATTTTCTGAGTTGGTGCTTGGATTTATAATGAAAGTGACATAGGCTATCTTATGATTTAAATTAGAGCGACGGGAATAAACTATTAAAATGAAGTACTTGGATATCTGGATCTGTACTCAACATGCACTATTGACTTAATATTTATTATTAAATTAAATCATGAAGAGGAATTTTTCACTCCTCATGAACCTTACTCTAATAGATATGGTGCTAAGTGTTTCCCCTGCCAAATAGTAATAACCTTGTCCAGGGAAACGGTTATACCAGCTGATATCTAGACAAGATTATTACTATCTGTCTACGAAAAGTCAAAACATCCACATAAATTGAAAGGGAAGAAAAAGTAAATTTATCAAATTAAACCCATAGAGCATGTTGATACTTCACCTTCAACCAAAGCTTGAAAAACAATTAGGTATACATAATTGAACTAGAGGTAAAATGAAAATTTTATTAAAATACATAGAAAATATAAGATGAAGATGAAATTATAGAAAATGGAGCTCAAAAATGGATTCAGGGGTGTCAAATTAGGAGGGGGAGCCCCCTTTTTATAGATATAATGAGTAAATCATGGCTATCGGATTAAAACAATTTAAACGCTACGGATTGCGCCACGTGGCAAGTTCTTATTGGATGTAACACATCATCAGGGCTATCATTCCATGTATATGCATGTACCGTAAGCACTTTTTTTTGTCCACTAACATACTGCCACGTCGTCGGTCAATGACACATCAGTATTTTAGTCTAATAGAATCGTGACATGTTATCAGTCAACACCACATCATTAGTCAATGCTACATAAACGATCAATGTCACATCATTCATCCAATCGAATGCTACCACATAATCATATAGTGTCACATCATCATGCAGTGCCATGTCATCATATAGTACATGTGAACAGTTTCGTGTACAATACTGTATATTTGAATAATACCGTATATGTGAACAATATCATTTATCTTTTTAGGCTCCTTCTAAGGTTTTTTACTGTCCTGAGTTCAAAATTGCTATCTGTTTTTCTATCTGATCTCTCGTTCATTGTAAAATAACTATTATGTCCCCTAGAATACATAAAATACTTAATTAAAATAAAACATACATAATTAAATCGCAAGGGACTTAAAGACATAAAAGTAGAGATGTTAGTAAGACTTGGAGTGTAAAATGATGATTTTTTCCATTATAAATACACACTTTTTAGTACTTAACACTTTATACATTTAAGTTCTTTAATGTTTATATTGATAGAGGAACATAAAGAAAATTAAAATGTGCAGGATAGATAATGACGATGAGTACAGCGGACCGTTTGAACAGTATTGCAGATCCCATGGAATAAGACTTGAGAAGATTGTACCAAAGACCCCACAACAGAATGGTGTTGCAGAAAGGATAAACAGAACAATTGAAGAGAGGGTCAGGTGTATGCTTTCTGATGCCAAGCTTTCTATATCTTTCTGGGCAAAGGCTATGTGCACTGCAGTTGACTTGATTAACCTTTCTCCTTTAGCTCTATTAGATGACGATGTGCCTGAGAAAGTTTGGACCAGTAAAGATATTTTTTACAAACACTTAAGAGTGTTTGGTTGCGGAGCATATGTTTACATTCCTAAAGATAAAATATCGAAGCTTGATGATAAAACCAAAGAATTCATTTTATTAGGTTATGAGCATGAAGAATTTAGGTACAAATCATGGGATCCAGTGGTAAGAAAACCGATCAGAAGTAAAGATTTTGTATTTCTTGAAGATAAGATAGTTGGGGATGCAGAGAAAAGTGATGAATCTCAATCATCTTTAGAGATTCCTATTATTTCAACTTTAGTTTCTCCACCTGTAGTTCATGATGATCGTGGGGGAGCTAAAAAGGATAATAATAATGGTCCAATAGAACCAGTTGAGCAACCACCTTTAAAACTACCAACACCACCAGTTGAGCTAGAATTGAGAAAATCTACTAGAGAATGACGACCTTCCACTAGATATTCTCCACATGAGTATGTGATGCGTATAGATAGAGGGAAGCCAAAATCTTTTGAAGAAGTCATGTCTCACCAACATAAAAATGAGTTGGTTAAAGCCATGCAAAAGGAGATGAAATCCTTGAATTAGAAGCACACTTATGACTTGGTGAAGCTGCCTAAGGGAAAAAGAGCACTGAAGAACAAATGAGTTTATATGTTGACAATAAAAAATAACTTACAACAGCAGTATAAGGCTAGATTGGTTGTGAAATGTTTTGGTCAGAAGAAAGGTGTTGATTTCGAAGAAATATTTTCTCTTATTATGAATATGTCTTTTATCCGAGTTGTTTTAGGATTAGCATCTAGCTTGAACTTGGAGATTAAACAGCTTGATGTAAAGACAGTTTTCTTACAAGTTGACTTAGACGAGAAAATATACATGGAGCAACCTAAAGGGTTCAATGTCAAAGACAAAGAGAAACTTGTGTGTAAGTTGAAAAAACGTTTGTATCGGTTGAAACAGGCACCAAGGCAGTGGTACAAAAAGTTTAATTCTTTTATTAAGAATCATGACTTCCGTAAGACTATATATGACTATTGTGTTTTCGCGAAGAAGTTTGGTGATAATGATTTTATTATTCTTTTGCTTTATGTAGATAACATGTTGATTGCTTGTCAGAATGTTAGTAAGATTAACAATATGAAAAGAGATCTTAGCAAGTCTTTTGCAATGAAGGATTTGAGACCAACAAAACAGATTCTTGGCATGAAGATTTCCCGCAATAAAAAATTTGGAAAGTTATGGTTATCTTAAGAAGCATATATTGAAAGGGTTCTTAAAAGATCTAACATGAGCAAGGCAAAATCTGTTTGTTCTCCACTTATAAGTCATTTCAAACTTAGTTCCGAGCATTATCCTATAAGTGAAAAAGAGAAGCAAGAGATGAAAGGAGTTTCTTGTGCTTTAGCAGTTGGTAGTTTGATGTATGTCATGGTATGTACAAGACCAGATATTGCTCATACAATTGGTGTAGTAAGCCGGTTTCTCTCTAATTCGGGAAAGGAACATTGGACAACAATAAAGTGAATTTTTAGATATCTCAGAGGCATTTCCAAGGCATATTTATGTTTTGGTAATGATAAACTTGTGTTACAAATGTACATAGATGTAAATATGGTAGAAGATGTTGATTCTAGAAAATTCCTATCAGGATATTTGCTCACCTTTGCAAGGGAAGTAATCTCATGGCAGTCTAGACTTTAGCAATATGTTGTGCTGCCTACCACAGAAGCAGAGTATATTGCAATCACGGAAGGTTACAAAGAAACTTTATAGATGAAGAATTTCCTACAAGAGTTGGGTATGAAGCAAGATTGCTTTATTGTGTACTGTGACAGTCAGAGTACTATTCACTTGGCAAAAATTTTGACATACCATTCAAAATCCAAGTAGATTAATGTAAAGTATTATTGGACACGAGACGTGCTTGAGAAGAAATAGTTACAAATTAAAAGATTCACACAATAAAGAATGGATAAGATATGATGATAAAGTCATTACCCAAGGAAAAACTGAAAAGTTGTATGTAGAGAGCAGGCTTGGTGGTGCCCCCCACATGATCTGGAGGGAAAGATTTGTTGGGTTCATCTCATTTAGGAGCCCAAAAGCCTAATTTCTAAAAAGGTTTACTTAATGTGCAATTGATATTAAGTTTTGGACTTTGATGAAAATTACCTTGAAATTTGACAACAAGCCGCAGCCGTAATTTACATTAACAAAAAAAGACAAGTGGAGAAAGAAATCGACGAGAAAGAGAAGACAGTGGCTAGCTATTACAATTTAGGGATAAGATTTTTAATTTTTAATTAGGTGATTAGAAGGTGAAATTAACTTTATTTTCTCTCAAATTTTGAGGGTAAATTCCTAGCATCGCCCTCTATAATTCTACTGGCCTTAATTTTTATTTTATCATTTTATTAGCTGTTATTTGAGATACTCACTTGTTAGAGAAATAGATATTAAGCTATTATTGTAAGCCAATAATATTGAGATTCTTGATGTGGTTAATCTCTAATATTATCTAAAAAAGAATTTGTGCTTTAATCCCATTAATGTAGTGAAAGATTTTATCAGATTACGATCTCTTAATTTTTCTAGCTTTGAGTTTTATACGTAAAAATCTGTCTCTTATAATTGATTTATTGCTTTGAATTTTATTGATTTATTTTTCTACCTATTTATTTGTAATACATATTTTATTTTAATTACATTAAAAAAATTATTTATACTTAATTTTGTAATATAAGTAAATTCTTTTCTCAACAAAAGATTCCATCACGGAGATCGACTTAAGACAGATTTGATAACATTCCATTCACTTTCTGCCTTAGACAACTTTTTTCTCCAGTTTATTCTTTTTATATTGCATCTTCTGCGCCAGGTCCCACTGTTTAAATCCTTTCTAGAGCTGGAAAGCAATAAGTGAAAGGAGACAAAGAATCTAGCATAAACAATTTTAATATGGTACATCAAACTTGAACAAAATTTATTATCTGCTCCCAATGAGTTATTGTTCAGCTCTCTTTGCTTAGTTTTGTCCTCCGGCCCTCTTGAACAATTTTAATATGGTGCATGAAACTTGAAATTTTTAATATGGTACATCGAACACGTGGGTTAATGGAGAAGTAGCCAAATTATATATGATTGCTCAACCTCTTAATTCCTGAACTAAAAAAACTTCTAAGAAATGATGCCTTCAAGCAAATGCATTGTTCCACTACTTTCTGTTCTTCTGTTATCAGCGTCAGGGACAACTTCAATTTCAATTTTAGATAAATTTACCAAATGCCTCACAATTAATTCAGAGGTTTACATTCCCTTTTCAAATTTCTACACTCCAAACAACTCTTCATTTTTGTCAATCCTTGAATCTTCTGCTCAAAACCTGAGGTACTTGGTGCCTTCCATGCCAAAGCCTGAGTTTATATTCACTCCATTGAATGAATCCCATGTCCAAGCAGCCATTATTTGCTCCAGAGATCTAAGGATTCATCTAAGAATTCGAAGCGGAGGCCATGATTATGAGGGCCTTTCTTATGTTTCACAAATTGAAACACCTTTCTTTCTTTTAGACCTTGCCAAGCTTAGATCCATTGAAGTTGAAATTAACAATAAAACCGCTTGGGTTCAGGCTGGTGCCACAATTGGTGAGCTTTATTACCGAATTTCGGAAAAAAGCAATACTCAGGGCTTTACTGCTGGTCTTTGCCCTAGTGTAGGCACTGGAGGGCACATCACCGGAGGGGGTTATGGTACTATGATGAGAAAATATGGCCTTGCTGCTGACAATGTTGTTGATGCAAGAATTGTTGATGCTAGTGGCAGGATTCTTGACAGAGAAGCCATGGGGGAAGATTTATTTTGGGCTATTCGAGGCGGTGGAGGTGGTAGCTTCGGAATCATTCTTGCCTGGAACGTAAAACTAGTTCCTGTGCCAGCAACTGTGACAGTCTTTACAGTTAGCAAGACCCTGGAACAAGGTGCCACAAAGATTCTTTACAAATGGCAACAAGTTGCGGATAAGCTTGATGAGGATCTCTTCATTAGAGTCATCATAAAATTGGCAAACGCAGGCCCAAGAGGCAAGAAAACTGTAACAACTTCGTACAATGCCCTGTTTCTCGGTGACTCTGAGAGGCTCCTCCAGATAATGCATAAGAGGTTTCCTGAACTAGGATTGACGCGAAACGATTGCATTGAAACAAGCTGGATCAGGTCAGTGATTTACTTTGCTGGCTACCCAAATAACACAGAACCTGAAATTCTACTTGAAGCAGAGTCCTTAGGCAAGAACTATTTCAAAGCCAAATTAGACTTTGTCCAAGAGCCTATTCCTGAAAGTGTGCTTGAAGGGCTATGGAGAATGGTACTAGAAGAAGATATTCCAATAATATTATGGAATCCTTATGGTGGAATAATGAGCAAGATTTCAGAATCTGAGATTGCTTTCCCTCATAGAAAGGGGAACATATTCACAATCCAGTACATGAATGCCTGGAAAGATGGGGACAAAAAGAATGCAACAAAGCATATTGGGTGGATTAGGAGGCTATATGACTACATGGCTCCTTATGTTTCAATGTTCCCCAGAGCTGCATATGTGAATTACAGGGACCTTGATTTGGGAATCAACAAGAAATCTAACACGAGTTACATTGAGGCCAGTGCTTGGGGTATTAAGTATTTTAAAGATAATTTCAACAAATTGGTCAGAGTGAAGATCAAAGTTGATCCTGATAACATTTTCAGGCATGAACAAAGCATTCCACCAGTTCCGGTTGGATTGGAGCACTCTACCACTTGATTGGTACGACTTTTATTTTTCCTTTTTTAAATCTCCACCGGATTACATTTCTATTTATTTAACTAGTAATCCGGATTTTAATTTGGCCTGCTTACTGCAATCTTACTCTGAATGCATCTAATTGTACCACATGCCTAAAACTTTTTGATGGATCATTTTTTGATCAAGTGGTGGACACCTCTTCTTAGAACGTTTTCAAAATAAATATTGTGTTACCGGAGCAAATTTTTTAACTGAGTTTCGACATTACTGGTGCATAAAGATAGGTTCTGTCATATTTTCGAGCTGGTTCTAACAGCATATTTTTTTATGATAGTGCTTGCTGATGCGGATGGATTGTTGCGGGATGATTTGATTGGCACACGTGAATTTTTGAGTTATTCAACGGCAATAATGTTAAGATACTCGATTTGGCCTAACGAGACCCAAAAAAATAAATAAATAAATCGTAATAATGTAGTTGTTGTTTTCCAAAATAAAATGAAAATGAAGAAGTTAAAGTAGGTTGTAAAAAGTAGATTGTAACAACTACAAAAAGAAATGAGGGTGAGAGAGACGCATGGATCGTTTCGTATCTTCTGTAGGACCGACGCCGAAAGCCAATAAATCATAAGATAATAACAAAAATTATAATAATAAAGATGATGATTATGATGATGAAACATTAAAGCGAGATAGTAGTAATTGTACATTAGTTTTTTTTTTTAAGAAATATTATATGGAAAATTTATACAAGTAATAAATTTGTTTTAAACATATGAACATAACTATTATTACACCATACTAGTTACAGCACAACGACGACCCATGACAAACATCAAGATTGACTTGGGGCGAAGCTAAAGGGGGGCTAACCCGAGCTGCAGCCACTAAGATTTTTGGAAGAATTTTTTAGTTACACAAATTTCCTAGCTTGCATGGCTGGCTTAAAAATTTCAATCAAGTCCCTATAATTGAAGAAAACCTTCAAAATCGAGATGAATTGTTGATTTATCCTAAATGTCATCGTTAACATAAGGGGGCTTGCATGCTTTTTTTTTTTTAAAAAGTAAAAGGGGTGAGTAAACCCAAATATAATTTTTATCCATTTTACCACCTCTAAAGATCAAACTCAGATCTTAAAAGATGATAAAATTACTGCCAACCAACCCAACCACACCCTTTGGGGGAGGTTGCATACTTGATATGAACAGAATTAAAAAAAATTAGTCCACCATAAAAAATGGTGTTAGCTTCATCCCTATAGATCGATTAACAAAAAATTCATTACGATATACAATCAGTTCAACCATTAAATGTATATAAACATAGTATACTCATTCAATCTAAAAATTTCTCCGAATCATCATCAAAATGTTAATAATTAAATTTTGTGAACCCTAATATACATTGCCCAAGGATGGAATTATATAGTGGCCTGAGTGTGGGTTTGATCCTCAAATTTACAATAGCATTTGACTATTGGCTCGCATCTAAAGTCTTTTGAAACCTCAATTTTAGGAAGCCACATTAAATAATACAGAAAAATCTCCTATTAACACTCACCTTAATTTCAAAAAGAATAGTATTATACATCATAAAATTTTTATCGTAAAAAAATAACCATAGATAATGTGACATCATCAATTGATTAGTGAGATAATACAATTAATTCACCTAAATTTTATAAAGAATTATAAATTAATTAATGCATGACACATTATTTTAGATGAAATTTATGATAAGAATTTGAGATGTTTGACATTACTCTTCTAGAAATACTTTTCTTCAAAACAATAATTTATGTGATTAAAAAATAAAAAGAAAGGCATATAACACTTATGTGCGAGTTTAGGTGTGGATAAAGAGTTTGTGAGAGAGAAAACTCAATTTTTTTATTTTTTATGAGAAACATCAAAGTTTATTTAGATTTACATTTTGTCTTTTATTGTAATTGTAAAAATGAGGGGTTTCATAAGATCAACGGAGGAGTGGCTATAGTCCCACTCTTCATAAATGTCCCTTCGCTGAAATTTAGCCTATCAGTACGTCTGAGTGGTGTTAATTGACTTTTTACAACATCTCATCAGCTTTTTCTTTTTAAGTAACCTCATAAAAAATATTAAAATTATTGTTCTCTCTCAATATACTTGTCTAATTCCTCTTTATCCTTCTTCTATTTTTTTCATTTTTCTTCTCTCCACCGCATAAAAAACTTCAAAATTCTGCTCATCACCTTTGATATTGTTTCTCTTCTGTCTTTGCAATGGTTTTTTTATTTTTAATAATTTACCATAGACTTTAAAGAGATTGTGATCATCTAAAAAATAACTTCAAAATTTATGTTTATGAATTTCTTCTATATTTGACTGGAAATTTAGGAGTCAAAGAAAATTGATTTTTTTTTTTTTTTTACTATTGCAATTTGGGCATAATAAATGAAAGATAGACGTAAAAGATTATACGAAAGTTGCAGTTAGAAGAGATGATATGTAGATAAGAACGAGAAAGAGAAAAAAAGAAGAATTAATAATACTAACCCATTCATTCATTTGATCTATAAAAATCTCAACCATTGATTTGTTTTAAATCTAAGAGACTAAAAATTGTGTCAAAACTTAAATGCTATTTATTCTTTTCAGTAATTTCCTATAAAAATAAAATGATGTTAACGTAAAAGTAATTACGGGGGGGTTGCTGAGATAATTTGAAAGGTCATCACCACTCACGCCGCATTTAAGTTTCGGCCCCCTTCACAAAGGATGAAGGAAACCCACCATGGGGTTGCATTCAAGTTTCAAAATGTTTATCTGGTGTTCAATTTGGGCTTCTCAAAATTTGCTTGGGCCAAACTTTCTCGATGAAAATTTCAATCTGTATTAATGGGTTTTTTTTTCTTTTTTATCATCGAGTGATTTTTACTTTTTTATTTTGACTGCGATTGCTTTACCAGTTGATATATAATTTCTTTTTACCAAGTATTTTGTTTTATACTCCTTAATAACATTGGTTTTACGATATATATTTTGATTATTTTATTTTATTTTTGTTATTGTCGTAAATAAATTTCAGGGTGAAATACAAACTCCTTTTCTATTTTCTTACACATATAAAGTGTTAATCCGCAAAATGATAAAAATGGGGTACGTTATCCCGAGGTGAAGTAGTTGCACCTGGAGGGCAATGTTGTAATTGCACTTAACATATAGATGGTCCAAAAATGTTTAAAATGGATTACGCAAAATAAGGTGTCCTTTCCATAAAATTTTCTCCTTAAATTTCTTTCAGTGCGATTGTGCGAAACATGTGTAATTTCATAATCACATAATATTTTTCCTTTTGTTTTTAGTCGGTGCAGAGCGGCATACATGTTATTAGCTGAGTGGTCTAACAAAAGAGGTGCCGGAAGAAGAATAAAAGAAAATCTATCAAGAGAAGAAACAGTCTTGCTTGGCTAATGGGAAAATTCTGCTCATGGTGGAGCATCAATTTTTCTTTTTGTTTAAGACTTTCAAGCATTGTTGGGGTGACTGACTTGTAGGTTTCAATATGCTGCTTTTCTTTTCCTTTTTTTTAAGCTGGAATGCGCAATAGTGTAGTGGGGCACCATTTTAGGTCCACGTTTGGGGATGAAATCCTTTGCTTCGTTGCATGATAATTGAAAAGCAAGCACGGGAGCAGCAAAAAGACAGAGCCCTTTTAAAGTGGATATGACGTTTGCATCTACCCACAAATAATATCAATTATTTTTACCACGCAATGATATACACTTCGTGTTGCATGGGTTAGAAGAATATTGCTGCTTCCATGCTTCCACTCAATTGTTTCTTAAAAGAAAGAGTTTGTGTATTCATTCTTCTTAATTTGTAGTAGTTAATTGAAATAGATAGAAGTGTTTTTAATTTTTTTTTAATGAGAACTTCAAAATCTTTTCTAAAGTAACAATTGATAGGATTATTTATTTGAAAATGTTTAGTGCTTTAGAAAAAAAAATCATGTGTTTTCTAGGAAAAATGATTTTGCTATAACTTATAAATGATAATTTATAGTTTTACAATCTTGATCTAGCTACCGATAACTAGCCTTAATTTTTTTTTTTTTTTAAAAAAGGAATAAGAACTTTATACTCTTTTCTAAAATAACATTTGATGGGATTATTTATTTGAAAATATTTTCGTGCTTTAGGAACCAAAAAAAAAAATCATGCGTTTTCTTGGGAAAGTGCTTTTCCTCCAAATATTTTCTAAAAAAATGACTTATAAATGATCCTGTATTGTATTACAGTCTTGATCTAGCTACCGATTGTTAATTTTTGGAAAAGTTTTTACGTCATGTGGTGTTATAGTGCAATGCTTAAAAGGATAAAAATCAGTAAAAAAAAAAAACAAACGCTGCACTAGAATTTGTAATTTTTTGTAACTTTTTTATTTTAAAAAACTTAAGAACTTTCAGGCTTGTATAGTTATCCCAAGAGCTTGATCATATACTTTTCTAACCAAATAGAAAATAAATTTTTAATTCTTATATAAGATTTTGATCAGATGCACGTTGTCGCACTTGTTAGAGTGTCCCATGAAATGCGTATCAACTTTGCATTGAAAGATTGAAAGATTTGTGTAACGCCCCACAACCCCACCAATAAAACGATAACAAGCATCCCGTTGCAGATAATATCAGCCCTCTTCCTATATAAACTAACAACAACTACAAAATGAAAAATAGCACATTCATTATTTATTGTAGGGCCTCTTATAATTGACAAGAGTGTAATAAGCCACAGACTAATGACAATAAACTAGGCAATGATAATGTAAAAAATTGCAGCCAATTTTGGACATGCTGCGTGTCCTTTCTCAAGTATTTAGATCTTCACAGTTGCTCTGCATTCGCACTGATAATTATTAATTTTTTTTATATCACAATGCACTAAAAAAACAAAGGGAAATCATTGAAAAATGATGATAAAAACACAGCAAAAAATGGACCTACATTTTATCCAATTATATGAAGTTTTAATATTCAATAGCTTGGCATGTGACATTGCTTGCAACATTGTCCGTTCTTGCTCGGCTGTGCCAGGCTTGTGGTCTCATTTATTTGCTTTAATTTATCATGCTTGGAATTTCAGAATAATTTATTTTTGGGATGGTTGCAGCTTATAAGGCATTGACATTATAATTGTCAGGCCAATCGTAGAATATTAATTATTCAGTAGAAGCCATCCATCCAGCTTTAGAAATTGTATCTAATGAGTGTTAATTTGTTGTGGCTTCTAAGATATGTATTGCAATATTACCTCTTCTTTAAGAGATGACTAATTCCTATATGGTAGGTGAGGCGAGAAAATTTTAACTTTTAATAATTTTTAATTAAGTGGATTGGCCATATGGAATTTAGTAGAGCGATACTCAAGCACTTTTATTTATCTTGTTAATTCATTACCCAATTCCAATTTTAAGGGAGTTAAGACTTAAAAATTGATTTAAACTTTACCCATTCTTTTTTTTTTTTCAAAAAAAGAGTAATAATAGAGTTTTAAGTTCTTATATAAAATTATTTATACAAACTGGTGTGATATAAATTTATTAGTTAAATGAGAGTATAAAAATAAAAATAATATAAATTTGTATAATAATTTATATATCTATCATTATTCAAAAAAAATTAAGAGGATTAATAAATTGGTTTAGCAATAGCATTTGAAGGAGTTTGATGGTGTAAATCATTTTGATAGTTCAACATCGGATAATCTAATCAATCATAATAAGAGTCGATGTCTTTATTAACGGTCTAGATCTAAAGTTATATTAAGAATATATTAACATTTATTTGTTGGATAATAAAATAATTAAATAAATTATGAAAAATTTACTGTGAACAATGGAATATCATGACATCAACTGTAGAAATGAATTATTGAATTTTAAATTTATCTTCAAGGATCTCGTGCTTCTAATAATTTTTTTTCAAATTATTTGATTAGTTTAATATAAATTATTAACCATGACATAAAAGAAAAAAAATAAAAAAAGACAAAGTTTTGGTCAATCGCGAAAGGATTTTCCGAGAGGAAAATATAATTTGAAAATCAAACCGGGCCTTTGACAAAACGGGATTTCAATATAAATCACTACTTAATATTGAATTATTACCAGCAGCCGTGATCTTAATTAGTTTTCTACCATATTAACAGGGCATTGCCACGCGTAAGGTACAATATTTTCTATCCTAAAATATATCGTTTTTCATTTTTTCTTTTTCCTTGCGAAATTGAAAATTCCCTACCAAACAAAATAATAATAATAATAATAATAATAAAATAAAGGTATACTCGGTATTTGTTGTATTATTTACATTTATATAACTGTTTCCGGTAAAATGCTGAGCTTGTTGTAAAATGTGAAATGTCATTTAAAAAAATATAGATACCTGCACCCGTGAATTTTTATACATATAAAACACGACTTGAATGTCTCCCTTATTTTCCTTTTTATGCCACTCCATTCCTGTGAAAGAGATTGATTGTCGGGGGGAAAAGCACCCTTGTAGCTGTGGCTGTTTGCATTTGCCGTAGGTTCTTGGTCCTTTCTTTAGTAGGGGGTGTTCCTTCCTTTGATGGGTGATTACAGTTGTCTTATACGAACCATTCAAAATCAACAAACGTCTTTTTATATTATAACCACTATATATTAAGTGTACGAATATGCGACACAATTTTATAACTTTTTATAAATAATATTAAAATTGTGGATTAACAAAATAATTTTTTTATAATAGTATTATTCAGTACAAGGTGAGTATTGTTATCCACTAAATAGAGCCTCGAATACACACGCACATATATAGAAAATGCTCAAATACAGACATTGACACTTTTAAATACAAGATTTTGTAGCGTTGTACATCGGAAAACTCTTTAAAAATTCAATCCGTTTTAAGTTCTAGATATTTCAATACTAACGTAGAGTTGTTGGTTGTGTGGATCTTTTATTTGTAAATATCACAAGATTTATAATAAAAATGAAAAGAAAAGGAATGTGTTTCACGTTTTGATAATGAATCATTTTAAACAGAATAATTGTAAATAGCGAAAAAAATCCGTAAAAATAACGCAAAACATTGAAAAACCGAACGTCAGAACGTGGCAAATAAAAAAGAACATCAGCCATAAAAAAAAAAATTCAATTATGTCGGTTTTTTTTCGAAACAATAAATAATTAAAAAGAAAAAGTCGAGACGCATGTGACTGGTCTTTCCTTCATAATTAATGAATTAAAAAAAGTGTCGGTTAGATAAAGCGAGTAATTCATATTATATACTACGCCTGTACGACATCAGCTCTCTCTTTCACACAAACTACCGTTGGTCTGACTATTCACTCGCTCACACAAAAGAACGCGGTTGCGAAATTATTTTAAATTGCACTTTCTTCTTTTTCTGTAAGCTTGGCTACGGTACGGCCTCATTAGCCTGTCACAGCTCGTATGACGTGTATAGCTTTCAAAAGCAAACAATAAATTATAGTTACAAAATTTTATTAAAGGTATAGAGTAATTAAATAAAATATCATAATAATTATACATGTAACCATCTTAAAATATCAAGATAATTATTAATTATCTTATTTTTTATCAAAATATTTTAATTTTTTCATGACGTTTATCAAAATTTTATATCCTATTTTTTGTCAAAATGTTATTTTTAATAAAATAATGTATTTATGGTAACTTTTCTATTTCGATCTTCATCATATTCATTTCTACATATTTGAATGTATATTCTTTTATTAATTATTCCAAGGTCCAATGGTAAATTTATGCTCACACAATAGATCGAAGTCTTTCATTAAAATTTTTATGATTTCTGTAATTAAAAAATTAAATAGAAAAAAGCTTCTCTTCTACTAGGAGTCTAGGACAGAGAAAATATATATAAAAATAAAAATTGAAGTTATCAGACGCATGATTAAATATCATTAAATATATGTGTGTTGTAAAAATAAAAAAGAGGAACCAAATTTTGGATACGCAACGCCATCTCAGTTACTGCTTACGTGGCGTCATTTGAATACTTAACCGTGCGAAACCGCATGAACACAACTGCGTTTTCAGCCTTTGCTCCAGCTGACATCATAATTAATATTTTTAAATTCTGAAAAAATTCTCGGCAACGTAGTTTCTAATTCTCCTTTCCTTCGCTTTGAGGCCTCACTCTATCTCTGAAAGTCATAACCAACTCTCCCACCTTTCTCTTTTTATTTTCCCTCACTTTCTCTCCCAAAATTTCCCGAGAATCTCCGAAATTCCCAAACAATTCATTTTCTGATCTCCATTTTTCTTTATCACCCTGATTATTTAATAATCAAATGCGCAATTAGTGAATTGTACTCACTATGGAGAACGGCACAGTAGAGAACGGAGTTTGCTCTAAAGAGTCGGTTAATGGAAGCTGCGATGTCTGGAGTTGTAAGGACTCAGATTCTTCTTCTGCTGATCATCTCGTTGTTATGGTCCATGGTATCCTCGGAAGGTCAGATTTTTAAATTTTTATTTTGTTTTATTTATTTGAATTTTCCATTTTTGAACAGTTTTTATGAATATTTTTGTTTTTAGGATTTATCTTTGACTGCGAATGACACAGTGTGTCTATAAATGAGAAGTGAAAAGTCAATTACGCTTAGTCATATTAGTTGAATCGGTTAGAATTTTTTCGAGTTTATTTATTGATCTGTTATTGTATTTTTCGATTATGCAGTGCTACAGATTGGAATTTTGGCGCTAAGCAGTTCGTTAAGAGACTGCCTGATAAAGTTTTTGTGCACTGTAAGGATTGTTTATGTCTGCATTATGTATCATAAATTGAGTGGGGAGTTTTGCGAATGTAAAGCTTTTTGTATGCTTATTGACAGTCTCTGGATAGGTACTACAAGTCGTAGTGCTAATTAATTGTTATTTGTGCAATCATATGGCAAAATGATCTTTTCTTCTAGAGGATGCAAGTTATTACATGTAAAACTAGTGCACTATTGGTGTTTAAGCTTTCATTATATTTGTTGGATACATTTTGCAGGTAGTGAACGAAACATGTCTAAGCTGACTCTAGATGGTGTGGATGTGATGGGCGAGCGCTTGGCACAGGAGGTTGGTTTCTTGTTATTATTATGGATTGTCATAGATAAGTGGATTCACTGAGAATTCAAAAAGTCTATTTACCTTTTATGTGAGAGTATCCACTTCGCACTCTGTTTTGTTATTAACGGCATGCTTGAATTCTAGGTCCTTGAAGTGATTGAACGAAAACCAAATCTGCGGAAAATCTCCTTTGTTGCACATTCCATTGGAGGTTTAGTGGCAAGATATGCAATTGGGAGACTTTATAGACCTCCTAAGATAGAGAATGGAGAAGATTCATTGGCTGATACATCATCAGAGAACTCAAGGGGTACAATAGCTGGCTTAGAGGCTATTAACTTCATCGCTGTTGCTACACCTCATCTTGGTTCAAGGGGTAATAAGCAGGTACGTTTTTTATCTTTACAGTTTTAGCTTAGATTCATTTCTTCATTAAAGTCCAATTTCATGAACGCATAACGAAAAACATACTTTAAGAAAGCTTCATGAAGGAAAATTTTAGGTCATGGAATCATTTGGGATGGCTGTAAAAGCAGAGAGCTTGTTTTGTTTTTTATTGGAGGCAAGCATGTGGTAGTATTTGGATTGTTCTATTGAACTGCTGATTTTTTTTAAGTATGGGCTATTTAATGCAGCAAGGGGGTAAAATCCTGCCAAATTAGCCTGGCTGAAAGTGACAACTTAAGGAGGGGTTCCTTGGACATGTTAATGATTTTATTTAGAAACCTTTCGGGCAAGAGGATGGGCACTTGGTTCCTGTCCCTGCATGATGAGGATATTTTGTTTCTCAGTTGTTCCCAATCTTCATAATTTGTTGACCTGAGAAAATGGATGTTTGAGATTTAACTAGATAGAGAAAATGATCTTTAAATTTAAAGGGGGAACACGCAAATCTCATCTTCTGAGTTTACCTGGTATCTCCAATTTTGTTGGTTTTACTTGATCTGGTTTTGGAAGTATTTCATTGGTGAACTTGCTACTTAGCTAACAGAATTTCTGGACAAAAGTTTGTCCAAGAAATTTTTTTCCCCCTGTTTTGGGGCATTGCAAAGAAATGTGATAGAAGGTATTGAACTTTGAGTCAAATTATCTTGACAAATTTGATTTAATGATCTTTTCTTACCTGATTCATCAAATCAGAAAAAAAACCAAGTTATCTTGTTTCAGTTCAGGAAGTGGTCAAATGACTTTTATATCTTAGTTTTGTTGGGGTAGGAAATTACCTCACTGATGTCTTTGCCAGAGGGTGAAGAAATTAAAGTACGCTATATCAAGTTTCAGGGACATGCATTACTATGGCAAATAAACCTAAGATAATAAATTCTGACCCTTGTGCCAATCAGCACTTACTCTAGATTTGTAATAAGCCGTGAAATTATTCCAAATATGACCCACAGCTTAGTTTCAACAAATGCTCGCCACAGGTTCTGTACATGTCGAATTTAAGTCAAATGTGGATTTGTGGTTCAATGTTCAAGTGGATAGCATGCCCCACCCACTCGTTGGTCTTTTTCATTCTATATTCTGCTAAATTTTAATAATTATCTGGTTAGAAATATTTCAATTATATTTAGTTGCCTTATTTGTAGTCCTTGAAAAATTTGGCATCTGTTTGCAGGTGCCATTTCTGTTTGGCGTAACTGCCTTCGAAAAAGCTGCAAATTTGGTCATTCACTTGATATTTAGAAGAACAGGTCGGCACCTTTTTCTTAATGATAATGATGAGGGAAGGCCTCCATTGCTCAGGCGCATGGTGGAAGACGAAGATGAAAATTACTTCATGTATGCATGCTCCTTTAACCTCTTTGTTATATTGTTTTGTTGTTACGAACTACAAAGTCTTGAGATTCGTTTGTAGGTTTTCATTTATATGATTGATTATGTAGGTCTGCATTGCGGACATTCAAACGTCGGGTGGCATATTCAAATGCGTGCTATGACCGTATCCTGTTTTTCTGATTTATGCAGTTTTTATCTAATTTCTTTATTTGCTTGGTCATGGTGTAGCTTTTGCAGTTTCATACTTTTCATGTTTTTGTTAAATTTATTTTTTTGTTTTCCATAATTGACTACAATATAGATATTGTTGGGTGGAGAACATCATCAATAAGACGCAATAGTGAATTACCAAAGGTATCATTATCTATTTGAATTTGTATGTTTAGTTCCAGATTCCAACCTTTTGGTTGGAGTATAACAAGAAAGATGTCTTTTTTGTTAAACAGTGGGAAGATTCACTTGATGAAAAATATCCACATATCGTGTACCATGAACATTGCAAGGCCTGTGATGCAGAGCAGCTTGACCCTGGTTCAATGGAAGATGATGGCACTGATAAGATAGAAGGTCTGCCATTTTAAAATTTTAAATGAGAAGGAATTACACTTTTGTCTAATTTAATTTGTTTATGCTGTTTGCCTTTGTTATGTGACTTATGTCTGGTTAGCCTGCTTGCTTAATGAAAATATATATCCCTTCATGGTTCATTCGTTGTGGCTCTGAAGGTTTTTCCATTTAGTTGACCATTACTTTGTTCATTGTTTTTTTCTTGCCCAGTCACTGATAACATTAAAAATGTTAGTCTGTGCTTATGTCTTGGCTACAATCATTGCCCAAAAAGCGTAACATCCAGTGATGTTTTGTTGACTATTTTTTGTTGGCCTATATTGTGCAGAGGAACTGGTGAAAGGCCTATCTCGTGTTTCATGGGAAAAGATAGATGTTAGCTTTCATAACTGCAGACAAAGATTTGCTGCTCATAGTGTTATACAGGTAATTCTCTCCCTCTTGCACGTGCAATGGGACATGCTCATGCATATGTCTACTTGTAAACTCACTCACTGCACGAGTGCCTGTGGGCTCTTTCCAAAGCACACTTGACAATGCATGAAAATCTTTCTGCTGTTGTTTGATGGTTTTTGACTTTATGTGTTTACAGTTTGATGTTATGCTTCCGTGGATAATAATGTTAAATGCTAAAATTGAAGTGTTCAGGTCAATCTTTTACATTTATGATTAGGTATCTCTTGCAAGGGATGGAAATAACAGGAGGGATGGGAATGACATTTCAGTTTTCCTCCCTAGAATGATGATTTTATAGTAGAAACCATATTTCCTGGCATTTACTTGATTGCATTTCAAATGTTCATCTCTGAGAGTTTTATGATTTTGCAAAATGATAGATTTATATTGTAGCCACTTGGCAGTTTGTCAGCTAGGTGAAAGATGGAAGATATAAAATACAAAATCTGAAATTACTTGTCTTTCTGAGAGGCAAATTCCTACCCATTGCAGGTAAAAGACGAAGTTGTACATATGGAAGGTGCAGATGTCATACATCATATGATTGATCATTTTCTTACATAGGAGTCATTGGCTGTCAGAACTAACACCTGAAATCTGGGGGTGCAAGATTCGTTCGAGTAACGCTATATGAAGAATATTGCTACTACTATAAAATTCCTTCTTAATGACTACGATGTTGTTTCTGAGACATATTGACTCTCAGAGATGACTGGCTAAGAAAATTGTGTCTAAATCTGCAATACGAAAATTTTGTTATTTCGCTATTTGATTGTTTGTACATGTGTACCCTATTGCCAATAAATGCAGACTATGTATTTGTCATTTCTCACTTTCTACACTTGATAGCTATTAATATATGTGGACTAATGGACGTATACACGCACGAATACACGTTTGTTATTCTTTCAAAAGCAAGGCAACAATCTTGCAGGGAGGAGTTTTTTCTTTCCCCATTTTTGCATCTTTATAATAATTTTGTATAGGGTGAGATTATTTACATTTTAAATTTTACTTTAAACACTACATTTTAATAAACCAATTTGGGAGGCTTTGGACTGTTATCTTTGAATTGAAAAAGAACAGCCATGAATGGGTCTTTTTCGGATTTTGAATAAAAAATGTATTAAATCATACTTGTTGGTAGTCCCAATAAGAAAAGGATTTGCAATGGTTTAAGCTCGTTTGAAATTTAATGGGAAAGGCTTTGGATTTATGGAGTTGATCACTCCATTGATTTGGACTCAAGACTTGAAGGATAATGGTCGTAGAGTAGGCCGGTTCTTTATGGGCTTCACTGAGAAAGAAATGTTTAAATTTTACAGACTCAGTGTATTCAAGAATGCTTTGATAAAAGGATTGAGGTTTTGTCAAATCCCATAGTTTGAAGAACCAACCCTTAGGGAAAATCTTTAAAATTGTTTGAAAAGGATCAGCATTATAAAACCCATCTTCTATGGTGAAAACATTTTGGTAATGGGGTTTATGAAACCAATTCGATTTTTGTGAAGACTTTGGTTGAGAAACCACAATTTGGGAAGATGAACTTCCACTGCAAATAATTTCTTTAGAAGAAGGCTTTTCTTCTTTCTCAGGGACTTGAGAAAGGGTTTGAGAAAAACTTTGTAAGGCGAGCATTAGCTCAGGGGATTTAGAAATGGATTTCATCCATTTGTTTACCTGCTCTTGGGAGGAGATGGCTTTAGACTGGACTTCTTCATCCTCAATCATGTCAATCCATGATTTAATGGGCATTGCTGAGGAAAGAAGCTTTTCTTTAGGTGGAGAAGAAGGGGAGGCTTTAGAAGGTGTCTGGGGCACAGGGTCTTTAAGGACTCCTTTGCCCTTATCATGTTTCTTTCTAGGCGGCATTATCTGTTTTGAAGAAATTCTCTGGTTAGAAAATCTGGAACAGAATTTCTGTCACCTTTAATAAATTCAATCTCAAAATCAAAAATACTCAAAATTGCTTGCCATCGTGCAAAAATTTGTTTTGATGCAATATTTTGAACATCATTTTCTAAAACATGTTTTGCAGCTTTACAATCAATTCTAAGCAAAAATTTTTGATTTAGTAAATCACTTTGGAATTTAGATATGCATAAAACAATAGATAAGACCTCTTTTTTAATAGTAGAATAGTTCCTTTGACAATCATTCCAATGTGCAGAAACATATTGTACTATTTGTTCTTTACCATTATCGACTTGTTTTAATATGCCACCATAACCTAAGTCAGATGCATCAGTTTCTACAACCTTAGGTAATGCAGGGTTGGCAAGAAATAAATAAGGAATTTCTTTAATTGTGTTTTTAATAAGTCTAATTGCTTTAGTGTGTTCTTCTGTCCAAGGACCAGGATTCTTTTTTAATCTGTCATGTAATGGTTTTGAAATCCTGTTTATGTTAGGACAAAAATCAAGAACATAGTTTAAGCTACCAAGAAATCTTTGTAATTGGGTTTTGTCTAAAATTTTATCAGGAAACTTGTCAGTAAATGCAAGTGATCTCTCAATGGGTGTTATTGTACCCTTTGAAATATAGTGACCAAGAAACCTGACTTTAGTCTGAAATAAAGAAATTTTTGAACTAGAGACTGTAAGACCAGCACTTCTAGTAGCAAAATAGAAAGTCTTTAAATATTTAAAATGTTGATCAATTGTTTGAGAAAAAATCAACACATCATCAATATAGACAATACAGAATTCTGAATAAGGATTGTAAATATCATTCATAACCCTTTGAAATTCTGAAGGGGCATTCTTTAAGCCAAACGGCATAACTGTCCATTCGTATTATCCAAATGGAACAGTAAAAGCAGTTTTATAACGATTTTTAGGGTGAATTTGTATTTGCTAAAAACCAAATTTCATATCAAATTTTGAAAATATGAATGCAGAATGTAGTTTTTGGATCAAATCCTTTTTATTAGGTATTAGATACCTAATCCATTTTAAAGCTTTATTTAGAGGTTTATAGTTTATAACTAAACTGGGTGTCCCCCTTTCTATTTCAAAATTTTTATTGACATAGAAAGCAGCACAAGACCAGGGAGATCTAGATTTGACTATGAGTCCCTTAGACTCTAAATCTTTGATCTCATTTTTACAGTGCTGTTCCAATTCCATGTTCATTTGGATTGGACGGGCTTTTGTGGGTATTTACTTTTCGTCAAAAGAACTTTTATATGACAGATCTACCATGTGTTGTTTTCTACTCCAAGAGGCAAAAGGTAGGTCAGCACATATTTCTTTTTCAATTAAGGCTTTAAAATCAGAAATTTTCTTTTTTACAAAACTATTTTGTAATTGGTTATCAATTCTTTATAAGTTTAAATTTTTCTTTAGACAGGTCAAATCATTTTGTTTTGCTTTTAATAAAACATTGATTTGATTTTGGTATATTGAACAAGCTTTAACAACATTTAAATTTCTTGTTTTAGGTTTTTCTATGAAAGGGAAAACAAGTTTTTTGTTTTTTGCTTTAAAAGATATACTGTTGTAATTAACAGTATAAGGTGTAATAAGGTTTATAAAAGGGGTTCCTAATATGACAGTATGATGTATGTCATTTGTCAAAACAAAGGAAGTTTTAAAATTGAAACCACTGTTATGAATAGAGGCTTTCACTTTAGAGGTAATATTCAATTTTGAATTATTGGCGGCAGAAAGTTTTTCTTTTGTTTTTTCGTGGAACTTTCTGGGGACAATATTATCTTTAATGCAATTTAAATCTGCACCTGTGTCAAATAGTGCAATGGTGTCAATTATGAAGTCTTTAGAGAGTATTAAAGTGATTTTAATCAAATATTTTCTTGTGGTGATTTGTTTTAGAACAAATAGAAAATCATTGGGGATAGATTCAATGTTTTCAAGTTGTTGTTCATTGTCACCATCAGAATTGAATTCTTTATCAGAATTATCTTCCAATTGTTTTTGTAACAAAATTTGGATAGTTTTTAAGTCAGCTTTTTGTTTTTCTTTTAATTCTTTTATTTCAATTTTAATGTCTTTAATCTCCTTTTGAAGGTCTTGGATATTAGTAGTTGTTTTCTTTGCTTTCTTTTTATCCAAGATTTCTGTAAGGTCATATGTGTTCTTTTTTATGATTGGGGCTTTAGAGATTTCTGGTTTGTCTTTTGTTTCTAAGGTCTTGAAAAGTTTATCAAGGTATTCTTTTTGAAGAGTTGGGTCAGAAATATGTTTTACAAGTTCAAGAAAAGTTTCTTGTTCTTTTGTTAAAACATTGATTTTCTTTAAATAGGATTCTGTATTAGAATCACTATTGCTTGAATCAGAGGTATCAGAGTCTCCTAACTCATCAACCTGTAATGGATCACTGTTTCCAGTCATGGAGGATTCTGAGTCTGAGTCCGAAGATTCGATGAGCAAAGAGGAGATTTTAGAAAGGACTTCTTCATCGAGACCTAACTGATGAAGTTTTTTGTTCATTTTGCAATATTTTGCAGTATGGCCTTTCAGTCCACACCTAAAACATGTGGCTTCTTTATAGTTCAAAGGAGGTTTTGAAGGAGGTTTGTAATGTTTTCTTTTAGAGAAATTGGGCTTCTTATAAGACCTCGAAGGTTTCTTATAATAATGTTCTCTAAAATTAAATATGGGCTTTTTATGGCTTTTAGACTTGTAATGTCTTTTGTAAGGTTTTGAAGAACACTTACCATTATAGTCTTTGGAGGACGAAGCTTTGAAAGGGTCATAGTTGAATTGTTTACAAAAACTTCCCAAATCTTGCTTAGACTTTCTAAGCTCCCATTTTAGGCGTTCTTATAGTTTCAAGTCTTGACAAATCTTTAATCCTTCTTTATTGACAAAGCTGACTAACTCACCATAGGTAAGTTCATCATATGGAATGCGGTTGTCATAAAGAGCTTTAATGAAATTTTTAACTTTTCTCCTAAGAGAGTAGGTAAACCAGCAAGGAATTTTTCTTTTCATGTTATGTGGTTTGCATCATCTCTTAAGAAGAGTCCAGTAAAGAAAGTTGTTTTATAACTTTGAAATTCACTAAGTTTTCTACATCTGAGATTATGTAGTAACTTAGCGTTTTTA
This sequence comes from Luvunga scandens, assembly GCA_030449905.1. Lineage (NCBI taxonomy): Eukaryota > Viridiplantae > Streptophyta > Magnoliopsida > Sapindales > Rutaceae > Luvunga > Luvunga scandens. Next base: position 4,482,892 of record JASUUG010000711.1, read on the forward strand.
TCTCTAAGGTGAAAATGATCACCTATAAAATAGAGAGATATAATAAGGATGAGGGTGGCTACAGCATCCTGAATAGGACTACTGTATTCATCTAAAATAGGCAAACTATCCTCATTTGTCTGAATAGAATTTAAAATTTCTAATTGTTGTTGTTTGGTAAGGAGATGATCGCACCAACTTTTAAGTTGACCAGTAAAACCAGCAATTAAGATTTCTGCTATGGCTTTATCAGAAGTTCCTGATTGGGTTTTATATGCATTGGCTGCCATGGTCATTTGTTGCAACAATTCTAAAATATTGTATTCAGACATACCATCTATGTTCCATTCATAGACAGAGGTTGCGTTAAATCTTGATTGACTTAAAGCACTGGGTCTGTTGTCTATGGCCAAATCTGGCGGGGAACGTGTAGTAGGGAGAGCTAACTTCCAATGGATTTTATTGGCTTTAGGAACAGGTTCATCTTGGAAGGCTTCTATATCCGAGGAGGCTATAGAAGATTGATCCTGTTCTAGCACACCAATCTTGCTAGACTGGGCACTATCAGGAGCAATTTAAACCTTAGAAGTAGAAGCAGAAGAAGAGGCTTCTATTCTGTCAAGTTGTTTTTGAATGGCCTTGGCAAAATCTGATTTAGAATCTTGAACAAGCTATTGACTATGTTTCGAAACCTGAAAATGTTTGAAAATAGGTTATTTAAACTTTTTCAAGGGTTCAGATTTTGATTGAATAGGTTTTGTAATGGGAACAGATACGGTTGACTGTTGGATTTGGCTTTCTATCCCAGTCAATTATTTTCCTATTGTATTTAGGTTAGTATTACAGGAATTATTCTGTTCAATAATACTACCTAAATTTGACTCTACATTATTGGTTTTAGGAATCTTGTATGGAAAAGCTTTGATTTGGACTGGAGGTTCACCATGATCTATGGTAACACTCCTGAGAGGAGGATGCTCAGATTCTATAGTTCTATCAGTGTCTGATAGATTCCATTCAGTGATCTTTTTACGGATTGTGATTGGGTTTGATTCTTTAAAAGGGTATTTGATATTATTATCAGATGCATATATTCCAAACCAATCAAAAAATAAGATATGAACTTTGTGCAGATTTACGAATTCATAATAGACTTCTTGAATCTGTTTTCTCTGGTTTAAAAAATGTTTAAAAAACCAAAGTCTTTTTTCTTTATTATCATTTGAATAAAAATCTTCATGTAAAAGAGTTTTATTCAGCTCAAACTTTTTTTCAATGACATTGATTACATTTTCCGTAACAGCAGAAAATGTAGGGGAAGTTGGAGGAGAAGGTTCTTTTTCTTCCTGACTTTGTTCCTGTGGACGGCTAGTGTATACTGGATGAGGAACACTAGAAGAATAGTCTACAGAACGAATGGAGGAGCTAGGTATATCCGATGTGGAGAACCTAGGTTGGTCTTTAGTGGTCTGAAAAGGAAGATTAATGACTAAAGGGATTTTTGAAAATTTTCTTTCCATAGAAGGAATACTGGAAACAGACTCTCTATCAGAGAACCTAGATGAAGTAGACCTCCTAAAAGACAATTTAACTTTACCATTGGAATACTGGGTTACAGTTTGCAACTCTGTATTTGGCTCAAGTCGTCTTGGAATCACTGGTTTAGTGGCTCCATCCATAATCCATTCTTCTGGTAGGTGAATATCCTTCCATTGGATGGGTTTAGGAATAACAGTGTTTGCTTTGGACAAGTCAGTTTGCAAGAGAAGAGTTTCTTCTCTTTTTGACTGGAATTTATGTTGTGTATTAAACACAGAATGTATTGCTTTGTATGAAATTTTGTAGATCAAAGCTACTGGAATTGATCCTTCAATCATGTGATAATTGTGAGTTTTGATTTGAAGAATCACACTTTTAAGAATATTTTTGTCTTTAAGAGAAACTGTTATGTTTGGGTAACAGTCAAAGGATATAAGGCCTTTACAAAGACTTGATTCTATACTACTGAGTAAAGAATTATCAAAGGAGATAAATCTCCCATCCCTGAGTACAACTAGAATGGAAGTATCTAGACCTTCTTTTGTCAATGGCTTTATGCTGACTTGTATTAGGCCGATATGCACATAATTATAATTCTTTTCCTTTAACCTCTTTAATGCATGTTCTGAAAACAATTGGATTGTCTCAAAAGGCTTTGAAAGTGTTATGTCACGTTCTTCAGTCTTTATGACATAATCTGTCTTTAAAAAATCAAGTTTTTTGGTTTTATAAATCATGTCTTTAGAGATTTTTGAAAGTTTCCAACAATCAATTGCTTTATCAAAGTCAGCTATTATGAATTCCTCAGAATTACAACATTCTTTGAAACACTAGTCTTCCTAGAGGAAGAGCTAGAGAAAGATGATGTTCTATGAAATAAAGAGTCCATGTATGCAAAATTTAAAGAACTTCAAATTTTTCAAAATGGTAAATCAATCCTAGGCTAAGAATTGGTCTTACTGCCCTATTAACCAAAACGGGACTTATACCCAAAAACTACCTAAGCACCCGAAGGTAAACCCATTACCTGATTTATCAAAAATTTTAATTCTGACAAATTTTATCATACATAAAAACTTTAAACCATATTATACTACCCTCCCTTGGCTCTGATACCAGTACGACCAAGATTCGTAGAGTGTGTGAGTTATAAGGAATGGATAATACACATTTTAAACAGAGTCAATTGATTTAAAGGAAGTGATTACAGCAGATGAAATTGATTATTATTATTATATTACCAGTGTTAATGATACGTGGCTTGTTAATCGACAATACAGATCAGACTAGTGCCCATTCGGGTTCACCTATGAAATTTATGTCGTCGGATTCCTGCCGATATACCCTTAACGTTGTTCTTTAAGCAAGCCTAAGCAACACAGGGCTTTACAGAAATAAACATTCATTAAGGTTGTCTTTCTAAGCATACACAATACCAAATCTGGTTCCCAGAAATGGTGCTCTGAATGGATGGGGGAGAATCAGGTAATGGGTTTACCTTCGGGTGCTTAGGTAGCTTTTGGGTATAAGTCCCGTTTTGGTTAATAGGGCAATAAGACCAATTCTTAGCCTAGGATTGATTTACCATTTTGAAAAATTTGAAGTTCTTTAAATTTTGCATACATGGACTCTTTATTTCATCGAACATCATCTTTCTCTAGCTCTTCCTCTAGGAAAACTAGTGTTTCAAAGAATGTTGTGAATTTTGAGAAATTCATAATAGCTGACTTTGATAAAGCAATTTATTAAAATCTTATTTTATTAAAATGATTTTAAAAGTTTTTTGTTAAACGTCAGAAGTTTGAAATTTCATAAATTCCAGACCTTTTTAAAAATTTATTTATTTGATAACTTATGTTCGATTATCAGACATTTATATATGAATAGAAAAAATAATTTTTTTTATTACTTTTAATTGAATAGAAAAAGGTTTGAATGAAAAATAAATATTGTATTTTAAAAATGTCTATAAAATTTATTTATTTTTTAAACTATAAAATTTATTTATTTTTTAATTCACAAGGACATAAGTGTTAAAGAATTAAGTTTAAGATATTTTTTATTAAAAAACAAGAAAGATACCACTTATATTCATAAATTAAAAAAAATATATCATTTGGATTTTTGTATTCAAACTCATTCAAACTTCAGAAAAATTCATATCTATATAGATTTTAGACAAAAAAAACAAAAGAAAACCAATGCTACCTAATGTAGTTTACTTCTAAGGATAAGATAATTTTAGTTAATATAATATTAGCACTTTTTACACCCATTAAACACTGACTATCATACATTTTAAACCTTAAATTATTTTTCAAAAGTTGAAACACTAAATTCAATTTATCGTAAAAATTATTCACTTTTAGTAAATATTTATTCATGGAAAATCAAACTACCGTTTCAATAAAAGCGTCAATTATGGTAAAAATTATTCACTTTTAATAAATATTGATTCATGGAAAAACAAACTGCTGTTTCAATAAAAGCATCAATTAGGACTAATTAGAGAAAGCAAATTGTTACTTATAAAAAATAAAATTGAAGAAGAAGAAGACGCTAGAAAGAGAGGAAGAAAGAAAGTTTTGGCTTGAAGGCTTTATACAAATCGCAAAGAGTAATAAATTGCACTAATCAAAATTAGGTATCTGAATTTTAATTTTTCTTATTGATTTCTCTCGTTCGTGGATATGACAAACAAAAGTAATTCTATTACTATAGTTACCACTCATATAAAGTTAAGAATAAGACAAGTTAAACAAGAACTGATGAGGAAAAAACCAATGAAAAAAGAAAGGAGCAAGCACACTACGGGTGTGCTGGATTATTTTTTTGGTTGTAAAAAGAAACAAAGTAATTAATGGAATAAGTTTATTGAAGGACTAATTTGACATTTGAAAGAGAGTTTAAAGTAATATTTGATTTTTCAAATTTTGTTAATGAATGTCCAATGTATCTTTTAGAATACAAATAGTCCCACCCTTTTCCATATTAGATGAAATACAAAATTTTAAATAAATAATTTTTGCTATAAAATGGAATATTATATCTTTATTTCAATTTGAGATGATCTAATTTAAATTATCCAAAGCTCGCAAATTATATGTATTATTGAATTGCTTTAATTTGTAAAATCTCAAAATCATGTTTGGTAAAATGATACTCTGAACTTGCTAATGAAACTCTACATGGAATATTGCATAACTATTGAAGGTTGGCTATATAAAAAATAGGGAATAGGACGTCTCTATTTTCAAGGTTTAGAGAAATGGTATACATACTCTAAAATTTTTGCTAAGGACTTTAAGATCCTTTTTTTTACCATAATATCCTTTGAACATAATAATTAAAAATTAACTTTAAAAGTTTTTAACAAGTACAAACGTATAGTAGACTAATTATATTAAGATATTTTTTAATAGTTAAAATAATTTTAAATATATAAATTATTATATTTATTTCAATAGTATATTTGCATTTATTATAAAGATTTTAAATAAATTTTTAGGTTAAATATATTTTAAAATTAATAAAATATATATCATGTATTATTAATATTAATATTATTTTATATGATATTGAAAATAATTTAAATTTTTTTAAATATTTATTTGAATATTATGTCTCTATTTATTATAAAATTTACTTTAATATGATAAAATATGCCCAATAGATTAAAAAAATAAAGTAATTTTTAAATATTGAAATTATTTTTAAAATGTATATATTATGTGATTAAATTTATTTTAATATTATAATTTGATTTATTGTAAAATATTGAAGTCAATTTGTTATATATGTAGAGCCAAAGAATATTATAGTTAAGAAGAGTATTGGTGTCCCTTATTAAAAGTTTGGAAACCTGTGATTATTTTCTCAATTCTTAGAGATGTAACTATCCTTTTTCCTATAATATATAACAAAAGAAAATTATTGATAATCAAAACCTATTAAAATTTTTCGGATTTCCAAAATAGAGATGTGTCTCAATAGTGAAGAATTCTTAGCGCAGTCATTTAACTATTAAGATCTCTTAACTCACAGACTTTATTGACAAGACCAAAAACTGTTACATATATATATATATATATATATATATATATATATATATATATATATATATATATATATATATATATATATATTTTCTTTAGGTGGAGAAGATTGGAATGCTTTAGAAGGTGTTTGAGACACAAGGTCTTTGAGGATCCCTTTCCCTTTGTCGGGTTTTTTCCTGTGCGGCATTTATCTGTTTTGAAAAAATTTCATGGTTAGAAAATCAGGGAGAGAATTTGTATCTCCTTTAATAAACTCAATGTTAAAATCAAAAACACTTAAACTATTAGAGCCAAGGGGGGGTAGTGTTATACAGTTTAAAGATTTTGTGTGTGTTAAAATAGTGATTAATTTAATTCTTGCTTGACTGGTGAAGGACTTGCCTTTTCGGTGCTTAGGTAGTATTTGGGTGTAAGTCCCGTTTTGGTTATAGGGCAGTAAGACCAACTCTTAGCTTAAGAAATTTGCCAGACCCATTCCAGTAAAACTTGAATTTTTATTATTTTGCATGCATGGAGTCTCTACTCTGTAGAGCACCATCTCTCTCTAGTTCTTCTTCCGGGAAGACTAGTGATTCAAAGAATGTTGTGAATTCAGAAGAATTCATAATTGAAGATTTTGATAAAGCAATTGATAATTGGGAACTTCCAAAGATTTCTAAAGACAGAATTTACAAAATGAATAAACTTGATTTTTTAAAGACCGATTATGTCATAAAAATTGAAGAACGAGACATAACACTTTCAAAGCCATTTGAGACAATTTATCTTTTTTCAGAACATTCTTTAAAAAGATTAAAAGAAAAGAAATTTAATTATATTCATATTGGTTTAATCCAAGTTGGAATAAAACCATTGACTAAAGAAGGCCTTAATACTTCTATTTTGGTTGTCCTTAGAGATCGGAGGTTTATCTCTTTTGATGATTCCTTACTCAGTAGTATTAAATCTAGTCTCTGTAAAGGACCAATTTCTTTTAGCTGTTATCCAAACATAACAGTTTCCTTAAAAGATAAAAATATTTTGAAAAGCATGATTTTACAGATCAAAACTCATAATTATCATATGATAGAGGGATCTGTTCCAATTGCATTAATTTTCAAAATATCTTATAAAGTCATGATTTCCGCGTTCAATACGCAACACAAATTCCAGTCAAAAAGATATGAAACTCTTCTCTTGCAGACTAATCTGTCTAAAGAAAACATTGTCATTCCAAAACCTATTCAATGGAAAGATGTTAATCTCCCAGATGAATGGATTCTTGAAAGAGCCACTGATCCAGTGATTCCAAAACAACTTGAGCCAAATACAGAGTTGCAAAATGTGACTCAGTATTCTGACGGTAAAGTCAAGCTTTCTTTTAGAAGATCTACCTCGTCTAGGTTTTCTTCTTCTTCTCGATTTTCTGATAAAGATTCTAGTTCTAATGTCCTAGAATTAGAAAGAAAATTCTCAAAAATTCTTTATGTTATAAATCTACTTTTTTCATCCGCAAAAAGCCAACCTAGGTTTTCCACATCGGATATACCTAGTTCTTCTATACGTTCTGTTGATTATACTACTAGTATTCCTCATCCAATCTACACTAGTAGTCAACACGAACAAAGACAGGAAGAGAAGGAACCTTCTCCTCCAACTTCTCCCACATTTTCTGCTGTTACGAAAAATGTAATAAATGTTCTTGAAAAAGAATTTGAATTTGCAAAACTCTTTTGCATAAAGACTTTTATTCAGAAAACAATAAAGAAAAAAGACTTTGGTTTTTTAAACATTTTTTGAACCAAAGAAAAGAAATCCAAGAAGTTTACTATGCATTTGTAAACTTACATAAAATTCATATTTTATTTTTTGATTGGTTTGAAATATATGTTTTTGAAAACAATATCAAATACCCTTTTAAAGAATCAAATCCAATCACAATTCGTAAAAAGATCACTGAATGGAATCTATCAAATACTGATATAACCATTAAATCTGAGCATCCTCCTCTCAGGAGTGTTACCATTGATCATGGTGATCCTCCTATCCAGATTAAAGCCTCTCCGTATAAAATCCATAAAACCAATGATACAGAGACAAATTTAGATAGTATTATTCAACAGAATAATTTCTGTAATACTAATCTAAATACAATAGGAAAGCAGTTGACCAAGATAGAAAGTCAATTTCAGAAGTCAACTGTAGTCATTCCTCCTTCGACTTCTTCTAAGTCTGATCCCTTGAAGAAGCTTAAAGAACCTATTTTCAAATCTTTTCAAGTTTCGAAACATAGTCAAAAGCTTGTTCAAGATTCTAAATCTGATTTCGCAAAAGCCATTAAAGATCAACTTGATCGAATAGAAGCATCATCTTCTTCTGCTTCTACTTCTAAAGCCCAAGTTGCTCCTGACAGTACCCAATCCAGAACACTTAGTATACTTAATCAGGATCAAGATAACTCTTCTATAGGATCAAGAAGCTTTTAAAGAAAAGCCTATTCCTAAAACCAACAAAATCCATTGGGAATTAGCTCTTCCTACAGTCAGGTCTCCACCAGACCTAGCAATAGACAACAGGCCAAGTGCATTAAACCAATCTCGTTTTAATGCATCCTCTGTCTATGAATGGAATATAGATGGTATGTCTGAATACAACATTCTAGGTTTGTTGCAACAGATTACTATAGCAACCAATGCTTATAAAACTCAGTCGGGAACTTCTGACAAAGCTATTGCAGAAATTCTCATCGCTGGTTTTACCGGTCAACTAAAAGGTTAGTGGGATCATCTTCTCACTAAACAGCAACAACTAGATGTTCTAAATTCAATTCAAACAAACGAGGATGGAACACCCATTCTTGATGAATTCAATAGCCCAATCCAGGATGCAGTTGCTATCCTGACTCTTACGATTTCCCTCCATTTCATAGGTGATCCTTCTCACCTAAGAGATAAAAATGCTGAGTTACTACATAATTTGAGATGTAGAAAACTTAGTGAAATTCAAAGTTATAAAACCACTTTCTTCACTAGACTCTTCTTAAGAGATTATGCAAACCACATTACTTGGAAAGAAAAATTCCTTGCTGGTTTACCAACTCTCTTAGGAGAAAAGGTTAGGAATTCCATTAAATTTCTTTATGACAATCGCATTCCTTATGACGAGCTCACCTATGGTGAACTAGTCAGCTTTGTCAATAAAGAAGGTTTAAAGATTTGTCAAGATTTGAAATTACAAAAGCGCCTAAAATGGGAGCTTAGAAAATCTAAGCAAGAATTAGGCAGTTTTTGTAAACAGTTCAATTATGACCCTTTTAAAGCCTCTGCTTCTAAAGATTGTAATGGTAAGTGCTCTTCAAGACCTTATAAAAAACATTACAAGTCAAAAGGTTATAAGAAACCTTTACCAGATCCTAGAGAACATTCTTATAAGAAACCTTTGAAACCTTATAAGAAGCCTAATTTCTCTAGAAAAAAGCATTCCAAGCCTACTTCAAAACCCACTTTTAACTACAAAGAAGCCATATGTTACAAATGTGGTAAGAAAGGTCATACTGTAAAATTTTACAGAATGAACAAAAAACTTCATGAGCTTAGCCTTGAAGAAGAAATTCTTTCTAAATTAGCCCCTCTGCTCATTAAGGCTTCTGACTCAGATTCTGAATCTTCTATAATGGGAGACAATGATCCTTTACAGGTTGATGAGTTGATTAACTCAGAGACATCTGAGACAAGCAATAGTGATTCTGACTCAGAATCCTATCTAAAGAAAATCAATGTTTTAATCAAAGAACAAGAAACTTTTCTTGAACTTGTTAAACATAACTCTGACCTTACTCTCCAAAAAGAATACCTTGATAAACTCTTAAAGATTCTGGAAACAAAACCAGAAACTTCTAAAGCTCCAATCATTAAAAAGAACACTTATGATCTTACTGAAATCTTGGATAAAAAGAAAACAAAGAAAACAACTCTTAATATCCAAGACCTTCAAAAAGAGATTAAAGAAATAAAACTTGAGATAAAAGAGTTAAAAGAAAAACAAAAGAACGACTCAGATACTATCCAACTTTTGTTACAAAAATAATTAGAAGATAATTCTGATAAAGAATCAGATGGTGACAATGAACAACAACTTGAAAACATTGAATCAATCCCCAATGATTTTCTATTTGTTTTAAAACAAATCACTACAAGAAAATATTTGATTAAAGTCACTTTAATCTTTTCTAGAGAATTCAGGACTTCTTTTCTTTTAACAAATGATATTCATCATGCTGTTATTTTAGGAACTCCTTTTATAAATCTTATCACTCCTTATACTGTCAATTATGATAGTATATCTTTTAAAGCAAAAAACAAAAAGTTGATTTTTTCTTTCATTGAAAAACCTAAAACCAGAAATTTGAATATTGTTAAAGCCTGTTCTGTTTACCATAACCAGATTAATGTTTTACTCAAATCAAAACAAATTGATTTAGCTTGTTTACAAAAGGATTTGAGTTTACAAAGAATTGAGAATCAATTATAAAATGATTTTATTAAAAAGAAAATTTCTGATTTTAAAGCTCAAATTGAAAAAGAAATATGTGCTAATTTACCAAGTGCTTTTTGGAACTGAAAACAACATTTGGTTGATCTTTCATATGAAAATTCATTTGATGAGAAACAAATACCCACTAAAGCCCGTCCCATTCAAATGAATATGGACCTTGAAAGACATTGCAAAAAAGAAATTAAAGACTTAGAGTTCAAAGGACTCATTGTTAAATCTAGGTCTCCATGGTCTTGTGCCGCTTTCTATGTCAATAAGAATTCTGAGATAGAAAGAGGAACACCTAGATTGGTGATAAACTATAAACCTCTGAATAAAGCTTTAAAATGGATTAGGTATCCTCTACCTAATAAAAAGATTTACTCCAAAAACTGCATTCTGCATTCATATTTTCAAAGTTTGATATGAAGTCAAGTTTTTGGCAAATCCAAATGCATCCTAAAGAAAAATTACTTTCTTCTGCAATGCCGATCAAGTCTTGGATCGACATGATAGAGGATGAAGAAGCTCAGTCTAAAGCAATCTCCTCCCAGGAACAAGTAAATAAATGGATGAAATCCATTTCTAAATCCCCCGAGCTTATGCTCGCATTACAAAGTTTTTTCTCAAAGCCAAATTTCTCCGAAAGAAAATATTGAAAAAGAAAAACCTATTTCTAAAGAAATTTCTAAAGTCTCTTCTCAAAATATGATTCTTTATGGTGAAAGTTCATCTTCTCAAATTGTTCTTTCCCAACCAAAGCTTTCAAAGAAAACTTCGGATTGGTTTAATAAAACTAATTTTCAAAATATTTTATCAATAGAAGATGGATTTTATCATTCTGATCCATTTGAAGCAGTTCAAAAGATTTTCCCCAAATGCTGGTTTTTTAAACCTTAGGATTTGTCAAAACCCCTCCTTATTATCAAAGCATTTTGGAATTCACTGAATCAGTAAAATTCAAACACTTCTTCCTCAGTGAATCCCATTCTGAGCCTGCCTATTCAACGGCAACTATAATGAAAGTTTTGAGCCAAAAACAATGGGGTGATCTACTCCACAAGCCTAAAGTCTTCCCTTTAAATTTCCAAAACAGTCTAAACCATAGCCCATCATTTTCCTATTAGGATTACCAACATGCTTGGTTTAACACCTTCTTTATACAAAACCCCAAAAAGACCCATTCATGGTTATTTTTCTTCAACTCAAAAATAACCTTACAAAGCCTTCCAAACTGGTTTCATCAATGGTGGAACTATTTTGGGCCTAGCCCAGATATCCTCACCCAAAATGCTACCCATTGTTTCAATCTCTTTAAAGACAATTATATCCCCACAGAGTCTGAGAAACGATTTCCTCCTTTTCTCTGTTTCTGTACCAATTTCTTCCTTCCATGGGTTTGGATGTGGAATTTCCATTACCACACTCATGAAGCCCAACTTACCCTACAAAGAACCTTCAAAATTAAATGGTGGTCAAAGTTTGATGAAAAATCAAAATTAACTGACACTATGATCCAAAACTGGCTTTCCTCAAAGGGTTTCTTAACCCCAAGTCTTAAAGACGTCAAAGCCCAAAGCACCTTCCTGACCCAAAAGTCCAAAGCTCAATCTCTTTTGGCTAGTGCCAAAACAGAAGAAGAATATTTTAAAGTCATGCAGTTCCTTTCCTTGCTTCAATCGAGCCATCATCTATCCAAACTCTTCTGATCACGAAAGTGCTGAGCCCTTTATCTCTCTAGGAGACGACAACGAAGATGATTGCTTCGGAATCTTTCCTCTTGTAAAGCACTCTTAAAGTTTGTAAAAAAAAAAATCATTTCCATATTATAATTCCTGTAATTATTTTCCTTCTGTAAATTTCATTTTGTAATATTAGAATTTTGAATAACTATCTTCCTTCACTCACTATTCCTTTTACGGGAAAAAAGCTGTGAAGATAAGTGTTCAAATTTTCAAAAGTTCCTGGCCCACGGCCAAAGACTTGCCTAAAGAATCAATGATGATACCGCCACCAGCGCATAAAGACAAAAGCTTTCCCATGTGACTCTAGGTCCCAAGATTAAAGCAAAAGCAAAAGATGCTCACTCCACTTGCTCGCTCCATTATTGTTGGACCCGCAACGTGAAGACTTTTCTTTTGTAAAGCATTTTATTGTATATACGGATGGATGAAGACTAAAGACTCATCATCCTTAGTTCCAACCATTCTTACCATTCTCTTCTCTCAATCCTGTCGGGGAATAAATGAATTGAAGACTTTGACGAAATTTTCCTGTCTTCTGATATTCCCTTTCATCTCCTTCTGTAAAGATTTTATTTCAAGCTTTCTAGATTCAAGATAGTTTGCACGTAAGTAATTTAAGTTTAAAGTTTGTAGTAAATTTAAAGTTTCAGCTTGAATGTATGTTTAATTTTATTTAAAGTTTTAAAGCATGCTCTGCAGACTAATCTTCTATATCAGATCTGTCATATAAACTGCTACTGCTCCTCTGAGGCATAGAGACCGGATCTCTCCCCTCAGTTGTACTATCTCTTCTCTCTCTCTCTCTATCCATCAGAGCATCATTTCTGGGATCCAGATCTGGTACTGTGTATTAGCCCACCTTAATGCTTGTTTAATTTTGTAAAGCTTTATGTTGCTTAGGTTTGATAAAGACATAAATTTGTTTTAAATTTTATAGAGAGGTATATCGGTTGGAATACTCAAGAGTGCGGGCTACTGGTCCAAAGGGAGATTAAATATATGTTCTAAGAAAATTAAACAGAACTCCGTCTCTTAGATAACAACGCCACGTACCTATTAAAAATTGGTTATTAAAATCTTAAATTTATTTATTCTATTGAACACTCACACACGCCCTTCGATCCTTTTCCTACTAATATATATATATAGGGGCCATCTACAGTACCCCCATGTATTGCATACATGTAAAAAAAAAAAGAATAATAAACATGAAACACGTTCCATTAAACATGAAACACGCACCATTAAACTTGATATCGGGGATTATTAAACTTGAAACTTGTGACCATTATCTTCAGTTTCAAATTTAATGGTGGGTGTCTCATGTTTAATGGTGGGAGTTTCTTATTTATTGATCCTTTTTTTTTTCATGTATGCAATACATACATGTATTGTGGCATTACCCATATATATATTCTACCGTGCATCAATACTAAACATACCCCTAAAAAATAAATATGAACCCAAAAAACTGTAATCTAATCCAAGATAAGATGGGGACCAAAATTTGCTAGAGTAGGTCCTTTTCGGAATCGTTGATTTCATAGCCAACGTCCATATTGTCATTTGCTGGTGGAGTTGGTCTTTATTTGCAGTTGTCGAGCTGAAAGCCAAACTCCTTATTGACATTTTCTAGTGGACAATAGTCAACCATTTTGCTCCAATGCTGCAAAGTAGAAGGAATTGCGGCCCCAAGGTCGGCAATTAATTCCTTTTTTATTCGAGCTGCGTCTCAGCCAAAACTTTCTCACGATCCATAAAAAATTAATATATATATATATATATAATTACTACAAAAAGAATAACAAAAAATTAAGTGATTTTTTGAGGTTCATTAGTTCTATATTATAAAGAACTGGATTTCAGAAGATGAATTAAATTTAATAAGTTGTAACCTTTCGTATTACATAGTATGTAAGAAAGAAAATTAAATAAAAAACAAAGAGAATGCGTTGATATATTGTAGCATTTTAGGTGCTTTTCTTGAACTGATTATTATTATTTTTTTTTCCAATTTCTGTCGAGCACTAGATCTCAGAAGATGAATTTGTGTTTTCAAATCTGAGAGAGAGAGAGAGACCTTTCACGACAGAGGCTTGAACCAATTGGTGACATTGATCATCGGCGAGATTTGAGTGAGAAGGCCGGTATTTAGGGCATTGGGAAGAAGAAACTTCCTCAAACTGGTGCAGTACCAGTTCCAAACTCAGACGAAGCAAAATCATCTGCTGGAGAAAGAAGAATAGACAAGTCCATTTTGACCATCCCGATTTAGTTTCTTTATATATAGAACCCTAACAACAAGTACAAGATCATAAATTTTTTTGTTTTAGCTCACTTATTACCAAACACAATGATTCTTCGTGCATACATGGATTATGAAAATTACTTTTTCTCACTTAACATTTTAATTTTTATTATTTTATCACCAAATTATTAAAAATAACAGAATTTTTAATATAATTTGTAGTAAAATTCTATTTGCCCTAAACTGCATATTAATTAAAATAATACAAAAATTAATTGTATCCAAAGAGACAATGCTTTTATTAATCGATCATTTTGATAAAATTATAAATATTATAATACTTTTAGCTTAATATACTGAAATTTCTGAAATAATATTGTGACACCAGTAAATTCTTGACAGAGTTAAGATTTGGTAGTAAAGTAGTAAAAATTGATATAATAAATAAAAAATAATTATCAATAATTTTGATGGTAAAATAGTATATTAAAAAAGCTAAGTGATGAAATGATAATCTCCTCAATCCTTGTACTATATTCAGCCAAAGTCTTGGTCGCCGGAAACTTCCTGTAGATTGAAGGATGACGCATTGGTTGCAGCAAAAAGTCTTGGTCACGCAAACTAGCTTAGTGAGGATCGATCATTCTGGCAATAATTTGATTAACCCAATGTCTGATTATCATTTGCATATAATCACGTAAAGGTGGGCTAATAGCCAGTGGTGCAAATCTGCTTCTTACGTAAATTGCGAAAATTTAATGTTCGTTGGGACCAATTAAATTGAATGTGGTAGGGAATTTTAATTCCACCCAAAATCTTGCAACAAAAATATCAAATAAATAATAAATAAATAATAAATGGTAATAAAAATAATCATACAACATAAGAATTTGCACTAGAGAAAAACTATAGCTGCCAAAAACGATAAGAGAAAAATCAATTATATAAAAAATTGTTACAATCACTCTAGTATTTTTCTCACATTTATAATTCTAATAACATCCAATTTCTTAATAGATCTATTATTTCTCCCATGCTAGAAACTGTATACTTACAGAGAAATTGATTATTGTATTATACAAACAAGTGAATTCAACCTCCTTATATATAATAATTGTTTCTTGTAAGAGAAGTAATCTTTTTCTTATATTAGTTATACTCATTCTTGAATAAATCAAGTTCTAACGAGAAATTATTTATTTCTTAAATAGTAATTCCACTAAATAAAAAAAATATATTAAAAAATTTTTATTAAAAAATAAGACATATTTCTTAGTAGGTGGACACATTTTTTATATAGCAATACTTTTGTAAGAATAACGTGTGGAAGATGATATGCACGTGAACAACAAACAAAACACTATTAATCGTTGAAGTAACCTGTTGATTTTTTTTCACGGGGGGGCTAAATGGCCAGTGGCTACCATGCAAGACACCGAATAAAATTAAATGACATTTTTTCTCAATTGCAAAATTTTTGTAAGAAAGTGTTCACCAATCTTACATTTGTCGCTTTCTACAGTTAAAATTGAATAACACTTTGACAAAACGGTCGAGATCCTCCATGAAATCCTGTAGATTTTTATGAAAAATTAGTTGTAGTAAATATCTATGATGTCTTGGTCGCGCTGTTGGGATTTTTGTTTCTTCCCTCTAAATGTTGTTGGGAGTTATGACCAGTCTTTTTCAATAAATAATTAGCCAAACTCTTGGTCGTCGAAGATATCCTCTAGAATTTTGAGTATGGAAAATTAGTGATGGCACAATGTCTCGGTCATGCTTGGAGCAACGATCACAGGTGGGCCAATATCGCCAGTGGCCACCATGCAAGACATCAAATAAAATTAAATGACATTTTTTTTTATATAGCGAGATTTTTGTAAGAAGGTGTTTACAAACCCAACCTTTGTCGCTTACTATAATTAAAATTTAATGACACTTTTATCCGTGGTCCCTGCCTCCGTCTTATAGCATGTCACCTGATCCCCTGATACGGTTGAAAAAAGTAACTACCCAACGTAAGATTTGTTTTTTTTTTTCAAGTTTTAAGTTGATTTCTTTGGATCCAGTCAATTAAATTAAACTGCTTGCCTGCCTTCGTATGACTCTGTTAGAGAGTTTTTACATGTTTTCACATGTCAAGTTAGCACAAGAATCTTTTTCTTCAACCTATCTGAATTTACATGTTTTTAGTGAAGTTCTAGTGGGAAATGAGAATTTTCCCTAGACAATTTGGTTCGTTTTTAAATGAATTTTGAGATTTTTGAAAACATATATGACAATGTATGAGATGATCATGAGCGCTCATGAAACAATGATAAATATGTACTCTTATGATATGCATAAGTATAAATGTTCATGCATCTGAATGCTCATTAGTGCAATGCATGAGTCTTTTCAGACTACAAAATGGTTTTTACATTTTGTGATCAATCACTCAGGTACATTAGTTGTACATTATCAATTGGATTAATATTCTTAAGTGTTGAAATCATTCATATAGTCGTAATAATTAAAACAGAACATTCTTCTTTTATAAGCTATCAATCTAAATAAGTATTTAGATTAGCCTGGAATGTCATTCAAATTCACTTTAGCTGTTTCCCTAGGTGGTTATTATCATGGCATGATTTACTGCGGAAGCCACCTAGAAAATTTTTTCCGGAGTCTCCTTAGGATCTTCTGAATTTCGTTTTATTGGCATTCTTGGAACTTCTGTTCCTTATCATTATCAATTCCCTATATGTCTTTTGAGTTTGCTATGTATGGGTTTCAACCCTTTCTTTTGGTGGGCCAATTTGCCTCTGCCCGTTTTTAGTTTTTCCTAGGCTACTCTTCTAACTGTTACTCAAAGGTAAGCGTCATTTACTACGGATGCCATTTGGAAATTCTTTCTAGAGTTTCCTTAGGATCTTTTGAACTCCCTTCTGTAAGCATTCTTAGAACCTTTTTTTACCATTTTGACCTTCTTTTACCATAAAATAAAAGATAAATTGGTCCTGGGTCTAGTTTCATAGATGATTTTGATCTTTTTTTTTACTATGGTTTACTTTTTTTTTCGGGTCAAAGTTCATATTGACCATGTGGGTTCTTCATCTTCTTTACTCTTTTTTGTTTCCAACAAGCTATTTGAAAGAGAGATCTCCATTTTTGCTCTTGGATTTTTGGCTTTATTGCCTTTTTAATCATATTTGAGGTTTGAATCTTACACATAAACCCATTTTTAATGAATATATGCAAATATTCACCTCTTTTTAAAACCATACACAACCAAATCTAATCTAAAAAAGTTGAGTGTAGAATGGTGGTTGTGTGGGTTTTAGTGAGAGAAAATGGTTTTTAACTTGCAAGTTCCCCACAGACGGCGCCAATGAAGGTGTTGGAAATTTTTACCTTCACACAAATTTGTAGATTTGTGGAGAACTTGCCACGATCGTTGGCCTTGAATCCAGCAGGGTGAGTACCTGAAAAAGACACTTCGACACCCAAATTAGAATTTGATCAAGGTTAAAGAGATAAAAAGGAGGAGAAAATGAGTTTTCTCTCTCTAGAATGAACAATACTTTATGGAGGCTAAAGACCCCTTTCTATAGAGATGGTTCTCTATTTATAGATGATGAGTGATGTGGATCTAGGATTTTACTTTGAACCCTCAACCTAATGACATGTGTCACCCATTATTTTTGTACATGTAGAGATAAACATAATCATAGGGAATTATTCCACATGTCCATATTTCCATGTTGTTATGATTTTTGGGCGTGATTTCTTGGACTAATAGATTATGAAACTAATTCCCACTTCTAGCTATCTTTATGAGCTCTGAAGGAATTTTTCCTTAGGTGTTATTCCCTCGAAATAGTTTTGATGTTACTCCCCAAGAACAACTTGGATGTTACTACCCCGGAATAGCTTAGGTGTTGTTTTTTCGAAATAACTTTTTTTATTTGATAGGATAGACACGTGGCAAGTTTAAAAGTTTTCAGCAACTTGTCCCCCACATACGATGCCAATGAAGGTAAAAATTTTCAATACCTTTAGAAGTCAAATACTTAATTATCATGCTTAAATAAATTAAATAATTAAAATTTATTTATCTTTTTAAATTATAAAATATTATTAATCAAAGGTTTTACTAGTAAACTAAACTCAACGCAGCCAAAATGTATTTGGGTGCCCTTTATTCTTTGCTAGGCGCTCTGATCCTCCTCTTTGAAGAAATAGATGCTCATGATTCTTCTATCAAAAGCTCCTCTAAATGCTAAAATTTTATTTTATAACTTTTCCTCTTAGTTAATGTAACTAGTAAATGAAATCTCAAAATTCACATAAAAAGTATGAAAATTTTGATAAGTTTGACTTTACGTTGTTTTTGTAAGTACTTAATACTAGCGACAATTTTATATTAGATTAACATACTTTTTTTTAAAATTAGAATGTTTTTAAAAAAATTTCAGTAATAACATTTCAGCACCCTAATATTTTCAATGTATTCAATAAATATATAATTAATCATTTTATAGAATAAGTCACTAATTTCAATTGGAAAAAAATATTTTTGAATTAAGGACATATTTGAAAATAAAATAAAACTATTTTATAATATAAAATTAATAAAAATACAAGGGGTATAAATATTTTTTTATGAACTAGACCGGGACAGCCCAGCAGTAAGTCCAGCACTGTTGACAACATTTTCACTCTTGCATGTTGCCAAAAAGGAGAAATTCCAGATCCACGACTAGCAGGGTGGTGTGAATCCCTCTCGAGATTTAAATTCGAAGTGAAGCACATAAAAGGAGAATCTAATACTGTTGCAGATTTTCTCTCCAGACCTATAACAACATTTTCAAGGGCTTCATGCAGTGGGAAGCTTACTCCAGAATGGGATATGAAAGAAATTCCTCTCATCCACAACATCCTAGAATTTATCTCTGCGCTGCCTGAAGAAATTAATTTGCCAAAAAATTCAATCATAGTCATTGAACCTTTTCTAGGATTATTGAGCATCATTTTCACATGAATTTTCTTAGCAAAAGTTTTAGATCCAAATGGTTATTCTAAAGCTCAAGTGAAGTTTCAGAGTTTACCACAAGGCTGAAAATTTCAAGACTAAGAGAGGACATGAGCCAGCTCAGCAGCGATTGATCCTTTCTCTTCCATGTGATATATGCTAGATTTGTCTGAGCATCAGCAGTAGAGTTTTTAGTTTCATTTGGAAGAAATTGATCAGGTCAAGATTTTGATCCACCAAGTAAATTTTCAAGGCCATTAGCATGAATTGATGAAAGGATTTGAGATTTCCAGAGGATTTGAGATTTCCAGATTGCATAATTCGAGCGATCGAATTTGATCGGTGAAGTGAATGTAAATGATGAAACAGTGAAGTTTGTGTTTGGATTTGAGCTTAAAGATGCCATGAGAGTTGGTGGATCTAAGCTCTGATACCAAGTTAAAGTTTGAGAAAGTGTTTGGTAACTGAGAACAGCAGAGAAAATGAAGGAAAATATTGAGAGAAAACTTCGGCAGAGATTTATGAATATGAATACTGAGAATTATATTGATTGTGTCAATTACAAATGTATTTATAGAATGCTCCTGAATATTCCAGAATCAACATGCATGAGCTGAGTATCTGCTAGCTTGGCTGCTTGTACTAACTAATTACTAACAAACTATCAGCAGCATAACTAACTGTTGCCAGCTTAGCTGAAACGTCAGCAACTATAACTAATCCTGCTTAGCAACCTTGATTAGTAACTAGTCAATAGTAATTCAATCTTAACAGATGCACTGTGCTTTATTATCTTTGTCCAAATTACTTTCTTATTAATTTGATAGAATTTGACTTAGTACATGGGAAATATTGACAAGCATTATGATTATCCCAGTCACAGTCAAAATTCATGAACCCCCGTTTATAACTTGCGCCAATGATTGTTTGATACACTACTAATTAAATGTGAACATGCCGCTTCTAGTTGTCGCATTGCGATTGCTTCATGATCGCCCTCAGTTGGCCACAGAACGTGCTGAAAATGAAGAGACAGCACTGCACGTCTTGGCTTGAAAGAATCTGACGTCTTCTAACCAAAATCCGCTTAGGAACTTTTCAAAGATACTGCAATCTTGGTAGGTCCCCGCTCTGAACTCCAAAACTACTCTTTCAAAATCTTTGTTATATATTTTTTGTTAGTTTGGGTTTCACAATCGAAAATTTTCAGCTGCTGAAGATGAAGAAAATAATCCAGCACCAGAACTAGTGGAACGCCTTTGGAAACAACCTGTATTGTTGAGTAAATCGGAAATTTCGGAACTAATTGCACAACCTAGGCGACTAATCTTTGATGCGGCAAAACGTGGAAACGTCCAGTTTCTATCAATACTTATTCGTGAATATCCTCATCTGATATTGAAAGTCGATGAAAATGGATATAGCATATTTCATATCGCAGATTCAAATCGCCTGGAGAAACTCTTCAAGTTTATAGATGATATAGAGTCAATTTCAGACTTGATGGTTGACTTCAATGACGATAAGGGTAACAATATTTTGCATTTAGCTGGAAATTGCCACCGCAACATCGGCTGAATTATGCATCAGGACCAGCTCTTCAAATGCGACGAAAGTTATGGTGGTTTCGGGTGAAATATTTGATCTGCCCTATGCCCAGATATTACTTTTCTTAACAATAATATTGAAACAAAAATGCACTCATTTGATTTTATTTTTGTTAATACATAAAAAGGATGAAAAATGGATACTTCTATACGTACAAATTGTGATATTACTAACAAAAGAGAGTATGAGATAATTAAATTATAAACTTTAGATTCTTTTAACTAAGTGATTACAATTGGATGAATATATATGCAAAAATTTATTTATATAAACTTCTAATACATAACTCGCCCCTAAGGGTGTAGCCGAGTTGGTTGGCAGTTCAATCTGTCACCTCTTACTTGTGTGGACTTGTGTTTGAATCTTGGAGGTGGGGAGGGGGTAAAAATTGATTTGGGCTTACCCACCCTTACTTTCCTTTTAAAAAAAAAAATGTCTAGTACATAACTCTTTCTCATCATCTAACTGAATTAATTTGTGTCATGTACTTCTTAATTTTACTATTCCATTTTTCATAATTTTAGAATTTTTGTTTTATGGCCAGAGGCTTGGGTTGGATGACATCATTTATTTGTAGCAGTACTAGTTGGGATAGAGATGAAATAATACTTGAAACTTATCTTATATAATTTTATAGGGTGGGTAGGTATATAGGTTTGAAAAAATATACTACTATATCAATTGATTTTTTATTTTATTTTATTTTTTTTAATTTTTACCATCAAAATCTACTAAGAGTCTAAATACATAAGTTATATAGTACAACTTAGTGTTATATCTAATTCAGAAATCTGCATATACGAGCAGAACCTCGATAACTTAATAGTCTTGGGATCATGAAAAATCAATTAATTTAGAAAAGATTAATATATTGTTAAATTAATTATTTATTAATTTATAAAGACAGTATGATATTAACAACAAGAATTTTGATGAAATATAGATGTAACATAATTAGAGAATGTAGTGATTCGTCAAATTGTATGATACAATTATGATTTGATCTTGATTAAATGAATTAGTTACTTGATAATCCTTGAGTTGGATTGCATGAATGGATAGGATTATATCGTAACTCATTAGGGAGGACCTTGTGGAAGCAATATAATATGCCAATCTCTCTCTTATTTCTCTCTTCTCATCTGAAAAATCTAAAGAAAGCAACAACCATTGATGAAATGCATAAAGATTGTACCAATACAACAAAGGAAATCATAGAAAAATAAGATTTTTTAAAATTAATTTGAAATTATGTATTATTAATTTATGTATTAATTTGGTACTATAGAAAAATAAGATTTTTTTTTTGAAATTTTATGATCTAATAGATTCATCAAATTATTAATAGAGGTGGGCAAAATATCTGACTCGACCCGGTCTGAAAAATATCTAGTTCGGATCGGATCGGGTTGTGAATAAAACTCGATCGGGTGTATTTGTGTCAACTCGATCCGATCTGCAAAACTCGATCAGATTGACACAAAATTAAAATAAATTTAAAAAAAAATTAAAAACTCGATCCAGGTTACCCAAAATTGCTAAACAATTCTTAAATACTCACACACACCACACGGTCCACAAACACAAAATCACAATTCACAAACCATTACAACATACAACAAACCATTACAACAGCACACTAACACAGTGCACACGACACAACTCAAGCAGCCACCAGCTAGCCACGGACTCACGGCACAATAGCACATGTACACGGCCATACCGACCCACAGGGCATAACCTCAATCGCTCACATCCCATTGCCGATGGTGGCAAGCAACAGCCACATAGCCCACACTTGCAGCCAAACAAACGAAACACAAACAGTCAAACACACACACAAAGCTCATGGAGCAAGCTCAATCCGGCCACCAGACACAGGAATCGCCGAGGGCTGACGCTAACCAAAGCTACTCTGCGAGGATTGTGACCCGATCTACTGATTTGTTGCCTCCAAGTGCTGGATCTATTGTGCCACTTCCATGCCTCCACTCCACCATCACTTGACCTAATTCAAGTTCCATTCGACCTGGCAAGCTCCATCCCAAGCCCCAAAGCCTTTGGGCCATTATCATACTTGATTGATAGGGATGGTATATATGGACCTGGTTACATACATTATATATAATCCGAATCTGATTCGATCTAAACTCAACCCTATTTGATCTGATTCGAATATAATTCAGATAAGATTGGATCGGGTTATAGGTTTAGGTTGAGTTTGGATGAATTTTACCCAACCCTAATTATTAATTTTTTTTTTCAAAAGGAAAGGGGGGCGGGCAAGCCCAAATCTATTTTTATCCCCTTTACCACCCCCAAGACTCGAACCCGAGTCCAAGATTGGATGCACCGCCAACCAACTCGGTTACGCCTTGGGGGGTTTATTTGTTGTTCCAAGTTTGGATGAACTTCCATGCCTTTCCACCATCACAACCCGATTCAAGCTCCATTATTAATTTATTATGTAGGCCCTAAGTAAGGACAAACAAAAACTATGATCTAATGGAGATTATTAATTTATCGAATACTAATTTAACAAGATTCTGGTGTATGTATGGTTAAGATATAGTCCATCTATAAATATTAACGCAGGATAAAAGTCCATCTTAGACTTTAGTTTCATGGCACATGGTCTATTTAAATACTTTCTATGAGTAATACATAACTAGTAATAATGTATAATTCAACTCTTGTGTTGATGACGAGATGTTTCAACTCCTTAACTATAGGCATTGGAGAATGTTGTTCCAACGAAGTTGGCTGAAGCTAAAAACATTGATGGGCTTATGCCTAGAGCTTTATTTTTCGAGGAACACAAAGAATTGAACAAAAAAGGAGAGACGTTGATGAAGGACACTGCATCATCGTGTATGATTGTGGCTACACTTGTCGCCACTGTTGTTTTGGCCGCAGCTATAACAGTACCCGGCGGCAACATGGAAGCCACAGGGCTTCCTTTGTTCCGTCAAAAAGGGTCCTTCAAGATTTTTGCTGTACAAAGTGTGACATCGCTGGTAGCCTCCTGTGTCTCAATCATAAATTTTTTATCCGCGATCGCTGCGCAGTATACAGAAGAAGATTTCCTTCGTTTGTTGCCAAGTAAGCTGTTTGATGGATTTACAACACTCAACGTCGCAATAGAAGCAATGATGGCGGTGTTTTCTACAACAAGTTATATTGCCTTCGAGGACGGAAGTTTATGGATTAGTATTCTGGCTATTGTAGTTTCTCCCTGGCCAGTCATCGCGAGTTTTTTAATCAATATTCCCTACTCTTCTATGATCTTCTACGATCAAACTATGCATCAAATTATCTCATCCAAAAAGGTCAAACTAGTCTTGTCAACAGAGCAGGGGAAACAACAACTAAACATCAGAAGAAGACCAAGCTGTTCAATGGATCAAATTTAATAATTCCGAGCACATCATCATGTAGCACAAATGTTTAATTTCGATTCTCACTCACATTTTCGGAGAATGTAATATTGGGGCTTGATCAGAGTACTAATCACTCCCGCCTTTTGCGATTAATGACGCTCAAGGTCTTCCTAGACTACTAGTTATGCTAGGTTTGTGTAGTTCTACATTGTTTTCATGCTTTCCATTTTGCATGCATTTTCGTTGTTGGGTCATTGATCAAGTTGCTTCGTGTAATTAGTTGCGTCATGCATGTAAGCCTAATTATATTTTGAGAAATTCTAGAATACCTCTAAAATATTATCTCAGCTATACAAAAATGGTGTTATGACTTTTATGTATTTACTTTAAAACAAAAAATACGTAATTAGTAGTTAAATAAAAAAATTTAACTACACAACTACACATGTCATCTATGTATTAATGCGTTATGTTTTCCGTGAGGTATCTAAAAATTCTCCTATATTCCACTTATGATTCATTTTCACTTTCATTAATAAAGTGCCGCGGAGGTTTGCTTAAAAAAAAAGTTTTGACAAAATTGTGGGAGAAGGCACCAATGAACACGCCTAATTGCGGATTGCCAAACAAATCTTCGAAGTCTGAACATTTTAATTAATCTTGGTCGCCGTGTTAATCTAAAATCCCATTTGAAGAGAAAAATAGTGATAATTAAGACAATTAGTCCAAGGACACTTTGGACAATATTTTGCAGCAACAACGTTGAGACCGTCTTTGTTTCAAGAGTGAGAAGGATAATTTTCAATTTAGCCTTCAAAGGATTAAAATTTCAATTTATTCCTATTTTAGTTCATAAGATGATGATAAATGGTAGTACATTAATAAGCCTTTTTTTTTAATCTTCTTAACAGCAAATGTGATAATATTAATATTTTCGCATTTTTAGAAGGTAAATTGAAGATCGTCATTCTAAGTATGGGGTAAATTGAACTCTTGTTTCCTTTAGCAAACTGTTTCTTTTTTTTTTTTTTTATATGCTAATACCTCTCCAAATTCAATTTTGTTTTAAGCAAAATATAGTAAAATCTCAATATATGAATGTTCAATAAATTAATAATCTTGATGAAATAATAAAATCTTTTAGCTCCGACTTTGGCTAATGTACTAAATTAATAGTCTTGCTAAATGTGTAAGATTATAATTTTTTCAAATCCTTTAGGGCCCAATGAAAATATAAATTAATTATTAGTCAAGTACTAATAATAAATAATATATAAAAATCATAATATTAAGAATTTTTTTGACAAATTTAACTTTATCCTTTTAATTCTTTTTCAAAATATGTATCCAATGATTTGAGACTAAAAATAAAACCAATAAATGACCGATTTATTTATAAAATTTATGTTCTATGTACTTTAAGCATCTGAATAATCTATTTTCTTAGGTGTTTAATTTAAAAAGTACATAGATCAATTTTATGTCTATATGCAATGTGTTTACATTTTTTTTGGGCTTCTATATACATGTTCATAATATTTATTAATATCTTTTTATATACCAAATAACTTTTGAAATTTATACATGAATCTTGGTCAAAGTAATAATATATTTACAAAGATGACATATAAATAAATTAATAAGTTATTCATTTATTGATAAATAAATAACATCGCTAAGATAATATTTTTTTCTTAATCACACCAATATTATTTTATAGAGATTTTACTATAGAGAGAATTTTAGGATAGCAAACATGTTTTTTTTTTAATTTTTTTTATTGAACCAAAATGTACTCCTATCATATTTTTAATTTTAAAAGAATTAAATAATTAATAATTCTAAAATTTGTAAATCTGTTTGATTCTTTAATGAACAAATACTTCGAAATCTTCCAAAGCAAAATACATGAATAAAAATCGAAATTCGAAATTGCACGTGACAAAAATGTTTACGTACGCCTTTTGACCATCTCTTAATGTAGAAAGCACATTTGATATTTTGATAACTTCTCTCATTTTATGTAGAAATTTCCCCTTTAGCCCTCTGCTGCTCTTTACAAATTATATATTATGAATACAAACTTGTATTTTCTGCTAAATTTTGAAAATTATTTTTTTTTCCGGGAATTGTCGTGGATCTTTCAATTTCATCTCGTTCGCTTTCTCGATCTCCATCTCCATCTACATCTCCATTCAACTCCAAAAGAATGATACTGAATCCAGTTTTTAATCCAGTTTTTCATGAATTCAATTTCGATTCCAGAAACTTTAAAATAAAGACGTTGGTTTCCCGCCAAAATCGACCGGTGGGGGTGACAGTTCGTGCTTCTAATCAAAAAGTCCGTAATGACGGTTTCGTCCTCGAGGAAGTCCCTCACTTGACTAATTTTCTTCCCGATTTACTGGTAATTCACTTTTCTTCTTCTTCTTGTTTTTATTTTTTAATTATTTATTTGAATGTGTAGCTCAAATTGCTCAATTAACCACTAAAATCGTAATTAATATGTAAATCGTGTTATATTTTTCTTTGATCAAACTGGAGCAGTGCGTGTGATTCGAAGCTGTGCGATTTGAAGTAAAATAATGCTGCCTTGTGTATTTTGTAAAATGAAAAATGAGAAATTTGACGAATTATTTACCAGAATGCCCTTATTCCTTGTCGCATCGTATATTCTAGCAACTCAATGACGTATGCATTGCTCATTATTTTGTATTTTGCCTGGTGTTTTCTTCTCAGTCATACCCGAATCCACTGAAAAATAATCAAGCATATGCTGATGTCAAGTAAGCCCTTTTGAGTTTTCATAAAGTTTTCTCAGTAGTATCAGTTGTGGTTGTTAATCTGTAGTCCATTATATTATCTATTAGGCAAACATTCGTCAGCCCAGAAGATGCAGTTGCCCAAAAGGTAAGCAGAAATATTTGAACTGAATTTTGATATATCATGTTACTTGCTTTCTCCTTGTCAGTTCACTTTTCTTGTTGCATTTCCTACAGATAGTTGTTCAGAAAGATAGTCCTAGAGGAGTTCACTTTCGGCGTGCAGGCCCACGAGAAAAGGTGATGTTTTTGGCGCCACCTATATATGTGCGCCCCTGGAAAGGAATCACAGGAAGCTGATTGGAAGTGTTTCTGATGCTAGGTGTATTTCAAGTCGGACGAAGTTCGTGCTTGCATAGTGACTTGTGGTGGCTTATGCCCAGGGATTAATACGGTCATTCGGGAGATAGTCTGTGGCTTGAATTACATGTATGGGGTTGATGATATACTTGGAATTGAGGTGAGATCAATTGATGTTTAACTTCCTTCACTCAAGATCTCTTAGTTCTTGGCCGGTTTATCATCAATATATTTTTTTAATACTGAATTTTTATCTAAACCTTCTATCCAGTACCATGGTAACTTTTACATTACTTTTTTCATTTTGGGTGGATGAATCACCATAAAGTTGTTGCTTTATGGTTGTTCCTTGGAGAATAGTTATGTTTGATAGAAAACAGAGATAATATTTGCATTTTATTTGGTATTTACTTCTTGACTGTGTAGCAACAAATTTAAATTTACAGTAATTGGTGTTATAATTTCAGTTTCTGTCCACAGCACCGTGGCATGAAACTCCCGATGCTATCTATGGCAGTATACAGTCTTCATAATTTGGTAATGTTTTGATATTTTATTTTGAAAGAACTTTGAAAAGTTAATTGAGGAAAAACATATATATATTCTTTGCAATTTTTCCTGACATTCAAAATGTAGTCTTTGTGATGACCTTTCTTATGTAATCCAATGGTTAATGGAACTATGGCTACAAAATAAAAATGTGCTGTTTGGTTTATGTTTGGAAGGAGAGCTAGGAAAAAGGGGGAAGAGTATGAAACAAGCTTCTGTGTTTTTCAGACTTCTGCATGTACATAATTTCTTCTGTGATTTGCTTTTGTGATTCTCTGCCTCGCTTTGTTAAACAATTGCATCATAATAGCCTAATTGAATTCCAGGGAGGATACAGAGGCTTTTACTCTAAAAACACATTGACATTGTCTCCGAAAGTTGTAAATGATATCCATAAACGTGGTGGCACCATTCTTCGCACTTCTCGAGGAGGCCATGACACCAACAAGATAGTTGACAATATTGAAGATAGGGGAATAAATCAGGTAATATCTGTTTTCTTTTTCAGTACCATTGAGGTACTTGGTGATATTCAACTGAAATAAAAGAAAATGAAAAGCAGAGAAATTAAGTGCTCTGTGGGTTTTAGGTGTACATAATTGGGGGTGATGGTACTCAGAAAGGAGCCGCTTTAATTTACAAGGTAACTATTTCCTCTCACATTTCAATTGAAAAAAAAAATCTCTGACATATATGTGTTTTGATTATTCAATTGTGTCAAATAGGCTTCAGTATTGTGATGTAACATTCACATGCTTACATATTTCTGTTCTTATTTTGTATTACTCACACATTTTGTAAAGGAAGTTGAGAAGCGTGGCCTTCAAGTGGCAGTTGCTGGCATACCGAAGACTATTGATAATGATATTGCTGTAAGTTTACTAACTGTACTCTATAATGATGCTCTGCTAAATTATGCAGGTGATATCAATTAAGTATAGCTATTGTTCAGTGGTTGAGAAAATTTTGATGATTTAAGATGAGAATTGATGCATGAACATCAAAGAAAAGATGAAGAGAATTGTTTGATCTCAAAACACTTGATGAAAGAGATTGTCTGATTTCAAAACACTTATGAAAGACAATCTTTTCATTTCAAAACACTTACCTGCATATTAATAAATTCATTTCTTCTTTGGACTGCAGTAATATACCTTTTATGAACAGCAACAATTATATTCTTTATTGTACTCTACTGATTGGTTTTTTGGTTTCAGGTGATTGACAAATCGTTTGGTTTTGATACTGCTGTTGAAGAAGCTCAAAGGGCCATTAATGCTGCACATGTGGAAGTGGAAAGTGTAGAAAATGGAGTTGGAATTGTCAAACTGATGGGCAGATACAGTGGTATGTGAGGTGTTTGTGAAGTATCCTTATTGGTTATTTAGTTGGTTATTTTTATATTTCTGCCACCTTGATTTTTGGTTGCTGCAGGTTTCATTGCTATGTATGCAACTTTGGCAAGTAGAGATGTGGTAAGATGTTAGTCCCACGCTATAAAACCCAACCATCTACTATCATCTTAAATATTTCTGGATCCAATTTATGGTGGTATTAAAGAGCCAAGATTTATTTGATGATAAAAAGGCACTTGTTTAGTTGTTTTAGAGGATAAAATTTAACTACAAATTAGTAAGAACCATGAAACAATAGAAAAACTTGGTACAAATACAAATTGCAAGTTGAAATATTGGTTTGTATGGGAGGATGTTGTGATTGCCCATAATTATCTACCTTGTTTCACTTGTGTCTGGGGATTATTTGGGCTACTTTTTGTAATTGCTGTCATAGCCTTCAATTGAACTTCTCATCTCTTGCTAGCAGCCAAAATATGTCTGTATTCAGAATGCTGAAATTGAAGTTACAGATTGTTTGAGTGAAAGTTAGTTTGTGAATTTAGAATATTCTGCTGTCTTTTGGGAGAAAGTTAGTTTGAAGAAGTGCAGTTTCAGCTAAGTTTTGGGTGATTTGGAATGAAAGAAACAGTAGAATTTTCAAAGAGTAAAGAGAGAACAGTTACGAAACCTTGTGGGATAGAGTTCACCTTTTGGCTTCGCTTTGGATGTCAGTGACTAAGGATTTTCAGGATACTTGATTTTTCTTCTTTCATCTTAATTGGAGGGGAGTTTTAGGGAGTCAAGAGTGTTATCTGCTCCTTTTTGTATAAGGTTAGGCAGTCTCTTTTGGGTTAAATCATGCTTTTGGGGATTGATACTGTTTTGTATAGCTTTGATTGATTTTGGGTGGATACCTGGTCCATTGCTGAACTGTATTTTGTCCATTTTTTATTAATGCGAATACTCATAGTTTCTTATCAATTTAAAAAAAAAAAGGAAAGAAAACATTCAGAGTAAAGTTCAAGAAGACATGTTTTTGAGCGAAAAGAATTCTATTTCCAAGTATATAATAACATTCTCACATTTAGAACTATATGTTTGCCACCATAACAGATTTGGGCTCTATAGATTGCCATCATAACAGGTTTGAGCAATTTGTCTATAGATTCCAAATTTAAAGTCTTTATTTACATTAAAATGTCTTTTATTAGGAAAAACGTTGGTATTATGCTGTGATGGCATTAGCAGCATGATTGTCTAAGATAACGAAGCTTAAGAAAGTCTTAGTATTGGGTTTCTCTCAAGTGAATGATGATGTTGGTTTATTTTATAAATGAGCTCATGATTTTATTTCTGTTCTCACCTGGTGTGATAATCATATTGATTCTGCATGATCTTCTGATTGTATTTGACTATTGCAGGACTGTTGCTTGATTCCGGAATCACCATTTTATCTGGAAGGATCAGGTGGGCTTTTTGAATTTATTGAACAACGACTAAAAGAAAATGGGCACATGGTTATTGTGGTAGCAGAAGGAGCAGGTCAAGAATTTGTTGCTCAAAGCATGCCTGCAGTTGATGAGAAAGATGCATCTGGAAACAGACTACTCCTAGATATTGGTCTATGGTTAACTCAAAAGATTAAGGTGGGATAAACAATTTCTCCTACTAGGCTTTTGGTCTTTGATTTCAGTAAACAATGGGATTGTATCCTTGGACACAGTCTCACAGAAGCATTTCTATCATTTATCATGTTATGCAACTGGATTTTGAGCGGGGGGAGTTGCAATGCATGAGTTGTTATTTTAAATTTTCCATGGTTTTGTATGATTTATTGATTTATCGCATTTCAAAATTTGATTATAGTCAAGAAGTGAAGTTGTGGCAACATGGTTGATTGTGCTTTGAGATGAAATTTATTAGAGAAAAAAAATAATTTGGGATGAATCTTTACTAGGATGTTGTATAATTTTAGCAATTAAATTTCTAGAGTGCCTTTTTTCCCCTCTCTGGAAAGGGGGTATTCTTTTCAGTGTACTGGAGAACCTTTTCTAAATATTCTATGTTGTAACAACTTTTAACTCAATATTTCTATCTTTTCTATGCCGCAGGATCATTTCACCAAAGTTCAAAAGGTGATGATAAATATGAAATACATAGGTATCTCCGGAGCTGAGCATTTTCAGTTTGTTATTTCTGTGCTCCTTGCTCTGTTTCTCAAATGTTAGTTCGGTAGTTCTAACCTGTACTCCCATCCAACACTTCTATCTATTGATGTTCAAGAAGTTTTAGCAAAACATCAATAGCTAATTTAGGATTCTGGTTTATGGTTGAACATTCACAAATAAAGTAGATATTTGAAATTTTTGTGAACTAGTTATATAACATTTTGTGCTTGTGAAAATTTTCATTCTTCGTATCTCTGTCTATTTAGATTTTTGTTTAATATATCATTTTCTCTACAGATCCAACCTACATGATACGAGCTATTCCAAGTAATGCATCAGACAACGTTTATTGCACTCTTCTTGCCCATAGTGCAGTTCATGGGGCCATGGCTGGATTTACAGGCTTCACTGTTGGACCCGTAAACAGCAGACATGCTTATATTCCAATCGCTGTGAGTTCTGCATCTCATTAGTCTGTTGTTTATGATTAGTGTGTCATTTTATGAATATACAAAATCTAAAGTTGCTGATTTACCTTTGTCTTGAATGATGAAACTTGGCTTCTGACTGCATAACAATATTTAGAAGTTAGATGTCCGAGCATTATCTACTTCATTAAAATGATCGAGTTTACCCTTTCTAATTTTCCCTGTTAAGGTCCTAGTGTGAAACGGACATGTCTGAAACTAATGGTAAGAACTATTGAGCAAATGTTTTATTTTATTTTTTATTTTTTGGTGATTTAGTAGAAATAAGAACTTAGGAAGCAATATTAAGTTGGCTAATAAAAATTGCTAATGTCACCTGTATTGTATGATGTGGGACTGGTAAATCATGTCAAGACTGCTAGTATTTGATGCTATGTATCATTTAGTATTACTGTATAACTTTACCCTGTTTAGAAACTTTATTTTGTGGTGTTGGTGTTATCTGCTATATTCTTTTTCTTGTTGTGAGCTCTCACATTCAAAATTTGGATGCTTTCGGGCATGTCAGTGACACTATAAAATTGGCTTATGGTCTTGAAACTATTTCGTTTCACAGAGATGCCCTATAATCTTTGTTGATAAAAGTTCTTGCAGAGGTGATGGCAAAAGGAAATTAGTATCTTCCTGTTCAGTTATTAGTTGGCTACGATAGCTTGAACTAGCAACAAACAGTATAAACCTCTTTCACCAGCATAGGCAGCAGCTCAGTTTGCTGATTTTGCATCCTTTTCCTTGGTAGACTCTGCATGGGGAGACTACGAAAGATGTTTTTAGTCTTTCTTGCCTTCTTGACTATGCTAATCTTAATATGAAGTTGGTGGTTAACTCATAGATCAAAAAGTGTACTGACTTTATCAGTAACCTGAATTCACGATGTCAAGAGGGCTTCAGGTTTTAAAATAACCCTTTAAGGAGGTTAACTGCTGCTAATACTCCATGTGATACTTCCAAAAGTGTCTTCTGGTTGTAAATACACCACATTATTAAATTTGAATTGTCGCAGGGGATCTCCAGAGATATTTGAAAAGTTATATAATCTTTGGGTAATAGTTATTTTCTGCATACTTACATTGCAGTTAAGTTCTTGCCCATATCGTTCACAACCTGAAAATAATCAAAAGATCAATGCTGAGGTTGTGATGCCCAATTTTGTATAGAAAATTTACAATTTTCTTGTGCTGCGTTTGCATGTTCATCTCTAATTTTGAATGGCATGATCTGCTATTGCAGCGAGTGACAGAAACACAAAACACAGTCAAGTTGACAGATAGGATGTGGGCCAGGCTTCTTGCATCAACAAATCAACCTAGTTTCTTGAACTGCAGTGAGGATTCCCATCAACAAGAAAAAGTTGGTAGAAACACTACCGAGGTGATCAATAGTAAGAAGATCACATCTACTTAGATTTCATAAACTTTTGAGTTCAAATCCAATGTGGACCAGTTTGGTCTCTTTATTTCTGGCAATGATAGCAAAAGCTTTCGGCAAGCACATGCGAAAGCTTAAGTGCCTCTTATTTAATAGATAGATTATTTGTTGGTTGTCTCCTGTTATTGCTTTCAATTCTATTGACTAGAGTGTACTATCTACAATCAGTACAGCCAGATCATACCAAAATATATGTAAATGTCATCCTTCTTTCTATTTTAAATTCAGTAGTATAGATTACACTGTTGGAGAGAATGCACTTTTGTGCATATGACTTTTCGCATCATGAAACTAGTTAAATAATTGTTTCATTTTATGCAACGGTGTCAAATCTTGAAATGGAGATAGGCTATAGACTCCAGCGATTAGCTGGGTGAAAGCTCATCCCATATTTTATGTGTATCAGTTGACTTCAATTACACCAAACGGAACCAGAGAGGAATCGTGTTGTAGATGAACCTACTAAAAACTTCAGCATATGAAAAATACCATCCCCTCCATTGGAGAACAAATACCTCGATTGATATGCATGGCCTTTTAAAGTATCATATGTGTATGATACAACCACCAAATTTTTGTTTTAACGCCATTTCTCAGTGCACCTACCATTGGAATTAAAAAGTCAGAAAGTTCGCGAAGTAAAGCATCTATCCTATTCCATCTAATTAGTTTTTGCCACATCATTCTTTTCGCATTCATCAAAATTATTCAATGTGTTTGGTCTTGTTTGCTGAAAGTTTGGAAAAGGGGCGGCAAAATAAATAAACGAATCAAACTTGAATTAAATCGTAATGAATCGAATAAAATTTGAATTTATTTACCATCTGTTTATCCTATAACAAATACATAATGAGCTGAATTGAGTATGAATTTGTTTACAAGGATATCGTTAATAAATAAAATTAAGCAGAATAAAAAACAAAAATGACCACAAGTTTAACATCCTACAAAATACAAAATTATTATCATTTATAATTACTATATTAGGCTTCAAACTTTAAAATTTTTTCATACATATTTAAGGATAAATAAGTAATTTAATTAAAATAAATAAATTTAAACGAATAAATTATATTTGATTCATTTATGACCCATTTATTAAACAAATGTTAAACAAAAAAGAAATGAATCAATGTCTTAAAGTTCAAATTTAATTCATTTAATTAACAAATCAAATTGAATTGAATTCATTTATTTATTAAACGAATTAATTTTTTTAAACCTAAACCCCATTTAATTCGCACCAAATCGAATTGAATAAACAAATTCTAATCTAGATTGAGACTCTATTTTAGAAGGATGGCGTTGGGTGTAGAATCTTATATATGTGGAGACAAGAAAGGGCTGTCCCACTTTTCTTTCTTGTCTTTCTAATAGAGAAGGGGACCGCTCCCTGATTAACCTTACCTCAAATGGAGAAACCGACAACCATGATCAAATCCAAGAACAATGAGGTCATCATTGATCAGAGCTAATGACATTGGCGATGTTAACAGAACAGGCAAGTTATTTATCTTTTGTCCTCTTGGAGTTGCAAGTTGCGTCCTATGTCTATCATTTACAACCGCACATGCATTCGGTTTGTGTTTACAAGAAGGCATTAGTTGTATGTAGTCATGTAAGAAACCAGGATACAAGCTTTTGCAACTTGATCCGGGTGGGGTTGGTTCTTGCAACTTGTTCATCAAATCTCTCTTTCGCTGTGTACTAATCAGTGGATTTATTAGTACCTTGTTCGCAAAGCCTTTTGACATTGATAGCTGAACCACCCTTATTTATTTACCCGTACGGTCTCAACCCGTGGCCTAATATACTCATTCAAATTGACCGGCATGAAATAATTTCTACGTCCAAGTCAGCTTGAGATTCAACTGAGTTGACTTGGGGTTTTGAAATGCTCTAGTTTATTTATCATGGACCCGTTTCATTAACTTTTATTTCTCCTTCCTTACAATTCTAGCCTGCTAAGAGTTTGATTAATTTTGTAACTTGTTCTTTTTCTAACGATTTTGTAGCTATGTTATAATATTCTAGTATTACTCGTAAGAGATGCATTTTTTTGGATAAGCATTACTCAACTACTCTGCAGTAGAATGTTTCACATAAATAATTCGGCGATAGGTACAGTTAGTTAATTAATATCTGTTGATAAGGTTGATATAATGATTATAAGTGTTTGTTTAATTTTAAATTTTTTTAAAAAAATATTATTATTTTATTTGATTTTTAATAATACAAATTTTAAATTTTACGAGTAGAGATTGAAAATTTTTAAAAAGTCAAACGGTGTAAAATACTTATGATTTATTTTATAATTTTATTTCATTTATTTCGTAATATTACTTAAAAATTTTATTTATTAAAAATAATTTAATAAAATTTTTCTTTAATAACTAAATAATTAAATTTTTTTTAAAAAAATTATTACTAAAAACTCTATTTAAAAAACTATATCAAATTACGCAGACGTACTTCCGATAACGTGCTAGCCTTCTAAAATTATAAAATGTCGGTACAGTGAAAGGCCTGGAGTCTTTCTTATCCATTGTCTACTCTTAGATATTAGGAAATTTGATCACCCGTTTTCAAGCCGCAGCCGGTATCCGGTTACATACTAAAAAGATCTGAACTTGTTGAGCTTCTGGATTTTAAGGTGGCCCCCAAGAAAAGTGATTTCCGATGGATCACTGAGTCTAGTCGTAAATTCTCTGTAATCCAGCATCCGTTTCAAGCCGCAGCCAGCATCCGGTTACAAACTAAAAGATTTGAACTTCTTCAGCTTCTAGATTGTAAGGCTGCCCCCATGGGAAGTGTTTTCCGATTGCGCTTTGAACGCCGAACAGTTCGTAAAAGTCTCTTTTTAATGTTCTTGACTTTCAGAATGAAAATATCTACACTCATTTAATGATTTGCATTGATGAATAGAGGATTTTCTGGATAAAGAAATTTTTGGGGGAAAAGTCTACCTTATCCAGATGAAGCAAGGAAAAAACATCAAGCCAAAAGTAAATCCAAAGTCAACATTCAAGAACTTTACTCATTATTTTTTTACAGATTCCTCTCTGCGAGTTTACTTATGTACAAGTTACATAGATATTTTGCTTCTGATAAACCAGAGTGTCACCGGATCCGTTCAGGGCATCTGATCTGAGTTTTGAACTGGCCCCCAGTCAACTTTATAACTGGAAACCAAGACACTTTTTTTTTTCAACAAATTACACATTACCTAAGAGTAATAACAGCACATATCCATTTGAGAATCCTGAATCTGAGAAGGGTCTTATTTTTTTAGATAATTGAGATGGTTGATTCCTGCAAATCCAATGTCTTCTCTCTTCTTCTTTTCCTACTGTTGTTTGCTGGAGGGCTATCAGCTCCAGCTTCCAGAGGAAAATTCAAGATTGCTTTGCGACCCCTCATTCGGAAAGCAGCAGAATCATAAGCTTTAGCAGCATCGACATCACTATCAAAAGTTCCCAACCAAACCCTGCTGCCCTTTCTTGCCGGGTCCCGGATTTCGGCCGCATACTTGCCCCACGGCCTTCTTCTTACTCCCCTGTAATGTTTCCTCTCTTCAGTGTCCGCCAGCTTCGGCTCCGAACTCTTTTGAGGTGATTTTGTCCAATCACTGGAACCCAAACACGTTATGTCCAATGTTTCAGGTTTTATTATTTCACAGAGGGTGGGGGAGTCGGGTTCGGATTTGATCATGGCGAATTCTGACTCCATAGGCTGGAGAAAAGAGAGAGTCGGGTCGTCTAAGGAGGTAAAGTCTCCGAGAAGAAACTGGCGAACGAATTCCAGGATGGATGATTCGTCTTCCAATGATGTCATGTTGGAGATATGAATGAGAATTGAACTGAAATGAAGAGAATCGGTGAGTTGAGCGGGTTTATAAAGCAGCAGCACAAGGCAAGGTGATGGCTTTTATGGCACATGGGGCTCACTCTTTGCTGATGTGGGGACTAGCGACTAGCCTAATATTTAATAGAGTGAGACCATCGGCACGACGGCACCCGTCTAAATAATTCTTAACACTCCTTTTTTTAATTAATTCTACTAAAACATTTTTAAAAATTATAAAATTTTTTTAACAACTTAATTAATAATAAAAATATTTTTAAATAAAAATTATTATATAAATTTCACATTTTAATTTTTATTATTAAACTCTATTTTAATAATTAGGTCTCTTTTTTTTATTTAAAATAAAAAGTAATAAATTTTTATTATCTCTATTATAGCCATCGTTATTAAATTTTTTACTGAAAATTTTTTTTTAAAAAAATAATTATTTTAATTTTTAAAATATAAAAAATTATTTAATTTTTGAGAGGAGATTAAATTAAAAATTATCTTATTATATAATTTTAATAAAAATTAAAATTATAAAATAATTGAAGAAATTTTAAGAGATATTTAGATAGGAGGGTGCCAATAGTCTCACAATATTTAATATTTAATTGTGCATTGGCCCCGCGTACTAATCCACAGAAAATGACTCTATACACGGTTTTCACCCCACAGTCGTGGAGTCTACTGGAAAACGTTGGCAGATCACCATTGATACCAATAGACTGGGGAGAGGTAGTGTGATTGAATGGAACGGCACAAATTGCTCACTAGACACCAGGAGCCACCAGCAACTTGCACAAGTATCAAATGAATTTGGGCTTTGTCTGTCTTATCCACTAAATTAAGGTACAATCAATTTCCTTGCCCCACCGGGGCAGGGCTCAGTTGTAAATTTGCAATTCTACTGCATAGGACAAAACACTGTTTGTGATGTTAATTACGGTCGTATTTCTTGTTAGTTTGATTCCGTTTCCAAAGTAGATTTAATCTTATTATATAAACAGACTGATCTCGTCATTACTTCAGCAGTTTTCGATTCAATAAACTCTATTTTATTTTTCTTAGCAGGGCAGTCGCAATGACCCAATCAATTTATTAGCCCCTCCTGTACATTTTATTTCCTGGATTCAAATTTGATAAATCACTCGCTCAAACAACACCCTCGAAATTCTATTACAACGAAAATCAAATAACACGTACCCACTGAATCCAATAATAACTTCTAGACTCTTTCCTTGATGTCCGATCCATTGCACGAAATATCTCCAAAGTTCGTTACATCAAAGAGCCACTGAGCTTTCATTCTCCCAAGTTTGACAAGAAGAAATATTCTGCTTCCATTTATCGCGGTATCAATTATCTAATAATAAGTAGTAGACTCGTTTACTTTGTCTTCTTCTTCTTCTTCTTCTTCTTCTTCTTCTTTTTCTCTTAAATTGATTGGAATATGATATAAATTATGTCACATTTGCTCTAAAATCGATGGTATTGTGCAGTTCATGTGTAATAATTTACATAAATTATACAGTAACAAATAATGTTGGGTTGTGTCTGTACAACTCACAGACTGTTCGTCTAGTATTAGCTTGTAAGGTGAATTCGGCGAGCTTTATACATCTAGTTGTTGCCAACATCGGCTGTATATAATATCAACCTTCTCCTCATTCTTTGTTAAAAGGATAATTTTTTTTTTAATCTACCTACGTCTATTTTAGTTATTTTTAGATTATTTTTTAGATAAAAATTAAAATATAATTTTAGAATATTTTAAAGATTATCATTTCACATATCCTTTTGGTCTACCCCCAGCACCTTTTCTTCT
Source organism: Luvunga scandens (assembly GCA_030449905.1). Taxonomy (NCBI): domain Eukaryota; kingdom Viridiplantae; phylum Streptophyta; class Magnoliopsida; order Sapindales; family Rutaceae; genus Luvunga; species Luvunga scandens. Next base: position 4,521,744 of record JASUUG010000711.1, read on the forward strand.
TGGAAGCTCGGGAACAAATAAAATTTAAATTAATTTTTTTAGGTTGTACCTTCTCTAAAATTCAAGCGCATATAAATTATACCCAATAAAAGAATGACTTAAAAATTATTTGGTCAACTCCCTCAAACCCCACTTCTATCTTTTTCCTTTTTCCCGTTTCCCGTTTTCGCCTCAACTTCATCACTCACTAGGCTGCAGTATGTCATAACTTCATGCAGTGTGCATCTGGCTGAATAAATGCTGCTAAGCCTTATCTGAAAATTAGTAGATGATTTTTTTTTTCCTACCACAAATTAATGTCTTTAATAGTGGCCGTCTGGGATTTTTTTTTTTTTTTATCTAATTGATAAATGTAATAAAATGGGTGGGATTGGACTGGGTTTTAGTTGGGTTTAAGATCAATCTAAACCAACCCAAAGAAATTCAAATTTAACCCAAAGTCTTTATAACCCAACCCAACCCAAACAAAACTTTTATAATATGGTTTGAGTTTGGGTTGACATAGGACATGTTTGGATTACATTATAGTCTAAAAGTAATTTAATAGTGTGTTTGATGGCTTTAAATTATTGAAGAATTACTTTCCAAATAAATTTCAAGTTATGATTGAAAATTACTCATCAACGTTTATGGAAATGACCAAAATGGATACTTATGCCGTTTTTAATTTTGAAATAACACTTAATTGTTATTTGAACATTATTTAATGCAAAAATGATTGAAATTTTATTTTCTATTTATAACCTAGAAAAAATTAATTAATAGTTTCTATTTTAATTATTTTCTATTTTCTATTTTAAAAATTACTCAACGACGTTTATGGAAATGACCAAAATGGATACTTATGCCATTTTTAATTTTGAAATAACACTTAATTGTTATTTGAAAATTATTTAATGCAAAAATTATTGAAATTTTATTTTCTATTTATAACCTAGAGAAAATTAATTAATAGTTAATATGATAATCAATGCTATTTCTTGATTAATTATTAAAAAAAATTGATTTAAGCCACCGGGGTGATTGTTGGTTCACTGGTGCCATCGTCGTCGTTGTTGGTAGTACAGATAGCAAAAAATCTCAAATCCTAGATGGGATTTGGAATTCAGAACTCCTTGGGACGGTATTGTTCTGTATTTTAGGACTGAATTTTATAAGCGAGCGGGATTTGAAACTGAAAAAAATCTGAATTTACAGTATAGGACAGGATTAGGATCTAAGTCGGGATCCTGTTTGTCCTATTTAATTTTTTGAAGAAATACTATATTAATAAAACTAAAAATAAGTAAAATTAAACTAATGATTTATGAATAATGATTCAAATAGCATTATAATAATATACTCTAGGCTCAAGTAAAAAATACAAGCCAATTTGTTGTATTATTTTTGTTTTTTGTTTTAGAAGTTGGATGCTTTTGTTGATTATTATATGTTGATTTATTTTTGGATGCTTTACAATTAGTTAATTTACTTTTGGATGTTATTTTTTGTTTAATTATACATCTTATGATTATAATACCTATTGAGATGTTAACAATTTTATAGAATTATTGGATAAAATACTTTTTTTAATATTTTAATGAAATTTATAGTATTTACTAAACGAGACATTTGGACATTCAGTCCATTTGGTCCGGGACGAAATTTTGAGCGGTCCAGGGTTAGTCCAATTTTTTCTTCCGTTTGATTATTCGAGACAGAATTCAATCCGTATTAAAATCTCATTTTACTATTCGAGATGGGACCGGGATTGTCAAATCCCAGACCATCCCGACCATTGTCATTTCTAGTTGGCAGCAAATGAACCATGATTAAGGCAAATTTGGTATCATTTAGATCAGAATCTTTTGGTCTACGTTATATTAAAACATTCATAAAAAAATAATTAAAAAATTAAAAAATTTGGCTGCCACGTCTGTATGGAGAGGTGGCGGTTTCACAGCTATAAGGTCTCGTTTTCTGATAATGGTATTACATTTGAATAGGCTAAAAAATTTGGAATTCGATTTATCAACATAGAAACACATCTCGGTCGTCGGCAAGGATGAAATCATTGCTGGGAATGAGATAGTTGCAATCCTGTTGATTTACTTAGTTTATAAAATATTAATTAGAATAAATTTGCTGTAAGGGTATTTTTGAAAATATATAATTTTATATAGGGACTTTCGGCCCTTAACAATCTTTCTTACTTTAAGAATCTATACGAAAATTGGAATGGATTGAACCCAACCCAAACTAAATAAATTTTCAACCAGTTCAAACTAACCCGAATACCCAATTTGGTTTGGGTTTAATTTTGATAGTGGGTTATGAGTTTCGTTACCCACCCATTTATACTTGTACTTACCGAACTTTGACACGAGTATGTTGAATTACTTGTACAACATACAGCGTCACGCGAGGTAAAATTTTCTCCCTTTTTTTTTCAGCATTTTATCCATGGAGGTGTTTGGTTCGAAGAAAATAAGGAAATGAGAGGAGAGAAAAGTGGAAGAAAGGAAAGAAGAGTATTTTGAAACTCTTTTCTAATATATATTTTTTCTTTGTTAAAAGGAAAGGGGGATGGGCAAGCCCAAATTAATTTTTACCTCCCTTCCCACCCCTAAGGCTCAAACCCGAGTCCACACAAATGAGAAAAGACAGATTGCACTGCAAACCAACTTAACTACGCCCTTGGGGGCAACTCTTTCTAATATTTGATTTGTTACAAAACTATACAAACAAAGGAAATGCCTTATTCTTCATTTGGACAATTTCACACTTTAGTTTTTAACTTTCAATATTTATCATAAATATAATTCAAAAAAATAAATTATAAATTTATTTAATATACTATATAAATAACTAATAAAAAAATTATTTTAAATAATATAATTATATTTGTAATTAAATCTATTTAAAAAGTTTATTAACAAAACTTTATTTTATAATTAATTTGATTTAATTTGTTTCTATATAAGTTATGACATAATAAAAATAATTTCTTAATTAATTATTATAATTTTAAAATTTTGTTTGACAAACTAAAAAAAAAAAAAAGAGTTGCTGCTGTAGCCATTGGAGTCACCGCCTGTAGTCCACTGGCCACCACTGTAGCTTGTCATTTCAAATTGAGAAGGGAAATTATCCACCGACCATCTAATGTTTCAGACTTTTTTAAAAATACACAATTCCTTTTTTTTTTTCTTGAATTACACCTAAAGTTATAATTCTTTGTATTTTTCCATTTTCGTTTGTTTACCGTTAAGATTCCGTTCGTTTTTTTAACAAAATGACTGTTTTGCCCCCCAAAATTAATGTTATAGGATGAAATTGTAATTTTACATTTGGGGGGCAAAATCATCATTTTGTTAAAAAACTAATGAAATCTTAACGGTCAACAGACGGAAGTGGAAAAGTGAAAAAAATTATAACTTCAGGTATAATTCAGGCAAAAAAAAAAAAGAATTGTGTATTTTTAAAAAAATAAAAAAAAGTCAAGTGGTCAATGAATAATTTTTCAATTGAGAATTATAAGAAAATTATTAGAAATTAAATCTATAGATTCAAGCAACTTATTTGGCCAATATACTTGATGTTTGTCAAGATTTGGGAAAGTTAGAAAGTTTTCCAATTTTTTTAACCGGATTTGAAGAAAACAAATTCATTTCTTCACCTTTATGACAATATAGTGATGTTGCTGGTTGGTCGGCGAGTCCAACGATACTAACATGACGTCCCATGCAACAATAACAATGGCGGCGGTGCGGCCGACAGTGGCAATGGCGGCAGTCCAGCAATTATTAAGTTTATATTTTTCATTTTTGTAAATTAATCAAATAAATAAAGTGATTTTATTAAATCGTTTAAATCATTACTTTAGCTTTTATTAATATAAAATTATTTATCTGTAATATTAAATTGATAAAATAAAATTGTAAACAATAACTATTTGATAACATTAAACAAGTTAATAAAAGATTTGAAGGGAAAATTTAGATATTTTAGCTTCTAGAGGAATTTAAATTTATCACTCTTTGGTGTGGAATCTGGATTCTATCGTTGTGATGTATATTAAATTTTAGTGAAAATTAAATTCATATAAATTATGGTCAACAAAACAACGAAAATAAGAAAGCAACTTAAATTACTTTCTTTTTCCCCTTCCTCTCCTTCCAAACATCACCCTGGGTCTTTTATAGATTTTGTAATACTTTATTACCTCTAAGGTTAAATTTTCACAAAAATTTCTAAAAAAAAAATCAATCCTACCACAAAACAACTACTTTATTTTGCTAAAATTTTACTTCAAACAACTATATATATTAATTAATAAAATTTTACTTTACTAAGACAGTTCAATTAATGTATATACTATTAATTATAAGCAAGTTAATTATGTTATTTCACCAACCAATAAATAAATATTATATTATTTCACCAACCAATAAATAAATACCACATTATATGTAATGAAATTTTAAGATGTATAACACCATTGTATTCTTAATGAAATAATTACCACTTTTTAAGGCCATTGGAGGTAAAATTATCGTATCTTTTCATCCTCAAAACCAATGTAATGTACTGTAAAAATAATTAGGTTTTATCAAATTAACGTCGTCCATGGAAAATCAAATTAGTGTTCCCGTAGAAACGTTTCTGGGGACTAATTAGAGAAAGCTTAGTGGCATATGATCAAGAAACTAGCTATGGCTCATAACTTGTCAACTTGTTCTGGTTAACGGAATTGATTGGGAAAGTCATGCATCAATACGCAAATTAACTTTTGTTTTAAACGTAATTGAGACAAAGACAGAAAAATCATGAACAGAGGAAATTAAAGTTGAGAAGAACCAGTCTTATAATTAAATATAGTGAATTGGCCAATATCAAATATAAGAAAAATCAATGAAAAAGATTGGCATCAGCATTGAACATTATAGAAGATTCTTAGTTTGAAGAGTATAGCAATGACAAATCAAACGCGAAGATTGAAAAAAAAAATTAACATAAAAATAAAAAAGACAATAAATTGTGAGATGTATTGAGGATGTATTGAGGGGAAACAATGTTTCTAATGAAAAGATTTAATGAGGAGTATTTTCATAGTTACTTTTAAAAATTAAAAGAGTGTTCATAGTAAAATCTAAATTTTGAAATTTATTAAATAGGTGCACAAAATATAAGAGTTTTGAAAGTATATTAAGGAGGACTAGCATTCGTGTGAGCCGCGTTGCTCATCTAATCACAGTACAAGAAAAATGAATTTTAGTGTCCAAATATGATGTGACTGAATAAAACTTAACCACCTAATATATTATTTCACAACTACTATAAGTTTTTATTTGCAAAATTTGCAGTTCATATATCTGTGTTATTTTACTACTATAGTCCATGTTTTGTGACTATTTTTTTAAGTCACCGAATGTTTCATTGTATAACTAATCGGCGATTAGTCACATAAAACAAACCAATTAATTGGATTTTATCCCATTATGTTATTTTAGTGAGTGAAAGACTTCAACGACTATGATTTTAATCACTAAACGTCTAAAACAACTATTTGAAAACTAATAGTGATAGACACAGAGTATGGCTAAAATGGGAAATATAATTCTTTCTTTTTTTTTAAAGTTCTTAATTCCATGTGGCTAACATTTCTAGTTGCAATATATGATTTTTTTTTCCTTTGGAAATGAAAGATTCAGTAGCTAAGTGTTGTAGCCACTGATTAATATGTATTAGTGACTGAGTGTGTGTTAGTCACCAAAAGAGAAAATTTAACTTCAGCCGAATATATAGTATAGTCATGGGCTAAATAAAGATCAGGGACTAAATATTATTCACGCACCAAAACAAGCAAATTACATGGCGACTAACTATATAATTTACTTAGGAATAAAGACAAAATTTGGTGGAGGGAAATTACCAGCCTTCAAATTTTTATAAGTAATTAGGAGAAGAAATTCAAGATAGCCATTTTTTTTTTGCTGTGTGAGACCCCAATTAAAGCGTGCAAATTCTACTAAAACTTTAAAAGTTAGTGTGTGTGTGCGCGCATAGGTTTGATTATTATAACTTAAAACTTTGACTTAAAATAACTTAACACAAACTCATAATCGTTGTACTTCAAAACATCAAGTGTGTACCCTCAAGAGCATAGCCGAGTTGATTGGCGGTGCAATTTGTAACCTTTCACTTGCGTGGACTCAGGTTTAAACCTTAGGGGTGGAGAGGGGGTAAAAATTAATTTCTTTTTTTTTAAAAAAAAAAGACATTAATTGTGTAATTAAAATTCTGTTACTTTTTGTCTCGTGCTAATTTCATTGACCAACATATATTTCTTAAATAAATTATATTAATTATCAGTAACGTTATGTTTATTGAACTGAGATACACAATTTGCATTTCAGTTAATGTACCACTAACCATTTATTGTCACATAAATGATAGTAATTAAATTTATTATTAATTATTAACATACTATTCTTACAACTTAATCAATGAACGACATACAACGTGCTACATAAAATATCACAACAATTAAAATATAAACTATGCATTCCCTGTTCGAACCGAATATGTGTGGCATTAAATGTAAACGACTAATTACTGCAAAGATCAAACTTATATTTAAATGAGAGATTTAACATTAACTAATACCAACTATTGGCATTCAATTACAACTTATGAAATACACAACATAGATAAAACCACAGAATTATACGATTCATAAAAGCCTTTCGAGGCTAATGCACGTGTAGGCTTGAAGACGTCATTATTAAGAGGCGGCTAATAACAATATAAAATAAAACACTGCTACTCATGCAACTGGGTAGGAAGGTTTAGTGGCAATGCCACAGAGACCTTCTGGTGCCTCAACATCTCTGAGAATCCTCATGTAGCCGGCCTCACCCCAAGTCTCCCCCCATGAATTCTTAATTAACCAATACTTCATTCCATCTTCAGTTGCGCCATATCCAACGATAGCGACAGCATGTGTACACTGAGTTCCACATGCTCCGTTAAAAATACCGGCTTTGTAATTCTGGAAGTCTTGTCCTCCTCCTTCAATGCAGATCGATACTGGCTGGGTGGCTGCAGCTTGGAGTAAAGCCTGCTCATCATTGGATGTTACATCTTCAATGTTACTAATTTTAGCAGCTGCTTTGATCTGTGAGTCTTCACAAGTTCCTTGGACTTGCTTGTATGGATAATCCGCTTCTGCGGCAATACCCTGGTTTTTTATAATATATTTAAAGGCATTATCCATCCAACCGCCACGGCATCCAAAGTTACCCTCTGTTGAGCAGTCTAGTAATTGCTGCTCCGAAAGTGGAATAAGATTATCACTACTAATCTTAGTAATCCCTTCCACCGCCGCCACAGCCGAAAATGCCCAACAGACTCCTGCATCGTACGTTTTAAGGGGTAAAAAAAAGCATGATTAGGTTACATGAGACATGCCCCAGCAGGGGTTTGGCAGAGGGTCGTCAAGCTGTTTTTATTAATTAGCTGCTGGTCAACTGAGTTTGAATTCTGAAAGAGGTTGGAGGCTAAATAATCTATTATAGTTACTTCTTAAATATGTAGTATACGATTCACTTACCACATTGACCTTGGTTCTTAATAGAAGTGACAGCTCCTTTCTCTCTCCAGTCCATGCTAGTTGGAACCTCAGTCAGGTTTTGATACTTGAAGGATGCGGTTGTGGATTGCCGTGATGATGATGACTGGCTTGGCATCCTGTATCCTGTATATGAAGCACGAAACTCATCGTTAGTTAAGTCTGAAAATTCATTGGTGCCTAACTTGTACGTCCGATTTCCCTCCTCATTGGCTTTCTCAATGTATTCAAGGTTTTCTTTGAATATCTTAAACCGCATTTCCTTCTCCAGGTCGTCCTTGTAAGTGCACCCATGCTCAGCCATCCATTTTTCGTGCTTCTCAACAATGGATGGTTCATGGAGCGACCGGCCGGCGACCGACACCATTTGAGATGTACAAGTCACCAGAATGATCATAGACATGGCAATGATATCAAAGCTTTTCTCCATATTAATTGGTAATTAATTGCGAGTTGAACAAGGCTGTTTTTCTTTTTCCCTCAAATTATAAAGGCTAGCTAGCCAGCTGCGGGAAAATTGTGAATACTTAGAAGTGTTGAAAAGTCAAACGTCTACATAAATGGTGCCAAAGTTGGGAATACTTTGAAATGTTGAAAAGTAAAAAGTCCACATATATGGTGTCATCAGTCCGTGGTCACCGAAAATGACAATTTACAAGCTACATGCATAAGCGACAAAAATTGACTATTCGAAAAAATTTGAAAATAATAAATGCATTCATCACCTTCAATATTTTTCAAATAGTCAATTTTTAGGAAATAATAACAAAATAAAAAAGTAAAAATTTAAAATAATCATTATACCATAAAAATATTTTTTATTTTTAAGATAAAAATTATCAGATAAGACAGATAATTATGAATGGAAGTAGTAATAATATAAAGCCTAAATATTAAACTTTCCTACAAGGGGCAAAATTATGTTGGTACATAGGTTTGTTACTCTTTTTTTTTCTTTTTCAAAGTCAACTATAATAGAGTTTTGATATTTGTTATAAAAACAAAAAATGCCAAGGACTTTTAAATTTAGACACATTAGTTTGTGGCCTACAAATTTTCAAGTAAGGTAATACTTCTAGAAGCCAAGACCTTCATCATAAGCACCTTTCCAAGATGCCGGCATGAACACAATACTTCGCCATCACAGACTTGTCAATTTGGACAATCTAAGTTTTGTTATTGCAACAAATGTAGAGAAGCCAATGCATAATTTGCTAGAATTGGGGAAAAAATCCATTTCACTACCAAATAAAAAAAATATTGATCATTTTCATGATGCTATTGTCCGACACTTGCCTATTAATCTGACAAGAATATACCACAAAAAAAATATTTGAGTGGTTAATTTGACACAATTATTTAATTGATATTATCCCTATCAGTTAGGGATGCAAAATCCAATTGGATAAATTTATTATTCATCCATTGTGCAAATACATAATTATCCAATATGAACATGGATATCCATGGGTAAACATGAATATTTAATTTTTATTATAACTACTATACATTTTACAATATGAAAATTAATTGATGTGTTATAAATTTTTTTTTATTTTTTATTTAATTTCCTAAAATGATTAATATTAACAGGTAATTAAAATTATTTTCATTATAGAAATAGAACAATAAAACAAAATTATTACTCTTATTTTTAGTTAATAACAAAAAAATAATTTACATTAAAAATATAGATAATTATTGGTGACCACTGATTCGTTGCCAATAATGACATTATTGTCAATGATCGAAGAGGGCCATGAAGGGTGCCATTGGAATCGCAATTGGATGATCTATGTGAAGATAGTTTCAATGCTAGAAAATGGTGATTTGCAGAGTCGCATGCACCTTCCAAAAATGACTACTAACATAATTACGCCACAAAACCATAGTGAGTTACATTGTACTGTCACTTTTTTCCAATTTAGAGACCGTCAATTTGGTCATTATAGGTGGCGGTGAACCTTGAAATGCCGCCTAATTATGATGCCCTTGCTATTACTTTTTACATTGGAAGACGCATCCATCGCCACATATCCATTTTATCCCACAACATTGCCCGTTTGCCTTTTCAAAAAATAATTCAATAGTGCGCTTGATAAATTTAAATTATTGAAGAATTACTTTCCAAATAAATTTCAAGTTATGATTGAAAATTACTCATCTATGTTTATTGAAATGACCAAAATGGATACTTCTGTCTTTTTAATTTTGAAATAACACTTAATTGTTATTTTAAAATTATTTACTGCAAAAATTATTGAATTTTTATTTTCTATTTATAAAGCAGAAAAAATTAATTAATATTTAATACGATAATTAATGCTATTTCTTGATTAATTATTAAAAAAATGACTTAAGCCACCGGCGCGATTGTTGCTTCACTAGTACCATCGTCGTCGTTTTTGGAAGCAAATGAACCATGATCAAGGCAAATTTGGTATCATCTAAATCAGAATTTTTTTTTTGTCCACGTGATATTAAGACATTCATCAAAAAATGATTTAAAAACTTGAAAATTTTGGCAAAGTGCCACTTCTGTAGGTGGAGAGGCGGCGGTTTCACAACTATAAAGTCTCGTTTTCATATAATGGTATTACATTTGAATAGGCTAAAAAATTTGGAATTCGATTTATCAACATAAAAACACACCTTGATCGTCGGCAATGATGAAATCATTTCCGGGAATGAGATAGTTACAATCCTGTTGATTTACTTAGTTTATAAAATATTAATTCGAATAAATTTGTTGTAAGAGTATTTTTTAAAATATATAATTTTATAAAGGACTTTCGGCCCTTAACAGTCTTTCTCACTTCAAGAATCTATACGAAAATTGGAATGGATTGAACCCAACCCAAAATAAACAAAGTTTCGACCACTCCAAACTAACCCGAATACCTAATTTGGTTTGGGTTTAATTTGGATTGTGGGTTATGAGTTTCTTACCCACCCATTTGTACTTGTACTTACTGAAATTTGACACGAGCATGTTAAATTACTTGTACAAAATGCAGCATCACACGAGGTAAAATTTTCTCCCTGTATTTTTCACCATTTTATCTCTTGGTGGTGTTTGGTTTGAAGAAAATAAGGAAATGACTACATTGAAACTCTTTTTTAATATTTAATTTGTTACAAAACTATACAAACAAAGAAAATGCCTAATTTTTCATTTGGACAATTTCACACTTTAATTTTTAACTTTCAATAGTTATCATAAATATAATTAAAAAAAAACTAAACAATAAATTTATTTAATATACTATATAAATAACTAACAAAAAATTATTTTAAATAATATAATTATATTTGTAATTAAAAATTATTTTAAATAATATAATTATATTTGTAATTAAATCTATTTAAAAATTTTATTAACATAACTTTATTTTATAATTAATTTGATTTAATTTGTTTCTAAATAAATTATAACATAATAAAAATAATTTCTTAATTAATATATCACAATTTTAAATTTTTGTTTGACAAACTAAAAAAAAAAAAGAAGAGTTGCCGCTGCCACTATTGGAGCCGCCACCGGTTGCCACTGGCCACCATTGTAGCTTGTCATTTCAACTAGAGAATTATATGAAAATGATAAAAAATTAATGATTTATAGATTCAAGCAACTTATTTAGTCAATATACTTGATGTTTGTCAAGATCTGGGAAAGTTAGAAAGTTTTAAATTTTTTTTAACATGATTTGAAGAAAACAAATTCATTTTTTTTACCTTTATGAGATTATAGTGACATTGCTCGCGGGTTGGCTAGTCCAACAGTACCAACGTGATGTCCCATGCGGCTGTATCAATGGCGGAGATGTGGTCTGACGGTAGTAGTGGTGGTCCGACAACTATTAAATTTATATTTCTATTTTATAAATTAATCAAATAAATAAAGTGATTTTATTAAATCATTTAAATCGTTACTTTAACTTTTATTAATACAAAATTATTTAGCTACAATATTAAATTGATAAAATAAAATTGTAAACAACAATTATTTAATAACATTAAACAAGTTAATAAAAGATTTGAAGGAATAATTTTCGATTTGGAATGACAATTTGATCCGACCCTAATTTTGACATGACTGACCCAACTTGAATTTTTCAGAATTTAAGTAAAATATTCAACCTTCGGGTTGGGTTCGGGCCAAAATTTTTAAGCCCGAATAAATTTCGAGTCAGGGTCGGGCTTAATGTATTCCAACCCGACCCTATATTAAAATTAAAAAACACACACACAAACACATAACACACACACCAGCCTCAAGAAAATTTACACTCATCACAGCTTCATACAGGCACACATAAGTACATTACAGCATCACACACATCCCAATCACACACGCACACATCACAGACCACGAACACACACACATATTTCACAATCACAATTCACAAAACCAATCGGGCAAATACCAAACTCACAAACTCTAAGTCAGTCGCCAACGGCCGGCACCATCACTTTCAATCGCGCGCCTGCCTTGCCGCTGCATTTGCTCGCATTCTCCAATCGATCGCGAGCTATCTCCCACTGCCGCTGTCTCGCCTGCAGCTTGCTCCAAGCCTCCAATTAGTTGTGTGACGCCACGACGTGAACCAGCTGCGCATTGTCTTACCGTCATCGCCAACCGATGAGGAGGCATTGAGAGGGGTTGATCAATTGAACCGCGATGATGAAAACAATATAGTCGGGTTAGGCCTGACTCGACCCGACGTTGGCCCGAATCGGGTCGGGTGAAGCACAAAGGATAGGGTTTTCTTAAGGGTTGGGCTCATAATTTACGTGATTGGGTCAGGCTCGGGCTTGACCTGACCGATTGCCATTCTTATTTGGAATGTTTTAGCTTTTAGAGGAATTTAAATTTATCACTCTTTGGTGTGGAATATAGATTTTACGTTGTGATGTATATTAAATTCTAGTAAAAATTAAATTCATATAGATTATGGTTAACCAAACAACGAAAATAAGAAAGAAACTTAAATTACTTTCTTTTTCCCCTTCCTCTCCTTCCAACCAAGCATCACGCTGGGTCTTTTATAGATTTTGTAATACTTTATTACCTCTAATGTTAAATTTTCATGAAAATTTAAAAAAAAAATCAATCCTAACACGAAACAACTATTTTACTTTGCTAAAATTTTACTCCAAACAACTATATATTTTTTAATAAAATTTTACTTTACTAAGAGAGTTCAATTAATGTATATACTATTAATTCTAAGAAAGTTAATTATATTATTTTACCAACCAGTAAATAAATACTACATCATATGCATTGAAATTTTAAGATGTATAACACCATTGTATTCTTAATGAAATAATTACTACTTTTTAAGGCCATTGGAGGTAAAATTATCGTATCTTTTCATCCTCAAAACCAATGTAATCTACTGTAAAAATAATTAGGTTTTAACAAATTAACGTCGTCCATGGAAAATCAAATTAGTGTTCCCGTAGAAACGTTTCTGGGGACTAATTAGAGAAAGCTTAGTGGCATATGATCAAGAAACTAGCTATGGCTCATAACTTGTCAACTTGTTCTGGTTAACGGAATTGATTGGGAAAGTCATGCATCAATACGCAAATTAACTTTTGTTTTAAACGTAATTGAGACAAAGACAGAGAAATCATGAACAGAGGAAATTAAAGTTGAGAAGAACCAGTCTTATAATTAAATATAGTGAATTGGCCAATATAAAATATAAGAAAAATCAATGAAAAAGATTGGCATCAACATTGAACATTATAGAAGATTCTTAGTTTGAAGAGTATAGCAATGACAAATCAAACGCGAAGATTGAAAAAAAAAAAATTAACATAAAAATAAAAAAGACAATAAATTGTGAGATGGATTGAGGATGTATTGAGGGGAAACAATGTTTCTAATGAAAAGATTTAATGAGGAGTATTTTCATAGTTACTTTTAAAAATTAAAAGAGTGTTCATGGTAAAATCTAAGTTTTGAAATTTATTAAATAGGTGCACAAAATATAAGAGTTTTGAAAGTATATTAAGGAGGACTAGCATTCGTGTGAGCCGCGTTGCTCATCTAATCACAGTACAAGAAAAATGAATTTTAGTGTCCAAATATGATGTGACTGAATAAAACTTAACCACCTAATATATTATTTCACAACTACTATAAGTTTTTATTTGCAGAATTTGCAGTTCATATATCTGTGTTATTTTACTACTATAGTCCATGTTTTGTGACTATTTTTTTAAGTCACCGAATGTTTCATTGTATAACTAATCGGCGATTAGTCACATAAAACAGACCAATTAATTGGATTTTATCCCATTATGTTATTTTAGTGAGTGAAAGACTTCAACGACTATGATTTTAATCACTAAACGTCTAAAACAACTATTTGAAAACTAATAGTGATAGACACAGAGTATGGCTAAAATGGAAAATATAATTCTTTCTTTTTTTTTAAAGTTCTTAGTTCCATGTGGCTAACATTTCTAGTTGCAATATATGATTTTTTTTTCCTTTGGAAATGAAAGATTCAGTAGCTAAGTGTTGTAGCCACTGATTAATATGTATTAGTGACTGAGTGTGTGTTAGTCACCAAAAGAGCAAATTTAACTTCAGCCGAATATATAGTATAGTCATGGCTAAATAAAGATCAGGGACTAAATATTATTCACGCACCAAAACAAGCAAATTACATGGCGCCTAACTTCCCCTCCATGCCCAAAATTTAGAACTTAGAATAATTTTACTTGTTGAAATAATGACTAACTATATAATTTACTTAGGAATAAAGACAAAATTTGGTGGAGGGAAATTACCAAGCCTTCAAATTTTTATAAGTAATTAGGAGAAGAAATTCAAGATAGCCATTTTTTTTTGCTGTGTGAGACCCCAATTAAAGCGTGCAAATTCCACTCAAACTTTAAAAGTTAGTGTGTGTGTGTGCGCATAGGTTTGATTATTTTAACTTAAAACTTTGATTTAAAATAACTTAACACAAACTCATAATCGTTGTACTTCAAGATATCAAGTGTGTACCCTCAAGAAAGATATTGAGTTGGTTAGTAGTAGTGCATTTCAGCCCTCGTGCGTGGACCAGATTCAAACTTTGGGGATGGGGAGGGGGCAAAAATTGATTTCTTTTTTAAAAAAAAAAGAAAAAAAGACATCAATTGTGTAATCAAAATTCTGTTACTTTTTGTCTCGTGCTAATTTCATTGACCAACATATATTTCTTAAATAAATTATATTAATTATCAGTAATGTTATGTTTATTGAACTGAGATACACAATTTGCATTTCAGTTAATGTACCACTAACCATTTATTGTCACGTAAATGGTAGTAATTAAATTTATTATTAATTATTAACATACTATTCTTACAACTTAATCAATGAACGACATACAACATGCTACGTAAAATATCACAACAATTAAAATATAAACTATGCATTCCTTGTTCGAACCGAATATGTGTGGCATTAAATGTAAACGACTAATTACTGCAAAGATCAAACTTATATTTAAATGAGAGATTTAACATTAACTAATACCAACTATTGGCAGTCAATTACAACTTATGAAATACACAACATAGATAAAACCACAGAATTATACGATTCATAAAAGCCTTTCGAGGCTAATGCACGTGTAGGCATGAAGACGTCATTATTAAGAGGCGGCTAATAATAATATAAAACACTGCTACTCATGCAACTGGGTAGGAAGGTTTAGTGGCAATGCCACAGAGACCTTCTGGTGCCTCAACATCTCTGAGAATCCTCATGTAGCCGGCCTCACCCCAAGTCTCCCCCCATGAATTCTTAATTAACCAATACTTCATTCCATCTTCAGTTGCGCCATATCCAACGATAGCGACAGCATGTGTACACTGAGTTCCACATGCTCCGTTAAAAATACCGGCTTTGTAATTCTGGAAGTCTTGTCCTCCTCCTTCAATGCAGATCGATACTGGCTGGGTGGCTGCAGCTTGGAGTAAAGCCTGCTCATCATTGGATGTTACATCTTCAATGTTACTAATTTTAGCAGCTGCTTTGATCTGTGCGTCTTCACAAGTTCCTTGGACTTGCTTGTATGGATAATCCGCTTCTGCGGCAATACCCTGGTTTTTTATAATATATTTAAAGGCATTATCCATCCAACCGCCACGGCATCCAAAGTTACCCTCTGTTGAGCAGTCTAGTAATTGCTGCTCCGAAAGAGGAATAAGATTACCACTACTAATCTTAGTAATCCCTTCCACCGCCGCCACAGCCGAAAATGCCCAACAGACTCCTGCATCGTACGTTTTAAGGGGGGAAAAAAAGCATGATTAGGTTACATGAGACATGCCCCAGCAGGGGTTTGGCAGAGGGTCGTCAAGCTGTTTTTATTAATTAGCTGATGGTCAACTGAGTTTGAATTCTGAAAGAGGTTGGAGGCTAAATAATCTATTATAGTTACTTCTTAAATATGTAGTATACGATTCACTTACCACATTGACCTTGGTTCTTAATAGAAGTGACAGCTCCTTTCTCTCTCCAGTCCATGCTAGTTGGAACCTCAGTCAGGTTTTGATACTTGAAGAATGCGGTTGTGGATTGCCGTGATGATGATGACTGGCTTGGCATCCTGTATCCTGTATATGAAGCACGAAACTCATCGTTAGTTAAGTCTGAAAATTCATTGGTGCCTAACTTGTACGTCCGATTTCCCTCCTCATTGGCTTTCTCAATGTATTCAAGGTTTTCTTTGAATATCTTAAACCGCATTTCCTTCTCCAGGTCGTCCTTGTAAGTGCGCCCATGCTCAGCCATCCATTTTTCGTGCTTCTCAACAATGGATGGTTCATGGAGCGACCGGCCGGCGACCGACACCATTTGGGATGTACAAGTCACCAGAATGATCATAGACATGGCAATGATATCAAAGCTTTTCTCCATATTAATTGGTAATTAATTGCGAGTTTAACAAGGCTGGTTTTTTTTTTTCCCCTCAAATTATGAAGGCTGGGTAGCCGGCTGGGGGTAAGTTGTGAGTACTTGAAGCACGCATCGCAGCTATATATATAGTACTTGTAGATAGTGGATTTATGCTCTCAATTAACATGGATCACATAAAATATTTGCCTAATGCATGAGACGCATGCGTTGCGTTCGTCGTGCCCCGTACTTCACGACTTTCAATCAAGCTAATTAGTATGCGAAACCGGACAGCAAGAAATTATCAGTTATCGCCGTGATTCGCGTACGTCGTTCTTCTGGAGCTTGCTAGCAACGACTTGACTAGGTTTTAGCTAAGCTACAAAAAGAGTCATGAACTAATTTGTAAATGGACTTTTATTGATGAGACTTGTGGCGTCGTGGAAAATATTGATGCCATTTTTTTTTTCATAAATCATTTTTTTTTTAAAGGAAAAGTGCATTAGAATGTGAACTCATTTGGACGAAGTAAAATAAGTCTTATAAAATCTATAATCTATCTGGTCAAGTATTTAACTTTGGTATATCTACGATAGTATGAAGAATTCCTTACTAATATATATTATATACTATGGTGTAAAATGTAATAGTAATACTATAATTTCTTCATTTAAGTTCTGATTTAGTAGCTTATCTTAACGTGTTAGTGACAATTGTTATTTCAAGTGCTAGCATCAATATCAGTTCATTTTATATGTTATGTCTAAGATAATGATAATTTTTTTTTCTTTTTTTAAAGGTAGAGGAGAGGGGGGGGGGGTAAAATTATCGTATCTTTTCATCCTCAAAACCAATGTAATGTACTGTAAAAATAATTAGGTTTTAACAAATTAACGTCGTCCATGGAAAATCAAATTAGTGTTCCCGTAGAAACGTTTCTGGGGACTAATTAGAGAAAGCTTAGTGGCATATGATCAAGAAACTAGCTATGGCTCATAACTTGTCAATTTGTTCTGGTTAACGGAGTTGATTGGGAAAGTCATGCATCAATACGCAAATTAACTTTTGTTTTAAACGTAATTGAGACAAAGACAGAAAAATCATGAACAGAGGAAATTAAAGTTGAGAAGAACCAGTCTTATAATTAAATATAGTGAATTGGCCAATATCAAATATAAGAAAAATCAATGAAAAAGATTGGCATCAGCATTGAACATTATAGAAGATTCTTAGTTTGAAGAGTATAGCAATGACAAATCAAACGCGAAGATTGAAAAAAATTAACATAAAAATAAAAAAGACAATAAATTGTGAGATGTATTGAGGATGTATTGAGGGGAAACAATGTTTCTAATGAAAAGATTTAATGAGGAGTATTTTCATAGTTACTTTTAAAAATTAAAAGAGTGTTCATAGTAAAATCTAAATTTTGAAATTTATTAAATAGGTGCACAAAATATAAGAGTTTTGAAAGTATATTAAGGAGGACTAGCATTCGTGTGAGCCGCGTTGCTCATCTAATCACAGTACAAGAAAAATGAATTTTAGTGTCCAAATATGATGTGACTGAATAAAACTTAACCACCTAATATATTATTTCACAACTACTATAAGTTTTTATTTGCAGAATTTGCAGTTCATATATCTGTGTTATTTTACTACTATAGTCCATGTTTTGTGACTATTTTTTTAAGTCACCGAATGTTTCATTGTATAACTAATCGGCGATTAGTCACATAAAACAGACCAATTAATTGGATTTTATCCCATTATGTTATTTTAGTGAGTGAAAGACTTCAACGACTATGATTTTAATCACTAAACGTCTAAAACAACTATTTGAAAACTAATAGTGATAGACACAGAGTATGGCTAAAATGGGAAATATAATTCTTTCTTTTTTTTTAATGTTCTTAATTCCATGTGGCTAACATTTCTAGTTGCAATATATGATTTTTTTCCTTTGGAAATGAAAGATTCAGTAGCTAAGTGTTGTAGCCACTGATTAATATGTATTAGTGACTGAGTGTGTGTTAGTCACCAAAAGAGCAAATTTAACTTCAGCCGAATATATAGTATAGTCATGGCTAAATAAAGATCAGGGACTAAATATTATTCACGCACCAGAACAAGCAAATTACATGGCGCCTAACTTCCCCTCCATGCCCAAAATTTAGAACTTAGAATAATTTTACTTGTTGAAATAATGACTAACTATATAATTTACTTAGGAATAAAGACAAAATTTGGTGGAGGGAAATTACCAAGCCTTCAAATTTTTATAAGTAATTAGGAGAAGAAATTCAAGATAGCCATTTTTTTTTGCTGTGTGAGACCCCAATTAAAGCGTGCAAATTCCACTCAAACTTTAAAAGTTAGTGTGTGTGTGTGCGCATAGGTTTGATTATTTTAACTTAAAACTTTGATTTAAAATAACTTAACACAAACTCATAATCGTTGTACTTCAAGATATCAAGTGTGTACCAAGAAAGATATTTGAGTTGGTTAGTAGTGCGATTTCAGAAATTTCTCACTTGCGTGGACTCAGATTCAAACTTTGGGGATGGGGAGGGGGCAAAAATTGATTTCTTTTTTAAAAAAAAAAGAAAAAAAGACATCAATTGTGTAATCAAAATTCTGTTACTTTTTGTCTCGTGCTAATTTCATTGACCAACATATATTTCTTAAATAAATTATATTAATTATCAGTAATGTTATGTTTATTGAACTGAGATACACAATTTGCATTTCAGTTAATGTACCACTAACCATTTATTGTCACGTAAATGGTAGTAATTAAATTTATTATTAATTATTAACATACTATTCTTACAACTTAATCAATGAACGACATACAACATGCTACGTAAAATATCACAACAATTAAAATATAAACTATGCATTCCTTGTTCGAACCGAATATGTGTGGCATTAAATGTAAACGACTAATTACTGCAAAGATCAAACTTATATTTAAATGAGAGATTTAACATTAACTAATACCAACTATTGGCAGTCAATTACAACTTATGAAATACACAACATAGATAAAACCACAGAATTATACGATTCATAAAAGCCTTTCGAGGCTAATGCACGTGTAGGCATGAAGACGTCATTATTAAGAGGCGGCTAATAATAATATAAAACACTGCTACTCATGCAACTGGGTAGGAAGGTTTAGTGGCAATGCCACAGAGACCTTCTGGTGCCTCAACATCTCTGAGAATCCTCATGTAGCCGGCCTCACCCCAAGTCTCCCCCCATGAATTCTTAATTAACCAATACTTCATTCCATCTTCAGTTGCGCCATATCCAACGATAGCGACAGCATGTGTACACTGAGTTCCACATGCTCCGTTAAAAATACCGGCTTTGTAATTCTGGAAGTCTTGTCCTCCTCCTTCAATGCAGATCGATACTGGCTGGGTGGCTGCAGCTTGGAGTAAAGCCTGCTCATCATTGGATGTTACATCTTCAATGTTACTAATTTTAGCAGCTGCTTTGATCTGTGCGTCTTCACAAGTTCCTTGGACTTGCTTGTATGGATAATCCGCTTCTGCGGCAATACCCTGGTTTTTTATAATATATTTAAAGGCATTATCCATCCAACCGCCACGGCATCCAAAGTTACCCTCTGTTGAGCAGTCTAGTAATTGCTGCTCCGAAAGAGGAATAAGATTACCACTACTAATCTTAGTAATCCCTTCCACCGCCGCCACAGCCGAAAATGCCCAACAGACTCCTGCATCGTACGTTTTAAGGGGGGAAAAAAAGCATGATTAGGTTACATGAGACATGCCCCAGCAGGGGTTTGGCAGAGGGTCGTCAAGCTGTTTTTATTAATTAGCTGATGGTCAACTGAGTTTGAATTCTGAAAGAGGTTGGAGGCTAAATAATCTATTATAGTTACTTCTTAAATATGTAGTATACGATTCACTTACCACATTGACCTTGGTTCTTAATAGAAGTGACAGCTCCTTTCTCTCTCCAGTCCATGCTAGTTGGAACCTCAGTCAGGTTTTGATACTTGAAGAATGCGGTTGTGGATTGCCGTGATGATGATGACTGGCTTGGCATCCTGTATCCTGTATATGAAGCACGAAACTCATCGTTAGTTAAGTCTGAAAATTCATTGGTGCCTAACTTGTACGTCCGATTTCCCTCCTCATTGGCTTTCTCAATGTATTCAAGGTTTTCTTTGAATATCTTAAACCGCATTTCCTTCTCCAGGTCGTCCTTGTAAGTGCGCCCATGCTCAGCCATCCATTTTTCGTGCTTCTCAACAATGGATGGTTCATGGAGCGACCGGCCGGCGACCGACACCATTTGGGATGTACAAGTCACCAGAATGATCATAGACATGGCAATGATATCAAAGCTTTTCTCCATATTAATTGGTAATTAATTGCGAGTTTAACAAGGCTGGTTTTTTTTTTTCCCCTCAAATTATGAAGGCTGGGTAGCCGGCTGGGGGTAAGTTGTGAGTACTTGAAGCACGCATCGCAGCTATATATATAGTACTTGTAGATAGTGGATTTATGCTCTCAATTAACATGGATCACATAAAATATTTGCCTAATGCATGAGACGCATGCGTTGCGTTCGTCGTGCCCCGTACTTCACGACTTTCAATCAAGCTAATTAGTATGCGAAACCGGACAGCAAGAAATTATCAGTTATCGCCGTGATTCGCGTACGTCGTTCTTCTGGAGCTTGCTAGCAACGACTTGACTAGGTTTTAGCTAAGCTACAAAAAGAGTCATGAACTAATTTGTAAATGGACTTTTATTGATGAGACTTGTGGCGTCGTGGAAAATATTGATGCCATTTTTTTTTTCATAAATCATTTTTTTTTTAAAGGAAAAGTGCATTAGAATGTGAACTCATTTGGACGAAGTAAAATAAGTCTTATAAAATCTATAATCTATCTGGTCAGTATGAACTTTGGTATATCTACGATAGTATGAAGAATTCCTTACTAATATATATTATATACTATGGTGTAAAATGTAATAGTAATACTATAATTTCTTCATTTAAGTTCTGATTTAGTAGCTTATCTTAACGTGTTAGTGACAATTGTTATTTCAAGTGCTAGCATCAATATCAGTTCATTTTATATGTTATGTCTAAGATAATGATAATTTTTTTTTCTTTTTTTAAAGGTAGAGGAGAGGGGGGGGGGGGTAAAATTATCGTATCTTTTCATCCTCAAAACCAATGTAATGTACTGTAAAAATAATTAGGTTTTAACAAATTAACGTCGTCCATGGAAAATCAAATTAGTGTTCCCGTAGAAACGTTTCTGGGGACTAATTAGAGAAAGCTTAGTGGCATATGATCAAGAAACTAGCTATGGCTCATAACTTGTCAATTTGTTCTGGTTAACGGAGTTGATTGGGAAAGTCATGCATCAATACGCAAATTAACTTTTGTTTTAAACGTAATTGAGACAAAGACAGAAAAATCATGAACAGAGGAAATTAAAGTTGAGAAGAACCAGTCTTATAATTAAATATAGTGAATTGGCCAATATCAAATATAAGAAAAATCAATGAAAAAGATTGGCATCAGCATTGAACATTATAGAAGATTCTTAGTTTGAAGAGTATAGCAATGACAAATCAAACGCGAAGATTGAAAAAAAAAATTAACATAAAAATAAAAAAGACAATAAATTGTGAGATGTATTGAGGATGTATTGAGGGGAAACAATGTTTCTAATGAAAAGATTTAATGAGGAGTATTTTCATAGTTACTTTTAAAAATTAAAAGAGTGTTCATAGTAAAATCTAAATTTTGAAATTTATTAAATAGGTGCACAAAATATAAGAGTTTTGAAAGTATATTAAGGAGGACTAGCATTCGTGTGAGCCGCGTTGCTCATCTAATCACAGTACAAGAAAAATGAATTTTAGTGTCCAAATATGATGTGACTGAATAAAACTTAACCACCTAATATATTATTTCACAACTACTATAAGTTTTTATTTGCAGAATTTGCAGTTCATATATCTGTGTTATTTTACTACTATAGTCCATGTTTTGTGACTATTTTTTTAAGTCACCGAATGTTTCATTGTATAACTAATCGGCGATTAGTCACATAAAACAGACCAATTAATTGGATTTTATCCCATTATGTTATTTTAGTGAGTGAAAGACTTCAACGACTATGATTTTAATCACTAAACGTCTAAAACAACTATTTGAAAACTAATAGTGATAGACACAGAGTATGGCTAAAATGGGAAATATAATTCTTTCTTTTTTTTTAATGTTCTTAATTCCATGTGGCTAACATTTCTAGTTGCAATATATGATTTTTTTTTCCTTTGGAAATGAAAGATTCAGTAGCTAAGTGTTGTAGCCACTGATTAATATGTATTAGTGACTGAGTGTGTGTTAGTCACCAAAAGAGCAAATTTAACTTCAGCCGAATATATAGTATAGTCATGGCTAAATAAAGATCAGGGACTAAATATTATTCACGCACCAGAACAAGCAAATTACATGGCGCCTAACTTCCCCTCCATGCCCAAAATTTAGAACTTAGAATAATTTTACTTGTTGAAATAATGACTAACTATATAATTTACTTAGGAATAAAGACAAAATTTGGTGGAGGGAAATTACCAAGCCTTCAAATTTTTATAAGTAATTAGGAGAAGAAATTCAAGATAGCCATTTTTTTTTGCTGTGTGAGACCCCAATTAAAGCGTGCAAATTCCACTCAAACTTTAAAAGTTAGTGTGTGTGTGTGCGCATAGGTTTGATTATTTTAACTTAAAACTTTGATTTAAAATAACTTAACACAAACTCATAATCGTTGTACTTCAAGATATCAAGTGTGTACCCTCAAGAGCATAGCTGAGTTGGTTAGTAGTGCAATTTGTAGCCCCTCACTTGCGTGGACTCAGATTCAAACTTTGGGGATGGGGAGGGGGCAAAAATTGATTTCTTTTTTAAAAAAAAAAGAAAAAAAGACATCAATTGTGTAATCAAAATTCTGTTACTTTTTGTCTCGTGCTAATTTCATTGACCAACATATATTTCTTAAATAAATTATATTAATTATCAGTAATGTTATGTTTATTGAACTGAGATACACAATTTGCATTTCAGTTAATGTACCACTAACCATTTATTGTCACGTAAATGGTAGTAATTAAATTTATTATTAATTATTAACATACTATTCTTACAACTTAATCAATGAACGACATACAACATGCTACGTAAAATATCACAACAATTAAAATATAAACTATGCATTCCTTGTTCGAACCGAATATGTGTGGCATTAAATGTAAACGACTAATTACTGCAAAGATCAAACTTATATTTAAATGAGAGATTTAACATTAACTAATACCAACTATTGGCAGTCAATTACAACTTATGAAATACACAACATAGATAAAACCACAGAATTATACGATTCATAAAAGCCTTTCGAGGCTAATGCACGTGTAGGCATGAAGACGTCATTATTAAGAGGCGGCTAATAATAATATAAAACACTGCTACTCATGCAACTGGGTAGGAAGGTTTAGTGGCAATGCCACAGAGACCTTCTGGTGCCTCAACATCTCTGAGAATCCTCATGTAGCCGGCCTCACCCCAAGTCTCCCCCCATGAATTCTTAATTAACCAATACTTCATTCCATCTTCAGTTGCGCCATATCCAACGATAGCGACAGCATGTGTACACTGAGTTCCACATGCTCCGTTAAAAATACCGGCTTTGTAATTCTGGAAGTCTTGTCCTCCTCCTTCAATGCAGATCGATACTGGCTGGGTGGCTGCAGCTTGGAGTAAAGCCTGCTCATCATTGGATGTTACATCTTCAATGTTACTAATTTTAGCAGCTGCTTTGATCTGTGCGTCTTCACAAGTTCCTTGGACTTGCTTGTATGGATAATCCGCTTCTGCGGCAATACCCTGGTTTTTTATAATATATTTAAAGGCATTATCCATCCAACCGCCACGGCATCCAAAGTTACCCTCTGTTGAGCAGTCTAGTAATTGCTGCTCCGAAAGAGGAATAAGATTACCACTACTAATCTTAGTAATCCCTTCCACCGCCGCCACAGCCGAAAATGCCCAACAGACTCCTGCATCGTACGTTTTAAGGGGGGAAAAAAAGCATGATTAGGTTACATGAGACATGCCCCAGCAGGGGTTTGGCAGAGGGTCGTCAAGCTGTTTTTATTAATTAGCTGATGGTCAACTGAGTTTGAATTCTGAAAGAGGTTGGAGGCTAAATAATCTATTATAGTTACTTCTTAAATATGTAGTATACGATTCACTTACCACATTGACCTTGGTTCTTAATAGAAGTGACAGCTCCTTTCTCTCTCCAGTCCATGCTAGTTGGAACCTCAGTCAGGTTTTGATACTTGAAGAATGCGGTTGTGGATTGCCGTGATGATGATGACTGGCTTGGCATCCTGTATCCTGTATATGAAGCACGAAACTCATCGTTAGTTAAGTCTGAAAATTCATTGGTGCCTAACTTGTACGTCCGATTTCCCTCCTCATTGGCTTTCTCAATGTATTCAAGGTTTTCTTTGAATATCTTAAACCGCATTTCCTTCTCCAGGTCGTCCTTGTAAGTGCGCCCATGCTCAGCCATCCATTTTTCGTGCTTCTCAACAATGGATGGTTCATGGAGCGACCGGCCGGCGACCGACACCATTTGGGATGTACAAGTCACCAGAATGATCATAGACATGGCAATGATATCAAAGCTTTTCTCCATATTAATTGGTAATTAATTGCGAGTTTAACAAGGCTGGTTTTTTTTTTTTCCCCTCAAATTATGAAGGCTGGGTAGCCGGCTGGGGGTAAGTTGTGAGTACTTGAAGCACGCATCGCAGCTATATATATAGTACTTGTAGATAGTGGATTTATGCTCTCAATTAACATGGATCACATAAAATATTTGCCTAATGCATGAGACGCATGCGTTGCGTTCGTCGTGCCCCGTACTTCACGACTTTCAATCAAGCTAATTAGTATGCGAAACCGGACAGCAAGAAATTATCAGTTATCGCCGTGATTCGCGTACGTCGTTCTTCTGGAGCTTGCTAGCAACGACTTGACTAGGTTTTAGCTAAGCTACAAAAAGAGTCATGAACTAATTTGTAAATGGACTTTTATTGATGAGACTTGTGGCGTCGTGGAAAATATTGATGCCATTTTTTTTTTCATAAATCATTTTTTTTTAAAGGAAAAGTGCATTAGAATGTGAACTCATTTGGACGAAGTAAAATAAGTCTTATAAAATCTATAATCTATCTGGTCAGTATGAACTTTGGTATATCTACGATAGTATGAAGAATTCCTTACTAATATATATTATATACTATGGTGTAAAATGTAATAGTAATACTATAATTTCTTCATTTAAGTTCTGATTTAGTAGCTTATCTTAACGTGTTAGTGACAATTGTTATTTCAAGTGCTAGCATCAATATCAGTTCATTTTATATGTTATGTCTAAGATAATGATAATTTTTTTTTCTTTTTTTAAAGGTAGAGGAGAGGGGGGGGGGTAAAATTATCGTATCTTTTCATCCTCAAAACCAATGTAATGTACTGTAAAAATAATTAGGTTTTAACAAATTAACGTCGTCCATGGAAAATCAAATTAGTGTTCCCGTAGAAACGTTTCTGGGGACTAATTAGAGAAAGCTTAGTGGCATATGATCAAGAAACTAGCTATGGCTCATAACTTGTCAATTTGTTCTGGTTAACGGAGTTGATTGGGAAAGTCATGCATCAATACGCAAATTAACTTTTGTTTTAAACGTAATTGAGACAAAGACAGAAAAATCATGAACAGAGGAAATTAAAGTTGAGAAGAACCAGTCTTATAATTAAATATAGTGAATTGGCCAATATCAAATATAAGAAAAATCAATGAAAAAGATTGGCATCAGCATTGAACATTATAGAAGATTCTTAGTTTGAAGAGTATAGCAATGACAAATCAAACGCGAAGATTGAAAAAAAAAATTAACATAAAAATAAAAAAGACAATAAATTGTGAGATGTATTGAGGATGTATTGAGGGGAAACAATGTTTCTAATGAAAAGATTTAATGAGGAGTATTTTCATAGTTACTTTTAAAAATTAAAAGAGTGTTCATAGTAAAATCTAAATTTTGAAATTTATTAAATAGGTGCACAAAATATAAGAGTTTTGAAAGTATATTAAGGAGGACTAGCATTCGTGTGAGCCGCGTTGCTACAACAATCCTAACAGTGCAGTTTTGCTTTAATTAAAAATAAAACAAATAATAAATATAACAATCTACTTAAAATAAAAATGCAATAAAGAAAATTCTCACGTCACACTCAAAGATGAAACCAATGGGAATGAGATAGTTGAGTGATCAAATTCTCTTAATGATTTTGACTACTTCTTTAAATTTTAAGGTCAGTTGTTACAGTATCTGTTATAGCATTGGACAGAATCCTTAAGTATCCTCGGCTGTCGCTTGTTAGATATCTTATATCTTGATGCAATTTAACAGTGACTAATTGTTATACTGACATAAGATATAGCATTACACTCTTAGATTCTAATTATCCACAAGGTGAATCCCTATATTTATTTCATCACTAATTTTAGATTAAGCATAATCTTTTTGGAATCAATTTAAACTCAACTCAGGAAATCCAATCTAAAACTAAGTATTGCTCTGATATATTCTACTAAGACAGGTCTTTTTGAGGCTCTCTCTTAGTTAGTATCACTAAATAGGTGGTCAATCAAAATAATAAATTGAAATAAGTATTATCAAAACAAAGTGCTATAGCAAACATACAACAACACATAAAATCAGTCAATTAACCATTAAGATTGTTTGTCACTCAACTACAAATAAATTCAGTTCATAACTTGTGAAAGAAGAATAAATAAAAGAAATTCAGCCATCAAATACATTATTATGATTAAATAGTAAATAAGAAAATAATCAAAAAGACTATTTTCGGATTAATCTTTGTAATTTCTCTTTTGATGCAGCCTTAAATCTTGCTCTTAAATTCTGTTTTTCTCTTGTTTCTTTTTAACTTTTCTCTTCGGGTTGACGGATCTCTTTTTCCTTGTGTGTGTGTTTCTTTTATAGTTAAAAATTAGGGCATCCGAAAGTCTAGGGTGCGTATTTTCTAGATTTGAAAACTCAAGATCACCATCTTCTAAGTATCTCGCGCGAAATCTTTTCGGTTGATGTTCTAAGATTGCTACAGCAATTGTTGTTATGACAACAGCTACAACATTTGTATCGTTTTACACTTGCTTCAATGCTTTTGTAGCTAAGTTCGTTCCTTATTTTTGTAAGCCTATCACAACAACATTCCTTCCTTGAAAATTGAGCCCCCGGTTACCTATAATTAAACATATTATCTAAGCACATAAATTATTCTAAAACAACACAATTTATTAAAAATAAACTAGAGTGGATATTCATATAAAATATAAATAAAATACAATAAAAATATGTCATTTACTCTCTAAGTAATCTTAATTTAAGTCTAAAAGTGTCATGATAGCTCTCATTTCATAGAGTTATTAAGAAGCCAATGCATAATTTGCTAGACTTGGGGAAAAACTCATTTCACTACCAAATTAAAAAAAAAAATCGATCATGTTCATATGCTATTGTTCGACGCTTGACTATTAATTTGACGAGAATATACCACAAAAAAATATATTGAGTGGTTAATTTGACACAATTATTTAATTGGTTGTATCCCTATCAATTAGGGATGTAAAATCTAGTTGGATATAGTTGCTATCCATCCGTTGTGGAAATACATAATTATCCAATATGAACATGGATATCCATGGGTAAACATGGATATTTAATTTTTATTATAACTACTATACATTTTACAATATGCAACTAATTAATGTGCTTTACAAAGAAAAAAATTATTTATTTTTATTTAATTTCCTAAAATTATTAATATTAAGAGGTAATTAAAATTATTTTCATTATAGAGCTCATTTTTGAGATTGGACTAGTTTTTCTACTCTCATTTTTTTTTTATAGTTTTTCATATCCTAATGCATGTTTTCTTGTTGCAATTTTTTCAAATATAAATAACAAACAAATAAACAAAGACAATTTTTTATTAGATTATTCAAGCGATAAATCGATATAAAAAAATAAAACATAAATTAAATTTAAAAAGATAAGAACAATAATAATTAAAAATAGAAAAATAGAATGATATCACTTGGAGAACGTTAAAAGTAATCTCTCAAAATCTTATATTAACAATTTTCATCGAGTAATTTTTGGAAAGGGAAAGCATTGACTTTCTTTTATGGGAAAGTAACAAAATAAAGACGTAAAAATTTTAAATAATCATTATACCATAAAAATATATCTTACTTTTAAGGTGAAGATTATCAAATAAGATAGATAATTATGAATGTGAGTAATGATAGGGTAAAGCCTAAATATTAGTATTTCTTACAATATAGGGCAAAACTATGTTGGTACATGGGTTTGTTACCCCTTTTTTTGTCTTTTTCAAAGTCAACTATAATTGACTCATGATATTTGTTATAAAATCAAAAAATGCCAAAGGCTTTTAAATTTTGACACATTAATCTTTCACCTACAAATTTTCAATCAAGGTGATGCTTGTAGAAGCCAAGACCTATGTCACAAGAACCTTTCGAAGATTCCGGCATGAACACAATACTCCAACATCACAACTTGTCAACTTGGAAAATATAAGTTTTGTTATTGCAATAAATGTAGAGAAGTCAATACATAATTTGCTAGAATTGGGGAAAAAATCCATTTCACTACCAAATAAAAGAAAAAAAATTGATCATATTCATGATGCTATTGTCCGACACTTGCCTATTTATCTAACAAGAATATACCACAAAAAATATATTTGAGTGATTAATTTGACGTAATTATTTAATTGATATTATCCCTATCAATTAGGGATGTAAAATCTAGTTGGATATAGTTACTATCCATCCATTGTGCAAATGCATAATTATTCAATATGAACATGGATATCCATGGGTAAACATGGATATTTAATTTTTATTATAACTACTATACATTTTACAATATGAAAAACTAATTAATGTGTTTTACAAAAGAAAATTGTTTATTTTTTTATTTAATTTCCTAAAATGATTAATATTAACAAGTAATTAAAATTATTTTCATTATAGAAATATAACAATAAAACAAAATTATTACTCTTATTTCTAGTTAATAACAAAACAATAATTTACATTAAAAATATAGGTAATCAATGGCGACTACTGCTTCGTTGCCAGCAATGACATTATTGTTAATGATTGAAGAAGGCCATGAAGGGCATCATTGGAATCGAAATTGGATAATCTACTTGATAATAATTTCAATGCTAGAAAATGGTGATTTGTAGAGTCGCACACACCTTCCAAAAATGACTACCACCATAATTACGCCACACAACTACAATGAGTTACATTATACCATCATATTTTTCCAATTTAGAGACCGTCATTTTAGTCGTTAAAGGTGGCGGTGAACCTTGAAATACCACTAGGCTTGGCAAAAAAGCCTGGGCCTGCATAATAAATTTAAGGGCATGGGCTCAAAACTTCAAAACCCATTGATAGCGGGCTTGGTTATGGGCTTAATGTATAAAGCCCGGGCTTGGCCCGGACTTTATATTATATAAAATAAAAAAAATTCAAATTAAAAAAAAGAAAAAGAAAACAAAAAATTAAATAAAAATATCAAAATCTAATACTAGTTTACTTTTTATATTAGTGTTTATAGTTTATTATGTTGTATTGTTAGTGTTTTTAAACCCGGGCTTTATATTATATAAAATAAAAAAATTCAAATAAAAAAAAGAAAAAAGAAAAGAAAAAAAATAAAAATATCAAAATCTAATACTAGTTTGCTTTTTATATTAATGTTTATTATTTATTATGATGTATTGTTATTATTTTGTATGTTGGATAATCATGTATTGCATAATCATTTATAATTGAAGTTTTTTTTTTAAGTTTATAGTTTTATACTTTTATTAAAAATTTATTTTAAAAAAATTATAAAAACCCAAGCACGTCTAGGCCCGCCCCAAGCCTGACCCGCTCATGATTGAATGAGTTTTCAGTGGGCTTGGGCTTATTTTTGGATGCATGGGCCTAAACCTAGGCTTGCAAAAGCCCGACCTAGGCCCGCAAATTGTCAACCCTAAATGCCACCTAATCATGGTAGCCTTACTATTGCCGTTTGCATTGAAAGACGAATCCATCGCTACACATCCATTTATCTAGCAACATTGCCCATATGTCTTTTCAAAATATAATTCAATAATGCGTTTGATAAATTTAAATTATTGAAGAATTACTTTCCAAATAAATTTCAAGTTATGACTGAAAATTACTCATCTTTGTTATTGAAATGACCAAAATGGATACTTTTGTCTTTTTAATTTTGAAATAACACTTAATTGTTATTTTAAAATTATTTAATGCAAAAATTATTGAATTTTTATTTTCTATTTATAAAGAAGAAAAAATTAATTAATATTTAATATGATAATTAATGCCATTTCCTGATTAATTATTAAAAAAATTGATTTAAGCCACCGGCGCGATTGTTGCTTCACTGGTACCATCGTTGTCGTTGTTGGCTGCAAATGAACCATGATCAAGGCCAATTTGGTATCATCTAAATCAGAATTTTTTTGACTACGTTTTATTAAGACATTCATCAAATGAACCATGATCAAGGCAATTTTGGTATCATCTAAATCAGAATTTTTTTGTCTACGTTATATTAAGACATTCATCAAAAAATGATTTAAAAACTAGAAAATTTTGGCAAAGTGCCACTTCTGTAGGTGGAGAGGTGGCGGTTTCACAACTATAAGGTCCCGTTTTCCGATAATGGTATTATATTTTAATAGGCTAAAAAATTTGGAATTCGATTTATCAACACAAAAACACATCTCGGTCGTCGGCAATGATGAAATCCTTTCCGGGAATTAGATAGTGACAATCCTGTTGATTTACTTAGTTTATAAAATATTAATTCCAATAAATTTGTTGTAAGGGTATTTTTGAAAATATATAATTTTATACATGGACTTTCGGCCCTCAACAGTCGTTCCTACTTTAAGAATCGATACAAAATTTGAAATAGATTGAGCCCAACCCAAACTAAATAAATTTTCAACCAGTTCAAACTAACCCGAATAACTAATTTGGTTTGGGTTTAATTTGGACTGTGGGTTATGAGTTTCTTACCCACCCATTTGTACTTGTACTTACGGAATTTTGACACGAGCATGTTAAATTGCTTGTACAAAATGCAGCGTCGCACGAGATAAGATTTTCTCCCTTTATTTTTCAACGTTTGATCCAGGTGGTGTTTGGTTCGAAGAAAATAAAGAAATGAGAGTAGAGGAAAATGGAAAAAAGGATAGAAGAGTATATTAAAGATATTTTTTAATACATGATTTGTTACAAAACTATACAAATAAAGGAAATGTCTTATTTTTCATTTGGACAATTTCACAATTTAGTTTTTAATTTTCAATATTTATCATAAATATAATTCAAAAAAACTAAACAATAAATTTACTTAATATACTATATCAATATCTAATAAAAAATTATTTTAAATACTATAATTATATTTGTAATTATATTTTTTGCTTGCCTCTCATGCATTGAGGACTTTCTATTTATAATACAATTTTTTAATATTCTAAGTTGTTGATATCTCCTTATCCTGAATTGCTTCAATCACTTAATTAGAGTATGATTTGAAATATATATTTATCTCCTTCTTAAAGTTGGTTTATAAAGCCTTTATACTTCTCTCTTTTTTCTTTCTTTTTCTTTTACTGTCACTTTATTTGTCATGTTTCATGTTCCATACTTTTGTTAATTAATTATTTGACTTTTTATACTTTCATGCTTTATGCTTCCACTTTAATTACTTATTTTACTTTTTATGCTTCCAGGCTCCATGCTTTCATTCTTCTACTTTAATTAATTATTTGACTTTTCATACTTTTATGCTCCATGTTCCATGCTTTCATTTTAATTAATCATTTTACTTTTCATTCTTCCATGCTCCATGCTTCTACTTTAATTAACTATTTAAATTTTCATGCTTCCACACTCCACGCTCCATGCTACATGCTCTATGCCTTTACTTTAACTAATTATTTTACTTTTTATGCTTCCATACTCCATGCTCCCACTTTAATTAACTATTTCACTTCTTATGCTTCCATGCTCTGTGCTCCAGGCTTTCACTTTAATTAATTATTTTACTTTCCATACTCCATGCTTCCACTTTAATTAACTATTTGACTTTCAAACTTCCATGCTCCATTTCGTGCTTCTTACTCCACTTTTGTGCATGGATTTGCATACTTCACTTTTAACTAATATCAGTTGTCCCCTATCTCTTTAGAGCTTAACTCTCAAAGCTCAAAAGAACTATTTCCTCACTTATATATACATCGATTGTTGCCTCTTCTACCTACCAACTAAGCCAATCCTCATTTATATAAATTGGCTTCTCTCTTTCGTTTAATTATCAATTTTCTTTCCATCTCTTCTCAAGTTTAGTTTATCTAAATTTTTTGTGAGTATTTGTTGTTGTTTCTCTCTCTCTCTTTTTTTTTTGTGTACTAGACCTAATGGGATTTTATGATACCTTTATTTCCCACTTTTCTTGTTATGGACTTAAAAAGTTATATGCTTCCAAAAATCTCAATTTTGACTCTTTTTTTTCACCTTTCTTGTCACCAAGATTTCTTTAATGTTTTCCTAGCACAGAGAATTTACTTAACTTTTTCTTGGAACCAAGAATTTGCTTAACTTTTTCCTGGCACTAACAGTTTGTTCAACTTTTTCTTAGCACCAAGAATTTACTTAACTTTTTGCTAGCGTTAGCACTAAGAATTTACTTAAATTTTCCCTGGCAGCAAGAATTTGCTCAACCTTTTTTGAGCATCAGGAATTTACTTAAAGTTTTCCTGGCATCAAGAATTTACTTAACTATTTTCTGGTACTAAGAATTTGCTCAAATTTTTCTTGGCACCAGGGATTTACTTAACTTTTCTTGGCACTAATAATTTACTTAACTCTTTCTTGGCACCAAGAAATTACTTAACTTTTTCCTAACATTAAGAATTTGCTCAACCTTTTCTAGGTGCCAGGATTTTACTTTTAGTTTTTCATGTCTTTCCCTTACAAGACTAGGAAACTAAACTTATTAAGAACAATATAGTGAAGTGACTGAAGAAAAATACTTTTATTAATAAATAGCTACAAGTTTTGACTGAGAACAATTCTTTGCTAACAATTAAATTTTTTTGTTGGCTCAAAGAAGGCCTTATTAAAGCCACTTGAAAGAGAAAAAATATTAACAACTTTTCTATTGATAGTAGATCCTTAGATGCTCCGCATTCTAAGGACATGGCAACACAACTCCACTCATATCTTATAGTAGCCCCTCTTAATTTAGGCCCAGCACTCCAGGATTCTGCTCTCTGGTATTTTGAAATACTTTTATAAAGACTAGGTCCCCAACCTGAAAGCTTTTTAGATTTACTTTTGAATTAAAATATTGAGCCGCCTTTTTTTTATATACTGTAGCTCTGAGTCGGGTTTGCTCTCTTGTCTCTTCCAATAAGTCTAAGTTAAGATTTAATTACTCTTCATTTTACTTTAGTTGAAAGTGTTTCACTCTATATGATTGCATCACTATTTCAATTGGGACTATTGCCTCCATCACCAATTTAAGGGAATACGGTGTTTCTTTAATTATTGTAGTATGTGTTGTTCTATAGGACCATAACACGAATTGTAGCTGATCCTTTTAGGCCCCCTTGTGCTTTTCTAACTTGGTCTTCAAGTGGTGCTTGATTATTTTATTAATTACCTCTACTTGTCTGTTAGCTTGAGGGTGGCCAGTGAAGAAAATAAATTCTTGATTTCGAGGCCTTCACATGATCCCCTGAAGTGTGGATTGTCAAATTGCTTCTCGTTATCTCTAACAATGGCTTGAGGGATTTCAAATCTATATATGATAGATTTCCATACAACAGTAGTTGTCTTTTGTTTTGTAATTTGTGCCAAAGGTTTTGCTTCTGCCCATTTGGTAAAATAATCCACCGTTTTTATAGCAAATTTTGTCTGCCCTTTGCCTGTTGGCATTAGACCAATGATGTCTATGTCTTATTAAAAGAACAACCATGGACTGGTGACTAATGTGAGTTGTTTTGGAGGTTAACAAGATATATTAGAATATCTCTCACATTTGTCACATTGTTGAGTAAACTTGTATGCATCCTCTTTCATCGTAGGCTAGAAGTATCCCTAACGAACTGCTTTTAAAGTTAGCGACCTAGCTCTAGAATGATTACCACAGATTCCCTTATGCATTTTTTCTCATCACATAATTTGCTTTAGCTAGTGTTAGGCACTGTAAGTAAGGCAACAAGTGTCCCCTCTTATATAACACACCCTCTAGAATCACATATTATGCTGACCTAAGCTTTATCCTTCTTACTTTTTGCTTATCGTCTGGAAACCTTTTATCTTTTAAATAGTTGATGATGGGCTCCATCTAGCTTTCAGTTATATCAACAAAATTGAATTTGTTGTTCGCTTTCTGATCAATGCTTGGTTTTGATAAGAACTCCATAGGAATGAGTTTGGTCAGACCTGTATTGGTAGCTAAGGCTAATATAGTAAGAGTGTCTGCTTTACTATTTTTCTCTTTTGAAATTTGTGTTACGGTGTAGTCCACAAAATTTATGAACAGACATTTAACCTTCCTGAGATATTCTATCATTTTATCTTCTTTTGCCTGATATTATAATATAATTTGGTTCACAATCAATTGTGAATCGCTATATATTTTTAGTTTTTTTGCCCTATTTTCTTTTGCCTATTTAAGTCCAACAAGTAATGCTTCATATTCAGCTTCATAGTTAGAAGCTTAGAATCCAAACTTAAGGGTTGAACTTAATTCTATATTTTTTAGAGTTATTAAAATTAGTCCTTACTTCCTTGTTGATTTAATGATCCGTCCACATACAACTTCTAGACTGGTATAGCTCTAAAGCTAATTATTTCCTTTCTGAGTCGATTACTGGTGAATTTTGCCACAAAGTCTATAGCAGTTTGTCATTTAATTGATGTTCTAGATTGATATTGAATATCATGCTCTCTTAATTCTACTGCCCCATTGGACTAATATTCCTGACACTTCTAGTTTTTGCATGACTTGTCTAAGTGACTGATTTTTCAATATCACTATAGTGTGAGCCTGAAAGTAAGGCCTTAATTTCCTAGCAGAGATTACTAATGCTAAGGCCATCTTTTCTATCATCGGGTATCTTAATTTAACATCTACCAATACATGCCTCATGTAGTAAATAGGTTTTTACGCTCTTTCCTTTTTTTTTATTAATACTGAACTTATTGCTAAGTTTGACACAGCCAGATAGATATATAGATTCTCCCTTAGTGGTGGTTTAAAAAGAATTGGAGTGCTGCCCATGTACCTTTTCAATTCCTGGAATGCTTTCTCACATTCATCTATCCACACTAGATTTTTTCCCCCATGAAGAGTTTTAAAGAATGGCAAGCATTTATTTATTGCTCATGAAATGAAGCGACTTAAAACAGAACTCTCCCTGTCAATGTTTGGACCTCTTTTATTGTCTTTGGTGATTTTATATCCAACACAACTTGAATCTTCTATGGATTAGCTTTTATTCTTCACTAATTGACCATGAGTCCCAAGAATTTCCTGGAAGATATCTTAAAAGCGCATTTACTCAGATTTAGTTTTATGATAAAGTGTTTCAGAATTTTGAAAGCTTCCTCTAAGTCAGTGACATGATCCTCCTTTTTCTTGCTCTTAACAAGCATGTCATCTACATAAACTTCTATATTTCTTCTAATTTGTCCAACAAATATTTTGTTAACTAACCTTTGATAGGTTGCTCAAGCATTTTTCAACCCAAAAGGAATTATATTATAACAATATAAGCCTTTATTTATAATGAATGTTGTTTTCTCCCTATCTGAATGGTGCATTTGAATCTGGTTATAACCAAAATATACATCCATAAATGTGAGTAATTCATGTCCTATGGTCGCATCAAATAGTTGATCGATCT
Organism: Luvunga scandens; assembly: GCA_030449905.1. Classification (NCBI taxonomy): domain Eukaryota; kingdom Viridiplantae; phylum Streptophyta; class Magnoliopsida; order Sapindales; family Rutaceae; genus Luvunga; species Luvunga scandens. The sequence continues at coordinate 4,558,481 of JASUUG010000711.1, forward strand.
TAGGTAGAGGAAAATTGTCTTTGGGACACTTTTTTTCAAATCAATAAAATATATGCAATTTCTCCACTTTCTATTTGGTTTCTTGACCATCATTATAGTGGTCAGCCAAGTAGGGTAATACACCTATTTAATAAATCCTACTTTTAGTAGTTTATCAACTTCCTCTATAATTGCTTCATATCTTTCTAGATTAAAAGATCTTCTTTTTCGCCACACTGATTTATAACAAGGATTAACATTCAGCCTATGGGCTATTACTTTAGGCTTTATACCAATCATATCTTCATGAGACTATGCGAATATGTTAGAGTTCACTTTGAGAAAACTTTCGATTTGTGCACTTAGTTCTGGAGCTGCCGATTGGCCAACTCAAATGGACTCCTTTGCTCACTTTTTTCTTCCTTGGGGTCTAGCATAGTCTATAGATTTTCATAGTTGTCCATATTGCCTCTCAAAGTCATAGAGTAGCATCTTCTAGATTTTTCTTGATTAACTCTTAAAACTCCAACTCTTCATTTTTTTGGAAACTTTAACATCAAATGGTAGGTTGAAGTCATTACTCAGAACATGTTTAAAGCTGGTCTTCTCAAGATGACATTGTAAAGTGATTGTTGTTTCACTATTAAGAAATTCATCATTTTAGTAACTTGGTAAGGTGTTTCCCTTATAATCATCGGCAACTCTATGATACCTAATGGGTTCAAACATTCTCCCTCGAAACTAATCAAAGGTGTGCATATTGGTTTTAATTTCTCTGTTTCAATCCCCATTTATCAAACGCGGCTGCATACAGAATATCTACCCAACTTCCATAGTCTATCAGAACTCTGTAGACCTTCCTATTTGTTAAAATTATAGAGATGACTATGTGATAACTGTATGAAATGAGAGTTATCTATAACACTTTTGGACTTAAATTAATATTAGTCAGAGTATAAATGACATATTTTAATTAGATTTTAGTTATATTTTGCATACTTATCTATTTTTAGTTTATTCTCAATAAATTAGGTTGTTTTAAAATAAATTGTGTGCTTAGAACATGTGGTTATTTATAGGCAATTGGAAGTGTAATTTTTGATGATGAAATATTGTGCAATGAGTTTGTAAAAATGTAGAAAGAAATTGGTTATAAAAAAATGGAAATGATTCTGAAGCAGTGCAGATGCTGGAGTCAGTGCTGTAGCTTCCATTACTGTAGCAATCCTAGAGCAATATAATAGAAAATTTTGCCCAAATCTCAAATAAAAGGATGTGATCTATAGTTTCCAAATCAGAAAAAATACTTGTCTTAGATTTTTGTTTGCCTTAATTTTCAAGTATAAAAAAAAGCACACATACAAAGATAAAGAGAGCCGTTAACCGCAAGAAATAACCAAGAGAGAAAAGGAAAACAGAAAAGAACAGAGAAATTTCAAGGGTGAACAAGAGGGATTGTAGGTGTGAGGAAGAAGAAATCAAGAATCTAAAAGAGCTAATCGCTTCCATCTCTATCTTACTCATTTTCTTTGATTTGTGATGATGTTTACGATGGTTAAAACTATTTTTTTTCCTATTACATCACAAATCATGAATTAAATTTATTTATGATTGAGTGATAAACAAGCTTGGTAGGTTATTGACTGAATTTTATGTGTTGCTGCATGATTGCTATAGCATTTTGTTTTGATAATGGTTATTTTAATTCATTATTTCGACTGACCACTCATTTAGTGATACTAGCTAAAAGATAGCCATAAAAGGGCTTGTTTTTGTAGAACGTATCAGGACAATACTTGGTTTTAGATTAAGTTTCCCAAGTTGGGTTAATTCAATTTAAATAAGGCCGTGCTTAATCTAAAACTAGTGAAGAACTAGACATAGGGATTCACCTTGTAAGGTATTAAGGACCTTGATCACATAATGCTATATTTTATGATGGCATAACAACTAGTCATTATTACGTTACATATAGATATAAGAACTCAAACAACCGACAACTAATGATGCATTAGAACTCTGTCCAGTGTTGTAGTAATTGTTATAACAATAGTACTTTAACAGAAAACAGTCAATACTATTAAGTGAGTTGATCATTCAACCATATTATTCTTAATGGTTTAATACTTGTGAGAAAAGTGTTAATTTATTTAATTGCAGTTTATTTTCTGTCATTTAGATTATTTATTTTAGTTTAGTTGATAAAAGATTTTAATTTATTTAGATTGAGTTGCACCATATTAATTGATGTAGCAATTTGATAGCATCAATTCTTGTAGAGACGATACTCGAATAATTTTTACTTTATTACTTGTTGTGTATACTTGTGCATTGACACTCATAGAATAGCACGACATTCACCCCAACAAGTTTTTAATGCCATTATTGGGGATTGATTATTTATTTTGATTTGTGAAATCAATTTTTGCAGTGTTTATTTACGCTATTGTTAAATTATTTTTTTGTGGTTGACAGAGTGTGTAAATAACTATTGCACGCACAAAGATAAACAGATTGAGTTCTACTTTGATCCAAAAATTGAGAGAACTGCGAGGAGATTAAAAAGAGAGCAAAGAAACTTAAAATCTACTGTAGTAATGGATTACTTACAAGATGTGGTAGATTTAAACAACCGAGGAGAATTGCAACCATTGAATGGACAAGGAGGTCAAAATGGACATCATGTTTTTGGGTGACTAGGAAACAATATCATTCATATGGCTAACAATAGAGATAGAGCTATTCGAGATTATGCTGTGTTAACTCTTTAAGCCATACATCCAGGCATAGTTGGACCTGAAGTTTAAGCATACAACTTTGAATTAAAACCAGTGATGTTTCAGATGCTGCAAACTATGGGTCAGTTCAATGGACTGTCATCCGAAGATCATCACTTTCGTCTCAAGTTGTTGTGGGAGGTGAGTAATACTTTTAAAATTGCTGAAGCATCACAGGAAGCATTAAGGCTTAGACATTTTCTATTTTCTTTGAGGGATCGAGCACGAGCATGACTGAATTCCTTACCACTAGATTCCATCATAACATGGAATGACTTGGCTGATAAATTTCTGATGAAATATTTTCCACACACTAAGAGTGCAAAATTGAGAAATGAGATCACATCTTTCCACTAATTGGAGGATAAGAGCTTGTATGATGCATGAGAAAAATTCAAAGAATTTCTAAGAAGATATCCACATCATGGTATTCTTTGCTGTATACAACTAGAAACTTTCTACAATTTTTAACCTAAGCACAAGACTAACGGTGGATGCTTCAGCAAATGGAGCTTTATTATCCAAATCTTATAATAAAGCTTATGAGATTTTGGAGAGAATTGCCAATAATAATTATCAGTGGCCATCAACTAGAGAATATGTAGTAAGAGGTTTATCTAGAATGTATAATATAAATGCCCTAACAACCTTATCTTAGCACAAATAACTTCATTAACAAACATGGTAAAGGCTTTAACCACTACTTCAGCAACAATTAACCAAGTTGCAAAAGTATCATGTGTTTATTGTAGAGAGGGGCATTTATTTGGTAATTGTCTCAGGAATTCAGCCTCAATAAATTATGTAGGAAATTTTAATAAGTAGAGTCATATTCAAACACTTACAACCTAGGATGAAGGCAACACCCAAATTTCTCATGGAGCAATTAGAATCAGCATGTTGCAGCAACTAGTAGACAAAACAAACCTGCACAACCACCTGAATTTCATTAGCAAAATCAAGGTCAAAGAAACACTAGTAGTGACTAGATCATTTCTCTTGAAGCTTTAATTAAAGATATATTGTGAAGAATGAAGCAGTTGTCCAAAGCTAAGCAGTGTGATTAAGAAACTTGAAGAATCAAGTTGGACAGCTTACCACAGCACTCAACAACAAATCCTAGGGAAGTTTACCCAGCAACCTAAAGGATCCAAGAAGAGAAGGAAAAGAACAATGCAAGGTGATTAATCTAAGGTTTGGAAAATATGCGCATATTTCAGTAGGCATGCCAAAATAGAGAAATGAGCCTTTTCAAGCTCAAGAAGAAGTTCAGAATGAAAAAGAGTCTATTCCTTCCATTAATTAACACATTGATGAGAGCAGCAGAGTTACAGTACTTGCAGCTTTAGATAATTCACCACATGTTAGGAGGGATGATGTAACATCATCTATAGTAGAACAAGGCAAAGCAAATGAAAAACAAATTCTACAGCCAACTATAACACAGTAGTTTAGACATCTACCATCATTCCTACAGAGATTTTAAAAGTAAAAGCAAGACAAATAGTTTAGCAAATTTCTAAAGGTATTGAAGCAGCTCTATGTCAACATTCCATTTGTAGAAGCTTTGGAACAGATGCCTAACTATGTGAAATTTTTTAAAGATATTTTAACAAGAAAAAGAAAGTTAAGAGAATTCAAAACTGTTGCTCTAACACAAGAGTGCAGCAACATACTTCAGGGTAAAATATTTCAAAAACTGAAATATCTAAGAAGCTTCACAATTCCTTGTTCTATAGGAACTAAATATAGTACAAAGACATTTTGTAATCTAAGGGCTAACATCAATCTTATGCCATTATCAGTGTTCAAACAATTGGGAGTTAGTGAGTGTAGGTCGACAACAATGACTTTACAACTAGCAAATATATCTTAAGCTTATCTAGAAGGGAAGATTGAAGATATATTGATGAATGTGGATAAATTCATTTTTCCAATGGATTTCATTATGCTGACTTTGAAGCTGATAAAAAAGTACTAATCATCTTAGGAAGACCTTTCTTGACTACGGGAAAAACTCTCATAAATGTGCAAAAAGGAGAATTGACAATGAGGGTTAATGATCAACAAGTTACATTCAATGTATTAGATGCAATAAAGAGTCCTGTTGAGATTGAGGATTGCAATTTCATCAGTGTTATAGATCTTGTTGTAGTTGAATAGGTAGACAGTTGCTACAATAACATGCAATTTGAAGACGTAGCAGTAAATGACGAAGATGCTGACTTAGTTGACATAGCATGGCCAGGAGAGAAGCAACTATTCAGAACAGATAGACATTTTGACTCATAGATCTATTCAATAAGGAAGTAAAACCCTTTGTACTTTCTGTGGAGTTCCACCAGTTTTAGACTTAAAATTCTTGCCTTCACATTTAACATATGTATATCTTGGTGACAATGACACATTGCCAGTAATTATTTCATCTTCTTTATATGCAGGTAAGGAGAAAAGCTTTGTGAATATGCTAAGGAAACATAAGAAGACGATTGGTTGGACTATGGCAGCTATTAAAGGAATCAACCCATCCATTTGCATGTTCAAGATTTTATTAAAAGAATACTACAACAACTTAGTAGAACAACAAAATAGGTAGGTCTTGTTGATGTACGAACAACAAAAAAGAATATTATAAAATCCTGTTGTTGTAGCACTAAATTGGAGTATGCCTTTTGAGTTGATGTACGATGCCAGTGACCACTCTGTTGGAGCAGTGCTAAGTCAAAGGAAAAATAAGGTCTTTCACTCAATTTACTATGCTAGCAAGACACTAGCCGATGCTCAGCTCAATTACACAACCATGGAGAAGAAGCTGCTAGTTGTTGTGTTTGGACTCAATAAATTTAAGGCATATTTAGTTGGCACCAAGGTGACTGTTTATATAGACCATTCGGCAATCAAACACTTAATCTCCAAGAAAGATGTTAAAACGAGAATGATTAGATGGCTTTTTCTATTGCAAGAGTTTAATTTAGAGATTAAGGATAGAAAAGGAACTGAAAATCAAGTAGTAGATCATTTATCGTTATTAGAGGCAGATGCAAGCACCTTAACCGAGCAAGACATCACAGAAACATTTCCTGATGAGCAGCCGTTGATGTTACAACATATACAAATGCTGTAGCATTTAAGTTTCCCATGGTATGTAGACTTTGCTAATTACTTAGTAAGTGGATTGCTACTACTTGACTTAACCTACCAGCAAAAGAATAAGTTTTTCCATGATGTCATAAACTATTAGTGGGATGACCCATACTTATACAAAGTGTGTTCAAATCAGATCATTCGAAGATGTGTGTCTGATGAAGAAATTCCAAATATATTACAGGCAAGTCATGGTGCAGTATAAGTAAGACATTTTGAAGGACCAAGAATAGTAGCAAAAATTTTACAAGTAGGTTATTACTGGCCCTCAATCTTTAAAGATGCTTTTGAGTTTGTAAATGTTGTGACATGTGTCAAAGAACATGAAACATCTCTTAGAAACATGAGATGCCACTTACCAACATTTTAGAAATGGAGCTTTTTGATGTATAAGAGATAGACTTCATGAGACCATTTCCATATTTTTTTGGCAACCTATATATTATGGTGGCTGTGAATTATGTATCAAAATAGGTGGAAGCTACAACTTTACCAACAAATGATGCCAAAACAGTGGTTAAATTCCTTCAAAGGAATATTTTTTCGAGCTTTGGAACATCTAGAGCCATCATTAGTGATAAAGGCACTCACTTTTGCAACAAGATATTTGCTGCAGCATTGGCTAAATATGGAATCAAGCACAAGATTGCTATAACATACCATCCTTAGTCAAATGGTCAGACAAAAGTATCCAACCGAGAAATAAAAAAGATTTTGGAAAATGTGGTAAACCCTATTAGAAAGGATTGGTCTCTTAGACTATATGATGATTTATAGGCTTATTGTACAGCTTACAAGACACCAATTGACATGTCCCCATACAGAATTGTCTATGGCAAAGCTTGTCATTTGCCACTAGAGTTGGAAGATAAAGCATATTGGACATTAAAACAACTTAACATAGACATACATGCTGCAGCTGAGCATAGAAAGCTTTAACTATATGAATGAGAAGAGTTAAGGTTGTTTTCCTATGAAAATGTAAGATTTACAAGGAAAAAACAAAACAATGACATGATAAACATATTTAGCAAAGGAATTTAATTTGAGGCCAGCAAGTTTTGCTTCACAATTCAAGATTGAAGCTCTTTCCAGAAAAGTTAAAATCAAGATGGTTAGGTCTTTTCAGACTTATCAAAGTCTATCCTCATGGTGCCATGGATCTTAAGGATGAGAAAACTGGTCAGGAGTTCATGGTCAATGGACAAAGAGTTAAACAATATATTGATGATACCATGCATGACTCATGAGAAGATTTATTCTTTAAGGATCCAGTTTGAGCAAGTAAGTGAAGGTTACGCTGAAAGACCCAAAATTAAGCGCTAATTGGGAGGCAACACAATGAGGGAAGTGTTTTAAATTTTTATGGTTGTTTTTGTTATTTTATTTTTAGTATCTAATGCTTACGTTTATTTCGTTACTTTTGCCATTTTATTTTATCAATGTCATTTTAATGTCTTCATTTCTTTCATTTTTATTTTTGCAATAATTTTAAAAAAAAAGAAAAAAAAAGAAAAAAATTATGGCAGGAGTTGCTGCAGCGTCCAATAAACTGCTATAGCTTCAGTTTTATCGTGGCAGTAATGGGACATTAATTGCTTTTTACCATTGGACAACTGTCAGGGTGGCGTGAAAAGGGCAGAAGTTTGATAAGGAAAAGAAATCTCCCATCCTTTGATTGACGTGATCATTATCTTTTCCTTTTTCAAATTTGATTTTAATTCAGATTTTAAACTTCCTCTTTGAATTATCTCATTTATTAATTGTCTTATTCTAATTCCTTATATGGCAATAAATTAGGACATTGTTGTTGCAATTTTACTTTAACCCTAACTCAAACTCCTCTCGCAAACCTCTCTCATCAAGCTTTACTGTGTTCTTTTGAGCCACTTTAAAATTAGGTCTTATGAAAGCATAACTCTTTTGTTACAGCAATGCTTAAATTATAAACAAAAACCATTAGACTCAAAGATCTCGTACATTTCCACAGTTATAAAGCTGAGGATAAATTTAAGGAATATATAGAAGCTCGCAAAATTCTGGAGAAAAAGGGGTTCATCTTCCCCAAAGACGTCATTGGTGTAATACAAAGTATACAGATGGTTGTGATAAACCGTGGCTGGAGCAGATTTGTGCACATCCTCAGGACTCAATTGTCCTAATCATCAAGGAATTCTATTCAAACATGCTACAACAAGACCAATGCAACATATTTGTCAGACAAGTCCAAGTGCTCTTAGATTTGAGAGTTATAAATGTTTTTTATGATCTTCTTGTTGTTATTGAGTGTGAATATACGAGTTATATGGAAAATATGACTGCTAAGAAGTGGGTAAAGGTATTTAAAACTGTGACAATACTTAAGAGTGAATGGCCAAATGAAGAGAGACGGGTAGTGAACATAATTGATCTCAAACCCATAGCTAAGGTATGGGTAAAGTTTTTAAAATCTAGAGTAATGCCCACAACCCATACCACCATGATATACTAAGACAGATTGGTCCTTCTCTATGTTATTCTCAAAGGGTTACCCATAGACATAGGAAAAATTATTGAGAAGAAAATTCAAACATGTGCCTTTCGCAAGTAAAACTCTACAACTTTGTTGTTTTCATCTTTAATAACTGGCATTTATGAGGCCTCGGAGGTAAGAATTGAGGCCAAAGATGAAAGGGTTAAAAATAAAAGTGCTATTACCAATAGAACAGTGGAGAGGATTGCTGAAGAAATAAGTGTTGCAGCACCATTAGAACACTTCCATGCTGTTAAAGTAGAGCAATCCACCACTTTAGAACAAATGATACAGGGTCTCACAACCATTATTCAAGAATGTGTTCAGGCACAATTGATTGAAAACCAGAAGTTCTAGACATACCTTTAGCATCTAGAGACCCAGAAACATTAGTTCGCCAAATTTATAAGCAAGAAGTACATAGACTTCCTTGACTCATTGTTGCAATAATTCAACTTTAGATCACCAAGAGGAGCATGCTCCAACAAAGAAAATGTGAATAAAGAGAGAAGAGCCGTCAAGTCGGAAGAAGAATCGAAGAAGAAGAGTGACGAGAAAAGAAGGAAATTAAGAAAAAATCAAAAGAAGAGGAGGAGCCTGTACAGCTACCCTTAGTTAGTAAGCGCAAAGAAAAGGTTGTAGTAGAAGAAGAGTCTAAAACTGAATGGGAAGAAGACGTTAATGCAGCCATCGAGGAAGCAATTAACAGAGTAGCCACAATAGAAGAAGCCCGCAACAATTTATGAGAAATTATAGCCAACATCACAGTTAAAAACCCTACTACTGATCCAGTAGCCCAACAGTCTACACCAATCCCAACTCCAACTAAAAAATGGTTCAGCAAGCGTAAAGGGGCACAAACCTTTAGAAGTGTTGTAACATCAAAAGAGCCAGAGCACAAATGGACAGGATCAAATCAGCCTAGATCAAGTGAACCTGTTGGAACCCCTCCTATCAGCCTAACATCCAGTAAAAAGAAGAAGCAATCAACTGCTGCTCCAATGCGTTCACCCAAGGACCGCTTGCGGAGTAGATTTAGAAAGAAGTGATCTTTTCCAGCATCTACTGCAACAATTCTGCAACAGAGGAGTTTTCCTGCTAGATTTAATTTTTCAACCTATATAAAAAACTTGCTTTGTTATTTTTCTTTTTTTTTGTTCTGTTGGTTTATGACTTTTCATTTATTTGCTTGCATGTTTGTCTTATTTGCATTTAAATGATTTTGTGCATGTGAGGACACAACACCTTTCAAGTTTAAGGGGGGTTGTGTTAGAGTATAATGTGTTTCTATTTTGATGTGTTTTGTTCATGTGTGTGAATATGTGTGTGAAGCTCTGTTATTTAAATTTGTGTATGGATTGAAAAACCTAATGAGGATAAATTGAGTGTTAAGTTCTGTGATTGCCAAGTAGGGATAGTTCAAAGATAAAGGCTGAATTTTTTTTCTCAACACTTAAGCTTTGATTAAGTTCTATGAGATTGCTGTAGCAACGATTGTGTTTGTTAAAAGGGTAGAAAACATCTCAAGTTTGGGAAAAAAAAATTTTTGAAAAATTTTAGTAAAACTGTGCTTGTTGTGAAATAAATTCTGCTTAAATGACTTAAAATGCTGAATAACCAGGACTGAGTACGCAACCCATATGTAGACTTGAGTCCAAAGGCAATAAAAGCTATGAGCATTATTGTAGCATCAGGTTATAAAAAAAAGAAATTATTTTGGTCCTCTGTTTAGGATATTGAGTAACTAGGTCTATTCATGAGCCCTATATTCAACCTTGAGTCAAATGTGTCTTTAGATAAGACTATGTTATAGGTATTGCTGTAGCAACTCTAATTTGTCCATTGGTTGAATAATTGAGTGTCATCACCACAAGTGCTAAACATTCACATGAAAAATCAAAGATACATTGAAGAGAATCGTGATTGATAAAAAAAGAAAAAAAAAAGAAAACTTTGTTGCTATAGCGCAGTTGAAATTTGTTGTTTTGCCCCTGTACATTACAAGTTCTACCCTTGAGTGTGGTATAGTAATTGTGCAATACTACAATACCTCTAGACTTGGTCAAAGTGGCACACACACTTTGGATAGAATGAGGCCTAAGTCTGGACTTGAACTGCTGTGGCAATCTTGCATGATTAAGAGTATGATCTGAGGGTTGAAAAATCTTTGCAAATGTGATGACAGAGCTAAGTATGTGTTCTATGATTGTGTGATTTAATTGTTAATGTAGTTGTCAGTACTTGAGGACAAGTAATAATTTAAGTTTGGGGGTGTGATAACTCTCTAAAATGGAGTTATTTATAACACGTTTGGACTTAAATCAAGATTAGTTAGAGAGTAAATGACATATTTTAATTGTATTTTAGTTATATTTTGCATACTTATCTATTTTTAGTTTATTTTCAATAAATTAGGTTGTTTTAGAATAAATTATGTGCTTAGAACATGTGTATATTTGTAGGCAATTGAAAGTGCAATTTTCAAGGAAAGAATGTTGTGCAATGGGTTTGCAAAAATAAGAAAATAAATTGACTGCAAAAAAGTGGAAATGAGTTTGAAGCAGTGTAGATGTTGTAGCCAGTGTTGTAGCAACTATTGCTGTAGCAATCCTAAAGCAACAGAAGAGAAACTTTCACGCGAATCTCAAATAAAAGGATGCAATCTGTAATTTCCAAATCGAGAAAAATACGCATCCTAGACTTTCGTTTGCCCTAGTTTTCAAGTATAAGAAGAAGCATGCAAACAAAGATAAAGAAAGCTGTCAACCGCAAGAAATAACCAAGAGAGAAAAAGAGAACAGTAAAGAACAGAGAAATTCTATGGCTAAACAAGAGAGATTGCAGGCGTGAGGAAGAAGAAATCAAGAATCTAGAAGGGCTAATCACTTTCATCTCTATCTTACTCTTTTTTTTTTTATTTGTGATGATGTTTATAATGGCTAAAACTATTTTTGTTCTTATTGTATCATAAATCGTCAACTAAATTTATTTGTGGTTGAGTAATAAATAAGCTTGATGGGTTATTGATTGAATTTTATGTGTTGTTGTATGATTATTATAGCATTTTATTTTTATAATGCTTATTTTAATTCATTATTTCGGCTGACCACCCATTTAGTGATACTAGCTAAAAGATAGCCATAAAAGGGCCTATTTTAGTAGAACATATCAAAATAATACTTGGTTAAAGAGCTAATCGCTTCCATCTCTATCTTACTCATTTTTTTTTTATTTGTGATGATGTTTACGATGGCTAAAAATATTTCTTTTCCTATTACGTCACAAATCATGAATTAAATTTATTTATGGTTGAGTGATAAACAAGCTTGGTAGGTTATTGACTGAATTTTATGTGTTGCTGCATGATTGCTATAGCATTTTGTTTTGATAATAATTATTTTTATTCATTATTTCGGTTGACCACTCATTTAGTGATACTAGCTAAAAGATAGCCATAAAAAGGCATGTTTTTGTGAAAAATACTAGGACAATACTTAGTTTTAGATTAGGTTTCCCAAGTTGGGTTAATTCAATTTGAATAAGGTCGTGCTTAATCTAAAACTAGTGATGAACTAGACATAGAGATTCACCTCGTAAGGTATTAAGAACCTTGATCACATAATATTATATCTTGTGATGACATAACAACAGTTATTGTTATGTTACATATAGATATAAGAATTCCAACAGGCAACAGTTGATAATTCATTCGAGTTCTGCCCAGTGTTATAGTAATTATTGTAGCAACAGTATTATAATAGAAAACAGTTAATGCTATTAAATGAGTTGATTCACTTAATCATATTATTTCTAATGGTTATAAACTGGTAAGAGACATGTTAATTTTTTTTATTATAGTTTATTTTCTGTCATTTAGATTACTTATTTTAGTTTAGTTGATAAAAGATTTTAATTTAGTTAGATTAAATTGTGCCATATTAATTACTGTAGCAATTCTAATAACATTAATCCATGTGGAGAAGATACTTGAATACTTATCACTTTATTACTTATTGTGTACACTTTCGCACTAACACTCATAGCATAACACGAGATTCACCCCAACATTTGGGCATCATCCTATGATTGATGTATTCATTTTGCTTCTTCATTTGTAAATGTGATAGTGTTATGGCTTACTTTGGCTTTTTTTTTTAGGTCTGCTTTCTAAATCTACATGGAAAACTCTTGGTGTGTTTTTAGCCTCTCTAGCATAAGCTTTTAGAGCCCATTTAGAATCTCCTCCACCACGAGTCTACTAAATATGGTTTTTATGGGTGTGGTACCTGTGATGTCTTGGTTTTCTATCTGTACAGTTCCAGATGGTGTTGTTTTTTTTTTAAGCATTTTATGGGGCCTCCTCAGGTAGCCCTCTACTATCTTTCCTCACAAATTCTTTAAGATATCCTTTCTAAATTAGGCATTCTATTTCTTCCTTGAGATTGAAGCACTCTTTTGTATTGTGACCATGATCTTGGTAGTATCGGCAGTATTTATTTCCATGCCTTCGATAAGGTGTTGTCATGATATCCTTGGGTTTCTGCAGCAAATTTAAGTTTTTTATTTCATTAGCAACCGTTCTCTAGGCACATTAAGCAGGGCATACCTAAGGAACCTACTCTATAAAATCCTTAAACTTTTGTTCTCTGGTCTATTTGTTCTTCTATATTTTCAATTTGTTCCTCATTCATCTTCCTCTTTTCTCATGTTTTTTGTGAATCTAGGTCAGTCCTTTTTTTTTGTATTAGTCAACTCACTTGTGTTAGAGTATTTTTGTGCTATTGACAACAACTGTGTGAAAGTCCTTGGTGTATTTTTTGTAAGTGAGTAATGAAATCTTTCTAGTTGCAACTCGGACATAATGGCAATCAAGGCGACTATATCACTATAGTTTTCCACCTTACAGCTTCTTTGTTGAAGCGAGTAATATAGTTTTTTAACGACTCATCCTTTCCTCATTTAACTAACAAAAGTAAGTAGGGGAAGCTGATGGTCTCTTCTCTAACGAATTGGCTAATAAATATTTGATTTAGTTGGGCGAATGGAGAAATTGATCCCTGTTTTAATTTTTTGTACCACCTATGCGCTGCTCTAGTGAGTGTCAGTGAGAATGTCCTAATGTGGCTACTTCTAATGCTCCTTACAACTCTATCCAAGACTAACAGGTTTCTGGATGTTCCGTCGGATCTCTTTATCCTCCATATAACTTTATTTGGGGCATTTTACGTTTTAGAGAAAGTGGTGTATCTAATATGTCCTTGGTGAACAGAGGTTCTATTTCCTCCATGTATAGTCCAACAGGAGTTTTCTCAATATCATCTATTCTTTTCTTGAGTTTTTCTAACTCTTCCTCCAAGCCCACTAAATCAACATTAAACTCAACTTCCTCATATCCTTTTAATTGGATTTTAGATTGGCGGTTTTTTTTCAATCTCTCCCACAAGCCTTTGGAGTTCAATGCTTGTTGAAGATCACCATTTTTATAGTTAGCATCACTTGTATGACTCCTGACCATAAGTCATCTTGAGATTTTTGCCTTTTATGACCATGTTGATCATGATATTGGTGATATTGTTGTTGCTCCTCTACTAGTGGGGTAGATCCAAGATTCCTTTAGTTCTCTATATACTTGTTGCGCAAATGGTGGCTACGGGCCCATGTTATTACCCTTCCTTCTTGGGGGGCTCGGGACCCTGGCAACCTATGGTTGCAGTAATTGCATTGGCTTAATTGGCTTATGATTTTGTGTTAAGTGATTTTGTTTGCAACTAATTATATCATCCCTACAGATGGCACCAATCTATTGACGCTTGTTTTTGGTCAACTAGAAAATTAGATAAAAAGGACAATATAAAGATCAAAACACTAAAAATTTACATGGTTTAGTACTAGGTCTACGTCTACGAGAATTAAAAGAGTCAACTTTTTCTATTCAATAATGATTATAAGGAATTTTTTTTAGCTATTTGCCTTTGATTTTTTTTTTGCTTACCTCTCATGCATCAAGGGCTTCCTATTTATAATAACATCTTTTAATATTCTAAGTTGTTGATATTTCCTTATCCTAATCTACTTTGACCACTTAATTAGAGTATGATTCGGAGTATATATTTATCTCATTCTCAAAGTTAGTTTTTAAAGCATCTATATTTTTCCCTTTTTTCTTTCTTTTTCTTTTGCCGTCACTTTATCTTCCATGCTTCATGCTTCCATGGTTCTACTTTAACTAATTATTTTACTTTTCATGCTTTTATGCTCCATGCTCTATGCTTCCACTTTAATTAACTATTTGACTTTTCATGCTTCCACTTTAATTAATTATTTGACTTTTCATGCTTCCACTTTAATTAACTATTTGACTTCTCATGCTTCCGTGCTCTATGCTTATATTTTAATTAATTATTTTACTTTTTATGCTTCTATGCCCCATGCTCTATACTTCTACTTTAATTAATTATTTGACTTTTCATACTTCCATGATCCATGCTCCATGCTTCCCTTTCATGCTTCTTGCTTCATTTTTGTGCACAAATTTGCATGCTTCACTTTTAACTGATATCAAAGGAAAAAAAGAAAAAAAAAAGAAATTGGATAATAATGTGAACTCATTTTGATGGAGTAAAATAAGTCTTAAAAAATCTACAATGTATCTAGCTAGGATGAACTTTTATATATCTACAATATTATGAAGAAATCCTTACTAATATATATTATATAATATGGCAAAAAATATAACAGTAATACTAGAATTTCTTCCTTTAAGTGCCAATGGCTCATCTTAACTTGTCAGTGACAACTGTTATTTCAAGTATTAGAATAAATATTAGCTCATTTTGTTATATATCCAAGATAATGATCATTAACTTCAACAATATTAATACATGGAATATGTTCTTGCATTGTCGGATTAAATTTTGCAATAGTTTCAATTAAACCTAAAAAATTTCCATTTCTCCATAGATTTTCTCATTTTTTCCACGAAATGCTAAATTATTTTTAACAAGATTCTTTACTACAATAATAATTCTTATTAGTACTTTTTTCACAAGTTCTTTTTCCTTATTAATTGTTTCTTGAATATCTTTATCAATTATATTTTCATTAGTTGTTTCATTATCTCTAAGTTTAGGACTAAGATTTTTCCAATCACTTGTTCCTTCGTCATCAAGCTCATTTTGCTACAATTTGTATTGAATAATTTGCAACAAAAATAATATACTTTATCAAATCTTTTGAATCTATTAAGCAATTCCTATCATGTTTTTCTTCATTTGATAGCATTTTAACATAAAATAGAGTAGAGAAATGCCTAAAATTTTCATCTTTTGTGAAAGTTATATCATTGTCTTTAATTAGGCTTTTTTCTACTAAAAGATTCTCTTAACTTCATATCAACATTTTTTCATTTTCTTGGAACATAAATATTATTTGTAACAAATAAATTTGGTACATCAACTTTGTTGGGATTTTTGTTTTTAATCATCTTTACTGTTGTTTATTTCATTCACCGTTTCATCATTGCTTAATTCATTGAAGTTAGTTGTTTCAGTAACTAATTTTTTACTTAAATCTATACATTTTTCACTAATTGTGACAAATTTATTAAGAGCTCCCTTTTTTGGATTGGACTAGTTTTTCTACTCTCCTTTTTTTTTTTTTATAGTTTTTCATATCCTAATGCATGTTTTCTTGTTGACAATTTTTTCAAATATAAATAACAAACAAATAACAAACACAATCTTTTTTTTAGATTATTCAAGCCATAAATCAATACAAAAAAATAAAAAATAAATTAAATTTAAAAAGATAAGAACAATAATAATTAAAAATAGAAAAATAGAATGATATCACCTAGAGAATTAAAAGTAATCTCTTGAAATCTTATGTTAACAATTTTGATCGAGTAATTTTTAGAAAGGGAAAGTTTTTTTTTTAAGGAAATAATAACAAAATAAAAAAGTAAAAAATTAAAATAATCATTATACCATAAAAATATATCTTATTTTTAAGGTGAAGATTATCAAATAAGATAAATAATTATGATTATGAGTAATAATAGGGTAAAGCCTAAACATTGGGCTTTCCTATGATATAGAGCAAAACTATATTGGTACATGTGTTTGTTACCCTTTTTTTATCTTTTTCTAAGTCAACTATAATCGAGTCATGATATTTGTTATATAAACAAAAAAAAGCCAAAGACTTTTAAATTTTGACACATTAGTCTTTCACCTACAAATTTTCAATTACAATGATGCTTCTAGAAACCAAGACCTATGTCGAAAGCACCTTTCGAATACGTCAGCATGAACATAATACTCCAACATCACAAACTTATCAATTTGGACAATATAAGTTTTTTTATTGCAAGAAATGTACAGAAGCCAATGCATAATTTGCTACAATTTAAGAAAAACAATCCATTTCACTACCAATGATCGTAGTCATGATGCTATTGTCCGATGATGACCCATTAATCCCACAAGAACATAACACAAGAAAATATATTTGAGTGGTTAATTTGACACAATTATTTAATTGGCCGTATATCAATCAGGGATGTAAAATTCAGTTGGATATAGTTATTATCCATTCATTATGCAAATATATAATTATCCAATATGAATATGAATATGAATATCCATGGGTAAACATTGATATTTAATTTGTATTATAAATACTATACATTTTATAATATGAAAAACTAATTAATGGGATTTACAAAAAAAAAACTTATTTAATTTTGATTTAATTTCATAAAATGATTAATATTAAAGGTAATTAAAATTATTTTTTTTATATAGAAACAGAATAATAAACAAAATTATTACTCGTATTTTTTTAATTAATTACAAAACAATAATTTTTATTAAAAATATAGATAATTGCTGGCGACCACTGCTCTGTTGCCAGCGATGACATTACTATTATTGATTGAAGAGGGCCATGAAGGGTACCATTGGACTTGAAATTCAATGATCTACATAATGATGGTCTCAATGCCAAAAAATGGTGATCTACAAAGTTGCATGTGCCTTCCAAAACTGACTATCACCATAATTACGCCACAAAACCATAGTGAGTTGCATTACACTATCATCTTTTTCCAATTTAGAGACCATTAATTTGGTTAAAGGTGGTGGTGAACCTTGAAATGCCACCTAATTATGGTGGTCATTTTATGGCTATTTGCATTGGAAGGCGCATCCATCCCTAAACATCCATTTATTTGGCAATGTTGCCACCATTACAAAGATTGGAGAATTTTAAATCTGTTGATAGTATTTATGTTTTTGTTCACTCACTTCTATTTTTTGATGGTGGTGCCATCGTTGTTGTCATCGATGGTGCAATAATTTCGACAATGTTGTTTTGATTTTTCATTGAATTTACAAAACTTAAATATTAATTATAATATTCAATTCTAGTCTCATATACTTAAATATTAATAATATTCAAGTTCATGGATAAATATTGGATAAACCAAATCCAGAGTATTTTAGATGGATATTATCCAATCTGTTTGGATCAAATACTCCTAGTTGT
Source organism: Luvunga scandens (assembly GCA_030449905.1). Taxonomy (NCBI): domain Eukaryota; kingdom Viridiplantae; phylum Streptophyta; class Magnoliopsida; order Sapindales; family Rutaceae; genus Luvunga; species Luvunga scandens. The sequence goes on from JASUUG010000711.1 coordinate 4,576,439, forward strand.
CAACTCGATTAATAATTGTATTGGGTTCAGTTTTGCATATGATAATTCATTTATGACATGATTAATTATTCAATTAATTATACTACTTGACTTGTATTTTATTGATAGATATGTGTCGAATTTTTATATTTTAAAAAAATCATATTTTGGTATTTAAAATAAAATTGATTAGAGTTTAAGAGGATAGCACTCCAAGATTTACAGAAAATATAAAAACATATTTAAAATATATTTTTATTGAAAATTGAAATTTTGTTAAATAAGTAACACAATTATAACACGATAATAAATGGATTGGGTAAGGTTCAGGTTCTTTACAATTAATAAACGAGTTAAGCTTGGGTTAGCTCAAATTTGATGACACAATATGAACACAGTCAATTAACTCGAATTGCCCCCTTTATTGTTGTCTATGCGTGATGTTAGCAAGAGAGAAAAAAGAATAGAAAATACTTATTTTTAGTTTATTTTTAATAAAGAAATATTTAAATTATTTTCAAACAGAGCAATTGTTTATATTTTTTTAACCATTCTCTCATTTAAGTAAATCAAAGATCTTAACCCTATCGATGTGCACTAATGACTACCTAAAATGGAGGGGTGGGGTAACAAATGTCAATTTATTCAAGTGTGCAATTAATTTATTCTTTTTATTTAAAGGCAAAAACTCAACCAAAAATACAAAAGTCCTTGTTCAAACTAATAAAAATGATTTTTCATATTTATAAACTAACACTTTATTATAATTAGTAAATTAATATATTTTTATTGCATAATCAAATAATTGATAATATGTTAAATAAATGCTATGTTTCAAAAAAGAATAAAACATTAACTACATAGAATATGAAATTAAATTTATTTTCATATTTTGTACATTCCATCTGCTTGAGATAGTAAAATCTCTTGTTCTTAAAAAAATGATATGGAGTTTGAACCTTGCTCACATTGGTGATAGAAAATTGGTTGCAGTTATGATAAATTAAAAAAAATCTTATTTACATTTATCATCAATTATGGTTAGTAAATAATATATATAGTTTAACCATATATTAAATTAATTAATTTTTTATTTAATAAGAAAATTTATTAATTTATTATGTGTGTGTGTGTGTGTGTGTAAAAATAAGTTATTTAATTTAAAACCTAGTTCAATAGTTTAAAAATTTTAAAATATTATAGACTTATATGTCAAAATTTTAAAATTTTTTATTTTCATTATTTTGCATAAACAACAAGGACTTTTAATATTAATAACCCAATAAACACATCTAAGTCATTGTACTACTCTTGGATTAATCTAATAGTAGGTTTGAAAAGGGCAAAAAAAAGGGTACCAAATGCCATGGGTAACAAAGCTTGACCCCTACAATATATACATAACTTAATTTTTTATTAGAATCATAAAAAAATTATTACTTATAGTAATTAATAAATACATACACAAAAATTGAGAACTTTCTAAATATGGAGCATTGGAGCCTAAGAAACCGGCTAATTTGTCTAATGCTAAAGCCACCTTTGCTTGTTACATCCTAACATAGTTGATGTGCTAGTTACAAATAAACTGTCAAATCAGTTAGGACTCAAATATTAGAGCCATTAAAATTAGTGCATTACTCCAATGTTGCGTTTATTAAACTAGAATTGGAGTGGGCTATAATGAGAATGGGTAATGAAAATCAGAATAAGTTGTTTACTTAAATTGTAGGAATCAAAATCGAAATGAGCTAGATTGCCATTAAAGTGTTTATTTTGTTTTTGAATCAGAATCAGAATAAATTACATTGTAACAAATTACTATAAAATACTTGAAGAACTATTTTCATAATTATTATTTTATATTTTAATTATAGTGGTTATTTGTTCAAAAATTATTATTATTATTCATTATTCTTAAAAATATACTAATTAATTATAATGATTATATTAATAATTATTATAAAAATATATTAATTAATTATTTATAATTATAATATATTAATTAATAATTAATATATTGATTCTTCAATTATTATAATAATAATAATATTATTATTGTTAATTAAATATAATTACTATTAATAATTATTGTTATTAATATATTAATTAATTAATTACAATAATATATTAATTAATCATAAATGAGGATAAAATATGTATTTTTTTTTTGGAGAGGGGTAAAATGGTTAATTCTGGAAATGAGAGACTCATTTCCACCTCCCCTTGGAATGAATCTCTCATTCCCTATTCCCAAATTATGGTAGGCCCTATGATTTCGATTCTCAATTTTATTTTACGAAGCAAACACTGTTAATAATTCTGAATTCAAATTCTGATTCTTCAATTCAAAAAATAAACGCAGCCTAAATATAATTAGAATCAGGCATAATTGCAAGTACAAGCGGACCCACCTAGGGCCTTGAAATTGCCTTAAATGCAAATTGGAAGCCCCTTGTGGGTTTTCAAGTTTAAAGTGTGAAACTGTTAAGATCCAACAAAACTCCTCGACATCCTCCAATTTCAAATATGTTTTAGTAAAGAGTTGAACTATCAGCAACCTTTCAAGTCCTCGACATACCTCTTTTATAAAAAATTAAAGTTGTAGCCTTAATATTTAATTATACCTCTGTATGATTGTATCTTCGATCTTGTCAGTATTCATTTTTTCAGTAAAGTTCCAGTATTTATTAATTTAAAATAGGGTTAATTCTGCCCTACCTCCAAATGTTTCAACATTTTTCACCGTGCCCCCAAATGTTTTGATAATTTTCATCACGCACCCAAATCCATTAATTTGACCATTTATTTTAACGGTCAAAGGGTATATTTAGAATTTCATACCCTAAATATTATTTGATGATGATAAATTAAATTTATTTTATAAGTTAATTGATGGGATTATTATATAATTACCTATAATTAAGAGTTTTTAATGTAAATATCAATTATTGGATAGGCATTTTTTGTCATTTAATTCTTTTTCAATTTAAGATAAGGAGCATTTATGACATTTTCCTAGTTCCGTTAAAAATAATAGTCAAATTAACGGAAATGGGAGTGCAGTGAAAATTATTGAAACATTTGGGTGCGTGGTGAAAAATATCAAAACATTTGGGGTTGGGTGGAAATAACCCTTTAAAATAAGACAGTTTTTTGTCTAATGCCTTGATATGTTGAAAAACTTTTGGTCCCAAATATTTAAATTTAAAACTGATAAAAAAAACAAAAAGAAAGAAATATAGTTAAATAAAAATGAGAAAATAAAAAAATTGAGATTTGTAGTTAGATAAATATTAGAAAAAAAATTAAGAGAACTTATTTCACCTCTATTTAAACTACATACTAAATCAAATATTTGATAATTATTCATAAATACTTCTGAAAATATTTTGTACAAAGAGTCTCATTTCGGTGTTCGGAATGAGGAGAAAATAAAATGATTATTTGTGGAATTAAAAAAAATGAGTGTACTTAAAAATCACAAGGGTGCATCCAGTAGAGGTTTATGAATATTTTGAAGGGGTGATAGTAGTCCCACTCTTTGGTAAAATATTTTATTAGTTTATTATAAAACCATTATTTTATATCCTATTTTTGGTTTTAAAATTTAGCGTTTATGGCTCTCTCTCTCTCAATTCTTTTCTTATATCCTCTTTAGATCGACTGCATTCAAGATGATTAAGAATCTCATCCAGAAAAATATTATGAACTTAAGTAAAAACGTTTTTTCTTTTTTAAAATAAACAAAAATTAAAAAAATTACTCAGCATTTTTTTCAATTGTTAATGATGATTAAGCTGTACTTAGAAATAAAATAATAAACCAATGAGCGGATAATCAAAATATACCGAACCCAATGTTATGCAGTAAGATTTGCGGATTATTCACAAGTAATATTTTTTCTCTTATCAACCATTTTCTTCTTCTAAGTTATGATAATTAGTGAAAGAAAGAAAAATTAGTGAAGAAAATTAGTGTTGTTATTATCACTGCCTCACTCGCACGTTGCTGCTATCGATCACTCGCACGTCGAATGTCACCACCGTGAATTGTTATAGTTGTAGCAAGGCCCCTCAGGATTAAGTTCGTGGGTCCGCCACTGGTTGCCAGCAAATATGATAAAAATCGTAGATATTATCCTCATAAACGTGGAATAGATTGACGTTTAAAAGAGCACTGAACGGTGAGAATCGATTTGAATCCTCTAATATTTTTTATGGACTAATAACTCGTGATTTTTTTTTTAATTCGGTCAATGAATCAAACTCATCCGTAATTTTTTCGTTTCTGTTATTTCCTATTATCACAGTTATTTCTGTTATTCCAGTAATTAATGCCATTACTTGTATCCTATTTTTAAATAGTCCAATTTAGAAATTTTGTTTTCCGGACATTTCCTTGCATATCGCTCGGATAAAACACCAGTCTCAAGCTAAATTTAGACAGCAATGCTTGGTGGCAAAGAAGTACGAAAGCCCATATAAACTCTCTCATTATATGAAGTTTTGGTAATTAATTTTAAAATTTAAATCAGTATAATAAAGTAATAATGGCAATGGCAAAGAGTGCTGTGATTTCCTTAACAATCATGGCTCTCTTTGGAGCCTCCGTGGCAGCTACTACTTACACCGTTGGTGACAACGCCGGCTGGACGACACAAGGCAAAGTTGATTACTATAAATGGGCATATGGAAAAGAATTCAAAGTTGGTGATACCCTCGGTGAGTTGGTAAACTTCGATGGAACGAGAAAATTTTATTTGCAAAATGAAAAATCTAAAAGCCCAACTATTTAGGAGGGACGTAACAATCCATAACTTCAAAATATTTATGGCACTAAAGCATAAGTAGAAAATTAACAAAATTCACATCTTGGAAAATCCTTTGCATCGCTATAGAGGAGAGATTTCATCTCAAACGGAGGACAATCCCACTGGGTGTAGGCTCTACAGAAAATACCTAAGTCAGCTAGCACATCTGCTGACCATTCTTTCATCTCTTAATAGGTGAAAAATTTAGAATACTTAAGCACATTTCAACCGAAACAGATATATACTACATGAATCTTTTGGGTAATTATTACAAATACATAGACTGACAAGAGCAATATATGCTCAAACCCTAAGTACTAAAGGCGCACGTACCTACACAATCTGTTATTTATAATTCTACTGATTGAGAAATTTCTTATGTATTGCATTATGGAGAACCGAGAAGAATTATATAACTACACACTTAATTAAAAAATTAATTGCATGGCTTAATTAATGCAGTTTTCAAGTATAACAACGCCATGCACGATGTGCATGAAGTGACTGAGGCAGATTTCGTTGAATGCAATGCAAAAGCTTCGCTAAAACATCACATCTCGGGCTCTGACGCCATCACTCTCAATGCACCCGGTATCTATTACTTCATTTGCGGAATACCAGGTCACTGCCAAGCCGGCCAGAGACTTAGTATTGAAGTTAAGTCCGATGGAAGCCCTGGCGCTAGTCCATCAGCAGCCCCAGGCCAAAGTCCTACTACTTCTTCCACCTCCGGTGGAGGTTCAACATCTACTGTGGCAGCCGGAGGCGGCTCAGGTTCTACGCCGTCGTCCTCGAGCACTGCTCTTCTACCTTCTTCTCTCTATACTTTGATGGCTGCTCCAGGAATGCTTGCAGTTCTTCTAGCTGGATTTGCTTAATTTTCTAGCTAGAGAGGTTCATTTTAATTATGTAATTACTTGGATTAATATAATTTATTTAATTAGGTCAGTAGCTATAATGCTGCTGATTAATGCAGGTAGTATATGCTAAGTGCTATACGTATAACTAATTTGTTGTTGATGTAGGTAGAAAGTTTCTTAAGATTTATAAATAAATTGTATATAAGAACAAATGAGGACCAAATTGAAATTATTCTATGAAAATTTGAGAGACTATAAAATGGGTAGAGATGAAAATTGGGTTATAAAATTTTAATAAACTATAGAAAAAGACTGAATTATTCTTTATTGTAAATTGATTGTAATTACATGGACAGTTTACTTTTCATACGTTTTGTAAAAATCTTGCAACCCAAGATGCAATATGACCTATCCCAGACATTTAAAACACTTAATATCTCTATTTTTAGAATGTTGGGAATTATATTTAATTTTGCTTTGGTTGCCTCCTTCTTTACGACCTTTAAATGGCTCAATCTTAGGCTTTGAAACAACCTTTTCATCTTTGCTCTATTTTGAATTCCGTGAGGAAGATGAACCAAAATTGATTCTAGTGAAACCTTATTTTTCAGTTCTCGTTCCACTTTCATGACCATGTGAATCATGTCTTCCAACTCAACATAGTGTTGCAAGTCAACCACATTATCAATATCTTGATTTAAACCATGTAAAAATCCGGCCATAGTGGCCTTTTGGTCCTCTTCAATGTTGGCTCGAATCACGATTATCTTCATCTCCTTGTAGTAATCTTCCGCACTTCTAACACCTTGTGTAAGACTTTGAAGCTTTTGGTGCAGGTCCCTATAATAATGACTTGGAACAAATCTCCTTCCCATGATGGCCTTCGTCTCCTCCCCATGATGGCCTTCATCTCCTCCCCATGATGGCCTTCATCTCCTCCCAAGTGTCTATAGTCCTTTCACGATAGCAAATCCCACCAAATAATAGCAGAATCAGTAAATTCAACAGTAGCTAGTTTTACCTTTTTCTCCTCAAAGTAGTTGTGACAATCAAATACTAGCTCCACCTTTTTTTCCCACTCCAAATAAGCTTCTGGATCATTCTTACCTTCAAAAGAAGGAATTTTCAATTTGATACTCCTTAAGTCACAATCTATACGCCTTACTCTTATATCATCTCTTCCATGCATGTCAACGGTGGTTTGGTCATCAAAATTATCTAAGTCATCACCGTCCTCTTCTTTCATGGTAGCGTGCCCTTGATTGCTTCTTACATTAGGAGCTATTGGTTGTTGTCCCCTTTGTAGATAGGCAATGGCAGTGTCTTGCCTCTCTAATTTGTCATAGATCTCTCCAAACATCAAATTCATGCACTCAAATTATTGTTGCATGGCTTTGAGCATGAGTGATTGGTCCATGGGTTCTTAATCTTTTGACATATTTGTGATCTAAAAAGAATGTTAACAAAAGACCTCGCAACACTCTCGCACGTGTTTCGCTTAATTAATGTCACTTACCCCTCGTGCTTATCGCACAATTGGCTTTTATCCTCTAATGTTCTTATACACTCTTGCTCCTTAATATACTTAATTCTCTCTTTTAGTTCTTTATTGAACTAAATAAACAAAATCAAGATAAATCCAAGGGGCAAAGCAAAAATGACAAACCAGCACACCAAACAATGAGAATGAATTTAAAAGCACACAAAGAACAACAAAGGGAATTGACAAAAATGGAAAACAAGCAAACAATGGAACACAATCGATACTATGTGTAAATAGAGTCAAAGAAAAATGAATAACTTAAATTTAACTTGATGAAATTAGGAAGATTTGAATTCTTTTACAATCTGATTTTTTTTTTGGCTGTATGTTTTTCTTTCTTTCTTCTTTTTTTTTTTTGATGCTCAAGAAATAAGACGTTCAACTTGATTAGAAACTAGACTCTGATACCAAGTGATGCGAACCCTACAGTGAAACTTTGAAACCCACACTTAATTTGAAGTTTCAGCTACCCCAAAAAGTTCTAAATAGATTTAAGTCAAATAAAAACCTTGACCCAATGTTTAAGAAAATATGAACCAGAGATATAAAAAATGATATTGACGCCACACTCAACACGTAGATGAGAAAGTGAGTGATAAATGTAGATTAGAATGCCACAATAATTCAAATTCTTGATAAGTTCACTTGTTCTCAAAAGAACCAAAGAAATAATGATCTTTTAAATTTAAATAACATTAATCTCTAAATTATCTTTTACATAGCAAGGTTGCTGAGTTTAAACAGGATAATAGAAACCTAAGATCCTAAAAGTACACTTGGAGATATTGGAAAAACCCTCCAAGTATAGGTTTGTCAAAGGATGCTTCAAAAGTCATTGACACAACCTCTCCAAGCATAGGTTTGTCAAAGGATGCTTTAAAAGTTTTCACCCACCCACCATTATTAATGTTAATCATTGACAAACTTAATGCTAGTCTACCATATTTAATGTTAGCCCAGCCCACCATCATTAACGGTAGACTTACTTAATACATTGACAATGTTGAAAGCCAACAAATAAATGAAGTTGAATAAACAAAAAGGTGGTTGGATTTTCTAAGCCTGAATGAGCTATAATAAATTGGTCATAAGGTTTTCTAGAAAACTCCAAATCTCGCTCTGTAAATTTCATTGGAAAGTTAACTTAATCATCTTTTTAATGGTATATAGCTTGCACATTAATTCAAACTCAATCAACACTAATTTTGTTCTGAACTTGCCTTTTCTACATTTGATCCTAACTGTGTATGTGGCAATCCGATAACTTAAATGCTGCCCACAATGCCTGGTCTTCTCTCCAAGCCCAATTCATCATCTTTTGCACCTTGAATCACATTTTCAGTACACGTTTTCTCAATTAATTCATTTAAAGCAGCTTGCATCTTTTGATTTTAACTCTCGTGATTGGCCCTCCATAAATGTGCAAAGGATCAATTGAATTTTTAATGGCATTCTCTTGATGGTTCTCATAAAAAAAAGTCATTGAATATTATAAAAATAACATATGGTAAATGGAATTTATTAGTTTTAGTAGAGGAAAAAGCTAACACCCTCCCTATAAATATATTCGACTGTAGTCCCATATTGAGATTTTTAAAGAATACAATCACCAACGGCAGGATCTCCTCGAACGACTAGATTCCTTTTGCACATATTTAAAACTTTTCCTTATTAGTCAGTATTTGCACATAGTTAATTTTAAACCGGTTGCATTCAATCAATATATGAAGAACATGGCTTGTCTTCAACCCAAGAGAATCTTACATTATTCAATAAGAAACAATAATAGACTAAAATGAAAAGTTAATTACTATTAATTAATCATGCTAATCAGTTGTTTGTATTCCAACTTTTACAATCCTACTATTAATTATTCAACTGAAATCATAATTATGAATAAGATACTGTATATGTGTATAGAGAGCAAAACCAGAACTTGAGCATAAGAGATATAGTCCTAAAGATAGAGTACTTCTTAATTAATATGTAGGTATTATTGGTTCTTTATGATTCCTAGATACGAAATTAATCTGCCTATCTCCTCGGTGAGAATAATTACAGGAAGAACAAAACAGAATGTTAATGATTGTCAAATTAGCTAGAAAACATAATGCATGAAAAACATGTAGGTTCTACTGGTGTATTATTGAGCTTCTTTATGTCTTTTCGCCGCACATCTCTAACATTTCTTCAGAAGATTCAAGCATTTAAAAAGAGGAATAAATACATACGTTTGCAATTATTGCACCGCCACCGCTAATTCTATACTAATAAATGGATAATGGCGCATTTTAAAACTTTGTAACCGGCCGCTATATCATAACATGATTTAAATGATTATAGTTTATAAAAAAAAACACAAATTATAAGTTCTAAATTATTTTACGCAAGACGAACACAAGATTCAACCAATCGTTGATATTTATAAGAAATATACTCCTTTTAAGTCAATGAAAAACCTGAAAAATGTAAGACATTCACAGACAAATTAGAATACTGCTTACTCTAATAACTGGCGCCTTTGAACAAATGGATAATCGTTCCCAATCATCAGCACTACTAGTAATCAATTTTGTAGAAATGCATGATCAGTTCTCTTTTAAAATCACTATTTTTTAAAAAAATGTATCAAACGGATTAATATTTGATTGAGATTATTTTCTCATTGAGTTTTTTTATGCAAAGAAAATGCTTTCTCGTAAAAATGTTGAATTAGTACTTAAAAGAACATTTATCTAACCCAAGTCTTGACTGAAAAAAGTACATCAAGTACTTTTTCTTCATCTATAAAATGTGTTCTCTATTTTAGGAAATGTACTTCGTTTTATTTTTATAAAAGATTGTACTTTCCTTTTTTTCCTAAAGATAAGAAGCATTACTCTTTTAAGAAAGGCACTTCTTCTTCAATTTCTAAAAACTTATTTCCTAGTACTTTGAAAATTACATCAAGTACGGTTTCATTTTTCATCTTCTAAATGTTTTGTCTATTTTAATTCAACACTAAAAATAACTCACATACTGTCTTCCCTTCGACCATTAAAAATTTAAGGATGTTAAATACAAGCCAATACCCGAAATATAATAATGAGGTTTCGTAAGAGTTTTAACGGAGTGTTAAGAGCTCCACTATTTCGATTAATCAAGCCTGATATTTCTTCCTTTTTTATCTCACAGCCAATTGTGGTAGTTGTTTAATCCTTCCCCGAGCGACGTGCCGGAATTACAATGCTCCAGAAATTGGAATAGGCTTGCTTTTATAATGTAAGCAATTTTTTGCATATTCCAAAGTATCTATAAGGTCAGATCCTCTCCTGAGCTTAATTCTTCTGAATTTTTTAAAATCTTGTATTTTTTAATAATAATGTATAAATAAAATTTTACTTTTTTACTTTTTTATTTAGTAACCACCGGTCACTAAGAAAATTTTACTTAATAATTAAACTTCCTAATCCGTCTGAATAAGTATGATGCAACTGCACACGCTTTACTATGCCACAAATGTTGGCAAATTAATTAGTTGTCGTTTTACGATGGTGTGTAATCACTGCAGAACATACATTCTTGCATCACTGCCTTCCTATCGTACATCCATCATATTAGGCCCTCTACGACCGCAAATAGAGATTTTTCTTGTAGTGACTTGGTGGAGGTGTTCAACTGTTCAGTTCTTTTTGTGTCATTTTCATATGAGTTTGCTGTCTTTCATGTATGTATGCTTTGCATAAAATCCTCTCCTTCTATTTATCTTAAAAGAAATATTACTAAAATCTTGTGATTTTAAGTCATTTAGATGGCTTCTAAAGGTTCGTAAGGCCGAGAGATTTTTAAGTAATTTTATAAAACTAATTATTGAGTTGACAAATCCTCAACCTTCAATTAAAAAATTGGAAAAATTTTTTGGAATAAAGCATTCGTTGGGTGAATTATTTTCCTCATAATTTTGGGTAGCTACTAGAGCGGAGTCTAGTACGTTGCGTCAAATAGCTGAATGCTTTTATTCTACTTCCGCTATTATTATATCAAGAACTTGGCCGATTGATCACAACAAAATTCATTCCTTCATTTCCTTTTTTAACCTTGTCCAATTAACATGAATTCATGAGTTATGTTGGCCATATATATATATTTTTTTTTTAAAAAAAAAAAGTAATGCTAGGCTGAAGCAATATTTCAAGAGAATTTTATCCCAAGTGACGATCACGTCATATTCATTTATTTTATGGTTAAAAGTTAAAACTACGAGTAACGTATAATTTCGGATGAAATTTCTTAAAATATATTAGTCGTCAAGTGTATATCGTTTCATAACAATTACAGGCTTTCACATTTACAATGGATGAGCCAAATATACATTACAGTACAGAAACAACCATTAGAAAAGTCATACTTAATACAATTACAGTAACTAGCTAATAGAACGTACATAAGTAAGATTGTTGTCCATACTGTTACATTAATTAAGCTGCATTAATCAGCAGTACTAAACTAATTGATTTTATGATTATATATAAAACCTCTCTAAAAAGCAAATGCAGTTAGAAAAACTGCAAGAACTCCTGAAGCAGCGAACCAAAAGTTGGAAGAACAGAGAAATGGAGCGCTACTAGACGGTGGCGGCGTCGAAGAACTTGAGCCATCTCCGGGTTCAGCCGGAGTCGATGATGAACTCCCGCCGGAGCTCGGAGGAGGTGTAGAACTTCCGGTATGGCCCGGAGAAGGTGCAGGACTTCCGGTGTGGCTCGGAGAAGTTGCTGGACTTTCTCCAGGGCTTGAAGCACCGGAGAGAACATTGATCTCAACTTTCTGACCGACTTGGCAGTGACCTGCTATTCCACAAATGAAGTAATGGCGACCGGCCATTGTCAGAGTGATAGGATCCATGCCTGTGGTGTATTCTTCAATTGGAGTTTTTGCATTGCAAAACAGGAAGTCTTCGCGGCTCACTTGTCTCACGTCGTGCATGGCCTTGTTGTACTTGAAAACTGCATTATTTATGCATGCAATTCGGAGAAAGACGGTAGTTGATCAATTAAATAGTCTTCTTAATTCACCAAGATAGATATATAAATTTTTATATATATTTACAATTTCAAGTTTTAATTACAATCATATATAACAAATTTTAGAATCTGGAAATTAACAGATCAAAAAATGGGTCATCATACTAGCCAGTTAACTCAGGTATTCGTTGTGGAGCCTTTAATTAGGTGGTGGGAGTCTCCTAATTCGTTTGAGATAAAATCTCTATTTTACAATGATGCATACAATTTTCCAACCCATAAATTTTCCTGATATTCATTTATGTTCTTCCGTGCTCTTGCATTGATTTTTGATCTAGTGTTGATCTTTTTTTTTTACCTTATTTTTTTGAACTAATGTCAACCTCGTCTCTTCCTTAACCATGTACGTTGAGTTCGTACCCCAAACTTCTTATTTTCAACTCAAAAAATTTTATCAACTCAACTAGTATCATATTTTTTTCTTATTTATCCTAACAACAATCTAATCTTCTCCCTATCCATGAGTAGTGGTTAATTTGAACACCAAATCTCTTGTTCTGGACATAATAGATTTCAATTCATTGACACCCGTGATCAAGTGTTAACTTACTTATATTGATCTTTTAATAATCTTCGGTCAAGACAGCACTTGTAAGATAAATATTTAATTACCTATATGTATTCTTATTCAATAAATATTGTTTACAATATTTTAAAAGAGATCAACACAAAAATCACACCAACACTGAATCCAAATTCTTTTAAAATTAATCACTCTCTTTCTGCTAAAATGTCATTCATGTAAGGCTAACTGTCTCTCGTAATGGCTAGGTGGAATTTTTTTAAAAAAATTTTGCAATAAAATTCTTTCATTGTGGAGGTTCGCCAAAAAATAATAATAATGGAAGAAACTCACCTAGCGTATCGCCGACATGGAATTGTTTTCCTTCTGCCCATTTGCTGTAATCAATTTGGCCTTGTATGGTCCAACCGGCTTCGTCACCAACGGTGTACGTAGCTGCCGTGGCCGCTCCAAAGAGAGCCATGATTGTCAAGGAAACCACAACACTCTCGGCCATTGCCATTTTTTCTTATTGATTGCAATTAATTACCAAATCTCTGTTGAAAATTTTCTAATGATTATAGGGTATATATAGGGTTCCGTACTTCTTAGCCACCCTGCACTGCTGTCTATATTTAGCTTTTGGCCGGTGTTTTGTCCGATTAATATGCAAGGAAACGATTGCCGAACATAAAATTTCAGACATGGCCTTTACAAAAATAGAATAGTACATGTGATTACAGTTAATTCTCTGTTAAGGAAATGCAGCCATCTCAGCAAATTAAAAATTTTGATGAATCACTTGCTTGCTAACTTATTAAGTTATTGTATAGCTAATGTGGTATCTTTAACATGTTCTAGTTAGTAGATTCTAAATCACCGTGGGAGGTATGGAAAAATAAGTCATTCTCCTCCAACCTAGGTCTACTTTCCTTTCTAAAAGAATATTTTCTTTAAAAGCTTTCCTTATTAGTCTTGTAATTAATTTGCACAAATTAGAACTGCTTGTATTCATTGTATGCAGAAAACGACTTCAGTTTTCAATCAATTACAATCTTAAACTAAAATATGATCACTTTGTTAAATTATGTTGAGTCTTACGTTTTTATCCAACCAATAATATTTTGACACATCAATTTGTACTAATATTAATATATATATATACACTGAGGTTTTTATCCCTATCATTACTGTTTGTAATACGATAAGGGAGTTCACACAGTCCATAAGAAACTTGCTAGCTTGACTATAAACTTGAGTAGTTAGCCTATAACATAAAATCATAAGCTTAAGAGGGCCAAAAAATGAAGACCGAAACGAAGAAACTACATACTTAAATGGGTTATAACATAAAAGTTGTAAACTCTTGAGGAGTCCAGACATAAACTATACATAAAAATTGTCAAAATTTCAATTCTGTCTTCTTCTTTTTTTCCCTAACATATTTTTCTGGCCTGGGGTGGTCCTGTACCTAGCTCGGCCCCCGCTAACGTTATATTAATTCTGGTGGATCTAGATTGATGAAATATAGTATCTCCAAATAATAATAATAATGATAATGATAAAAAGAAATTGATATTGCAGAAAGAAACCATTTGTTGACGGGCCAGGAGAAAGACACCTATTATTTGGTTTGTTCAGCAAAGAATTGGTAAAAATAATTTGGCACCGAATGAATAATCGTTCCCGATTGTGTTGTGCTGCTGAACATTTTTATTTTTCAGTTCATCTTGTTTAATAAATAAATAAATAAATAAAAGTTTTCGGTTCTTTCATGTTTATTGAGAAAGGCAATATTGCGGCTGATGCATTGCACATTTGGATTCATCAATTAATTCTTTTATTTGGTGGGATTCTACGCCCTTTGAGATTCGTAGTCTTTTGCATAACTATGAGCTTGGACAGTTAATCATAGCCGTTATTTTTTAGTTTCTCAGCCATGACCTTTTTTTTTTCTTTTGGTTTTCTAAGGGGTAATGTCTTCCTTGCTTTCGGTTCTGGTTAATTTCTCTCTATCATCACTCTTTAATAAATTATTTGACGAGATTAATCAAAATTTAAAAAGTTAATAAAAGTTTATTGTTTATCGTACACCAATAATTTATTTTCTTAACAATTTTAAATAACTGTATCTTAAAAATCACACCACTTCACTTTACTGCGAGATATATTTTAAAAGAAAAAAGAAACTGCTTTAAAATACATCCTATGCATGGGTATATTTTTTTTTCTATAATATTACATTATAATTTTACAAATATTACAAGTGTCACTTAGACGTCCCATGCACCATACCGGCATGATGACTTGATGGGATTGTCTCCTAAGTCTTTCCCATTCAATAAAATTCAATTCGTTCCCCTTTCACGGCAAGAGCAAAACCATACAGGGTTATCCTAAAATAAAATTATTTTATGACTGCAATTCAATATCATTAAGATTTAGTTACTTTGCCTTTCTTCAAGTCAGTTGCCTGCAGTTTTCAAGTACGACAAGGCCAGGCACAACGTGAGAGGAGTGGAGCCCTCATGCACGAACATGCATGCACCAGCCACTTGAAGCCCAAGTCGCAGCCCACCTGCCCCTGCACCAACTAAGCAACTAATTAATTGGCTATCCAAATGGAGCAAATGTTATATTTAATGGTGCTTTTACTTGAAGCGTTGAAGGCTTTAAATTCATGTAACGGCCAGCTTCAAAATACTTACTTTGGTTTTGGTGACAATGAATATATATATATATATATATATATATTATGTTTTCACTTTCTGTTGGATTCATTGAAATTTGAACTTAAAACGGAGAATTTGTTTAATCGCCCACTTGTCTGCTAGTGGCTGCACCACTTACTAAATAATAATGTGTTTGGGAATATAATATCCCCATGTCATAAGCATTTTCAAAAGCTAAAACACTTTTTTTCTTATTTAATATCAATTTTTTGGTGTTTAAATAAAGAAATAAAAATGTCGCTTTTCGTCGGCAAGACTAATATTTGAAAAACAATTACTCTATACACATACAGCTTTCAGTTGTATTTTTATCTAAAATATAAATGAATCTACATTTTTTTTAAATCTAAACATATCTAAATACAAACATTTGAATGATATTTTATTTATTTTTATAATTAAAAACATCTTAAATTTAGTTCTTTGACATTTATATCCTTGTAAATAAAACAAAAAAAAATCAAATTTTATAGTTTAGAAAATAAATTATTTTATAGAGATATTTTTATAATATAATATTTATTTCTCATTTAAATCTTTTTCTATTAAGATAAAAGTTATAAAAATTTATTTTTCTTATTCAGATGTAAATATCTGAAAATCAGATATAAGTTACAAAAAACAAACAAATAAATCTAAAAAAAGTCTTAACTTAATAGAATTTCAGATTTAAGATATTTAATAAACAACTCTTAATTTTAATTATTTTATACCAAGATAATTATCATTTCCAAACTGATATTTTATGGCAACATGGGCAAACTGGATGGGAATAGATGTCTTTTCTACAAGATACAGATAGAGTAGATGTATTTATCTAAAATTAGCATATTTATTATAAAAATCAGTAAATATAATTATAAAATATCAGTGTTTTTTTAATAGAAACAAATCAGAATTGTAACTATCAGTAACTTAAGAAAAAAGAATCTTTTTTTTTTAATTATTGTTAATTGATGTTTGTACATCAACAAACGTTTTTCCATACGTACCATTTTTTTTTTGTTATTTTTTGAAATTATCCATACATACTATTTTGATTTCATCCGGAAGTGGGCTGGAAAGCGAGTGTATCAAACAAAACGATGGACCCCAAAAGCTTGCCAAAATGGTTAAAAATTAAAGACACAGACAGCAGACCACACATCATCTTTAATTCTTGAATCTTTAAAAACACTTCCCACTTGGGCATGTCATTCCTCAGAGTTACCGAGAACCTCAAAAGAAACATCCTAATTTCATGAACTAAGTTCAATTTTCATCTCCCTCTATATATAACTCGAGCACACTCCCCCTTTTCCACTCAAGTATCTCCACTTCCTCTTTGCTCAAATTTTACAACTAATATTTTTTGAAATGGCAACTGGTCATCATCGTCATCAAGATCATGAAGCTTTAACCTTAGAGCGCATAAGCCAGTACCTCCTCCATGACTTCACACCGATGGATAGCTATAGCTTCATCTCCAACCTCCCACAACAACAAAGCCCTGCTTCAACTGATGAACAAGTTTTAGTCCAAAAGACTTCAAGCACTCTAAGTCAACGCAGGCCTTCTTCTATAAACGTAACAATACCTCCTCCAACTACCAACATCTTCAAGTTGAAAGATGAAGATAAAGATTTGGAGGTTGCTGATGATTACAAGGAAAGGCATTACAGGGGAGTGAGGAGACGGCCGTGGGGAAAATATGCAGCTGAGATTCGTGACCCGAATAAAAAGGGGACCCGGCTTTGGCTTGGAACATTTAATACTGCCGTTGAAGCTGCTAAAGCTTATGACAACGCTGCGTTTAAGATGCGTGGAAGAAAGGCCATACTGAATTTTCCTCTTGAAATTGGTGAGATCAGTTTGGACTCTGATGAAGTGCAGCAAGTTGATTGTGGGAAAAAGAGGAAATATGAGGAAAATGAGGGGTTTGAGAGAAAAGTGGCCGTGAAGAAGGAGGAAACGGTGAGTGGTGGTGTGGGACTAGGACCGTTGACGCCGTCAAGTTGGACCGGGTTTTGGGATGATGGAAATGGTATATTTAGTGTGCCGCCGTTATCTCCTTGCTTTGGGCAGCTGGGCGTTTGCTAAATTTGGAAATACTTGCGGCAGAACAGTGTTTGATGACGGGGGAAAGTGAAGTTATCAACTGGTTAAAATAACTAACAAGTGAGTGACGTGTATAATCATGCTCTGCACATAAGTCAAGAAAGAGAGTGCAATTCGCAAACAAGTGGCTATGTGTATTGTTAGGGGACCACATGTTTGTGAGAGTACTTTTTTTTATTATTAATGAATTAGATTATTTGTTTATTTGTTTTTTTTTAATCTGAATATTATTTTATTCAGGGAAATATCAAATAAACGGGGCAATAAGGTCAATTTTGTATTATCATAACATGATTACTTCATTAACACAATAACACTAGTAATAAGATATGATATGATTAACACAAGAGTGTGGTTAAGTTACATTATATTTAACTTGCATCAATCTAAAAGTTGCATCCAATTACTTGAGACATCTCAATAATTTAGTAAATTAAATAATACTCAAATTACTTGAGACATCTCAATAATTTAGTAAATTAAATAATACTCAAATTATTGAGTGCAACTCTTGGGGTAATGTAAGTTATATGTAATGTAACTTAGCACGACTCTTAACACAATTATGAAATGACAAATTAATAAATAAGTTATAAATAGGTCAACATATTGTGATTCAATAAGAATACAACACGATTAATAAAAAGAATCGATTTGACACGAAGAGACAAAATTATTAATCATGCTAATTCATGTTAACCTAAACAAGAAAAAAATCATATTGCATCTCGATCGTGTAATAGCATAGTGCTACATACTCTCACCTCTAATCAAAACCCTGAGTTTTGCATTCCTTCCATAGAACTTGTCACATTTGCTTTTTGATGCACATGATGACTTGTAACATTTTTCTTCTTTCATTGTTCATCATATGCTTTTCTCTAATTGTGCATAGTGATGGCAAAAATCCTCACGGAAAAATTTTTAGTAAATACATTTAAATTTTAAATTGTAATGGTATATATGTAAATAGCAATTATCATAATGTTTACAATATATATATATATATATATATATATATATATATATATATATATATATATATATATATAACAATTAATATAAACGCATGAAATTGACAAAGATTATTTTGCTAATGATTTATGCCATGTGACTTTTATGAATGTTTTTAGCTTTGAAGCTTTGTTTTTGCTTAATTTTATAGACTATCTTGTAATTTTGATGATATTGACTTAGTTGGATGGAAATGATTTTAGTTATTTACCTTATTTTAATGTTTTTGTGTTGGTAATACAATTTTATACTTTTTATTTCAATATGATCAAATTCAATTTATAAATAAATGTATTAATTATTTAAATATTAAATACCCTCATGAATCTCCTTTTATTTATGAGAAAGTAAAGATGGTAAATTGCGGGCTTGTGCTTGGGTTAGTCTTTTTAAGCCCAAGTCTAAGCCCATGTTATTGATAACAGGCTCAGTTCAAAAGTTCAAGTTTGGGTTTTCATTAATTTGTTAAATAAATTTTTAATAAAATTAAAAGAAAAATACTTAAATTAAATAGGATTATCTAATACATAATAGACTAATAATTAAAAACACAAAATACTAGTAATATAACATAACATAATAAACCACAAATAATGCCTATAAATTATAAATTAATTTTTTAATTTATAAATTATAATGCATGTCCTCTTTAATAAGTCCCTAACCAAGTTTATTCACCATGGACTTTAAAAGTTTTAGCCCACGTCCATAAAATTATGATGTGGCTTTTTTACCCACCATATGAGAAAGATACGAGAATATAAACAAAGTATTAAGAATAGGTATGAGAACGCCAATCCTCTTCACTCCCTTTGCATTGCCATCCTAATTTTGCATGAAATGTCAAAACAATTTAAAATTTCAAAATTTCAAGCAATCACATAAATACCCTCAAGTACCTAACACCATACACATGTTGATAAATGATAATACGTCTATGAATCAGGAGTGTTCAATAGTATATTAACCATTGCTATCAGACTTTGTTTTTACGTCACCTCAGTGGAAGTATGGAAAAATTGCCCTTAACTGCTTACATTTTGTCTTATTGAGTCCGGAAAAGCTACTTTGTCCAGGCAAACGTATGATGCTTTGGTTGGGCTTCTTCTCTACAAAGGAAGAATGAGATTTTAGAGCACTTTTATTATACTATATTTATTTAATTTATATATATTATATATATATACATTTATTTTAAAAAATTATCATATAATTAATAATTATATTTAATTCATGCATATATATCATATAAATATATTAAGTAAATGTAATATAAGTGAGGTACTCCACAATTTCTGTGCTCGATGAGTTAATGCAATAATCTGCAGTTCCTACGCTGCAGTTTCCATTACTTATAAATTAAATTTAGATTAATGAGATGAAATTTATTAGACTGACGTTGTATTCTCTCATTTAATTAATTTGATCTCGATTCTTGAAAGGTGAAATAAAAAACGTCAATAATGGAAGGAGATTAATAAATAACCCAATTCATTATAAATAAATAAACCTCACAAATATGGTCCCCAACATATCGCAACTAATTTGCGTATTGCACTCTCTAACAACCTGTGTATGTACACGCACCTCTATCTCATCATATTTAATTTAATTTTTTTTTTATCACTCTACTCTACCGACAAAAATTTCCAAATTTAGCAAACACGCAGCGGGCTGAGGCAAGCATAAGGAGATAAGGGAGATAACGGGGGCACAGTAAATATACCCTTTTCGCCATCCCAAAACCCGGTCCAGCTCGATGGCGTCAACGGTCCAACTCCACCTCCACCACCCACGGTTACTGTTTCCTCCTCCTTCTTCACCACCACGTTTCTCTGAAATCCCTCGGTTTCCTCATATTTCCTCTTCTTCCTACAATCAACTTCCACTTTAGAATCAAAATTCCCGCCAACTTCGAGAGGGAAATTCAATATCGCTTTGCTTCCACGCAGCCTAAACGCAGCTTTGTCATAAGCTTTGGCGGCTTCAACGGCAGTATCAAAAGTTCCAAGCCAAACCCGGCTCCCTTTTTTATTCGGGTCCCGTATTTCAGCAGCATATCTGCCCCACGGCCGTCTCCTTACTCCTCTGTAATGCTTTTCCTCATTCTTCTTCTTCTTATTATTATTATCAGCAGCAGCATCCGGATCTTTATTTTTCACAGCATCTGGGTTACCACCATCATCATTAACATTCGAGCAGCTCATCAAATTGAAGCTTGTAGTTTGGGGGATGGTCACGTTTTTTATACACGCTGGCTTCCGTTGCTTTAAAGTGCTTGAAGGCTTGTTTCTGCTGTTGATATTATCACGATCAGTTGTGGTAGTAACTGTCGTTGCTGTTGTAGTTGTTATTGGGTTGTTGAATAAGCTAGGGTTTTGAGGAAGGTTTGAGATATGATTGAAGCTATGGGTATGATCCATTGAAGAAGTGAAGTACTGATCGGCGAGAAGATACTGGCTGATGAGTTCTAAAGTTGATGCTTCATCTAGAGATGCCATATTTAAAAGAAAAGCTATAGTTGATATTGAAGATGAGATGAAACAGAAATGGAAATTGGTTTGGTGTATTTTGAGTGGAAAAAAAGAGTGTTGCTGGATTTGTATTTAAAGGGGGAGAAAATTAATACGAGAAATCAAATTTGCCGTTGGAAGCCATGAGGACGTTTCTCCTGTCGAGGCTTCTTGGAACCTTGGCATGCGAGGGGGAGGAAACTGAATAATGGAGTTGCGTTACGTTTAAAGATTGGTGTGATTGATGGATACTTTTTTTTTTGACTTGTTGGTTTTCTATAGAAGTTGTTCAATCATTGTGAGGGTCCATGAACAGGACTCCAGGTCTTTTAACAGTTCCTCGCTCAGTTTCCAGGCTATTTCATAAAATTAAACAAAAATTTCTTTCTTTTTTTTTTCTTTTCTATTATTATAAAAAAATTGGACTTTTTTAAAATAAAAAGAAAAAGTACCAATAATGACTCCCCACCCAGAACTATATCACAAAATGATGTTATAATATGACAAAAAAAAAACATATTTAGCCAAATTAGTTGCGTTAACTTTCTGTTATTGGAGCCAATGAAATTGTTGTCCGCTGGGAAACACCATCTCTCCATATAGGTAGTGCTACTAAACGTACACACATAGGTGCCACCTCGCAACACTTACATACATGGGATCCACCGCATAGGATGCAGCAACCTTTGCAACAGTTACAAATGCAAGTTATAAGGTGCCGCTCATTTTTGTTTGATGTGATGTTAAATTTCGTTTAACTTCTTACTTTCTTTTCTATTTATATTTTATTTATAAATTTATATGTTTTGACTAGTAACTTTTTAAAATGTAATATTAGTTTATTTAATATTATTTACCTTTTTTAAAAAATAAATATAATAATAAACCTATGACTAATTGATATTAGATACTATTTATATTTTAGGTCTCAATATTGTTTATTTTATTTTATTTTATATTATTTAAATTTTTTAAAAATAAATATAATAATAAGCCTATGATAAATAAAATAAATAATATTAGAAATTTTTTTTGAAGCACATTATTGATTTTTTATTTAATATTATTTTTTTAAAAAAGTAAATATAATTATAAGCATATGACTAGATAAAAAATATTATTAATTTTTTAAGACTCATTACTGATTATTTCATTTTACTTAGTATTATTTAGTTTTATGAAAGAATAAATATAATAATAAGCCTATGGCTATATAATGTTAAATAAATAATATTAATTAAAAATAATAAGCCTATGGCTAAATAATATTAAACAAAACAAAAATAAATAATATTAAAAATGATATCTATTTTTAAGGCTCACTACTGATTATTTTAGTTTATTTCATATTATTTAGTTTTTTTAAAAGAATAAATATAATAATAAGCCTATGATTAAGTAATATTAAATAAAACAAGAATAAATAATATTAAAAATAACATTTATTTTTTAAGGCTCACTATTGATTATTTTATTTTATTTAATATTATTTAGTTTTTTAAACAATAAATATAATAATAATCATAAAACTAAATAATGTTAAATAAAATGAAAATAAATAATATTTATTTTTAATAAAATAAATATTATTAAAAATTTATTCTTTTAAATAAAATATATAATATTAAAAATAAAATTTATTTTTTAAGACTCACTACTAATTAAACAATATAAATTGGAAACAATTCAAACTTATGTGTTAATAATTTTAACGCTTTAACTTGTTTGTCTTTTTTATAAGTATCAGGGAGTGTAATGTTAATATTCAAATAGATAAATCTCTCTAAATCCAATGGCCAAGAACTGAAATAAAAAAAGTCAAAAATTAGTAGTACCTTACAACTGTTTCAAGGTAGCTGAATCAACATATATATTTAAAATCTTAGTAAATTTCACCTTTTATGTACTTTTGTTTGTAAAGTTTATGACAAACATGTAAATTTTTATTTTCTTTGTACGGTCTGGAATTTTTTATTTTCATTATTAGAAAATATATGTCGTCAGAAAATTAGCACAGCACAAACAGATCACAAAGGTCTTGTATTTCGTCACTAACACTGCAACACACTACTAACACATAAGCTTAACTGCTTAGATGATAATGGATGTATACCTTGAGGCATGTTACTAGTCTCAACCAATGAGACTACTGTAGTTTTTAATAAATAGATAAGATTAATTTAATATAGCTCAAATTTTTAAAACAGAAATTATGGCGATGAGATTTCATTTCTATTTTCAAATTATGAACATCTTGTTCCTTATTAGTAAAGAAAATGTATACTATTTTATCTGTAAGCACAAATATTTGACTCTGCATTTAATAGCTAGTGATCTTTTAACGCCGTACTTGGTGGAGGGGCAGTCATTGCTAATGTGCTGCATACTATAGAATTCGGTAAAAAAATTCTTATAATATTACTAGGAGTAATGTTTATCAATTGGAAAAAAAATAAAATTAGTACTCAAATTGATTCTTCAACTTTTATTTAATTAATATTTCGAAATTCTTTGGTGGTTTTTATGATAAACATTTCTTTAAGGTTCTCTTCATAAGCTTATTAGATTGATTCTCTGTTTAATTAAGTTGTATTTAAATGAAAAGACGTTGTTCTTTGTGACAAGAAAAGGACGTGGAATCTTTTATGCTGATACTGAAATGAAGCTAACAAGTTGTTTTGTTTTGTTTTTTTAAAAGAAAAATTTTGAAATTAACAAAAAAAAGAACCTTGCCGACGTAACAACCATGAGCAAGAGGTCAACGAAGAATAAGTTGAACAGTTCACAGTTTATTTATTTATTTATTTTCAGAAGAGATTTTCAATTTGACTCATACTGAAATTAATATATATTATTTATTTTTTTATAATTTTTATAATACATAAAAATTTCTACGGCATTAAAAAATTTAAAGGAGAAAAAAAATAAATGGATCACTTGGTTGATAATTTTTCTTGAGAAAATAAAATATATATTTATTATAAGAAAAATGTATAAAAATATCAAAAATAAAAGAAAAGTATGTTATTATTTTTTTTATAGAAGTAGAACATTTTATTATTTGTTTATTTATTTATTTATTTTAAGAAGGAGAGATTGCCAATTTTGCCCCTACAGAAATTAATACATGTAACTTATTTTTTTGTAATTTTCATAATATCTAAAAACTCCCATAGCACCAAAAATTTAAAGGAAAAAAGGGGTAATGAGTCATTTGTTTGATAATTTATCTTGGGAAAACAAAATATACATTTATTATAAGAAAATTGTATAAAAATTATAAAAAATAAGAAAAATACTTTAATATTAATTTTTTACTCATAGCAAAACATTTATTTTTTTTTAATTTTTAATACTTAATTTTTTATTTTAATTTCTATTGACATAATTTATTTAATGTATAACAAATATAAATAAAAGTGTACTTAAAAATAAGAGTAATAGATAAAATTATGTTGCCATCGAAGTTATTAGTTTTTATGAAAATAGTAAAGAATAAATGATATATATTGATTTTAATGAAAAAAAAATGACAATCTCCTTTTTAAGAATAATAATATGTTTACAAATTTCAGATTCAAATTTGAGATACAATAAAATAGTTGAATTTTTAAGTTAACTTTGTGACGGTATTAAAAAAAGAAAAATTGTGATAGCCGCCCAGATATCTAACCGGCTTAATATGGATCGAATATTTCCAAATAATGCATTTTGAAAGAAGATCACCGCCATTAAAAGACGAGAAGGACCCAAATGTAGATGATGCATGATCGACCAATTTTTTATTTGAAAAATAATTTTAATTCGTGGTCCATCTTGATCTTTTTTTGTAGCTTTTGACAATTTCGGTATCCCGCAGCCAAGAAGTCGACGCTAGCAATAGGCGGTAATATATCTTGATCTTTTTGCAGGTTCAATTGAACACTGAATTAGAGTTAAACTTTGCTTTGAATTAGTTCAATATCTTGACGATTTTTGACATTTATAATTTTGAAATAATCTACCTTTAATTTTTCAAAAAGCCATCCCCAGACTGGTCTAATATAAGATACGGCTCTGTTATTATTTCATTGGATAGACTGTATGAACTCTAAACAATTATATGCGTCTCATAACCTTCAATTGAGAAATTTCTTTTTTTGACGATTATATTTGACTGGTTTCATGCTATTGTCAAGTTCAATCTTTGACCAACTACTTTCATTTTCTTGGATCATAGAAGTTACAAAATTATGAGTATTATAAAAGCGAGATTGACGCATCTTTCTACAGTTTTTGCAAGATTCATATTATTTTGTGGCTTCAATGAATTTGTTTATGAAAGTTTTGACGTTAATTAATAATAAAGTACTAATAAATTATTTGGGGTAAATAATTGAGAGATTTGATCGGATAATTTTAGGTAATTTTATTTCACTATCTTCCGATAATTTATTGGGGGTATGTAACCTTAGAGATTTGATTGAATTATTTTCACACGATTCAATTCAGTCTCCTGTAAAGGCAAAACTTGGACATTTTCTTTGACTCTTATGAGTGACTCAATAACCACGTGGGTTTGAATTTTGACTATGGTGTGAGGATGAACTAAAATATTCGGCAGTTAACATGTACAATTATCGAAAAGTATGACTCGATCGCTTACAATTTTGCACGCATCAAGGTCAAGTTGCTAGTAAAGTCTCTAATTAAATTAATTATCAACTTGCTGTTTATTGTCTTTCCATGTCATGCAGTGAAATGAATGTGGTCGTTTTTTTTGTTTTCCTTTTTCTTCTTTTATTGGGCATTGAATTGATACTTGCTTGATAGTCGTCGTTGATAATTATTTGGACCGATCGACATTCGTAATACAGAAATTTGGTGAAACTATCAAATAACTTAGTCGGTAAGCTTGCTTAAAATATCTAAAGCACAATTATGCTCTTTTACAACTATTGAACATTCCAACTCGAGCAAGATTAGACCTTTTTCGTATACATGCACTCATAACTCTCAGTTAAAAGACGCCGGATATTTTTCCAACGAAAACTTTCTAACACTCAAGTCAGTAATCTAGTTTTCTTTTTTAGAAAAACTCATACCACAACATTCTAGCCTTGTCTTTGTATTACACTAAAATAAGTAATTCAATTCACAAAAAGAAAACCAACTTAAGACTGTAAAAAGAAGAAGAGAATGATAAGATTGCTATATGAAATTCAAGAGAATTTTTTTCTAACCCCTTTTGCTACGTCCCTTGTAACTTTTATATCCAATCCTCAATGTTTGGTCCGCATTCCTCTCCATCCTCATTGGGCTGATTGTCCATCATGGGAAGATGGGGACTCAACTGCTTCTTATGTGGGCGTCATACCTGTACTTCTTGGGTTGGAGCCCACGTTCTAGCAACCGTCGTCAATCTAAAACCTTGAGCTAATTCGACTAGAACTTCTCATCAACCACACTTGTCTAAGGAAAATGTTAAATCTACTAGCAGGCTACTCTCCACAAATAAATTTTAATAAACGGTTGCTATAATCAAAGGGAGCACATTCTCAAAGAGGCGACCATGAATTTGCTTATTGGTTCTTGGTCGTTGAGCATTTCTCACCCAAACACAAGTCCCCCAGTTTTTAGTGTTGAGAGTAAAGCGAATCAAAACTAGAAACTTTCAAGGTTCCTCTCCAACCAAGTCATTAAATTGGATATTGGCGGCAATGGGTTTTAGCCCTCCTGTCCTATTAGCATCTTTTACATGAAGAGTCATGCCGCTTGTGAATGCACAATGTGTGGTAGAAATCGGGCCGATTATTCAAAATTCAAACCAACAGTTACTGTATTCTCTAAGGACGCGCTATTAAATGAGGCATCAACTCAATTCCCTTTGATATTCTTGAAAACCTTAAAATTGAAAATCACTTCACTTTCCTTTATTTTCGTTCATCTTTTTCAGTTGCTACGTTAGTTTCTTCATTATCAACGACCGCATAACACTACGTTGGTTCTCCCCACTTCTTTGCCTTAGGTACTATTTCTCATACTTCACATATGAGATTTTACTTTTTTTATTGGGTTCGAAATATTTAGGTTTAATTCTACGTTTTTCATGAAAAATGTCAAAGGGAAAAGAAAAGGTTATTGAAATTGATGATGATGATGATGATGAATTAGGCTCCTTGCCTAGTTCATTAGCAGAACCTATTCTCAACTTAAGAGTCACATTAGAGTTTGTAGGTGGTTCTAGTGTTAAGGACAACATTAGAAGAATGTCACCTGAGGCTTCGACCTCTTCTAGTAGGAATAGTGGTAGTAAGTCCTCTCACACCGAACGAACCCTAAGTGAGGCTCAAAAGGAGGATTCTATTGAAGAGGTGGAGGAAAGATCCTCAACAGAACAAATTTGACCAGAAAAGAAAAGAAAAAGGGGTAGCAAATCTCTGGACGAGGATTACCCCATTGACTATATGGCTTGCACCATAATGGTAGAAGATTTAGGTACATTTAGAAGAAATTACAGTATCCCCGATGACGTAGATCTCAGAGTTCCTTGTAAGAAGGATGCTCTTAGCCGACCCTCAAGGGGATTTGTGACCCTATTTCTTAGATACTTTAGGTTAGGGATAAGACTCCCA
This sequence comes from Luvunga scandens, assembly GCA_030449905.1. NCBI lineage: Eukaryota > Viridiplantae > Streptophyta > Magnoliopsida > Sapindales > Rutaceae > Luvunga > Luvunga scandens. The sequence goes on from JASUUG010000711.1 coordinate 4,604,166, forward strand.
TTACAACCTTATTTTGTCAAAATACTTGGGAGGATTCATTTGGCCCTGGTCAACTCAACCCTAACGGGTGGCTGGTATTTTCTGGTATGTTCGTTCTATGGAGTAGGTGTGGGTAGAATGAACTAATCGTTGATGAGGTCAAACACCTATATCAGCTAAAAAGTAGCTTAAAAGATACTGATTGGTATTATTTTATGTCCAATACAAAGACTAGAAAACCCATAACCGGTCTCCCAACTGGGGGTGGGAATTGGAAGAGGGAGTTCTTTTTTACTGGGGGTAATTAAGGCCAAGTAGCATCTACTGATGGTGGAACGTCCATGTTCCTTCTCATTTCTCAATTTTAGGTCTCTTGCTGGTTTAAGATAAATTTGATTTTTACTTAATTGAGTAGGCTTATTGATTCTAATACAACATGGGTTCGTATTGAAAATTCATGGATAGTGAGTTATAACATTAGGAGTAAACTATTGAAGAAGGTCGAGGTGGCCTTAGCGAATCCCTACTCGTGCAAAGATCTATTGTCCCTTAACAGCCAAGTTAGCTCACGCCTGGTTCCTGACGCCTACGATATAGAAGAAGCTGTGATTGGGACTTTGAATAAGAAACGTCCTCGTTCTAGAGCAGCTAGAGGGGAGGCGAGTAAGGATATTCCAAAGGAGAAACGCCCTGCCACAACAACAAAAATCTCTCCTGTGAAGGCTCTCCCACCCTCACAATCCAAAACAAGTGAGTCAAGTGGAGCTACAAGCGATAGGGGTCCTACTTCGCCCTTTGCAGTTGGTCAGAGGGCTTAATCCTCGAACGAAAGACCAAAGTACTTGGCGCCTTTACATCAACAAGTATCTTAACTTGTGAAAAAAATGGACTTCGAGAATTTTGACAGCCGCACTCTGGGAGAGTTGATCGAAGCTCTTCAATTTAGAGATTTTTATCTTGGTTCCTTGGCCACCTACTATAAGGCCAAAGCAGGTCATTACGATAGAAAGATGAAAGAAGACATTCAAGTTGCTAAGAGTCAGGCGGAAACGGCTGAAAAAATAGTATGAGATCTTGTCTCAGAGAATTTGAAATTGGTGGTGCAGATGTCTCTTACTGAGGCCAAAGCAGCCAACCTTGAAAAGGAGCTCCTGAGCATTAAAGAGGAATTAGCAACTCAGAAGGCCTCCTATGAGTCTTAGTTAAAGTTCTTTCGAGTGAACTGAAATACTAACTAGGCTTACCCAAGAGGGGGGGTGCATTGGGTTCTTTAAAAAAATAAGCACACAACAATTAAAACTATTGTCTTGATCAAATTAAAAGCAATAAATTTAACAATACTCGAAATTAAAAAGATAAGGGAAGAGAGATCAAACATGAGATTTTTATGTGGTTCGGCCAACCGTGTCTACGTCCACGCCTCCAAGCTCATTGGGCTTGAGGATTCCACTAAGCAAACCTTCAAGGCTTCAACACCACTCACACTTGACTTCAAGGTGTCAATGGACCTTTACAATTAAGAGATTATTCCCAATCTCTTAACCCAAGTGTATCCCAACACTTACAATCACTAAAAAACAAAGATTACAATCAACTAATCTCTCACACAATGTATATGATTACAATTGAAATCTCAATGTGTGAATCAATGAAATAAAACAAGTTTAAAGCTCAAGGAAGATTGTTTTTCTCAATAGCAAGCTCAATGATAATTCTTGGATCACTTTGATTTGAATTTGATTGAGCTATTTTATAGTTGGAGCTGAAACTAGCCGTTGTTGACTTTCTGAGAATAATCGGATCGCCGTTTGCTTCTATCGGTTAACCGTTTTGACTTATCCAAATAGTCGTTACACTTAGATTTTAAATAAACGGTTTACCGTTTTCCGTTATCGGATCGCCGTTTATTTCCAAAAACCTGCAAAACAAACTTAGGTCTCCGTTTTTGCTAAACGGCTCAAGATTAAAAAGTTTTCTCCTTTCTGTAAATTATCGGTTGACCGTTATTAATAAATGGTTCACCGTTAATTTCTAGAATTTATATTTTGATGACTTTTTGTGGAAAAATAATTTTTCGACTCAAGTTAAAGGTCATTAAGATTCTTTAAACATGTTTATGGCTTTAAGAAATTTATTTTAATAACTCAAACATTTTAATCAAGTACATATAAGTTTTGTTATCATCAAAATCAATATTATAAGATTAATAATCTCCCAATTTTTTATGATGACAAACTTTGTATGTAAAGGAAAAATTTTGTTAACTCCAACTCCCCCTGAATATAAGCTCCCTTCCCCCTGAAAACTATAAAAATATAAATTATTCTCCCCCTTCAGCATAAAAAAGAAAAGAATAAAAGCATATCCGTTTTTTACAAGTGAAAATTTTAGTAGAATCTTCCTCGTATATTAAGCATTTCCTCAAAAACTATTACCAAAATTTATACCTAAAAAAAATCAAAATCAATATTAAAACAACTACAACCAATGCTAAAATCATAGTAAAATCAATGCTAAGTCTCATATATTACAAAAGCATTCATAAAAACAAGAAACAATCCATCACACATAAAAGTATCTAAAATATGAAAATATTGTGCGAAATATCCAATACTTAATACATATCTAAACCATTTGGTTGATCAAAAATGTCTTTAAAGGTCAATATAATGCACGATTCATAAATTTACACAATTTAAAAACATCTGATTATCATATTAGAGAAAAACAAGGAAGATAGTGTATAAATCATCATGAGTAGATGCACAATCTATATCAATAGTATAAACATTAACACACCTCTTTCCAACAAAGCATACATTTTCAATGAGAGTTGAGGAAACTTTATCGACATTACCAATACCAATGATTTTTCCTTTTGAATTATCTCCAAGTGATACATCTCCATCATTTTTATCTTGGCAAAATTTGAGAACCATGAATAATCACCGGTCATATGTCTTGAATATCCGTTGTCCAAATACCATTTATTTCTGTTTCCCTTCTTCTTTGATTCATGTAGATAAGATCTCAAGTTTTAGGTACCCAAAAATCTTTGGGTCTTTGAGTGTTATTAATGGTTCCTTTTGGAACCCAAACACATTTAACTCCATAATATGCATTTTTCTTAATAGGACATCTATAATTCATGTGACCATTTCCATTGTAATAATGACAGGCAATTTTATGATTATTAATGGAGGTAGCCTTAACAAAGTAGCTTTTGTAATATTTTTGTTTCAAGTTAGGCTTATTTCCAATTCCTTCTTTATCAAACACATTTTTTAGCACTAAATAATTTTTCTAAGTTCTTTTGACCATTTGTGAATTTTGACACAATCTCATTGAGCTCATTGCTCTTATTTTTAAGTTCTTCATTTTCTTTGATCAAATCATCAACATGTAATTTTTCATGCTCATATGAAGTACTTTGTTTATTTTTTAAGGATTCAATCCTATCATGCAATCTTTCATTATCTAATTCTAGTCCTTTAATATTTTCATTTAACAAATCATTGCATTTTTGCATGGCATCTTTTTCATTTAAAAGTTCTAACATTTTCTTCTTAAGACATGTATTTTTCTTTCCAATTTTCATCATATCACTATGCAACTCATTAAAGGCATCATATAATTCATTATAAGATGGAAGATCACTTACCTCATCAAGCTCATCTTCTCCTATTGCCATGAGTGCCAAGTTTAACATTTCTTGTGATTGTTCATCTTCACTTGATTCTCCATCACTATCATCCCATGTTGCCAACATTGCTTTCTTCTTGAATTTGTTGAGAAGAGGACATTCTGATTTTATATGGCCAAGCTTCTTGCATTCATAACATATGATTGCTTCCTTCTTCTCCTTTTGATTCTTGAAGTTTTTGAATTTTCTTTGTTCACCGGATTTTTTGAAAAATTTCCTAAACTTTCTAGCTATCATATCCATATCTTCATCTTCAAGTTCGCTTTCCTCATCGCTTTCAAACTTTGATGCTTTCAAGGTAATACTTTTCTTCTTCTTATCTTCATCTCCTCTATCGACTGCCAAATCTTCTTCATAAGAGATAAGTGAGCCAATTAAATCATCAATAGATAAAATGTTTAAATCTTTTTCTTCCTCAATAGCAGTTCTCTTAGGTCTCCACTCTTTTGGTAATGACCTAATGATTTTCTTAACCTTCTCGTTATTTGAAAAGGGCTTACCAAGTGCCCATAGTGTGTTTACAATGTCCGTAAATCTAGTATACATAGAGTAAACACTCTCATTTTGTTCTATTTGGAACAATTCGTATTACCTAGTGTATCTACTTATTTTAGATTCTTTGACTTGATTTGTACCTTCATAAACAGCTTCAAGTTTCTTCCAAATTTCATAAGCATTGGAACAACTTGAACCTCTATGAAATTCTTTCTTATTTAAAGCACAAAATATGGCATCATAGCTTTGGAATTTAGAGAAGCTTTTCTCTTTTCTAGCTTATTCCATTCACGTGAAGGTTTTGGAATATCTTCCCCCTTTTCATCTTTAGTCATAGTCATGAATGGACCATCACACGCAATCTCCCATATTTCATAATTTAAAGCTTGCAAATAAATTCTCATCCTAGTTTTCGAATAAGGATAATTATTACCATAAAAAAATGGTGGCCTAATAGTGGATTGTCCTTCCCTAAAGCAAGAATCATTTTGGGTTGCCATGGATCTTTTACTCTAGACGGTTAAGTCCTAATAAGAGAACCTTGCTCTGATACCAATTGAAATACTAACTAGGCTTACCCAAGAGGAGGGTGAATTGGGTTCTTTAAAAAATAAGCACACAACAATTAAAACTATTGTATTGATCAAATTAAAAGTAATAAATTTAACAATACTTGAAATTAAAAAGATAAGGGATAAGAGATCAAACACGAGATTTTTACGTGGTTTGGCCAACCGTGCCTATGTCCACGCCTCCAAGCTCACTGGGCTTGAGGATTCCACTAAGCAAGTCTCCAAGGCTTCAACACCACTTACACTTGACTTTAAGGTGTCAATAGACCTTTACAATAAGAGATTAACCCCAATCTCTTAACCCAAGTGTTTCCCAACACTTACAATCACTCAATGATAGAGATTTAAAACAAACAATCTCTCACACAATCTAAATGATTACAATTACAATCTTAAAGTGTGAGGAAATGAAATGAAGCAAGTTTGAAGCACAAAGAAGATTGTTTTCTCAGTAGGAAACTCAAATATCAAATGTTGGATCACCTTGTGTTTGAATTTGAATGAGCTATTTTATAGTTGGAGCTGAAAACTAGCCGTTGTTGACTTTCTGAGAATAATCGGATCGCCGTTTGCTTCTATTGGTTAACCGTTTTAACTTGTCCAAATAGCTGTTACGCTTAGATTTTAAATAAACGGTTTACCGTTTTTCGTTATCAGATTACCTTTTATTTCTAGAAACCTGCAAACAAACTTAGGTCTCCGTTTTTGCTAAACGGCTCAAGATTAGAAAGTTTTCTCTTTTTTATAAATTATCGGTTCACCGTTAGTAATAAACGGTTCACCGTTAATTTTCAGAATGCTCTGAAAATTTTCTGTAAATAAATGGTTCGCCTTTTATAATAAATGGTTCAAGGGTAATTTTTAGAATTTATATTTTGATGACTTTTTGTAGAAAAATAATTTTCCGACTCAAGTTAACGGTTATTAAGATTCTTTAAACATGTTTATGGCTTTAAGAAATTCATTTTAATAACTCAAACATTTTAATCAAGTACATATAAGTTTTGTTGTCATCAAAATCAATATTATAAGATTAACATGAACCACTAGAACCAAATTGAAACTCTAGAGAAGGAGGTAGACGCTAATTATTGCAAAGGGCTCAAGCACTCTTACCAATGCATCATGGCCGTGCTTGAAAGGTAGCATCCCAATTTGAAAATGGATGAACTGGCTGCTGGTGTTACTGAGTATATTAATTAGTAGAAAGCTAAGGAGGGCGATGGGGAAGGAGATCCAAACACAGTTGGTGCTGCAAGCCCTCCTCTCGCTATTGACATTGTGGTGGCTAAAGCGAGCACCACTCCTGGTGTGATCGGTGAGACTCCTCCTCCTCCAGCCGAGAATCCTCCACAAGCGGACACCCCACCTTTATAATTGTAACTTTATACTTCGAAAGTCATGTCTTTCTCCTCTTTTTTTTTTTTTTTTGATGTAATAAAAACCCGCCAATTGTAATTGTTTATTCTGTTTATCGCCAATAAATGGGCTTGGCATCACATGCATTTTGCTATTACCCACGAGGCTAACTTTAAAAGACCATTCTTTATGTGACCATCTGTTGGTATCAATCTTTCTAGGTAGATTTAAATTAACTTGGAAATTTTTTTATATAAATAGTCATTTTCTACTTTACGTTTAACTAAACAGGTTTTAACATTTGACCTGCGTCTCACCTCGAAAAAGCTTTGAAACTTGGAGTCTTTTTCACGATTAGAAAATTTTCGTAACATTGAATCATCTGCCCACTACCATTAACCGAGTAGATTCTGGCAAATTTTGACTTTGTGTCTTTCTTCGACCAAGCTTTAAGATTGAAAGTCTTTTTTGTTTTAGGAAATTTAGTAACATCGAATTATCTGCCCACTACCATCAATCGAACAGATTCAGGCAAATTTTAACTTTGTATCTCACCTCAAGCAGGCTTTGAGACTAAAAACCCTTTTTGCCTTTGGAAATTTTCTTTTTTTTTAAGGACTAAATGGATGAAAATATTGAAACTCATATTGATCATTATTTGTGATTTACAACAAAGAAATTGAGCATTTAAATAATTACAAAAACATCTAACTGATTACAAGAAAGCCTTACTGAAAGTACTTCTTGAGGTGTTCTGCATTCCACGATCGTTTGACCTCAGGATCATCTGCGTAAAGAAGCTTGTAGGCTTTCAGTCTTGCTACCCGTATGACTCTGTATAGCCCCTTCCAATTAAGGCCAAAAGCCCCATGGCTTGGGTCTCTGGTACTTTAATTCACCTTCCTTAACACTCAATCTCCGATTCTAAATTACCTTACTTGTATGTTTTTGTTATAGTAGCGGGCTACCCTTTGCTGATAAGCGGCTACATTCTTTAATTTGAGCTCCTTTTTCTCAGCCAGTAGATCCAGGTTTAAACATATAGAGCCGTTATTCTCTTTCTTATTAAAAAGTTATGTTCGGTGTGTAGGTACCTCAATCGCTGTTGGGACTACTGCCTCATGATTGAAGGCTAAGATGAACAGTGTTTCCCCTGTGGTAATATTATGAGTTGTTCGGTATACCTAGAGAACACCCAACAACTCATCAACCCATGCTTCTTTTTTTTCTCCCAACCGTGTCTTTAACAGCTTCTTTATTGTCTTGTTGGCTACTTTCATTTGCCCATTAGCTTTGGGGTGGGTTGACGAACAAAACTTCAACTTTATACCCAAGTTCTGACAAAAGTCTTTAAAATTATAATTGTCAAACTACCTACCATTATCTACTATTAGAAAGTGAGGGATTCTATGTTTGCATACGAGATTCCTCTACACAAAATCAATCGTTCTCTTCTTTGTGATTTTGCTAAGAGCTTCAACCTCCACTCATTTTATAAAATAATATATCGCCACAATAGCATATATGGTAGCTCTTTAGCTTTTTGGTAGCGATCCTATCAAATTGATCCCCCATTGAGCGAACGGTCATGGTGAAGACATTGTAGTAAGCTTTTCTGGTGGTTGTGTTGGGACATTAAATAATTCTGGCAGTTCTTGTAGCTCATCGTCTTTTCTTTGGCATTCTAGTGTAGCGTAGGCCAGAAATACACTTTCCTTAAGGTTCTAAAAGCCAATGATCTTGCCTCTGAGTGGTTTCGGTAGATTCCTTTATGTACTTCCTTTAGCACGTAGTCAGCCTTTTCTTTGTCCAAACATCTAAAAAATGGCAGAGTGAAACCTTGCCAATACAACACCATCAATCATCGTGTATCTAGACGCCTTGCATTTAAGTTTTCGTGCACACGTTTTATTTATTGGTAAGACCTTATCTCAAATGTATGAGACAATTGTGTCCATCCACGAATTTCCAGCATCTATTCACATCACTTTCTGTTCTTCCTCGGTGCAAGCACTGGTTTTGACTTCCACTACATTGTCTTGGGCATTATTGCATTTGCTGTGACGGCCATTCTAGCAAGGATGTCTGCTCGTTAATTTTCTATTCTTAGAATCTGCTTAATGTCAACATGATCAAACATTGCTATTAACTATTTAGCCTTCCTTAGGTACTACCCCATTCGCTCGTCTCTAGGTTGAAACTTCTCATCAACATGGTTTGCCACTTACTGGGAATCTGTGCTCACCCTCACTCTCCTGGTGCTAACTGCTTGAGTTAATCTCAACCCTGCAACAAAGGCCTCATATTCTACCTGATTGTTCGTAATTTTGAATTCCAATTGTATTACATAAAAAACTTTTTCCTCTTCTGAACTCTTCAGAATCACCCATGCTCTAACTTCTTAATTTATGGAAAAGTAATCAACCATCATCTGCTAGACTTGGCTTGCATCTTCTACTGTTACAGCACATGGCAGGATATCCTCCACCTCGTTTCTTATGAATTCAAAAATGAAGTCTGCAAGTGCCTGGGCCTTGATTGTTATTCGTGGTTTGTAACTTATATCAAACTCGTTTAGCTCTACTGACCACTTCACTAGCTGTCCTAAAGTCTTTGGCTAGTGGAGTATTTTCCATAATAGTTGATCTATTACTACGATGGCTGGGAATGCTTGGAAATACGACCTCAGTTTTCGAACAGCAACTACATATGCAAGGGCCCATTTCTCCATCTTCAGATATCGAGGTTTTAGCATCAAGCATAGCCTTACTAGTGTAGCATATTAGGTATTGGATTCCTGCCTCTTCATGCACTAATACCGAGCTTGTGGCGTTCCTAGATACAGCCAAGTACAAGTGCATTGTATCTCTTTCTTGTCGTGTTGACAATAGAAAGACTTGTAAAAATACCCCTTCAACTTCTGGAAAGCCTTCTTACACTCAGGAGTCTATTGTGTCTTTTTTCCCTTCTTTATTACTTGGAAAAAAGCATGGCATTTGTCAGTCATTTTTTATATAAATTAGCTCAGAGCTATTAATTTCTCTATGAGATTTTGTATTTTCTTCAAGTTGTGGGGGGACCTCATATCTATGATGACTTGTATCTTCTCTGGATTGGTCTCGATCTCTTTATTGTTAACCATGAATCCTAAAAATTTTCCTGAACCAACCCAAAGTTGCACTTCTCCGGGTTTAGTTTCATCTTGTATTTCCTTAATAACTCAAACATCTCCTCCAGATGCTTTATATGCTCAGCTGTGATCTTTAACTTGGTGATCATGTCGTCCACATATACTTCCATCGTACGTCTAAGTAACGGTCAGAAAATTTTGATCACCAACCTCTGGTACGTTGCAACAGCATTCTTGAGGCCGAATGGCATTACCCTGCAGCAAAATAAGCCTTGGTTAGTAATGAAAGCTATATGCTCCTTATCTTTCTTCAGCATGGGAATTTGGTTGTATCCTGAGAGGGCACCCATGAAACTGAGCAAGCCATGCCCTCCTGTAAAATTGACTAGCTAATCAATTTTGGGAAAAGGGAAATTGTCTTTCGGGCAAGCTTTGTTAAAGTTGGTGAAATCGACACGCATCTTTCAATTGTTTCACCAACTTTACATTAGCTATCCATTTTGGGTAATTCGTCTCTCTAATAAATCTTGCTCTCAAAAGCTTCTCCAGTTCGGTATTAATGACCTCATACCTTTACTGATTAAAACAACTTCTTTTTTGGTTTCCTGGTCGAGCATATTTCTTTATTGCCAATTTGTGGCAAGTAACCTTAGGGTCAATTCCTAGCATGTGATCATGTGACCAGACAAACACGTATGCATGTGCTCACGAGCAATGCACCAGCTCCCACTTAAACTCATCTCTAAGCTTTGACTCAATTTTTACGGTTCTACTCGAATCTTAATACTCCACATTCACCGTCTCTATTTCCTCTGAGGGTTTTTACCTTCCCTTTTTTGAATTTCCCCTTATATCCAAAGAGGTAATGTATGTTGTTTCCTTTGCCGTCGTTGCATAACATCCTCGACTAATTCTCTGATCGTCCTTTACTATCCTTACAACACCATTTATTCGATACTTAAGGGCCAGATAATGATTATACATTATTGCTTTACTGATTCTAAACAAAGGTCTTTCTAAAATTATCTGGTAAGGGTTGTGTAGGTTGACCATAACAAAATCCAACATCATTGTCTTCTCAAACGGGGCAAACCCTATCGTGACTGAAATTTCCAGCACACTAAGGGGAGTAAACCTTTAACCACCAAGTTCTTTAAAAAATGTATTGATACGCTCAAGTCATAAATATAAGATTCCCATGTCATCTAAAGTCGACTTGAACAAGACATCCAACGAGCTATTTGAATACACTAATATCTTGTTGAGCTCTTTTTCTGCAACATTTGCCTTTATTACTAAGGCAACTTCATGAGGATTCAGCACATCTTCCTTATCGTTGTCAATCTACATGATTGGCATTTGCCTGGTTTTTACTCATTTTGCCGCGAGCAGGTTGAAGAGCACATTCTTACTGGTCATCCCATATCTGGAATAATTTTTCCTTACTCTGTTCGAATCTCCAGTTAGCGTTGAACCTCCTACGATAACCCTCACAATAGGCTGCTCGCTTCTGACCTCATCACCCTCTTCTCCCATGTTGAGTTCTAGAAAGTGTGTATTTATAATGGAGAAAATCATCATTTTACACTTCAAGTCTCACTAACATTCCTACTTTTATGTCTTTAAAGTTCATTGTAATTTAATTATATATGTTTTATTTTAATTATTTATTTTATATATTTTAGGGGACATCATGGTCATTTCACAATGAACGAGATCAGATAGAAAAATGGACAGTAATTTTGAACTCAAGACAGTCGAAAACCTTAGGAGGAGCATAAAAAGATAAATAGTATTGTTCACACATACGGTACTGTTCACGGCACTGTTCACCTACACTATACAATGACGTGGCACTGTACGATAACGTGACAGCATTTGATTGGATGAATGATGTGGCATTGATCGCTTATGTGGTATTGACTGATGACGTGTCACGATCCTATTGGACTAAAATGTTGATGTGGCGTTGACCGGCGACGTGGCCGTATATCAGTGGACCGAAAAAAAAGTGCGTACGGTATATGCATATACACGGAATGACAGTCCTGATGATGTGTTTCATCTAATAAGAACTTGCCACGTGGCGCAATCATGAGCGTCCAAATTGTTTTAATCCGATGGCCATGATTTACTTATTATATCTATAAAAAGAGGGCTCCCCCACTTAATTTGACACCCCTAAATCTATTTTTGAGCTCCATTTTCTGTAATTACATCTCCATCTTGGATTTTCTACGTATTTGAATAAAATTCCCATTTTACCCATAGTTCAATTATGAGTAGCTAATTTTCTTTCAAGCTTAAGTTGAAGGTGAAGTCTCAACATGCTCCATAGGCTTAATTTGGTAAATTTACTTTTTCTTCCCATCTAATTTATGTGGTTGTTTTGATTTTTCGTAGACAGATAGTAATAATCTTGTCTAGATATCAGCTGGTATAACCGCCTCCCTAGGCAAGGTTATTACTATTTGGCACGGGAAGCACTTAGCACCATATCTATTAGAGTGAGGTTCATGAGAAGTGAAAAATCCCCATTCATGATTTAATTGGCACTAATAACGAATGTTAAGCCGATAGTGCATTTTGAGTACAGATCCGGAGATCCAAACACTTCATTTTAATAGTTTATTTCCACCGCTTTAATTTAAATTAATAGATAACCTACGTCATTCTTATTATAAATCCAATCACCCACTTAGAAAATTAATTCTACAAGCAATTAAAATTCACCTCCTCGTGGGATCGACACTCGTCACCATTGAATAATTCTACAATAGATTCGTGTGCTTGCGAGTTCAATAAAATTTGTACAACACCCCACTCTACTTTAAAGATTGACAGTAGAGTGGACTCCATTAATAAAGTCATCCATATATTGGTTTCTCACCAGATTTTCAACTTAGTTTTAAGATCATGACACTGAGTTGTGTGTGGCCGTGAGTGTCATGAAAGTTGCACAACTTATTTCTATCTTGCTTGTTGGCTGGCTTTACTATTAATGTAAGAAGGTACAACAGACCACGGCTTTTTTATAGTGTGGTAAAATTCCACTATTGAGACCTTCAGAGATTTATATTGTTTATACGATGAACTCTGGTCAATTATCTGCATAGTTCTATTCCTTGAGAAATTGTTGTTGGTCATGGTATGTGATGGTGGGTTTGATCTGTTTGGTCTGGTGCACTGTTTGTGGTGCGTGGTCGGAAGATTACAATGAGGAGGGGTATAGAGATAGTTGGTGTTTCTACAACGATCCCTATTGGGAGACCTTCTCAGGTTGGTTTTGCTCTACTTGTATAGTGTTGGCCTCCGACGGGTTTGATGAGGGAATTCGCGACCACCTGCACCTCAATTCTTGAATGAGTCATCATTCTATTTCACAGGCCCTCAATCTTTCTTTGTCTTTTGTTTCTTCTTCCTTAACCCTTCTAATAACTCACTTTTTATTTGCACTTCCTTTTCCTCTTCAATCTCAATACCTCTCTTCACTTGCCCGTATGCCATAGAATATAAATGCACAACAGGGTTCCTTAAGTTATACCACAATTATTATATCCACACTCCTTTTAGCCCTTTCAAAGCCTGACGGTGATTGTAGGCCCCTAGGTGTAGCACAGCACGGTGATATCTTTTTAAAAATTACCAAAGAGGCTTGTTCTCTCCTTGCTTGATCTTTAATAGTTCCATCATGTTATCCTCTAGTGCCACTGCCCCACGAAATTGCTCGGCAAACTCGTGGCACATATGCTCGAAGTTATTAATGCTTCCTCAAGGTAGCGTTCAGTACTAATCCCGCACCCGTCCTTCTAGACTCAACGAAAATGCTCTACACCTTTAGTCCTGGGTCAAACCGTGCACCCTAGTCATATCATTAAAATGCTCGATGTGAACCAAAGGATGACTGTGCTCATAATCTTAGTTGAGAGAGAAGATTTACCGTATAGTATAATCCTTCAATTTGGTGTCCTACAACGACTTTGCATCTCATCAATAACCCGTGCTAACCTCCGCACTTCTCCTTCAAGCTCCATTGTACGATAAGGATTTTGCAAAGAGACTTGGTCACGCTTCTCGATATCGTGTAGGTGTCGCCTTAGCTCTCTCTCTTCAACACTTGCTCCCCTCCTATTGTTCATCTGGTTTTGATTCCCTGCGAGATTGGCTTTTTATTGTTAAGTTGCGCTCGCCGCAGAGTTGGCTACGCTAACCCCGATTTACTCCGAAATTAGGTTCTTCGGCGTCGAGATTGTCTATTAGGGAACTCCTTTCAAGTCTCCTTTGTCCTTTCCTCAACTCATGCAATACAACTGTAAAGGTTTCCATATACTTTTCCATTCGTTCTATTTATTCATGCATTCCCATTTTCCTTGCTTCATTAGCTATCTTTTATAGTGTAGCAGATTTAATTCCCTCATGATCCGCTCCCAGTGCTCTGTTCCCTCATGAGCTCATTTCGTTAATTTTCTAGTTTTACTTAATCAGTGGCGGCTTTTCATTTTGTTCCCCACAGACGGAGCCAAAAAATGTTGATGCAGAAATTTGGTAAAACTATGGAGCGGTTAAATAACTCTGTTTGTAAGCTAGCTTGAAATATCAAAGCACAATCCTACTCGCCTTTACAATTATTGAACGTTCCAACTCGAGCACAACCAGGCCTTTTTCGTATACTTGCACACACAACTCTTAGTTAGAGGGCGCTAAATGTTTTTCTGGCAAAAATCCTTCGACACTCAAGTCAGTAATTGGGCTCTCTAATAACTCTATGAAATAAGAGTTATCTATAGTACTTTTGGACTTAAATCAAGATTACTTAGAGAGCAAACTACATGTTTTAATTGCATTTTAGTTAAATTTTACATACTTATTTATTTTTAGTTTATTCTTAATAAATTAGGTTGATTTAGAATAAATTGTGTGTTTAGATCATATGCTTAATTATAGGCAACTAGAAGTGTAATTTTCAAGGAAGGAATGTTGTGCAATGGGCTTGCAAAAATGAAGAAAGAAATTGGCTCTAGAAAAGTGGAAATTAATTTTAAATAGTGCAGATGCTGTAGCAACCACTGCTATAGCATTCCTGGAGTAATAAAGGAGAAAATTTACTGCGAATCTCAGAAAAATGATGCGATTTATAGTTTTTAAATCAAGAAAAATACATGTCCTAAACTTCTATTTGCCATAGTTTTCAAAGATAAAAAGAAGCACGCACACAAGGATAAGAGAGAGTTATCAAATACAAGAAATAACCAAGAAAATAAAAAAGAAACAGGGAAGAAAAGAAAAAGTTTAGGGTTGAACAGAAGGTGCAGGCGTGAGGAAGAAGAAATCAAGAAGGGCCAATCGCTTCTATCTCTATTCTACTTATTTTCTTTGATTTGTGATGATGTATATGATGGCCAGAACTATTTTTATTTCTGTGTTGTCACAAATCATGAACTAAACTTCTTTTTGGTTAAGTAATAGGCACGCTTGATGATTTATTGACTAATTTATTGTGTTGTTGCATGATTGCTATAGCATTTTGTTTTGATAATGCTTAATTTGATTCACTATTTTGGTGGACCATTTAGTGATACTAGCTAAGAGAGAGCCACAAAAGGGCATGTTTTAGTGTAATCTATCGAAACAATACTCTGTTTTAGGTTAGGTTTCCCAAGTTGGGTTAACTCAATTTGAATAAAGCCGTCCTTAATCTAAAACTAGTGATGAACTAGACATAAGGATTCACCTTTTAGGGTATTAAGAATCTTGATCACATAATACTATATCTTATGATGGCATAACAACTAGTCATTGTTAGGCTACTTATAGATATAAGAATTCGAACAAGCGACAACTGAAGATACATTAGAGTTCTGCCTAGTGATGTAGTAATTGTTGTAGCAACGATATTGTAACAAAACACAATCAAGCCCATTAAGTAAGTTGATTCACTCAACCTTATTATTCATAAGTGGTTATATCCTTGTGTGAGACATGTTTATTTATTTTATTACATTTTAATTTCTGTCATTTAGATTACTTAATTTAATTTAGTTTATAAAAGATTTTAATTTAATTAAATTGAATTCGCACCATATTAATTGTTGTAGCAACTCCAATAGCATCAATTCATGTGGAAATGATACTTGAATACTTATCACTTTATTACTTATTGTGTACACTTACACACTGACATTCATATCATATCACAAGACTCAAACCAACACTCTCTTTTTTGAAAAAACTCAGACCACAACGTTCTGGTCTTGTCTTTGTATTATATTAAAATAAGTAATTCAAATCACAAAAATAAAAACAACTTAAGATTGGAAAAAGGAGAAGAGAATGATAAGATTGCTACATGAAGTTCAAGAGAATTTTTGTTCAAACCCTTTACCTACGTCCTTCACAACTTTTATATCCAATCCTTAGTGTTCAGCTGGTACTTCTCTCTATCCTCATCGGGTTGATTGCCCATCGTGGGAAGATGGGGATTTAACTGCTTCTTATGTGGGCATCATGCCCGTACTTCTCAGGTCGGAACCCACGTTCTAGCAATCGTCGTCAATCCAAAACATTGAGCTAATTCAACCAAATCTTATGTTTGACCATACTTGTTTAAGGAAAAAGTTAAATCGATTAGGAAGCTGCTCTCCATAAATATATTTCAATGAACGGTCGCTATAATCGAGGGGACCACATTCTCAAAGAGGCGGCCATAAATCTGCTTATTGATTCCTGGTCGTTGAGCATTTCTCACCCAAACACATTATGTAAAAAAGAAATTGTTGAGGGTAATGGAACTTATAATTGATTGCTTGATATGTTCATTAACAACTATTTTAGAGCAGATGTTTTGATATATGTGGTTTAATGTTGAGAAGTAATAATTTTTATGATGAAACAATGGAAATCCATGCTACTTAAAGAACGAAAATACTTTGGGAAAGAAAATACAATACGAAAAAACTTTGCAATGTATGATGTTTCAATGTTATTCTTTTTGAAAAAAAATTTCTTTGTTTTCTTAGTTTAATTTTTCCTAAAGTTGCCAAAAACTCTATAGATGGATTATTGGTTGGTTCATCCTATTTATAACCTAAAGGTGGAGGTTTCACGTTTTCCTAATAGTTGTGGAAGTAAATTCTGATATGTATTCAGCTTCAATTATTGGCTGTAAGGTGAATAAAACACCTTGTCCAAACGGCAGTGTTTCCAGCTTTTTAATTGCTTAATGAAGTCACGCAAGCAAGCACATGATGGTTAATAAAGCAAAGTTCGTTATAACGAATTAAACACAAGTGTTTCAAAGCTGTACGTTCTGGGTTGTTAAGTTGGTTATGAAGCTGGGTTTATAAACTGGAAAACGGGGGAAACAACATATAGATCTAGAGAGTGTTAAGAGGAGTTGTAAGTGATAGAAAGTTGAGAGTCTTGTTCTTGATTCAATTGTTCTCATCTCTCTGTAACAATCATCTTGAATCTTTCAATAAAGGCCTGCTCAATTGTTCACCTGTGGATGTAAGCCATTAATAGCTGAATGACGTTAAGATTCTGAGTGTTTTGGTTAAATGTTCTTAGTCTGTTCAGTTGTGTTAATCTTTTTGTTATTGTTGATTCTTTGCTTTATTTACTATGTGGGGCTCGTTCCAATCTACTTAATCTGGTATATGCAACTTGGTTGATCTTATATAAGGATCTTGGTGGAGTCTGGTTTGTTGGAATAGAGAGCAAGCCAGACACTACAATTGGTATTAGAGCTTGGTTCTTGATCAAGATCCAAGTATGGATACACAAAAGGTAGATCTGGAGAAGTTCAATGGCAGAAATGACTTTAACATGTGGAAGGTAAAAATTGAAGCTCTTTTGGTTACTCAAGGGCTTAGAGATGCACTTGAAGTCTCATCTAAGAAAGAAAGAAAGGAAGTGTCATCATCAAAAACTCCAGAACAGATGGTTGAAATAGATAAGAAGGCTAGAAGTACTATAATTCTTAGCCTTGCAGATTTAGTAATCAGAGAAGTGGCTAAAGAGACATTTGTTGCTGGATTAATAGAAAAACTGGAAAGCTTATACATGAAGAAATCTTTAGCTAATAGACTCTATATAAAAAAAAAAAATGTTTACCTTGAAAATGGCAGAGGACTTATCATTGGATAAGCATATTGATGAATTTAATCAAGTACATGATACTTTGGCAACAATTGATGAAGCATTAGATGATGAGGGAAAAGCTTTGCTGTTGATCAGTTCTTTACCATATTTATACAAGAATTTTGTAAATGCACTCATGTATAAGAGACAAACACTCTCATTGGATAAGGTTAAATCAGCTCTTAATACAAGAGAGTTATAAGAAAAGTAGGGAATCCTTGATCATGAATCTAGAGAGGGATTAACTGTAAAACGTAAATATGACAAGAAATTAGACAAGAAAAAGAAGCAAGGAAAGCCTAAGGACAAAAATAAGACTCTTAAATGCTTCCAATGTTATAAAAAAGGGCATTTTAAAAGGGATTGTCCAGAAATGAGGCATAAATAGAACAAAGAGCAAAAGACTCAGAATAATGATGCAGCAATAGTTGAGGAAGAGGGGTATGAATCAACTAGAGTCCTAATAGCCTCAGATGTCAATTAAGAAGGTAAATAGGTTTTTAATTCTAGATGCTCTTTCTATATGTGTTCCTTTAAGCACTATTTTACTGAGTATCATGAATATGATGGCGGTAGAGTGATGATGGGTAATAATGCAATGTGTAGATTAGTTGAGATAGGGAAGGTTAAACTGAAATTGCATGAAGGCTCATTTTTTGAGTTAGAATAAGTAAGGCATATTCCTAACTTAAAGAGGAATTTAATCTCACTGTGGATGATAGATCAAATAGGATGTGTGGCTAAGGTCCAGCAAGGTGTTTTGAGTGTGATTAAGGGATCTCTAGTTCTGTTAAAGGGAATTAGGAAAAATGGGCTCTATGTGCTTGAAGGTGCAACTGTCACAGGGATGGTTTCAGTATCATCTGGTTCTAGTGTTGATAAAACTATACTATGGCACTTGAGACTTGGGCAAATAAGTCTAAAAGGCTTTAAGGAATTGTCAAAGCAAAGGCTGTTGGGAAATGATAAAATTGAAGATATGGTGTTTTGTGAAGATTGTATCTTAGGAAAATTTACAAGAACCAGCTTTAAGTCTTCAGTTCACACTACCAGAAGTATCCTGAATTATATACATTCAGACTTGTGGGGACCTGCACAATAAGTATCTCTGAGAGGTGCAAGATATTTTCTATCTATCATTGATGATTTTTCAAGAAGAGTTTGGGTGTATATTCTCAAGAATAAAGATCAAGTGTTTGAAAAGTTTAAAAATTGGAAAGTTTTGATAGAAAATACTACAGGGAAAATAGTGAAGAAGCTTAGAACTGATAATGGCTTGGGGTTTTGTAACCAGTTGTTTAATGATTTTTGTGCAAAAGAAGGCATTGCAAGACATAAGACTGTAAGGATGACACCTCAACAGAATGGCTTAGCAGAGAGGATGTATAGGACCCTCATGGATAAAGTGAGATGTATGATGATTCAAGCAAAGCTACCTAAAACCTTGTGGGTTGAATACTCAACACAACTTGTTATTTGGTGAATCTGAGTCCCTTCATTGCTCTTGACTTTAAGACACCTTATAAACTTTGGTTTGGTAAACCTGCCAACTATGAGGATTTGAAGGTGTTTGGATGTCAGGCTTATGCTCATATAAGCCAAGATAAATTGGCACCTAGGCATTGAAATGTGTGTTTATTAGATATCCAGAAGGAACTAAAGGTTACAACCTTTGGTGCACTAACTTTTCTTCACCAAAGTGCATAGTAAGCAGGGATGTCATCTTCAATGAGGAAGCTGAAATTGAGATTGTCCAGAAAGACAATGTCAATTCTAAACAAACTTCTTATACATGTTTTGAGGTGGAGTCACCTGTAAAAATCAACTCAAATGATGCTGAAGAATCAGATGAGAGTGATGCTGATGCAGGTGAACAAAAGGCACTTCAAGAAGCTGGAACAACTTAAGATCAAGTTGTGGATTATCAGTTGGCTAGAGATAGACAGAGAAAGCAAAAAAAGGCACCCAAGAGATATGGCTATGCTAATATGATTACTTTTGCTTTCCATTCTGCACATGAGATAACTGCTGAAGAACCAAAAAGTTTTAAAGAGGTTGTAAATTGTAAGTATGCTTAGGAGTGGAAGAAAGCCATGGATGAAGAAATGTTTTGTCTTCATAAAAACTGCACTTGGAAATTGGTGAGAAAGCCAAAGAATAGAGGAATTGTGGGCTATAAATGGGTATACATAATTAAAGAGGGTATGTCTGCTGTTGAACCTAGGAGGTTCAAGGCTAGGTTAGTTGCCAAGGGATACACTTAAATAGAGAGGGTTGATTTCAAAGTGGTTTTCTCTCCTGTTGTTAAACATGCTTCAATAAGAGTATTAATGGTCATAACAGCAATACAAAATTTGAAATTGGAGCATCTTGATGTCAAGATTGCTTTTCTGCATTGGAATCTTCAAGAAGAAATTTTCATGAGTCAACCAAAAGGTTATAAAGCTCCTGATAAAAGGGATTATGTATGTTTGCTCAAAAAATCTCTCTATGGGTTAAAGCAATCTCCAAGGCAGTGGTACCTTAAATTTGATGAGTTTATGATTACTCATGGATTTCAAAGGTGCAGCTATGACTGTTATGTTTATTACAAACATCTGAATTTGAATAAGCACATATATGTACTTTTGTATGTAGATAATATGCTGATTGCCTGTAAAGAGAAGTCAGAGATTGATGCTTTAAAAACACTTCTTGGCACTACTTATGATATGAAAGATTTGGTAGTTGCAAAAAGAATATTGTGAGTAGATATACATAAGAACAGAAGTGAAGGATTAATATTTTTGTCTCAAAGAAAGTATATACAGAAGATATTAGAGATGTATGATATGGAGAGCTCAAAGCTAGTTTAGGTCCCTTTAGCTGCTCATTTCAAACTTTGCAATCTTTATTGTCCAAAGTTAGAAGATGAAAAACTTGAGATGACAAACACTCTATATGCCAAGGTAGTAGGTTGTTTTATGTATGCCATAGTGCTGACTAGGCCTGACATCTCACATGCAATGAGTGTTGTCAGCAGATACATGGCATCACCAGGCAAGGAACATTGGAAGGGAGTCAAATGGATACTTAGGTATCTCAAGGGCACAGTGAAGCGTGGTTTGTTATATGGTAATAAACTTGGGGTTGGAAAAGGCTTGTGGGGATATATGGATTCTGATTATATAGGGGATTTGGACAGAAGGAGATCACTCACAGGCTATTTGTTTATGTTTGATGGTTGTTTGGTTAATTGGAAGGCTAGCTTGCAATATGTTGTAGCACTTTCCACAACAGAAGCAAAGTATATAGCTGCCATTAAAGCTGCAAAATAAGCCATATGGCTTAAAGGGTTAGTCACTGAGCTTTGTTTCAATTAAGGTGCTGTGCCAATCTTCTGTGATAGCTCTAGTGCTTTGCATTTGTGTAAGAATCCAGCTTATCATAAGAAGACCAAGCATATCGATATTAAGTTTCACTTTATCATAAATGAAATCTCCAAAGGAGTTATCAAAATGATTAAGATACACACAGATGATAATCCTTCTGATATGCTTACAAATGTAGTTCCTGTAGCTAAGTTCAAGAAATGCTTGGACTTAGTTGGTATATGCTGATTGCCTGATATGAGTTAATTGGTGAATGAAATCAATTGCAAGGTGTTTGATTCAAGGTGGAGTTGTTGGCTGTAAGGTGAATAAAACACCTTGTCCAAACGACAACGTTTCCAGCTTCTTAATTGCTTAATGAAGTCATGTGAGCAAGAACGTGATGGTTAATGAAGCAAAGTTCGTTATAATGAATTAAGCACACGTCTTTTAAAGTTGTACGTTCTGGGTTGTTAAGTTGGTTATGAAGTTGGGTTTATAAGTTGGAAAACAGGGGAAGCAACATATAGATCTAGAGAGTGTTGAGAAGAGTTGTAAGTGAGAGAAAGCTGAGAGTCTTGTTCTTGATTCAATTGTTCTCATCTCTCTGTAACAATCATCTTGAATCTTTCAATAAAGGCCAATTGTTCACCAGTGGATGTAAGCCATTAATGGCTAAACTACGTTAAGATTCTGAGTGTTTTGGTTAAGTGTTCTTAGTCTGTTCAATTGTGTTAATCTTTTTGTTATTGTTGATTCTTTGCTTGATTTACTGTGTGGGGCTCGTTGTTTTGTCCAATCTACTTAATCTAGTATATGCAACTTGGTTGATCTTGCATAAGGATCTTGGTGGAGTCTGGTTTGTTGGAATAGAGAGCAAGTCAGACACTACATCAATAGACTTCAATTCTATAATATTAAATATATATATCTTTGGAGTTCACAAAATGTAAAACAACCAAAATTCGCTATTGTTTGGTAAAAATATTCGTTTTCCCTCGTATGTTTCAAAATTCACTAAAATTTCCAAACATAGTAATATATTGTTAACTATCAAATTTTTTACTTCAAAATTTGTGTCAAACTTCATTTATTTTTCAACAATAAAATTCATATATTTAAAAAAGACTGCATTGTATTCAACGTCCGAAAATACTTGAAAATTTTTAATCTATTTAATAGCTCACTTGAAATTTACAAATTACCTGTATCGATTTTTCACTTTTTTATTAACAATGTTGCAGTATCTCAATAAAATAATTATTTTATCCCTAAAGTGTAATTTAATAAAGAATCAAGAAATTGATACTTTTTGCAATCACATGGTGGAAATTGATACTTTTTCAACTCATCAGGTGGCCCACCATTATCACATACTTTATATATGTGACATTATCATGTTAAATTTTAAATTATCCTTGTGAAATGATTGAAACTTATGGTGCGTTTATTTTTCGGATTGGAAAATCGGAATAATTGATGGCATTTAGATTGGGGAATCGGAATTCGGAATCGGAATAATTGATGGCGATTACTTCGTAAAAATAGAGCAGGAATCGGAATCGGAATCATGAGACCCACCATTATTTGGAAATGAGGAATGAGAGATTGATTCCCATGGGGGAGGTGGGAATCAATCTCTCATTCCCTGGAATTTCCATTTTACCCCTCCCCAAAATTAAAAATATCCACTTTGCCCTCATTTGTAATTAATTAATATATTATTATAATTAATTAATATATTGATACGTTATTAACAATAATTATCAGTAGTTATAGTTTTTTAATAAATAATCACAATAATTAATATATTATTATTATAATTAATATAATATTATTATAGTTAATTAATTAATATAATTATTATAACTAATTAATATATTGATACATTATTAACAATAATTATCAATAATTATAATTTTTGAATAAAGGATCACAATAATTAATATATTATTATTATAATTAATTAATTTACTATTATAATAATTATTCATATAATTATTATAATTAATTCATATATTATCATCAATTAATTCATATAATTATTACTATTAATTAATATATAAATATATTATTAACAATAATATATTAATAATAAATAATTAATACAACAATTACTATTAATTATTATATTAATACATTATTAACAATAATATGTTAATAATTGTAGTTTTTGAATAAATTATCGCAATAATTAATATGTTATTATTATTATAATTAATTCATTTAAAATTATAATAATTATTAATATAATTATTATAATTAATTCATATATTATCATCAAGTAATTCATATAATTATTACTATTAATTAATATATAAATATATTATTAACAATAATATATTAATAATTATAGTTTTTGATTAAATAATCACAATAATTAATATATTACTATTATTATAATTAATTCATTTATTATTAATAATAAATAATTAATATAAAAATTACTATTAATTATTATATTAATACATTATTAACAATAACTATTAATAAAAACATTATTTTGACTAAATAATCACAATAATTAATATGTTATTATAATAATTAATAATATAATTATTATAATTAATTAGTATATTATTATAATTAATTAATTAATTTTACAATTAATTAATATATCAATATATTATTGACAATAATTACTCATAATAATAATTTTTAATAAATAATCACTATAATTAAAATATAAAATAATAATTATGCCAAGAATTCATTAAGTACTTTTTAGTAATTTATTACAATCTAATTCATTCCGATTCCAACTCTAAGACAAAGTAAACACATCAATGGCAATCCAGCTCATTTCGATTTCGATTCCTACAGTTCAAGTAAACAATTTATTCTGATTCCCATTCTCTATTCTCATTCCATCCAATTCTCATTCCTACCAATTCCGATTCCAGCTCATTCTGATTCCAGTTTAACAAACGCAGCATTAATCTCAATTAACGCAAAGTAGAAAGTGATAAAATATTTGTAAACAATATGTGAGCACTTAAATTCAAGCATTTTGAGTATTTTTGAACTTTAAGGAAACTTCCCATGAACAATAATTTTCCTTTTCTCAATATTCAAATAATATTTATATGAGCAAAAAGCTTTTGGATTCATAATTTTTTTTTTTTTGGGAATAAAAATTCTTAGCATATATGTCGATTATCCCCTTATTATTTGTATATTCTTTATAAGAAAATGTAGGAGGTGGGCAGAGCACAAATATATGTCATGACTTACTATAATTTAATCTCACAATCCTTCATTTTTTGAATTTGTTACAACTAACTATGCATTGATCAGTGCAATGGTTAAATCTAAAATTAAAAATTAAAAATTAAAATAGTACTCAATATTGCCAACACACTAATTCATCTAACAAATATAATAGAATACCGCGAACCAACCAAAATAGTTTGCTATGAGCCACCTTCTTTCCTTTCCCATCTACGTGAGTAAGGATCAGATCCTTTTGTATATAGTGCAAATATTGATTTTCTTTAACCCTCTAGAATTTAAAAAAACTGTTTATTCCTAAATTATAAAAATACAATTTGAAAAAGAATATCAATGATGCACCATAAATATCTACATTATGATTAACGTTATAGGTACAAACAATGTTTATATAAACTGATATAGCATTACATCATTGATTGAGAGAAAATAAATTTATGTAAAACTATGTAATGCTACATCAGTTTAAACAGAATAATCTATAGTTATATAATTGCTCCTAAACTATTAGTAGGTCTTGTTAAGTTATATTATATATAAGTCACAGTAAGCCTAAGAGTAATTACTTATAACTCTCACTTATTTGTTTTGTTTTTTTTGTCTCCAGGGACGTAGCGGAGTTAGTTGGCAGTGTAATCTGTCACCCCTCACTTGTGTGGACTCGGTTCGAGCCTTGGAGGTAGAGAATGGGGTAAAAATTAATTTGAACTTGTCCACCCTCCTTTCCTTTTAAAAAAAAAAAAATCTCACTTATTTCACATATATTATTTTGTAGTATTAAATAACTACTTTTAAACTTTTAAGTTAATCAAAGTTAGATTACATGTAATGTAAGTTAGCAGCTATAGTTATTAATTTCCTTCGCCTTGACTTTCGTCTTGCGTAATATGTTGACTTGTTGACTGGAGGGATCGGTCAAGGTACATGGCTATGACGGCACGCCACCGAACCAAAATAATTGACAGTGTGAGTCAATAATAAGCGTCCCTGTCTCTGTCTCTGTCAATACTGTTGAATTTCTACGTTGAACATTGACGATCTATATCAATTATAATTGTTATTATTAATATTTACTATTAATTTTTTTACATGAGTAAATGTATCTGGCTAATTGACCGTTTTATTTATTTATTCTTGAAATAAAATTATTTAAAATATAACATCAAGGCATATATTTTAATAACAATAATTAATGATACGGATTTCGATCTTCTCTTAATGTTTTCATGATTATGTTAGCATGGCAACGGTAAACTTTAATGGTCAAAATTTATTGACCTTTTCTTTATTTTCTTAATAATCAAATCAGTTTTTATAGATTTTTAATTATTTTTTTTCTGAAGTTTGAATTGATGTGAATTTGACTGAAGTTTGAAAGAGTTTGGAGGTAGGCATTTTAATTTTATATATATATATATATAAAAAAACATAAGTCACATTTTATTCACTTTTATAAACAAAAAATATCTTAATTATTGTTATATCATGTTTTTGGTAAGTTAAAACAAATAAAAGTATCAGATTTTATAATATAAGTATTTTTGGTTTTTGTAAATAAAAGAAAAAGGATACTCCTAGAGGCGGATCCATCTCATGACCACTTTTTTATAGCTCGAGCCTCCTTAAATTTATAAAAATAGTCTCATAAACTCACAACATAAATTTAAATTTTAACTTTAAGAATTATAAAAGCCCATACTTTAATTGAAAAAATAAAATCTCATAGTAACCCATGTGGGTAGTTTTATTCCCATTTAATCTATTCTTTAACCCATAAAATTTTAGTTTTTACATCTTATCAATATGTAATTTGGCCTCCTCTTAAACCATTTTTTTGAATTCACCACAAGACACTAACACCCCTATAATTTGGTGAAATGGTCACAAAGATCTTATATTTTTAGACAATCCATTTTGGACACACAAAGTTATTTTTTTAGACAAACCTTAGAAGTCTATGTGAGTAAGTGATCATTTTTTAACACAAAGATGGTTTATATGTCCTTAGAAGGCATTGTATGGCCTTTTCAAACACAAAAATGGGCTTGTCTATTTGGCCATTTCAAAAAAGGGGGGTCTTTGTAATCATTTCCTCAAATTAAGATGGTGTTGGTGTTTTTTTTACCTAAATGGAAGATATAAACATGTTATTTGACATTTATATTTTTATAAATCAAAACGAATAAAGGAATTAGGTTTTATAGTTTCGTAGATAAGTATACTTAATAGAGATATTTTTAGAATTTACTTCTCATTTAGACCTTTTTCTCATTTAGATAAAAGTCACAAAATTCATTCATATGTAAATATTTGAAAATTAAATATAAATAACAAAACAAATGAGTAAATTTTAGAAATGTTTGAAATTAATAAAAGCAAAAGAACAATTACACCTCTAAAGTTTACCAAAATGGTCACGAAAACTCCAATTTTTCAATGAAAAACAATAAAATCTTTTTTGACCATAATACCACTTAGTTATTAACTTAAAAAATTGACTATAATGGTTTATAATAATTAGAAACATAAAATTAAAATAAACATAATAATATATAAAATTTTAAAAATAATTTCACTATTTAAAAATATTTTATTGTTTTACAATTTATTAGACATGTTTTATTATATTAAAGTAAAATATAATAAATATATCAAAATTCAAATTATTTTGAATTTTTTGAAAAGCAATAATTCTAATATTATTAATACGTGAGATATTTCATTAACTGTAAAATCTACCTAACTTAAAGATTTATTAAAAACCTTATCATAAATACAAATATATTATTAAAATAAATATAATAATTTACATATTACAAATTATTTTATTAGTTTTTAATATTATTAGTTTGCTAGAAAGATTATATTATTTATATTGCATTTGCATTTACTAAAAAAAATTTGAAGTCAATTTTTAGTTACCACATTCAATGAATATTATGGTAAAAATGTGGTCTGAGTTTTTTTTTTTTTTTTGAAACTTAAGTGATTGCATGACCTATTTCCCAAGCCTGGATGGTGTAGCTGACTTTTCCCTTAATAAAATTTCAGATTTAATACTTTTAACAAATAAGCCTTTTGTTTCCTGGTAAATGAAATTAATTTGTACGTGCCATTAAGAAATAATCTGTTAATTTAATATAATTTTTTAGCAACCAGCTAAATGATTCTTTTAACTTCTGTAAATAATCAATAAACGTTCTTCTTTGCTCGAAAAATTCACGAATCCTAAAACTCATTGCATGCATAAAGAAGGTGTGAGAGAGGAATTCCCGTATAACGTCCGAAATTAAAATTTTTGACAAAATTTTTTTAGAAAATTAATCTTGGTGTTGTAGGAAAGATTTCTTCAACAGGTTCTAGTGAGTGCACGATGATAAAATGATAGTAATTGCCTACGCGGATCATGTTCATCTTTGCTGCCATCATGTGAGCAATTGATAGCTTTATTTGTTTATTTATTTTTGAATTCGTAGATATTTTTCCTCGAAGCTATTTAGTGGTGAATAATTGATGAATATTCACCTCCACCAATCTCACTTGGACTAAAAAATTATTATTGATAAATTTTATATCGTAAAGATAGAGTGTGCGTGTGAACGTATTAAATTTCTAAAATTTTGGCTCTAGTAATTACGTAGAAATTTGGTATATTAGAACATCACTAAAATATTTTTTTTAATTTAATTCTTTAAATACTTATTTATTACTTGTGTGGTGTGGTAAATAGAAAGAGTGAAAAAATTAGCCATCTCTCAAAAGACTCTTTAAATAAAAAATAATTTCATATTATTTTAATCAAACTTTTTTCTCCATTAAAATAATAATTATTATAATACATCTCTCCCTCCAAGAATGAGAAGATAAAAATAATATAATACTAAATTGAATGCTACAGAAGACTCTTTAAATGAAATTTTTTAAATAAGAATATCCTTATCTCTTTTCAATATTAAAGAGAGAGAAGCACGATTCCATTTTAAAATTTTCAATTGAAAAGTCTTTTGAAATACTTTTACTTATGCGAATTTTTAAACAATAAGTAAAATTTCATTTGAAGAATTTTTAGTGATGCTCTAAGTGTGTCAAATTTAATTACCTTAAAGAAAGAACCAAGGCAAGGATATTAATCGTTATGGAAACATTAATCTTAAATCAAGGAATCAATCAATCTCGATCAGTTTCCAAGATTATGATGAGGTAGGATTTTGACACCAATTTTACATAATATCTACTGAAGAAAGAGTGGAACAACAAGACCAGAGTTGGAATTTACACCTATAACCAGTTCTGGAGCCAGATATCGAACCAGTGATGGAAAGAAACTTGATTTACATAATTAAGGACTTTTGGCTTGTTTCATGTGAATTTAGAGTGATGCATGTGCTCATTCAATATGAATTTGGCTTTTTCGACATTGAAATACAAAATTGGACGGCTTTGTGCTTACACTAAAAGAGAGAGAAAAAAGAAAAAAAGGAATAATTGACAACTACAAATGAGAATGTGTAAGCAAAAAACCTCCCCGTGGCTTTCATACCATTCTTTGTGTCGGTGGGACTCTCCTCCAGATTCCGTTCATAATTTTATCTCTTAGGATGCGAATGGCTTAAACTGAAGACTAGACTAGTCTGGTTTGGCTTATATTTATTTCCGGCAATGTTTGCTTGCATTTGCTTTCGTTTTTTTTCATACCTTTTTGTGGAATATCGCACCTTTGTTCTCCTTTTGACTGATATATTTGATGTTTCTAGTTTAATAAAGTTCTTTTCCTTTTATTGGGGTTCATAAAAATAAATATATTAATTGAAATTGAAAATTCAAAAAGAAAAAAAATAATTACACGTGCAATTTTTTTGACAATTATTTATGTCATTTGACAAAGTGACTAACAAAATACTTTAAAGTTATATAATAGATAAACAATAAAAATTCATTAAAAGGAGAACCACATCCCCTAATGGTTTGAAAAATAATCATGTAAAGTTTTAAGTTTTCAATAAAAGATGAGGCTATTTAAACCCACAAATTTCCTTCATACACTTTCTTTTTAATTAAAAATTCTATTATCTCAACAACTTTTTAAAAAATTACTTAATTAACTCTTTTTCTCTTTCTCTTGTCAATTTTACAAATTCCCATCAATATATATATATATATATATATATATATATATATATATATATTGTTTTAACTGTTGGATTTTTTAATCTAGTATTGTTGGATCTTTAATCCAACGTTGGGCTTATATGTAAATAATTATGTGTTACAGATTGTCATATAAGGTTAAGCCCAATTAAAGTGATCTGTTAAGGTTTATGGTATTATAGGCTTTAATGTATTTAATAGGATGTGGGCTTTTAATATGTAGAGACCCAATAGTATTCTAATTCTATGATGGGCAGAATTAGGAATACCCAAATGACAAAGCAGGAATGTTATATCATATAAGTGGTCGTAATTAAATGTCATACGTTAAGAAAAAAGGAGAAATCTTTCCATTCTTTCTGATATCCCATCATCAAAGAGAAAGCGTAGAGAAAACTAAAGGACTCTCTAGAAGAACAAGTAGATCTAGAAGGCCAACCACACAACTCTAGAGAGGAATTAAGCATTATGGATTCAGGTACGCTTCCGCATAATTTATTGTTGATTCTTGGTGATATGACATAAATATTCCCGGGTTATAAGTGATAGTTTTCACTAAAAGTTTTATTATCCCAATATTAACTACATATAATTAGTATCACTAACTAAGAGAAACAAAACCCACCATTTAAAAATGAACATCAACAAATTTTATCAACCATGAAAATTAATAAATATAAAAGAATTAATTTTTACCAAATGCAAAAGGTAATAAATATAAAAAAATTTCTTAATATAGATCATGATAAACTAAGAAAGGCCAAAAAATAAATTTAAGAGAGTGTGAATTGAGTATTTAATTTACAAATTGTGAAAGTAGAGAGAGAATATACAATTGTAAGATAGACAAAAAAAAGTGATTACTGAAGAATAATTTGATATTTTTAATTTTTATAATGAATTTATTTTTTAAAATAGATATAGAGAGAAATTTGGTGGTTCAAATAGCCCCATTATTCATTAAAATATATCAAGACTCCCTTTTTACTATAATACACTTTGAATATAGTAGCTAAAAAAATTACCCTTAAAATTTTTTAATGAATACATATATAATATAGATAATTTAATCTATCTAGTAAACTAATAATATAAAAATATATTTTCATATATAAAATATTTTAAACAATGTAAAGTGTTATATTTATAATAATA
Source organism: Luvunga scandens (assembly GCA_030449905.1). Lineage (NCBI taxonomy): Eukaryota > Viridiplantae > Streptophyta > Magnoliopsida > Sapindales > Rutaceae > Luvunga > Luvunga scandens. The sequence goes on from JASUUG010000711.1 coordinate 4,634,427, forward strand.
ATATATTTGTACTTATTAAAATATTTTAAATAAATCTTTGGGTTGCATAGATTTTACAATTGATTAGTATATATCTCTCGCTTATTAATAATACTAAAAATTTTTAAATGATATTAAAATAAATTAAACATTCAAATGTTTATTTTAATATTATGTTTCTATTTATCATAAAATTTAGTTTAATAAAATAAAATATGTTTAATAGATTGTAAAGGATTAAAATATTTTTCAATTATTGAATTATTTTAAAATTTATGTGTATATATATTCATTATAAAACATTGAAATCAATTTTTTTTTTTTGTTAATATAGCCAAAGAGGTTTGATGTCTCTTATTGAAAATTTAGGGGTTTGCATGATTATTTTCACAAACTTTGGGGCATAGACCTCCTTTCCCTATAAAAAGTTAAATAAAAATTATTTTACTATTATTAGTATGCCTTATACATCGTATTGATTATAAGAGAATTATAAACTTATAAATGACTACAAGAAGTATTGGTCAACTGAAAATATAAATCAAGTAATTAAAATTACTTATTTTAAAATATAAGGGAGGCTTTTGCTTAGTTTTAGCAAAACAACATGGTGGTTATGCTCATTTTCCTCAAACGTGAAACGCCGTTTGTATCAACTTTTTCCATGTTTTGATTATAACCTAACAACAAACCAAACCAATTAAATTATGCTCTTGTTCAAAATGAAATTGATTGAAGCAAAGAAATCAACCTCTTTGATATATGTAGGCCTGGCAAATGGCAAATGCATGTAACCCTCTTCCTAGAAAAGATTGATTTCCACGAATGGAAAAAATTTCCAAGGGAAAATTCGAAAAAGAAAAAAGCGACTGTAGTACTGGACCATTATTCGTGCATGTGCGGTCGAGAAATCACATTGATTTCAAAGTCTTGCAAAATATCGTGGAAATGAAATAACATCTGTCTAAAGTGCCCCTTTAAGTAATTGCGTTACGTCTTTCCAGTTCCCTACATTCTAATAGACAAGTTGCCTTTCTACATATAATGATGGCAAAAGCATGAAAAAGGACATGCTGCATTTTGTCATCAAGCCGAATAGAATTGTCAATTATCATAAGATTTATTAAAATGATTTTATATTGATTTCAATGAGCTACGCCTCAATTACTAACTTCCGTATTTATTATTTGATAATATCCTCAACTCATGAGCATATTCAATCTTATCCCACATCGGAGAGGAACCAATTAACAACAATCAACCACAAGACAGCTCATTGAAAATGTTTAAATAGGTCGTAATTAAGAATTCGATAAGGAGAAAAATAAATAAAATCGGCGTTTAGTTGTCCAACAACTTGCAAGCATGACTGCAGGTCGATGCAAGAGCTGCCAACATTTTAGTTAAAACAATTAATTCTCCATTATTATTCATACACAACAAGATAGGCGATGGGAGAGGGCCTACATGCCTACATCGCTCATAATAAAATATCAATCGATATTATCATATGGCTAAGTTCATTTGATTAAAATTCAACCAAATACTGTTGCATTGACATTTGCGGTCACTCAAATTTAAGTAATAATAAAAATTAAGAATCAGTATTTGATGGATATGTTTCTTCATTCAAACCTTAAAAGGAAAATAAAAAAAAAATTTCAAATTGTTCGAGTTATACAGTGGCAGAAACACTCACAGTGTTAAGGTGACCTGGCCTGGAGCAAGCCTCCCCCAAGTTGTTAAACATTTATTAAATTTCATTTAGAATTAGCTGAAAAATGAATAAATTGAAAAATTACCTATATTGACCCGTAATTTCAGAGAACACAAGTGTGTGTGTGTGTGGCAATACAGTCCATTAAATTATAAGAAAAAATCATTTTTTTTATTACTTTGAATTTCTCGTTTAATTTACTGAGGATTCCTTTTGCGTACTGGAATTTTAAACTAGGTATAAACATATGTCGACGCAAGATGTAAACTGTTCCTCTTATTTTATTCAACTCCTTGCTCTCGCACAAGGCACAACCAAAAATCTAAATCAATTTTACATTTCTACCCCTGCCGAACCAATATTCTGGTTCCGCCCCACCCATTTCATGACTTCATGTAATTTTTGTTGCAATGTAACTTGACCGCAACTTTCAAATTCATGGACATATCATATAGAATATTCATTCATGACCTAACTAATATACTGAGCGACTTACCGAACACACACCGAAACACGACACGTTGGATTTGGCGAACACGATGTTCACATGTTGTGCAAATTCAAACCATACAGAAAAAGAAAAAGACATGCGTATGTAAAACACAATTGATTAATGCAAATGAACGTGTTTTGTAGTCTATATATCGTTATTTTCTAGTGCGGATATTTTTTTTTTTGTTTGAACAAGTTTTTAACTTGTAGAGTCTAATAGAATCAATTTTTAATACTATTAAACTGCATGACTTAATAACTTGCTCGCATTTAAAAAAACAAGGAGCCTCATTTTTTCTAATGAAGATATGCTATTAAGTCGTATGGTTTAATAGCATGTCTGCACCAACTCTATTAAATTATATAGTTTAGTAACATGTTGTATTGAAAAAATAAAGATGTCTCGTGAGAGAAATAATATATATATATAGAGAGAGAGAGAGAGAGTATGTATGTATGTATGTATTCTTTTCATCTTTATTGAATTCGTTAGTTTCTTTTGTTATGATATCATTACTCTAAATTCGCTGGACAAGCTGCTACTAAGTCACCTCATGACCCTCCACCCCTATATATTCTTTTTAAAAATGATAAAAATACTAAAAACACATAGTGTGTTGTCAAAATAAAGAATAAATTTCGAGCTTATTTAACCTTTTTTTTTAGTTGAGTTTGATTAATATTAAGATAGTTGTTAAGTTACATAATTATGTAACATATGTCAACCCAACAGTTGCTACTAGTAACACACATATAGCTTTTGTGGTTTATGCTTTTATGTTATTGATAGCAACTGTTAAATTGATGTATGTTACATAATTATGTAACTCAACAAGCCCCCGATATCAATTTTATTGTTTAGTACTTTGTGTGTTTAATATTATTTCTCATCATTTTCAATTTTATATTAACAAAGATGACACCGAAACACGACACAATTGTATTTGGCGACACGATTGTATTTGGTGAACACGATCTTCACATGTTGCCCAAACTCAAACCATAGATCAAAATCGTACATTTGCATATATATTTTTTAACATTCATTCTTGATACGTACGTGAACAAACAATTTGACAAAATAAATTAGAAAAAGAAAAAGACATGCGTATGTAAAACAAAATTGATTAATGCAAATGAGTGTATCTTGTAGTCTATATATATAGAGAGAGAGAGAGAGTCATTCTCGAGTGTAGAGGTCTTTTTCTTTTTCACGTAAACACATTTTTAAGTTGTTGGGTTTTATAGAGCCAGTTTTTAATACTATTAAACTATACGGTTTAATAGTTGGTCCGTATTAAAAAAAATAAGGGTGTTTGATTGTTTTTTTAAGTGTAGAGATCCTCGTTTTTCTAATGTAGATATCTATTAAGTCATAGGGCTTAATAGTATATTTGTACTGACTCTATTAAATTATAGAATTTAATAACATATTGCATTGGAAAAAATAAAGATGCCCATAAGAGAAATACTATATATATGTGTGTGTATTCTTTTTTAACTTTATTGAATTTGTCAATTTATTTTGTTATGATATCATTACTCTAAATTTGCTGGACAAGCTGCTACTAAACTACCTCGTCCTCCACCCCCGGATATTCTTTTAGAAAATATTAAAAATACATAGTATGTTGTCAAAATAAAGAATAAAGTTCGAGCTACTTTCACCTATTTTCCACTTGAAGCAATCAATACCAAGACTGTTGTTAAGTTACATAATTATATAACATACGTCAACCTAATAATTGCTACCAGTAACACACATGTAGTTTTTGTTATTTATGCTTTTGTGTTACTGGTAGTAAAAATTATATGTGTGTTACTGATAACAATTGTTGAGTTGATGTATATTACATAATTATGTAACTTAACAAGCCCCAAATAAATTTTCTACTTTAGTGATATGTTTGTTTAATATTATTTCTCATCATTTTCAATTTTATATTAACAAAGATGACAGCATCCCATGATATCATCACGTCTACCATGTCCGCCACGTGTCCAATTGTCCCGTATATTGAATTTTCATTGAAACTCCATCAATAATAAAGCCACTGCCACCAGTTCATGAATTCTCTTCACCTCGTCTTATCATCTTCTTATCTTCTCATTCTATATAAACCCCCATAACCCCTCTTATCTGAAAATCCTAAATTTATTTCCCAAAAAAGCAAAAATGATTTCTCATCATCACCATCATCAATATCATGGAAGCTCAAGCTCCAATAATAATGATGGTCTCATGATCAGTTCTTGCTTAACAGAGAACTGGGGAGACTTGCCATTAAGAGTTAACGACTCCGAGGATATGATCATCTTCAACCACCTACATGACGCCGTCAACTCAGGCTGGTCTCCGATAGATTCAACGGCAACGTCTAGCGTAAAAGCTGAGTTAGCAAGTGATAATTACAAAAATAATAAAAATCATCTCAATAATCAGAAGATGTGTAGAGGAGGGAGGCACTATAGAGGAGTGAGGCAGAGGCCATGGGGTAAGTTCGCGGCTGAGATAAGGGACCCAGCTAAGAATGGAGCTAGGGTTTGGCTTGGAACTTACGAGACGGCTGAGGAAGCTGCTCTGGCTTATGATCGAGCCGCTTTTGATATCCGTGGCTCGAAGGCTTTGCTTAATTTTCCCCACAGGATTGGCTCCGACGAGCCTCCGCCCGTCAGAGTTACGGCTAAGCGAAGTCATTCAGCTGACTCAGCGGCTGCGGCTAAGAGGAGGAAAGATTCAGCGGCGGCTAAGGAGCATCAATTGACCGTGCTGCCAGCTGGCGAGCACTTATTGGTAAATTGAGTTTTCGGAAATCAAATGACAATTTTGGTTTGTGCTGTGTACAAAATTGTAACTGCGATTCAAAAGTCAAGAGTAATAATGCTACTATTCCAAAATAAGAAATAGGGAAGATTTGACACTTTCTCGTATAGTTTCTGGATTTTGCTGTTTATTTTCTATGGTTTTTATAATACTGTTGTATTTTCTTCTTCTTTTTTTTAATGTCATAATTTTTACCGAAAGTCATCTCAGCCACGAAACAATTACTTTCCTTTTTGTTAAAATTTTGTTAAATAGGGAAAACAGGACTGTATAAAGACTGTAGATGAAAATGAGTAATGCAACGTATATTATTCAAAAAAATCTAATTTTTTTATTTATTTTTCATAATTTTCAACGTCATTTATAGCATCGCCACATATTAATGTTGGACTATAATACCACATAATTTAAGTCAGCTGCTTCCTTTCGTTACGTAGCTTTCCACGCCATGCCTCGTAACCACGGTCACTGCCTCTTCGTTCCTTTTAGATTTATTATTATAAGTTTAGGGTTCGTTTTGGCACATTATATTGTATTATATTGTATCACATTATTTTAATATTGGTATATTATATTATGTTGTATTACATTAATATTATATTAAAATAATATTGTACAACGTGTTGTATTACACTGTATTGTGTTAATTTTTAATTATATCATATTTAGTGTTGCACTGTACTGTATTAATTTTTTTATTAATTTAAATTATATATTTAAAAATAATAGTTATTAACTTTTTATTTATTTATTAGAATACATATTATTTTTATTTACTTACTTTTTTGTAATTTTTCCTCTCTCTCCTTTTTTTTTTTAATTTTTCTTTTCTTTGGATAATGTTTCATCATCCTCTGCTTCCTCTCTCACCTCCCTTCGAGTACGTTTGGGATTGAGGTGTTGTATCTTTTAAGCTACAGTTGCTGTGAAAAAAATGTTGTAATTATGAAACAAAAGTTAGTAATATATAATAAATATAAATTTTAAATAATAATTTTGATAAAATTATTAAAGATATAATAAAATTTTCATCAAGTGAAAAATCATATCAGCATAGCTTTTAAACTACAGTAGCTATTGTTTACTAAACACTTTAGTGCTATAGTTTAAAAATTATAACTGTCCAACCTCAATCCCAAACACACCTTTCGTCTTCTCCAATTCTTTTTTTTTCATTTATTTTTTTCCTCTTTTTCTCCTTGCTTTGTCTTCTTCAGTCCAATTTCTTTTTTTTCTCCCCTCCTTTTCTTCTTTTTTTGTCTTCTTCAAATTCTTTTCAATTTTTTTCCCTCTTTTTCTCTTTCTTTCTTCTTCTCTGACTTCATCTTCTCCCCAATGAAGACATCTTCATATCATTTTCTCCACAGAGGAAGCTGATGGTGGTCAACCAGTGGCTGTGGTATCGCACGGCAGTGTGAAGGCATCGGTGATGGCATCAAGCGATGATTGTCAAGTCAATTTGGTAGTGGTGGATTGGGTGATTTGAAGTTCATCATGAAGGATTGGCGTGAAAATGTTGCAAAATTTTCTTAATTTTTTTCTTCTGTAATGTAATGCTGCGTAAACCTGACACCCCCCTTGGGTTCGATTTATGCAGATTTGACCGTATTAAGTTGATAAGTTAATATAATACAGTTTAAAAGCCAAACATGTGTTAGTATTCGCTTAATACAAATAATATTTTTATCCCATATTATGCGGGTTACCAAACGCACCCTTAGGGTTTCATTAGTTATTTGGGATGGTCCTGAATTATGATTTAGGGGTTTGCATTTTGAATCCCTAAACCAAAGTAGCTAAAATTAAATGCGACAACTAATGATTAATGGATTAATTTTACAGATTGGGTTGAAGAATATGGTGGTAGATAAAGATTTTGTTGACAACTAAATTTGATTGTGATTCAAATTATAGAGAATGTGCTATGCTTTTTCTTAAATTTTTATTTATTATTCTTTACCTCCATATTTCTTTGTGGACACCAATTATTCTTGGTGGCTGTAAGGTTTTTTTGGGAAAAAATAATAATGGGGACAATGTGCTTGTGATAAGAAATTTTTTAATTTTAATTGCAATTAAAATGAAATCCTTTACTTAAAGGAACAAATAAAAGAGTAAGCTCACTGCTAAACAAATTAAATGAGTTTAATTATTTTTTTAATTTGCTCTATAATTAACATTTTATTTAAGGGCGATAATCTAGATATAAAATGTTGGGCTAGGCTTTATATAATTAAATTTATTTGCATTTGTAAAGGGTATTTTTGTCATTCAATCAAAAATTTGACAAAACGTTTAGAAATAAACGATGAAGTAATGGATTGGGCGTGAGGCGCAATGAGTTAATTTTTTTGAGGGCACGGTACAAAATATCAATTAATTTGGGTATGCTAAAAATTACTTGTGATATAAAAATCCAATATGAAAGGAATAAAGTTTAACCATGTCGTATTCAGACCTAAAAGTTTCAATCACTATTCTTTGTAATTATGGTGGTGTGGAAACTACCGATCACCAGGAAGCCAAAAGCTTGACGATAATTTTTCCAAGAAAACAGAAAAACTTCCACAATTATAAGTCTACAGGATGATGTGTCAGCCTAAAGAAACACTAACATGTCCAGCGACTACATTGACGTGCGCTGAAGAAGGCACAAGTTATTGTAAATTAATTCTACATGGCGTACGTAAGATGCAAATAGGTCTATGGGATTTAATTAATTTATTCTGTAGGTGGCATATTTTTCTTCATTAAATCTTTGACGAACCCCAATTTCTCCGCGGTTAAAAGATCTAGCTTAACTTTAATTATAGCGCAATGAAGAAACTAGAGAGGATTTTTTGACCATACTTGTCCATGGTACAACTTTTTCCAATGGCCTATTGGGTAGTGACTCTTAAAGGAAGTAGACTTTTAACCTGCCCTGAACCGACCCGATCAGGGTGGATCCTCCTGGGCGTCTTCCATCCCTGCTAATTTTTGCTATCTCTACAAAAAATAAGGATTCAGTACCAAGAGTTTTTTATTGAGTATTCAAATAATTATTGTTACATAAAATAAATAAATAAAATTTAAAATAATTCTAATTATTTATTTAATGCTCAATTAAAACTCAACTTAACACTAAATTTTAACCTCTGTACAAAAGGACAAAAATTTCATTTTCCCCAAAGACAATTAAGATGGAGAAAATAGAATAATTGAATTATAGTCTTATTACGTGCGACGAAAGTCAGGGGACTATTGAAAACTGAACATTAATTATATGAATGAAAATTCACGGATTTTTTTTTTTTGATAGATGGAATTAATTAATACATGCATGCATTAGCTTTCTTTCTGTCTTTCTTTCATTTCTTTTCTTTTTTGACTACGAAGATATAGGCTCAATTATTTGGAGTCATATTTATTAATTATAGAAGTCAATGGATGCGACTGAGGTATTAATGTATTTGCTCTTAGTGTCGTTTTTATGGTTGATAGAAGTTCATTGCTGGAACTTCAAATTGTCCAAAGATAAACAAGTGACCGAAACAGTAGTAATCAGACTGATATTGAAGACATATATTTATTAATAATAATCCATAATTATGATCCAAAGTCCATTTAGGAGAAAGATAGATTAATTGTAACAAATAACTTGATGATTCTTATTATTAAGGGGATTATAAAAGAGTAGTGATATTTGACCTCTCAAATAATTTTATCGGTCTCCATTTTTTAATTTACCCCACAAAAACTTTAAAATAATTTTTCTCTCTCAATATCTCTCATTTAATTCCTTTTTTTTTTATTACATTGATTTGCTGATATTACATCATTTACAACTTATATTTACAATCAGATTATAACTGAGATTAATTTATATTATTCTTATGAAGTATTGTCTAAGTTTTAACTCTCACTAATATTTGATAGACACCTAATCTACTCACTTCTTTCATTTAATTCCTACTTTACCTTTAATATATTTTTTTCCTTTTCCATACACCCACTATATAAAACTTAAAAAAATTAGTTATTATCTCTAATTAATTAAAAAAAATTCTAGTTATTAACTCTAATAATCTCTCTCTTACTTTTTAAGGGTATTTTGTTCCAATAATTTGGCATATTAAAAATCATGAGGAAAGTATGTGATCATATAAAAGAATAACTTCAAAGTTTAGAGCATCTTCAAAAAACTCTTCAAATAAGATTTTATTGCTTATTTGAAGAGTCATATCAATATTTAAGATTCCAAAAGACATTCTAATAAAGATTCTTTAAATAAGAAATAATTCTCTCTCTTCAATTTTATAGCATTGTTTCCTCACTCTTTAATTTATATTTTATTATTTTTTATTGGAGAGAAAGAAGTACTTTAATTACTATTTATTTTTTTTTTAAATATTTATTTACTAAAAATAATATTAAATTATTTTTATTTAAAGAACTTTTTAAATAATAATATATTTTTTTCACTCTCTTTTTTACTACATAGGTAAGCAAATAGATTGTTTTTTTGAGATGCTGTTATATTTATGAGCTTCTTCTATACTTGATTTCTGAATCAAAGAAAATAAAAATATTGATGAAAGGATTTTAATGCTTGCGTTTATTACGTGTGTATAGTCGTCCAAGTCAAGCTTTTCTAGTCCATTTAACTACAAAGACTATGAAGTCAAGTTGGGATCAAGGAAAATAAAGTAATAGACAAGTTAAGGCTCAATGCATTATTCTTCTTGTTAAAGGACAATCTGTAACTTTCCCTCATCCTGTAACATAATCGATAATTTTTTTTGTGTGTCATTATCTTTTTACTATTGCAAATTGAGCACAATAGATGAAAGCAATATGTAGAAGTTTATATCAAAATTACAGTTAGGGCCCATCCAAGATTGCTTTTAGAAGGCTTAAAATGTGATTTTGAAAAAAATAACAACTAATTTTGATATTTGTTAGAAGAAGTAATTTTTTAAAATTTAATTTTAGGACTCACTTTTATATTTAATACTCTATATATATATATATATATATAGAATTAGATACTATGAGTTGGGCTAGCTGGGCTGGACCAAGCATTTATCAAACTCCGCCCAGTGAAACTTTCCTCATTCAAAAGGCAACGAGGCATATAAATCATAAAATTTTGCCGGAGTGGTTGATTTATTTGAGTGGTGTGCTATTGGCAATTTGGCAGTTTGGCAACTCAACAAAACTCCCTTGAATTCCTATTTTTGTGTTTATAGTTCTATTCCTAGTTAAAATTACATAAAATGATAAAAATAAATTTTAATTAATATCAAACGTAATTTCTTATTTTTTATATTAATTCTTCAAAATCAATTATTTCATTGGGGTTTTTGTTATTTTGCTCTTGATTTTGGACGTTGTAGAGCATAGGCGTGGGTGCCTAGCGGGTCGTCCATGATGGGCTAACTCGAAACAGTTAATTAAGAAATTATCCACCCAAGTAGAAGTAACAAAAGTTGGGCACAAACGGGGTGGTTTTATATTTTGAATGAAGAATTTGATGAGAAGTTTTTTTTTTTTTTTTTTTAAAGGAAAGGGGGGTGGGCAAGCCCAAATCAATTTTTACCCCCCTCCCCACCCCCAAGGCTCGAACTCGAGTCCACACAAGTGAGGGGCGACAGATTGCACTGCCAACCAACTCGGCTACGAGCTTGGGAGCTATTTTTAAATTAATCTCCATAATATCCTTATGAAGACTTGAGCCAACTCGGCTACGAGCTTGGGAGCTATTTTTAAATTAATCTCCATAATATCCTTATGAAGACTCGAGCCCTTGCGCTCACAGTTGTAAGTGCAAGAGTTCTCCCACTGAGCCAAAGGCCCATTGGTTGATGAGAAGTTAAATGGCATCTCTATCACGAACTTCTTTCTCCTGATATCGCTAACACTTTCGTGTTTTCTATCCACAAGCAGAAGCACAATAAGCAGAAGCAGAGACATGATATGATAGATTACATCAAAGAAATATAGCCCCCTGGCCTATTGCATTGATTTAGCTTCATAAGCTATGACAAGAGTAGACTTTTCTACATTGCTGTAAAGATTACATTCTGCTTCTTTGCGGCATGCAAGTAAGTATTGATTAGAGTTAATTAATCACCGCATGCCTAATTTATCAACAGACATGTTCACCTCTGAACTCGTGAATTAGTTTTCTTGACTATGAATTAGATCTTATGGCTTTTATAAACATAATAGCTAGAAGAAGTCAAATTATCCCGCCGAATGTAATTACGAGCTTTTCAAATCTTAAATAACATATAGCAAGCAAACACCAGCCAAAAGTTATAGAATTAAGAACTAAATGGCTTAGTAATGATAGATTCCCAAAGTCCATTCACCAGTAAAGGAAAAAATTTATTTATTTATTTATCTTTTCCGGAACCTCGACCAAATTTACGAGAACTTTATCGAAATAAAAAATAGTAAATAGATCAACCAAATGAAGCCCCCAAGGGCGTAGGCGAGTTGGTTGGCAGTGCAATCTGTCGCCCCTCACTTGTGTGGACTCGGGTTCGAACCTTGGGGGTGGGGAGGGGGATAAAAATTGATTTGAGCTTGCCCACCCCCTTTCCTTTTTAAAAAAAAAAAAAATAGATCAACCAAATGAAGAATAAACGTGTGACCAAAAAAACACATGAAAAAAGAGGTAAGAAATTACAACAAGCATGCAGGAACACAAATATAAGCCAACGCAAACGCTAGCAAAAGCTATAGTTTGGGGAGCGGAGCCATTCGCATTCGGAGAGATGAAATTACTAATAAAGTCTGGAGGACAGTCCCACAACACAAAGAAGGACATGAGAGACCAATATTTACCAAAGCATCCCCCGCACCATTATTCTCTCCATACTTTTGGGTTGATTAAATATATTACAAACTTTTCTTATAGCATGTAAGATTCCTTTTTCTTTTGAACTCACTTGTCTAGGTTTAACTTTGAAATGAGCTATCAATTGAAATGCAATAAAACTTCAACGTAGAGTTTGCACACGAGATTTTAGATTTGATACCGAATTAGAGAAACTATTGAGCACCCCCGCACCGAAGCAGCCAGAAAAGGCCACATGAAGCCGCTGCCACGACTTGCAAAATTGTCGGAATTTCAGACCCGCCATCACCTGAGATTCGCTCCTCACGACAGCCCTTTTAAAATCCCACCGCCACCACTGCCTAGAAGCCACCAAAGTTGCGGCTACAGCCAGCAAATTTTCGCGGGCCGTGGATCTCGATCCGTCACATCTGGCCGCCCATTGGCGCACACCGCTGCCATCATTGGACTCAACGTGGCCTGAAGCTTCAACCTTGATCACAGCCGCTAGACGTCCGGCTACCGTGGTCGGCGAGGCCGGATGCTCTTGGGCCTTGATCTTATAGTACATATCTCGCCTTCATACTCTTGAGCCTCATCGTAATACGAATCTCAACCTTATACTCTTAGCCTTCGATCTCATTACACATTTCTTGGCCTCTTGTTCTTGGACCTCAATCTCATAATATGCATCTTGTCCTCGTACTCTTGGACTTTAATCTCGTATTGCGTATCTTGGTCGCAAACTCTTAGTCCTCGGTCTCATAATACGAACACCCGGCCTCGTACTCTTGGGACCATTATAGCCCTTATGATGGCATTAATTTGCAAGCCCTAGTCACAGCATCGTTTTAATCTTAATTATGGCCCTTATCGCGGCATATTTACAAGCCCTTGTTGTAGCAACATTTTTATCTCAATTATGGCCTTTTGTCGTGGCATAATTTGTAAGCCCTCACTGCAGCATCATTTTTATATTAATTATGTCCCTTATCATGGCATTATCTTAATTATAGCCTTTATTGCAGCATTATTTTAATTTAATGACCCTTATTTTAATATTATTTTAATTGTATGGCCCATATGGCGGCATTTGATATTTTCTCATGTCGGTAAATTTATCCTCATGGCATGCGAGATTTCCTCGTGCATTCAGGTTGTTCTTGTGACATTTGAGAACTCCTCATGTCATTTAAGTTATCTTCATAATATTAGGGATTTCCTCATATCATTCATATTGTTCTCATGCTATTTAAATTGTCTTCCTGACATGCCAGATTTTGTCTTGACATTTAAGAATTCGCTAATATTATTCAAGATTTCCTCACAACACTTGAGATGTCCTTATGTCACACAACAAAGGATGATAAGAAAATATAACAACACTTGGCATATCTTCATGTCATACAACAAGGAATGATAAGAAGATCTAACATACTATAAACTATATTAGTTTACAGCATTAACTCGTAAACTCACTTGTGAATACTATAAATTAGAGGCCTCTTGTTATACACATATTTTTATTGAATTCGAGCTAATGACATGAGCCCAAGGACTCACATCCAATAACTCATAGGATAAAATAATAAAAGTTTTAATTTTTGTCAAACTCAAATCTTTCAAGATAAGATATAAGCTTTCCTAACTCAGTTATACTTCTGATCATTTCTCTTATATAAAGATGTCTCTACTTAAAAGTAAGGGTGGACAATACAATACAAGACAAGAGAAACAAGCATATTGGAGGAGAGGATATAGTATCTCCAAACCTTTTCTCTTAATCTATGTTCTCTCTCTAATTATTTATTTGTTATCATGCTACTCTCAAACTCTGACTTAACATATGAAAGTCTAAACCTTTAACACTTCTAATAACTCTTAACGAGTTATTATTTTGTAGAATTCAGACCATCAAACTCTCTTGCAACTCATTCTCCAAATAAAATAACTCTTTCTCAACTCTTATGGTCAATTCAAATTTTGACACAACAATATTAATTAAAGACGAGCCTTAAGATACACACACACACAACATGCATGGAATTGGCATAATTAGCATAAACCAAATACGCGAATATAACAAGGTAACGTAATTTACCTTCTTGCCCATTCATTAATGTTGCTTTACAAATTGCTCCAATGTAATGAAAGAATCCAAGGTGGACGAATTCTCGCAAATCTTCTTTTCCCTCTTCTCCTCTCTTTTCAACAGCCTCATATCCAACAAAAAACGACGTGTCGCAAACCAAAGCTTCTCCCTTACATGCAAGCCCTGCATGGCAACCTCATCAACACGTGCTATCTCTTTCTTACCACGTGCTCCCCTAATTGGACCCGACCCAAAAACCCTCTCCCTTTATAACCCCCACCGTCTCAATGCATACACCCTCATCAGCTGAAAACACACATCTCTTATCATCGACATATAATCGCTGTTAGATTTAACGTCAACACCGATATGGCTGAAAATTACCAACCACAGCAGCAGACACAGCTGCAGAGCCGTCAGCCACGGTCCCACCAGGTCGTGAAGGCGGCAACCGCCGTTACAGCCGGTGGGTCTCTGTTGGTCCTCTCTGGCTTAACCATGGCTGGGACTGTCATTGCACTGACCATTGCTACTCCACTGCTAGTCATATGTAGTCCTGTTCTTCTCCCTGCGGTTATCACCGTTTCTCTTCTCATCATGGGGTTCTTGGCTTCTGGCGGATTCGGGGTAGCAGCTATCAGCGTCTTATCATGGATCTATAGGTAGTGAATTTAACCCTAGAAACATAGTCAAGCGTACCAAGGGATTAAATTCTTTAAATTAATTTCAATTTAATTTTTTGGGTTAGGTATGTCACTGGGGGGCACCCACCAGGGGCGGATCAGCTGGAGCAGGCGCGGATGAAGCTGGCTGGTAAGGCTAAGGAGATGAGGGACAGGGCTGAGCAGTTTGGGCAGCAACAAAGCACTGGCTCGCAGCAGGGTTCTTAAACTGCCTTGTTATGCATGTGATGAAGGGTTGTTGTTGGTTGATAAAGATATGGGTGGAGATTAAACGGCTATGATACTAGTTGAGGGGTCAATGGTTGTCTTTTGTGTTAATTTTCTTGTTAATTTGTGTCAGTGTGTTTTTTCCTTTTTTTTGTTCGTGGTAATCCTTGTAATAAGTTTTGTTAATGTGGTGGGGCGCTCCTGCAGGGTTTTTGTTATTAGTCTTTGAAATGTAATCTCATCTGTGGTTCATTTTATAATATTTGTCTCGTGATTTTTGTTTTAGTTTTTCAGTTTCTTTAATTTTACAAAATTTGGTTGTTATTATTAAGAAGGCAAAATCTTTCAATCTGTTTTCGCATTTCTCTGGGCACGAATATGACCTTGTTGTTAATTTCATGCTTACGGAGTGAAACTATAAGTCCAGTGACTTATGGTTCCAGGTGACAAGTCATTGGACACGCGGCGTTATGGTGGTTGCCTAGTTGCTGTATTGCGTGTCACCATGCTTGGAATGGAATTTAGTCTAATGACAAACAATTGATGACTGAAGTGCATGCGGTGAGAGGTGTCAAGTTCTTGGAAATTAGACAGTGGCCTGTTCGATCATAGGACATCATTATGTAGATAAACTATTGTTAAAAAAGTCGATTAACCCGTGACAAATTATAAATTCCAAGCAATATGGAGTAACGACACCAGCTCACACTTCAACCCTACGTAATTAGTGAGAAATCTACCTCCTGACGAAGTTTGCCTGATCTGAGGTCTCAGGTTCATTAGAAGGGTGCATATCGTTTCTCAATTATGTAGAAATCTCGTTACATATCAATAATGTTAAGGATGTGTTTCCAATTATGTGCATGCCGTTTTTCAATTATGTAGAAATTTTGTTCTGTCACTTAAGGATGCATTTGTCAATTGATGTGTCAACTACAATTTTAATTGATGTGATTGTAATACAGTTATTAATTATCGACTCAAATCAGCTGAGACTCGTAAGTTTATGCGTGTGTCTATATATATATAATGTTTAAAAGTGATCACTCCTTTTAGAAAAAAAAATGGTAAATGAAAGTGGGCTAATTTTGGAAAATTGATAAAAATAGCCTTAAAATTTTCATAATCCTCATTTAGCCACCTTAAGTTTTTCTTATCAAATTTAGCCAAAAATAACAATTTTGCCCCAAATTACCCTCTCCATTTCCACAAGCCAAACTCTCTCTAGCCACCTTCAATAGTTGTACACGGCGAATGGTGACGTGATCGGCGACAGCAACGATGAGACAACGACGGCACAACAACGACCTAACCTAACCGAATCCATACGAATCGAAAACAAATCCAACAAATTACAAAGAGTCCACAACCTAGGTAAGCAAACTTCACCATTTTCTAATAATTTGAGTGAATTTGATTGGGGTTTTAGAAGAATGTAAGGTTGTTGGAGTGATGAAATAGAAAAAATATTGTTAAAATGATAAGTTTTAAAATATCGCATATCAAGTGTTTGATAAAATTCTTCTAAGATAGTTTATATTTATCTTTTATATAATGAGAGTGTAATGGGGGATTTATTAAGTTGTGTTGATTGTTATATGTGAGATGGTAAGAAAATACATGAAGTGTGGCTCTTGGCTCACGAGAGGGGGAAACATTGCAAGTGGGACATGTGCGACTGGCGCGCCCGCCTGCATGGGCATGCCATCTCACGAGTCCTGCGTGCACAACGCTCTCGTGTGCAACGGGCGCCCGTCGCACCAATAGACAGAGCGTCTCTTGGTGCCCCAAGTAAGAGTTTTTTCTTTTATTTTTCCTGTTGTTGGAAATTTATTGACATGTAATTTCTTTTGTAATTTGTATCAAATAAATGGCGAAATAAAAAATAGCAATGTATAATCCACCCGAACCACCGAAAGAACCGGGAATGATGAAGATACCTTATGGCGATCACTTTCCCGGCTTTATCATAACTATGTGTAAATTGGATATGGTTGTAAATGCCATCCGAGAAAAATTAACAAAGCGGCAGTTGAAGTTATTCAAGGATGACATATTTGGGCATTTCCTGGAGTGTCGAAGCTTTTCCATTCAGTAACGAAAAATTTGTTACTCCGGCAAGTGTCCCATGGTGAAAGTAACGAAAAAAATCAGTTATGGTTCCAAATTGGTGAGAACTTGATATGCTTATCTATTGGAAAGTGGTGCATAGTAACAGGCCTTTGCTATGGTGAAGATGTGGTGCTGAGAAAGGATAAAACAATGCACAGGTTACTTAAGAAGTATTTTGGCGGATTGTTCTGCAAAATAAATCTTGGCCAATTCGATGAAAGATTTATGAACTTAGACTTTAAGGCTATGGATGATAACGATGCACTAAAGATTGCCTTATTTTACTTTGCGGATAGAGTACTAAATGGAAGAAAGGATCATTGTAAAATCAATTTTAACTTGCTTAATGGGGTAGATGACAGAGATCACTTTCGAAATCGTATGTGGGGTCGTTTTTCGTGGGAAATGATATATGAAAGTCTTGATAGTGCATTGAACGGTAAAGGCCATAAATTTAAGAGAGAATGCAAAGAAAAACCTGAGCATAAAATTGAAAAATACAATGTTTATGGCTTTATGTCTGCAGTGCAGGTGTGTTAAGATTTTTATTTTTTATAACTTAGTTTTGTTATAATGAATATTTAACAACACAGTTAATGGCCTTATTTCTCTCATTGTTGAAGGCGTGGATTTTTGAAGCGATTGGAGAACTACCATTAGAGTGGGTCATGAAAATTAAAAGGAAGATTCCTCAGATTGTGCACTGAAAGCCCATGGCTTCTTCCAAGATAAACTATGGTGAAGTGTATTCATATCTTAATGACGATTCTAAAATTGTAAGTAATATATATATGTGTGCGTGTATAGTTATCAAATACTATATGATTATATTAATTGAATATTTGGTATTCTTTACGGCAGGAAAACATCTTACAAACCATGGAACCTAATGTAAAGGAGAAAGGAAAAAATTTTTGGAAGAGTGTGAAGGAGTACGTGCCATATATCCCTACTTGGGTCCGTAATGTAGATATTCTTCATTGCATCATTTAAAAGATAAT
Organism: Luvunga scandens; assembly: GCA_030449905.1. Taxonomy (NCBI): domain Eukaryota; kingdom Viridiplantae; phylum Streptophyta; class Magnoliopsida; order Sapindales; family Rutaceae; genus Luvunga; species Luvunga scandens. The sequence goes on from JASUUG010000711.1 coordinate 4,652,360, forward strand.
GAAAACTCAAAAAATTTTTCTGTGGTATTTACTCATTCTTTGTTTAACTTTTTGTAGCACTAACCTTCAATCAACGCGCCATCCGTTAGAAGGACAAAAGAGGCGAATCATGACACTACTAGCCCAACAAAAGCGCATGAGAATCCCCTTTAAGAATAACTTTGCTGCCGACGAGCATTACGAATCCGCACAAGATGATGATGACACACATGATTCAGAGGTTATTTTCTGATTTAAAAGATTAATTTCTTTCATCATATATAATTGATTTGTGCACTTTCTCAATACTTTCATGTTTCATGATAACAGTTAAGGACAAAGTTCTGCAGTGATTATTTCATTCAACAAACGGATAGGATAGAATGTTTCATTAATGAACTGAGATCAGAATTTCAGGCAAAACGCAAAGAACAACAAAAGTATCAAGATGCTATTATGAAATTTATGGTTCCATTTACTGCTGGTTCTTCCAAGCGCACGTACAATGATTCTCTGATTGGACACTCATACACGATAAGAAAGTTTCACATGCTCTAGTAATGTTCTTTTAGTTTTAAATCCTATGTGAGTTTAATATTCTAAAATTACCGATTTGACATACCCCCGATGACTATAGTCCATACACTAATGTTAGCAACCGTGATGATCACACGCCCATGTCATTGTATAGTTTTTATGAGGATGTAAATGGTGACAGTGTGCAAATCCTTACGGAGGCACCTGCTGACGTTAGTAAATTTGGACATTTGTACATATCATCCTATGTCTTTAACGTCCTTTCTTCATTCCTCATTTCAAGAAAGTTAAGAATGTTAGGCCTCTACCTGCACTCCAAATAATGGACTGTGAGATTGATGAAAGAAGGAGTGTGGACATAAATCCACTAAGAGGCCTTGAAGATCCAAGGCTATTTGAACAATTTGATTAGTGGTTTGCTAGCAGGAAATTATATTTCTGCTTGATTAGTGAGAAGCAACGACAATATTTGAATGTCTTACCTCAGCGGGTCACGCATACAGACACGTATTTCTAGGTAATGAGTTTACAAACTAATTAATTATTAATTATAATTTCCTATCTTCTATAATGTTGAAATCTTGTTAATTCGTTAATCCTTGTGTAATATTTATACTAGGTGTTCCTAAAGCAGTTATAGAACAATAGAGACTATGATGTCCATTCATTACAATATAACAACAACTTTAACGGCTATATTGATGGGAAAGAAGATATAATGTCCAAACGGTTCACAGACATTGATGTGGTTTATATTACTACTCAATCTTGTGCACTGTATTTTCGTAATGATTTTAGGAAGTACCATAGGATAAATTTATGACTTTTTGTATGCAGATATTTATCCCCGTGATTTTAGGCGATGATCATTGGGCACTAGCCCGAGTAGACCTTCGCGCGAAGAGGGTACGGATTTATGACCCGTTACTGACATGTCACAACGACAAAACGTACTTGGGTCTATTCAAGTCACATAAAGTCGTCTTCCCTCAATGGCTTGAAGATGTTGGATTCTACAACATCCAACCGAAGTTCCAAAGTGCCAACTCTTAGAAAGTAAGAGTTGTTAAGGATGTGCCACAACAATAGCTTGGAAGTGGTGATTGCGGAGTTTTTATGTTGATGTTTACGATGTATTTGATGTTTAGCCGTAAACTTAATTTTGATAGTAGCCACGGGTAATACTTTAGAAAGAAAATTATTGTAGATATATTTTAACGACGACATTGGATTGTAAGCATATGTAAGTCTTTCAAATGTTGATGTATGGATATACTATATTTTGATAGATGTAAATTTGTGTTACACTGATATATTTAGGCATAAATAATTCTTGATATATTTTATTAGTTAATATGCAGTTGTATACAAAAAAGTACTCCATTACATATAATTGTTAAACACATAAAAAATAAAAGTCGAAAAAACATAAATAGTTGAAATGATACAATTAGTTTGGATTTGACGCAATGGGATTCGACACATTTCTTACGATTATGGCCTGGTTCGTTGCACCTCCTGCAACTCACAGTCCTCCGATCAACGTCTTCACTAATAGAAGGTATTTTGAGCTCTCGACGACGGTCAGGTGGTGGTGCTTTAATCAGTGGATGAACCTTCACTCCCTGAATTTCTGTTGGAATGTCCCAATCAGCCATGTCACCAACCGGCTCTACTGGTTATGTATATACCATGACCAATGATTTTTTAGAGTAATAATTAGAACAAAGACTTATGTAATCCACTCGGACAGTCAGACAAGCAGCAATTACATCAACACAGACAAGCTGATCGAGTTAGAAAACTCTACAATAGCAAGTCTTATTCTGTATGTCAACTATCCATTCCTTTAGACCACTACCCAAAACATGGAATCGATGTTGAGACACAAGACGAACAGTCATTCTTTCGATAAAAATTCTCCTCTCACTGATTATCTCGTCTGCCCATGTTGCTAGTCGAGTAGGCATTGATTCAGCCACAATTTTCCTATCAAAAAGCCATTGCTGCAATATTTTCCTAAAGTGATCAACAAGATGAGTAATAGGAAATTTTCACGATTCTCTCGTAAAAGAATTCACACTCTCCACAATATTAATAATAAGTATATTGTACCTTCTACCTTTAAACTCAAACCTTACCCAATTACGCGTACCCACATTATTCTCCAAGTAATCAGCCGCCCCCAAGTAAAGCATCCACAACTCTTCAAGTTGTTTAAATTCTTCATCTCCATATGTTTTTGCTGTATTAATAAAGGCAAGCTCAAATTCATCCCAAAGAGCTTTAGACATCCTGAATTTTACTTCAAGTTACTGTAGACAATACTCATCTAAAGGGATTATATTGTGGAAGCATATTCATCGCAACATGTCTGGATGGTAATAATCAGTTGTATGAAACCCTTTATGGAAAATTCAAGCGCTACAAAGTAGTATAAGAAATTGTCATCTCCATCCCGCTCGAGATGAGTAACAGTACCTTTATTTGCTTTGGTCAGAACATAAGAGTATTTAGGAAGTAAGTTATATAATTCTGCAAAGTTCTCTTGACTATTTCAAGGCCAACTTTTTTGGCCAGATATGCCTGCTGATACATTAACTGGACCCTGTATTCCTGCTGCATATCTGCTCTAATGTCATTTGGAGTATATATCCATTTATCCTGGATAAATTTATCAGCGATAAGATAACCAATAACTTGACTCTTTACTTAACGGAGACAACCAGGCACTATCTCATTAGAATAAGTGTGTTCACTGTCAACTCTTCTCACAACCTAAAGAACATTTTGCTCATTTGAACCTCTCGTTATTCGAATACGTCATTTACATGATTCCAAAGAATAATGGGCCTCAAAATGCGTCATTGTGAACTGTGCAATCTTGATATCAAACTTATCCTTCAAGAAAACTTTGTACAGTTCCAGTATTAACTCATTTTTCTCAATGAACAATTTACCCACACCAATATCAGCAGAATTACAACTTTTAACTAAATCTAGAACAACCAAGTTTGAAGGTAGAACTGAAGCAAGACTAACGAGAGGATCAATTGTTGTCCGCCTTCTCGAACGGGCCATTGGAAGAACATGTTGGTTGTCTCTGTTATTAACAAGAATATCATACTAATGATAATCCTTATCATTGATAGGAATATCGGAAGGACCGATACCACCATCATCAACAGGACTATCATTGCTGTGGAATTCATTGTTCTGGAATGGAGAGTATTGTGGCCCCAACGATGTCATTAATGATAGCACTTCTTCTTCAACATCTGCTAACGTTATGTCGTTTCTATCAACAATGTCATTATTGTCATGGAGTGGAGAGAAACGTTATTGTAACGACATCGGCTGTGGTAACACTTCTTCTTCAATATCGGGAATAAAGTCATTTGCTCTAAATAAACTTTCAGTTTTTGTAAATGGTTCAGGATCTTCAGCCGGAACTCGAGGAGCTGTGGTGACAAATATAGGGATGCATCCATAATTAACCATATTAATGGCCATGTGCAACACAACCTTCGCCATTTCATCATTATATATGTCCATGGGTAGTGAACATGCACGATAGATTGTGTTACTGGACCTCAAAGTTGTTTTCATCGTCATACTATATATATAAGGATTTATCTGCAAAACATCATACACTTTTGCTAGAAATTGATCAACTGTACAATCTTTTCGAACTAAAAAATCATATTCTTGTCATTCATGTACTCCACATGACCATCTATGAACTTTTCCCACCAACCGTCATAACACAATTGAAGCACAATTGAATCCATTAAACCTAAAGATCATTAAAAAAAAATAAAAGAAATTAGATTACATGCTACATAATAAGTTTAGAAAAATTTTTAGTTCGATCATATGAAAGAATGTAGTACATAATTTTGGATTTCATTCGTCTCGTCGCAAGCTTCGAAACGGTATATTGTACGTTCAAAACGGACACATTTAGCCCAAGATATGACTTCTAGAAAATTTCTAAAATTTTGTGAGACTTGCAGTGGTACAAATGCCTATCTCACAAAAAATCAGAATTGATTAGTACGACAGGCACCTGTCCCACTGTCTGTCGCACATAATTTGATGAGACAGACGTCTTCAACAAGTGGGACAGGCAGCATGTCTCACCAAATTTAGTAAGACAGGCAATGGGACAAGTGCCTGTCTCACAAAAAATTAGAATTGATTATTGCGACAAGCACCTATTCCACTACCTGTCGCACATAATTTGATGAGACAAGCGTCTCAATAAGTGGAACAGATAATCTGTCTTACCAAATTTAGTGAGACAGACAGTAGGACATGTGCATGTCTCACAAAAAAATAAGAATTGATTAGTGCGACAGGCACTTGTCCCACTACCTGTCGTACATAATTTGGTAAGACATGCGTCTTCAACAAGTGGAACAGGCAGTCGGTTTCACCAAATTTAGTGAGATAGACAGTGGGACAGATGCCCGTCTCACATAATCAGTTCTGATTTTTTGTAAGATAGGCACTTGTCCCACTACTTGTCTCACTAAATTTCTAAGCTTGATTTTTTCCTTGAGTTTTTATTGTTTCCAATTTTTTTTTCTTTTCTCAACTCAAATTGGAACTTTAACAAATCCCATTTTTTTATAAATGAAAAATAATAACATTTGTAACAAAATATACTTTAATTTCGAACTTATTTGCTAAACTCTTAATATATTAAAAGTATATATTATGTGAGAACATATACTAACCTTAATAAGCTTTCCAAGTATATATATCTTCAGTTATACAATGCTTGTTTGATGAAATTTGTTGATTTATTGAGAGTGATAGAGTTTGTTGAGAGTGATGAAAGTTTTGGTTAATTGTTGAGGGTTGGAAACTTTTAATTTTGCTGGAATTTCTCAAGTGGCATATAATTGAAAATTTGTTGAAAGTGATGAGGATAATTTAGTCCAATAACAGGGTATTTGGCTAGTTATGATAAAAAAAAATTTAGTGAGCTAAATCTGAAAATTGTGAAAGTTTTAAGACTATTTTTGTCAATTTTCCACTAATTTTATGGACTATTGACAATGGGTTAAGGGTGCGGGCATTTGACCCCTCAATTTTGTTGTGACATACACTGCGGCATAAAACTGTGTGCAGTTTGCTTGTTCAATAAAAGTGATTTACGATATGTGCCTTTGATTTTATTACAACTCGCGTCACCCTTGCTTTATTGAGTTTGTTTGCTGCCTCAGAAAGACTTGATACTCATGAATTGATTGCATCTTGTATTTGTCGTGGTTTTATGCTTCATTTAACTCACTTATTTACTTTGTTTGACTTGTTCTTTGCTTGATTGCTTAGCTCCTACTTGCTCTACTCTTTTTCACTTGCCTTCTTCACGTCCCAAATTTAGGCTTTGTTTGGTACAATTTTTCAAGTAGAACTTATTTAAGTAGAGCTTTTGTTAGTATGATTTTTGTCAGTAGAGCTTTTATAAATAGAGCTTTTACATAAAAAAAATTTAATTATTTAGTTGTCAACAAGGCTTTTATTAAAAATTTATGAAATTCCTTTAATAGGTAAAGCTTTTAAAGTTATGTTATGAAAAGAATAAAATAAGATTGTAAAATATGTAAAGGATATTTTAGATATTTTAATATTTAAAAAACACTTTTCAACCTCTACTCCCAAAAGTCCAAAATTTGAGCTTTTACTAGTAGAGACAAAATAGTTTATTTAAGTTTCAAAAGCTCTACTAGAAAAATAACCAAATAGTAACAAAAATTATAATAAGAGTTTATGAGATTAAATAAGCACTTAAGTCATACCAAATAGACACTTACTTGCTCTGTTATATTCTCTTAAATGTTAGCAAGCTTAGGCTTTTTCATGAGTTAGTAATTTTTTAAAGCTTAGCTTATTAGTATGCGTTGGGTCTAACTAGCTTATTCAGATATGTGTTGGATCTAAATAACTTGTTTAGGTATGTCCTGGATGTAATTAGCTTGTCTAAGTATGTGTTGGACCTAACTAGGTCTTACTGAAGGCAGTAATCAAAGATTTGGCAGCTAACATATTTAATTATTTATAAGTTCTGCATGTATATGGTAATATTTATTGCTACATTACTCATCGTTGCATTTTTCTTTGATTTTCTTCAAAGAAAAAGCTATAGATTCATCTCTTTTGCTATTCTTTCAGGAGGTAAATTTGTGCTTTTAATTCTGGCATTCTTTATAGGCTAAGTTGTTTAAGGCTCTATTTGGTACTGCTTTTCAAGTAGAGCTTATTTAACTAGAGCTTTTGTTAGTCGAGCTTTTATAAATAGAGCTTTTACTCAAAAAATTTTAGTTGTTTGGTTTTCAATAAGAGCTTTTATTAAAATTTTATAAAATTACTTTAATAGGTAATGTTTTTAAAGTTATGTTATAAAAAGAATAAAATAAGATTGTCAACTATGTAGATGATATTTTAGATATTTTAACATTTAAAAAAAACTTTTTAACCTCTACTCCCAAAAGCTCAAAATTTGAGCTTTTGCGAGTAGAGACAGAATAGCTTATTTAAGCTTCAATAACTCTACTAAAAAAACAATCAAACAACAAAAAAAATTATAATAAGAGCTTATGGGTTTAAATAAGCACTTATGACTATAAAATAAGTCATACCAAACATACACTAAATAAGAAATTTTCTCCTCCATACAAGTGGTTGAAAAAAAGAAATCTCATTTATATTCTATGACCATTTGGGCAAAGTTGGAGTAAAACCAAACTGTAATGACTGCAAAACCTTCTAATGAAAGGACGAAGAGGAAACTTTAGCCTCGCTACCACATACGTCGAAAGACTTTTACCATTGTATTTATTAGAAAATAAAAAACCCCAGCATCTTTTGACTAATCTATCGAAATTAGAGACACGTCTGTTGGAAAAACATCTTTAAATCTTTGCCTAAATTTTTCAAAGTCTTTGAAATTTTATCTTCTTTAAACAAAATGCATGAGTTGAAAATCCATCAAGGCAATAGAGAAAATAAAGGAGAAAATTTCTCACTTAATAATGTCGGTTAAAAAATTAAAGGATAAGGATTCAAAGCTAAGTTTTACTGAACATTGAATCAATGGTTGTTAGAGAAGATAAAAAATAAAAATAAAAATTTAAAACAATCCTAGTAATTGATTTAGTGCTCAATAAGAACTTAACTCAGCTGTGAATCTTAATCCAGAATTAAAAAGATGAATTTATAGTTTTTGGAATGGCAAAATTATTCTTTGAAGAAAATCAAAGAATAACAAAAAGAGGGATAACGTAGTAATTAAGCGTGCAAAACTTATTAAGTAATTAAGAAAGTTAGGTGCTAAGGCTTTGATTATTGCCTTGTGTATGACCTAATTAGATCCAAACACTTACCTAAACAAGCTTATTAGATCTAGATAGGGATGGCAATGAGGTGGGGAGGGGAGGGGAAGACATTGACATCCTTATACTCGTCTTTGATACTCTATTATATTCATACCCTCTCTAACCCCATCATAACTACTTGGGGGGGGGGGGGATTCCCGAGAGTACTCAATCTCCAAATAACTGAAACTTTTTATTTTTTGAACATGATTTAACAAATTAAAGTAAAAGAATAAAATTGAATTACCAAAACAAAAACATCAAAATAAACTAAAGTAATTAAAATCATTTCCTTCAAACTAAGTCAACATCATCAACATTACAAGATAATTTATGAAATTTAAGCAAAACAAAAGCTTCAAAAATGATAATATCTCTTACATTAATATTAATCTATTTCAAAAGTCACACGACATAAATCATCAACAAAACTATGATATTTTTTTATTTATATCGATCCTTATTGCATTTCAGATTTTAAAGATACTTTTACTAAAACATTTAAAGCAAATAAGATTCAAAAAATATAAACATGAATAAAGAAATAAGGAGGAGATAGGATTTCATCAAATTAGGGTTGGCAATAAAATCCGGATTCGCAAAGATCCGGAAGATCCGGATCCGGAAAAATCCTAATCAGCATGTTATAAAATGTGGATTCGGATCTTAAAAGTTAAGATCCGTGCAGATTCGAATCCGAATCCGAATGCAAGTGCATCCGAAAAATTGGATATCCGGATCCGCATTATTATATTATTTATTTATTTATTTAATTAAATTTTAATTAAAAAATATATAAATTAAAATATTTATAAGTATAATTAATTCTATAATCTTCATTGACTATAAAAAGTATGTTAAAATGCTAAAATAATAATAATAATAATAATAATAATTAGAGAATATTATAATGAATTGGTTTACTTTAGTTTTTTTTATTTATGTTGTGAAATTATCATTTGTGAATTTATGGTGATATTGTATGTTATTTATATTGAATTGATGTTAAATTGTTAATTGTTAAATTATAATTGAATTTTATTTGATATTATTAAATAAATTATTAAAGTTAAAATTATATTTAAATTAAAAAATATGCGAATCCGGATATCCAGAAAATCCGCCCGCTACCTATGCGGATCTTACTCGCATCCGGATCCTGATGTAAAAAATCTAATGCATATCCGGATCTGGATGCACCTACATCTGGATCCGAATCCGAAATTTGCCATCCCTACATCGAATCCTCATCCATTCTCTGAATAAGATATGGGGCATTAAATTATCCTCATTGTTTCTCCTAATAAGAAATTGAGTATGAAATTATCCTCATACCCTTTTTAAATGAGAAAAATCCATTAGAACCTCAATCCTTTGGGAATTTTTGCCATCCTTAGATCTAGCACATACCTAAATATGCTAATCAAACTCAATAGATACCTAATAAGTTAAGCCCTTGAAATTAATTAACTCATGGAAAAAGCCAAGCATAACATCTAAGACAATATAGTATTTCATTATAAAAGCAGAGGAGGGCAGGTAAATCAAAGACATGAAGAAAGCAAGTGAAGAAAAGCAGAGCAAGTAGTAGCAAAGCAATTAAGTAAAGAACAAGTCCAACAAAGCAAGGGAAGTAAATCAAGCACATAAACAAGACAAAAGTAGAAGAAGCAAGTAATTCACAAGTATCATGCCTCCTAAGGCAGCAATCAAATTCTTAGAAGCAAGGGTGAAGCATAAGCCACAAGTTATAATATCAATAAAGTGAGTTTTTAAGTTTTATATTTATATTTTATTTTATATAAAGGGGGTGTATTTAGACCATTCAAGAATGTTTTTAGAGATTTTTGTTATATAAGAAAGAGGAGTATTTAAACTTTTTAAAGGTGTTTTTAGAATTTTTAAAATTCTATTTTAATTAATATTTGGGCACAACAGTCAAGCTTGGGCTTTTTGATAAAGCCTTAGCCCTGGCCTAAACATGATTGAGCTCACATGCTTGAGCCCTATCCCAACCATTGGCCCTAAAATTCAGGCTAAAGTCTACGAATTTGACCAAGGTCAATCGGGTTGTGAGTCAGGTCAGTTTTTTATCATCCCTACTAGTAACTTAACATTTTTCGGACTGATTTCTAACTTATGTTGTAGAAGCAAGCTGCATTTTTTTATGTCACAATAGATTTATCTCACCAACCTTCACTTTTTAATGAATTTTATTTATTCTAAAATTATCTTTATTATAAAAAATAAAAAATATTTTTTCTCTCAAATTCTCATTAAATTAATTTCTTATCTCTCGCATCAATCTAACTCTTTCTTTTTTCAATTGATTCATTATTTGCATCAAATATTAACTCTTGATCAAATTCCAAATTAGAAATTAAACAAAATCTTAAATTGTCACACAAAATCAAAACCAATATCTTTGCCAACAACAAAGGCCAATACTTGTTTCATAAAATTTAACAAAACTCATTATTGAAGTTCATTTTATGTTCGTGGAGGTGATGGATTAATGGTGAAGAAGGTAATCATTGTGGTGATGGTGACAATGATAAGCTTGTTATTGATAAAATGGGAGGAGTTATGGTCATAGAGGAGAAAGAGAGTAAAATAAAATAATTTTTTTATTTTAAATAAAGGTAATTCAAAAAAATAATAAAATAAATTGAAAAGCTATGGCTGATGAATAATTTGTCAGATTCAAATATCATTACAAAAATAAGTTACTAGGATTAAGCGCCCAACTTGTCATGCTCGATGAGTTGGGCCATGTTGCAATTTTCAATACAGTGGAGCTCTTAACATCACTTTTAATTTTTGTGGAATCCCCTTTTTTTATGTCATAACTTTTCACATGATTAGATAACATAAAATATTTTAATGGAATTTAAATTAAATCCAGCTATTATCTGAACAAGTACCAATTACATTGTAAACACATTTTTTCATAGTAAAATTTTTATTATTAAATGATTTATTCATTCGTCATCTCAAAAATATTTTGTGTTTATAAAAAAAAAATATTGATTGTATCATGGCTTAAGATTTAAAAGGAATAAGTTTCGTGAATTTTGGGTATAGAGACAGTTATTAAATTCATATTCACTTTTAAAAAAAAAAGGAATAATATTGATTTTATGTGATTTCCTCTAACAATAGAACATGATTAAAAGAAATGAAGTTTCATAACAAAGGGGAGCCAAAAGCATTACTCTTTTCAAATGGGTTGCGATTTTCCCAACCCGACCCGTGCCCAGCTCTAACCTCTTAAATTTGTTCTTTTCATGGCCTTATAAAGTTTGCTGTGTTCATTATACCGCCCATAAATGCTAATTCCTAGTTACAGCCATCATTTTCTTGGGAAATTTACAAGATTAACCAAAATTTTTTTCCCAATTTCAACATTAACCCTCGTAAAAAATTGCTATCAACATTAGTCACTCACAGCTCTACTTTCCTAAATTACCCTTGTTATTTAAGATAAATTTCAAACTCACGAAACAGTTGAAACTGAGCAAACATAATCTGACGAACTAAAATTATCTGAGGACGGTAATAGGGAAACGGCAACGACGGGAATTTAAAAAACGGCCACGGCAATCGGCAACCGCAGTGGGTGACAGCGACAAAAGATGCAGGATAGGAAATTTTTTTTGTCTGATGCAATAATTGCAGGAATTTGTCGCACCAATTTTGGTGCGCCAGGAATTTGTCGCACAAGTTGGTGCGACATGCGCCTGTCACACCAAAGTTGGTGCGACATGCACCTGTCGCACAAACTTGGTGCAACAGGCGCATGACGCACCAACTTGGTGCGACAGGCGCCCTTGTCGCACCAAGCGCCTGTCGCACCAATTTTGGTGTGACAGGTGTTTGTCGCCCCCAATATAATTTTTTTTATTTTTAAAAATATTATTTAACGTAATAATATTATATAAAATAATGATGTTAAATAGTATTTAATTTAATTTATTTTTATAATTTCAGGTTTAATGGATTCAGTAGTTCTTCAATTATGTTACGATGGGTCGTGGGAGACTTTGTGAGATGGTAGTATGGAGTATGTTAATACTAAGAATATAACATTTTTGGTTTGGAAAAATTGTCTATTTGATCAATTTTTGAGTAGAGTGTATGAAGTGTTGGAGATAAATCCTCATGAATATAGTATTACGATGAAGACAACTTTGAAGTCTAGTAACATAATATATCGCGCATGTTCACTACCCATGGACATATGTAATGATGAAATGGTGAAGGTTGTGTTACATATGGCCTCTGATGTAGCGAACTATGGATGCGTCCCTATATTAGTTACCAAATCTCTACGAGTTTGGAGCGAAGATCTTGAGCCACTGGTCGAAACTGAAACTTCCTTCCGAGCAAATATGTATGTCCCTGATATTGAAGAAAAGGTGTTGCCAAGTACAATGTCGTTGCCACAACGTTACTCTCCACTCAATGAGAATAATGACAACATTGATGATAACGGTGTTACGTTAGCGGATATTGAACAAGTTGTGTTACCACTAACGGTGCCGTCAGAGCAACGATACTCTCCATTTCACAATAATGAATTCCGCAACAATTATGAGCCTATTAATCACATTAGGAACACAGAAGCGGATAATTTTTATGCAGAACCGTCTACTAGTACCAGGGCTACTTATTTCAATGGTGCAGTTGATGACGGGGGTGCTGGTGATTATAATATTCCTATTAATGATGATGACGAGCGTGACAATGATATTCCTATCAATAATAGAGACAATCCATCTATTCATACAATGGCTCATTCGAGAAGGAGAATTAACCCCCTCACAAGTCTTGCTCCAATTTTGTCTTCATACATGGTAGCTCCAAATTTTGTTAGCAATTGTGACTCAGATGATATTGGTGTGGGTAAGCTATTCATTGAAAAGAATGAGTTAATATTAAAACTGCGCAAGGTTGCCGTAAGGGACAAGTTTGATTTTAAAATTACACGGTCCACAACGACACAATTCGAGGCCTATTATTTTTCGGAATCATGTAAATGGCTGCTTCGTGCAATGAAATGTTCGAACGAGCACAATGTTCCTTGGGTGGTAAGGAGAATTGATAATGTACACACTTGTAATAATGAGGTCTTGTCTGATGGTCGTCGTCAAGTAAGGAGCCGAGTTGTTGGTCACATTATCGCCAACAAATATATCCAAGAGAAAAGGATATACACTCCAAATGATATCAGAGCAAATATGCAGCAGGAATACGGTGTTCACTTAACATACCAACAAGCATATCGGGCTACAGAAGTTGGCCTTGAAATTGTTCGAGGAAATCCTGCAGAATCCTACAGCTTGCTTCCAAAGTATTCTCACGTTTTGACCTAAGCAAATGAGGGTACAGTTACCCACCTTGAACAGGATGAACATGGTCATTTCTTATACTACTTTGTTGCTCTTGGCTCTTCCATAAAGGGTTTTAACCAATTTATCATGCTAGTAGTTGTTGTTGATGGCACTCATTTGAAGGGGCTATATCGGGGAAGTATGTTTGTGGTAACATGTTTGGACGAAAATAATCAATTGTTTCCGTTAGCCATTGAAGTCCTGGATTCGGAAAACAATGAAGCTTGGGAATGGTTTATGACGAAGTTACATGGAGTGATTGGTGATAGACCAGACTTAGTAATTATCTCAGACCAATGCACCGTTATAAAGAGAGCTGTTTTTAAAGTTTTTCGCGCTGCAACCCATGGAGTTTGTTTCTACCATGTTAAAGGTAACGTGAAGTCAAAATTTAGGATGTCTAAAACTGTGTGGGATGATTTTGAGCCTATCTTCATAAATGCAGCAAAAGCTTATAGGCACGAAGAATTTAAGCAGCAACTTGAGGGTTTGTGGATACTGCACTCAGGTGCCGCTGATTACTTAGATAATAACGTTGGTACATGTAATTGGGCAAGGTCTCAGTTTGAAGGTAGGAGATACAGTATTATTACCACCAACATTGCGGAGAGTGTCAATTCTTTTATGAGGGAACCACGAAAATTTCCAATTACTCATCTCGTCGACTACTTTAGAAAAACACTGCAACAATGGTTTTATGATAGAAAAATTGTTGCTGAATCAATGAGTACTCGTCTAACAACATGGGCAGATGAAATTGTCACCGATAGAAGAACTTTGGCTGAAAGAATGATCGTTCGTCCAGTATCTCGACATTGATTCCAAGTATTAGGTGGTGGTATTAAGGAAGAGATAGTTGACATAGAAAAGAAGACATGCTCATGCAGAGTATTCCAACTTGATCAGATTGTTTGTGCTCATGCAATTGCTGCGTGTCTGAGTATCCGAGTGGATTACATAAGCCTTTGTTCTGATTTCTACACGAATGAATCATTGGTTATGGCTTACGCACAACCAGTTGAGCCGGTTGGTGATGTGGCGGATTGAGAAGTTCCAGTTGAAGTTGGGGAGACGAACATTTTTCCACTAGTTGAAGCACCACCACCTGGACGTCGTAAGGAGCTAAGAATACCATCTGTGGGTGAGGATGTCAATCGGAGGACTGTGCGATGTGGTCAGTGTAATGAACTGGGACATAATCGTAAGCGATGTAAAAATCCCATCGCGTCGAGCTGCAGCTAGTTGTATGGGAGCATTTAACTTAATATGCATGCAAAATGATTTATTCTAGCTTTTGTTGTGTGTTGACCATTTTTATATAACAAAATTATATTTAAATAACAAATATGTTATAAAGTACGGACTATAAATCTTATGTCGATTTTCATTTAATCCAACAGTCTGTTATGACTTGTCCAAATAGGCGTTGTGCCTAGCATTTAAATAAACGGTTAACCGTTATCTGTTATCGGCTCGCCGTTTAATTCCAGAAACCTTCAAAACACACTTAGGTCTCCGTTTTTGCTAAACAGCTCAAGATTTGAAAGTCTTCTCGTTTTTGTAAATTATCGGTTCGTCGTTAGTAACAAACGGTGAGCATTTTATCGTAACCGGTGCACCGTTCGAAATAAACGGTTCGACGGTAGTAAAATGATTTTCCAACTCTAATTAACGGCCATTAAGATTCTTTAAACATGTTTATGGCATTAAGAAATTCATTTTAATAACTCAAATATTTAATCATGAAAATATAAGCTTTGTTATCATCAAAATCAATATTATAAGATTAACACCAATATCCAAATATCAACAACATGTTAATGGACTTACAAAGGCTTACAATCCAATATCGTCATTAAATATGTCAACTGTAATCTTCTTTCTAAAGTACTGTCCATAACTAGCATCAAAATCAAATCTACGTCCAAACATTAAATACATTATAAACATCAATAAACAAACACCGCAATCGCCACTTCTAGGATCTTATTGTGGCACGCCCTTCGCTACTATTACCTTCCAGGTCTCAGCACTCCGCAGCTCAGGTCAAACGTTATAGAAGCCAACACGTTCCAACCAGTGAGGGAAGATAACTTCAAATGGCATGAATTGATGCTTGTATGTTTTATTGTCGCGCAATGTCAGTAATGAGTCATAAATCCAGACTTTTTTTGTTCGAAAGTGCACTCGTGCGAGCACCCAGTGATTATTGCCTAGGTTAAGAGGGATGAATACCTACATGTAAAAATTTCATAAACTTATCATCAATACTAGATTTTAGATAGCACAAGGGTACAAAAAACATATATATTAGTGAACTCGTGCATAAAGTCATACCATATCAACCGCTGGCAACGGCTTTGACTGGATGTGCTGACGACCACGAATATAGCTATTGAAGCTATCGTCATATGCTAAGGACTCGATCGCACAATCACCATTGTTCTACAACTGATTCAGGAACACCTAGTGCATAGATTAAATAACAAGTTTAAAATAATTCAAAACATTAGCATAAAATAAATAAAATATTTATTAATAAGCCTACTTAAACACGTTAACCAGAAATATGTGTCCGTATGCGTAACCCGCTGAGGTAAAGCGTTTGGATATTGCTGTTGTTTTGTGCTAATCAAGCGAATATACTCATGAATATGCTATGGAAGAACGTGAAAATGTCAAATGATTAGCGAGAAAAAATATTCTTATCGAACTCAACATTACTGGGACAAACAGAAATAAATTACCTCATCACCTAGCCACCCAAGCGAAGCATGTCCTAACAGAATTTAAAAGAAGGAATGCGACTGCAGGATAATCCAATCAAGTAGAATTTCACCAGCAAACCATTGGTCGAACTCAAAAAAAATACTTGGATCATGCAATCCTTTCAGTGGATTAATTTCCACTGAAGGTGTTTTGTCGACGTCATTAACCATTATTTCTGGTGGAGGCAGCGGCATGACGTTCTTTCCTCGCTTAATTGGAGGAATCCAGTACGGACTGTTGAAAACGTACGACTGTCTGTTTGGTCGGCCATATTGACTAATGCCTGGAGGTGCCTCGGTGAAGGCCTGCACGCTCTCCCCACTTGCATCCCCAAAAAAAAACTATACAATGAAACAGGAGTGCAGACATTCTGAGTGCGAACATCAGTACATACTCCATAGTCATCTGGGACCTAAATATTTAACAATATGAAATTAACGCATTACACATATACGAAAATAAAAAACAAAAAAATACAACAGTAATAAACATATTTGCTAACCGTATTTGAGTGTCCACTAGGAGATCGACTGTATGAAGGTTTACTAAAAGAACCGATAAATTGCATCACCGAATTGCTAAATTCATCGTGTTTTTTCATCATTGATTCTCTAAAATCTTCTCGTTTTTTCCTATAACACCCTAGGTAAATCCCACATCGGCAAAGTACGGGAGAGATGCTGGGTTTATAAGGGGTGATCCACACCTTAATTGGCAAGACGAGTTTTGGGGTGTATGGGCGCCCCAGAAATAAATCCGTGCGGGCCTTGTTAATGCCCAAAGCGGACAATATCTTGCCAGGTCTGGGTTGGGTCATGACAGATGATATCAGAGCGGCTCCGGGTGTCCTCTTGAGCGATGGTCTCTTGAGCGATGGTAGGGCAAACCTCAGTGAGGACGCTGAGTCCCTAAGTGGGGTGTATGTAACACCCTAGGCAAATCCCACATCGGCAAAGTACGGGAGAGATGCTTGGTTTATAAGGGGTGATCCACACCTTAATTGGCAAGACGCGTTTTGGGGTGTATGGGCGCCCTAGAAACAAATCCGTGCAGGCCTTGTTAAGGCCCAAAGCGGACAATATCTTGCCAGGTCTGGGTTGGGTCATGACAGATGGTATCAGAGCGGCTCCGCGTGTCCTCTTGAGCGATTGTGGCGCAAACCTCAATAAGGATGCTGAGTCCCTAAGGGGGGTGTATGTAACACCCTAAGCAAATCCCATATCGGCAAAGCACGGGAGAGATATTGGGTTTATAAGGGGTGATTCACACCTTAATTGGCAAGACGCGTTTTGGGGTGTATGGGCGCCCTAGAAACAAATCCGTGCAGGCCTTGTTAAGGCCCAAAGCAGACAATATCTTGCCAGGTCTGGGTTGGGTCATGACAGATGGTATCAGAGCGGCTCCGCGTGTCTTCTTGAGCGATGGTGGGGCAAACCTCAGCGAGGACGCTGAGTCCGTAAGGGGGGGTGTATGTAACACCCTAGGCAAATCCCACATCGGCAAAGTACGGGAGAGATGCTGGGTTTATAAGGAGTGATCCACACCTTAATTGGCAAGACGTGTTTTGGGGTGTATGGGCGCCCCAGAAACAAATCCGTGCGGGTCTTGTTAAGGCCCAAAGCGGATAATATCTTGCCATGTCTAGGTTGGGTAATAACAGAGGGCGCCCTAGAAACAAATCCATGCGGACCTTGTTAAGGCCCAAAGCGGACAATATCTTGCCAGGTCTGGGTTGGGTCATGACAGATGGTATCAGAGTGGCTCCGCGTGTCCTCTTGAGCGATGGTGGGGTAAACCTCAGCGAGGACGCTGAGTTTCTAAAGAGGGTGTATGTAACAACCTAGGCAAATCGCACATCGGCAAAGTACGTGAGAGATGCTGGGTTTATAATGGGTGATCCACACCTTAATTGGCAAGACGCGTTTTGGGGTGTATGGGACCCAGACCTGACAAGATATTGTCCGCTTTGGGCCTTAACAAGGCCCGCACGAATTTGTTTCTAGGGCACCCATACACCCCAAAATGCGTCTTACCAATTAAGGTGTGGATCACCCCTTATAAACCAAGCATCTCTCCCGTACTTTGCTGATATGGGATTTGCCTAGGGTGTTACATACACCCCCTCTTAGGGACTCAGCGTCCTCGTTGAGGTTTGCCCCACCATCGCTTAAGAGGACACGCAGAGCCGCTCTGATACCATCTGTCATGACCCAACCCAGACCTGAGAAGATATTGTCCGCTTTGGGCCTTAACAAGACCCGCACGGATTTTTTTCTGGGGCGCCCATACACCCCAAAACGCATCTTGCCAATTAAGGTGTGGATCACCCCTTATAAACACAGCATCTCTCCCGTACTTTGCCGATGTGGGATTTGCCTAGGGTGTTACATTGCCGCTCTTCGTCAAAAGCTGATTTTATCTCGAAAATGTTACGATCAATCTTATCCTATCGGCGTCTGACGTAA
Organism: Luvunga scandens; assembly: GCA_030449905.1. Classification (NCBI taxonomy): domain Eukaryota; kingdom Viridiplantae; phylum Streptophyta; class Magnoliopsida; order Sapindales; family Rutaceae; genus Luvunga; species Luvunga scandens. The sequence goes on from JASUUG010000711.1 coordinate 4,670,888, forward strand.
TCATTATTGTGTTTTGTCCGCAACTAAAATAACAAGATTTACACTTAATCAGAGACTGTTATATTCATGTAAACTCAGGAAAATTTAAGGAATGATAACCTCTAAATATTGGGTGGCTGCGGACTCGACCTCATGTTCATACTCGGGACCATGTTCATTATCGGTACCTTGTTCCTGCTCGACACCCTGGTCTTACTCAGCACCCTGATCCTGCTCGTCACCATGTGCCTGATAATCACATGTATCTGCAGGTCTCTCCTCCTCAATATTTTGCTTCTCCAATGTTAAGCTCGGTTTGGTGTGAGACTCCTTTGTATGGCTTATAACGGGCAGTGCGTTGATGGAAGGTTGATGCTGCAGAAAGAAACAAATAAATTATGAAAGAAATACGTCAAACCTTTTATGAGTTTGAAGAAACCAATAAATAATCATTGTTTGATGCACTATATAGCTTACTCACATTACGGACCCATCTTGGAATATGTGGAACGTACTCATACACAGTCTGCCAATATTTTTTTCCTTTCTCGTTCTTGTTTGGCTCAATGGTTTGCAATACGTTTCCCTGCCATAAAGGGCGGCCAGATGTTTTAAGTTTGTTAAATAATAGTACAAGTCATAATCAACATCAATCAAAATAGAATACTTACAAGACGAGAATTGTCATTAAAAAATGAATAAACTTCTTTAAAGTTTATTTTAGAAGTAGCGATTGGTTTCCATTGCACGATTCTCAGAATCTTTGTTTTCGTTTTCACGACCCATGCTGATGGAAGGCCTCCAATTGCTTTGAAAATCCAAGCCTGCAACAACCAAAGTGACAAACTCATAAAGCTTATCGTTAAATATTCAATATAACAAAAGTAATTAATAAAAAAAAATTGACAAAACGAAAATTGACAACTCACTTGAACCCCAGATATAAAGCCATAAATGTTATACTTCTCAATCTTGTGGCTTGGATTTTTTTTGCGCTCATCCTTAAATTTATCGTCCTTGGCATATAATGCATTATCAAGACTGTCGTATACCGTTTCTCATGACAAACGACCCCAGGGACGCTTTCGGAAGTAATCTAGGCCATCTACCTCATTAAGCCATGAGAAATTAATTTGACAGTGATCTTTTCGGCCATTCAAAACTCTATCTGCAAAATAAAATAGCGCGATCTTTAATGCATCAATATCGTCTATTGCCTCGAAGTCCAACTCTTCAAATCTTGTGTCGAATTCTTTTAGATTAAGTTTTCGAAACAATCTGTCAAAATACGTACTAAGTAGTCGATGGACAGTTTTTGAATTTTTTTGTACGACATCTTGACCGTAGCAAAGTCCGGTTACTAAGCACCACTCTCCAACTGATAATCGTATCAAATGTTCACCTATTTGAAACCATAATTGATTTTCCTCCTCGCGTTCCTCATCAATCACTTGCCTCAGCAAAAGGTTGTGCAAAATTACCCCACTGAATGGAAAGCTTCGGCACTCCAGGAAATGCCCAAATATATCATTCTTAAATAATTGTAACTGCCGTTTTGTCAACTTTTTATGTAGAACTTTTACTACTTTCACTAATTTACACATACTAGATATCCAACCAGGAAAATGATCGGCATACGCTAACTTCATCGAACCCAAATTATTACTCGCCATATATCTATCATATTTATAACACAATTATATTAAATTTATAACAATTTAAAAAAAATATTTTGTAAGTTAAAAAAAACATTCTGGAAGTTGGTGCGACAGGCGCCTGTCGCACCAATTTTGGTGCGACGGGCGCCCGTCGCACCAACTTCCAGAATTGCTGTTTGGTGCGACAGGAGTCCGTTGCAAGAACTTGGTGCGACGGGTGCGCCTGTCGCACCAAACAATAATTCTGGAAGTTGGTGCGACGGGTGTGTGTCACACCAATTTTGGTGCGACAGGAGCCTGTCGCACCAACTTTCAGAATTTTGGTTTGGTGCGACAGGAGTCCATTGCACCTAATCTGGTGCGACCGCGCGCCCGTCGCACCAGATCTGATGCGTCCAGCGCACCGGTCGCACCAGATCTGGTGCGACCCGCACCCAGTCGCACCGGATCTGGTGCGACTGCCACTCCGCACACAGAGTTTTCCTCTCAAATTCAATTTCTTTCCGATTATAGTCCCGATTTCACCCACTTCACCATTTCTTCTCCGTAACCCCACAAACAACATCACCCATATCACAAATCATCTTCTTCCCTCACCCAACACAAAATCCTAACAACATAATTTAAGTTTTCAAATTAACCTTTAATTTGTTGGTTGCCGTGGATGGAGTGGAGAGCCTCCGGCGATGATAACCGTTGTTGATGGAGAGAATTGGAAGGGTTTGGAAGGAGAGAGACGCGTGAGCATAAAGGGTAAAAATATCAATTATTTTTTTTTTGCTAATGTTGATAGAAATTTTTAACAGGGGTTACTGTTGAATTTAAAAAAATTATTTTGGTTAATCTTGTAAATATCCCCATTTTCTTAGTGACTATTTAGTAGTGAATGCAAGTTAATTTATATACTTATTGTATATCATTACACAATAAGCTCTTCATTTGAAGCTTCTCTTTCACTCCACATCAATTGCTCAAGTCCGTATTACTCCGGTCGTTAACAATTTCAATTTTTTTTTTTAAATAACTTCTATAGAATGAGGAAATTTTTTAATAAAAATAAAAGAGAAAGAGATGTAGATAGAGGAAATAGTGCGCCTTTCACCCTTAAAATGTTGAAAAACAAAATAAATGAAATATAACCATGGAATTGCATTCAATCGACAAGCCTACAACTTGAACCAAACGCAAGCAGAGGCCTGTTCAAACAACTACCATAACCTCCTCGTAAAAGAAGGTTGAGTCCCTAGCTAGAAAGGGACAACAATGTTCATCAAGAGGACTTGAACAATAAGGAACTGATCAAAAAAATATGGAACAATTTTATAATGTTAATTAGATGAACTTTTTACTCGTATTGGTTCTCAATTTGCAAATCCATAATAACGGTTAATTTATGCAGAATGACAAAGGTCAAAAAAGAAAGAATCGTGTCATGATTTGGGGATTTGATCGCTACGCTTTTCAAAAGTGAATTTTGACAAATACATGATTATTTGATTATAAGAACTAAGCCCAAATAGACAAACATGTATGACTTATTTCACTTTACTGGAATTTAGTTAGTATATGAGGTGATACAGAGTATAAGATTTTTAGGTAATTGACCCAAAAGCTACCAAGTAGTGATTCAACCGAATCTATATGATACTGATTGTTAACTATTTGTATTTATATAATGATAAGTGTGATTTTATTTATTTTATAAAGTAGTTACAAGCAATCGACAGGTTCATCAATTCGGTTCAATTGAGAGACTCAAAAGCATTAAGGATTCCAATTGCTATAAACCTACAAAACAAGTTGGAATCTCCGTTGATTTGCCTGATGATATATGCAACACTGTCATGTGTATAATTTATTCAGTAAATACCAATCACAGCTCTATAAAACAGTACGAAAATTAGATCAACAGTGAATCCAAATCGATTTTGAAAACCTTAATAAGTAATTAATGCCAAAATATAACGAGATAAATAAATAAAGAAATTCAGGGAAACTCACATATAACTCACATACGTAATCGTTTTCGCTTCAAAACGGTAGATGATTACATGCATCAAATTAAACAAAAGTTGCATATGAACTTACTTCACTTGATATTAGAGGCAACAAACAGAAAAATAAAGGAAATAATAACTTCAACAAACAAAATATAAAATCAAAACAAAAAAACGAAAGCATAAACTATAGAAAGACTGGGCCTCTCTGAATACCCACATTAACAATCTTTACGCGTAAAACAGTATTAATAATAAAAGCAATCTTATATATATTTACTCCCAAGCTCGCACGGGTCTTCCAAGCTTTACCACCTTCTTCATCTTCATCAAATTTACTGCACCAAATCTGAAATCCATTCAATATTTGGTAAGTCCGAATCCGAAACCTCAAATCCAACAACACCACTTTTAGCTTTATTATTCTCATCCCTAATCTTCATTGCTTTAATGCTTTTCAAAAATTTTGAGCTTTTCAAAAATTTTGAAGCCCCATCACCGCAATTGATCTGATCATGTGAGTTATTAGCACTACTAGTACTCTTCACAGTTGATATTGGTGAAGTCACTGATGACATCATATACTCGGGCATGTTCATCACCATCATTGCTAATGACGTGGCAAACTGATGATCTTTAGTAGTGGTGCTCGATCCCGATCCCGATCCTGATGAACCAGTACTTCCCGTGGTGAAATGATTCTGATGATGGTGATGGTGACAACCTCCCCTCTGCATTCTTCCCCTATAAGCAAAATTGCACCTGATTTTGCTCTCAGCACGGAGCTGCTCAGGCGTGTGAGCAAAGAAACAAACCTTACGTTGACAAAACGTGCCGGCATTGCATGCACGTGTGCGGTACCTGGCGGGGTGAAGCCAATATTCGAACACGCCGTGAGCGAACTCGCAAGAATCGCCTTTGTAGCACCTTCCGTTTCGGAACGCGGGGCAAGCGATGGCACAGTAAGGTATCCTGCGTGGGTCCCGACGCTGAGCCTTCTCCCCACGGTGCGCGAAGGGGCAGTCCGTCCAGTCGTGGCTCCGGGTCCTCGTGCATCGTCTGATCTTGTACGCGTACATGCGGAACTCATCAGAGCCGTAGATTGCCCCGTCGGTTGCCTCATTAGGGTTTAGGTTTATATCGCAGGAAGGATGCTCCGCGAAATGCTGGAAACCGTTGTTGCTGTCTTTCAACATTTTTTTTTCAAGGTGAATATTTTTGTCTTTTCTGTCCTTTTTTTTTTAATAGATATGTACAAATTGCACCCCCTTACAGAAGCTTGAACGGTTTCAAAAACTGAAAGATTTTAGTGTAAATAATTACGCATGAATTGGAATCTTGAAAAGATCTGATAAATTTCAAATTTGATACACGAGAAGAGGAATTATGTGCAAATTATGTAGAAAAATAAATAAGAAAATTTTGAGAGCCAAAGATTGATATTTTTAAGTTGAAACAAACAAGATAGGGCTAGAAAATTGGAGATGGAAATATATAAATAAAAATGGAGGAAAAGAGAAACTATCCATTTTTTATGAAGAGAAATGAAGAGACGAATTAAGGGGAGTTTTCAAAAGGAAGCAGTGAGACTGAGGAAGAAGGGGGTTGAGGGAAGAGGTGCATTTATAGAGAGCAATGAAGTGAACTAACTCATCTTGATGATATTGAGTTAAAAACTAACCATAATGAGTTACTTTTAAACTCCAATATCTAGCCCCTTCATCTAACGGTAACGGACGTCTTCTTGGTGCAATGAAGTGGGTATGGTTTCTATTGTATGATGGCATCTACAGGCAAGAGATTCTTCGTAACCTTTTTTGTGCCACACACAAGATGCTTACAAATCAACAATTACGTGTCCATTTTTTGGCCAAATTGGTAAGTTGGAATCATGTTTTTTGTTTATTATCATCTTTATTGATTCCAATGTTATGAACCTGGAATCTGACAAAGATTGCCCGCTTGAGAAATATTTGTAGCAAATAGGAGAGGAATTTTGTGTCTAAGCATGCAATAAAGCGTACAGAATTAGCTTGAAACCATTTGATTTGTGTAATACATTTGTATTTGATCTATATCTCAAAAGCATATCTCTTACATAATGGCATTAAATTTCCTTCCCTCACCTTTTTAACCATAAACCTATTATATTATTTACCTTAAGAAATCTGACCTGTTAAGCCAACTGGCACATGACACCCTCAGAGATTGATCAAGATAAAAATACAATATCAAATATAGATGTTCAACATCGGGTGGCTATTACTTCTCAATATGTTGTTTTTGTAGATAATCGGCCCTAGGAGCCTATTTTGATCCCCTCTCATGATTTGAATTCTCATGGCTAGGCTCCTGTTGATCAGGATCATAGATCTAGTTCAGCTTTGCAAACCTAATATTGTTGTTGATGATTTTGTTTCTCCTGCTAGCCTTGGACTTCAAGGTTTAAAATTCTGTGCTCCAAGTTGATTCTAATTTAGTTGTTCAAACTGGAGATCATGGCGATTCTTCTCTGCGAAGCCTAGTTGATATGACTGATGATGATGATCATATGGTTTTGGATGATTCGGATATTCAAAGGGTTTCCACGGGCTGTACTTTCTTCAGATCAGCTATGGAAGATATTTGGTATATGGTTGTGGCCTTTAATTCTCATTCAGCTAAGATCCTCTACCAATCTAATGAGGATATTAGTTTTGACAAGGACCTGATGACCGATAGTTATTTCTTGTTCAAGCCTAAGGGCACTGCAGGCTCGATCTTAGTCCCGATTTTAGTGTTGCTGGCTCACATGCCTTTAGTTCAAAAAAGCACTTCAAATTAGTGACCAGTTTTAAGTATCATAATCGGCACTCTACATGTTAGATCGCCTTCTTATGATTTCTTTTGTTAGACTTTGCCATAACGTGTTCTTTTCAATTTATATTCTTTTTTATTATTCTTTTTTTTTGTTGGTCGTTTTTACTTTTTTGCTTGGAGGTTTTGGGCTACATCTCCTTCTAATTATTTTCTCCTATTTTATTTTATTTAATCTACAAGTAAAGGGGTCTTGTGCAACCCCCTCACCCAATGGTGGTTTTTAATTAAAAAAAAGTGGCACATGGCACTTAGAGATGGCTCTTCAACCCTACTTGATAAGTTTTGTGAGACTATTTTTGAAAAATTATTTAATAACAAAAAATAAATTTCACCTTTTCAAAATGAAAAATGTTAGACATCTAAAACTTTGTTTGTTTTAGATATTTCTTTCACGTTTTTATTCTAATTTCGATAGAACATCAAATAGTTTCATATAATTAGTAGCCGAAAGGAATTTTTTTTCCATCATATCATATGTATCAAAGGTAGACACAATTAATAATTGCTTTTATTAGATTGTCATTGGGATCAAATTTAAACCGATTGGGTGGTTCTCACCATATCTAACTCAAATTCAATTCAAACAAATAAATTTATATAATTTTACAAAAAAAATCTAGTTTTAATGCAAAAATTTGCTGGAAATTTTAATAGTCAAGTCAACGTAAAAAAAATTGCGTTTTGATTTGACCTTCCCAATAAACTTATAAGCAAATTTTTTGAACAACATAATAATGCCGATAATCTTATCATCTTAAGTCAGCGTAAGATCGCTGACTTTATACAGTATTTAAGTTAACGAGTCGTGAGAAATTCTTAAGTGATGTCATCATAACCATGTCGTCACACCACCTAAGTAATTATATTATACCACATATACACTGAAATATAGCAAATATATTGTATAAATATTCGTAGCATACAATTAAATGATTGTGTGCGATAACATAATGGCATTGGTACCACGTAAGACATTTAACAGATGTTGTCTCTCTCCAAGTTAACGGACCTTTTAAACCTGGAAGGGTAGACTAACAAACGGCGCAAAGGGCCCCACAGAAAGTTATAAAGTTTTGCTAATTGTATTGGATGGAAAATTAATTACAAATTAAACAGGATTACATCACTGCATGGCTAGACACACGTGTTGATGATAAGTGACGATAACTTACGTTAAGATAAAAAATCTAACTGAGATTCGCTGACGCGTGTGAAGATCAACGCACTCAGGTGGGGCCCGGTAGCATATAGGTGTCCTTCAATTTGGCGTCCGTTTCATTTCGAAGGTCTGGTAGCAAAATGCCAAATTTAATGACCTATCTTATTTTATTCTCTTATGTGCATGTTGCAGCAAAAGAAAATACCAAACAAACAAGAAAATTCACGAAAATGATTTTTTTTTTAACTCGAATACAATTTCATTGAAACCTGTGAGAAATTTTGCAAATGCTCTAATTAGATGGGTATCAATTGATGGAGATGGGGGAAGAAACAATTCGTAATGTTTTTAATTATTATTTGCAATTAATGTGATCAAAGTGATTAAAACACAAATAGAGGTTGTCACTTTGTGAAAGTTTTTTTATTGCTATTGTTTTAAATATTGTACATGAAATTATGAATTAGAGAGTCAAGCTGATTTACATAATGTAATCCAGGAAAAAGAGTATGGAAGCTTTAATTATGCGGATATGATCAGATCTAGTTCATAATTAAAAGTCATTCTAAAATCGATCATGCTTTTTGTAGAAGACTTGATTGTGCATTTTTGCCCTTTTTTGTAGAAGACTTGATTGTGCTTTTAAGGCTACTGAATTGACTCATAAAGACAATAGATTTAACCAATATATCTTTAGATTTTACTGCTCAACAGCACGTGTATCATAAAATTAAACTGCAGCTAAAATGCGGTATGTGTAACGAGTAATAAGAGTCTAAAGCTAGCAAGCTGTAGTTGTGTCTCCAAGCAAGTGATCAGTCTTCTTCATAACATCATTAAAGATTTTCAATAATTTAAAGTTCAGTGAATAGATATTATATATATATCTTACGTCGTTGATCCTCTTTTCAAGTAACTTGTACTGTATATTTTTGCTGTTTTTCAAGTCACAAATTTAATTGATAATATTGAAAATAATAGACTATATATAGTCAAGTATGATATTATGCATGTGATGCATAGACTTCAAATATGTGATACGAGGGCTTCAAATGTTAGCATGTTACCTTATGAATTAAGGTCCTCAAATTTGACATTAAGGGCTATATCACATGAATTAAGGGCCTCCCTGATGTAGTCCTTAAGTACATGTCTTAAGGATTTCCTTCTTGCAATAGCCTCAATAATTATCATTTGTTAAAAAAAAAATTAATTTACCCTAGGTTAAAAAAAGTTTCTAGCTTCGCTAATCTAAAGGCAAGGAAGGTTCACGCGATGCCACATTTCGCAACACTACGTATGCCTAACACACGGTGGTGACAAGGTAGCTTTTGCACTATAGAACAATGACTAAGTGGTTCTAATATCATGTCAGGAAAATCGTTTGATCTAAAAGTTTAAGCTAATAGGTAAGGGCCTAACAATGATATTTAAGATAAATTTTAATAACATAAAAATATATAATTTTAAAAAAAAAATTAGATAGAGATGATAAACCTTACCCAATAAACATCAACCATTACTCTATACTATTATTTGCACTCGGATGAGTGCAAGCACAAAGCGCTTTCATGGTCAGCCAAAACTTCTTCCAAGCGCACAATAGTTAAAATGAGATTTCTTGATATTTCGCAAAAGTCCATTGAAAGTTCTCGATGCTTGGGTTACTTTGTAATAAAATATATAACTCATAGCTTTTTTTATTATTCTAGAAAATAAATATGAAAATTCAGACAACGCATTTGCCTACTCTCGATCTAGTTTGGTTCGGATATGGATTAATGAAATTTCGAGGTAGGAGGAACGTCTTTAAGGGAAAAATATAAACCTTTTTCGTATAAGCATTGGACAGTACGTTGGGCAAAAATCACTACGAATGTTGAACAATGCAATACTGCTTATGATTCATATAATTATTTATATTTATGTTTTAATTTCTTTCATTTGTTTTCTTCTCATTAGGCTACTAAAATTCAATCAAAAGGTTCACGAAGTAACAATGAGAAGAAAAAAAGGAAAAAAATAAAAACATAAATATTTGAAAATTATATAAATACTAAATTTTGTGTGAGAAGCTGAGAAGTTTTCCGTTGTAACTAAGATTCTATTGTTGTATGAGCATTCAATAATTTCACAAATTAAATGGCCCAACCAGTACTAAAAACTCTAAATAATTAACTAGCTAGAGCCTACAGAGCAAGAAAATTAAAATTTTAAAACTACTATTACAAATTTCTAAATATTCATAAATTATTTTTTAAAAAAAATTGAATCACATAAAAATAATTATGTAATATATATTAAAAAAAGAAATAAAATGAGACGATTAAGTATATGAAATAAAAAATAATTACTTTTCGGGTTGTTGATCACTAAAATTATGCTCTTCTTCTATGAAATAAACCATTAACTTCTTCAATCTCTTGGCTGATATAAATTTGAAATAAAATCATCTTACAAAATTTTAACCTATACATGCAATTACTAATACTGTAGTTGTGATGATAGTTTCTATTGGACAAAAATTGGAATAAGCCCAGTCAGGGCCCAAATAAATTTAGTCCTTGTAAAGCCCATGAAGAGGAAGATAAAATATCTAAGATAAATCATCTATGTGGAAGCCCAAAAGGTGTCAAGGTCTTAGGATCTTATACTAAGACAAACCACCTATGATAAATCAACTAAATTTCAAGGCTTCAAAGCCTAAAAGGTGCCGAGATACAGGCTCCTATCCTAAGACAAACCGCCTATGATAAATCAATTGAGTTTCGAGGCTTCAAAGCCTAAAAGGTGTCAAGGTCTAGGCTCTTATCTTAAGACAAACCACCTATGATACATCAATTTGGTGGCAAGGCTTCAAAGCCCAAAAAGTGTCGAGGTCCTAGGCTTCTTTCCTAAGACACACCATTTAGGATAAACCTTTTAAGTTCCAAGGTTCTTATGGTCTCAGAGTTTTAGTAAAAACAACATAAGGATAAAACATTTCTTCCTTTAATCCACAGAGAAGCTTGCATATCTATGTGTCAATCAACATGGGCATAAGAAGACAAGCGTTGCCAAATGTCACAAGAACAATGACACTTGTCATCAAAGTAACTAGAATTCAAGTCAAATCAATTTTGCCTATAAATATGCCCTTCATTCTCACTAAAAGGTAAGAAAAAATGGACTCAAAAGGGAAAATGTTAACTTTCTCTCTCTAAATTGATATTGTTGACAAAGCAAGCTCTTTGATCTTTTTCTTGTGTTTGTAGAGTATCATTAGATAAGGATATTCTCACGCCTAAAGAAGTGAACTCAAAGGAGGAGATTTAGAAGACCATTAAGATCAGCCCAAAGGGTAAACTCACCATCATCAACTCCAACAAAGAGGAATTTCAGTCTTAAGGGAGTTGTCTTTAGTTGGAATTTTCACGTAATAAGTTGGGAAAAAATTTTCACCTTGTGCTGAAAATCCAACTGCTTAATTCTACTACGTTCCTCTACTCTTGCAGTCATTTAAACCTGCAAACCCCTACCAAGTTCATGCAGAAATTGAACTTAAATAGGTGGCACTACCTTGGTAAGCTCATCAATAGGATTTTGATCTATAGAAATCTTTAGCATCTTTAACCTTCCTTTTAAGACTTCGGACCTTACAAACTGTAGCTTGACATCAATATGTTTTGTTCTCTCATTGTGAGTTTGGTTATTGCAGAGATGTATTGCACTTTGGCTATTGCAGTAAATGAAATTCTATTTAGGCTACCCAAGAGGGGGGGGTGAATTGGGTTTTAAAAACTAAGCCAATAAAAATGCACAATATTAAAACTAATGTCTTAATCAAAATCAAAAGTAATAAATTCAACAATGCTCAAATTAAAAAGGATAAAGGAAGAGAAATCAAACACTTGATTTTTACGTGGTTCGGCCAATCGTGCCTACGTCCACGCCTCCAAGCTCACCGGACTTGAGGATTCCACTATGCAAGCCTTCAAGGCTTCAAATTACTTACACTTGACTTCCAAGGTGTCAGTGGACCTTTACAATAAGAGATTAAACCCAATCTCTCAACCTAAGTGTTTCCCAACACTTACAATCACTTAATGATAGAGATTTAATAACAAATAATCTCTCACACACTCCAAATGATTACAATTGAAATTTTAATGTGTGAGGGAATGAAATAAAACACAATTGAAGCTCAAAGAAGATTGTTTCTCAGTAGGAAGCTCAAATATAAAAAATGTTGGATCTCTTGTTTGAATTTGATTGAGCCTTTTTATAGTTGGAGCTGAAAACTAGCCGTTATTGACTTTCTGATAATAATCGGTTCGCCGGTTGTCTCAATCGGTTAGCCGTTTTGAATTTTCAGCTAGCCGTTGCCCTTTGATTTCAAATAAACGGTTTACCGTTTAAATTATCGGATCACCGTTTCTTTCCAGAAACCTGCAAAACAGAACTCGGCTCTCCGTTTTTGCTAAACGGTTCAAGAGTAGAAAACTTTTTCTTTACTGGAATTTATCGGTTAACCGTTATTCATAAACGGTGTGCCGTTAATTTCCAGAACATCTGACACAATCTTAGCTTACCGTTTGTACTAAACGGTTCAAGGCTAAAAAGTTTCTCCTTACTGGAATTTATCGGTTAGCCGTTTCCATAAACGGTTCACCGTTAATTTCCAGACCTTTCGAAACAAACTCCACTGTAAATTATCGGTTCACCGTTTCCCATAAACGGTTCACCGGTAATTTCTAGTTTCATCATTTTTTAGCTTTAAACAAGTGTATTACTTTAGAAAAATCTTTTTAATAGTCCCAACACTTTAATTATGAACATGTAATATTTGTTATCATCAAAATCATTATTATAAGATTAACAATCTCCCCTTTTTGATGATGACAAATTTTATATGTGAAGGAAAAAAAATTTTGTTTTAACTCCCCCTGAAAATAAGCTCCCTTGAAAAAAATTTTTGTTTTTCCTTTTGAAATGTAACTATAATTTGAAATTATTCTCCCCCTTCAGCATCAAAAAGAAAAGAATTAAAGAAAAAATAGTTTTGTTTTGACAAGTAAAAATTTCGACAGCATCTCCCATGTATTTTAAACATCCCAAAAAATATACACCCAACAAAAACAATAAGAAATCAAGATACAACCAATTGCATTAAATCAATAAGAATAATATCAAAATGAGAAAACGATCATAGATAAAAACATCCAACATACATAAATAGTGCATAACACATGAAATGTTTGTGCGAAATCAATTAAGTTCAAAACACTAAGAAACTACTGCGGAGGAGGAGGATGAGGAGTAGAGGAAGAAGGAGGAATGGCGAGAGCAGAAAAGATGCGTTCTTTGTCCATCCAAGATCTCTGCTTCTTGAAGTTTGGAAGGATGCAAACCGATCTGAAGGCTGCTGCTTGCCGCATTTCAAAAGTGTGCGAAAATCGCTAACAATTTCTTGAAGAAGATGATCGGGAGCGGATGGGAGCGGTGAAGTAGATGGCCGATCGTTTCCGTCTCATGCGTCGTAGAATCGATCCGGAGGTGTGAGGTAGATCCGCGACGAGGGGCGGAGGCGAGCACCGAGTCGAAAGTCGGCGGTGATCGAAGTAAAGATGTCGTTGAGAACGGGCATCTTCCTGAGCTACGAGGGTGTCTTGGTTTTTCGCATTTGGCGTTTTAATCCGATCCTCCCGACGCCCGTGAAAACCCAATCGCCGAGATGGCCTCTTTCCCAATCTTCTTGGTCTCAACATACACGGAGTCTCAAGAGGTATGCAAAAGTGTCGCAAAAGCTTAGAGATAATGTTACCAATCGGAAGTAGCCTATGTGTAACAAAGCGGGGGTATTCAACATATGGCGCAAAAATAATATACCCAAGGTTAATACGGCCCACTAAGAAGACTATCAAGAATCCCGACATCCGACCTAGTGACCTCATCCGAGTGTCCCTTCCAGGGGTGACAATATGCTGCAAAATGGTGTGAAGAATCCTAACTGCAGCGGCAAAAGTTGGGCTCTAAAAGGAAGGGCCTGAGATCTCATCGGTGAGATCTCGTCGCCGACAAATGTTTTAACCCCTTTGGTATGGTTAAAATCGGCAAAGGATAATTCCTCCCCGGAAGTGTAGATATTATGTCCAGCAAGTGGGAGTCCTAAAATGGTGTTTAAATCAAAAACATCAAAATCAATAGGAACACCCCAACACGGTAACTATTCTATCTACTCTTTTTCGTCGACAATTCCATGTTCGAATAAAAAACACGAACTAGGTTAGGATAAATCCTCTCCTCTAAGTCTAATGCCGACTCCCATGGCAACAACATCCGCTTAACACTTTTTCCACAAACAACCAACTCCTCAAAGTTATCTAAATCCACAAAGTAAGAGTCGATTACCTTTCGACCCATGAAACGGGTTTCAAACGTTTAGCATGTTTTAACGGTTGGAAAATGGAGTCTCGGAACTCGATTGTCTCTCTAGGAATTATGGGGTTGCTCCTTGGGACGACTTTCCTCTTCCCGCCGGGTTCAGAGGATTCGGCCATTAATGGAGCTTTGAGAATGTGGGATTTTGTCAAAAAGATGAAAATGATGAAAACTGGACCAATAAAATGAATGAAAAAGAGTAGAGAAAGGTTTCTGAAGGCTCAATTTGGTAGGAAATCGTCAACAAATGAGTCAAAAAATCGAGAAATTTGTTCGGTTGCGCTTAGGGTTTCAATTTGGGATTTCGGGATTTGGGCAGCAATTTGATGTTTTGAATGGTTAAAACTTGTCTAAAGATGATGAAGAATGTTTCTATGATCGTGTTTTGGCAAGAAATGGCAAGAGAAACCAGATATTTTTAGAGAGAGAGAGCTTAGGGTTCGCGGGTTTTAGAGAAAACAGTGAGGGGGTAAGTGGAGATGAGGAAGAAAAACTGAAACAGTTTATAACGCAAGAAAACGGCGAGCCGTTTAAATAAATCGGTTCACCGATAGCGTCCAGAGAGCTAGAAAACATAATCGGTTAACCGTTATTAATAAACGGTTAGTCGCTAATAAATAAAAAAAATTCTAGTGTTTCTGGAATTAAACGGTAAGCCGTTTTAAGAATAAACGGTAATCCGTTTGTCTTGACTTTGATTTCCCACATATGTTTTAATCTACGGCCAACATTCAATACATTTCTAAATCATTTAATTGATCAAGAATGTCTTGTAAGACCAATATAATGCATGATTACAAAATTTAAAACACATCCAAAGACAAACAAACATCATACTATAGAAAGGCAAAGAAGATATTAAATAAAACATTATGAGACATTTATCATTCCAAGCTCATGCCTAATCTTTGAAAAATGTTCTTCGCCAAGAGGTTTTGTAAAGATATCAGCGAGCTGTTTTTCAGTTGAAATAAAATGTAATGAAATATCTCCTTTTTTAACATGATCTCTTAGGAAATGATGTCTTATCTCTATATGCTTGGTCCTAGAATGTTGAATGGGATTCTTTGAAAGGTTTATGGCACTTGTGTTGTCACACATGATAGGTATATGATCAAGATTAATACCAAAGTCTCTAAGGGTTTGTTTCATCCAAAGTGATTGCGCACAACAACTACCGGCTGCAATATACTCAGCCTCGGTGGTTGAAAGAGCAACCGAGTTTTGTTTCTTACTAAACCAAGAGACAAGAGAGTGACCTAGAAAGAAACAAGTTCCACTAGTACTCTTCCTATCAATCTTATACCCAGCAAAATCGGCATCCGAATAACAAATTAAATCTAAATGAGTTCCCCTAGGATACCAAAGGCCAAGATCTACAGTTCCTTTCAAATATCGAAAAATTCTTTTAACAGCAAGCAAGTGAGATTCTTTAGGACATGATTGAAATCTTGCACACAAACATACACTGAATACAATATCGGGTCTACTGGCAGTTAAATAAAGTAAGGATCCGATCATACCTCGATATGCTTTGACATCAACATCTTTACCTTTTTCATCTTTGTCAAGCTTAATTGTTGAGCTCATTGGAGTACTTTTAGTCTTGCCATCTTCAAGTCCGAATCTCTTGAGTAAATCTTTCAAATATTTGGCTTGATTAATGAAGATTCCTTCTTCGTTTTGTCTTATTTGTAATCCGAGAAAGTACTTCAATTCTCCCATCATGCTCATCTCGAATTCTTTGCTCATACAAGATGAAAAATCCTTACACAGAAACTCATTAGTAGAACCAAAAATGATATCATCAACATAGATTTGAACAATAAGTATATCTTGATTCTTATGCTTGATAAAAAGTGTAGTATCCGCTTTACCCATTGAAAAACCGTTTTCCAAAAGAAATTTACTAAGTCTATCATACCAAGCTCTAGGTGCTTGTTTTAATCCATACAATGCTTTTGACAACTTGTAAACATGATTTGGAAATTTTTCATTTTCAAAACCAGGGGGTTGTTTCACATACACTTCTTCCATGATGTAACCATTTAAAAATACACTTTTGACATCCATTTGATACAATATAAAATTCTTATAGCATGCAAACGCTAAAAGCATTCTAATGGATTCTAATCTTGCTACGGGTGCAAAAGTTTCATCAAAATCAATTCCTTCTTCTTGATTGTAACCTTGAGCCACTAACCTAGCTTTATTCCTTACAACCACACCCGATTCATCCATTTTATTCCTAAATACCCATTTAGTGCCTATAATGGATTGATGTACTGGTTTAGGGACTAATTCCCACACATTATTTCTCTCAAATTGATTTAACTCCTCTTGCATTGCCATAATCCAAGATTCATCGTTTTCAGCATCCGCAAAGGATTTTGGTTCAATTTGAGATATAAATGCGGTATGTGCACATGTGTTCCTAAGTGATGATCTAGTAGTTATACCACGTGAAGGTTCTCCTAAAATCAAGTCTTTAGGGTGAGAAGATACATACCTCCACTCCTTGGGGAGTGTTTGAGAGTTACCTTCATGTTGCTCCACATTGTTTTGTTCTTCATGTTGCTTCTCTTGATTCTCGAAAGATGAAGAATCTTGTTTAGCATTCGAAGTTTCTCCTTGTGGTACTTCTTCATCTGCATCATTAATAACTTTCTCCATCGATGAGGGGTTAGTCTCATCAAACGTAACATGCATAGATTCTTCAACGACTAAGGTTCTTTTATTATAGACTCTATAAGCTTTGCTAGTAGTTGAATATCCAAGAAAAATACCAACATCCGATTTTGGATCAAATTTACCGAGATTATCTTTAGTATTTAATACAAAACATTTACATCCAAAAACTTTAAAATAACCAATGTTTGGCTTTCTATCTTTCCAAAGCTCATAAAGAGTTTTATTAAGAAGTGGCCTAATCAAAACACGATTTAACACATAACATGCGGTGTTTACGGCTTCGGCCCAAAAATATTTCAGTAATGCATTCTCATTTAACATAATCCTAGCCATTTCTTGAATAGACCTATTCTTTCTCTCAACAACTCCATTTTGTTGAGGAGTTCTAGGTGATGAAAATTGGTGTATAATGCCAAAGTCATTGCAAAAATTTTCAAATGCATGATTTTCAAATTCAACACCATGATCACTTCTAATGCAAGTAATGAAATAGCCTTTTTCATTTTGAACCTTTTTACAGAAAACTTTAAATGCATCAAATGCATCATCCTTACTAGTTAAGAATAATACCCATGTATATCTAGAATAATCATCTACAATCACAAATGCATAATATTTTCCATTTAAGCTAACATGTCTAGAAGGTCCAAATAAATCCAAGTGAAGAAGTTGAAGTGGTTTTGAAGTAGAAATATGATTTTTATTTTTGAAAGAAGTTTTGATTTGTTTTCCAAATTGGCATGCTTCACAAATTTTATCTTTTTCAAAACCAATTTTCGGAAGACCTTTAACTAAATCATTTTTGGAAATCTTTGAAATTAAATCCATGCTTGCATGTCCTAGTCTTCTATGCCATAACCAACTATCATCATGTAATGCGGAAAAGCATTTATCAAGGGTAGATGCACAATTTATATCAATGGTATAAACATTAACACATCTCTTTCCAACAAAAATAATTTTACCATCACATGCATTTTCAATAACACAACTTGTTTTATCAAAAATAACCTTATAACCTTTGTCACATAATTGACTAATACTAAGCAAGTTATGTTTTAGATTTTCAACTAAACATACATTCTCAATGAGAGTTGAGGAAACTTTACCGACATTGCCAATACCAATGATTTTTCCTTTTGAATTATCTCCAAAAGATACATCCCCTCCATTTTCGATTTTGGTAAAGCTTGAGAACCATGAATAGTCACCGGTCATATGTCTTGAGCATCCGCTGTCCAAATACCACTTATTTCTTTTTCCCTTCTTCTTTGATTCCTGTAGTGAATATCTCAAATTTTAGGTACCCAAAACTTTTTGGGTCCTTGAGTGTTAGTAATGGTTCCTTTTGGAACCCAAACACATTTAACTCCATAATATGCGTTTTTCTTAATAGGACATCTATATTTCATGTGACTATCTCTATTGCAATAATGATAAATAATTTTATGATTGTTAATGGAAGTAGCCTTAACAAAGTAGCTTTTGTAGTATTTTTGTTTCAAATTAGGTTTGTAACCAATCCCTCCTTTATCAAACACACATTTTTGAGCACCAAGTAATTTTTCTAAGTTCTTTTGCCCATTTGTGAATCTTGACACAATTTCATTTAACTCATTGCTCTTCTTTTTAAGTTCTTCATTTTCTTTTACTAAGTCATCAACATGTAATTTTTCATGCTCATATGAAGTAATTTGTTTATCTTTTAAAGATGCAATCCTATCATGCAATCTTTCATTATCTAATTCTAGCCCTTTAATCTTATCATTTAACAAATCATTACATTTTTGCATGGCATCTTTTTCATTTGAAAGTTCTAATATTTTCTTCTTAAGACATGCATTTTTCTTCCCAATTTTCATCATATCACTATGCAACTCATTAAAAGCATCATATAATTCATTATAAGATGGAAGATCACTTACCTCATCAAGCTCATCTTCTCCTATTGCCATGAGTGCCAAGTTTGATATTTCTTGTGATTGTTCATCCTCACTTGACTCTTCATCGCTATCATCCCATGTTGCCAACATAGCTTTCTTCTTGAATTTGTTGAGAAGTAGACATTCCGATTTTATATGACCCGGTTTCTTTCATTCATAGCATATGATTGCTTCCTTCTTCTCCTTTTGATTCTTGAAGTTTCTGAACTTTCTTCGATCACCGGTTTTCTTGAAGAACTTCCTGAATTTTCTAGCTATTATGGCCATTTCTTCATCTTCAAGTTCACTCTCCTCATCACTTTCAAATTTTGATGCTTTCAAAGCAATGCTTTTCTTCTTCTTATCTTCATCTCCTTTCTCAGCTGCTAAATCTTCTTCATAAGAGATAAGTGAGCCAATTAAATCATCAATAGATAAAATGTTTAAATCTTTGGCTTCCTCAATAGCAGTTCTTTTAGGTCTCCATTCTTTTGGTAATGATCTAATGATTTTCTTTACCTTCCATTATTTGAAAAGGTCTTACCAAGTGCCCCTAGATTGTTTACAATGTCTGTAAATCTAGTATACATAGAGTAGACACTTTCATTTTGTTCCATTTGAAACAATTCATATTGCTTAGTGTATCTACTTATTTTAGATTCTTTGAATTGGTTTGTACCTTCATAAACAACTTCAAGTTTCTTCCAAATTTCATAAGCATTAGAACAACTTGAGACTCTATGAAATTCTTTCTTATCTAGGGCACAAAATAAGGCATTCATAGCTTTAGAATTTAGTGAAGCTTTTCTCTTTTCTAAATCATTCCATTCACGTGAAGGTTTAGGAATATCTTCTCCTTCTTCATTTTTAGTTATCGGCATGAATGGACCATCACATACAACTTCCCATATTTCATAGTCTAAAGCTTGCAAGTAAATTCTCATCCTAGTTTTCCAATAAGGATAATCATTACCATCAAAGAATGGTGGCCTAGTGGTGGATTGTCCTTCCCTATAGCTAGAATCATTTTGCGTTGCCATGGATCGTTTACTCTAGATGATTAAGTCCTAACAAGAGAACCATGCTCTGATACCAATTAAAATTCTATTTAGGCTACCCAAGAGGAGGGGGTGAATTGGGTTTTAAAAACTAAGCCAATAAAAATGCACAATATTAAAACTAATGTCTTAATCAAAATCAAAAGTAATAAATTCAACAATGCTCAAATTAAAAAGGATAAAGGAAGAGAAATCAAACACTTGATTTTTACGTGGTTCGGCCAACCGTGCCTACGTCCACGCCTCCAAGCTCACCGGACTTGAGGATTCCACTATGCAAGCCTCTAAGGCTTCAAATTACTTACACTTGACTTCCAAGGTGTCAATGGACCTTTACAATAAGAGATTAAACCCAATCTCTCAACCTAAGTGTTTCCCAACACTTACAATCACTCAATGATAGAGATTTAATAACAAATAATCTCTCACACACTCCAAATGATTACAATTGAAATTTTAATGTGTGAGGGAATGAAATAAAACACAATTGAAGCTCAAAGAAGATTGTTTCTCAGTAGGAAGCTCAAATATCAAAAATGTTGGATCTCTTGTTTGAATTTGATTGATCCTTTTTATAGTTGGAGCTGAAAACTAGCCGTTATTGACTTTCTGATAATAATTGGTTCGCCGGTTGTCTCAATCGGTTAGCCGTTTTGAATTTTCAGCTAGCCGTTGCCCTTTGATTTCAAATAAACGGTTTACCGTTTAAATTATCGGATCACCGTTTCTTTCCAGAAACCTGCAAAACAGAACTCGGCTCTCCGTTTTTGCTAAACGGTTCAAGAGTAGAAAACTTTTTCTTTACTGGAATTTATCGGTTAACCGTTATTCATAAACGGTGTGCCGTTAATTTCCAGAACATCTGACACAATCTTAGCTTACCGTTTGTACTAAACGGTTCAAGGCTAAAAAGTTTCTCCTTACTGGAATTTATCGGTTAGCCGTTTCCATAAACGGTTCACCGTTAATTTCCAGACCTTTCGAAACAAACTCCACTGTAAATTATCGGTTCACCGTTTCCCATAAACGGTTCACCGGTAATTTCCAGTTTCATTATTTTTTAGCTTTAAACAAGTGTATTGCTTTAGAAAAATCTTTTTAATAGTCCCAACACTTTAATTATGAACATGTAATATTTGTTATCATCAAAATCATTATTATAAGATTAACAGTAAACAGTAACTAATCCTTGTTTTTTTCCCAATTTAGTGAACATTCCCTTTAGCCAAATAGCCTCCTTGAAAGCTTTTACTATAACTATGTACTCAGCCTCTATTGTTGACAGTGCCACCACACTTTGCAATGTGGCTTTCCAACTCACAACACAACCTCCCAAAGTGAATAAATATCCTGTCAATGATCTTCTCTTATCACGATCCCCAACAAAATTAGAATCTACATACCCTATTAAGGTGCAATCCTCAATTTTTAATCCATCACACACTAAGCCACACTCCAAAGTCCTCTTCAAATACCTTATTCTCTATTGAACTGCTCGTCAAGGCTTATAACATGGATTAACCATAAGCCTACTTACTACACTCACTGCATGTGAGATATTGGGTCTAGTAAGTATCATGGCATGCATAAGGCCCTTAACTACACTTGAGTAAAAAATATTGGTCATTTTCAACTGCTCTACTTTAGTTTTTAGATATTGAGCACTTAACAGTTTCAAATGACCTGCCTATAGAGTTTGAACTAGTTTTGATCCATATATACCAAACTTGAGTAACACCTTCTTAATATAATTTTTCTAAGTTAGAAACATGATCCTTTAATCTTTATTTCTAACAATATCCATTCCTAAAATCCTCTTGGCAACCCTTATATCTTTCATTTCAAACTCATTGCTCAAACATTTCTTCAACAGATTAATCTCACCCTTGTCATGACATGCTATCAGCATATCATCCACATATAACAAGAGATATATCATCTTCCCTTCATCTATTTACTTAAAGTATACACAACAATCATAACTGCATCTGTTAAAGGCATGTTTAGTTATGAAGCTGTCAAACCTTATACACCATTGTCTAGGTGATTACTTCAAGCCATAAAGGGATATCCTTAACAAGCACACATGTCCTTCTTTACCAAGCACCATAAAACTTTTAAGATGCTGCATTATAATTTCTTTTTGTAACTCACTATGAAGAAAAGCTATTTTGACATCCATCTGTTTAAAATGCATGTCTTGTATTATTACAAATGCAAGAATAACTCTTATGGATGCATGCCTCACTATTGGAGAAAAGACTTTACTGAAGTCAATTCCTTCTTTTTTAGTGATCCCCCTTGCGGCCAACCTTTCCTTGAATTTTCTTGGCTAAGCATCTAAGACCCTTTCCTTTATCTTAAAAATCCATTTGCAGCTGACTATTTTTTTCCTTTTAGGTTTCTTTATTAATATCCAAGTTTTATTCTTCATCAAAGAATCAATCTTTTCTTCTATAGCCTTCTGCCACTATAGTTTATTTTTGCTGGTTATAACTTCATTATAAGTTCTAGGTTTATCAGAATCTACCACATGAGCAACTGTTAAGGCATAAGCTACAAGATCTGCTGCTGCATATCTTCTATATGCTCCTATTGTTTTTCTCTTTCTGTCTCTTGCCAATTGATATGTATTTTCATCACTGTCAGTTGTTTCAACTTCTTCATTGACATCTATACCTTTATCAGCACTATATATTTTAACTTCTGAAACGATTTCAGTTTCTTTAGGTTTATATGGCTCTACCTCAAATTGAACTTTTCCTATTTTGGCTTGTGTTTTCTTATCTTCTTCTGAAACACTCCTGTTTTGATGCAATATTTCTATCTTATTAAAAGTTACATCTCACTTATAATGCATTTTGGTGATTTAAAATCAATACACCATAATCTATAACCCTTAACTCCATCAGGGTATCCTAGAAACCTATATTTAAAAGCTCTAAGTTTTAATTTGCCTTATTTAACATGTGCATATGCCAAACATCCAAAAATTTTGAGTTTTGCATAGTCTGCAACCTTAACAATTCTACTAGTGTTTTACACTCAATAGCTGTTCAAGGACTTCTATTCACCAGATAGCAGGCAATATTTAATGCTTCTGCCCAAAGGATTTGGCAATTTTGAATGCAGTAGCATACATCTCACATTCTTCATCAATGTTCTGTTTATCCTCTCAACAAGGTCATTCTGCTAGGGTGTGTGTGTTACTATTTTGTGCCTTAAAATACCATCCTCTTCATAGAAATCTTCAAATTATTTGTTGTAGTACTCCAGCCCATTGTCAATTTTCAGAACCTTACTTTTAAGCCCTTCTGAGTTTCACCTAAGGTCTCCCAAATTTTAAACTTTCCAAACAACTCATCTTTGCTTTTAAGTGTGTAAACTGTTGAGTGCTAGAAAGTGTGTATTTATAAAGGAGAAAATCATCATTTTACACTCCAAGTCTCACTAGCATCCCTAACTTTATGTTTTTAAGTCCCTTGTGATTTAATTATATATTTTTATTTTAATTAAGTTTTTATGTATTTGAGGGGGCATCATGGTCATTTCATAATGAACGAGAGATTAGATAGCAAAACGGACATTAATTTTAAATTCAAGACAGTCGAAAACTTTAAGAGGAGCCTAAAAAGATAAATGATACTGTTCACATATACTGTACGATGACGTGGCACTATACGATGATGTAGCAACATTCGATTGGACGAATGATGTGGCATTGACTGATGATGTGGTATTGACTGATAATGTGTCACGATCCTATTGGACTAAAATGCTTATGTGGCGTTGACCAGCGATGTGGCAGTATATTAGTGGACCGAAAAAACTTGCGTACGATATATGCATATACATGGAATGACAGCCCTGATGGTGTATTCCATCCAATAAGAACTTGCCATGTGTTGCAATCCTAAGCGTTCAAATTGTTTTAATCCAATAGCCATGATTTACTCATTGTATTTATAAAAAGGGGGCTCCCCCCTAAATTGACACCCCTAAATTCATTTTTGAGCTCCATTTACTGTAATTCCATCTTCATCTTGTATTTTCTACGTATTTTAATAAAATTTCTATTTTACCCCTAATTCAATTATGAGTAGCTAATTTTCTTTCAAGCTTGGGTTGAAGGTTAAGTCTCAACATGCTCCATGGACTTAATTTGGTAAATTTACTTTTCCTTCCCCTCTAATTTATGTGGATGTTTTGACTTTTTATAGACAGATAGCAATAATTTTGTCTAGATATTAGTTGGTATAACCGTCTCCCTGGGCAAAGTTATTACTATTTGGCACGGGAAGCACTTAACACCATATTTATTAGAGTGAGGTTCATGAGGAGTGGAAAATCCTCCTTCATAATTTAATTAGTACTAATAAGGAATGTTAAGCCGATAATGCATGTTAAGTATAAATCCGGAGATCCAAGCACTTCATTTTAATAATTTATTCCCGCCGCTCTAATTTAAATCATAAGATAGCCTTCGTCACTTTCATCATAAATCCAACTATTAACTCAGAAAATTAATTTTACACGCAATTAAAATTCACCCCTCGTGGGATCGACACTCGTCACCGTTGATCTATTCTACAATAGATTCGTGCGCTTGCAAGTTCAATCAAATTTGCATAACATAAACCCAACCCATTCTTGTTAGATCATCAACGAATGATAGAAAATAATTGCATCCATCTAGTGAAGGAACTGATGTTGGCTCCTATAAATCTGAGTGTATATGTCCAAGCTTATCTTTAATGGTATGAGCTGCAACTTCACACTTTAACCTAGAAGCTTTGTCTAGGTACAATATTCACAGAATTCCAAAGAACCCAATTTATCTTTACCAAACACTCCCTGCTTTTGGAGCTCTTTTAAGCCTATCTCACTTATATGCCCCAACCTCAAATGCCAAAGCTTTGTTTTATCTTTATTGTAGTTAGTACCACTTGCCTCACCAACTATTGTTTATCCATCTAACACATACAACCCATTCATTTTCCTACCTTTCATAACTACCATTAAACTTTGGATCACCTTCAATATCCTTTTTACAACTTTAATGGTGCATCCAAATTGATCTACCATCCCTATGGAGACTAAGTTCCTCTTTGGATTAGGAACATGTCTCACTAATTTCAAGCTTAATGTCTTAATACCCACTACTTTACGCATTAAGTTATTACCCATTAACACCATACCCACTTCACATGGTTGATATAAGGTAAAGTAATTTCTATTTAAAGATATATGAAAAGTACATCCAAAGTTAAAAACCTACAGACTTTGAAGTTTATCCTTTAAAGCTGTAAGCACTCTAACAGTTTCATAACTGATTTCTTCTATGACTATGGCTACATCTCCAATTTTATCTTTGGATTCCTTAGTCTTGTTCCTTTCAGGGCAATCCTTTTTAAAATGACCCTCCTTATGGCACTAAAAACACTTTAAGTGCTTCTGTTTTGACTTTGATCTACTTGATTTCTTTCCTTTGTTTTCCTTCTTCCCATACCTCCTCTAGCCATTACCCTTCACTGGAATCACCTTCTTTGTTGTCTTATTTATCCTTTAGGTAGCATTTAGTTCTCGGATTGGATCAAGAATCTTGAGAAGTTAGAATTCTGGGATTAAGGGTTTGGAGTTGTAATAGGACTAGATTGTTTACTTACATTGAAATGGGAGTATGGAATAAAATTAAGAATCCTATTTATGTGTTTACATTATCTTGAATTGGAAATGAATTGTTTTAAATTATAATTTTACCCTTATTTAAAAAATTATAGTTTTTAGTTACAAAGCTGATAAAAAAATATATTTTAATAAAAAATACATTTATAAAATAAACTATTTATTTTATTATTAATTTTAATTATATAACTTAATAATTATTATTAATGTTCTTAGGTCTATAAATCATAATTTTTTGTTAATTTTAATTGTAATTATGTAAATTAAAAATTATTGATAAGAGCAACACAAATGAAAAATTATTATTAATAATATAGTACAAAATTAATATTTTTCTTTGAATAAACTATTTATTATTATTAATTATTAATAGTAAATAAATATAATACTATTAAACTTAAATAAATATAATAACATTATATTTTCAAATAAAGATAGTATATAGTAATATTATTGATTCTCTATAAATATAATAATATTATTTAAATAAATATAATATTATTATTTTTAAATAAATGTAATATTATTTTATTTTAATAAATATAAATTATATTATATTAATAAAAAGGGTAAAAAAAAAGAAGAGGTAGGAATAGATTATCACTCCCACCTTTCTTTATAAGACCTCTCTTCATAGGAATGTGAATCCCACTCCACACTCCAAAAGTGGGTGGGGCCCACGAAGTGGGACTTCCACTCCCTCCTTTAAATAAGCAAGTAAACACTGAAGTGAGAAAACTCCACAATCTTCACTGTCACTTTAGTAAGTAAACACTATATTAATTTCTTAGTGCCAAGAGTAGGCTTGACCTCTTCTAAAGAAAGAGTTCGTCTACCATACAATAAAGCATCACTAAAATGTTCATATGACTTAGATAAAGAACTAATTAATAAGAGCTATGTACTCTCATCACTCAATCCCTCATCTATAGTTTCTAACTCATCACAAACCCTATTAAATTCATCAATATGCTAATCAAGAGATGACCTTTCAACTATCTTTAATGAGAACATTTTCTTCTTGATAAGCAATCTGTTTGCTAGGAATTTTGTGCTATAAAGATGTTCCAGTTTAGCCCATAATCCAACAACAGTCTTTTCTTTGGCAACCCCTTATTACTAAGTCACCAAGGCTGAGAATGATTGTACTCCTAGCCTTCTTGCCAATCTGAGCAGCCTATTCTAGAGTTTTAGATGATGAAGCTTTTTTCCTTTCTGCTTTGGTAGCAGGTTCAATGGCATCTCCAAGGCCTTAAGTTATTAAAAGAGCCTCCATCTTGATCTTCCAGAAGATCGAGATGGATCCATATACTGAAATCATTCTTACCTTTAAAATTCTCCAGATCTATCTTTGAAGCCATTTCTTGAATCTTAAAATAGAGACAAGGCTCTTATACCTATTTGTTGTGAAAGAACTCATTTTATCCAAGATTCTTTCTACTAAACCAAGACCAATCTCTGACCCCAAGATCAATCAATGAACATACAAATAGCAACAAATTGATTTATGAAAGAATGAGAGTAGAAAAACTGAACAAACATCCTTTTTTTTTTTTTAAAAGGAAAGGGGGGGTGGGCAAGCCCAAATCAATTTTTACCCCCCTCCCCACCCCCAAGGCTCGAACCCGAGTCCACACAAGTGAGGGGCAACAAAAGACCGCCAACCAACCTGGCTACGATTCTACGAGCTTGGGGGCTATTTTTAAATTAATCTCCATAATATCCTTATGGAGACTCGAACCCTTGCTCTCACAGTTGTAAGTGCAAGAGTTCTCCCACTGAACCAAAGGCCCATTGGTAACTGAACAAACATCCTTAAAAACACAGTGATTATAGTGGTTCAGCACTTAAGCACAATGCCTATATCTACTTGAGGAAGATAGCAAATGTTTTCACTAATCAAACTCAAAATAGTACAAGATCATCAAGTGTATTCACAAGAAATACGAGAACAAACTCTCTTTCTTCTCTACACGCTCTAATCTCTCTCTAATTGGCTCATCCAGAACATACCAAAATTAACTTATATCACTGATTCTAGGTTTGTTACACTAGCTGGCCTTTTCCCTCCAAAAACAACCGATTTTAACAACTTCAGCATACACGCTTCACGTGTTTACTAAAGGCTCTCCAAAACGACATTCTATCTAGTCGTTTAAGACAGGTTGTATTCAATTTTGAATCACATGTTATACACGTGACTCACTTAAGCACTTTGGATGATAATGTTACCAATGTCGGTTTGTGTTCTACAGTCTTAGAAATGACATATCATTTGAACTTAAATCCTCATAATGACATGTTAGCCAATCCAGTTTGAGCTCATTTTACATCAACTAGTTTAACAAAATGAATCTTACAAAAATTTGACAAAAAGCCAAAAATGCAGCCCAAAAAAAAAAAATTAAGAATCAATGGCAAATGAGACAATCTCGATCTCTCCCATTATAATTGTTACTAACAAACAGCCATCCGCCATTAGTGCTTGGCACACGCTAGAACAGAGTCACCGCTTTTCGCACACCACCGCAATTGTTATTTGATATTGAGATGTTGTAATTTTTAAGTTACAATTGTTTTGGAAAAAAAATTATAACTATAAAACAAAAATTATTAGTTTGTAGTGATATATATTTTTCATTAATAATTTTGACAAAATTAATAAAAATATAATAGATTTTTTTACCTTACAAGTATAAAACAAAATTAATTTAACTTCTAAACTATAGTAATTGGTGTTTATCAAATAATTTAGTATTGTAATTTTTAAAATATAGCTGTCTAACCTCAATTACAAATAGGACCTTAATAAAGGATTGCTTGTTTAATTTTGAATATTTAAAAGGCATTGGATTTGATCTAGAGAGTGATCTTGCAGTCCAGTTCACCGCAAAAACAAAAAGTTACAGGGTCGAACTCTTTTTCTGCAATGGTTCAAAGATAAGAAGTCGTTGAATTTGTTTTGGTTTTATGTTACTTGATGTTGACAATGTCTACCGTGTTATTGTCTTAATATTGCTTTTTATTGTTTTAATCTTCAACTTACATTAAGACACAACATTTTTGACGTTTTGTCAAAATTTTGTAAGATTTATTTTGTCAAAGTAGCATTACTGTTTAAGAAATTGTCGTCTTATATATGCAAACAGTTAGAGAATTATAATTTTAAAAAATAAGTTTTTTTATAATAAAAAAATAAGTTGATATCGTCAGTCAACTCAAGTCTCAATATTGGTTGATAAATTTCAGATAGGCATTTTATTATTTTTATTTATAAGAAAACCTAAAATTTTGAGAGACATTATTTATTTATTATTTGTGATTTAATATTATCATCAAAATACAGAAAAAGAAAAAATTAAAGTGATGGCAACAAGAAGGATGAAAATATTCAGAAGTTTAAAAAAAAAAAAAAAACTCAGAGAATTGCATGATTAGGCCTTATAGTGGTGTACATCATTTCGCCTTTTTTTTTTCTATTTTCTCTCTCAACTATATAAAGTTAAATACGTAAATTTTCATTTAACTTATTTCGAATTAAGTTAATTCCATTCAAATTCAAATGAAGAAGAAGAAGAAGTTAATTGCATTATCTCTAGTAGGCCCATAAGGATGATGTATTTTCTATATATTGAATACAAGTCATTAAAGTCGCTAACTATTTTACATTGATTAATACACAAAGCTAGTTAACTTCTGAACACAGTTAAATCATCCTAAAAAGGTAAAATAATCCCTCATCTTTACTTTCAGTTAAAAAACAAAATTAATAAGGTTTTCAAGTGCGAGAATCATCATTAAATAAACACTTTATTATTAATTTGTCTAACTCTCTGTTTATGTGGCTACATTCAAACTCTAAGTCTTTTCTATCACTCTAAAAGATTTTACCACAGAGTAGCTTAAACTAATGCAACGTAATTTTAATGTGCAGTAAGATAACATATTAATTTCTCTTATGCTGTCGTCAAGACTCGAGATATTGAGACCTTTCAAGTAGTTTTCGATCTATTTCTCCTCTAAGAACCAGTTTCAAGTGTGGCCCCACAGTACATTGATCATGGAGCTATGATCTTCGCACGTAGCTTTAACTAAGACATTAATTGGTGATAGCTGGGAGAATTCAGTAATTTTCTTTTTTAAATTTCATTTTCTATTTTTTGAATTTAGAAACACCAAATATATGTCCAGTAGATCATCTTTGAGAGGTTTTTAGAAATACAAAATTTGTTCTAGACTTTTAATAAAGAAAATAAAAAATATATTTTTCTTTTTTTTTTTTGGTTTCTCAATAAAATATTAAGTTTCAAAATGAACAATTTTCTGCCACCATCTCTCAAAATAACAATAATAACAACAATATCATCATAAAAAAACAAAACCAATTTCCCTTACAATATTTTTTTCTTTTTTTGTACATTATAATATTTATGTTTTATATATTAATTAAATTAAATATGTATAGTTTATCATTTTTTTTCTAAACAAATAAAATTAACAAGATTGCCTAATTTATTTTTAAAATTAAAATAATCAAATTATTTAAGCAATAAAAGTAATTAAATACTACTTAATTAATATTTAGTTAATGGAAACTATTTCAATAATAATTCTTTAAAATATTTTTACAAAATGTATTTTACTTTTTTTCTCATTTTTCAATATTATTTTTAAAAATGATAATGAAGGTATTTTTAAAATTTGAAAATAAGTGTAAAAAAATAGTATTTTATTGTCATTTTTATTTTATGAAACAACAATTGAAAAATAATTCCGAATGCATCCTTGTTTTTTGTGGGCATGCACTTCTGAAGGCTGCGTAAAGTAGAAAGCATATACATACATATATACATACATACATATATATATATATATATATATATATATAAAAGGTGGTGCTGACTAGGGCAAAATCGCATGCAGAGGCACGTGTGTTGGGCTGATAAGCTGAGATGCTTATACTTTATGACAAATAATTTTGTAACCGACGAGTGCTTATTCGTCGGCGATGTAAGATCCGACCGTATCCTCCGCGATCGTTGCCTGGCGGTTTTTAGTGACAAAACAACAAATCAACCGAACCAACATCGCCTTGTTCTCATGTATGTAGTTAAAAACCACCACCCCAAGTTAGCAAAATTTACTATTATTCACTCTACATTTATATTTTCTTCTTTTTTCATATTAATTCATTTACATGGTTAAAATGTGTGCTTTGAATGAAAGTCATAAGTCATCAAATCATCAATTGTTGTGTGAATTTTTTTTTTCTTTTGGAGATCACAACAATAAAAAGAAGTTTCTTATTTTGTTAAACTAAACTATAAATCAAAAGATAAAGGGATTCCTTATATAAATATATAATTTTTTTCCTAATGAGGACATTCTCAATTTATTAAAATGAGGAGAGGATACTATTAAAATACAAAAAATATATATTTTAATACATTAGTAAATAAAAAAAAAATTACAGTTATCAATATGTTAAAATACACACACACCCCTTAAATGATGGAAAGTGTTAATTAAAATTATGATTACACGTTAATTCCATAAAAATCAGAAAACATGAGTCTACAAAAATTAGCTTTAGAGAAATAATAATTTATCCATGTATTTGCTTTATTACTCTTTTTTCTTTAAAAAAACTGAATTTAGAACAGTGACTTACATTCCTTTGGCGGGCTACTGTCAAAGGGAAAAATCAGAAAACGGAGATGAGAAAGTACACCATGATTAATGATGAATGATAATGACTCAAACTATGGAGTGAAAGTTTATGTTATGGAATCAAATTGAAGATGTATTACATTTTTGTAATGTTACTAAAACAATTAAAGAAGCCGTCTTTTTCATATTCATCGACCATAATAAAATAGACTAAGTTTTATCTTTATACTTTATTATTTATTTGGGAAATCGGGCTTGCTTTTACAAAGCCATTAATTTTAATAATAAAAACTAAGAAATTCAAATTCTCAAAAGTCGAATAGGTATATTGAGTAGGTACAAGCTAAAATGTTTTATACCCGTACTCAATTTGTTCAACAAATGAATATGAAAAATTATATTTACACCCGACCATTATTTATTAATGGGAGTTAAAATAGGCCAAATATCTATTATCAGTGCTTCATGGATCCCATTCCCATGAAGATTTTTATCATCCCATCTTAATACATCAGTTCATAATAATTTTAAGTCACGTGCTACATTAGCGAAGGTACATGTTTTCTAACATAACTCGGTAAGTATAACATTAGAAAAACTTATTCCCAAAAATTGAACAATAAGTCAATTATATTCTCCTGAAAATTTATTAAATTCATTCAATGTTGTTGCTTTTTGTTTACTTAATTTTCTCCCTAACGTATGTTTACTTAAAAGCAATTGATGGTAACATTTTTATGATGTATTTATTAAACTAAGCAAACTGATTAATATGAAAATTAATTTGAATATGTCTTGATACATACTATCAAGTTAAGTTCAGAATTGATTTGGAATTAATTATTGTGGAAATTGATTTGACATTCAATGCTGTTAAATCGTCGCTAAATTGCATGCTGATTATCATTAATCATTGCCTGATCACTACATAAAGTTGTAATAACAGCAATGTTGTTTACCTTTTATTACGAATACGCTCATCCATTGGCCCTTCAGAATCATCATCACCCACACGCGGACACCAAAAAAACTTGCCGGAGTAATAACTAATTTATGGAAAAAAAAAAAGAAACTCATGCGGCGCTGTCCCCTAATGATATTATATGTGGCGGTAGAATAGTGGGCCTTTTTGTGAAATTCATTAATTTTTTAATATTATATTTAATAAAACCTAATGTTGGCCCGTAATGGGATCCAACCCTACTTTGCCACAAGATAAAGTATTATATTTGAAAGCATCAACATATTTAGGTGGTGGAACAACTCTATACAAATCCTTCTCCTAACATATAAATATCATGATTTAATATCTACCTCACACATAATATATGAAACAACTTAATGAAAATCATTTTATTGTACACAAAAAATCTATATTTGTAATTTTGTATTTCTCATTATATTTTTATGAATTCTTTAGTTATAACTGAAAGACATGTTTTATTTTTTTATATATCCATAATAATTTTAAGATGTTGGAGAAAATTTAATATAAACAGTTATGCTTAGTAAAAAATTTCAAATTGTAATGACTCTTGACAACAGTTAAGGCCGTCACTGCCGTTGGAGCATGTTAGCGACATTATGAAGTTAAGGCAATATTCGTGGCTTTTCATGCATGGATAAAATGATTTTGATAGTTGTGGTTTGACAAGAGTAATCGTTGCCCGTTATGTGGTTTCGAATCTTCCTTTGACAAGAGTAATTTTTGCCCGTTATGTGGTCGAGAGTTCTCCATGACTGATTTTAAATACTCTCTTGAACATAAGTGCATACTGTACCTAGTAAATTATTGACTATTAATTTGTTAATTCACTTGTTTATAGGATGAAGAATCCATGATGGACAAAGAAAGAAATTTTGGTCAAGGGCAACGATAATGCTAATAAAAATAATAAGAGTGTTTATAAAAGATATAAATGTAACATCATTCATTTTCTTTTGTATACAACTAGTGTAGACTAAGAAGCACAAGAATTCTTAGCTAAATGTGAGTTTATTAGTTTTAGGAGTATCTTGTCTAATTTTTGTTTTATTTTTTTTTTTTAGATTTTTGTTATTTAGGTAATTCTTATTGGAGTCATAATTCCAATATAAATAAAGGTTTTTGTATGGGCATTTTGAACTTTTGTTATCTCTCAATACTTTATGGAATTGATGAGATGTAAATGGTTACAATGTTAGGTGCTATTTTTTTTTTCTGAAATATGAATAGACCTTAATTAAGTGGCGTTTATTTTTTTGTCTAAAATCTGAATAGACCTGAATTAATCTGAATTTTAAATAAAACTGAATGTCTAAATCTAATAATATATTTTTTTTTGTCTGAATTGCTAAAAATAAAGATTAAGCTGTTTATTTTTTTAATTGAAAAATCCAAAAACTAAGATTTTATATTTATACCTTTACAAATTATAAATGTTAAACAATAATAAACATCTCAAAAATTTTAAATAAGATAATATATTATCATAATATAAACCATGTTCAATCCAATAGAAATATTCTAAATTAGTATATGTCAGCCAATTTTATTGTAGTTTATGATATTTTTATATGAAAAATATTCATAAAAAATTATGAAGATAAATAATGCTAATTTGAAAAAAATAAAAATAATAATCGTCTACCATTATATTGTTATAAGTCATAGAGATGGGTAATAATACTAATTATTAAATTTTATTTAGGAAGGATGAAAATTGATTAATTAGATAGGTGTATTCTGGAGAATATCTTTTGATGATATTATTCAGATTTTTTAGATTAAATAAAAAGCTAAAAAATTAGCTCTATAACTTAATGAATAAAAATTTTCATTAAGTTAAAAAATAAATGGACTTAATGACTTAATTGATTGAAAAAAAAACAAACATCTCATTAGTTAGGGAGATTGCCAATTTCCCTTTGATGAAATCAATATATATTATTTATCTCCCTATTATTTTTATAATATCCAAAAACATTCTAACACCAAAAAAAAAAAATTAAAGAAAAGAAAGGTTAATGGGTAATTTACTTGATAATATATTGGAAATATAAAATATATATTTATTGAAAGAATAATATTTAAAAATAACAAAAAACACAAGAAAAATATCTTATTATTATTTTTTATTTACTCCGAAACATATATTTCTATTTTTAACACTTAATTTTTTATTTTAATGTTCTTATATATAATTTATTTTATTTATAAAAAATAAGAATAAAAGTGTATTTCAAAATAAAAATAATATTAAAAAATTATGTTGCCAAAAAGGTTATTAACTATTATAAAAATTATAGGGGGTAAATAATATATATTAATTTGAGTAGAGGAAAAACTGACAAACTCCTTGTTAGTTATTCTCACATTATTTTTTGTCCCTTCTTGGACTAAGTACATCAGTAACCCTTTTATTGCATCAACAAAATATTATCATTTATCTAACATTTTTACCTATTTTATCCTTAAACTGTAGCCCAGTTGGCTTAACAACTTGTAGTGCGGAAAAATTTGCTAAATGTCAATTGTCAATAATGCAAATCGAAATTTCAGAATTTGTGGGTTAGAAGGTCTAAAAGATGCTGCCTGAGTTTGCTTGTTTCACATCTCAAGCACCTGTAATGCCGCCGTTCATTTTTTAAGTTAAACGTTTTATGTTGATAGATATCCTGAAGAAAAGAAAATGTCAAGCAAAGTTAGGAATGCAACAAAGGCCTACATTATTTTGCAACAACTTTTGTGAAGGCACCGTGCATCAGATGCAACCACAAAGAGACCGGCTGGAGCAGTTGTTCACGCTGGAATTTTTAAAATAAAATTAGATTCAGTAAATGTTTTCAGAGGAAGTATGGGAAATTTACAAAACTAACCACAAAATTTTAATAAATTTTAAAATTAATCCCTAAACTTTATTTCTATTATAACTAGCCAAGCATTGAGGTTTTGTCCCAAACTACCCTCGTTATTTAAGAAATATTTCAAACCCCCGTTAACACTCTCTCTTCACAAATTTAAAACTGTGGTAACAATTCTCTCTGGACCATATCCGAAAATTGAACTCTTCTCACCAAACTAAACCGTAAGTTGCTTTCTCTCTGGACTCATCATCGATGACGGTAATCGGCAACGGCCAGCGACAACAGAAACAGTAATTCCGACCAAATACTCCCAAATTCAAGTTTAATCCAAAACCTAGGTAAAATTATTGAACTAGTGTACATTAGTTGAAAAAATATTTCTTAAATTGTTTGTTTATGCTTTATTTTTTAATAATCAAGTGTTTAAGAGGCGTGTGTTAATTTAAAAATGTGTTTGTAGTTTGCTTTGGTGCGCCAATTCTGTTATTGGCGCCATTGTTGGTTGCTGCAACATGTGCTACAGGTGCGACAGGCAGTCTGTGGCCCAAAATTTTGCGACAAGCAGCCTGTCGCACGAACCATGTGCGACAGGCTTCCTGTCGCACAATTTTGGGAGACAGACAGCCTGTCACACCAAAAAACAATTTTAATTTCTGAAAATTTTTAAAAATATTATGTCATTTAATATAATAATATTATATCAAATGTGTTTCATATTCTTCTCTTTTTAATGTTTTATAGTATTTAATTATAATATTTATTTTCATAATTTCAGGTTTAATGGATTATGTTGTGCTTCAATTGTGTTATGATGATTGTTGGGAAACTTTGGCCGATGGCAGTATGGAGTATGTGAATGCTAAGAATACAGCTTTTTTGGTTCAGAAAAAATGCTTGTTTGATCAGTTTTTGGCAAGGGTGTACGATGTGTTGCAAATAAATCCGCATGAATATAGTATCATGATGAAAACAACTTTAAGGTCTAGTAACACACTGTATCGTGCATGTTCACTGTCCATGGACATATTTAATGATAAAATGGTGAAGGTTGTATTACATATGGCCTTTGATGTGGCCAACTATGGATGTGTCCCTATATTTGTGACGAAATCTCCTCGAGTTCAGAGCCAAGATGTTGAGCCACCAGTTGAAACTGAAACTTCCTTCCGAGCAAACATGTATGTCCCTGATATTGAAGAAGAGGCGTTCCCAAGGACGATGTCGTTGCAACAACGTTACTCTCCATTCAATGACACCATTGACGATAACGGCATTACGTTAGCGGATGTTGGACACGAGGTGTTACTACAAACGACGTCATTAGACCAACGTTACTCTCCATATCACAATAATGAGTTCCGTGACAATTATGATCCTATTAATCACATTAGCAACACAGAAGGCAATAATATTTTTACAGAACCGTCTGGTAGTACGAGGGGCACTCACTTCAATAGTAATGTTGATGACAGGGGCGTTGGTCATTCCAATATTCTGATTAATGATGTTGACGAGCGTGAAGATGATATTCGTATCAATAATAGAGACAACCGATCTATTCCTGCAATGACTCAATTCAGAAGGACAATTGACCCTCTCACAACTGTTGCTCCAATTTTGGCCTCAGATATAGTTGCTCCAAATTTTGTTAGCAATTGTCACTCAGATGATATTAGTGTGGGTAAGCTTTTCGTTGAGAAGAATGAGTTAATATTAGAACTGCGCAAGGTTGCCTTAAGGGATAAGTTTGATTTCAAGATTGCACGGTCTACAACGACACGTTTCGAGGCCTACTGTTGTTCGGAATCATGTAAATGGCGTCTTCGCGCAACGAGATGTTCGAATGAGCAAAATGTTCCTTGGGTGGTAAGGCGTATCGACAATGTGAACACTTGTCATAACGAAGTATTGTCAGATGGTCGTCATCAATTAAGGAGCCAAGTTATTGGTCACCTTATCGCGGACAAATATATTCAAGATAAAAGGATATACACTCCGAATGACATCCGAGCAGATATTCAGCAAGAATACAGTGTTCACTTAACATACCAGAAAGCATATCGTGCCAGAGAAGTTGGTCTTGAAATTGTTCGAGGGAATCCTGCAGAATCATACAACTTGCTTCCAAAGTACTCTTATGTTTTGACCATAGCAAATGATGGTACAGTTACCCATATGGGCACGAAGAATTTAAAAAACAACTAGAGGGGTTGTGGATGCTACATTCGGGCGCGGCTGATTACTTAGAGAATAATGTTGGTACGTGTAATTGGGCAAGGTCTGAGTTCGAAGGTAGGAGATATAGTATTCTTACCACCAACATTGCGGAGAGTGTGAATTCTTTTATGAGGGAACCACGAAAATTCCCAATAACTCATCTTGTGGATCACTTTAGAAAAACACTGCAACAATGGTTTTATGATAGGAAAATTGTGGCTGAATCGATGAGTACTCGTCTAACGACGTAGGCAGATGAAATAGTCACCGAAAGAAAAACTTTAGCTGAGAGAATGATTGTTCGTCTTGTGTCTAGGCATCGATTCCAAGTATTAGGAGGTGGTAGTAAGGAAGGGTTAGTTGACATAGACAACAAGACTTGCTCTTGCAGAGTATTCCAACTTGATCAGCTTGTTTGTGCTCATGCAGTTGCTGCTTGTCTTACTGTCCGAGTGGATTACATAAGTCTTTGTTCTAATTTCTACAACAAGGAAGCATTGCTGAAGGCTTATGCACAACCAGTGGAGCCGGTTGGCAATGTGGCCGATTGGGAAGTTCCAATTGAAATTCGGGAGATGAACGTTTATCCACCAATAGAAGCACGACAACCAGGTCGTCGTAAGGAGCTGAGAATACCTTCTGCCGGTGAGGATGTCAATAGGAGGACTGTAAGATGCGGGCAATGCAATGAATTTGGACATAACCGTAAGCGATGTAAAAATCCCATCACATCCGATCGAAGCTAGTTGTATTGTTAATGAAGTTTAATGAATTGTTATTTGTTTTAGTGTAATAGACAATTTTATTTCATTAAGTTTTATTTATTTTTATTTCATTTCCAAATGTGAGTAGTAAAATATGTCAATTGACAAAATCTGTCTATATTCACCGAAACCACAACATTGATGCAATTGTCGCACCAATGTTGTATATATACAGATTCAGTGTTTAAGGTAATATTGTGCAACTGGTTGCCCATCACCCAAATTGGTGCGACAGGTTGGCTGTCGCACCAAGAGACAGATTCACAATCATTGTAAATTTGGGCAACATGCAGCCTGTCGCACCAAGTCACAGATTCACCCTCACTGAAATCTGGTGGTGCGACAGGCTGCCTGTCGCCCCAAGTCACAGATTCACACTCACTGTAATTTGGTGCGACAGGCAACCTATCGCACCAAGTGACAAATTTACTCTCACTAAAATCTGTTGGTGCAACAGGCTGTCTGTCGCCAAAATTTATGGCTTGGATTTATCATGCGACTCTTCTTAAATTTCTCGTCCTTGCCGCCTAATGCATTGTCGAGACTCTCGTATATAGTTTGCCACGACAAATAACCCCATGGATGCTTTCGGAAGTGATCTATGTCGTCTACTTCATTAAGCAACGAGAAATTTATTTAACAATGGTCTTTTCGACCATCCAGAACTCTATTCGCAAAATAAAAGAGTGCGATCTTAACTACATCAATGTCGTCAATTGCCTCGAAATCCAACTCTTCAAATCTTGCGTCGAATTCCTTAAGATTAATGTTGCGAAACAAACTGTCAAAGTACATACTAAGTAGCCGATGAACTGTTTTTGGCTGTTTGAGCACCGCATGTACACCATAGGAAAGTCCAGTAACTAAGCACCACTCTCCAACTGATAATTGTATCAGATGTTCACCAATTTGAAACCATAATTGATTATTCTCCTTGCGTTCCTCATCGACCACTTGCCTAAGCAACAAGTTGTGCAAAATTATGCCACTGAATGGAAAGCTCTGACACTCCAAGAAATGCCCAAATATGTCATTCTTAAATAGTTGCAACTGCCGTTTTGTCAACTTTCTGTGAATGATTTTCACCACTTTATCTAATTTACACATACTAGAGATGCGATCAGGAAAGTGATCGATATAAGCAAACTTCAAAATACCCGGTTCATTTCTACATTCTGCTAACTGATCACTCGCCATGTATCTGTTACATTTATAAAATTATCATGTTAAATTAAATTTATAAACATAAAAGAAAAAAATTAAAAATCTGTAATTTAGTGCGACAGGCTGGCATGCGATGGGCGTGCGCCTTTCCCACGCAAGAGCGCGCGATGGGCGCCCGCCTGTCACACGCAAGAGCGCGCGACGCGCTTGTCACACCCAAGATTGCGCGACGGGCGAGCGCCTGTCGCACGTAAGATCGTGCAACGGGCGCGCACCCATCGCGCGCTCTTGCGTGCGACAGCCGCGATCCGGTCGCACGCCAAATCGTGTGACAGGCGCGCTCCTGTCGCACGCAAAATGCACCTTGCCGTGCCACCTAATTCCTAAACCCTCTCACACACATTCCACCCTCACCCACACCATCATCCCACCAACAACATCACCCACTCCACAATTACAATCATTTCCATCACCAACACAAAAACATAATCCACAATAATTTTTTCTAACAATTTAGGGTTTTGAAACTAACCTTGGATTTGTTTATTTTAACCGTAATGTGGGTGATATTAGCCGCCGTTGATGGACTCCGACGTGGTGGGAAGCCGCCGCCGATGATAATTTCACTTGGAGGAGAGAAATCGTTTGAGCATGAGAGGAGAGGAAGTTGGGAGAATGAGAGGGATAAAAATGAAATTTTTTTAATGCTTGGTTAGTTATGATAGAAATAAAATTGGAGGGTTAGTTGTGAAAATTATTAAAATTATGTGGTTAATTTTATAAATTTCCCAGAAAGTATTAACATGTATTTAAAATGCGTGACAATTGATAATTTACCGCCGCTACAATAATGCCTTTTAAGCCTCAAACTGTTAAATATTTGAAAACATTTGTAAGTATCACATTTAGCTTCAAGGGATTTTACCGCATATTGAATGAAAAACCTATATTACCACCGTCAAAATTAACTTTAAAGGTCATCTCTTCCAAATACCATTGACTTCTATATTTCATAACTAAAACGTCTACTTCACAACATTACGACTTAAAAGCGGCCGTACGAAAATACTAAAAGGAGACTAAATAACTTAATCTACAATTTCAACAATGGTATTAGTTCTACCAAAAAGAAATGTCGGCAGGACGTAAAATGTTCTGTCTTATATTTTCAATTATACAGTTATATGGTGTATCGATGCAGTGAGATTAACAGCGCGAGCCAAGAGACCAATTAAAGCTGTCAACAGAAACTAGTAGAGCCTCTTGAAAAAAAAGACGACACATCTGGTAACTTTGGATGAATGGCTGGGGTCAAAATTATTCCTCTTGGCTCATCACTATCCGGCATCCGCGACCCGGTAAAAAGAAACTGTCATCTCTTTAGCTTTGCATAGGATCAGAGTCATTCTTCTGATGTTCGAGAATGATATTACAATTGTTCATGGTGCGCGCATCAAGAAGACCATGATTCCACAGTTTGATCATGAACAATCTCCAACACCTGCCAAGCCAAAGGCAAATAAATGTACAAGATGTCAAGTTGTTAAACATGCTAATTTCTTCAATTAAAAAAGATGAAAAAATATATATCATATTCCACTGTCGAAATAAAAACAGGTAAAGAAAACAAACTCATAATTTCTGGCCGAACTCAAACAGAAAAGAATGATCGAGTTCACATTCATACAGCCCCATTTACCGATTAATTAGTTTATTTGAAATAATGCTTTCACATGTATTACCACTACTTGACTTTTATCAATTTCCAGCATACAAGAGCAAACTAGATAAAATTAATACATCAGCTTGTCAATTGTTTAAGTCCAATCCATCTGAAAATGAAGGTATAAAACCCTATCATGACTTTTGACTTTTAACAATTTGAATCAAAGATATTACCATATATGAATTTGAACCATCGACTTTTGTCTATATGCCTCTATCTGAATCCTAATATTGCTTAATAATTCATAATTCATAATTCAATACAAAAATTAAAATAAATAAGAAAAAATATAAAAATAATAGTAAATTAAAAAAAAAAAAACCACTACATGAAGATGAAATTTTACATGCATAGGAGGCAAATTTTAGCACAAGCTGTTCATAAACATCTGCCTAAAAACAATTCAATTCAATGGACAGAGTTAACCTACCAGTTCAGTGCTGGGGCTTGGACCAGATCGTGTCCATGCAATTTAGTAAATGCTTCACATGCCCAGGGAATATGACCATCAGCCAGCACACTGTCACCGCAAGTTGAAATTTTGTTAGCACAGAGAAATAAGAAACTGAATATGTGAGAATATTCGGTAACACTTGATGCAATATATAAGGATAAACATAGAGAAACAGATCATGCATGACATTGTAGAACATTCCAAGAAGACAGCAATGTCTGACGGCATCTAGAGCGGTCAAAAGGGTAAAAATTTTGGTGCAGACCATAAGATGTGGGTTTAAATCCTAGTTATGATGGTCAATTTTAACACAATCTGAACCACGATAATTACACGAATATACAACCTAGTATGAGCTTAATAATTGATTACTTTGGAAAGAAGTATCGCAAAATTTATTAACTATGCCATCAGATTTGCATACTTCTCGGTGACAATCCAATAAAAAATGTTGACCATATCGAACAGTGGAGGTGATAACACCTCTATAAAATTCTTTTGCAACTCCACTTTTTATATTTGCAGCTCTTTATTTGATTAAAATTATAGAAAAGGGCAAAAATTATAATAAAGTTCTAATTAAATTTTACAATCATCTAGAATAAATCGTTTAAATTATAAATATACTTTTTCATTAGAAAAAAAACTTATCATTAAGTAATTTATTTCACCACTATTTCAAAATTATTTTGATTTTATTATATAATTAATTATATGATATAATAGGATTTAAAGATAGTTAGGATTCATGTTTTCTATAGACATTTTAATTTAATTTAATTCATATTTGTCCTTTTATGCAAATCCTGTAGTAATAGACCTATAGTTAAAAAAAAATGGGGCTTTATATGGATATTAAAGCAGTGTAAAAAGCATTACCTATATCAAAATCAGTCCCCAGACTACTAACGGAATTTTGGTTGTCAGATTGGTTACAGGTGAATCAACAGACCATGTTAACACCTACCAACAACTCAAATATACTGTTTCCCACAGATTTGATTTCAATGGGCATCAATGCCAAAAGCTTTAATGCCCAAACCCAAAGGAGTGATCTGACAACCTTAGATGTCAAGAAAACAAAAATATAGTCGAGGGTTGAGAAGGCAGGATAAACAAAAATATGGCTATAGTTGCAGCTCAATGACTAACCCAACAGGTCTCACCCTTGTTGAGTGAACTCAAAAAACCAACATAAAATAGATAGAGACCATCAAGGCAAATTTTGCCTCCTTTAAGAAGAATTGTGAATGCCATAGAATGGTTTCTGCCTAATCACAGCTAGAGAAGAAACATTTTCAGTAGCAATAATAATAAACAATACAAAGAAAGATGAATAGAGTAGACTACCGTTGCTTCCTCACAAATGAGTTCCACATGTGCATCATTTGTTTTTCATCTTTGGTAACATCCACAAAATCATCAAGCATCTGCAACATTCTTAAATATGTTAATGCTGTGCCATATTCTAAATGCAAAGAACAAAATACAGAGCAGAGAATTTTGCAAAAAGAAATCCAGAAGGAACAAGGTGCAAAATCAATTGAGGATGCTAGCTCTATAACTTAACCAGCCCTCATCGCTCATCAACAGAAAGATAAGAGAGAAAATGTTTTGCTGATTACATCCATTCAAGTTATGGTGAGCACGCACTTACATGAATCATTAAATAATAATTAAAAGTGAATTCACAATTGATAATCAGAAACCTAAGTAGACTATGATATTCTGATGACTGAATAGTCAAGGGGGACCTTTCCGAAGTTTGGAATAGCATGCAACCATGCTTGATCCTAGAAATATCAAAAACTTTGTAAATACCAACAGCTTTCAAATTAAAATCTATGGAAAGGCACCATATAAAATGTTTTCTTTTTTTGTTAACTGATCATTGATTTCATTCCATATTTTTTCAATAGCAGGAATACGGTATGATCAATCAGTTAAATTCTTCAATGAATATGGCAAATTAGATGCCAATTGGTTATATAACTGATTCTTCAGCGCAAGCTAAATCTTAACTTCTAGTCTATGCAAGAAAAATTTTGTTCTTTTTTCAGTCTACAGTACAAACAAAACAACAATACTTGGAGTGAAATCATGGAAAGTACCCTTCGATCTTCCAAATCTGCAACATCGTCATCAACTTCATCCTCACTATCCCGGTCCGACACTACTTGCTCCCATGCCATTGGCTTCAGAATGCAGAAAGTTTAGACAATTTAGACGTCAGAAACATGAATCCTTTTTATGAAAGTAAAAATGAGCAGTTTATAGGTGTTCAAAAGCATATATAATACTAATCAATGACGTTGGTTTATATTGCGAGCCTGGGAAGTTGGCTAGAATAAATCAATAAGCTCGCAAAAAGGGAGTACCAAAATTCATTTTGACTTAATAATCAAAGACTATTACTCAGCATCTCAAAGAGCTCTTATTTTCCTCAATTCATCTAACATCAGAAATAAATATAGCACTGCAAAAATTTGACAGAAACAGAACTCGAACAATTAAAGAACTTTGTGCTGGAATCACTAATTTGTGTTTCTTTTCACTTTGACAGAAACAGAAATCGAACAATTAAAGAACTTCATTGCATATATCACTACTTTGTTCTCTTTCCTTTACTTTTAGGAAAAAATATTCCGGACTAGGAAACTAGTGGTAAACAAAAAGTACTATAGTAAAACCTCTCTATAGTCATATTGTTGGGACCAAGCTAATTTATTACTATGAGGAGGTTATAACTTAATAGAAATGTAGTTACCAAAATTAATGTTTTGACTCAATTATCCTTGGTGCAAGAGATATAAAGGTAAAATATGCAATATATCAATAATTAATTAAGGGAACATGTCAAATTCAATGTAAATTCCATAAATATTGTGCATTGCATAAATCATTGGCCCAAACAATTCTAAAAAAGTATTTTATTCCATCTTAAATCTCTAATGTGTCACATAGCATATATTTGTTGGAATATACAAATAATTATTATTATATGAAGACAAGTTCCTTAAGACGGAATCTAGAAAAATTGTAACCAATTACAAT
Organism: Luvunga scandens; assembly: GCA_030449905.1. Classification (NCBI taxonomy): domain Eukaryota; kingdom Viridiplantae; phylum Streptophyta; class Magnoliopsida; order Sapindales; family Rutaceae; genus Luvunga; species Luvunga scandens. The sequence continues at coordinate 4,715,211 of JASUUG010000711.1, forward strand.
GTAGAGTTTATTTTTATTTATGATTGGCCCAAACTGGAACCAGAATTTTTTATGACTATACATAGAGTATCACTAAAGGCAGGTTTTACTACATGTAAATTCATGTGGTTAAGCCCATATTACTCTTGAAAGAGATAATCCTCCAAGTTTACACCTGAAGCAAAATCCCCTCCTCACCCCTGTGAGCTGGTTCAAACCTCCTGTAATGCCCCACAAGAGGTTTTACCAGCTAAAAAAGACAGCAACCACTACTTTGGCAAGAAAACTGAAAATACTGAGGTTAAAGATTCTGAAAAGGACATCACAAATCCAAACATCCATCACACTGTAAAAAGCAAACACAAAATAATAGATTATAAATCCAATGACAAACCATTAGCTACCTGAGCTCTATGCGAGTGGAAGAACTGTCGCTTTTGAAGGAGAGTACGACTGAAAAGAAAGAGAAAAATAATACATTAAAATCCATTTTCACACTTTCACATGTGGCCAATTTGGAATTTATTACAAAATATAAATACAATGAGCTAATAGTTTAAATTTCTGTCATAAATGACCAGTGTCCATCCTCACAAAATATCCAAACTAAATTGACATCCAGATTCAGCACTTGTTGGTTCAAAGCATGAACCTTAAAGGCAGGGTATAAAGAATTCAAAGATTAAAAATATCATTGGAAACTCTGTAGCTAGTTATGCTGCTAAAGTTAACTTTTAAAACCACATTACAAAAACTAGTTAAGCAACTTCAATCTAACATATCAAAGTGCAAAATTTTAAGCACTAAACAGGTAGAAACTGCAAATTATGACCATTATTAAGCAAGTACAAGGCTCAAAACATTTAAAGAAAAACAGAAAAGGAAATGGAAATTGCCTCCAGAATGAAAAGAAAATGTTTAAACACAAAAAAGTAAGAACTAACACTTACTTCCTCGAATCAGAACGTTCAATAGATAACTTTCTCGTCTTTGCAAATTGTAGCATGGCAGGGGCCGCAAGGTTGTTTCCAGATAATAACTGATATTCTGGATCAGTATACAATTGTGCTTCAGCATTTAAAGCTCCTGCAACATTAAAGCTGGAAGGAACATGTTGTGCACTCTCAGCAACAGCAATACCAGCACTCCGGTAATCATTCCCGCCTGTGACGCAAAGCTTTTCATGATAGTTGTTCAATAATAAAAAATTGTTGAAATCAGTCATGCACTCAAAACACATAATTGTTTCAGCTTATTAAATATCAAATTGAGCTATCAGTCACAATCTCCAGAAGATGTCAAAGAATACACTCAATCTGATCAAAACTTATTTTTTTAAGACTGGTTACTAGCCAACAGATCAATCGCATCGTTTTAGCACGAACACAATTTGTAGACTCAGCAAGTGAAAATACAGGAAAGAGAAAAAAAAGCAAGATTTACATTAGAATGGCATACCCAAATTCATTTAGCAACAGCACTCCCACAGATGCATGCCATAGTCATGAATGTAACATCAAATCATTAAGACTCAAATGCCAACTTGATTACCATATTATGAGATATGCATGAGAAACTCATTAGAGTATCAACTCCACAAGCCTACTTGAACTGCGTGTTAAGTCCCATCCAGGCAAGGAAAAGCTCTGAAGATTTATTTTTTACACTTGGTAGCCTTTCTTGGGCAAAACCATGTGCTCAACCCAATTCTTATTGTGCGTCAGATTCAGGATTCTTGATAAAGCTAACCTACACAAGTTTTAACAAACTGCAAAACATCCAATTATTCAAGAAATTATCCAGGGATGGGTTACTACTGTCTATCTCCATGAATTTTTCTTTCCTTCTTTCGATCAGGTCTTCACAATCACCTTATGCTTTCATAAGTTAAAACCAACCAGAATTAGGGATGATATAGGCATAAATTCTCACAAAGTGAATGGATTAAAAATAAAAAATTGAAAATCCTTTTCATGGAGATGTCTTGTAGATCTCTTTGACAGGGTTCCCATTAGAATGCTGCAGTTTTAAGAAAATCTCCACTCACTTGGTCCTTGCCACTTTGTTCCATTTCCACTAATTGATTATGGGAGAACCTTGTCACCTTACTTGTTTCTATATAAAACTCACATAAACAAAAACAAGAAGAAAAAAAAATTGCAGTTCTAGAAGCTACAGGTCAACCAGTTTCAATAAGCTTCTGCAGACTTTATCAGAAGGTTAGTATCCTTCAAATTGCAGATAATAGAACATGCACCGCAGATAATAGAACACATACCGTCAGCTTTGTCAAGTAGCTCACAGACTCCTGGAGGCAAGTTTGACTTCAAAACAAGTGGATGTACGTGCTTCGACTGTTGAAGTAGGTTTCTTAACCTCCTGTGTCTTCGTTGCTTTGAGCTATGCATAAAAAAAAATCCATTCGTAATTTTCAGTTCACAGCATTCGTATATATGCATAGACTACATATATGCCAAAACAACTGCAAAGAGAAAACTTTGAAAGAAGAAATATAAATTAGATAATTTACCAAAAGAAGAATGTTTGCTGCTTAGGATCAACACCATCCGCAACAACCTGAATAGAAAATATCGGCACATAAATGAAAACTTCAATGACCTTCGTTTGAACATCATGCTGACATTTAAAATTTACACATTGGCAAAAACTGAAATTCTATAAGGCAATTGTTCGATCAACAAATAATTCTAAATCCAAAATTCACCTAAATCCATTGCATGTGAGAGCCTGCCTTCAGGTCAAGAGCTAACTTAAAGCTACACAGCACATACCGCATTATTATTGATTGTAACTAAGTGAACACAATCTATTAGGAAACAAAACCACTGTGGATCTACATGTCTGTAAGCAATTAAGCAGATACCCCCCCCCCCCAAAAAAAAAAAAAAAAGAAACAGATTACAAAAGCAACAAAACTGGAGCAAGATGTATCAAATTCTCATTCATCTTCAATATTCAACCCTCTTCTCTTTCTTTTTCCTTTTTTTTTAATTTTTCTACACAAATAAAAGCCAGTTAATACTAATGAAGTACCAAGAAGATTCCTCCACAAGCACTTCCCAGGGAGAAAGAGTTTCTAACCTCAGATCTCCAAATATCAGTTTTCACTGAGACATTTACAGCCTGATATTCTTCAGTTACCTACAATAATTTGTTTCCCACTTTAGCAGTTACAACTTAAAAAATCAAAATTATCATAAAGCAACTGCAGATCCTGAGGTTTACCAACCCAAAATTCAAAGTTGAATAGATCATGTGATGAAGAGAGGTGGTATCTCAGACCCTACAAAAAATTTTTAAAACAAAAAGTTCATCAAGCAAGACATTTTAGATAGTATAAAACCAAAACAGAGATGAAGTGTATATGTCAAGGAAAAGGTTCGACCTTAAAGCTTGCACATTTTGCCAAGCAGAATGGACATGAAAAGTCTTCAGTGACTGCAAGTCAAAGGATTAATCAGGTTTACACAATTACAAGAAGAAATTCATAAAATACCTCTAGAAAATTAGAACCAAAAGGTACGTTACTCTAGAACCAAACATTATGTAGTTATTCAGAACCAGACACCCCTAGTTAACAAATAGGCAACACAATGATAGTAATAATAAATAATACCGTTAACTATAAATGTAAGGAGCAAAAAGGATATTGAGAATAAATTAATATACCTTCAGTTCTTTGCAATTTGTTGTTGTAATATCTATAGTTGAAGACAACATTTCCAGCCCTCAACCTATTCAAGCAGCAAATATTTTTAGGGTGCACACCATTTGCCCCAGTAAATCCAGCAAGGGAAAAGTAGAAGCATTAACCACTAAGAATACCAAACACACTAATCACTAATTTCATAGCAGAGAGAAATTTGAATTCAGCTGAGGATTAAAATTATAAGCTAAACTCAATGGAAGCTTACATGAGGAGCATTTAACACTCAATTCTTCAGTTACATTAACAATTTTTTGTTTTGTTTTCTTATTTCATTAAACAATATCTTCATGTCTCACATTATATTTCATAAGCAATTGCTCACAACTTCCAATCAATCATAAAATGTTCTTCCTTGATGATTTTCTCCTAAGGACTTGAACTTTAATTGAATCCATAATGAAACTAGTGTGAATTAGCTGCAAATTGTTCTTCCTAATTGGTTGCAAAGATCTTGAGCTTACCACCAAATGCAGCGCATTGTTTAATGTTAACATAAACTTGAATGAGTTCTTGATTTGAAATTTTTTTTTTGGTGGGGGGGGGAAGGGGGGGGGGATACGGGGGAAACAATCTGAGGACTGTTCTAACATTTTCAAGGATGTGCTGAGTAAACGCTTATGTTCAAAATTTAACAAGCAGATGTTTTGATTTAAAGGATGTACAAACCACCCATATGTTTGACATGGTGAATTCTGATACATAAAGAAACAAATCATGCAAACAACAGAAACTTAGAATCAATCTTTCCCTGACTCAGAAAAGCTCTAAGCTCAATATAACCAACAATCATCTTATTAAGAAGCAACAAATGGAGAAAGTAACGATTATAATTGCAGAGCCAGTTGAGAACTACATTTAACGATTACAAAGAATATTACCGAATAATACGGGACAATGATGGAGAAGAAATATCACTACAAGTATACGAATTATATGGAGATTTGTCCTTTCCCCCAATTTCTTCAGCAGAAATGGTGACATGTACCTGTTGTGACGTACTCTTTTGAAAACCCAAAAAATTGCAAAATAGAGGGGGAAAATCAGATATATGTTTAATGAAGGGAGGGGGGGAGAAGATCCTAGTTGAAAAGGAAAACATAAGAACAGCACAAACCGAGGATCCAGAATTAAAGGGCATTTGAATTGAGACACATTTGTCCTTGTCCAAACAACTCAACTGCAACGTGAAACAGAAACAATTAAAACAAGATTTAGATGGGAATTCTTTTAAAAAATAAAAATGATAAGTTCTGAACAACCAAATGCAACAAATTATACAAAATAAAACCTTTTTCACTCAGTTCAAATTTCAAGTTAAAAGTTTATAGTTCTGCATATTCAGACATTTGAGGTAGTTCTGCATATTCAGACATTTGATCACATACTGCTTCCCGTACACAATTTAAGCTAGTCTTTTTGCGATCCTCATTTTTGAAGCTATCTACTCCTAGAACCCTATTTCTTCTCTGAGAAGTCTAGATAATAAAACATTTTTAGTTGTCTTCTCCTGTATGTTAGAAGTGTAATTAAGAACATAAAAACAACCAATATGATGGAATGAAGAATTGCAAACTAGAAATTCTAGCACTCCAGAAGTTAGCGAATTTATATTGTCACTCTATATCTTTATGGAATTTCATGTTACGTAGATTCTGAGCACTAACTTGATGGTGAAGGCATTCTATCGAAATTGTCGTATTTCAGAAGTCAGAACTTTATATTTCTGCTCCATATCTTCATAAAATTTCTAGGTTAAACATATAGTCGTCAACTTTAAGTTGATGACATCTACCCTATTGACACTTGGCAAGCAGCATCCATACTGAAGAACTTTAGTCCGACCATAAATCATACCATTTTGCAAACCATTTAACATATAAATTCATCTTCAACAATAGTCATTAGTTCAATGTTTGCCATTTTAAAAATAAAAGATAAAATTCATTAGACAAAGAACTGTACTTGACAAAATTCATGTGTTGCTCCTCTAAAACATTCGATTATTTTATATAGAAAATTTTGAAACAAATTAGGTTCCCAGGACAGCCAATCAAGCATATGCCTATAAGTTATCTACATGACGTTCAGTGAGTCAAATAAAAAAGGCGTAATAAGAAAAATGAAAATGAAAAATTTTCAGACAATGACATTATCTAAGCAGTTTAGCAAAGCAATAAACCAACATGCCAAGTTAACATTCAAGAATAAGGAAGCTGAAAACGAATAAAAATTTTACAAGAGGCTGCCCCATGGTATACCTTTAAGAAGCAAGAATGCATGTCAACAGGACATGTCAACTCAGCTCTCTGTCCCAGACTCAAATTTGGGGACTTCTCCCATGACCTGTAGAGTGATTCCAATGGTATCTTTCCCCAATGGCAATATCCCCCATCATTTGCTGCACATCAAATTGAACTGAATTTAAATTGGAGAAAGAATTCTCAAAGTTAAACAGAGGTTACCTTCACACCAGTAATCCAGTGAGCTTACTTTAAAAAATTCAAGACACATAGACGAGTCTTTTGAACCCCTGAACTCTTTGTTGGATGCAAGAGTACTGAACCAAACCCCTGAGGATTACACACATGCTATAGATTTCCTTAACTAGTAAGCCAATTTATTTGGAAAGATAAAAGGGTTAAGATGCTTCGTCACTGTTTATTTTTTTTTTAATAAGTTTTTTCTCTTACCAAAACTAAATTTAAATCATCATAGAAGGTTAATATATTAACAGATCAATGCTTCAGCATCTCCAAATTTCAATGTTCATCCAAATCATCATGATGACTAGATTGTCTCCAAAAAGAATCTTAGAAATCCGAAAAAGGAATTTCCACAAATTACAAAAATGCTGAAACTAGTTATAAAAATTAACTAATACAGCACATACAGAAGTTAAAACAATTGTAGCAAAATTTGAGAATCATTGTTATCTAAATCCTCTGTGCACTTTAGATGAACTGACCACAATGTTAGGCATGCAATGTCATTTAAAATAAGTTGGCAATGAAAATATGTCTCACATGGAATCGATGTCGTACCCAAACGAGCCTTGGTTAAATCAGTTCCCCCTGAAGAATTTGGGTTTCCAGCTGCAATGAATATAAATCATAAAATTCATACATAAATCCTGGCTCATGAATCAAATTACACCTAAGGGTATGTGGTAAAAAAATTACCAAAGTTGACAAGCAAGATTGCAAGTGTGCCAGACTTTGCCTTCAGTTGCAGCTTACAGATCTCAGGGAGGACAAAATTTGCCTGGACCTGAGTACTGCCCTCAACTCCAGTGAAATTGGTCAAGATGCAAGCTCGGCTGAAGCGATATACAGCAGAATACTTCATTTCAAATATAGGACATATCTAAATTAGAAATCAAATGGCAATCTAAGTACAATAAACAGTAAAATACAGCCATGATATCGAACAGGCATAATAATAGTTAAAACAGGAATTCTTTAATAAATAAATAATAGAGCTTTATGTATGCACATTAAAATACCAATCAGCTTATGCATTCCTACCTCTGAAACTGTAGAGCCAGATACTAATCTTCCCAACAAAATGTACAAAGGAAAGGAAAACCGAGCTTGTAAACCTTCATTTACACTTTCTGACAGGGAAATTGTCATTTGTATTCTACATGAATAACCAATAACATACAAAGTTAGTACCTCAAACAAGCAACTATTATTAAACAACTTCAATCTGCCAAATGATGTTTTTGACACCATACTACTAGAAGCAAACCCACAAAGCCACTGTTTCAAGATATTTGGCACTGAATACTAATCCAACCAATCAATATCAAGTTAATAAAATTAACTGAAATCAAATTGCTCTGGATATTCATGTTCAGTTATCAGTCAAAGCTTATGTATGGTCATACAATCCAATTGGCCATTGTTTACCTCACATTTTTTAACAAATGAGAAATTCACTAAATTTTTATGTGCTGGAACCAGACATCAAAAGCACAATGTATAAGAAAAAAAGTTATATAAGTTCAACAAAACTGATTGTTGCCATTACACATGCCAAATAGAAAATTTCAACAGATAATGAATCTGGACAACTTAAAAACAGCAGCAATAATGTTTATTCAGTTTTACTTTACAAGGTGCTACCAAACAGTTCCCATAAATGATGAATACACCTTTTCTTCAGAAAACCGATTTATTACAATCAATGAGGCTGTAAAGTTGTAACCCTAAGATGCAGAAATTCTCAATATGGAGCTCCATGCTGCATGCATCACATAATAGAAAATGATTCCATAGCTCGCATCTTAGGATAGGAAAGAATTTCATGATCACTTATCAATTTGTAAATCAAAAGCCTAACAGCAACCCACCAAGGACTGTTTTTGATTTATCATGACAAAAAATCAGAGGTGAAACAGTAAGTCAAATCAACTCAAGAAAGCTATAATCTCAACCAATTGGATGACCCACTCAAAATAGTAGAAAGTAATATTGTTTGCAAATCAGCATATCAAACTTCAACACTTCTTTCATTTAATCCAAAGGACAAAGTCCTCAATTCTCATAGCCTTTTCTTTGGCGAAAATCAAATGAAAACTAAAAAGCAATCCCATTAGTGAATCATAAATCTTCACAAAAATTATATTTTGTGAAGCTTCAAACCAAAAATCCCTGACATGAGATGCTGTAACTTGAACTTTAAAACATTCCTAAAAGCTCATTGGATTCATGTATGGCTACACATAAACTGGAGCTGTCCTTAATGTAAAATTGCCAACTTGATTGATTTAATAGAAATTCCATTCCTGAAAGCACCTATGCTTTTAGCAAGAATTTGAACACTAAATGCAGGTCGACTCAGTTCTCTGTATTTTTTTTTTTAATATAAAAGTGTCGTAGACAGAAAGAAAATGAATTATTACAAACACATAGGATTTCTAACTGCCACACATTTTCCTACAAAACTAGTGTCAGCTAATCATTGCTAAAAAAATTACAGCCAAAACTGAAATTTTTGTCCATAACCAACCTTATGAGTAACATGTTAAACTAGTTGTTCCACTTGTCATAATGAATTTTCACAATGCACTATTGTACTTCAAAAAAATTATAAAATTACCACCAAAAAATAAATAAATAAATAAAAGATGAAGTGTAGTTACCTCCGATTGTGCTTTTCATGAATTTGGTAGCTCAAACATCTTTGAAGAAATGACGGCTGTTTCAGATAAACTGACTCAGTTAGAAACATCAAAAGCACAATGGAAAAACCTATTAATATAAACATTGAGATTTGAGTGCAACAAAAAATAAAACACACATGGGCATTTACAATGAGAAAAACAACTGGGTTCAGATTTCCAACCAAAATATTATTTCTAACAACACAAGACCATCTCTTTGGAAAGAAACAAACAAAATGAGATGCAACAAAGTGCAGGACTACATTCAAAAAGTGCAGGATTACAAATAAATCAAATACATTACATTTCTTATAGCACGCCGTTGAAGAATGTTGTAAAGTTCTACAGGCTTGCAATAAATTGACAAACTCTCTTCAGCAGCTATTTCCTCTTCTGCAGATAAATGCACACGAGAATCTTCACGGCACATCTGATCTGTGCTTCTGGAGTACCTACAACAGAAAAATTAAATCCTAATCCTGATTTCACCTAATATAACCTCCCATCATAAAGATCCACTGGAAGTTTATATGTACTTAACAGGGAAAATTCATGGTCTTCACATAGGCTCAAAGCCTTCATCACGCTTAATGCAAGCATCCCATATTTTCTCTAGAGATATAAACACACATATATATAACCCCAAAACATCACAGATGGAAAGTAATACACATGTAATCAGTTTCTTAGAACTCAGTCTTAATAACACACAATCGCATAAAAGAAAATACAAAAGATGTCAAAGCACTCTTTACCACTTTCAAAAATTTAATTTTGAAATTCAAAACAGACATAAAAAGGATTCACTGCAGTTATTGAAAAATACAAAAATAATTTTAAACAGAATGTTAAACTCAAAGTGACTCAAGAGTTTATGCTAATGAAAAACAAGAATTAGAAAAATTATATAAAATCAAATAAACTATAAATCTTGTTTTATTCTACAAAAACTAGATCGAATACAAGTCCTAGACGTGTTTTCAAAATTTCAATTCAGAAAAATTAATATGAGATTCAGTTTCTTGTTTTCATTAATCAAGACAGTTTTCAGTATTCCTCGAAAACAGTACCAATGAGCTTCAAATAATTCCACAGAAAACCTCAATATTAATCAAGCAGCAAAATCATCACTGTCGTACTCCAACCAACCAACCATAGTCCTATGAATTGCTCAAATTAGTATCCACTACTCAAAAAAATAAAAAAAATAAAAAAAAATCCTCATCTGCATCCTCAAGATGCAAGCAACCATTAAAAAACCTTTAAAATCTCTTAATAAACAATTAAATAATAATATAACATTGAATAGTCGAAAAGCAAAAACAACAATCGCATCACTTATCAGCAACTACGAAAAATTCAAACAACACTTAATTCAAATATCATTGAAATAACCAGAGCATAAGAAAAGTAACACAAACGAATCGTTTTGTGGAGAACATACGAGGAGGTTTCACGTGCCACTAGAGGGATGCCCGGCATTCTTGCTAGATAACTCCGAAGTTCGAATACATCATAGCTCCTTCAGCAAAACCAACTCAAATACCTACAAGATTATTTTTAAAAAAATATCAAAAATATATCTTAATCAATTAAAACGCGCAACAATTCATAAAGTATAATCAAAATTAGTAATTAATTAGTTATTTGTTTTTAAAAAACAAATAAAAGCTTAAGCGGAGTAACCATGCGAACCTTATAGAAATAAAAACCCTAAGGTTAAGAAAAGTTAATTTAGATATTTGGAAGTAAACTTGAGGAAGCTTTGGGTTAACGAGAAGTTTCTTCAGGAATCCGCAGCGTTTTAAGAGGGAGAAAAGAGTGAGGCTAGATTACAACGACTCACTTATCGAGGCTTCTTTTGGTTTTCATTTGTTGGCTTCAGTGCTTTGAGCTCTCAGTAAAAAGCACGTAACAGCTTCGGTTCTCTGCGGTCCGGTAAAAATGGTCAAAATTGGTTTCATATTTTTACAGTGGCATATGTGGGGAGCGATAGCCGCGTAGTCCTTTGTACACGTGGCTTCGTTTCCTTCTTTGTTTTCTTTTTTTTTTTCCTCTCTGTTCAATAAAAATTGTTATAATTTTTTCTTAATTTTATTAACGGCTATGGGTATTTTGAAGCTGTTTTACGATAGGATACGAATCACAATTATATATACAAAATAATAAATGATAAAAAAAATTATTATATATTTGATTGTATAGTTATGAAATGGTACTCTATCTTAGAATAGTTTTAATATATCTAAATTTTTTATTAAATTATGATCAATAATAATAATAACCCACATTTTTAAATTTCATTTTTTTTTCCTTATCAACATCTTTACTGAGGTTGCATACGCCTTCTTTTTTTGTACTTCAAATTGAGAGCTTGCACCTGCCTAATTTTTATTTTTAAATTTATATAAGTTCCAGTTATTTGTAGAGTATGTATCTCTCAAACATTAGAGAAGGTAAATATATGAACTCTAGTCTTAGAAATCATCTAATTATTATAAATATATCAGTAATAGTCTCATATAATATGAGTTTTAATTTGTAATTTAAAAAAAGTTCCATTTAATTTTCAACTAATAGAATCTCTTTGTTCTTACATTTGCATAATATTGTGCAAGGGGTAAATTAAAAAACAAAGAACTTTTGTAATTTGATGAAATAATCATAAAAACTATCTTATTTTTAAAAGGGATATGTACAACAACAAAAAAAAAGTGATTACTTACTAAAATAAACGATTCTTCGTTACTATTTTTCTAAATTACAAAGGTGTTCCTCTCCTTTTTCTTAATTAAATATAAATTTTAAATTTTTCATTGGTAAATTGACAATATTCAAATCGCTTCTTTCTTTTTAAAGATCTCAAGTTATCCTCAAGAATCGTTATCTCTCTATTAATTTAAATAGCAAAGGATAAACATTTATACAAATTCGTAACTATCGCTATACATTAAAGCCACATAGGGCATCTTATACAGAGAACATCAAAATCATCATTTGTATTCTCACCTAACCCTCATTTTCTTATCCAAGTAAATGTGTGGTGTAGATTAAAAAAAAAATAATAAGTGTAGTACAAAAGCATAAGCATGGCTTTCTCACCTAAGCGAAGCTCAACTTTTCCACCTCCACTCTTAGGACTTAAGCTAAGACAATAAAACGGAGCACCATTGAAGACATTCCAAAACTCGAAGTCGGAAGGAGCAAGATGACATCAATTGAAAACATGGAGAATTTGAGTATGTACAGGCAGCTCCAATAATTGGGGTAAGAAGAATAGAAGTTTGAGTAACATTTTGCTATCATTTTTTTTTTTGTTTTAGGTTGTATGTTGATATGTATGTAATTCCTAAACTTGAAAATGTCAACTTAAGGGCATAATTTATATCATATTTATCACCTTTAACTTCTATTTAGAGATAATAAAATTACATGTGAACGTTTAAATTCACCTGCAGCAGGTAATTTTATGGGTTTGTAAGTTGGTATGTTATTTCAAACTTAAATTTATTGAGGGTTGTAAATGAATTTGCTATTAAGAAAAAATTCATTAAATAAGTGCATGGGTATCCGGTAACCCACATTCTTTATTTTAATTATTTATTTTTTTTATTTTAATGATTAAAATTAGATTATAAGTGTTAATCATAAACATATATAAGTTGAAATTCCTAATTCTTAAATCCAACCTATCTCACTACAACGTGTTTATGTGTGTGTTAAGAAAAATACAATAAGTTTTTAAAAAGTAGAAATTTTATAATTTTTAAGTTTAAGATTACTAATATTTTATTTTAATTTGATTGATTTTGTTTGTTTTGGCTTTAATGATTTAAACATAATGATTACTTACTAAAGTTGGGTTTTTATTTGTTTAATTTAATGTTAATAATAGTTGTATCAAAATTTACTTGTTACAATACTTGTTTATTGATTAAAAGATAAAGTAAGGTATTGATATTAATGATCTTGATTTGCCTATAATAGAAATACTTCATGTTAAACTAATATAGTTTTTTTTTGTCTCTGTTTTAATGTTGAAATATTAATTTCTTCTTTGATAAAATCTAAAATAGAGTATTCTATGCAGATTTTTTAGACTATTATTATAAATTTATAGTTTGAATTATATCATTTTAAGTTTTTATCTATTATTAAAAGTATTTTTTTAATATTTGTGATTTTGAATGGAAAAAACTAGCAAAAAAACCATGTGAGTTACAGGTAAGTTTATAATTGTTAAAACTACAAGGAACTTTTTTTTAAGAAAATAAAAACCATTGCGGGTTGTAGGCGGATTTAATAATTTAAATTTTTTACAAATGCAGATTAAGTAATGACAAACCCATAACGTGGTAATAATTGTCATCCCTACTTATATTTGTTAGTTCATTATGTTTAATAATTAAACGTTATTTTATAATAATGCGTAAATGGTGTGATAACATAATAGGGGACTAAGGAATTTGTGCAGTAAAACTAAGCTTCAAAAAATACTTTTTGCCCCCTGTAACCAAAATTCAATTGTGGTGCAGTGACAAGTAAGTCCATTCACATTTAATTTGTTTAGAAGTGGGGCTATTTACATTCTAAAAGTTTTTTAGAACACTCAAGTGCTCAGAACACTCACTTGTAACATTTGAAAATGATACTTTCAGTATGTACTGTCACAGACAGCCAAAATTTCCCGCAATCGGAGGCTAAGTTTGCGAGCGCGGGCTCACTCAATAACATTACAGGGTGCGCTTAGCAAGTCCAGCCCAACTTCAGAAAATAAGAATATTCTAATTCTCTGTAACTTAAAGATTCTAGGGCCCCAGAGTTAAGCAAACTGGCAGCAGATTCTTCAGGTGGTTCTAGAGCCCTCCATCCAAGTCTATAAATAGGCCACCACCCTTGCCATTTTGCACACAACACACCACAATTCCAGCACACACAACTCACAACACACACAAGCTCTCTTGTAAATTACTTTTGTGAGTAATCAAATCAGTTTAGGCATTCTTTCATTTTCGCTTCTGCAGCGTTTGTATAAGTTTTCTTTGCTTAGCTAGTTCGAGAAGTGTTCTAAGCTTACTTACCGACTAGCGTGCTAGAAGTTGACTAAGTGCCGCACGGGTTTGCTGCGCAAAATACTCATCTCGTGACAGTACGCTATATTAAATCTCTAAAATAACCTCTGATTTCTTTTTTCCTTTTCAATACCCATATTTTCTTCTCTTCTTTCCTTTGCTTTCCTCATGCTTTCGTTTTCTCAAACCAAACTTTGAAGATAACATCTGAAGAAAGAGGATATGTTGAACTTTGCAAACTCATCAGGGCTCTTTTAAAAAATTAAAATATTTCAAGAATTAACTCATGGCTTTCAGGTGTGAGAATGGACGAGTGTTCTAATAATAAGTTTTGTTTTTCCTTAGAATTTTAAAATTTTAAGTATTTAATCATTCATCTATATTTAGTATCTTTTCTTTTCCTTTGAATCCATTATTCTTTTCAATTAATTTTCAGTATTGCCTAATCTTTGAGCCAACAGTTGTATACATCTTTTTTTTTTTAATTTGCATAAATTGTGAGATATTATAAATAAAAGTCGATATTAAGCCTATTTGTTGGAAGCATTGTATTGTTGATCTGCGCACTAATGGCGAGATATACAATGTTGTTTTGAAGTTTCCATAGTACCATAATTATGAATTTGCGAATAAAGATTTATATTTTATGATAAATGGATGTGTAAATTATTTTTACTTTTTAAATTGAAGTTATAATGTCCTTATTAGTAATTTCATAAAAAATATTTTGTAATAAAAAATAAAGAGTGTTCAAAATACTTTTTTAGGTGCAAATAGTGTCACCCTTTCTTTGGTTTGATTTTAAAAGAAAACCTTAGTTTTAGTTGATGGAATTTCGGGTAAAAAATCAATACGCTTAATTTTGCCTAACCTTGTTTTACGTCGAATTTACCGTTGGCAGTGTTAAAAAAGAACAAGGATTCTCTTTTATTATTTTTTCTCTCATAATCTCTCCTAATGAAAATAAGTGGCCAAAATTAAATTTTTAACCAGCTTTATTTATCGTATTTATAATTAAACCAACTTTCTCTATTAAATTTGAAAGACTATGAGAGATTAAGAGAGAAAAATATTAGGAGAAGATCTTAATCCGTTTAAAATATAGTGAAAATGGAAACACGGTAGATAATTAAATATTTCTTTTAAAATGCTCGAACCCTTATGGGGAATTTCGGCATAATGTAATCCAACGAAATCTTAATAAATTAAATCGAATGAAGCCTAAATACGGCAAAAATTAAGAAATTATATCTATATTCAATTCTTTTGCGTATCTTTTCCCGTTGGAGATTGCTAAAAGAATCTCATTCCATAATTTGTAAACAAACATAACAAACCCTTATGATAAAAGTTTACTACACCGTTTATTTTATGATCTGTTTAGAGGAAGCTTATGGTAAAATTCATCAAGAGTGATAATAAATAACACTGTTGAAGTTCGTACCTATGCTATTTCTTCATAAACGATACTTAACCAATTTTAACCCGAATCTTATCATTGTTGAATTTTATATGCATTTTGAATTTTAAATAAGCAAAACTTCTTAACCGAGTGTTAGAAGAATTTGATAATTAAGAATTTTCTACACTCATGGATTTAAATTATTTGTGTATCATTTTATTTTTGTTCCATTGCTTCAACAACCCATGCATATGAAACAGTGGAATATTTTCGTAATTACTTGCTACTTTAATTCGCAGACATATAAAATGCAAGTTATCTGGATATTAAATTTTGATATATAGAATTTTAGAACAATTTATCTTCGTGGTTAAAAGCCCCAAGCATTATCTGATAACACTCAAGCTTTTTTTTAATTAAGATTGATTATCTACGTAGTTAAATTAGTAAAAATAATCGATTGTTATTTAATATACAGAGACTATTTAGCTGGTTGGTCCACTGATAAACAAGATCCTAAAATCTCTATCCTTTAATGCCTCCAAAAATAGACAAAATTTATGAATTCTCAAATTGGTAGATAAGACATTCAAAAAAGGAACATATATCGCTGTTACCCAAAATGCGAAGTACTTTTATGGTCGCGTCTGCAAAAGTTTAGGGGATTGATAACTATTTATAAACCCAAAATCTAATAAATTACAAACCCTAGTTGAAAAGTTCATTGAGGCCAGTGTTTATATTTTTTTAAATATGAACTTTTTTCCAATACATTAATAGAAGACTTTGATGAAAGAAACAATGAGAAAGTGTTCTCACTGTGGGCACAATGGCCACAACTCAAGAACTTGTCATGCAAAGGGTTGTTTTAAACTTTTTGGCGTCAATATTTCGGATCAAATCCAAGACCATCCATCTATGAAAAAGAGTGTGAAGAAGAGTTTTAGTGTGGGAAATTTGCAGTCTCTGGGCGGGGAGTTTAATGGTGATGTTGATGAAGGGTATCTCTCTGATGGGCCAATTCCTACTAAACATGAAAGGAAAAAGGGTATGTGGAAAATTTATTTATTTAATTTTGAATTGCCTATTTTCATTTAGCTGATTTTAATTGAATCAGAACCGTGACTCGTTTGAGCCACGATCATTGTTTGGGCAAACTTTGTTATCAAATTATTATTTCTTTTCTTTCACAAAGAAAAATTATTAATTATAGTTCCCCTTTTCATGCATTTAGATTTTGTTAGTAAATTTATCGACAACGATATTTTGTTGCTTTGTTTTGTTTTGTTGAAGTCTTGTTTGTCTAGCAAGTGGCTATTTAATTTATTAATGAATATGTTTATGTTGATGTATAAGTTAATGTTTATATAATATATTCAATTGAAAATTTTCATTATTGAGAAAAATATCCATTGCATACTTAATTATTGAATTTATAGTGAAGGAAATATGCTAATCAAGCGCTTCTAGGTTTCTAGCAAATTCCAAATTGGCACACAGTAAACATGGCACTTTGGGGCTAAATTGTAGTAGCAAACTCAACTTCCCGGTCCCATGTATGCCTCTATTTTATAAAAACATTAAACAAATGTGCGGTTGCATTGTATAAAATTGCATTGTTACTGGTTGCATTTCTCTAAAATATCTTGATGTAACTTTTGTGTTTATTTAGGTAAGCCATGGACAGAAGCTGAACATAGAGTATTTTTAGAGGGTTTAAAGTCGCTTGGAAAAGGCGAGTGGAAAGGAATTTCAAAGAATTTTGTGACAACAAGGACCCCGACGCAAGTTGCTAGCCATGCACAAAAGTATTTTCTTAGACAAGCCTCAAATGATAAGAAAAATCGTAGAACAAGCCTCTTTGATATGCCCCTGAAAGAATCAGTATATCTCTCTCGCTCTTTCTCAATTAACAAATGATTAAATAACAAGCTTGAGTTGATGGGTTTACGTACACTGCAGGCTCCTTCTCATCCTTCACTCATTTTAGTGAAAGCTCGTCAAGCAACTGCAACTTCTTCACAAGTAAGCTTAAATTTTTCTTTTTTTTTCGTTTGATTTAATTCACTATTTTGGTAATTAAGTTAATTACTTTCATTCCACGTAGTAAGTGCCTCCTCTCGATTGCCACCAGCTAGCGTAGGTAATTAAATTTCTCAGACTGATAGATTTATATAAGATGGTCTTTTAATCAAATCTTTTTTGTGTGTGTGTGTGTGTCTATATATATAAAATAGGGTAGCACCTCAAGTCAGCCTATGAATGGCTCTTCAAATCTTTGCTCGGATCTTGTTGTTCCAGTGCCTGCAACTACTGGCCTTGCCTACTATCATTATGGGATCCCATATATGGTAAGCATCAGTTTGATTTAATTAACCATCTTATAGTTCCTTTTCCATTTTTACCTTTTTTTGTTGTTTGCTTCTGCACTAGTTTCTCCTAAGAAATTGCTTGTTTGTTTTTTTTCCATTTTGTATGCAGAACTACTTCTATATAATAGCTTGACCACTTTATTTTTTTCACGTATGTATTGTTCCTCAATAATCACTATTCGCAACTCCTAAAAAGATCAATATATACATCAATTTAAATCTTTATTGTTAATATTAGAATCGTAACTTATGGGTCATCGGTTAGTCGTTACACGAAAATAAGTATATAAATCTTGTGATGCTTTCAACGAACTAATCCTTTTATGCCACGTAAGCTATCATCTCATCAAATTGTGCATGAAATTTTGTGCAACATGGAGTTTGTAGATGCATAATTGCTGTTTTCATTAAGAAGCGGGATCACTTATTTTTAATATGTCTTGCCTCTACAGTGCCCACTCCCTTGCAGTGGTCAGAGTAAGATTGTTAATTCACCTCAATCATTCATTTCTGATCAGAGGCCAAATTATTACGCCTGCACGCCGATGCCGGCAGGAATGCATAAAAGTTTAACTCGTGCACCACAGTCATTTCAACGCAGCGTGATCACTACTCAAGGATGCCCAAAACTCTCAATGGAAAGAGATTTCTTGGATCTTAAAATTGGACTCCCTCAATCTCCAAAAACAGCCAGATTCATCATCTAAGACCTTTGGAATATATATATAGTCATAGTATGCAATTTTTTATTTTGTTCTTCAAATATAGTTGAATTTTGTACTTTACCAATAAAGTTGAGATTATAATTTCTTTTGGCGGTAGATTTTCAAAGATACTAATCTTACATTTTCATGATCACCTCGCTTTTAATCTTTATTTCTCACTAAATTTAGTAACAAGCATATAGAAAATCCCATTCAGGGAACGTCCTGGTACTTGCTTTTGTATAATTTTAATGGATTACAATTGCATTTCTATATATTTAAATTTTAGTTTGGATTAAACTTTTAAAAACAATGTTATCATTAACTATTCAAAATTTTTAAAAATTATCTACGATCCACCCAAGGTTTGTTAAGTGTATTACCAAATAATCATTCTTCCATTTTACCCCTTAACTTCACACAATACTTTGATGCAATTTTTCAACCTCTTTACACAATACTTTGACACGATTATTCAACCTTAAATTCTAGAAAAAAAATAGTTAGGTCTCATTAGAGATTTATATATATTCTAAATGTTGAAAAATTGTGTCATAAAATTAAGGGGCACGAATCCATCCTCATTTATTTTACTTTAGGGTTAGCCAAACCTATTTTATTTTCAAGAATTATATTTGATGATTTATTAACCTCATTTAATTTCTCATTGTAGAGTGTATTAATGCATGACAACTTCATCATATCTGCTATTGCTTTGGATAATTGATTGTTTACTGTATGTTATC
This sequence comes from Luvunga scandens, assembly GCA_030449905.1. Lineage (NCBI taxonomy): Eukaryota > Viridiplantae > Streptophyta > Magnoliopsida > Sapindales > Rutaceae > Luvunga > Luvunga scandens. The sequence continues at coordinate 4,734,383 of JASUUG010000711.1, forward strand.
TGTCAATGCTTATATTTTTGTGAGCTTCAATTTTTTCAAAGAGTAATAATAAATATCCTAAAAATTTATTTCAAATTAAATCTAAAATAATGTGAAATTTGATGCATCATTCCATGAGTAACTAATAATTTTTGACAATTTAAGAAAAGTCAATAAGATACACTAATGTAAGAGAAGAGAAGTGTCAGCCCACCAAATCTTGTATCTAATGTAAACTGGAAGAAGAAGAATTTTTAAAGAGAAAAAATGATTAATTGGAAGAAATTACTGAAGCTTTTATTTATCTCACTTTATATAGGCAATACAATGAACAACTTTCCCTACAATCAAGTGATAAATCAAAAAAAATTTGCACCAGCCCACAAAATCCTTAACAAACAGATACACTCCAAAAGAGTAGGAAATACATAGAATTATTCAGCATAGACCTATTCTCAACAATCCCTCTTTTAAACTGAATATTTTATTACATAAGAAAATCATTCAGCTTATTATCTAGAAGTTATGCAACACCTCACTACTCTTCAAATGTGGTCTTCCAAAGTGCAAACTCCAAGTAACTTTCGCAATTTTAAAAAAGTTGTGAGCTTGAGGGACTTTGTAAAAATGTTGGTGAGTTGATCTTCACTTCTACAGAAAGTTAATTCAATTGTATCATCTTTTGTGAGGTCTTGAAGGAAGTCGTACCTTACATCTATATGTTTCGTTCTTCCATAAAGTACTGGATTCAAGGAAAGTTTGATGGTTGAATTGTTGTCATAGTACATTGGTGTTGAAACTTCCTATTTGCAGCAAAATTCTTCAAGTAATTTTCTTAACCAAATAGCATGACATGCACCTATTACTACAACAACATATTCAGCTTTCGTGGTGGACAAAGTGACAATTGGTTGCTTCTTTGATAACCAAGAAATAGCTCTAAAACCCATCATGAAAACATATCCCAAAGTGCTCTTTCTATCATCGGAATCTTTAGCATAGTCACTGTCTGTGAAGCCAAGTAGTTCAGATTTTTCTCTCTTTCGATAGAATATCCCAAACTTACTGGTACCTTGAAAGTAACGCAAAATTCTCTTGGCAGCATGAAGGCGCAATTCTATTCGATGTTCTATATATTTACAAATTAGGCTAACAACATACATTATGTGGGGCCTTGTTGCTACTAAATACATTAAACATACTACAATTTGCTTAAAGCAAATGCTATCTATCTTCTTTCCTCCAAGATCCTTTGTAAGCTTTAGACCACTTTCTGTATGTGTATTTGCTAAATTGCAATTTGCCATTTGAAACCTTTCTAGAATCTCTTGAATATATTTCTTTTGAGAGATAAACATGTCTGCTACTAATTGTATAACCTCAATGCCAAGAAAATAATGCATTATTGCCAAATCAGACATGTCAAATTCACTCATCATGGATTGTTTAAACATCTCAATTATACTCATTTCATTTCCAATATAAATCAAGTCATCCACATAAAGACACACAGTAAGAATTTTCTCTTCATCTTCATTTTTGTATAAAAATTGCATGCTCATATGAACATTTTTTAAAGCCTTCTTTCTAAAGCAGGCATCTATACAGCTATACCAGGCTCTGGGTGCCTGAATTCAATCTGTATAATGCCTTTTTTAATTTGAAAACTTTATTCTAATTCCCATGCTTCAGATAACTAGGGGATTGATCAACATATATCTGCTCATATAGGTTACCATGCAAGAATGTCGATTTCACGTCCAATTAGTAGATTGTCCATGAATGTTGTGCGGCTACGACAATTATCAGCCTGATGGTATCATGTCTTGCTACTGGGGCAAAGACTTCTTTGTAATCAATTCCGTACTCTTGCTTGCAACCTTTAGCTACTAACCGGGCTTTATATTTGTCAACATCGTCGTTCTCTTTCAATCTTGTCTTATAAACCCACTTGACACCAATTATCTTGTGTTTTTATAGAAGGTCAATCAACTTCCATGTGTTGTTCCTTTCAATAGCTGTAATTTCATCATCCATCACCTTCCATCATTTTGATTATTTGACAGCAACTTTGAAACTAATAAGATCACCATCTGCAAACAAAGCAAAATTAGCTATAGTATTATATTCTTCACAAACGGATACCTCATAATCATCCATCCAAATAGGCCCCTTTTTAGAGCGCCGAGGCCGTGTCTCATGTGCTGCATCTGAATATTCTAAAGGTTCATTAAGTACAGCCATTGAATGGATTTCATGTTGTTGCTCATTTTCTAATGCTTAAGGATTTTTCTCATAATCTTCATTGTTAAAGTCTATTGGAATTTGTTGTTGTGAGGTGTTGACAGTCCATGCTCATATATTTTCCTCATCGAATATGACATCTTGACTAACAATAAGTTTCTTGGTGTCAGGATTGTACAGCTTGTAGGCTTTTGATTGGTCACTAACACCAAGAAACATACATTTTTCTCTTTTATGCTCAAGCTTCTTTCTTTTATGATCTGAAATATGGGCAAAGGTAATGCACCCAAATATTTTGAAATGGTCAACTATTGGTCTTCGTCCAATCCAAGCTTCCTTTGGTGTCATGTTCTTTAACAGTAAGTGTTGGGCTTCTGTTCAATATATGAATGCTCCAATTTGCAAATTTAGGCCAGAAATTCTTAAGTATACTGCTCCACTTTAACATGCTTCGAATCATGTTTAGAATAGTGTAATTTTTTCTCTTAGAAACACATTTTGTTGTGGTGTATAGGTTGTTATCAATTGTTTCTTAATCACATACATCTTACAAAAATTGACAAACTCTTGCGAATTGTATTCACCACCACAGGCAGTACAGAGAATTTAATAGCACCATCTACTTCTTTTTCGACAAGAGGTTTGTAACTTTTAAATGATGCAAAAGCCTCAGATTTCTCCTGCATAAAGTATTATTTACCTCCATTAGAGATAGGATTTATAGGCCCACAAATGTCTGAGTGCATTAGCTCTAACGGCTTTTTTGTCTACCATGTTTTCACCTTTGGAAATTGATCACAATGTTGTTTGCCAATAACACATTCTTCACACACTTCCTCTGGATGCTCAAGCTTAGGAAGCCCAAACACCATGTTTTTTTGTTGTAAAGTTCTTAAACCACCAAAGTTCAAATGCCCATATAAAAAATTCCATAACTATGTTGCATCATTCAGTTTAGCCAATAAACAAGAATGAATATTGTTTTGAAGATAAAAAGGAAACATTTGATTTGTCGTCATATTGACTTGAGCTAGCAAGCTTTTTCTAGAATCTTGAATTCTACAGATCCCTTCTTTAAAATTTATTTCGTAGCCCTTTCCAAGAAGTTGCCCCAAGCTGAGTAAGTTCTTTTTTAGGTTAGGAACAAATAAAACATTGGAAATACTCTAACTCTTATTTTCTTTAGTACAAATCCCAACATTTCTTTTTCCCATGAAATATTCTAACTCGATCATCTGAAGTGTCACAAAATTTGAATGAAGAGCTTGTACTTGTGTCTTCTTTGCCCTTGCTAAGCCTTGAAACTTTTTCTTTATAGAGTCTCAAATATCTTTAGAAGTTCTTTTGTAAAGCCTAGTTTCTAAAATTCAATGATTAACTGCCTGGAAGAGTTAATTTTTTGCCTTAAGATCTTTCAATCGAGATTCTTCTAACTACTTAGTTCTTGCTGCATCCAACTTCACTCTATCTGCAGGTTTTGCTACTTTAGATTCCACCACCTGCCAATACTCCTTTAACCTTAAAAAATTTCCCATAAGCATGCTCCAATGATCATAGTGACCATTGAAGCATGGTATGGCTGGTTGAACAAAGTTGTCAGATGCCATTAGTAAATGCTACAACAATACAAGTTAGAAGAAATAATGACCTGGCTCTGATACCAAATTGTAAACTAGCAAATGAATAATTTTTAAAGAGATAAAATGATGAATTGGAAGGAATTACTGAAGCTTTTATTTATCTCACTTTATATAAGCAATACAATAAACAACTTTCCCTACAACCAAGTAATGGATAAAAAAAAATTCTGCACCAGCCCACAAAATCCTTAACAAATAAATGCACTCCAAAAGAGTAGAAAATACGTAAAATTATTCAGCATAGACCTATTCTCAACATCTGAAGCCTCTTTACGAGTTCTTTAATGTTGGTAATGGTGTTATGTCAATTATTTATAGAGTTGGCATTTTATGGCAAGTCTAGTTTAATTAGAATTTTATTTATTGCATATTTTGTAATAGGGATTAATTTATTAATTCCCTAATTTAGTGAAATTTCAATTTATTAAGAATATTTGTTTCCCATTTTAATTAAAAGTCTAATTTAGAAAGTCTATTAATAATGAGATTCTATAATTAGCATATGAGATCTATTTAGAACAAGAAGTTAGTTTAAATACAAAGATATTAAATACTCTAGATATTTTTTAGGAGATAAGTAAGGCAAGAGATTATATTTATTCCTATTTAGATTCTTAGGAATTATAGGAGGAAAGAAACTATTATGTGATAAAAATCTAAATCTTTTAACACTTGCAATTTTTTGTGAAATTCTAGTGCCTTTATGAAAAGAGGTATTTCACAATTGAAGTAAAGAAACACAGAGCATAAAGCAGAGAAACAAAATTCGGCCTTCTCCCTAAAGAATTCGAATTTGATACATAATGTTGTGTTGATTTATTTTGTCATGAGATTATTTTTTTTCATCTCTATAGAGAGTTTGTGGATCTTGGATCACTAGACATTGAAGAATTGAAGAATCGATATTGATCACTTTGTGAAATGCCTTGAGAAAATTATAAATCAAGAGGGGTAGTGACTATTCAAAAGAAGCAGATTCAGTCTAAGATTGAGTAAACTGTATGGTGATAAATTGTAAGTAAGAGTCTTAAGTTTGGTGAATCAATAGGTTGTAACATCTCAACTTAGTGAATTACTTTTCATTTGGGCGTAACCTCATAGATGTAGGATTGGTTAATCTGAACCACGTAAAAATCTTCGTGTCATTTAATTTCTATAATTTATTTTATTTTTAGAAAATTAATTTTTTTTATGAGAATGAACAGTATCTATGAACAGTACTTGCCGGGAACAATATCCGTGAACAGTTTGATGAACAGCATTTGTGAACAGTTTCGGTTAACAGTAACAGTGAATAGTATTTTTGAGAATTAGTTAAGTTGTTAATACAAGGATTTAAACTACTTATATCTATTTGCAATTAGATCTAAAATTCCTACATTTGGTATCAAAACCGGACACTAACCGTTTGATGAGACTCTTGGAACCTAGATCTATTTTATAGGTATAAGTTTACAAAGAGAGGGAAGTTCTTTGGCTCATCCACCTATGCTTGATGGGACAAATTATGGTTATTGGAAACAAAGAATGGAGATTTATCTAACAGCTATTGATGAAAAACTTTGGCAATGTGTACTCATTGGATGTACTCCACCTATCAAAATTGATAAATATGGAATAAAATCTCTAAAGCCAGTTAAAAAATGGACTAATGATGAACTTGACACATCTGGATATAATACAAAAGGACTTAATGCCATTGTTAATAGAGTTGATGTGTTTCAACACCAACTAATTTCTACATGCAGGACATCTAAAGCTGCTTGGGATATACTTCAAAGTACTTTTGAAGGCGATAATATGGTAAAATGTTCTAAACTTTAGAAACTTACATCTGATTTTGAGAACTTGAAGATGCATGAGCATGAAACCATATCTGAATTTAATTCTAGAATCCTTGCTATGGTTAATGATTTTTTTGCTCTTGTAAAACCTATTTTTGAAGAGGAATTTTGTAGAAAAAATCTTAAGATCTATCCATCCTAAATATCATTCTAAAATTTTAGCCATTGAAGAATATGCTGATATGTCTACCATGACTAGGGGTTCATTTATAGGAAAATTGATGGTTTATGAGATTAACTACTTGAATTTGAATTCTAAGAAAGAAAAAAGTGTTGCTTTTCAAGTTGAAACATGGATTCTCAACACCAATCTAAGTAAGGATGATGATTCATATCTATATGTGGATAATTCTCTTGCACTCATTGTAAAGAATATCAAAAAGATGTTGAAAAAGAAAAACTTTAATAAACCAAATAAGACTTCTACATTAGTGGTTCTAATGGTTCAAAAAGGTTCTTCTGATTCTAATCCTAAATTGTTTGATCTTAACAAGAATGGGGGTATTCGATGTAGAGAATGCAGAGGCAAAGGCATGTGCAAGCACAATGTGATAACACTCTCATGAAAAAGAAAGCGACACAATCCACCTAGAGTGATGATGATTCAAATGATAGTATTGATGAAGAGGACTTTGTTGGAGGGCTTGTTGTCCATGATGATGAGTCAAAATATACTAATGGAAACTTACAGGATTCAAACATTAAAGGTGCATCCACATTTAAAGCCTTGTACAAAGCTTCTTATAAAAAAGACATTGATTCCCATCTTGACATAACCATGCGACATGATGACAAAAATAATGATACAGATAGCGACGTCAGTGACATTGACATAAATGAAAAGAAAGCATTTCATGAAAGCTACAAGATGATGTTCGCTAAATGAGAAAAAGTCTACAATGAGAATATGACCTTGATGACTCAATTATCTAATTTTTTGGATTATAAGGCAAAACTTGAAAGTATGGTAGTTCATTACGAGTCTTTACTTGCTGACAAAGATAACTAATTGCTTGCAATGACCATAGAATTAGAGAATACCAAAAAATCACTCAAAATGATGAATTCAGAAACTCAAAAGTTAGATCATATCTTGTCAATTTGCAAATCTAACTCAGATCATCATGGTCTTGGTTATCAAGATGGTAAAAACTCAAATTCTCAAGGTGTGTTCGTTAAAGCTTCATCACAAATAGCTTTCCCATCAACAATTAAAATTCCATATCATCAAAAAGGGCAACCTATTGTGCATTCGTCACTAGTTCATCAAGGTAAGAAAAACAAGTTTATTCTCACTTATCATTTTTACCATGTTAAAGGACATATAAGATCTACTTGCTTCAAGTTCATAAAATATATGAAAAATGTTATATTCTTTAATTATTCGTATAGAAAACCTAAGATGACTGAGATAAATAGAAATAAACCTAAAACCACTTGAATAAAGGAGACTGATTATAAAACTTATATTTCCTTTATTTCTTTGAAAACTTGTACTACTAACTTTTGATACTATGATAGTGGTTATTCTAGACATATGATAGGTGATAAAAATGCCTTGATCAATTATCAAAAAGTTGATCAAGAAAATGTGACTTTTGCTGATGGCGTGAAAAGTCATGTACTTAGAAAGGGAATGCTAAATGTGGAAGGTTTTCCAAAACTTGACAATGTTATACATGTAAAGGATCTTAAGGCAAATTTGCTCAGTATTAGCCAGATTTGTGACCAGAACCTAGTTGTCAACTTTGACAGGAACAAATGTCGTGTTCTTAATATTGATGGAAATTGCATTTTGGAAGAACATCGTTCATCTGACCATTGTTATAAGTTGACTAGTTCAATTATTTGTTATAAGACCACTCTTGATGACACATAATTGTTGCATAAAAAATTAGGTCATTTGAACTATAGGCTACTAAATAAAATTGTGAAAATAAGTGTTGTCAAAGGAGTTCCAATGCTTGAAAAGAAACAACCTAGAGTTTGTGGTTCATGTCAATCTGGCAAACAACAAAAGGCTTCACATAAAGCCATTCAAGATAGAGCAACATCTAAGGTACTACAGTTACTTCATATGAATTTTATGGGACCAATGCAAGTTGAGAGTTTAGCTGAAAAAAGGTACGTATTTGTGTGTGTAGATGATTTTACTAGGTATACATGGATTGACTTTATCAGAGAGAAATTAGATACATTTGATGTGTTCAGAAAAATTTGTGAAAAGATTAAAAATGAATTAAATTGTAATATTGTTAGAATTATGAGTGATCATGGCAGAGAATTTGAAAACTCTAGGTTTGAAGAATATTGTAGTTTACATGAAATTTCACAAGAGTTTTCATCACCTATTACTCCAGAACAAAATGGTATTGTAGAAAGAAAAAATAGAACCTTACAGGAAATGACTCGAGTGATGTTAAACTCGAAGAAGTTTTCAAAAAGATTATCGGCTGAAGCACTTAACACTGCTTGGTACACCATTAATTATGTTTATCTTTGTCCAGGTACTGAAAAAACTTCCTACGAGTTATGGAAAAGTAAAAAACCTAATTTGGGGTACTTTCATATTTTGGGGAGTATGTGCTTTATATTAAATGATCGTGAGCATCTTGGTAAGTTTGATTCAAAAGTGATGAAGGTGTTTTTCTTAGTTATTCCAATAACAGCAAAGCATTTCGTGTCTATAATATAAGAACTCATAGTATTATTGAATCTACAAATGTGGTTATTGATGATTATCAAGATTTTACAGATTACTCAATTGAGAAAAAAATAACCAATTTTTTATAAACACCAAAAGGTGCTACAATCACTCATGCAGATCGAGTCATTGAGAAAGGTCAATCGAGTGAACCTTCTTTAAAAGAACAAGAAGCAATTGAAGAAGACATCTCTAAGGAAATTCCAGAAAATGTAAAGGAGAAAGTTCCAAAGCTATAGGCAACCATGGACCTACGGGATCTAATCAGAAAGGAAACATCATCAAGAGTTAAGAAAAACCACCCATCTGACCTTATTTTATGTAATCTTGATGAGCGAATGGTCATAAGGAAAAGGAATATCAATATGGTAAGATTTACTTACTTTATATCTTTACTTGAACCTAACAATGTTAAAGAAGCTTTAATTGACAAATTTTGGGTTAAAGCTATGCAAGAAGAATTAAAATAATTTGAACGAAATGATGTACTTAGACCTAGTCACACTAATGTTCTTGGAACCAAATGAATTTTTAAGAACAAAACTGATAAATTTGGTAAAATAGTGAGAAATAAAACTAGGTTGGTCGCATAAGGATACACACATATTGAAGGTGTTAACTTTGATGAAACTTTTGCACTGATTGCTAGACTAGAATCCATTCGATTTCTTCTTGCAATTGCATGTTTAATAGACTTTAAATTATTTCAAATGGATGTCAAGAATGCCTTTTTGCATGGCACCTTAAATGAAGAAACCTATGTTGAACAACTAAAAGGTTTTGAAGACACTTATTTTCTAAACAATGTTTTTAAATTAAGAAATGCTTTGTATAGTTTAAAGCAAGCTCCCCGAGCTTAGTATGAAATGTTGAACAAATTTTTGCTTGAAAATAGCTATACGTGAGAGAGAGTAGATAAAACTCTATTTATTAAGCAACTTAATCCAGGAATTTTAGTTTTTCAAATCTATATTGATGATATAGTGTTTGGTTATACTTCTTCTGATCATGTGCAAGAATTTGTGAATCAAATGAAAAGGGAATTTGAGATGAGCATGGTAGGGGAATTGACTTACTTTTTAGGTTTGCAAGTGAAACTAATGAAAAATGGAATTTTTGTTAATCAAAGCAAGTATGCCAAGAGTTTAGTTAAGAGGCTTGGCTTAGATTCTGCAAAACACATGAGAACTCCTATGGGTATTAATACCAAGTTGACTAGGGATGATAGTGGTTCCGATGTTGATCCTAGTCTTTACATAAACATGATTAGTAGCTTATTTTATTTGACTGCAGGTAGACCTAACATATGTTTCAGTGTTGGTATATGTGCTAGATACGAAGCAAATCCAAAGAAGTCGCATTTAGCTGCTGTTAAACTAATCATTCATTTTGTCAGTGAGTTAATCAATTATGGTATTTAGTACACTAATGACACTAATTCAAGTCTTGCAAGGTATAGTGATGTAGATTGGGCTGGCAATGCTGATAATTGAGAAAGTACCACTAGAGGACGTTTTTATCTTGAAAACAACTTAGTGTCGTGGCATAGCAAGAAACAGAATTCAATCTCTCTCTCCACGGCTGAAGCTGAATATATTGCAATGGGAAATTGTTGCACCCAACTGCTCTGGATTAAACAAATGCTTGCAGATTATGGAATGTTTCAAGATACTTTAATTGTATTTTGTGATAATATGAGTGCTATCAATATTTCTAAAAATCCTGTTCAACATTCCAGGACTAAGCATATTGATATCCGTCATCATTTTATTAGAGATTTAGTAGAGAATAAAATTGTGTCCTTAGAATGCATTGATATAGAAAAACAGCTTACGGATATCTTCACTAAAGCTTTGGATTTCAAATAATTTGATTCTTTAAGGAAAGCTTTAGGTGTGTGTTCTATGTAATTTAAAATGTTTTTGTATTTAGGTTTAAGTCATGCATTTGAGCATTAGGTATAGGACATGCATTCTTTCATGTTTTAGAAGATTTGATATCCTTGAATAAATTGTGATTAGAGTTATTTAACCTTTCTGCATAAGTGCATAAATGGCAATTCAATCTTTATTTTGACTTAAGGTTTTGATATTGACATGGTTCTTGTTGAGAATATATAACTTGAGTTATGATTGTTTGTCTTGATTCTTATCTTGTCTTAAGACTACAAATATATACAAACACAATGGTTAGAAATACGTACCTATAAGAGTGAAGATATCCTTGAATAATTTGAGCCTGCATATCACAAATATGATAGAGGACGAACTATCATGAGAAGAAGGCTACCTTAAGAGATAAAATGAAAGCTCCTGACCATAGATTTTTTTGCCAAAAAGCAAATGCTATGTTTATACAAAAAAAAAAAGAAAGAAAAAAGAAAGAAAAAAACATGTCTGTTACAATTGAAATGGTAAAAATTAGAGATCAAGATAATAAGGTTGGTTTGACCAACTTTATGTTTTATATTTAAGACTTTGACTATGAATATTGATGAATTTTTGGGAAAACGTTTAGATAGAATTGTTTACACACACACACAAAAGCTTAAATTTTTCTAATCTTTACTTATTTGAGGAAATTAGAGTCTTGATTATATGTACTAATGCTTGTTGTGAAAAATCCTCAATTTTATTATTTTACTTGTTCAAGTTTGTTATTGATGCTTTTAAAAAAAAATTGCATGCACATTCTCATATTCTTACATTATGATATGATTTTAGATTTTAAGAGTCATTTTTTTTAAGCAAAACTCAAATTTTTGGTTTTTAAATGCATTGACAAGCTCTTGCCCGTACAATTGAGCATGTTGCATTCTTTTGGTCATAACCTTGTCTACAGAACTCCAAATTTAGTTCTGTAAAATCCTATGAAAAGCTTATTCAATAAGCTTTGCATTAGGTGTCTTGTTCATTTCCAGTTTATTTTTTAAGTTCTTTGCTTTGCATTGGGTGTCTAGTTTGTTAAATATCATGTATAACATTTTGTTTTTGGCATTTTCCTATGTGTTTCTGACTTGTTTGAGTTGGTTTATGATTGTTTATTGATCTTGCATAAAATTTATGTTAGTTGGTGCTTTAATTTGTGATAAAATCTCTCTTTATTCATTCTTTCTTTATGTGAGTTGGATTTCCTAATTCTCCTAGCATAAGACAAGTTCTTTTATATAAGAGGTCCCTAGATCATTTTTTCTCACTCAAATTTGTGGCTTCTTTCTTCTTTCTCTTGGCTAGTCTAGATTTTTTTTGCTTTTTGCTTCTTCTTACAAAAATTTTTTTTATTTCCTCTTCCATGGCTCAAACTCTCTCTAAGCTTAAAGTAGGTGAGAGCTCTCATGCTCAACCTAATTTCAAGCGTCGTCACACTCTTCCACCATACCTTCGTTCTAGTTGTGGATAACCTAATGAGATTGATATACTTGACGATAATGGGGATTTTAGTCCCAAATTTGGTCAAATACCTCCTGAAGAATCCATTCATTCAACGGATGATGACTCTATAGAAAGTGATCCTAGTGAAAATAGTTTTCACTCTGGACCTTCCTTGTTTGACCCTAGGATCACCATCACTACTGTGCCTATTCCTGCTGCCATGGTTGACCTCCAGCTGCCGCCTTACGCGCCGTCACAAGTGAAGCTCCTCCAAGTAATCTTGGCTATCTTTCCTCTTTTGTTGTAGCCTCTGTTTGCTCTTCTCCTCCTTCTAATTATTTTACTCTAGATCTTACCCATCTTGAGGCTAAGATTTTGACCTAAAGGCGTGCTATTGTTAATCTTTCTACTCGTTTCACCGAATTGCATGCCAAACTTCTTCCCTTTTGCAATGTTTTGGCAAAAGAGGGGGAGTAATTATTCGTTCATTGTTGTGTGATGCAATGAGTTAGGGGCAGTAGGGATTTTATTTTTATTTCAAGAATTTTGGTTTTCTAGTTCTTAAGGGGAGTTTATCTTTTTGATTTTCTGCTTAATGTTGTCTTGTCATTTATTTATTAATAAAATCAACATTTTATTTTATTTCTTGCCTTGGTGTGGTTAAATGTACTAACATGCTAATTGCTAATTATATTGGTCAATTCTTTGTTGTTGTTTATGCTTGTTTCAGATTCATGTTTTAGCGCCAAGTTTTATAGAAGATGTGTGTTGGATTGTTTTTGCCGCAAGAATGCCGAAGGGGGAGATTGTTGAGTCAATTATTTATAGAGTTGGCATTTTATGGCAAGTCTAGTTAAATTAGAATTCTATTTATTGCATATCTTGTAATAGGGATTAATTTATTAATTCTCTAATTTAGTGAAATTCTAATTTATTAGGAATATTTGTTTCCTATTTTAATTAGAAGTCTAATTTAAAAAGTCTATTAATAATGGTATTCTATAATTGACACATGAGATCTATTTAGAACAAGAAGTTAGTTCAAACAGGAAGATATTAAATGCTCTAGATATTTCTTGGAAGACAACAAGGCAAGAAGATCATATTTATTCTTATTCAGATTCTTGGAAATTATAAGAGGAAAGAAACTCTTATGTGATAAAAATCCAAGTCTTTTAATACTTACAATTTTTGTGAAACTCTAGTGCCTTTATAAAGAGAGGTATTTCACAACTGAAGTGAAGAAACACAGAGCATAAAAGCAAAGAAACAAAATTCGGCCTCCTCCCTAGAGAATCTAGATTTGGCACATAATATTGTGTTGATTTGTTTTGTCATGAGATTATTTCTTTTCATCTTTGTGGAGAGTTTATGTAAATCTTGGATCACTAGACATTGAAGAATTAAAGAATCGTTATTGATCACTTTGCGAAGTGCCTTGAGGATCGTGAATCAAGAGAGGTAGCGATTATTCAAGAGAAGCAAATTCAATTTAAGGTTGAGTAAATCGTATGGTGATAAACTGTAAGTGAGAGTCTTAAATTTGGTAAATCCATAAGTTGTAACATCTCAACTTAGTGAATTACTTTTCATCTGGGCGTAGCCTCGTGGATGTAGGATTGATTCATCCCAACCACATAAAAATCCCCGTGTTGTTTAATTTCTACAATTTATTTTGTTTTTAGAAAAATTTTTTTTTTATGCGGATGAACAGTACTCACCGTGAACAATATCTGTGAACAATTTCGGTGAGCATTGTTTTCGAGAATTAGTTAAGTTGTTAATAAAAGAGTTTTAACTACTTACATCTATCTGCATTTAAATCTAAAATTCCTACAAATGGCTTGTAATAAAAGCCATGTAGATAGCAATCGATTATACCGTTACGTTGATCATTACTTAATTCCTTTCTTGAAAATAGAAGGAAAATTTGGAAGGTTAATTTTGTCTTAACAACAATTATTTCGTCCTTCTCCTATTTGATAAAGGGATCGATGCTAACATCACAATCTATGATATAGTTTATTTATTGTCATTATTAATTATTTATTTTCAGTTCGTTAGTTTTTTCCATTTTAACTTGTAACTAGCGGCCTCGCGAGTTCCAAAAGTATTAATGGATTTAACTTGTAGTGGTTATTTTTTATATCCGTATTATATGCGTTTCAATAAGAGATCTCCAAACACATCTAATAAGGTTATATTTTGCACTTGCATAACAGGAATCCAAAATCCTATATGACAAGCCCAAGAAAGCTTTTGATATTGCTGTTGTTGACACATTATTTTCTCTTCTTCATAACTATCACAACAGACTACTCAACTCATTATCTTATCAAAAGCATGTGTAGTAGCAAGGACTGTGTTAAACTTTTTGGTGGTAATATTTTGGAGCAAAAGCAAGATCATGAATCCAACAGAAGCAGTAGTGTTACTAGCTTCCAAAATTTGCATTATCTTGAAGAACCCAATGTGCAAGCTAATGCAGAGTCTCTCTGTGAAGGCCGGCAGCTTAACTTTAAAAGACGCAAAGTTGTGCATGAAAAACGTATAAGTATGCTAGGGATCTTGTTCTTTTATTGTATTTTATTTATCTATTTGTATGTTTTATTTTGATTATTCTGAACTAATATATAATTTACATGCATATTTTTTTTAATCGTTGCTATTCCATATATATTTTTTGTTATTGGCTGAATCAATAGATATATGTATATGTATAATTTTTCGCACTGATTTGCCAATTAGTAAGAGTATTAACTTTTATTTTGCAAACCACTCCTTGATCATGTGGACTCTTTCTCACCTCATTAATAATTTGAACCTTCATGTGTATATTGTGGGATTGTGAGAATGAGTGAATTAATAATTAATATATTGGTTAATTAATTAAGTCTTCCTAACTAGCTAATTCCAAATTGGCGGTAAATAGAAAAATGGCACATATACATTGAGCTAAGCGTAACATCTTGATTTGTATTGTTTGCGATTAATTATTTAGGGAAGCAGCCATGGACAGAGGATGAGCATCAAATATTTTTAATGGGATTGAGGTGGCTTGGAAAAGGTCATTGGAAAGGAATTTCAAAGAATTTTGTGACGACAAGGACCCAAACCCAAATTGCTAGCCATGCACAAAAGTATTTTAAATTTTTAATAGACAAGCCTCATCAAGTGATAATAAAAATCGAAGGACAAGCCTCTCTGACACGCCTTCGAAAGAAGCTGTAAATATTCTTTCGTACTCTTAATTTCTTAATCATACCTTCTTCTTATTAATTAAAATGAGGTGATCGGTTTAAATTTCACAGTCTCCATCTCATCCTCAAGATCACGATTCCCTTGTCTCAGTTAAAAGTATTGCTACCTCAACTTCTCGCAAGTAAGCATAGTATCATTATTTTCTTGCTTTCCAGGGATTCCATAGTCAATTTTTTATTTTTATCTCTTCTATATATTTTTTTTCAGTTTTTATTTTTAATGTTTGAGTTGTTAGTGTCATTCTAATAATGACTTGATTAAATGATAAAAATATTCAAAACAAAGTGGAGAGTCTTGGGATAAGCGATAGGTCTTTAGTTTGAACGAATATATTCTTGGTTTAAATAATAATTAAAAAATAAAAATATAATGAAAATTAGCTAGCAATGCAGATTCATCTCTCCGGCTAATCTAATTCAAATCGATGGAGGTTATGGTCTCGAGCCACCAGCAGCAGCGATTGGATCGAACCAGCAGTAGCGGTTGCGTTGAACCAGCGTCAGCAGCACCGTCACATTGCGGAAGTTGAACCATCGGCAATAGCCATTACGAAAGTTGAACTAATAGCAGCAACCGTCACGGAAGCCACCAGTTCCAATCTGACGACGATGATTTTGATTTTGAACATTATTATTATTATTACTGAATAATAAAAATTCACAATAATTAAAGTAAAAAATAATAATTATGACAATAATTAACTAATACTTTTTAATAATTTGAAATGACTTTTTAATAATTTAACTCATTCGGATTCTAATTTTAAAATAAAATAAACATATCAATAATAATATTATTCATTCTAATTTTGATTCATATAGTTAAAATAAATAATTTATTTTGATTTTCATTCTTCATTCTAATTTCAGTCTATTCTAAATTTATCACATTCTAATTGCAGATTAATAAATGCACCATTAGTCCTTAGAAAGGAAAGTTAGCATAGACTATATCATACCGCTAAAAAGCAACTCAAGTCAACCATGTTTTGATAAAATAAATAAGGATCCCTAAGTTACGGTTCTCGTAACTTACTTTCATCTTGTTTTTTATCTTAAAAGTCCCTATGTTTTCTTGATTTAAGGATGTGACCTTATTCTTTCATCATATCTACATCTGGTTTTTATTCTTTCAAGAGTCTTGACTATTTCCTTAATCAAATATATATGATCATCAAATTTATATAAGTCTATGAAATCGGAGTATATATTTTCTTTTGTATTTACTAAAAATTCTCTTTCTTGATTTAGTAAATAAATTTTTTGATTTCATAAATTTATATATATTCCTATTTTATCTTCCCTTCCTAATAACATATTATCTATACAATTTACTAATTCTTGTATTCTATTTACAGCTTGCTAATTCTGATTATTCATAATGCTTCTTTTTAATACCAATATATTAGAAATTTTATGAATTCATCTATAAATTTCATCTTTTTTATTACCATAGTTTCATCATAATGTGTATTAAGATTAAATCTTTCCCTCTGTTCTTGCATCATATCTAATTCTACGCTTCTCATATGGTTTTTACTGCCTTTAATTTGGTCTATTAGATCTTTTCTTTCTTTCTTTTGTTCTACTTTTAACAAATACAGTGCATCAACTATTTTTGTTTTAGGATCCATTTTTATTTCTAACCAGGTTCTGTGATGGCTCTTACTAGTTTCTTGGCTCTAATACCATTTTTGTCATGTGTATTTTATTATAGAGATTTACAGAAATATTACAAATCAAATTTACAAATGTATGCCCCCAAGGGCGTAGCCGAATTGGTTGGCAATACAATCTGTCGCCCCTCACTTGTGTGGACTCAGGTTCGAGCCTTGGGGGTGGGGAGGGGGGATAAAAATTTATTTGGGCTTGCCCACCCCCCTTTCCTTTTTTTTAAAAAAAAATTACAAATGTATATTGTCTTTATAAATTATAACTATTATTATCATAATTGTAGTATGAGATAAAGGGTCTTTCTATATTTTCATATTCTAAATAACTTTTAATTATATCTATTGTTTCATTTATTGTTAGCATTATTATCTCATGTTTTAAATTATCTATTTCGATTTTCCTTATTATCATCTTTTCTATTTCAGGAGGTAATCCTATTGATTTTACAGCTAATATATCTTCTTTTCTAACAAGATCATATTTAGTAAACATATATGAACTTTGTTTATGAGTTCTAAGATTGTAATCTATTATCATGCTATAATTATTATATGTTATTCTAGTATTAGATTTTATCATGATTTCCTTGGAATTTCCTAAATAATATTGATTCATGATATTGTCATCTTAAAATTTCAAATATCAATAAAAAATTCTCCTTCTTCACATATCATCCATAAAAAACCATCAACAATCTCCACCAATAGATAAGAATTAAGAATTATTACCTATTAATTCTCTAGTTTCACTATTCCCTTTCAGTCTGCTTCCAATGACCTGCAGCCGAATGGTCCTTTCTCTCTTCAACGGCCTCCTGCCTAACAACGAGAATGGCATACTCAAATGGCTTTACTATTTGGATTTAAACTTCCTGGATTAGTAATTTCTTATTGCTTATAGGTTTCCTCTTTCTTTCTGTAGTGTTTATTATTTTTAGTTAGACATTTCTGAAATGGGATTTGGAGAGAGATGGATTTATTTTTTCATTTGAGAGATAAGAGATTATCTAAAAATCTTTAGGATGATGAAAAAACTAATTTCTTTCCCCTCATTTTCTTTCTTATTTATAAGAGTTCTAATGAGTTTGTATTACACATTCATTACATCACAATACATTATTGAAGGAATCTAAAACTATTTATCTTCACGGGTTGTTTGTCATAACTTTATCTTTCATCTTCAACAGTTGTATTTGTCTGCCACTGACCAATCTTTTATCACTAGCAAGCTGTCTATCTTTTCTTTTTATCTTCATGAGCATCTTTTATCTATCTTCTGTCTACCACGAGCTACGTCTTTGTCTTTTCTTCTTTTTATTTCACGAGCATCTTCTGTCTATCACGAGCTTTACTTTGTCTCCATAAGTTGACAAGCTTCTTGGAGTGTATTTTTACTTAATGGAAACCTCATAGTGCTTATTTCATTTATTAGTTCTAAAAGTATCTTTGAAGGAGTTCCTCCATCTTCTATAGTGAGGAGAATATAATTTTGAAATCTGATTATAGTTTTGAAATTTCTTTTATATAATTCCTTTGCGATACTCCAGATTGCTTTTATTCCTCTGGCCTTTCGAGTTGTGATCCACTATTTATTAATTTGAGGAACTTTGGTATAATCAGTCCCTATCTCCAGTTGTATATTTTTTGTAATATGCCCAACAATAATCATATAAAAAGCTTGATATTCTATATTATCACAATACTCTGGGCTACTACTGTAAAACTTCAAGTATATTGTCTTTTTTCTGGCGAATCGAGATATTCCTTGACTAGTAATTCATCTAACTTGGATATTTCATTTAGTTCTATGCTAGGATAAATAAGATCTAGATACTCATAATGGGCTAGTTTTTCTATGAGAACTGGGTTTGCTCCTTTTATTACGAGCATTCTAAGATACATATTTTTACTAGGTGATTTATGAATGGTTTCATTATGGGAATTTGTGGAATATACCCATGTGGTGAACTGTTTATATTCTTCTTCTTTTAGGTTTAAAGGTTCCTCTTCTTCAAAAGGATTGCCTATTTTTATGACTTTTCTAGGAGGACTTTTAGGTGGGTCAACTTCTATTTTTATAATTTTTTCACTGTCTATTGGATCACTAACTTAATCCTGGTTTATTGAAGCTTGCTGTGGGAGCGGTCCACTACTACTTTCGATATTTATTTGACTTGGTTTTATTGATAGCCCTTTTACAAAGTCATTTAAGTATGACTCTAACAGGCTTATTCCCTTTTCATGGGCCTCAGATGCTTCTTTCAAATAGTTTATTGCATCTATCATGTCAGATGCTTTGGTTTTCAACTTGTGTATTTCCGTATTTATTACGGATAATTTTTTATCTGTATCTGGATTCATGATCCGAATTTTATGTTCTTACTCAAAAAATCTGCAAGAAAATTGTTAGTTCCTTTTATATGGACAATTTTAAAATTATAATAAGATAAATATGCTTGCCATCTATGTAATCTTCTATATTGAGGTTCATTAAGTAAATTTTTATATATTAAAGAGCTTACTTGAGAATTATCTGTTTCTACTATAAATTTCTTTTGAAGTAAGAATAAAGAAAATTTTTTTATTCCTTTATATAAAGCTAATAATTCTTTTTCATGAACAGGATAGTTTATCTAAGCTTTATCAAATGTTCCACTACTGTATCTACATATTTCATTTAAATCTGTTTTAAGGATTGTGCCCCAATGTAAATCAGATGCATCAGTTTGGATTATTAAATTATCTTTATCATCGGGTAGTCTTAATTTGGGTAAATCTTTACATTCTTCTTTTAATTTTCTTACTGCTTAAGTATGTTCTTCACTCCATCCTCTACTATTATTTTTCGTTAATAACTTTTGGAGGATCATTCTTTTCTTTGATAATTCTTTTATAAATCCTTCGGCATAATTTAAGCATTCTAGAAATTTTTGTATTTGTTGTTTATTTTCAAGTTTATCAGGAAAATTTTTAATTTTGCTTCCTATGTGGCTTTGTAATTTTATTCCTTCTTTATCTAGAATCATTTCTAAAAGTTCTATCCTTTTAGGTTCTATAACTGTCTTTTTTTCTGATAAAACTATTCCTTCTATAATGCATATATTAACAAATTCTTTTAAATGATTTCTATGTTCTTCTAATGTTTCTGAAGCTATTAATATGTCATCCACGTATACTATAATATATTTATAATTTTTAAATATTGTATCCATTCTATTTTGAAAAATTTGAGGAACATTTTTTAATCCAAAAGGCATTACTATCTATTCATAATGTCCTTGAGGAGTACTAAACGTTGTATAAGGTATACTCTCTTTTTCCATTTTTATTTGCCAAAATCCGGATTTACAATCAAATTTTAAATAACAAGTTTTCCCTTTTACAAGGTTTATTAATATTTCTTTGTTGGGAAGGAAATAGCCATCAAGCTTTGTATACTTATTTAATTCTTTATAGTTTATTACCATCCTATCTTTTCCTCGTATTTGTTCTGATCTTTTTCTAACCATAAATGAAAGGCTACTATGAGGACTATTACTTGTTTTTATTAGTTTTAGGTTTAATAATTCTTTTATTTGTGTCTTAAATTCTTCTTTGTCATCTACTGTATACATCATAGGTTTAACTCTTATTACTCTATTTTCTATTAACTCTATTTTTACTCTAGGGTGTTCTGGTTTCCATAAGGCTTTCTTTATACACCTTTTGAAGTTGATGTTTTATTGTTTCCAAATGTATACTGTATGTCTATCCATTCTGTAATAAATATTTTTTTTCATATTTATCACCACGCTGGGATGGTTGAACTCTGTATGGTTTAAATTCTCGTAGAATTCCTAATATATGGTTACAAATTGTTTTTAATGTGACCATAAATGTTGTTTGTTGATAGTATTGGAATTGTTGTATAAAGTCATTTCTAAGAAATATATCACAATCCATTTTGTCATACTGGTAGATTTGTTTAATTTTTATTATTTTATTTCCTAAAAGGATTTCATAATCTATTAATGATTGATTAACATGTTGATTTTCTCCTGTTATACCTATTATTTTAAGTTTCCCATTTATTTTCCATTTTTTTGATAGAAAAAGATTTCATTATGGTTATTTCAGTTCCTGTATCTATTAATGCACGGGTTTCTATATTCTTCTCTATTATATTTACCTGGATTTATACAGACATGGGATATTGTATATATGCTTTATTTAACATGATTCACAGGATATTTTTTGTCCCTGTACTTGTATAGTAATCTTATGTTTTTATATTTTATAATATTCTAAATTATTTAGAATACTATTTCCTAGTATGATATGTTTATCAAGGTCTGTATTCATAGACGAGTCTATAAAATAAGGAATTATTATTCTTAGTCCTTCTATTATAATAGGTACCTTAACTTCTCTTCTACAAATATGTCTATTTCCATTAAAGTCCGTATATTCATAAGGATTTTCTTTTTCTTTTTCTAATAATCCTTTATTCTTTATATGGTTCATATAGTTATGACTAGTTTCAGTATCTATAAATATAAGTATTTTTGTTATATAGTCTATTCCATTAAAGTATTGTCTTATGATTTTTACTACGTTATTTTCTAAAGGTTTATCTGTGCTTATTCTTCTGGAAGAACTTCCTCTTTGCAAAGTTTTCCCAGCAAAACTTATGGGAATAATCGCATTTTCATTTTTTCATCTTTATTTATAAATTCTTTCTTATCACTTATTGTTAATTCATAATTTATGGGAATTTTATAATTATGTACTAAAGGTTCTATTAATGTTGCTATATCTTCGTACTCTTTATTTATTTCAATATATGGTCTATTTCCTTATATTTCTCCATAATTTGAATTACAGAAACTATATAATGTATAGTAATGTATTGTCATTAATCTATTTCCTTCTTTCATTAAGTTTTTCTTTAATAATTTAAAATGTAAACTTAATGTTTCATCTATATTTTTATCCTTTATATGTATACAATATCTAGGGTGGCATATAAACATTAGTTTAGTATAACATAAATTTCCTTCTATTGTTCCTAAATGTCCTATCTGAGGGTTATGAAATATCTGATTATATAATGATAAAACTATAGGACTATCTATTTATTCCTTGAAGAGTGATTTTACTAATATTTGAATTTCAGCTTAAATAAACATATTGTATTTTTTCTCTAACTTCTGCTTTCTTTATCTTTCTTAATGCTAAACCTATTGTTTTTTTATTTATCAAGCTAAATCTTATATTTCCTTTGGCTTGTACTACTGCTACTACTTTTCCCTTTTCATAATGTTCATGCAGCACTATTCCTTTTCTTTTAAACATATTTCTAAGTTTATAGAATAACCCATATTTTGGTTTTTCTAAATTGGTTTTTAGGAATCTATTATATTTTTCTTTATTAAAGGTTGCTACTAAACTGTATCCACCTACATTTTCTTCTTGTTTTATTTCATTTATCTCTTCTATTTCTTCTTCTTCTGTCTTGATAATTTTTTCTTTATTCTGATTCATCTTCTGATGACTCTATTATCATGTATACTTCTTCACCTTCATAATCAGATAAATTATTTATTTCTCTTAATTCTTCTTTTATACTTTCAAAATTTTCTTTTAAAAGTTTTACTTTCCTTTTTGTACAGTCTGTACTTATATGTCCTATTTCTCCACAATTCCAACGTTTACATCTAGTTTTATCAAAAATTTTCTTTTGATTTTTATATTTTCTTTTATAGTATTTTCTCTTTGGTTTTATATATTTTTTCTTGAAATTATTATATTTTTTATATTTTCCTTTTCTTTTATATATATTTCTTTTTCTTTTATAGGATATATTACATCCCCATTGGTTAGGCATTTTAGTTTTTCCACAACATATATCTCCTATATTTTTGCTTTTCTTTATTAAATTTCGTTGAATACAAATTTCACTTAGTCTATTATTTAGAAATCTAATTCTTGATCCTAACGTATTTGGAACTGTATTAATTGTTTTTATTTATCATATTCATTTATGAAATATGTATTCCAAGGATAGGGTAATTTTGAATAATATAAGTTTTTATATACACTTTGATCCTCTTGACTATAAAATTGTGAATAATAATATTTACTAAATTCACAGGTATATTCTTTTGCATAACACATATTACATATAGTTACATTTATTAATTTCATCCTTTCATTTAATTTTTCATTTATTACTTCTCTTTCTCTATTTTCTCCCCAATCTTCTCCTAAAAATTCATTTGCTATATATTCTATCATTTTTTCAATTCCTTCTTCTCTACTTCTAAGGAATGATGCTTTAGTTGCATTTTTTTATTAGACTTTGTATATCAGAACTTAATCCTCTCCACTAGCTAAAGACATTTCCTATAAAACTGGCGATTAAAATATCAGTGAATATATTTATTTTTTCTTCCTCAGTTTCTACATTTCAGTCATCTTTTGATCCATTATATATAAAAAAATAATCTCATTTGTAATCCCCATTCTATAAGGGTTTTTTGTGAATTCATTCTACAATCTAAGTTTAAAAATACTCCTGAATTGCTCATTGGTTTTAACTCATTATTATCTAATTCATATTCTTTTTTTCAGGGAGCGTTCTTAGTAGGAATATATTCATAAAAGGGTTTTCTTTTCTTTGTCCCCATTATAGTTTGGTTACTTGGTTCAGTTATATTAGGTTTCGTTTCTGGTCCTCTACTCATATTCATTTTTATTTGGTATTCTCTTTCAAAATCTTCTAAATCACTTAGGTTTATGTTACTAAATTTTTTAGTTAACTCTTCTATATTATTCATTAATCTAAATCACTTTTCTCTGTTTCTTTTATTTCTATTTTTTCTTTCCCTTTTTCTTTCTTTCGTTTATTTTCTAATTCTACTTTTAATTCTTCTATTTTTTTTAAAATTTTCAAATATTTTACTTCCATAAACCATTCATCATAACTTCCAAGTTGAGGCTTTTGTATCTTAAGAGGTTCTTTTATTAATTCTAATTTTACTATTTCAAGTCTTTCTACTTTTTTATGTTTTTTTTTGTCCTGCCTGTATTACTATCATTTCAATTTTTATTTTTCCTATTTCTTGCCTTATATCTTTAATTTCTTCTTTTAGATTTAAAAGTATTTCTTTTAGTACTATAAGTATAGTTTTCATATAATCGGAGGGTATCTTTAGATATTTTTTTATCCCTGATTGTATGTTACATTACCTGTAACTTAGAGTTTCCCAATAAATAATCCTAACATACCACGAAAGAACAACTCAAGTCAACCATGCTTTGATTAAAAAAATAATTCTAAAAACTCCAACACAATTGGCGAGTAGATCCTCAAATAATGACTTTATTATGAAAATCCAGCACAATCTCAAACATACAGAGTCTATGATTCTTTTGATTACACTGATGGTGCGTTTACTTCCCAGATTGGGGAATTGAAATCCGAAATCAGAATAATTGATGGCGTTTATTTCGCAAAAATAAAACAGGAATCGGAATCGAAATCGTGGGACCCACCATTATTTGGGAATGAAGAATGAGAGATTGATTCCCATGGAGGGAGGTGGGAATCAATCTCTCATTCCCTGGAATTCCCATTTTACCCCTCCCCAAAATTAAAAATACCTACTTTGCCCTTATTTGTAATTAGTTAATATATTATTATAATTAATTAATATATTGATACATTATTAACAATAATTATCAATAATTATAATTTTTGAATAAATAATCACAATAATTAATATATTATTATTATAATTAATATAACATTATTACAGTTAATTAATTAATATAATTATTATAACTAATTAATATATTGATACATTATTAACAATAATTATCAATAATTATAATTTTTGAATAAATCACAATAATAAATTCAACAAACAAAATGAAAGCATTACTTGAAGCAATTACTCATTCCATTCGTTAATACATGCACACCATGAAAATTGCTTCAAAATTTACTCAAAACAATGAATTTCAAATACCAAATGCTTATATGTAAAGGTTATAAGCTCAATTCTAGACACCCGTAATCCATGCTACTCCTAATTTTGAGGCATGTGCTACATCTTCAAACTAAAGCTCTCACAGAATCTCAAATATCAAGCGCAAAATATATATAAACTTCTCTACAAACAACATTCACACATTTGGTATGAAATTCAACAATCAAAATGAAAGCATTACTTGAAGCAATTACTCATTCCATTCGCTAATACCATGCACACCATGAAAATTGCTTCAAAATGTACTCAAAACAATGAATTTCAAATGTCAAATAAGCTCATAAAAGAGTCCAGCAGGTGCATTTAGCCATTTCAAATAAGAAATTTAACCCCACAACTAGAACAAAAAAGAGACTGCTCATTTACATATCATATCAATTTAAAAAATTATCTTCAACTAAAAAACAAGCAAAATCTTATCTGTCTCTCACTCATCAAACAAAAAATACTATTTTTTTTTAACTTCATAGATCAATCATACTTGAAACTTATGTTGCAATAGCTCAATTAATGTTGAGGAGCCCATATCATCCAAAAGGGGCAAGAGTCTCAATATAATGATAAGCATGAGACCACTCAAATTTTAGTTGAGAGCCATTAATAACTTCATGACCTGGATCAAAATCACAGATCTTGGTGAAAGTCTTGTCATTAAGGTTGTAGCGTATAGCCTTACCAGGTATGTGCAGCACCATATACGACTCTTCATCTTTTGCTTCTCGAATAATACCAAGTATGGAATATTCATGATAAGCGGAAGGTTGTTGAAGATCATCCAGACTTGCATCAATCTCTGGAAATGCATCTATTAAAGCATCAAGATCGACATGATACTTGACAAACCAACCAGAATAGTCTCTTTTCATCTCATAGACATTAAACTTTTTTCTACAACGGTCATTATTTACAACAATATGCAAATGGTCCCGAGACTCTCCCAAACAGACAACACTTCTCCCTAATGCTTCTGCTACCATCATTCCTAATCTTTCTATTGAGTTTGTAGGAACCTGAAATGGAGGCATCGGCATTTCTTGGAGTTGCTCCTCGTCAACTTTAAAACACAAGCAAGAATGAAAAGGATCAATCCAATGGAGAGCACCATTCCAAAATACTCCAACTTTGTGCTTCAAATTATATGGCAAAACAAAAGGAAGACCAGAGAGCCTCCAAGAGCCAGTCTGAGATGAGTAAACCTCAATCTGATAACTTACGCCAGTATTCCCATTCTCTTCCAATTGATCAGAACAGATGCAGACAATTTTAAAGTGGCAAGATTTGGCAGGATCATAAGCTAAGCCAATTCTATGGATAACTCTTGATGTTTCATCTCCAAAAGGAGGAAGTGAAACAAGCTGATGGGACGTGGGATTGTAAATGTGATAATCACACGGTAAATTACTATTGCTTGTAGAGCTTGAACAAAAGAGCAGGCCATTACAAGATTGCAAGATACTTAATCCCGAGCGGTGGTTCCCAACAGTGAGAGACCTAAATGGAGTGCTTATTAACTTGGCATCAAGAGGAAGGAAATCATATTCTGGAATACTGAGACGGCCATAAGTTCTGTGCAGGATCAGACCCGAGACAAGGTGGGTGTCAGGGTAAAGACGGCGGGTGAAGCAAGGACTGGAAATTAAAGACTGCCAGTGTTTAGATACACATTTGAATTTCATAAGAGATTTTACAGGTGAGCGAACTAAAATTTCTGTTAAGAGATCTACATTATCAGCTAAGGCTTCAGAGGGAGACATGGTTGGGAATTTTGAATTAGACATAGTAGTTGAAAATTTTGAAGCGACACTAACGATAGGAACAGTAGACAATCCTAATGGTGTAATGAAAAGGAACTATTAAACTAAATCTCATGAACAAAATAAGAGTTTCTACACAGTAAATTAAGTAAAGAAATTTAACCTAAATGAAAATGAGTGCCGTTACCCAAGTCCAAGTTGCAATTCTGACTCCACTCCACAAATCCACGCAGCAACAACAGCTAACTCGAAAACCCCATTTCACTATCCCATCATCAAATTGGAAATTGAAACCCTAAAGTCCCCAAGATACCACGCTCGCCCACTGTTTCTTCTTTGTTTTCCAAATTCTGCCAACCAACTTTCACACCAGCCTCTGCCTCGTCAATTTCATTTTTTGCTTTTATGATTGGGTCTTTGATTTTGGGTTCGGCCCTCCAATGTGAAGTGGACAAGCCCAAAACTTAATACAAGTAATTCATTCATATGCAAAAAAATTTATCTAAGTGTTTTTTAAAAAAAAAAAATCATATCGACAATTCATTAAACACAATTGAAATAGACTGCTCTGATTTGCGGAAAAGGAAGGTTACCAATTGGAGCTTATTGTTACAGCCAGGAATATTAGGAGAGGAGTCGTCATCGTCAAGTGTCGCATCGCCGGCGGCTGCAAATGACAGACCAATCACAAATGAGCAAATGAGAGTTGCCATGCGACGCACCATCACCGTTCCGGAAAAAAAAATTTACATAAGTGTTCAATTGAATTTTCATTTAAAACAAGAAATGAATTGATTTGCATTAGGTTATTAAAGTAATTTTATTTAAAAAAAAAAAAAGAAGAATTTTATGAGGAATTTTGAAGGGTATCAAAAGGCCTACTCTTGCAGATAATATAAATAGCAAAACGAAAGGAACAGCACATAGTCTCCAAAAGCCTTACTGAAATTAAGAGAACCTCAAATTTGAAGCCTCCATTGCCTACTCTTTTTTCATTTTCTTACTTCCCCTTAAAAAGGTGGTCGTATTTTCAAGTTAGAAAGTAATGCTTTGATCTTCTAAAATCTGTGTTAATTACAATTGAGTCGTGTAAAATTCTTGATACATTAATAGTTTCCCTTGTTCACAACTAAACAAACAAGGAGAAATGGAGTGTGTGTTAAACATTTTGGCGTGGAAATTTTGGAGCAAAAGCAAGATCATGAACCCAACAAAAGGAGTAATAGCTTCAAATGCCGCAAAGTCGTGCACGAAGTGAAAAAGAGTACACATACATCGCTCGGTAATTTAACTTTCAAACAATTTTCTTTGGCTGATCTTATCTTCTAGTTATTTTGATCGTAAGAAACTTTCTTTAATCGGTTGCCCAAGTTCAAATTTTGTGGCTAAGGGGTTAAAACTTGGAAAAACTTGGGAATTTTACAGAATATGAATTGGCTGTCCCGTCATCTCAACATACAATGTTTCAAACAGGTCCCAGAATTTCCACTGCTACATCTCAATTAGTCGTTGAACAAGCAAGTATAACAGACATAAGGTTCATATTTATCAATAAAGTGAAGAAATGCTTGACCAGCATGCATGATGTTTGGGCATGTTTGAATCTTCTGGCTGGCAATATATTTAACCCCAAGCCTTTCTAGAGACAATCAGTTAGCTTATACAATCTTTCCAGGAAATTGAATCTCTGAATGGTATCAAGAAATAATATGAATTGCAACAAAAACGAAAGAAAAAGAACAATTTAATAACATTTGCCACTATCAAGCAACACATCATTTGTACATGCCATATAATAGGAATATAGACTGAAAGAATGAAATTTCACAATAACTTACAAAAACTAGTAAAGCAATCCATCATATGATTCATAGGGTAGGAATAGTTTTTCACTGGTTCCTACAACGCAATTGAGAAAGTTACCCATAAACAAATGCATGCAATGAAGGATAAGACAAATGACTAAGTTGAGCAGCAGCCGGCCTTCTGGTTCACCGGTTGTCCTTTTATCTGCACAGTTGGTGGCCTTGCATTGTTCATTGCAGGTTGACTTGCCATCCTATGCAGAAGAAAAACAGGTAAATCATTAAAAAGAAACCACAACAATAGTGAATCCTGACCTATATATAATTGTGTGACGCAATCATAACAAATTTTCTGATGAAGTTGTTTAGTTCACTGATTGAAAAGTAGCACCATTTTTTTTAACACAAAGTCAAAAAACAACTTCACACTCTCTCAACATTCTTGAGTAATAAATATAATTACACAATTTGTTACAATGAAGATCTACCTGTTCTTAATGTCAGCAGTCATAGCCATAAAAGCTTGTTCCACATTCAGAGAATCCTTTGCACTGGTCTCCATGAAGGGGATGCCAATTTCATCAGCAAATGCCTTTTGAAATCCCAAACAATAAGATACAACAGGGTCAATTGCATTTCCAATAATTTTGTCAGAGTAAATACATAAGATATCTGAGGGATGAGAATAATTTTACCTTGGCTGTTTCATAAGAGACAACCTTCTTATCAGTGAGATCACACTTGTTTCCAACCAGAAGCTTGTTTACATTCTCACTTGCGTAACGATCAATTTCATTCAACCACTGCTTAACATTGTTGAAGCTCTCTTGGTCTGTGACATCATAAACAATCTGCCATACATGCCATCAATTTAATGAAAGTAGCCACACCCTAACAAAGGGTAGAACTGTGAGAAATAACAATGAAACTAAGAGTTAAAGGAAAACTTACTATAATGCCATGTGCTCCACGGTAGTAGCTGCTTGTGATTGTCCTGAATCGTTCTTGCCCTGCAGTGTCCCACTGCATGTTCAGAACAAATGTAATCACTAGCTATATAGAAACACTAGAGAGAAACACAAAGTGCACGCAAACAACATCATGGAAATGCACCAAGGATCAAATCAAAATCCATCGACAAAAGTTAAAACACAAAGAAAAGGGGGTGAAAGACCTCAATGAAACAAAATATTCAAGGAAAAATTCTCAGTGAAAACAAGAAGCACCAATATGATTGTACTGAATTATAGTATAAACTCATGTATACCAACTCGTTAAAGAGTAAAATAAACACACTTAAACGTAAAAAAACAAAAGGAAAAAGTAAGCAAACACACACACAAATAGAGAATGCACTAAATCATCAAAAAGTCTAAGAAAAAACATAAGATTAAGAAGAGTGCCTCACAATTTGGAGTTTTACAGTCTTCCCGTCTTGTTCCACGGTGCGAATTTTCTACATAACAGAAAACCAAAAACAATATTAGGGTGAAATGTTAGAACCAAAATAATGATTAATTGAATCTACAACTTAGATACTTACAAAGTCAACCCCAATAGTGCTAATGTAACTGTCCAGATACGAATCATCCTGTAAAGGATTGACAGAAACTAAAATGTCAGTACAAATAGGTAAATACGAATTAAACTCCAGAAATCAAGCTACACTGCATCAAGATTCCTTGCTCAGAAACCAAACCATTAGTTTCAACATGCTGTAGGAAACAATGCAAAACATCCAACACAGCAAACATTGAGTGAAATCCACAAAATACAATTAAGAGATATAGAAATAACACACACATTTAGTCTCCACTAGCTTCACTGAGTAAAATGAAAAAATCACACGAGTACAAAGCAAAGGAGAATATCATTTTCATCAATCAATCCACAATAGTTAAATCAAGCATGATCATTGGTTTTTGTTTCTTCTTTTAGCAACAAAAACCGCAGAGAAACCAGAAAAAATGCCATAACCATCACATTTTGTCCAGTTTTCATAAGAAAAAATGGAAACCTTTTTTAGAAGAAGAAAGTCTCAGTTCAGGCAAAATGACAACGTTGTCTGTATCCTCTACAGAACCAGAAGAAGCAAAACAAGAAATCCTAAAAACCTAAAAATGGTTGGAAAATTTTCGATAAAGAAAGGGAAAAAGATAAAGCATTCATCATACCATGATGAAGAAGCACCTACTGAGCAGTTGGCAAAGCATATTCATGAAGTTTGAAGCAAAAGACAATGATTACTAATGCAAATGTGGCCAAAAATGAAAAGACGAGGTTTGGAATTTTTTAATCTTACAGCAAATCTCAGAAGAAGACACGATTTGCCAACTCCAGAATCTCCAATCAGCAAAAGCTTGAACAAGTAGTCACTGCAAAAACAAAATAAAAAAAATTTAATCTCCATGATAAGTGTATCAAGAATTCTAACACCTATTCCTCTCAACCAAAATCATTTCCTTACCAAACAAAAAATTAATTAAGCCATATAATAAGATACCCATTACACTTGTTTGAATTCACCCCAGCACGATATTCTTTAAAACAGACCAACATAATACATAAAGTCAAACAAATTCATTGCATCCATATGAAAATTACCCATTCATCAGAAAAATCACCACAAAGCATCAATGAATTCCCAACAAATGCCTAAGTTTGACCAAGTTATCTACTAGGCCATTAGCTTATAATTCAATGGCAATAGATTTAATTACAAAAACTGAGCTGAATTATGTCTAATTACAGTAAATTCACATCTTCTTAAAGCGTTGATTTAATGAGAAATTGAAAGCATAAAACCAATCCAAAGCAAACAGAATCAAATTATGATATCTCAATACATTATATACATACACAACCCATAATCAGAAAACACAAAGTTAACAACTTTTTGGAGCAAATAATTGCAGATCCACAGAAATTACCACTTTTAGCAAATACCCATAAAAGATCTTCTGGTAAAAAAACGGAATTCAAATAACAAAGCCAAATGATTACAAGGAAATTAAGAGGTATAAAGATCTGGGAAGCTTACTAGTCAGGATTCATAACTGCAATAAGATGCTGAGGGGGTTCGCGCAGAATCGAACCGGTCCAGCCGGAGATTGGACCGGGAATTTGGCACAGACAAGCTTAAGAGATGAGATTGGGAGAGAGAATTTGACAAAGAAAGCAAAGTGTCGATGATGATGATGATGAAACCGAAAAGTTTGGAGTGCTTATAATAATAATAATAAAAAAAATGCCATTTAGCGTATCATCTGGTCAAACTAACGGCGTTACGGTAAAAGGATTGCGTCATTTGTACAGTAATAACACATGTCATCGGGTGCAAATTAAATAATTGAAAAATCATTAATTATTTAATAGTAAAATTTTTTATTTAATATAATTCTTGAAATATTTTTTCTAACTAAAATATATCGGTTTTTATTACTTTAAGGTGATTACACACACACTGAGGGCCCTTTAGGTATTATCTTTTAGTTGCTTTTCCCTTGAAACAAAAGTGATAATGAAATAATTATTTTTAAATTTATTTTTAAAATTTAAAAATGCGTTCAATATCATTTTAAAAAATATCTTCAAAAAGAGAAAAAAAATCATATTCAGTAAGAATATTTTAAAGAATAATTTCCATAAACTTAATATTACGCAGTGTATAATCATTTTTATTATTTAACTAGTTTGATTGTTTTAATTTTAAGAATAAATTAGATAATCTTATAATTTTTGTTCTTAAAGAAAATTTTAAACTCTACATATTTGATTAATTAATATATAAAAATGTATATATTATAATTTATATAAAAGGAGATGATTATTGTGAGGGAAATTGATTTTTTGGGTATAATAATGATGATGATGATGATGATGATGTTAATGATGATATTGTTATTATTATTATGAGAGATTGTAGAAGAAAATTATTCATTTTAAAACTTAATACTCCATTGAGAAATTAGAAAAACAAGAAAAATTTCTTCTTTTTTCTTAAAAGTATAGAATGAACTTATATTTTCAAAAATATTTTTAAAAATATTCTATCAAACATGTATTTGGTGTTTTCTAAATTCAAAAAATAGAAAATATGATTTGAAAACAATATCAAAGACACCCTAAAGTTTTGGGTAGTGATATTTCCACCCCACAAATTTTGTAAATCCACCTCACTTCTAGAAAATAATTATAAAATTTTCACATTATTTTTAAAAAATTTAAATAAAGAAGAATTCTAAGGAATTAACCAATTAAATCTTTCTTAAATTCTTAATTTATTTTTTGTGACTTTTTTTTTGTTATGTTTGACTACTAAGATTGCTTCAGCCTAAATTTAAATTGACTTTTTATCCTTAAAATGTAAAAGTACACAAAATTTACTTCAACTTCAACATTTTTTTTATTTTATACAAAATTCATGCTTCTAAATGGTCAATTCTACTTTATTAGCATTATTATTAACCTTTAACTAACATTGTGTCTTTATGAGTCAATACTCATGTAAATTATTAGGCTATTAAATTTATGTCATTTACATTTAAAATATTAAAAATTATTAGATTTCATTTAAAAAGTTAGATAATAAGTCACAAAATTAAGTATTTAAAGTATTAGATAAAAGAAAACATTATGCTTCAGGTTAAGTAATTTTATCCCATAACGATTACATAATTAAATAAAACTCATATTAAAGCAATCTTTATAGTAAAAAAATTAAATAAAAATAATATAAGAATGATATAATTGATTAATTATACACATATTGATGTTGATTTGTATTTATAAAAAATAATGTGTATTTATTATAAATATTTTTTAAAAGTGGGGTGGGTTTACATAAATAATGAGATGGAAATATCTTCACCCTAAAGTTTTTTAGTCTAATAATATTAGTAGGCTAATAAATTATATCATATATACCCTCTCAAATACATTAATATAATTCATGATCGTCATCAAGCTTATACTGTAATGATGAGTATGCTTCAAAAGGACTATTTCTCATTTTCCTTTAAAAAGAAATCATCACCTCTATCATTCTATGACAAATAGAGCAAGTCTAAACCGTCTTATGTATGTAGTTATTGTGTATGAAGAAGAAAATAGGTAAATAATTACAAATTTAAAAAATATTTAATCAATTTAATTAGGATTTTAATTACGGGTATTTTGTTTAATTTATTAATTTACATTTATTTTTAGAAAAAAATATAGATAAAAAATCTCCTGCAAAAGTTATTGCCAATTGGTAGAGAAACCCAATTTAGTAACCTTTAAAATTGCAAAAATATTTGAGCATAAAAAGAAAACTCAGAAACAATCCGTAGATAGAAAACAGCCCTTATTTAAAAGCACCACTAAAACCTCTAAAAATGAAAAATACCACAAGTGAAAGCAGTTTCTAATAAACATCACCTAAATATTAATTGTTCCAAAGTTTAACATCAAATGCTCGATTGTGAGAGATTCTGGGAAGTCCCAATAACAATTAGAGATTGAACCGGGTTCCGAAAACCCAAAAAAAAAAAAAAAAAGATGGTTGTATCAAATGCTAATACATTATCATTCATTTGCAAACAAGATTAACAAAGGTTATCACTTGAATCTTTTCAAAGATTTTCTCGAAGTCTTGTTTGTTTCTTCTTTAGGTTTCTCAGTGTCCCTCAACTCCATAGGTAAGACGCTTGTCTGAGTGCCATCACTATCGGTATCAATGTCCCCTTCCATTGTCAACCCATCAATTTTTGCTACTACTGAATCTGCTGCCTTAATTCCCACTTCTACATCTGCATCAAAAGGTTACATTCTTGAATATTAATTAATTAGCCAATTTTCAATTAAATTTTTCAATTGAATATATATATGTACTCTTCACGTTTTATATTCAATTATTTGGCTTGCTATCTCTATTTAGGTTTCAGATCATCTAACGGCGCCCAAGTTTTTTATTAACCCAGGGTAACATAGTCACAGCCTAATAACTAACAAACTTATGTTTAACGTGTGAGAATAACATGTAAATAAATAGCATTGTCAAACTAAGATATATATACACATATATATGTGTGTGTTCTCCAATCTGAAATTTTAAATGTAAAATTTGGAAAAAGTTTAAGCGCTTTAAGTTTTAAAGCTCTAAAATTCTACGGTTTAAAATTTTTCTTGACTTTTCTCGCATTTTAAGATCTCGGATCAAAAAATTAATATGTGTGTGTATCAAAATGATCATGAGTTAAATTGCATGCATTAATTTAACAAAATCAAAATAGGAGGCCTTACTTGGATTGGAAAAGAGCCATAGAACAAAGGCACATAAAAGCAACACGATGGGAATAAAATGAACAGCATTCTCAGCAAATTTGGCACGTGACCTCTCCTTCTTAGCGATCTCTTCAATGGAACCATAAGCCGACAGCTCGGTGCCATCCATGGATACTGATGTTGTTCTCACCCCGGAAACTGGCTTTTGCGACGTGTGCATGTCATCGGACACTCGGCTCCAACTCACCGACCTATACATAATTAATTTTTAATTGCCTTCTGAGAAAAATAAATAAATAAAATCAAGAATGAAAAAGAATTTAAAAAATTTAGAATCAAATAGTTGTCTGCCTCTTAAATTTTGTTTTGTGTATTTATATATATTTTCTGGTGTTGATTAGAGACAGGAAGAAAAGTTAGCGAGTTCAAAGAAAGCAGCTTAGATCTTGGGTGAAAGATTCAGTTCTGTTTTATTTTGACAGTCTTTGTTGTATGGAAATGTATAGTAAAGAAAGTCCGTAGCTACCGAATTTAGGGCCTACTTTTTGGCTGCTTAACTTTGGCTTGTTCTATTAAATTATTCAAAATAAAATCATTTTAATTACATCATTTATTTTACGATCTTATTTAATGACATATTTTAATGCTTTTTATCAAACATATATATTGTTTTGAGTAAATTTTAGGTATGTGAGTGAGTCACAAAATTAAACTAAGAATAAAAATATATTTTTTAGTTGGGGAGAAAGGGTGTCTCGCTTGTTTAGAGTGTATGGGTTGTTTTGGTTTTTACGGAGTGATGGATGAGTGAGCAGACGGTGGATAGGGTGAGAGGCTATAATCCAAAATCTGAGAGCTCGCCAGGTTGCCTTAGACTTGCAAAATAACAAGAAAGAGATCAGAGGTGGAGTTAAGGGTAGTTGGCAACCACACTCGGTCGCTCAAGTCAGAGTTGAGTTATCTTAAGTTAGAGAGTTTGCAAGCTCTTTGTAATAGCGGCTGGAAGTAGAAGAAACCTCAACACCTATTGTGTTTGTGTGTGTGTGTTGGCTATCAATAAAAATAAAAGCTTGAGTATTTTATAAGGCATACCCTGACTGTCGAGCTACTTGGCTCTATTTTATTAGGGTTCCTTTCTATCATGTCAAAGATATTTTTATCCTTCATACGTGTGATTGTTTGAACATTTCAAAAATATTACTTGAAAAGCAAGTTGGAGGCGTACATATGCGTTAGGTGTAGTGGGATGGTCTCGTGTACTTTTGGTAAAGCTATTGAGGATTTACAATCGTGGCAAGAGAGGACAGGTGGTCCCAACTATTATAACAATAACTTTTTTGACTTATTTATATATGTGACAAGCTGTTGTCCCCTTTATTACAACACAATATTTCCTTGCAAGTTCCTTATTTTTTAATAGAAAATTAGTTGATCTTTTTTGGGATTTGAGCCCCTTATGTCTCCTAATATTTTTGTGACTATTTTCTTATCTTTATATCCTAGCATAGTGTACCCTATGTACTCTTCAAAACATCTAAGGTATTTGGCGTGAGGCAGTATCTTAATATCAACACGTGACTTTTTGTTACTAGGCCTTCTATTTCTTCTCCAAACATATATGTTAGTAAATGCCTTAAAAAGAACAAAAAATCTAGAATAGATTAGAGATGTCAATAAAAACTAATGCCGTTGCATGGTTAGACCATCTTATCACAAATTTTTATTTAGTTTTGATTTTTTTTGCTTTTGCAACTCAAAAACAATTTTTATTGGATTTTTTTACACAAGTTGTACATACACATGCTAAATGTTAGAACTTAGATCTTTGTCACACATATATTTTTTATTGATTTCAAGTTGCGGAAAAATGTTGAAATTGTATAACAGTTTGACCTCTGTTTAATTGACATAGTTTATATGAGAATTTTGTTACTGAATTCAAAGTTAGGGCGGATAAAAAGGTCAGGACTGGCGCAAGCTTAGGCCCAATTCTTTGTATGAGGGTCCAAACAAGGGTTTAAGAAAAAAATCGGGCAAAATATTTTTAAGAAATAAATTTATAAATGATAATAATAAATTAAAATTTAAAAATAAAAACATAAAAAAATTCTTAATTTATAAATAAATAATGATTTAAAATCTAAAATTATAATATTAAACTCTCTCTTAAGTATTAATTAGTTAAGAGGGTTATTGAATTAAAGAATCCAGTATTAAAAAAATTAAATCTCTAAATTTTTATTTTCTTTATTTATTATTTTATTTAAAAATCTTCACTTTCTAATTCATTATTGATTACAATAATTTATTGTCGTTGGTTATTATCTTATTTCAAGTTGACAACAATTAAAAGAATAAAAAAGTGAAAGTCTAAGCTCACATGGGTTTGACCCTTATGTTTCTCTTAAAATGGACTTAGGCCTGATTTTGAAAAAGTCCGACTTATGTTCGCATTTTGCCATCCTTAACCAACTACATGTTAAGAAGTTCAAAATCAGGAAATTGTGAAAAAAAAAAAATTAGGGTCAAATATAGAAATAAAATAAATACAATACATCAAGCTCAATTTGGCAGTATCTTTATGACCCTTTTATCTAGATTTTACCTAAACAAACAAGATCCCAGTTGAGATGACTCATGACATGATCACAACCAACTTTACGGCTTATGCATTTCTTGTAAGCGGCAACCTTTTTTACTTCATGATGGAAATTGTCTAATATGTAGTTGCATTTTATGTTCTTATCCAGTCTACTAGCAATTATTTTAGGGAGATTGACGATTTTTAATGCTTGGGTTTTATCTTTTACCCCTTAAATTTCTCATTATACAATGATAGCACTTGATGTCCACATTTTGAACAAAAAAAAATTATTTTGGGGGTGAGATGATTTTTCCTTCAAACGTTTTCATATCAGGGGTGATATAATCTCAAAAAAAAAAAAAAGAAGAAGCAAAAATTCAACAATAAAACCCAAAAACTAATGGAAAAGTGTTAATCTTTCGTCATTTTAAGGGAGGAGAAGAAACAGTCATACAGTTAACTGCTATTTCACTGATATAGAAACAGGGAAGTACAAATTTAAGAAGAGGAGAATTCAACCTCTAATTTCACAGCTACGTGCCATTTGGGCAACAAACACACATACAATTTGAAAATATAGGAACAAAAACCAAGCACCAAGATGACATGCAGACTAGTTTTTTAGTTATTTTGCCACTGGTGCTTGGCCGAGAGGTTTTACAAGTAACCTTCTTTAACTTTCCGCCACATTCGAATCTTAGAGAGATGGAATTAGCACCATGTATACTCTAAAGCACTTAATCACCCAGCTAATTGAACCAAGCAGTAAATCTGCCACTTTGTTACCTTCTGTCAGCAAAAGAACACCAACATCGCATATATTATTTTCCCAAGAGCCTCGTTTTGCTCGAGAAAGACACATATTTTGCTGAACTTTTTTGCGGAAAAACAGAGAAGAAATAACAGAGCCAAAGTCGGCAAGCACTATTTCACAATCTCGAGCGTATTCATGAAGTTTTTTCCTTTAGCAATATCATTCTTGGATAGAAAATTCAGAAAATCCATGAAGCTACTTTCTTTGTATCCCATGGGATGTTGCTCATCCACAAGCTCTTTGGCGTCTCCATTTTCTCATCCATCCCCCAACTATGCAAGCTAGTGATGGATATTCGAGTCCTCTCGCGATTCAATGTAGCCCTATGAACAACGCTCTTGTAAATGCCATTGCTTAGCACCTCAAGATGGTCACCAACATGGACTTGTATGGCGCCATGAATATTAATTAGGGACCTTTCTCCACGATCCGTCTTCCTTGTCAAGGAATTCAAGCCCTTCTGAGCTTTGAAAAACAATAGTTAAGCAACTATAATCGGAATGCGGTCGTAACCAAAGTGCAATATCTGCCTGTGGGCACGGCGGGTAACAGTTGACTGCCATTACTTGCATTCCTTCATCCATATTTCTGCCAAATACGACGGCCCTATTCATAGGCTCGCAGTAATTGCTCCGATTAGCTCCAAGGCTAATTTCCTCACTTCAGTGGAATATTTTCCCATGTTTTCCCTGAAATAAAACCAATTTAAAATGCGAAAGTGTTGAAAAAAAATAACGATAATTTTATTGTTGAATGACATGCTCATAGAACATATCTCACGTTTCCATTAACTCCCTATGTGCATTCTTCAACCCATCATGATAACATGTTTACACATGTGATAAACTGTGAAAGAATAAGGAGTAATGTTACAGGAACAACAAAGACTTTCTCCTCCACGCAAATATTTGATGAAAAAATTATATGGAGCCAGTGTACCAATCAGAACCTACCATTGTTGGAAGGTCTGGTAGGAGCCACAATTTACTGTGTTTAATTTTATGTGCCCTACGAGTTCGACAAATTTTAAGCGCAATCACAGGATCCACCAAACCAACCCGAATAGGCAGACTTTGTTTGGTTTCCCTTATGATGATAAAAGCTGAAATTTGTAAGCGGAAATGTCATTGTCCCTTCTGAAAATAGGAATTTGACAAAATATTGTGTGCTGCCGCTTTCGTATACCGACTAGAGAAAGGGAAATGAAGCTCAAATGGACAATAAAATAGAGAATACATATTGTCGATTAGGAATTGGGCATACCTATACTTTGGTGGATTCTTGGTTCACGAACCAATCCAGTCGTCAAGTGGATGTGCAAAATGCAGGAAAACTCTCCAGTATGTTCTTGCAAGGAGTTTCATTGGCCAATATAGTCTCTCGCTGTTCTTCTGTGAGTATCCCTGTCCACCATTTTCACAAGGACCCTGTGAATCCAACCAACAATCTTGCCGTACAGGCTCTGGGAATTAAGTGAGGAGCCCTCTGTAATTCTCCTTCGTACAAAGAGATCATCTCTTCTAATATCAAAACTCTGTCTTTGGGCCTCCTTCCGTCTATGTTCCAAGTGGTCTTTCCTCCTGTTGAATGTTGGACCTGGATCTGTGTCTCCCAACCTCTGGCCTGTTGGCGAGCTCCTTCAACAAAGGTTCCAATATGTTCTGTCATTAAGGGAGCAGTAGGAGTTGTATCCATAGGAGGAGGAGGAGTCTGCATGTATATCGGCAGTGGCTCACTCTTGTACTAATGATACTATCACCAGTATTGCTGCTATTATCATCATCAACATCATCCCATCCAGTAGGAATAATAGGTTCAGTCACTGGTGGTGGTGGAGAGTAACTTCTCCAAAAAGCCTTTTCGCAATTTCTAGAAGCACTTTCTTCCCATATGTGCCATGGCTTGGTTGGCTTGTCCGTTCCCCAGAAAGCCATGGGGTAACACTTCTCTAGCTCTTTTCTATCGACAACTCCTGTAAATGTCAACATCTTGATAGGTCGCTCATGCATAGCAGAGAATTGTTCAGTGGTCAAGATATTTTTCTTGATAATTCTCTTCTCGATACTATCAAGCCTGTTTATGATCTCTTGCTGCCCTTGCAACAAATCCCCAAAACACTTATTCTGTTCAACAGCATTCAGGTTAGACCAATTGATTGCTTTCTCAATTGGACCAAATTCTGATGGGTCAAGCTTCTGAATAACCCATTTGGCAGAGACCATTCTTGTACTTCCACCTGTAATAATTTCTTTTGACGTGGGAGGAGTTCGAATCATCATTATGGGGTTTTTGCCATGCCTAACCGACATAGTTCTTTGAGGCATGTGTCTGCAGCTTCCCTGCTTTCCAGAAATCTGACATCGTTCGCAGGGATATATAGGCTTGGTTTCTTTGGGAAAAGAAACCGATGTCCGTCCTTCCGTTATTGTCTCGATCTTGGGCTGCTCATGCACTTCCTGCGCCTTATTTGACTTTTCATACTCATTGATCCAACTGGCAGGGAATATAAGTTGTTTCTGCTTAAAGGTTCTGGGTTGAATCACCCGTCCTTCTCCAGCAAGGAACCTAGTCATAGGTATCCCGCTCTGTGATAGAGAAAACATGTGTGTCTGTACCTTAAACGTCATAGAATGATGGATGGCAAGAGCTGATTCGTTGGGCTTCATTACCAGTCCATTGAGTTGGACCAATATTTGTATGGACTCAGGGAGAGTCAGTCTCATCAAATCCAAGGTATAATTTGGTTCGATCTGTAACACAATGTGCCCCTTGTTTAATCCAGCCTCAACGGCAATGATTAAAGCCGTCTCGAACGTCTGCCATCTTGTGTCTAGCACTGCAATTAGACATGTAACATTTTTTCCTGCTAAAAATAGGGGTTGCAACCCTATCCTGATTGCTCCGAGATGCAGTCCCTTATATCCTTCCTTAATATACCTCGCAACATCTGATTTGCTGATGATAGAGAGGTAAGTCTCGGTAGAATTGGACTTGATAGGTTGGACCAATACCTTAGAGGATTTGAATACAGCCTTTCGGGCTGCTTTTTTGAGCAAAGACCTAACAATATG
Organism: Luvunga scandens; assembly: GCA_030449905.1. Classification (NCBI taxonomy): domain Eukaryota; kingdom Viridiplantae; phylum Streptophyta; class Magnoliopsida; order Sapindales; family Rutaceae; genus Luvunga; species Luvunga scandens. The sequence goes on from JASUUG010000711.1 coordinate 4,775,426, forward strand.
TCTGGAATGCGTAGTACCGTAATGACGGTATGGATCAAGTGGATCCAAACATAATCTTGATTCACCAGGGGTTTCTTTGATCTCTAAATGAGCATTCAGAGTTTCTGAGGTGGTGGCGTAGTTTCCTCATACAGCAATACTTTGTTCAACTTGCTCGGCGGCCGCTGGTGCTTCCATCGATACTCCGTCTTCTATAACCCAGGCTAGTTCTACTTTCCGCTATTCCCCTTTTGGCGCCCTCCTGGCTATTCGGGTTTCGCTTAGAGCAGTGTTTCGCTTTCGGTAAGAGAGTGAGATGGGAGTTATAGGACTCGACAAATGATCAAAGTTGGAACTAAGTTTCTGGTGTAGAGGTTCCGATTTCTTGGCAACTACAGAGCATACTCCTCAGGACAAACTTTCTTCATTTTGGGAAGGCTGGCTCTGATACCAATTTTTTTTTTCTTTCCAATCTATTGTTTATTGCATTCAACTCTGCCTTTCTTACAAACTAGGAGGCTTTATTTATAGCCTTTAGGAAATACTATTACAAGGGACAACTGCTACTACAGCTGTCCTACACTTATTACACATACAGCTGTAACCAGTTGTATCACACTACATATATCATATCTGGCTCAGGTCTTGCCACGTGTCCTATTATCAATCTCAAGTTTGGACTTCTTTATTTTTTTAATACAAACATATTGTTAAATTATACAATTTAATAGAATTATTTTTTAATAAACTATGAAGTGCGCTAAAGGGCGTAGCCAAGTTGGTTGGCAGTACAATCTGTCGCCCATCACTTCTGTGGACTCGGGTTCGAGCCTTGGGGTGAGGATGGGGTAAAAATTGATTTGGGCTTGCCCACCCCTCATTTCCTTTTAAAATAAAAAAAAAACTATGAAATTGTGTAGTTTAATAGTATTAAAAACTTACTCTATTAAAATGTACAGCTTAACAAAGTGTCTATATAAAAAAAAATAAGGGCATCTGTACTAGAAAATGATTCTCTCTATTTGTGCATTCATGTATTTACTTAACAAAGTGTCTGTATAAAAAAATAAGGGCATCTACACTAAAAAAATAATTCTCTCTGTGCATTCATGTATTTACTTATATGTATGTATTTATTTATATGTATAGTTAAAAATATTGTTAAAAAAATCAAAAGGGACATATAAATAATAAATAGAACTCTATATTTAAAATAACTTTACAATCCTAAAGTGACTTCAGCCCTAGGTTGGGTCCACACCTGAGCAATACTATGACAAATCTTTATTGATGATTTAAAAGAAAAAGTTATTATGGCCTACCTTTGCCATGTACTAAGAGCAGAAATTCTAATAAGACTTTAGCGATATTATCTCAATTATATAATAAATAAATAATATTATAATATGTATTTATTATTTTATTTTAAAAAATATTATATAAGTGATGATATTATTAAATTTAATTATATATATTATATAAATATTAATTGATTGTATTATCTTTGATATATCTTAAATTTTTTCGTGGCAAGAGAAAGTAACGTACTTACTTGAAAGAAGCCAATTTGGCGACAAGAATTTTCAATTTCTTTGACGACCATCGAGCTTTTGTCTTTGCTCGTCACCCTGTCTCAATCTAGCCAAATCAATAGCAGGCACGTTCGAATTCTCACTCCCTGTATCAGCATCCAAATTAGGACGATTTGAAGATGGAATTTTGTAACACTCTGGTACATATTACAAGCCTCTCTCTTGCGCAGTGTTGCCGATGGTAAATGAGCTTGAACTCTGCTCCCTTTCCATTGTCAAAAGCCTAAGCCAAAATTTTTAGGCTATATTCTAATGCACAGAAAGAAATAGCAATGATTTGGCACAAATTGTAGCCGCATGAATATTTATAGACCATTGGGGCATAGTTTTTACACATGACAGCTGTACTTGTTTAGTAATTAAATAAGTTTGTTAGAACTTTGTATAGGGACTCGGTATGCACTTGTAACTATAGAGGAGTCATAGCCTTATAGGCTAATAAAATTCCAAAAAGGCACTGTTTTGGGAAAGCTGTTAATTGAATCTCGGTCAGCCGTGGGCGTCGTGGCAGATTTTCAGTGTGTGTGACTGTAATAGGCCAAAGAGATAAATGTTGGTGTACTTCTTATATTATATTTTGACTTAAGTGTATGTTATTTTTATATTTTAAAAAATTAATTAATAATTATTTATTAATAAAATAATCAATAAATATCAATATAAAAGAATTAATATTTGTTGTATCCGTGCAACAAACCTGTTAATAATTGTTTATAAATAAAATAAGGTAAGCCAACTTAAAGTAATTTTCAAAATCCTTTCAATAACTTTACTAATAATTATTTTATAAAAAATTAATTATCAAATTAATCCTAGAGGTAAAATAATATGATAAAAATTTGAGTAAATCTTTTATGTTAGTTTCAAGATTAATTTGATAAATTATCATTTTTTTCCATTAACATCCCCAAGAATATTATAGAAAGGGTATTATTATAAAAGAAACGAAAAAGTAAAAATAAGATATAATATGTCTAATAGTATAGATATTTGAGGTATTTTTTAAAATATAGAGATTAAACGAATATTTATCTTGACTTAAAATATAATAGTGGAGGACAAAATTGAACTTTATGGAACTTTAATTATTGAGGGCAACATAATAAAATTAAAATATATATCTTACGCGGATACAGAGTATGAATTTATAAAAAAAAATGCCGAGGATTTTTGGGGGGTAAAATGCTTGAATAACAAAAAGACTGCCGGTATTATTAGCGCAGCTGTTTTTGGGTTTCTAAAAAACAGGCATGGATTCTGGCGGCTTGAGCAATTGTTAATAGTATTCTGACCAAATTGAAAGGAGGAGAAATTTCATTCGACTAACTGGTATCGTAGGTGAGCTATGGGATGAGGGCATGAGGCATTGTTCAGTTACCTAAGACATACAATTGATTGTTTGGATATTTGAATATTTAAAAGGAAAAATAAACTGGACAGGAGGACCCGATTCCAATCTTTGCAGAAGCGTTAGATTTGATTTGAAAGAAAATCATATAGAGGTTGTAGTTTTTAATTAAGAAATTTTTGTATTCTTTCACCTTAATTATGTTACCTATTCTTCTCTTGAGTTTCCAAAAAGTATCTCTCATAACCTCTCAAAATCATTTTTCAAATCAATTTATAAGGTAAAATTTATATCCTAACTCTGTTTTGATAATAAATCCTGGAACTAAGAGCTCCATAGAGAAAATATATATATCTGCAATTATTATTTGGTGGATCAAGATTTATGAGATGGTTATTTTTGTTACTTTGAAATATAACATAATTGAAAACTAATATAAATTTCTTCTAGATTATTTGAGCGGAGTTGAACAAAATTTTTTTGTATCAATACAAAAGTTTTACCTATCAAACTAACTAAAATGGAATAGTTTCGTTAGGGATACCACACAAAAATATATAAAATTTGGATAATTTTTAATTCTTGTGCTAATTTTTAAGTATAAATTAGACCCATAAATTTTTATATAATATCGAATCAAACTCATTTATAAGTAGACTCACACTATCTTTCATGTATATAACAATGACTAATTAGACCTGCGATGACTTGATGCCCAAGATCGTCATGGTATCATCTACTACTGTCAAAACATCTAATGGGCAATGGCCATTATTTAGTTGTTCTAAGGTTGTGGTCACCGTCATTCCTTATTCACAGCTCAACATGATCATTGACCTGATGCATACGAGTCCATGCTGACATGGATTGGAAATGAGATGTTCATTGAGGCACTTCGTCGAGCACTATGTTCATTTCATCAAGCACATGCTCTACCTTAACAGTTTTGTAAATGCGTGATGCGAACCACAGATGGTACATAGCCTCCAACAACCCTACAACAACCCCCTGACCTATACATTTAATTAAGAGAGCATTTTATAGACTCGTATATTCTCCTCATGAAACGACGCTGTTAAATCCCTACAACATGAAAGTCGAAACGTTGTGTGGTTCTATAATTAACCGATGTACCAATCAGTCAGTGTAATCCAATTTTAATTTCATCAGTCAAATTATATATAATTAGTTATAAAACATGTTTCAAATTAAAATGTTGGGATCCTAATATTTAAGTCACGACTTGAGTTCTAATATTATATGTCACTCATTTATTGGACGATAAATATAAAATTATTTATTATTTTATTATATCATTTAATAGATAAATGTCACATCAATTAAGATTCAAATATTTAGATTCCTAACATTACTCTTTAAACCAAGACATCTTCTTGAACTTGCAAATAAAGGAAGAAACTTGATAATAGAATTATTATCATTTGGCTACTCTAAGAATCACAAAACATCAAATGAATAGAAGAAGTATTGTAACCTATTATTTTACTACTATATCCAAAAACCCTATCATGTTGCTATATTTTCATTAGTTGACAAGCTAGCGGACTAACAAAATACTAACTTTTGCATTGAAAGAAAACTATGTAAATAAAGGTATCAAGTATTAAGTTCAAGGGCTTATACATAGGGAACATTTTTAAATTTATATAATATTGAGATGCTTTGTATGTTATTTTTGTTTACAAACAATTTCACTAAAGGGCAAAATTAGTAGTTCACAAATCAATTAACGGGTCATTTAAGGATGGTAACAAAAATGTAATAAAATGGTAGGTTTTGTAAAAATACAATAGTAATTTAATACTTCTTGTAATTATTTGATATATTATAATTTTTTAAGGTAATGAAATAATAATAACCCTTGACAATGCAGTCAATAAAAGAAAATAAAATGAAATAAAAAACTTAGGCAAACAAACTTCACATACTATGCGTCAAAATTCAGAAAATCTAATTCTTAATCTTCAGCGTATCGATGAAACTTTTCCCTTCTGCAAGGTCGTTCTTGGAAAGAAAATTCAGAAAGTCTCTGAAGCTACTCGCTTTGTATCCCTTAGGATTTTTGTCATCCACAAGCTCTTTTGCTGTCTCCATCTTCTCATCCATCCCCAAACTATGCAGGCTCGCGAGGGATATTCGAGTGCTTTCACGATCCAAGATTGCCCTATGAACAACGCCCTTGTATCTTCCGTTGCTTAGCACCTCAAGATGGTCTCCTACATGAACTTGTAGGGCACCCTGTATCTTGGGAACGATTCTCCATGATCCATCTTCTGAATCCAAGATTTCGAGGCCCGGTGAACTCTGAAGAACGATGGTTAGGCAAGTGTAATCAGAATGAGGCGGCAACCCTAGTGAGATATCAGGATGTGGGCACGACGGGTAGCAATTGACAGCCATTACTTGCATTCCTTCGTCCATTTTGTTGACTAAATATTTCGGACCTAATCCAAGGCTCTCGGTGATTGCACTCATTAGCTCCAAAGCTAGTTTCCTCACTTCAGTGCAATATTTGCCCATGTTTTCCCTGAATGAAAACAGATTTTAAATAAACAAATATTATTGAAGAAGAGACAATAAAAAGTTGTGAGATGACATGCTGCTATATCATCAACATGTGCATATTTGATATTTAACTGAAGTCATGAAACATGACAATCGAAGACTAATAAATTATCAACATATATATACATGTACGTGTGTGTTTATTAGGACCGACGTCATCGTATATGTTAGACATTTGATGACAGCATTGAGTTATCCATTTACATTCAACATCGATCCTATTTTCATACAATAGCTACGATGAAGGTAACGACATTTGCGACCGCTGCACACTTCATGCCCTTTATAGCGGCAAGAATTGCTAGAAAAAGACGCAGTAGATAAGTATAAGTGCGGCTATTTCAGTAGGTTTCTTTTCCTTTGTCTTTTTCTTTTTTTCAAACATAGGCACAAAAAACTGTAAGGTAGCAAGATGCGGTGTGCATGTACCTATAATTAGGTGGATTCTTGGGCCAAAAATCAATCCAGTGATCAAGGGGATGTGCATAATGCTTGAGGATGACCCTCCAAAACTGGATCTTGTCAAACCCATCTTTTAGGCTTGTTGAATATCTCACCGGCTTGTGAACGTCACTAGACATGAACTTCATCTTCTCTTCACTAGGTAACTTGAAAAAATCAAACGCAGTCGAAAGCGCTCCATCCAGTATTGATTGGCAGATTCCATGATTCACAATCTGAATCGAAAACATGCAGTTAAATTTTTTTTAAAAAAAGCATCTTTATGTTAATTTTACGTGTAGGACTAGCTAGAATGTGCTGCTTCAGGAATATTCATTTTTCGCTACTCTAGAAGTAACTCGGCTGCTTATGAATGTTTTTTATGGCTGCAATCACAGAAATTCGGGTAATGGCAGGGTTGGTGTTTATTGGACGAGGTTTCTCACACTCCCCATCCAAGCCTTTCGAATAAAAAAAAAAATGAAGCTTTGTTATTTGCTGCCAAGGGACGACGCTTACTTGAAAGAAGCCCATTCGGGAACAAGCATTCCCAATTTCTTTGATGACCATTGATCGCGGTTCCTTGCCGTCTTTCAATCTACCGAAATCAATAATTGGCACATACACAGTCTCAGGTGCCAGATCTGGGCGATGTGAAGATGGGATTACATAACAATCCGGCACATATGGCAATGCCCTCTCCTGTGCAGTCTTGCCTGTTGAAAATGAGCTTGAACTCTCCCCCTTTTCCATTTCAAATCCCTTAAGTGTGTTGCCGGATAACTAAATTGATCAAATATGTGCTACACAATAAAAAGATTATGATATGAGGCATACTGTTGTGGCTAGTGAATATATATAGGCATGAGCAGGTAGGTAATGATAGTTGATACATACCAGCTTCATAAGTTTATTAATATATACTATGTATTGGGACTAGCTACAAAAATACTGACCAGAAGCTTTAGAAACATTATGTCATGTAAGGAAAAGATACTTCTACGACAAAGCTGCTGAGATACTGCGTACGTTTCGCGTTGAACGTGGACTAAAAGCATGTCCCTGCCCCATACGAGCAGCGTCAATACTGTATTGTAAATCCAAACACGTAATGCAAATTAAATAAACTATATGGAGAAGGGGCGAAAATTTGAGGCAGGAGAAGAAACAAGCCAACATATTTGTCGAAAAAAAAAAACGAGGATTATGGGGAAGATATAAGTTGTTGACTTTTCCGTATATATCTGATTGAACTTGGACCATTTATCATTTGATGCCTTAACTTGTATCGTATTTACTAGGGGATGCCCGTCGTGTCTATATTCATTTTTTAACTTTAACTGTAACTCAATTTCCGCTCACCCACGTAAACAGGACTTAAAATCATGCACTTATCTTTCTTATCAAAAGAATGTCCATGAGAGAAGTAAGGAGAATATTTGGGTAACTTAGATTTCTTTGGGTGAAAACTTTCCATTAATTTATCAATATTTGCCGACTCATATGATTGGTGGCCGTGATTTTTCTCTTAATTACAAGATTGTTGCTTATGAACGTCTAACATTACTATCATAATAATGTGGTAAACATGCATTTTGAATAAATATTACTTAACTATTGATATTCAATGTTAAGAGCTGTCTTTAACACATTTGTTAGGCTCTTATCTGTCAACTTAAGTATTTTTTGTCAAGCAGTTACGCTAACATAGTATGATAGTCAAGTTATCAAGTTTGATTGCTCGTAACATGTGAATTCTTTTAATCATTTATTCAATTTCTAAGTTTATTTTTCTAACTCTGGTCTATTTATCCATTTACAAGTTTTTATCTCAAATTTCAATCAACATTTCACTGCAACAATAAAAAATGGGAGAATGATTATGGTACAGCCTGCGGCTGGGAGTGTTGTAACTTACATTAACTGTATTGTAGACACAGTAAGAATAACCACACTAATTACTTCACAAAAAAGCGTAATCTCAAAGTGATCTTGTTCGGTTATTCATTAGGGACATACGATGATGAAGTCATGTACCTCAGCAAATTAGACATGGTGGTCGGGTGAACCCTTTTCCGGCGGTCGAGAACATTTTGTAATTTTAACCAGGTGGCATACATCCAGACGTCTACCCGACCAAGTACGATGTTTTTCCTATTACAATTCGAGCTAGCTAGTGGTTGGCTGGTTGCAATGTTTTATTTCCCCCATATATGCTAATTAATTGGCAGCAACAGAAAGGCATATCTGTGTATCAATTATAATAAAATAATGAATCGTTTGATGAACTTCATTGAAGGGTTTGAGATCCAACTGATTTGTGTTTATCTTCGGTAGGAAAAAGGATCAGGTTGTGATATATATATATAAATGTTCCAATCCAGAATTTTAAAGTGCGGGAACGTTCGGGAAAATGAATAAACCATGCGGTTTAAGTGCTTTAAGTTTTAAGTCTTTAAAACCCCACGGCTTTAAAGCTTTACTGGACTTTTCCCACACTTTAAAATCTCGGACTAAAAACCACTATATATATAATTCTTCTCTCATACATGCATCATTTTTTTTATGCAAATGTAGCATTAAATTATGCGGTTTAATAAAATTAGTGCAGATATATTATTAACTACATAATTTTATAGTGAATTGAACATTGATTTTATTAAATCGTATGACTAGTAGCGTAAAAGACACACACGCACATGTGCGTGTGCGAGCATACACACACGCAAGCAGTCGCGCGCACGCGTGCACGTGCCCATACACACACATGCTCACCCGCGCGGGTACGTTATGCCGCCCGGGTGTGATGAGATTGCATGTGTGGAGAGAAGCCTGAGAAGTCGGCTTTTAAACATCAAGAGTTTCAGGACATGCACGCAACCATACTCCAACTTATTTCTCTTTTAAGATTTTATTTAGACACGATATATGCCGACAAAATAGAGAAATAGAGAAGATAACAGGAGTTTTAGTTGAAATTTAGGCTATACATTTGATCCTCTTCAGTTTGTAGATTTTGGATTGTGACCCCTGGAATTTGTAGTTACTTTGCTTACAGCTCATTAAACCGAAATCTTGGTTCGGCCACTGTGTGGAATGGTAGAACATAAATATTTTCTTTAAATAAAATGTTGACCAATTAATAAGAAAAATATATAATATACTAAATAATTGCTCATAGTATATGTTAACATAAACTATGGTCACGCGAATTTTATCGTAGTTTATGACAATATTGTATGTGGGTTAAATTAGATGAAAAATTAACATGATAAGTAACCTCAACGTTATGAAATTATATAGATACACGAAAAATATTTACATTAAAAGGGACACCACCACCACCTCAGCATGCTGAAATAATATACCCAACCAATTACAACATAATATATAATGAATCTCACTATAATATCTACTAATTTTTTTATTTAAAAAAAAATCACATTAAAAGTGGTGAGTCCCACAAAGAGATCCAGATGACATATCTAAACGGCATGCCTCTATTACTTGGGCCACCGCCTGAACATGACGGAGGTTCAGAACCGGACCGATGCATGAAAGGATGCTGTGATTAACCTACAAAAAGTATTCTTTGATAGGACAATATACGAAAAAGATTTGAAATGTTTTTTTTTTAAAGGGACAATTTGCTTTTTGGTAAGAGAAATTTGAGTAGTTTGTATCATCACGAAAATGGATGTCATATTATCTCTCTGAACAGTCACAGCCAACGACAAAATTAAACAGCTTATTAATTGGAGGACTATTTACACTGCGGTGGGTGATCCACCATCCTTTTACAGGTCTAGCCTCCAGACCATTATTCTTGAATGTGTTGATTTAAATATTCTATTCTATTAAGTTGGTAGAGTGGGTGAAAATGAAATTTGTTCATGTTTTGGTAGGGGAGCTTAACTCCTCTCTCATTCCCAACTTCAGTTTGACTTTCAAAGATTACAATACCCTCCGCAAGAAACATTATATACAACGAATTATTAAATCACATGCGGGAAGCTCAATTAAGTATATTGATATACCTATTAAATTTTCATTAATTGGCCCCTTGTTATTTTGCTCTATAAATGGTCGTGTATTATGTGAACATTTGTACTTTTTTTTACATCCGAACGTAGTTAAAGAATAAAAATAAAAATAATTAATATTTTACGTTAAAATTTATTTCTTTTTCATTTTTGAGTTTCATCCGTATTTTAAAAGACTCTTTCTCTAGTGAAAATATTCTCGTTTCATTAAAATGAGAATGTCCTCATTAGATAATTATTATTATTATTAGTAGTAGTAAGTGCGAACGCCCTCATTTTTTTTTATACAAACATGTTGTTAAGCCGTTGACTTAATAGAATTAATTTTTAATATACTATAAAACCGTGCAGTTTAATAGTATTAAAAATTGACTTTATTAAGCCGCATGGCTTAATAACTTATCCGCATAAAAAAATAGGATATTCGCACTAGAGAAAGATTATTATTATTATTATTATTATTATTATTATTATTATTATTATTATTATTATTATTATTATTATTATTATTATTATTATTATTATTATTATTATTATTATTATTATTATTATTATTATTATTATTATTATTATTATTATTATTATTATTATTATTATTATTATTATTATTATTATTATTACACTTTACACACACAAATAACTGGTGATTTTGTACATTCCCCCACTCAATAAATTTTATAAAGAATAACATAATTAATAAATACGACAAATGAAAATACCACAAACACAAGTCATTTACTAATTTAAAGTTAGGTCATCTAAATCATAAGCAACCTTCACATATATATTACATGACATCAACTAATTCTTCCTAGCTCTCATATAATTTTTGTTCAATCTCTCACAATGGCTAAGCTGCTTCTTCTTCATCTTTTTGCAATTCTTTCAATTGCATTAACAAGCCATGCCGCACAATATCTTGTGGGTGATACTTCTGGCTGGGATATTAGCTCTAGCCTCGATACATGGCCAAACGACAAAGTATTTAAAGTTGGTGACGTTTTGGGTAAGTCCCTTCATCCCTTACGAAATTAAACTTACATACGTAAATCAAATTTTAATTGCAATGGAAGGGTTGATAAATATTGATCTTTCTTCTTTCTCTCTAGTGTTCTTGTATTCATCATCCAACAGTGTGAGTGAGGTAACAAAGCAAAATTTTGACACTTGCAACACAAGCAATCCCCTGAAAACATATTCAAACGGGAACACGACTGTTACGTTATCGGCTCCCGGTGACTGGTATTTCGTCAGCGGTAACAGGTTATATTGCTTTGGAGGAATGAAGCTTCACGTGCATGTTCCTGCAGATGAAGTGGCTTCACCAATTGGGTCACCTCAAGCGCAGCCGTCGGCCACTAGTACTCCGCTTCCTGTACAGCCTTCTTCAAAGAGCAATAAGCCTTCGGCTAATATCCCAACTTCATCTGGGATCTCTAATTATGGTGGAAGCAATTCTCTTGTTGTTGCTTTTGTGAGTTTTATGGCTTCTTATTTGCTGTGGATGGTGGAAGCTTGAGTGTGATTTTGTTTATAATATTACAAAGGTTACTATCTCTAATATTACAAAGTTTGTTTCTCGCTCTGAAATACTTTGACCTGCTGCTAAATTAATTTTCTAGTTCTGGTGAGCAGTTTCATTCCAAAGATTCTTTTTCTTTTTTTTCCTAATACTCATTCCAACAGATTTGGGCTATAAATTCTGATATGTAAAATTTCATCGTTCCTATAATTGCTTTTTTTTTTCTTTTCTTACTTTTCTGGCTATTCTTTTTGTATTACACCTAAGTTTTCCTTTTTCCCCCAAATCATACATGCTCCGTGAACAATTTCCAATCCTGGCACATGATTTTGTTACTAACATGAAGAAGCAAGTTTTAGGGTTTAAAATAAAGAATAGTCATAAATAAATGAGTACGTTTGATGGGTGTCCTCAAAATAATAATCTTATGTTTAGTTATACTAAATTGTACTTAAATACAAAATACATTAGAGGTGCTTTTATAATTAAAAAAAATTTTAAAATACAATTGATCAAAGTGTTTTTAAGAGTGGCCCCCAAGGGCGTAGCCGAGTTGGTTGGCAGTGCAATCTATCGCCCCTCACTTGTGTGGGCTCGGGTTCGAGTCTTGGTGGTGGAGAGGGAGGTAAAAATTGATTTGAGTTTGCCCACCTCCCCTTTCCTTAAAAAAAAAAAAAGTGTTTTTAAGAGTGCAATTATAAATCACTCATTTTACAAACATAACCCTCACATCATCTGAAGTTCAATCTTGACAATAATGTGAATCAATATCAATCATTCATGGCAAATCTTCTCCACGCACATCCACCAAAATAATCAGTAACCATCTATAATCTGTTAAATTGACATATCAAAAATTAACTGCCTGCCTTCTGGGATATATTCAGATATATTCAAGAATTTTATTTGCATTCCCTTTCTTTTGTAGGAACCATTCATGTTTTGAGCAAAAGTTTATCAAACAAGGTGATTTAATTTCTCATTTTCATGAGTGATGTGTATCAGTGGTATAATTAGAACTCAATTTGCTGAAGGATAAAATCGTAATTAAAGTGAGAGGTTTCTGGAAGGAATTTTGGCGTGCCAAACTTCTCTTTTTGGGCCAAACTCTTCCTTTCGGGCAAATTTTTTCCATATGATGAAAAATGTGGGCCGGGGGTGGCCAGATGGAAGAATAACATTTCTTAGAATTACTTTTAACACACCTTTAATTCACTGATAAAACCCCTCTTCCATTGAAATTACATTAAGAGACACACGCAAATATAATGAATCCATTTATAATTTCACTCCCTTATATCTCTTTTGCTAGCACGGTTTTATTTTTTATTTTTAAATTTTTTGCAAACTCTTCAAATTCATCATCAATCTATTATTTTAATTGTTTCAATTTACCACTCTTATGCATTCAATTGGTTTATTAAAATTTAAAATAATTCTTCTATCTTTTTCTTTATTTTTTTAATTAATTATTTCTATTATTTGGAAGTTAGTATTTTTGAGTTTTATAAAGAGACAATGCTTGAAGAAAAAAATAAAGATAACGAAACTTAAAAAAATTATTAACAATAGAATTATTTATGTGAAGGATGAGGTAAGAAGATCGTACAAGTTTTTTTTTTTATTATTGTTGTTGACTGCAAAAGAATTCTTTGAGTTTTTCCTAATAGAGATAAAATAACTTATTTAAACTTAAAAAGCTCTACTAGAAAAACAATCAAACAACAAAAAAAATTATAATAAAAGATTATGAAATTAAATAAGCACTTATAACTATATAATAAATCATTACTAAACAGGTATTTAAAGAGAAAGAGTATTTTTCATATTAAATGAAATATATTTAGAAAATGTGTTTTAAAAAGATAATTGAGGGGGTGTTGGAAGCCCATCTCAAATTTTAATTTGGTGTGCCATTTTTAAGACTTGTATGGACTTTTTGTTTTTAGGTAATCGAATTCCTAATATGTTGTCTGCTTAGTTGGATTTTGATGGTTTGCTAGAAACGTCTATCCATTTTCCGCCTCCAATTCATTTTCCATTGTTATCTTGTCTATAATCCTTCGCTATCATTTCAATTTGTCGTAGTTTCATAGCTTACTTTGGTTTTTCGAAGTAATCTCTTGTTAGTCTAATGAATTACGCCGATTAACTTGCACGATTAGAATTGCGGTTACATTGAGCTTTTGTTTTGGTCATAATCATTATCAACGTACGTGGCTTGTCAATGTGTCGTTACGAAATTTATTATATTCCCTCGTAAATGAATTCTCAAACAAGTTAGATAGTTTTCGATTGCGAATGAATGTTTAAACAAGTTGATGATTTTTTATGTTCCGAAAGACGTTGCAGAGTGTTTTGCAAGCAGTTTTTTTTTTTTTTTTGTAATTATTTAAATCTTAAAAAGATTAAAAAAAACTAAAAATTAAATTTATATTTTACCAACCTCTTACCACTTCGTTAAATATTGAAAAATTCGATATTCCCCCCTATGGCTTTCTTGATCGTCGTTTTGTTTCTCTTGTCTTGTGTGTGTGCTTCGATAACACCTGAGCAAATTTCGAAGTCCTCCCCCTGTTCTTTTTATTAATTTTAAATGCTTTGGAGTTAAATACTTAATATCATTACGAGACGACAGTACTTTGTTACGCTTATTTTTCTTATTTGTTAACACAAGAAGTTTGCTCATTACAATTTACGAATAGAATAAAATAATATAGCAATGCAATAAAAGACGTTAACATTTAAGATTAATTTACAAATGCACCATTATTACAATGCAAAATGAAAGGGACAACACGAAACACAATACACAAGGTACGAGTCTACAAGTTATACCTTTAAAATAAGGACCCCTCTAAGTTACAGCCAACCGTAAGGTACGTCCATTTGTCATTTTCTTATTTTGTTTTTTTACAAAATTTCATTGAAGTCCCTTATACTTCATTTTATTTATAATTTATTTATAAATATTATAAACTTTATAAAATTTTTCAATTTATTCATAAATTTTTAAAATATCAAATTTATCTATATAATTTTTAAATTTCTAAAATACCCTCCATTTAATTAAAAAATATAATAATTATTAAATGAACTAAATTATAATAATAATTATTATAATTTTAAATAGATTATTATTTTTATTAACAACAACAATAAAATTAAAATTATAATAATGGATTATTATTTTTAAATTTCTAAAATACCCTTCATTTAATTAAAAAATATTATTATTATTAATGGATTATAATTATAATTATGATTATAATAATATAATTTTAATTTTAATTTTAAATAGATTATTATTATTATTAACAACAATAAAAGGTATTATAATTAATTAATATATTAATAATAATTGATAATAATTTTTTAGTTAAATTGTTAACAATAATAATAATAATTATTAATTAATTTTTGAATAATAATAATAATTTTTTAATAATAATAATAATAATAATCACAATAATTAAAATACAAAATAATAATCTAAATATACTTATCTTCAAATCCAATCTATTTGAATTGAATTTTGATACAACACTTCAAATCTAATTCATAATAGGACAATAATTAATAATAATTTTTTAGTTAAATTATTAACAATAATAATTATTTTTATTTATTTATTTATTTAGGGACAAATAAACAGAGGATGAGGCCAATGGAGATGGAAAAAAATGAAAGGAAGTACCTTTCCTTCTTGTGGTAGAGGTGGTGACGGCAAATTGCAAATTTATTATTGTTGATGCGTTGTCATGTTAAGAAGATGAGTGAATGAGTTTGATGATGTGGGTCTAGGGAGTGAGAGTGATCTTGATCGGAGGGTAGGGGACTAAAGAGTATGTGATGAGAAAATAAAAGGTGTGGATTTGGAGATGAGTTTATAATTAATTAATATATTAAAAATAATTAATAATAATTTTTTAGGTAAATTGTTAACAATAATTATTACTATTAATTATTAATTAATAATAATAATTTATTATTATTATTATTAATTATTAATAATAATTATTGTTAATATATTAATTAATTATAATACTTTTTATTTTTGTTGTTGTTGTTGTTGTTAATAATAATAAAAATAATAATAATCCACTTAAAATAATAATAATTATTATTATTTATTTAATAATTATTATATTTTTTAATTAAATGGAGGGTATTTTAAGAATTTAAAAATTATATGGGTAAATTTGATATTAAAAAAATTTATGAATAAATTTAAAATATTTTATAATATTTATAAATAAATTATAAATAAAATAGAGTATAAGGGGCTTCAATGAAATTTTACAAAAAAAACAAAAGAAGAAAAAGACAACTGAACGTAACTTACGTTAGTTGTAACTTAGGGAAATCCTTAAAATAAATAATCTTCACCAACAAATTACGTGTACAATAAATTTGAGGGTTACCAATACATAGATACATATGCTTACATCGACTCTTTCCAATATCCTACTATCAATTTAAGCTATTTCGGCTATAATGACCATTTATATTAACTTTAATTTTTTTTTAAGATCTCAATTTCAAATTATAAAAAAACACACACAAACAAACACTAAATTAACAAAAATAGCTCAATTTGACAATAAAAAGTCACTAATTCATTTAGAACTTGTTTGATATTGTAATTTTTAAGCCACAATTATTGTGAAAAAATGGTATAACTATAAAATAGGAGTTAATAATGTACAGTAAATATGACTTTTAAATAATAGTTTTAGCTCCAAAAAAATAAAAATATTATAGGTCTTTTATCATACAAATATGAAATAAAATTAATTTAATTTCTAAGCTACAACATATGTGTTTACTAAACATTTTAAACCATGCTTGATATTAAAGTGATATATCTTTTAAGTCGCAACTATTATAAAAAATATATAATTATAAAATAAAAGTTGATAATGAAGAGTAAATATGACTATTAAATAATAATTATGACAGAAACACTAAAGATATTATAAGTGAAGAATAAATATAAATCAAATCAACTTAAATTTTTAAAGTATAATAACTAATATGTATTAAATATTTTATTACTATAATTGCCTAACCGCAATAATAAACAAAACCTATCTATCAGAAAGACGAAAGGAAATGGATGGGCAGCGCCAACACCTTATTATATCTACTGTGCTTTGTCACTTCATCTGTATCATTTATCCAAAAAGAAAAAAAAAGAAAAAGGAAAATATGGGGTGCTCCAAGGCACATAAATTTAAGTTGGAAAAAAATCCACAAAGATTTTAAAACATATCAATATCGCCAGTATTACTAGTTAATTATTTTACCATGTTGATACAATTTATTATTAGAGTAGTGTTAATATATTTAAAAAAATTCATAAAAAATATTTTAAATAATATAACATTAATTAATTAATTAATGAGAATAATATAATTATTTTATTTAAATTTTATAAAAAAATTACTAACTAATCAATAAATAATATATCACTTAAAATAAAAATTAAAATAAAAAAATTTAGATGTCTATGATTATTCTTTATTATTAACTTAAAAGAATAAAAGAAAAAGTATCGTGTATTTACGGACCACAAAATTCAAGAAAACTTCGTGGGGCGTGAATTTATAAATACAAATTGAGGCAATGGACGCCTAGTTGCAGTGACACGTATTTATTTTTATTGACTCTAAAAATGCCGCCTGTCATGTCTTATCATAGATCATTAGAACGCCGGATAGATACAGCCAATTAGACAATTGGTTAAGTTATTGCACCGACTGAGGTGACTGCTCGCTAGCCACTAGCTGCAAGCTAATTAAAATTTGAAACACAGTTAATTTATTATTAGCCAAATAATCCGAAGAATATTTCCTAATTTTATTTTTTCTCTGAAGGTTGAAGAATGTTTTAATTGGTATAATAAATAATCCGACATTTCACAAATTATAGTCTATCGTTGGATAAATTTTTATCTTATCATATCAAATTTATGTGATAAATTTATATTAACGACATAAATTAAAACCGGAACCCCAACCATAGATAATATTTTAATACTAAATTAAAGTACAACCTATGTATGTCATACGTCAAACTTGGTAAATACTCTATAATAAATAGATTGCCATGACTAATCCTACGGGTGCTTGATTGAGTAACTTTTAAACAATTCTATTTAATTAATTATCTCAATTTAAGTTTCGACAGAAGTAGAGGTCAAAAAATTAATTTAGACTTTGTCCAATTTCCTAAATAAAAAATTTGATTATCACGACTCAAAAGAACACTTATTCTAAACTCAATAGTTTAATATTAAATTTTAACAACAACCAAGTGGTTTAACATACATAATATTATGTGATATATTGTAACCATAACTTTCTAATAATTCTATCTTATTTCTTTTTTCATAGATGCTACAAATTTTTCATTATATTTATGAACTTATTAAAGAGTACAATATAAATAATGTTATTTGGTGGGATCTAAAGCTTGATTCAATATCCATCAAGACCTACCTTGACATATCAAAATTCAAAATATAATTCAAAAGTATGAAACTAAATAAAATAATAAAAAAATAGAGGGACTCAAATCTTAAACTTGAACAAAGAAACGAAGAGATATCTAATCAACTCAAAAAAAAAAAAATTGTTGATAAACTTATGTTTTAACTTGAAAAGTTTAATAAAAAATTTGTTTGGATAGAAAGCTTAACTCAATATTTAGTGGGACTCGTCTTGACATATAAAAACTAAAATCTAACTTAAAAGAATGAAATAAAATAAAATAACAAATAAAAATAAACTCTCATATTTACAAGGTCACATAAACCTTAAATTTAAATAGAACGATAAAGGGGTGTGTAATCAGCTTTAATAAAATATTATTGGCGAACTTATGCTTTTCGAACTTGAAAGGTGTAACGTTAAATTTGTTGACAACTACAGGCACCGATAGGGAATTTTGTTTTTATTTTATTTTAAGTTATTTTGGAAAAAAAGAATAGGCTAAGGAAAATAGGGAATTTACTATTTTAATTTAAAGAACTTGAAAAAATTCAATCCAATCTTGATTAAGCAAATTGACACACCATAACTGAATCTTTTCAACACGTCTCCAAATCTTTTAAACGAGCAATGGTCTTAAACAAGTGTCTTTCCATTACCACCACCACCTCCGTCGCCGCTACCATCTCCAAATCGCCACTCCTTCTAATTTCCTCATCTCTCTCTTCGCCAAAACTCCCTCTTTCTCTCTCTAAACCCAACCCGACCCATTTCCCTATCACTGCCCGACCTATTTCCACCCACCACAAGCCCCCCATGAACATCCTCAACAAGCTCGGTTTCGGCTTCAGGCCCAGCCCCGACCCCGTCTCCATGGAGAACTCCACCACCGCTCACGGCCCCGATGACGATGTGCCGGCCCCCGGTCAGCAGTTTGCCCAGTTCGGCGCTGGCTGCTTTTGGGGTGTCGAATTGGCGTTCCAGAGAGTGCCAGGTGTCACCAAGACTGAAGTTGGGTACAGCCAAGGCTACTTGCATAACCCTAGCTACGAGGACGTGTGTAGTGGGACTACCAATCATACTGAAGTTGTTAGGGTTCAGTATGATCCTAAGGAGTGTAGTTTCGATACTTTGCTTGATTTGTTTTGGGCTCGCCATGATCCTACCACGCTTAATCGGCAGGTGGGTCCTTGTTTAAATTCCTTGAATTAAAGTGGGGTTTGATTTATTTAATTGTTTCTCTTTTGTACTTTTAGTAATCTTGCGGTTTTGATGATTTGTGTCTTGTAGCTTAGTATGACAAACTTTCGTATAAGGCTGATCTTTTTAGTTATCTTTTGTCTCAAGGCAAGAGTTGTTTTCTTGTCAATGGTTTGGTGGTGGTTTTGAATTTCTGACTTTCCAGGTTCAGATTCATTTGGTTTAGATTGTTAAATTTGTAGTGCGATGCAAGTTTACAGAGATGGCGTTCGATTATCGTAATGATTGACTGGTAGTGATGTAACTTCAATTCTTGTTATTTTATCATATATGCTGATAGAATTGCGGTGGTTCTACTTCTGAAGCTATCTGGAAAATGATGAGCTTATTATACCTCATGTTCTATGATTACTTGAAAGCTTTTCAGTCTGTTGGCTTGTCAGCTGAATTCCTTAATTCAAGATTAACACCACAGTTGGAAATACTATTCGAAGCTTGATGTATAGGTTACAGATGCGAATAACTTTGGGAGAATAAGAAGTTGCAAACTTCATTTGTTGATATGGCATTTGGAAATCATATCACTGGTTGAGATTTTTGTTATCTGCTTAGTTTTTCTGTAGTTCTTCGGACAGTATTTTCGGGTACATGATATAGTTCGAATTGATTTCACCCAGCAAAGAATAGCGTATACTGCAGGGGTAGTTCTTGAACTGCACTTTCATGTGAATTACATTTAACTTGCAATAGTCTTACACTTTGATTATGTGGTCTTGGTCTCATTGCAATTGATGAATGTAAAAGCAGGTTTGTTTGTCCAGACCTTCTAAAAAGCAAATTTTCGCCCATCATCTCTTGCGTATGCATCAATTTAAGGACTTGTGTCATTTTCATATTCATCCTTCCTAGTCATGCTAGTGTAATTTCGAATATGAGATGAATACAATTTTCCTGTCTTGTTTATTTGATCATCTTACCAATAGTTTTGCTTGTCTTGTTTATTTGATCATCTTACCAGTAGTTTTGCTCATTTTAACTTTTTGTTTATCCTTATGGCAGGGTAATGATGTTGGAACACAGTACAGATCTGGAATTTACTTTTACACTCCTGAGCAAGAGAAGGCAGCAAAGGAGTCCTTGGAGCGACAGCAGAAGGTTTTGAACAGGAAAATTGTCACCGAAATCCTACCTGCCAAGAAGTTCTACCGAGCTGAGGAATACCACCAGCAGTATCTTGCTAAAGGGGGTCGATTTGGATTCAAGCAATCTGCAGAGAAAGGCTGCAATGATCCTATCAGGTGCTATGGCTAAATAGTACGCTCCTATTACAGTTCATTTTCAGCTTTCGACTCTTATGTATAAATCTTAGCCATTATATCTTGCATTCTTGCTATGATAAGAATGCCAGATGTATTTAGCGTCTGAACTTGGGAATGTAACTAGTCATAGT
The DNA here is from genome assembly GCA_030449905.1 of Luvunga scandens. NCBI lineage: Eukaryota > Viridiplantae > Streptophyta > Magnoliopsida > Sapindales > Rutaceae > Luvunga > Luvunga scandens. The sequence continues at coordinate 4,796,081 of JASUUG010000711.1, forward strand.
ATAACCATCATCTATATCTGTAATTTCACTGGTGATGTGTTTTAAAGTTTATGTAAAGATTCCAAGAGTTTCTGAGATTGCTTGGTATATACGTGAAGTGCATATGATGTTTCTATTTCTCTGAACAGTCTAGTGTAGTCTTCTAATTCGAAGTGTCTAATTGTAATATTTTCGGTCTTTGATCTCACTCTTTATCACGTTTTGCTTTTGCCACATAGCTTGAGAAACTATTTCTGTCAGGTTACTTTGCGAATTTCTCTTTTGTGTATTTTCGGTCCTTTGCCAGCTTATCAAGCTATGTATATTGGGGATGGTGTGGCCTCCTTATGCTTGATCCCAGGCTTCTAGATCAAGAATGCGACCACATCATGCAAATTTGAGTAGTGATTTTACTAACAAGATTGACTCTCCATGGTCTCCAAACACCAGGTAAGATCTTGACAATTTGCTTTTCCTCCGGACGAGAGACCATGGAAAAAGAAGCGTGTGTAAAATTTCTTTATTATGCCAACTTGTAAACGTAGCCTCAACTTAATCAAGACCAAGAGCTTACACAAGTCCACTTATCTGTGCACTAAAGTACTAAACCATATCAAACTACTAACACTATTTGATAATAAATACGCACACATGTGAAACTTGCTTGATTTATAATAATACTGGGAAATTTCTTCTCTTCATTTGATGCGCATCAACTTTTCTGGTTCCAAATATTAATCACAGCTGAGCAGAGTTATTGGCAATCACACGAGCATCAGCAAGAAGGGGCGCCAGCTGACCTTGTTGGTGCTTCTCTGTAACAGCTGCAACAACCAAAACAGAAAGAATAAGAACAAGTTGTGCATATACTCTCATTGTTTTTAAGATTAAGAGGGCTTGATCAACAAAGAAGCACCCACTGTCACGTCCTCCAATATGTTTGCCCCCAATAAAAACATTAGGCACAGTCCTCTGCCCGGTCCAGGCGGCTGGTGCTGATTGAATTTCTTCTCCTTCCTCTTCAGGAAAAAAAAGAAAAAACCGTAAAATTCGATATTGCCACAATCGAATTAAACAAAGGAGAGTTTAGTGTAGGCTTGATTACTCTCTTCATCCAGTTCAATGACTTTTTAACTTGCTCCTAGCTGTGTAAGCAATTGCTTCACCCTGCTGCAATAGCCGCAGTAGGTTTTGCTGCAAGCAAATATGGTCATCATAAAAATTAAGTTAGTGAGATTCTATTTTAATGAAAGAATAGATATAGGACCACAAATATACTAAAATATTGCTACCTAAAGACAACGAGAGGACAGGAGGAGACGATCTCCTTGGCCTTGTTTAGTGCCGTTTTGATTTTGTTGCTCTCCCTTTGCTCTTTTGCTCTGCTTTGCTTTGTGCTTGCAGGTAAAATGAGACATGCCATGCCGCTCCTCTTGGTTCATAATAGTGTTTAAAAGTCGGGCACAGGTGTCACTAAGTTAGGAGCTGATATAACATGCTGGCATGACAGGTGGCTCATACCCATGATAGCTTGTAAGGTTCTACATTCAAGACAAAGAAAAACAAGAAGACAGAGAGAAGCTAGCCAAATGTTACATAAGATTGAGCATAATTTTCTAAACCTTGTTGAAAATAGTTACACTATCATTTATTTATAGACATAAAAGAAGAATTTTAAACTTTCTTTTAAGGCATTAGACGGTTCTCAAATAGTTTCCATTATCCTTCTGATTATTATCTCCACTATACAAGACTGAAGACCAAAGAAAAGGTGGCATTTCCATATCATTTATTAACTTTGTGATGAATAAAGAAGATGGATTCTTCTATTTTATTGTGTTTGTAGTTTAACTTCTTTGCCTTTGTTACATAAATTTTAATAACTTTTTTCTGAAGTTATCTTGAATAATATAATTTCAGCTATCAATAGCCAATTATGAAAAAAATAATAATAAAAATTAAATAAAATATATGTTTATCGTTTTACTCTCACACAATTATTAAGGCGTTAAATGATCGTAAAGAGTGCTTTTATTTTATGTTATTTATTTGTGGATATAGAAAAATTTTATTAATATCAAATCAAATTCATGCTAGGTATGCAATGGTGAAGTTATAAACTTTTTCTAGCCAGAATAAAACAAAAATAATTTTTCGATATATATTTTTTATTGAGACTATTATGATTTTTTAGTTAAATATATAAATTTTTATTAGGAACTAATATGAACATTATTAATTTTATTAAAATTATATATTTTTTTAATGACCAATGTGAACATTACTTATTTTGTTAAAACTTGTAAGAGATTTTTTAAAAAAAAAATTATTCGGCCGCAAGGAAATTTTCAAGGGCTATAACTTTGCCTCTGTAAATAAAACTGGCAAAAATTGGTTGTAATAAACAGTTGATTAATTCATTGCGAGAAAATAAAACCAACAAATATTGGTTATAATAGGCAATTGATTAATTCATTGCAATCTTTTTTATAAATAACTGATTAATTCATTGCGAGAAAATAAAACTGGAAAATATTAGTTACAATAAACAATTGATTAATTCATTGCAATCTTTATTAACATCAGAGAGAACTCGTGTGCATCACTAAATATTCAAACTTTTAAAGGCAGATGAGTTTAGTTGTAGTTTAATCTTAGTAATTATTCACATGTTACAATTGCTTGATCGCCACTTTTAACCACAATGCTGTAATGTTTGTTTTAACAATATTTATCCTACCATTTTAGCACATGAGCGTGTTGAATCCCTTTCAAACTTATTTACAGCTCTAATTAATTATTAAATTATAGAGTGCAAAAATACTTCTTTCCTTTCTTTTAAAAATTTGACATTTAATTTCCTTCAATATTTCGTATAGATCCATTTGATTTGAGGCTACAAAGACTTTCAAAATTTGTAGATAATTTTAGGAGAATAGTGAAAAGGTGATTAGTAATTCGAATTTGTTTGAAGTTCTTATTAATTATTTAATTCTTTCATGTATCATATATGTTTTAGTTGTTGAAATGTATCATTTGCGTGTGAGATATGCATCAATGTGTGAGGGATGAAATTTAGCATCAAATTTGTTTTTGACAAAATAATTCAACTTCGTTTATAACATGCGTCTAAACTAAAATTTGCATTTAAAAAAAATGTAAATGATATACGTCAATTTTTAAAACAAACTTTAAATATATAATTTTGTAAGGTCATTTTTCTACTCTATTACTTCCCGTACTTTTATTGTATACATACACAAAATCACAAATATGAGAATACTCACTAGAACATATCATTAGATTATGGGTTTCAAAGGAAATGAAAATAAAAGAAAACTGTGGTGCCCAGATATTCAAGCCCAGATACAAAATATGTTTAAAAGCCCACCAAGACGAGATTCCCCTTTAGAGTAGTGATTATCAGCCCCTTTTAAAATCCTTGTAAAACCCTACATTTGTCATCAGACCCCATCGCTAGAATGAAATTACATAAAAGGACAAATATTAATTTAACTAAATTAAAATATTTTTATACTTACAAATCTTGAACCCCCCATTTAAAATGATAAAAATAATCGATTTAAAATCAAAATAATTTTGAGGCAGTAATCATTATATAATGATAAGGTTTTTATTATAAAAATTATTTTAATTATGTAATGATAAGGTTTTTATTATAAAAGACTATGTTTAATATTTAATTACATCCTATTGTAACTTTTTGTCCCTTTCAATAATTTTCATTGAAACTAGAGTTATATGTAATAATTGGGGTTTAAGACTTTTAAAAGCGTGCTAGAAGCTTCAGGCTTCCTTTAAAGACATTGATAGCCTTTTAGCATCTTTCTGTAACCTTTTCGAGGGAAGCCATACTTCTTTATTAAGAAAAAAATTGTAAAACAATTATAGTATTTGTTTTATATCTTGGAATTTTGTAACTTTTAATTTCTTATCACTTACTCTCTTATTCATTAAATTTTATTACTAGAGAAATCGTTTAGCCCCAAAGCTTACATTGATAAATTAAAAGATTCAAAGATATTCGAACTTGATACCTTAACTCTAATACCATTGTTAGAGATTTAAAAGTTTAATAAAATGCCCAATAATAATATTTAATAAAAATCTTAACACATTTTAACACATTAATTTTTCGTGCAAGCTTCAAATTCATTTGATTTAGCTTTTTTTATTGAATAAATTTAAGACATCAATTTTGTGTTTTATCTACCTTTGTTGAACAATTATTTTTTTTCCACGTTTCTTCATCAATTAATTATCCTAGTTAAATTTTCTCCTTTATCAAGATGCAATTATATATATCGTCAAGAAAATTTGAATTGTTTTCATGCTGCAGCTGCTTTTCCCAAATGCCAAATTCTTCCATTCTTGAGTGTAAGTATTATACAACGAATAAATATTCTTGTTCTCGTGGAGAACTTTCCAATGAAATCTTGAAAACCCTTTGATGATGAGCCGAATGATACGCCACCAAGACTTGTATGATATCAAACACTGAAAGTCTACAAACGAAAACCAAAGAACCAATATTAATTCTTTTAAACGATTTACATTTTTTTTTTAGAAAATAATTAATGAAGGAGAAAACTTATTATTTTCTATTGCGCGATTCACAACGTGGGTATCACGACAAAATACCGCCGCCGCCGCCGCACTCATGAAAAGTGATTAGGTGGCAAAATCCTAGCCGATGGACAATGCCTGGATTTTCTTCTCCATGTTAAAAGGCATGTGATGCGCTTAGCTTACGATGACCACCACCGCCACTCTCGCATTAAATTGGGTGGGATTGCAAATTTATGTTTCTCAATTTGGGAATGCCTTGTGCTTTTGCTTTTTCCTGTGTATATTTTTCGTTCCATAAATATGAAAGAATAAAATTAAAAACACCCAAAGTTTTTTTTTTCTTTTCTTTTTCGTGTTTAATTTCCATCTAATTGTTATTGAACGAGTAGGACAAAATATGAATAACATTTTCTAAACATTAAGAAATATGTTGTTATTTTAAAAAGTAACAAACACTCTTTTTTTTTTTGGGTTACTTTTAAAATTAATTATTTGCTAAACACCCTGTAAATGGTGATACCAATCTGTAGAAACAATCACGCCGGCATCATGGTCGTGGGCGAGGTGGAGCAAAAGACTGTCCGGTGACAGCATGTTAAGCGACAAAACAAACAGATTGACGTTTTGTATTGTAAAAGTTTGTGTTTTAAATTTATTATTAATATATTGCTTTTCGTAATATGCTTCCCACGTTTTCTCTTTAATATAATTTCACTTGGAGGACGTGAATGAAGATGATGATGCTAGGGTTGGCAAAGTCTGCAAGAAAGAAAGAAACAGCTGTAATGATTTGTTTGGTGGGTTAACCGATTTGATGCTAACCAAACCAACTCTTATTTATCCTATTAATTAACCAGTAACCACCATTATGATTATGCTCCTTATCATCTTTCAGTAATTCCTACTGAACAAGCTTTCTTCTTTTACCTTTTCTGAGTATTACATTACACGATTTTGATCAGATGCCCGGTGCGAGTCAATTTTTTATTGGTAGGGTTATGTTACGAGTCCTGTAACCCCGCTAATGAAACAGTGACATATGTCCTGTCGTGCACTATAAAATGGCGCACATAATATCAGCCCTCTTACATTATAACTATGAGAGTATCAGATTATCAAGATGCAGCATAATTAAAGCCTAACTTAAAAATGCGCTTAAAAAAAAAATTATTTTCTAACAAATACATGGAAAGATTTAAACTCTCGATTTTAATAATGAAGTGATGAGTGGTTTATATCAACAATTAACATAGGTGGAAATAAAAAAAAAATATTTGTAACTATGTTTTAGCAAAGTCACGAGTGGCGTAGTCACTTATAATGATACGGGCAACGTCATGCTTATTATAACGTTACTCTATTATCTATTACGTATAATTAAATTTGAAATTTTGCCCTCTTTAAGGAATTGAAAACTACTAAGTATTGTTAAGTACAATATAGCAATTTTAGCAAGGAACGAGCTGTCACCAAGAAAATAAGACAGCATAGGCATGAACTGAAAGTAAAAGGAATATATATCTAATATAGATTCAGTAACGTCAAGGCAGAGCAAAATAAATTTTCTAGTACAAGAATCGGTCGCATTACTATTATTATAATTGATTGATGAGTCTGTCAATCTTGCTGATTGGATTTGGAATTTATATTCTATTTTCCCCTGAAAATAACCCAACTATGTACATTAATTATAAGTACAATTTAGAATTCACTTGAAGCTACCCTGTACTCCATAAGTTAAAAATAGGAGATAAAATAAACAGATCTAGATCAGATCTGATTTTTTTTGTTTCTGTTTTTTTTGGGCCAAATCAAGTTTTGGTAATAATTCCAACTCAGATCTTCAATGCACACTTCATATCCAATTCAAAGTTTAAGTGATCTTGCCTTTGCATGAGACATTAATTTTTTAATTAAAATAGTACTATTTCCTATTTTGTGTACGTAGTTGTAATGAGGTAGATATATTAATAACATATTAGAATTTTCATTGTAATTGACGTTACATTATTGCTTCATTAATAATATTAAGGTTTATAAATTTATTAATTTTATATAAAGAGAGTTAAAAGGAAAATATTAATAATATTTTAAGCAGGCTACTCTTTTGAATGTGTTAAAGCACCTCAGATCATTGAGATAGTTTTCAACCCCCACCACTTTTATTATTATTATTATTATTATTATTATTATTATTATTATTATTTACAAAAATGTTGGTTGATGAAAAATTACCCAGTATTATAGTAGTATTAAAACACAGTATCTTTTTCTTCATTTAGAAGTTAATGTCATTACTTCACTAATCTACCCACTCGATCTTTTGTGTACTAATTGAATTTTTGTTTTGGGACAAACTTCACTTATTATAGCTCAGCAACCTCCACACCCCATAATTATATAAATATATAAATAACAATAACGAAGGGTAAAAAAGAATATAAAAAGCAACTAAGATCATCATGATATAAAACTTCTCTTAAAATGAAACCATTAAAAATTTAATTAATTACACTTAAATTAATCAACAAACAAATTCCTGATAAACAAAGAAAGGATGCTAAAATATTCTCCTATATATACATATTTAAAAACTAAACACCATATACCTGTCGATTTGCAATTTCATTTCATTTCATTCACCCTACTCATTAACAACCAACTCCCTCTATTCTCCTATATGAAGTGAGAGCATAGTAGACAGAAAAAGAAAGCAACAGCTAGCAGCCAACACTGAAACAAACTCAACAAACAAAACAAAAAACCAACCAAAAATGGCTGATCATCATCATCAGCAGCAGCAGCTTGGAACCAATATTACTGTTGAAGATTATCAAGAAGAGGCGGCAGTGATGCCTAAACTCATAACAGTTCTATCATCTCTTCTTCAACGCGTCGCCGAGTCTAACGATTTAAGCCAACGGTTTCACCCACAAAAGATCTCAGTCTTTCATGGCCTCACTCGCCCTACAATCTCCGTTCGTAGCTACCTTGAAAGGATCTTTAAGTATGCTAATTGTAGCCCTTCTTGCTTCGTCGTTGCCTATGTTTATCTTGATCGTTTTGCTCAGAAGCAGCCTTGTTTGCCCATCAATTCTTTCAATGTTCATAGGTTGCTCATCACCAGCGTTTTGGTCTCTGCCAAGTTCATGGATGACATGTAAGTCCTTTACTTCATTATGTGCTTCTTGATTTGACATTTCTGAATTTTAATGTGATTTTCTATGTAATTATACTTCAAATTTGTGCTTCTTTGATGAGTTGATGAGGCTAATTAATTTAAAAATTTGTGTTAGGTAATCAAATTGTGACATTTGAACTGCAGGTTAATTTTTTCATTAGATAAACCAAATTAAAATAATCACAACAACAGTCAATTAGGAAGCTGATATTTTGTCTTCATAGAACATTAATTGCATTATAGTAGAAATCAATTAACACACCGTTTCGAAAGGCACCGGCGCCAGGAAAAAGAAGACATGCATGTGAGAGCCTGCGTGTTCTGCCAGACAAGAACACATAAGATGTGGTGATGCTCTCTTGTCTGTATCTATATATCCATCTATCAATGCATGCCTGTAAATCCCATGAAAAGCTTTTGCAACATGATAAAAAATTAAAAATTGACAATGTTAAGTCATTTTTAAAAAAGGTAATGACAGCTCAATTAAGGCCCTGATCCCAATTGCATTAATTCTGTGTTTAATGATAGGCACCGGCCACTTTTGCCTTTGTGCACAATCATGCACAATCATGGTGGTTGTTTGACTGTCATATTTTGTCAATGTCACCGAGCCTCATGTTAAATTGTTTGTTAGTTTGATAGGCACCGACTACCTCACATTACCAGTAACTAACATCCTTCATTTTTTTTTTTTTTGGGTTACTGACGACTTTTTTTTTTCCTTTTTGGATATTAGTTTATATATTACATAATATTTGAGGTATTTAACCATAAAATTGTTATTAATATTGAAAAAAACTGTGCATGTGGGAGATTTAACATACATATGTTGCAGTCTTGGGGACCCTTACCAGTGAGAAAGTATAATTTCAACTTTTTTTTTTTATTTTCTACTTATATTTTCGATTATTTAACACTATTCTTGTTTAATTTCACAGATATTACAACAATGCATTCTATGCTAAAGTTGGAGGAATCAGCACGGCGGAGATGAATTTGCTTGAAGTGGACTTTCTATTTGCTCTGGGCTTCCAATTAAATGTGACACCCACTGCTTTCCACACCTACTGCTCTTATCTTCAAAGAGAAATGTTTCTTCAATCACCCCTGCAATTAGAAGAACCTCTCAACGTGGGCAGGCAACTTAAGCAGTACCATTGTTGTTTCAATGAAGATGAATGTGCCCATCAAAAACAACTCGCTGTTTAATTGCTTCTTGGGATTTTTCTGTGTAGTACTAAAACCTATAATTAATCTGTAGGTATAGTTTTGTTGCCTCTTAAGTCCATTTAAACTTGAATTAATCAAACACTTTGTTTGAAAAGAAGTCACAATCTCCTCTGCAACACCAAAAATGTTGAGGATAATTTTGTATAAAATTGTTTGAAATCCACATCAAAAGTATAATTCATGTCCCATACAACCAGTGTAATAACTGCAGAGATATGACACAAAAAAATTTGATCATCACAAGATTTTGGTCCCAGTTAATCATTATTGTGCCTATCTTATGCATGTTAAATACATTAAAGATCGACAATCTAAGAGAAAAATTCCACCAATAGATGGAATAAAGTAGAGCAGATCTATTAGAGATGCACGTTACTTTTTTATCTCCCTCCACCAATCAGATATGGCTTTGTCAATTGATACAGTGATAGAAGCCCTTAAGATTCTTCTCAGTCATAGTTCTATATAGCATCTGCAGTTTTCCTAGTAGTTTAATGAAACTTTGTGCTTGTACATAATACTGGTAATGCACAGATGGGCATTTAATCTTTACAGTCTGGATAACATGCGCAACTCTAGATGCCCTCCTCTCGGGGATTGCTACAGAAATAAAATTCTGCTGTCGCCAGCCACGCAAATGTCACAATCAAGTATTTACAAATTGAAACTAGAAAGCCTTTTTGGCCCCATGTGTAAATGACAAACACAAAACAGCAGTTTTCTGCATGTAATCTAATCCAGCCATATGCGGGATTCACACTTGTCTTAACTAGAGGAAAACAATATCCCTTATCCGTATCAAATTGATATAATGTGCTGCAGATTAAATCGTTTGACCGTTGACATCATTAGCTGGGTTGTCATTGGGCTTGTAGTTCAGTAATGGGCTACTGAGCTCAGCGATCTAGTCATTTAGAGAACATCAATTCTAGCCCTGTTTTTTCTTTTTACTAAAATGTTGAAGTAAGGGTAGACTTTCTCCCTTTAATTTTTAATTTAATTTTACAAAATTTAAGTGTTTGAATAAATTTTTGTACATACTATAAAGGATGAGGTCATTTACACTTTAAAAATTACTCTAAACTCTCTAATTTTAATAAAAAATTTATTACTAAAGTACCTATCATATGAATTACCATTAAGTGTAATTTATTATCAGTCAATATTACGTAATTACTTTAAACATCTACATAGCACACTTATTATTTAATACATGTAATTCTTAGGCTTTAAATCATAAAACTTTTATTTCTAACATCTTAATCAATACTTAGATGAATAATGATGAAATCAATATTTTAATTTTAATTTTTTATTTTTCCATAAATGAAAAAAGTTGCACTCATTATTTTTTATTTTTTCCAAAAATAAAATAAACAAAAGTACTGTAAAGCATCTTTTTTTTTTTTACGCTTTTGACCTCTTCGTTTTCTTCTTCTTCGTTGTCTTCTTCTTCGTATCCTTCTTCTTCTTCTTCTTCTTTTGGTAGTATTTATAGAGTATTTATTATTATTATTTTATGATTGCAAGTTTTTTGGGTAGCAAATCTAATATTAAACATAAATAAACAAAAAATTGAATAACCATATTTTTATTAAATAATTTATTTTCAACTTGACTTGATCATATTGTTGTAAAAAATTGTTAAATCTCTTGAAATTGAATGTATTGTATAGCTTTATTGGTGTTTCAAGTAAATAAACTTAATTAACTTAAATAGTCTGAATAAAGATCTTTTGGGAATTTAAAGAGTGTAAAAGCAAAACTTAATTTTTAAAGATTATTATACGAGTAAATAGCCCCACCCATACTATACATATATTTATCTAGAGTCACCCCATTGTAATATATGTGTACATAAATAGATAGATAGATTATAATTTGAACAAACTTTAACACTCTTGTTAAATAGTTTTAAAAGTTTTTTTTTTCTTTACATACCCTTACAAAAGTCAAAACAATATTAAACTAAACCTCATTCATTATTTTTTTTTCCCTCTTTACATCCACCAGGATATCCATCACCATTAGATTCATTAAAAATTTCTTTTTCATTTCTTCATGTTCATCTTCAGTTTCAGAACATGAAAGCAATATGTGTTAGTGAAATCTTTGTCACCCTTTTCATCTATTATCTTTGCTGTCTTTTTTAATTGGTGCAATTCTTCAGCCTCTACTTTCATTTTCCTTCATTATTTACACATCTGCCAGATTCCTACAGGATAGAGACTGACACAGGGAGTGCATTTTTAGAGATTAACAATTTTCTATCACTCACTCAACAAAAAAGTTCAGAATTAAAATCCGTAGCTAAATATTGGCAGCTCTGTAACTTTCTCATATCACTTTCCATTAATTTTACGTACGCAACAATCACCTAGTTACAGTTTCTTGCCTCTTCGCGGATGGATGTAGTATTTCGAATGATGAAAATGGATTATTTGATGTTCCAGATAAAAATATGTACATATTAGGTTGTCGATATCTTAGATCATGTCTAAAGTAAAATATTTTATATACATAGTATTGATACCAAAATTTGGCTCAGCAATAAGAGTTGAGAAAAAGTATATTTATTTAGGGAACAAGCTATGAGAGAGCTTGATGTCTTCGAAATAAAGAGTTTTTTGGTCGGAATCATGCAAAGCAGTAACCCATCTAGGATTGCCCAAGGGTGTTACTGGCGTAGACCATTCAATGTTTAAGTTCGGGAGTGATAAGATAACAAATAAATAATAAGAAAGAGAAGAGAGTAAGAGAAAAAGGTTTGGAGGATATTGTATCCCTTCCTCTAATATGCCTATTATAGGATTCAAGTTTGACGAGGATTAGAACTTGTACTGTTTTATCCTATTTAGATTAGGACATGTTGTTTGAGGTGGGTCCTTAAGCTCAACTTTAGTAAAAATATAGGTATAACATATAGTAATATCAAATTGCCCTTAATAATAAAATACATTAAGATTATTTTAGAAATAGAGAATTAATTATGGGTGTCCTAACTCCAAAGCATAATACACGGTGGAATTTTGAAAGCACCGACCTCATGGCTGTGGCCTTTTGGTCCTAATTCTTTGTTAATTCTATTTCCTATTCGATTAAGGAGTTAGTTGTTTTGTTAGAGGTTATTTAATCTTTATTTTATTTTCCTAAGTTGTTTAGGAATAATTCTATCAATAGGATTTGACAGGGGTACTCTCTCCGTATATATAGCGTGTCTTAATTGTTCATAAGACGAATAACAAATATTTTCCTTAAAAGAGATACTCGCTTCCTAGCTCTCTGAAATATTTCGCTCTTCTTGTTATCCGTTTTCGTTTGCTTCAGTGCCGTGAGATTAAAGGCAAGTCAAGGGTGCAAGGTGCCTCAAGAGTTGCTCAACGACAATGGCGAAGAAGAGAAGGTCATGCGAAGGCATACGGGCTTCGGGGGTTGTGTTGCTGGCCATGATTATTATCCAATCGTTCAGCTTGCTCGGTGCTTGCTCTCCAGAGACCTCATCCTTTAGAAGTGGACCACGGAGCTTTAACATCAACGGAGAATCAAAGATTTCGCCCAGGGTCAAACTTTATATGAATCGGGATCGACCAGAGGTTGTGATGAGTAATGGCCTCGTCCAAGTCAGTGTGTCCAGGCCAGGCGGTGGCGTCACAGGAATCAAATATAAAGGAATTGACAACTTGCTAGATTACAGAAATAAAGAATAAAGACGAGGGTACTGGGATGTCATTTGGAACGAGCCAAGAGATCCTGCTGGCGGCTATGACGTATTAAGAGCAACAAAGTTCAGGGTGGTGAAGCTAGACGAAGACCAAGTTGAACTGTCATTCACAAGAAAATGGAACTTTTCCGACCGCGGCTCTCTGGTGCCCTTAAATGTGGACATAAGGTACATAATGCGGCGTGGCGTCTCAGGGTTTTACTTCTACGCAATAATGGAGCGTGAAGAAGGATGGCCAGATGTGTACATGGATCAAATAAGAGCCGTTTTCAAGCTTCGAGAAGACAAGTTTCGTTACATGGCATTGTCAGACCACAAACAAAAGTTCATGCCATCGAATGAAGATCGTGTGAGAGGTCAGACTCTTGACTACCGTGAAGCCGTTCTCTTGACCAATCCAACGGATCAAAGACTCAAAGGAGAGGTTGATGACAAGTACCAGTACTCGAGCGAGAACAAAGATAACAGGGTGCACGGATGGATATCCCACAATCCACGAGTGGGATTCTGGATGATCACGCCCAGTGATGAGTTCCGCACATGTGGCCCCATCAAGCAAGAGCTCAGATCCCATGCTGGCCCCACCGTGCTCTCCATGTTTACTAGTACTCATTATGCTGGGAGGGAAATAGATACATATTATGCTAAAGGGCGGTCCTGGAAGAAAGTGTTGGGTCCTGCTTTTGTTTATCTGAACTCAATTTCTTCCCATGAAAATCCTCGTGCTCTTTGGGAGGATGCCAAACAACAGATGTTGAAAGAAGTTGAAAGTTGGCCGTATGATTTCCCTCGATCAAAGGATTTCCCGAAATCTTATCAAAGAGGAAGAGTTTCCGGTCAATTACAAGTCCATGATCGATATGTGAATGAGAAACCGATAAGCGCAAAAGCGGCTTACGTTGGGTTGGCAGCTCCTGGTGATGCAGGATCGTGGCAAGCAGAAACTAGGGGCTATCAGTTCTGGACACAGACAGACGAGGAAGGACATTTCGCAATCGAAAATGTTCGAGAAGGAGATTACAATTTGTATGCATGGGTCCCTGGATTTGTTGACGATTACAAATACGGTTTTATTATTACTGTCAGAGCAGGGTCAAAGATCAACTTGGGAACTGTTGTTTATGAGCCACCCAGAAACGGTCCTACGTTGTGGGAAATCGGAGTCCCTGATCGCTCAGCTGCTGAATTCTTCGTGCCAGATCCCTACACAAGATTTAAAAACCCGTTGTTCACTGGACCCTCGAACAAGTTCAGGCAATACGGATTATGGGAACGATATGCAGATTTTTGTCCCAAGGATGATCTCCTGTACACCATTGGCGTCAGCAATTACACTCGAGACTGGTTCTTTGCTCATGTTAACAGGAAAGTAGGAAACAACACATTTCAACCAACCACACGGCAGATTACGTTTCAATTGGAGGACTTGAGCAACAAAGGAAATTACACACTCCAATTGGCCTTGTCAGCAGCTACATCCTCTAATTTACGGGTTCGGCTAAATTTCAATATTCATCGAAGAAACATGCCACCTCTATTCTCGACGGGAACGATAGGAAGGGACAATGCCATTGCTAGACATGGGATTCATGGGTTGTACAGATTTTACAGCATCAACGTGCCGAGCTATTTGCTTACCCCAGGAAATAATACATTGTATCTTACTCAGTCAAGAAACAACGGACCCTTCCAAGGAGTCATGTATGATTACATACGCTTTGAAGGTCCTCCAATTTCCAACGAAGGAAGCTGAATTATACATATTTTAGAGGAGAAAATTAGAGAGTAAATTTTTTTCATGTACAAAGAAAGATATGCATATGTACAAGCCTTTTCTTCTTTTACCAAATTGAACTAAGAAAAATGCTGAGAGTAGAGAAAGATGAGAAAAATAAAAAAAGAAAAGAGGAGAGAGAAAGTGAGTGAGTAGAGAGAGAAGATAAATTTCTCTCATCTTTCTCTCTTCTTTCTTTACACCTAACATAACTCCTGAACTAAATGTTTAAAAGAATTTAATGGCGAAGTAAATATTTTTCGCAAAGTTGGTTGTGGCTAGGAGATCAACCACGTTGATTGATCGATTGATTGATTGCAAGTACTACGATTTCCAGTGGAAAGAAGCTATGAGCTGTATTGTGGGTTCTCATTTTTTTATATTTTGTTTTAATGAACATCGGCTAAATTGTGAATTCTCAAAATGTATTGCTTCTTTGTGAATATGTCTCCCAAAACCTTAATTTTATATATGTTTTCTAAAACTATTCTTAAGGATCTTAATTATGGAAAAAATATAATTGAAGTGGGTATATTAGATGGTGTCTAAAGTAAAGTATTTTATTTAGTTTTAGCTATATCAAATTGTATGTTCTTAATAATAAAATACATTAAGGTTATTTTAGTGATAAAAAATTCTATAAAATTATGAGTGTTTAGAGTATAATTTAGGCTCCAAATAACTCTACCCTATTTGGTATTTATTTCATGCATTACTTTACGGAAATTTGAAAACCACCGATTGACATTATCTTAGGGGGTCAAGAGGCCTAATTCTTTGTTTATCATTTCGTATGTTACGAAGAAGATATAGTTATTGTGTTAGTGGTTAATTTATTAGCCTTTGTTTTTCTAAACAATTTAGTGGAAAAATTTTGGGTGTTCCTAGAATATTGCTCCCTTCTCATTCATTCCTGATCACATGTGGCAAATAGTGAAATAATTAGTTTAGGAATGTTAAGATGCTCTCTATATAAAGAGTTTTATTCAGATGAATAAGAAATATTTTTTCTTTTAAAACCCTGACTCCTTCTTGGAAATAATCTGCTCTTCTTCTCTCGGTTCTTGATTGAAGGATATGAGCATGAAATATGTTAATGCGCGACCCTCGATCGGCACTACTATATTTCATCGGCGTCACTTACGATGGCGGCATTGTCTTCGGCTCAGTATCAGACAAGATTACAGCTCACAGATTCTCAGAGTAATGTCTCCGAAGGCGTTCGTTACTTGCTTGTTCTACACAAGATACAGAAACAGCAGATGTTTGGAAACTGGGATGATGATTGCTGACGGTTGGGACAAGTGTCAAGGTGGGAAAATATATAGAGTTGTTCTTGAAGGGACAATAATGAACTAAGCAGCGTCTTGTAATTGGAGTTACTTGTATGGGTTTGTTGATTATGCATGGAACTTAGCTTCAGGAATTAGTGGTTAAGGCAAATTTCACATGCTAGTAGTACAGGCCAAAAAAGTCGTATCCTGCTGAGTTGGTGACATTGACACTTCTACTACTGTGGCAGGATCAGGAGGAATTGGGGACGCAAAATTCCTTATTGCAGACATGATTAATTGTTTGGTTAATTAGTTTGATAATAAGTTTAATTTGTATGCATTAGCTAGTCTAGTGGTGGTGATTATTCTTTCTTGTGAACTAATTGAGAGCCAAAGCAATGAATGATCGATCACAATAGGATTTTTTCTTTTTTTCTTTTTTACAAGTGCGGGAAATTTATCAAAGAAAAGGAATGGAGTAATTACAGGCTAAAACTCAATAGGATTTGTTTCACTAATTTCATTCAGGTAGTAAGGCTATTTGCACCTTGGAAAGTACTCAGCGTGCTTAATTTTTCTATTTATTTACTCTTTTTTTTTTAATTTGGATTTTTTTTTATATTTTAACTTTATATAAAACTAGAATTGGTATCGTGCATGAAATGACTATTCAAAGTTTTATAACAATTTCTCTCAAGATTAACATCCAAAAACAATTAATTTTTTAAACAATTATGAACTTGACAACATGAACCGCACACACAGACATATATCAATTGAGAATTAAACGCTAAACTGATCTTTGCAAGAAAGATGGTAATTTATTTAATGTTAACGGATATATAAAATTAGTTATTGCTTGTAGTTTTTCTTTATATACTATATAACTTGTGAAGCAATTTTAGTTTGCTTGAAATAATTAGGGTCTTCATATCTCTTGAATGGTTGTGGCTGTAGATAAGGAGAAGAACATTGCGAATGAAATCGGAATATCTTAAAACGAAATACGGAGAATTATTTGCCAGCTGCTATGAAAATTTGATTATAAATATTTTGTTAATATACGTAGGCGGCCCTTTTTCAATACGCGGTTCAAAAATTAATATCTCCATGCATAGTTGCCAATAAGATGACTTTTTCATAAAGAAATAATGGTGTGTTTACTTTTCGGATTGGGGAATCGGAATCCGGAATCGGAATGATTGATGGCGTTTACTTCACAAAAATGGAGTAGGAATCGGAATCGGAATCGTGGGGCCCACCACTATTTGGGAATGAGGAATGGGAGATTGATTCCCATGGGGGGAGGTGGGAATCAATCTCCCATTCCCTGGAATCCCCATTTTACTCCTCCCCAAAACTGAAAATGCCCATTTTGTCCTCATTTGTAATTAATTAATATATAATTATAATTAATTAATTAATATATTATAATTAATTAATATATTGATGCATTATTATCAATAATTATAATTTTTGAATAAATAATCACAATAATTAATATATTATTATTATTATTAATATAATATTATTATAGTTAATTAATTAATATAATTATTATAAATAATTAATATATTAATATATTATTAACAATAACCATTAATAATTATATTTTTTTAATAAATAATCACAATAATTAATATATTTTTATTATTATAATTAATTAATTTATTGTTATAATAATTATTAATATAATTCTTATAATAAATTCAAATATTATAATCAATTAATAGATATAATTATTACTATTAATTAATATATAAATATATTATTAACAATAATATATTAATATTTATAGTTTTTGATTAAATAATCACAATAATTAATATATTACTATTATTATAATTAATTCATTTATTATTAATATAAAAATTACCATTAATTATTATATTAATACATTATTAACAATAATATGTTAATAATTTTAGTTTTTGAATAAATAATCACAATAATTATTATATTTTTATTATTATAATTAATTAATTAATATACTATTATAATAATTATTAATACAATTGTTAATTAATTAATATAATTATTACTACTAGTTATTATATTAAAACATTATTAATGATAACTATTAATAATTATAGTTTTTGACTAACTAATCACAATAATTAATATATTATTATTATAATTAATTAATTTACTATTATAATAATTATTAATATAATTATTATAATATAATTCGTATATTATCATCAATTAATTCATATAATTATTACTATTAATTAATAGATAAATATATTATTAACAATAATATATTAATAATTATAGTTTTTGATTAAATAATCACAATAATTAATATATTACTATTATTATAATTAAATCATTTATTAATAATAATAATTAATTAATATAAAAATTACTATTAATTATTATATTAATACATTATTAACAATAACTATTAATAAAAACATTATTTTGACTAAATAATCACAATAATTAATAATATAATTATTATAATTAATTAGTATATTATTATAATTAATTAATTAATTTTACAATTAATTAATATATCAATATATTATTGACAATAATTAATAATAATAAAATTTTTTGAATAAATAATCACTATAATTAAAATATAAATTAATGATTATGAAAATAATTCATTAAGTACTTTTTGGTAATTTATTACAATCAAATTCATTCCGATTTCGATTCCTATAGTTCAAGTAAACAACTTATTCTGATTCCCATTCCTTATTCCCATTCCAGCCCATTCCCATTCCAGCCCATTCCGATTCCAGCTCATTCCGATTCCAGTTTAGTAAACGCACCATAAGTATTTTACCGGAAAGAGATTTAACAAAAGGTAGTTTTGGAAGATTATTGGTGTCCTTATAATTAACAAACTTGTATTTTAAGAAGAGAGGTTTTATTAGAATTTTAGAGGGATGCTAATAGTCAAACTCTAGTTAAAATTAGTTTGGTCCGTTCACGCTCATCACAATTCATATAATCATTGAGTGGTACTTTTGATACACCTTTGATATCCTTCCAAAGCCCTCTATTAATTACCCCATTAACATTATATAAGATAACTCAATTACTTTTAAATACACCAATTTTATTTCAAAAATATCCTTCATTCTAAAATTCCAAAACGTGAATGTGATTCTGATTCTATCTCCTTTTGCATAATATTTTTAGAAATAATTATAAGTTTTCCTCACTTATACTATAATTTAGACTAATGAATTTCACATTGGTGGTTCTTCAAATTATATTAGATGCATTTGAACTTTCCCTGCTTTATTTTTTGGCATCTTTGTTGTACCTTTTTCAATTGATCTTCATATATGCATATTTTTGTTTGTTGCTTCAATCAAAGCTTGGATGGTTGGACTGAAGATCCAAATCCTGTTCAATTAGCCCTACTGTTTGTTGGTGCAGAAACCTATTGAAATGGCATCAAAAGCCCTTTTTTAATTAAAAAAATCAACGAAAATATAAAAAGAAGGAATGGGGTATTCGCAGTTTTGTACTGCAATTCTCAAGGGTAGAAATGTCAATATCTGAAATTCGGGTTATATAAAGATGTTAGGGGAGTGTTAATACTACTACTCGTTTTACTTGTTGTTTTACGCTTTTTTGTATTGGGCCCAAACTAAGGCCTTGTAAGAAAACTTAACCCACAACACTTCAAAAGTAATTTTTTTCTTCGTCTTTAAATTTTTCTTTCTTTTGAAATAGATTTTTCTAAGGGTTTAGAGGATCGCAAAGGAAAGGGGAGGAGAACGGGATTGGTGGGTTCTCTACTTTATTAAAAATTTTGTCTTAATTCTCCATTTTATTTTTTAATAAATGTAGTAGAGTGAGGATGGAGAATCTTAAAATGAGTGATTTCTCCAAATCCAGCATAAAGAATGATTTCTCCAGCCCACACTATTTTTTATTTACTTCTTTTATAATAGGTATAGATGCATGATTTTAGTAACTTAAAAATTAAATACTTAAATAAAATCATTACTATATTATAAAGTATTTAAATTATTTAAAAATTTTTAAAAGTTTGCAATAATATCTTAAAATGATATTAAAATTAAAAAATATTTGAAGACATTCGTACCTTAAGAGAGAAAGAAAGACATAATAATATTTTAGGGTTGAATAAATATTATATTATAGAATTTTTTTTAGTTATAATTAATTTATATTAGGTAAAAAAAAAAATTTAGTAACTAATATTATAATTGATAAAATAAAAAAAAAATATATTTATATATAATGGAGATTGGGGTGAAAGTGAGGTAGAGAGTAAAAAATTAAATCTCACCACATTAAGAATTTAGAATTTAATTTTCTCTCATTTCTTATTTTATTTTTCAAAAATTATTTAAAATTCACTATATCTAGAGCCTACCATAGCCCGTAGAAAATTTTACCCTCCCTAATTTTAAGAAACAAATCTTCCTTTTTTTTTTTTTAATAATCGACTGAGGAATCAGAATCCTACAATAATTAGAATTTCGATATTTATTCCATTACCCTCTTTTGCTGCGGTTTTCACTCTGATGCTCTACTTCTAGGCTTAAATTAGAAAACCACACGCGGCCCCATAATAGGCTTGTTAGCTCCTGACAAGATATCGTGACCGTTGATTAGAACACCACAATAATTGCATGTTCAATTGACACCATCTCATACACTTGGCTAGATGCAGTTGGGTCACAGCAAGTACAAAGCCTTTGGCTCCAAATAGATCGTAGTGCACTAGATAATCTCTGTTCCCAAGTGGGAATCCGAGGACGAAAAGTTACCCCGAGTCGGTTTGGGGTCCACAACAGTCACGGATAAGCACCGACTTGCACTATACATAAAGGCCTCGAGTCCAGAGTTTTCCATCAGTTCTTTCTCTTTTAAGCACTGAAAGATAACAGGACTGGAGATAGAGACTAGAGAGTAGTTCAAGTGTTTGCGCTCAAAAGGTATGTTTTTTATTTTCCTGTTCATTATATTGCATATTGTCTGTATTTGGTTTACTTACTTTTATTGTTATGTTCCTTTCGTGTATTGCTTCGGTTAGTTATTTGGTGTGATTGGATTGGATTGAATTGTTGATTCTTATATGTTTGTTTAGTTAATTTGATAACAGTATCAATGCAGCCTTAGTGTGCATGGATTAGCCTAATACACTGATCATCCACTCTTGCGAACTTGAGTGTCAAAGCAAATTAGAATGGCAAAAGTAAAGGTATATATAGTGTAAAGTTAGGGGGATCAAAGTCTGTTTGATGGATAAAAATTCTTGAGGTCAATGTTTTGCCTCAGATTGCGATTCCATACATGGGTTTTGTTTCACTAATTTTTTAACAGTATGCAGATTAAAAATTGATATCTTTGATACATCGTTGCCAATACATGAGTTGTTGATACCATCCACCAATCGTTAGCCTTTTTGAGGTCGAATTTGGTAGTGCTGAAGTCATGGTTGCCGCTCCACGCCAAGATGTGAACATCATTGAGAATGCAGGTCTCATTCACAACCATAATTTGCTTTCGTTTAATGACTGCAAATTGACAACCTGGTGGCAGTGACTCATAAATTGTAGTAGTTTAAGGAGGATGAGTTATGGTGGCAAAAACTTCAACTTCAACCATTCGGCTAACGGAAGCTGAATCGCTGGTGGAGTTTATACCGAGTTGCGTGGATACCATGAAGAGGACTTCAGCATTACCAATTTTGACTTCAATGGACACTAACACGTTGTCAGGAGGCAATTAATATTTCATTAATTGATAAAATAAAATTAGAGGTGCCGGGCCATGATCATATATTTTTTTTAGTGCATTATGCACTAGAAGTTACCCAGGTAGGGGTGACTCTAGAGAATTTGAGGCCCTAGTCGAAAATTTTGTTTTAGGCTTTTTTTTTTTTTTTCAAATTTTCTTGACTAGGTTATAAACAGGTTGACATGAAATATCACGATGCTGTCAATCTGTTCAAAAAAATTGTGTTGTGTCAATATTTGAGTCCAAAAAATTGTTTTTGTGTCAATATTTGAGATCAAAATATTGTGTCATGTAATTGTGTCCTGATTTATATTGCCAAACTTTTATTTCAGGAACTTTTATTTGCAAGATTTGATCTAAAAAGATGTTTTAAAAGGTTTATTTGGAAAAGATTAATTTAAATTTTAGTAGATGTGTTAAAAAAATTATCTATATAAAAAGAAAATTAAAAAATTAAAAAATTACTAGTAACTCCAATTACTCATAAATTAGGGTGTGTAAATTGATTATTTAGAGATAGCTCATTAGGCAACTAGCTAAATGGCCCAGGCCTGCCAGGAGGGTTTTTTCCTTTTTAATAATAAACTAAAAATTATATAAGTTTAATAATAATTAGAGTAATACAACACTTCTCAAATAAATTGTTAGAAATTTCATCTAAAGCTTTTCTAACATTTGAGAGCCAATTATGAATTATCCTATTAATAATAAATTACAAATCATATTTATATAAATAATGAAAGTAACACTACAGTTCTCAAATAATTTCTTCGAAATTTCATTTTAATCGATGTGGTATTCATTCCGTGAGTGTTGACCATACCATCAAATTGATTGTTGTCTAATTAGAATTCATTGTTAATTTATAACTAAAAAGTATAGTCTAGCTCTAAATATGAATTTCAATATCTATGCATGCATGTTCAAATAGGAGAGTTTTTAAGTGGTGTTTTGTTTGTTAATAATTCTTTGTTGTATTCCTAATGAACTTGTAGTATGTCAATGCTAATTAGGTATTTTATGTTTTGTTTATCTTTTTAATTAAAATCTTCCATTAATTTCAGTGATAACATAACTTTATAATTGGATCTACTAGAAGAATCACCATGGTTACATTAAATACACTTGGACGTGATAATGGATTTCCCCAAAACCCAAAACGCCCAAAAGTCTATGGTGAATTTCCTTCATTTCCAAAAGGATGTGCAGATAGTGAAGTGCTTTATTCTAGATTTGGAGATAGTGGAGTCCTTGATTCTAGATTGAACAACACTCCTAGGACATACCCACCTAGAAGAAATTTTAAAGGGTTTCCTGTAAATAGAGACTTTCCTGTTGGCTGTGGAAGAAACCAAAAAGGGTTTCCCAGAAAAGGAGATTTTGTGGTTAGGTGCAAAATCCAAAGTCTTGATAATTCATTTCACTTTAACGATCAGAATAAGTCTATCATAGAAATTGTTAAACCTTTAGAGGTTTACAATGGACTTGGTAATTCTGATTGTGAAAAGGTGAAGAAGACTTTGAATTTGTTTCGGGAAGTAGTCTCCGTGCTCATGCAAGAGCAAGAGCACAAGCATGCAGGGAAGTCAGGAACCCATAAAATTCTTTTCAAGGCGGCTAAGCTTCTCAAAGATGAAAAAAGATGGATCAACACAAGCAAAAGATTAGGTTCAATGCCTGGAGTAGAAGTGGGCGATAAGTTTCAATGGAGATTTGAATTGACAATTATTGGCCTTCATCAACAGTTTAACAACGGAATAGATTACATGGAAGAAGGAGGAAAATTATTAGCAACGAGCATTGTCGAATCAGGTCGCTATGCCAATGACGGAGAATCTTGTGATCATGTGTTGATCTATTCAGGCCATGGTGGGAATCCTAATGTCTCAAAAGATGTGGTACCTGAAGATCAAAAGCTTATACAAGGAAACTTGGCACTAAAGAATAGTATGGAAGCGAAGACTCCGGTAAGGGTCATTCGTGGGATCAAGAATTTGGTTTCAAGTGATTCTTCAACCGGTGCAAATTTTAGGAAAAAGAACAAGGTTGTGTATGTTTATGATGGGTTGTATTTTGTGGAACGCTATTGGCAAGCAAGAGGGCCTTTTGGTAACCTAGTTTTCAAGTTCTTGTTAAGAAGAAGTTTAGGGCAAAAGGATTATAGATTGGATGAAATGGGAGGAGCAAAGCAAATCCATGTTTAAGAAGAAGCCAGTAATGTGGGAAAGAGAGAATATCATCCCATGTAACAACATGCTTGTTGGGTGATATTCTGAGACATGCATGTAAGGTTTAAGAAATGTATTACTCCTATTAAGTTTCATTTTACTATATTACATACTCCTTTTATTAAATTTCATTTTAAATTTTTCAATCATTTTATACCATCTTCACAAGTATTACATGTCTTTGTTGGTACTGATTTAGTTCAGGATCCTGTAGTTAGGAAAGTTATTAAGCCATATGGTTTAAAAGTATACCGTCATTGCACTATTAAACTATATTGGTTAATAACTTTTCCGACTAATAGACTACAAAAGTATATGGCTTAATAATTTTTTGGTACTTCAACAAATTCAGGAATCTAAATAGAAACATTTCCAATATCTTTATTATCATTTTTTTTGTTTAGGGTTATTACCGTTTAACTTTTACAAGAATTATAAAATATGAAATGACTATAAGAATCATTAGTGTCTATCATTTTACTACTGAATTTTTGTAAAATCTTTTATTTTATTATTAAATGCTAAAAAAAAAAGGCAACTTGATTTTTGGCTTGATTAATCCAGCCCAAAATGTTTAGGCTTCGACCAGAATCTAAGGGTAAAGAGTCGGGTTAGGGCTTAAATATTAGGGCCTTATCAAATTTGTGTCACGGTTCAACCTTACATAGTCTGATCTAACCTGAACTTAAAAAAAAAACTTAAAAAGACATAATTTTTGTTTATCTTTATTCATATAATTATATGGTTGAGACATTGAGTAGAGTAATTTTTTTGTTTATGTTACTTTAAATAAGTTTCTAAGATTTTAAACTATAATATATTAGGGGGTATTATATTCATATTTTTAAATTTAAATTATTTAAATATCAAAATAAAAAATCTTTAAAAAAATTATGATCGGCCTTTGGTTTTTTTTATGACAATTATGGGGTTGGGCTCAGGCTTGGGCAAGCTCGGGCCCAACCCAGGCCATTGTTATCCTTCCATTTTATTATATTTTCATTAACGTTGTTAGTTGATTAGTAATATATTAATAATATTCGTACGTAAAAATTTAATTAAATTTCATGTAAACAAAAATTAAAAAATGAAAAATCAATGTATGTAGGGATGGCAATGGATTGAATTTGATATAAGATTCACCTGATCCAAATCCAATTGGGTTGGTTTAAAATAGATTTGGATATAGATGTACAGATCTAAGATGGGTTTGGAGTAGGTTTGGACCTATTTTAATATCTAGATCTAGATCTGTATCCACTTCTCTTTTTATTTTATTTTATTTTAAAAATTTCTTAAAACAACGATATAATTATAAATGATAATAAATTTCATTCATAACATATTAGTGGTATTTACCATGTATATAAAAATCTTAAAATTTAAATATTAGTTTTGTAAATTTAAATGATAATAAAACAAAAATAATTAAAATTAGTCAGTCCTAAAGTATGTGCACACAATATTCAAATTGCCAGCTAAGTAATAATGCTTGGCAATTTATTTTATTATATTGGTAAAAT
This sequence comes from Luvunga scandens, assembly GCA_030449905.1. Classification (NCBI taxonomy): domain Eukaryota; kingdom Viridiplantae; phylum Streptophyta; class Magnoliopsida; order Sapindales; family Rutaceae; genus Luvunga; species Luvunga scandens. Next base: position 4,821,323 of record JASUUG010000711.1, read on the forward strand.
AATTTTTAAGGAATATATTTATTTCTCCTATAGACCACAAATGATAAAAAATTTTGAAGAATATTTTATTATCTTTTTTATTTGTTTGTTTTGCTATAAAAGCATAAGTTGTAATATTTATTAAATTTTTGAGATACATTATATAATTTAGTTTTATTAATATATTTTAACATTTAATTTTTATTTTAAAAAATTATTGCTCGTTTATTGTTAAGTTTTAGACTTCATGACAAATCAAGATCAAATTTGAATTTGAATTTTTTTTGTTTAGAGCATATATAAATATTTATTTATTTTTATTGAATTTCGATATAGAGCTAAAAATATAAATTCATGACAGATGTGGAGTTGATACAGATCTTAATTTTTTTTTATGAATCTGAATCTGAATCTGAAGCAGAGTGCATTCAACTTATATCTCACCAATTGCCATCCTTAAATGTATGCTTAGGGTCCAACCCCATTCCTTCTTCGTTTCCCCTCTTCTTCTCCTTCTTCTTCTTCACCTTCAATTCCAGCTGCTTTGGATTGGATGTGCAGCTATCAATTGGGCGTGAAGGTTGTGACTGCCAGCTGGGATTGAAAGCATTGTCAGCATCGTCGTCAATTGATATTTTATTTGATAATGACTACAATGCACTTGTAATTTTAAAGTATATATAGTTTTATCTTTATTTTGATTGTAAAGTCATTTTTACCCCTATGATATTAGTATGACATCAGGACTAGCACTGTAAATGAAAATATAGTAAATTAAAAGATTTTGCAAAGATTCAATAAGAAATGACTGAGACCAATACTTTTTGTAGTAATTTAATATTTTATAATTTTTGCAATAATTAAACGATAATAACCCTATCTTTTAATATTAACAACTAAAAAAAAATCAAAATTTTACTGTGCACTGCTTTTTGTGATTATCGTCATTTGAGGTAGAGATGGCAAAAAAAATCGGGGTCCAGTTTGAATCCGCAAAAATATGGAAGATTCGGTTCTAGAAAAATTAGGATCCACACATTAAAAAATATTGATTCGGATGTTAAAATTGAAGTTTTGTGCAAATCCAAGTCTAGATCCGGGTGTAAGTGTATTAGAAAAATTAGATATTCAGATCTGCATTATTTTTTAATTAATTAATTTATTAAATTAAAATTAAATTAAAAAATGTATAAGTTAAATGAAAAAAAAAGCCTACGTGGATTTATGGTGGTGTCTTAATTTGTGATAGTTTTTAAATGGAATTTATATGGATTTATGTGTTTTTATTTGTGGATTTGTAGTGGCGTTGATTTAGATTTATATTATTTTTTTATGTTTGATTTATGTTGTGCTATTTTTATTTGTAGATTTATGGTGTTGTTGTATGTTATTTTAAGTGTTGAATTATGATTGAATTTTATTTATGTTTTTAGGTAAATTGGTTGAATTTTGAATTATATTTGAATTTATTATGCAAATATGGATATTCGAAAAATTTGTCCATAATCGACATAAATATTTCCCGCATCCCAATCCGCATAATTTTTTTATGGATCTAAATGTGAATGCAGATTTTCAAAACATCAGTCTGGATCAGGATTTTGTATTGAAATCATGAATAATTTACATTAAATATTTTATATAATATTTAGCTTTAATATTAAATTATTGCTGTTGTGACAACAAACATTCAACTTATTTTTATATTTGAAAGACTTATTTTAATGCTCAATGGATACTAAAATTAAGTGCTATGATAATTTTTTTTTCGATTCAAATAAGTTGAAAATATTAATGCAGGGGTCGTTAGTGGCGGATTTGGGCATTTAATCTAGAATGGGATTAGCAGTAAAACCTCTATAAATTAATAATATTGAGCATATGAATTTAATTTAGGGAGGATTTGGTACATATATATAAGTAAAACTACTATAAATTAATAATATTAGGACTATATAAAATCTATTAATGCAAAAACTATCAATTAATCGATAAATTATTAATTTATAGAATATATATACAATTCAATGAACATATATTTAATCAACAAAAAATTTATTGTATTTGGCCAATCTAATCAATTGAAAATGAATTAATCTACTAAACATAGATTAAGTAAATTAACAAAATACATTCGATAGTCTTGTCATTTGATAATTCAAACCCCAAAACTTCTAAAAAGCTCTAAGCAAAATTAGAGGTCAAATTATATTTAAATTTCAAAGAAAAAAAAGTAATAATAGAGTCATATTCTATATAATAAAATGTTATAACAATTATATTTGTAATTTTAACAAATTTTTTAATTTACAACTTGAATGGCCATAGAATTATATACTGGTTTTCAGAAAAAATATTATCTTAATAATTTATCAAAATTATTAATTTAGCCTATTAATCCAAGTGGGACCATAAAAAATCATACATAGCCTTCATCATCTCAAGTTCTTTCCAAAGTTTGTTCATATAGCAGGGGCCTCAGATCCTTGTTTGATCAGCTGGTCATGATGTTTTCTGAATCTGAGAATAAATGTTTTGCCCAATAAGAATATCTGAGCTAAGTTTCTAAATTTTAAATTTTAAGATGTGTAACATGGTTTGTTACCTCCTGATCACGTTCCATCAACTTTTCTTAGGCCTCTATAGCAGATAATTTATTAAGTTCCTCTGCTTTTTCTCTATGGAAAATGGTAAACGATTAAAGGAATGAAAGAATGGACGACAGAAACGGCAGCATTTCACACGTTCCTTTTTTTATTTTTGTTTTTGTGGGGATGACAATAGTTAATAAAATAAGTTTTAAAAATGAGAAAAATAATGAAATATCTTCTTATATTAAGGGGGCAACTACAATACATGTTTGTATTACATACAAACATGAAATAAAATAATAATTATTTTAGTACACTTGGCAGCCAAACACAAAAAAAAGAAAAAATTTGGAGCAACCGGGTAAGAGCAACCCGTTGCTCCTTGAATGAATAAAAAATTATAATATAATATAATAAATAAATTTAATAATATTTAATAAAATTTAAAAAATAATTATTTTAGTAAGGACACATAAAAAATTTTTTTATAATAATAAAAATTTAGTTTCAAGTTTAATGGTTCTGATATCACATTAATGGTAGGCATCTCATGTTTATTGGTTCATTAATCGCATAATCTTTATGGTTGCAAGTTAATGATCATAGGTTTCATGTTCATTGTCAAGAGTTTCATGTTCTTTTGGTTTCAAGTATAATGGTCAATATATCACGTTAATGTTGATTGTTTCATGTTTATTGGTTTATTTCTTGCATGATTTTCGTGGTTGCAAGTTAATGATCGCATGGTTGCACGTTAATGATTCTACGTTTCACGTTTATAGAATTAATTTTCACGTTCCTATAGTTTCACGTTTAATGGCTTCGGTATCATGTTAATGGTAAGAGTTTCAGGTTTATTGGTCCATGAATTGTATGATTTTTGTGGTTGCACGTTAATGATCGCAAAGTTACACGTTAATGAATCCGAATGTCATGTTTATTGACCTAAGTTTCACGTTACTATAGTTTCATGTTTAATGGCCTTGGTATGGTGTTAATGGTGAGTGTTGCAGGTTTATTTGTCCGTCAATTGCATGATTTTCGTGGTTGCGAGTTAATGATCGTATGGTTGCACGTTAATGATTCGGGATTTCACGTTTATTGAATTAAGTTTCACGTTCCTATAGTTTCATGTTTAATGGCCTCGGTATCATGTTAATGGTGAGCGTTGCAGGTTTATTGGTCCATCAAATGCATATTTTCGTGGTTGCTAGTGAATGATTTTCGATTTCATGTTTATTGAACTATATTTCACGTTCCTATAGTTTCATGTTTAATGGCCTTGGTATCGTGTTAATGGTGAGCGTTGCAAGTTTATTGGTCCGTCAATTGCATGCTTTTCGTGGTTGTGAGTTAATGATCGTATGGTTGCACGTAAATGATTCCGGATTTCACGTTTATTGAATTAAGTTTCACGTTCCTGTAGTTTCATGTTGAATGGCCTTGGTATCATGTTAATGGTAAGCGTTTCAGGTTTATTAGTCCATCAATTACATATTTTCGTGGTTGCTAGTTAATGATTTCCGAGTTCACGTTTATTGAACTAAGTTTCACGTTTATTGAACAAAGTTTCATGTTCCTATAGTTTCATGTTTAATGGCGTTGGTATCATGTTAATGGTGAGCGTTGTAGGTTGATTGGTCCATCAATTACATATTTTCGTGGTTGCTAGTTAATGATTTCCGATTTCACGTTTATTGAACTAAGTTTCACGTTCCTATAGTTTCATGTTTAATGGCCTTGGTATCGTGTTAATGGTGAGCGTTGCAGGTTTATTGGTCTGTCGATTGCATGATTTTCATGATTGCGAGTTAATGATCGCATGGTTGCACGTTAATGATTCGGGATTTCACGTTTATTGAATTAAGTTTCACGTACCTATAGTTTCATGTTTAATGGCCTCGGTATTATGTTAATGGTAAGAGTTTCATGTTTATTGGTCCATCAATTGCATGATTTTCGTGGTTGCTACTTAATGATTTTCGATTTCACGTTTATTAAACTAAGTTTCACGTTCCTATAGTTTCACATTTAATGGTCTGGTATCATGGCAATGGTGTGTGTTTCATGTTTATTGGTGCATAAACTGCATAATTTTCATGGTTACAAACAAATTGATAACAAGTTCACTAAGTAAGATTAAAAAAATTTCATTGTTGTAAAATTGACAACATGTCCATGTTTTGTACGGGGAATAATTGAGAGGAGACAGGAAAAAATTACATGAAAAAGAAGTAAACGAAGGGCTAATATCAGTAGACTATTATTGCTACAAAGTTCACAAAGTTTGGGAAAAAATTTAGATTAAAGAAAATTTGATAGTAAGAAGCGGTGCGAAAACAAGCTACATATCACGGTGCCGAAATCATAAAAAAACATAAAACAACAATAACAACATAGAAAGACACGAAGATAGCAAAAATAGCAAAAAACTACTGAGGTGGCGGCAGAGATGGTGGTGGAAACGGATACGGAATCCCAAAGTGCTCGAACAGGAGGTGCTGGCCTTCAACGATCTGCTGATGCTGTTGTGAGATACGCTCGTGCTCATCGAGAATCTGCTATTGAAAGCTGGTCTACTGCAAGGAAAGTGTCCTCACCTCGTCCATAAGCTGCCGAAGAGTGACATCTCTGGACTCATCAGGTTATGCAGATGGTACAGCAGATGCAGAAGCATCATCAACAGGATGCCGAACATGAGGGTCATGACGTCCATGCTGACCCTTAAAAGGAAGCAAAAAATCAGGCAGCTGATCATCAAGAACTACCTCATTTAGATAACGATCATCACTCAGAGCATACAATGTACTTATTGCCACTAATCTTCACCCATGCTCCATTACGCCACTCAAATCCTAAGGCACACACGGCTTCGTCCCCTATACTCTTTGAGGGTTTACAAGATGGTTCATTAATGGGTACCATAAAGTATTTAAGGATCCGAGTGATGAAGTTACCATATGGAAGGAAACGGTTAATCAAGTTGGGTATAGAAAGCATGTTGCGTACAATTGTGTACCCAATGTTAACCTTACGATGCCTTAGGATACAATCAATTAAAGCAACATCCATGTGGGAAATTTCGTCTAAGTGCCATGACCTAGGAAAGACAATAGTCTGAATAAACCGATGTAAAATGCGGGATTGGAGGCATAGACACTGAGCTCTGAAATGGAGATTACAAACCTCATCAGAAACATCAGTGCGCTTACATATGTTTCTAACACCATCAACATGATTAAAGTGATCAATCTCAGGGGCTTTCCTAGTCGAAAAGATTTCTAACCCAAAGTCCGATGTTTCTGGGATAAAGTTCAACTCCGCATCATCAAATTCAATAAAAACTCCTCCAACATTGATGATTACTCGATTCTCTTTCTTCGCGGAAGTATCCATATTCGAGTAAAAAACTCGCACCAAGTCGGGATACACAACCTCATCAACCATAAGTGCACTAATCCAACCAACTTCCTCGAATAACTGCAACAAATTTCTATTGCTAATACTAAGACTACGAAGCCAATCAGGCAAGATATAAAAGGTAGAAAGTACCGTGCGCGTCATAAATATTTCAGAAAAACGCTTGGTGAAACGCTTGTCAGGGAAGTGTCTTGATTCAAAATCAGGCCGTTCTGCAGTGCTTGCTTCCTGTCGTGGCTGTTTTGATGGTGCAGCAGTTTCCTTCCCTTTCCCTTTCCCTTTGGTTCGCTTGGAAGTTGACATGATGGAGAGGGATGCAAATTGTATGTATTTAGACTGGCCCAGACAGTGAAATTACCGGCTTGCTGAAACTCTAAATGCAAACCCACGATTTGGGATTTTTTAGGTTTAGATAACTATAATGATTTATTGGAAGGTTTTTAAAGATAAACAAAAAATGGGGATTAACAATTTCGTTGCTAATGCCTTTAAAATTACATTTAAATGGTTGATTTTGTAGAGTCAGAGCGCGATTGGTGCGAAACGGTTTTTAAAGAGAGAAGCGGTTTATTGAATTATGAGGAAGAAGATGAACAACCTTTTATATATTAAAATAATCGGCTAGCCGTTTACGTATATCCGGTTATCTGTTTATGTTCCAGAGGCAAACATTTTTCACCCGGCTAGCCGTTTTCAGATAAGCTGTTAACCGTTATATGCCGATTCAGTTCCCCGAGGAATTCAGCTAACCGTTTCTAAAATAAACGGATACTCGAATTATGCCCAATAAGTTCCCCACCGAAATCGGTAAGCCGTTTTCAATGCACGGCTAGCCATTTTGTGTCCAGTTAGTTCCCCACCAAAACCGGCTAGTCGTTTGTGAAATGCACGGCTAGCCATTTTCTGTCCAGTAAGTTCCCTACGGATAGCGGCGAGCCGGTTTTCAAATACACGACTAGTCGTTTTGTGTCCAGTAAGTTCCCACCGAAACCGGCTAGCCGTTTTCTGTCCAATAAGTTCCCCACGGATAGCAGCGAGCCGGTTTTCAAATACATGGCTAGCTGTTTTGTGTCCAGTAAGTTCCCCACCGAAACCGGCTAGCCGTTTTTGAAATGCACGGCTAGCAGTTTTCTATCCAGTAAGTTCCCCACGGACAGTGGCGGGCCGATTTTCAAATACACGGCTTGCCGTTTTCTGTCCGAAAGTTCCCCACCGAAACCGGCAACTCGTTTTCCAAATGCACGGCTAGCCGTTTTCTGTCCAATAAGTTTTCTAAATTTTTCGGCTTCCCGGTATTGAAATATGGCTAACCGGTTCATGTCCAGAAAGTTCCCGAGCAATTTCGGATAGCGTTTTGTTAATTAAACGGCTAGCAGGTTACTGTCAACCAAGTTCGACGCTATGTCGGTTAGCCATCTACCTAATATTCGGCTAGCCGTTATAGGTGCAGTTAGCTCCATTATTCATTCGGCTAGCCGTTTCAAAAACGAACGGCCAGCCGGTTAGCGGCCAGTGAGTACCCTATCGATTTCGGGAGACCGTTTGAAAAAAATCAGCTTACCGTTTCTGATAAGTGGGTGACTTTAAGTTATTAATGGTATTGGTCTAACTAATTAAATTTGACAACCAACAACGCACCAAACCAAATGCAAGAATTTATTCATGACATTAAAGTCGTCCACTAACGATATATTAAATACAGGAAAAACGGTGTAATAGGAACCAACTTGATGTTCAAGTTCTTTGTTTGGTAGAGTATTCATTCCATATTGACAACCATCATGGCAGACAAATCGAAAGTTCGAAGCATTTGTACGTCAGTACCGGAGGAAATGGTTGCGTGCAGTGATCAGTATCTTAGAGACATATCTGAGACAATATCAGCAACTCATACAAGGGAAACTGTTTCCACAAACAGTCAACCAACTTCAGTGGGTGTAGGATCATATTTTGATACCGTAAATGACGCACATTTATGGTATAAAAAGTATGCTAAGTCTGTCGGATTCTCGGTCAGAAAAGACGAGATCTGTCGTGATAGCAAAAGTGGTGAGGTTGCAAGTCGGAGATGGGTTTGCTCAGGTGAAGGATATAGGTTAAAAAAATGGATAGAAAATACAGATAGACTAAGGGAACCAAGGGGCATAACTCATAACGGCTGCCATGCTCAACTTCGAGTGAAGTTCGACAAGTTGAAAGGGAAGTACATGGTAACTAAATTAGTTGTTGACCACACTCATAAGTTGGTTCAATCACATGAGACACAATTTCTTCGTTCGCACCGAGTTATTCGATCCGATCCGCACACGCAGCGCGCTGCGACAAGTTGGGGTTAAAATGTGCCAGTTCATGGATTATAAATCTGACCAAGCTGGAGGATTCCATCATGTTGGGTATATGGGTAAGGACATGCAGAACAGAATAGACGCGAGCCAACGTGCCCAAATTATTGACACTGATACAGAAGCTGCCATCGCGTACTTATCTGGGAGAGTTGAATATGATGTTGAAGTGTTCTTTGAGTATACACTGGATGAGGAAAACAGACTGCGTAATTTGTTCTGGACTGACACAGTGGCTCGGTATGATTACGAACAATTTGGTGATGTTTTAGCTTTTGATGTAACATACAAGAAAAATGCGTACAACAAACCGTTGGTCACATTCGTTGGTGTAAACCATCATAAGAGAACCACCATTTTTGGATTCACATTACTCATTGATGAAACTGTTCAATCATATGTATGGCTGCTATAGACTTTTTTATTAGCAATGCAATAAAAAAAACCTACAAGTGTCATAACTGACGGTGATAAAGCCATGTCAAAAGCTATTAAAACAATAATGTGTGGATGTGTGCATCGACTCTGCGCTTGGCATCTTGAGAGGAATGCACAAGCAAATAAGAAGAACGAAGAGTTCGCTTCAAAATTTCGACAGTTAATGCTTAATCCAATGCCCCCGAATGAGTTTGAACGGTTATGGTTCTATTTAGTGTATGAAATGGGACTGGACCAAAATCCTTGGATTCAGAAAATGTATGGAAAACGGGCCAAATGGGCAGAGGCATATTTGAAAGGTACATTTTTTGCTGGGATGCGGACCACACAAAGGTGTGAGAGCTTGAATTCATACTTGCGTCGGTTTGTTCAACAGAAGCTAAAATTATATGATTTTATTAGACAAATTCATCGTGCAATGTATTGCATAAGGCACAAAGAAGTTCAAGATGAGTTTAACACAAACCACACCGTCTCTGTTCTTACCACACATCTCCACAGCATTGAAAAACATGCATCCGAAATATATATAAGGAATGTATTTCAATGGGTTCGGATAGAGATCCTTGGTGAAGACACACTGATTATGCTTGACTGTGCGAAGACAAGTGATTCCCATGTGTATACCCTCACAAAATTTCAGCACCCGGAACAAACATGGATAGTGGTGTTTTATAACAAAGTAGTTGATTTTAGTTGTTCATGCAAGATGATGGAATCTGCAGGTATTCCGTGTAGGCACATATTTCACGTCATGAAGTTAGAGCAATTAGTTCGTATGCCTGAAACTTTGATTCTGGGTCGATGGACCAAATCAGCGAAGGTAGATAAGGTGATGAAAATGACAGCTGCCGCCTCACATATCAATAAAGAAGCATATGAAATTGCAAAGTTTGCCTCGCTCTCTGCATCGTGTAACAATCTTTGTCGAATCACCGCAATGAACGACGAAAGTTATATGCTAGCATTCAAGGAGATTCAACGGCTGACTCTTCGCTATGAAAAAATACAAGCCGAACATGAAACAGTGAAGCGAGCCAAGAAATGCGGACTTCAAAAAGGTTTGAAGTTGAAGGACCCTGTAATAGTGACCAGCAAAAGTTGCGCCAAAGCTGTTAAACGTGATGGGCCAAATAATCGGAAATGCAGTAAATGTTTTCAGCCTGGCCATACAAAACGGACTTGCCAAGTATATCCATAAATGTTTGTACAACATAATCACGGTGACTCCATGGTTCGCGGTAGAGATTCTGTAGCGAATGACGTATCTGGACCCATTATGTTCACTCCAACAGAGTCAATGGCATCCGCCGCACCAGGGTTGACAGGATTTACCTTTACGACAGGTTGTCCGTCCATACATGACATTTCAGAAGGAACTGATGGCCATTACGCAGATAGTAGTGCCCATGGAATAACCTCTGAAACTGATGGTAGCACGAACTATAATTTGTGGCCTCATTATAACCTGTAAGTTATCTGCTTCTTATTTGACGTTGCTGAAATTACTTTGCACTGTTGTTTAACTAACTTCGAGTATTATTGTGCATAGTTAGAGATGGTACATCGCTTTAGAGGTGGTGAGACGAGACACGCTGGCCAACCTTTTGGACTTGAACCCACAGTGGGAGAATGACCCATTTGCGAATTATTGCTTGTGCATTTTGACGTATGAAATGAACAATGCTAGCAATTGTTTAACATTATGTGTACTTGATGATAAACAAAAATGACACTAGTTATCTTACTTCGAACATAAAGTAATTAACATAATTACGAAATATACATGTTTTATCCTGTGTTTGTCAAAGGTTATGTATGCGAACCGATGCCAAAAAAACATCATTACTAACCGGCCAAAAATTTCAGGTGTTCCTAGTTTCAAGTGGAAAAGCACGCAATAACAATTGCTAACATCGGTAATGTCTTCTCAGCAATCTAACAGTACAAAGAACAATTATAAAGCTAACGGCCATTCATGATTGCACTTCATGGCCATAACAAAAATGTTCATTGAACTGCCATTTTCTGTCCAGTTGGACTCACAAAGTTGCACACTATAACCAATTATGTAAGACAAGTTAACATGTTAGTTCATGATTTGGCAAGAGTTATCACCGTTGTCGCCTTGCACGACATTTTCTAGAAGTGTTCTTATGGCCTTTTCTGGTGGAAACATTACGGCTTTTGATAGTTGATACCAACTTCGCATCATATACATAATTAGCTGCATTAGTGTACTCTGTATTAGCCAACGTCAACAATTGCTCCCGTTGTTCGTTGAACGGAGAGTCCATCAGATGTAACGCGAGCTGAGCGTGAACATTTTGTGAGTCATGCTGCCTAAATAAGCATACAATGTCAGCATGTTAACAGTCCAACATCATTAGTAACATCCACAAAGTTATTTTTACATCAGAGTTACAAACCATACCACATACGATTTGTTGGTAATCATTGCAGGAGTATCCATAAATTTGATAACATAAAATCCACAATCAAAACCATTAGGTTACCGAGGAACTCCCACAGTATGTGTCACTGTAAATGACAAGAAACTCCAAGATACTTGATATATAGAATCCATGACGCCACGAAGAACAGCATCTAACGAGTGTAACTAATTTGAAGATAAAGCAACTTCGTAGATTAACAACATAATACACACAAAAGTCAAAATGCATTACAATGGTATTAACTTGGATTTCACAATCTCGTGTCCTTCGCGCATCTGGTAGTGGATCCCAAATCTCAGCCTGTTTTTCTCCCATTTTGACCAATAGTAGGAACCAATGGTGCCCACCATCATGCATGGGAACAAAGATCTATTCAATAACATTCATCAGTTATACCACACAGTACGAATAAATAACATAATAATTGAAACACACATCGCACACACCACCTTTGGCGGCGATTGCAAGCAAGTCATACATATAATGTTTGTGGTATTAGGAAGCAGCCTTGAAACCATCTAAGTGTGCATTAGGCATTGAAGCAAATTGCTGCATGTGTATAACATGAAATTCATATCAAATAATAGTTAAATTTGTGAAGTTACTCATAAGTAAAAGGATGTGAAAAATAACAAATGTAGCACAAGGAAACACTCACTGCATATCTGGTTAGGAGGAACCAGCTGATTGGTTGGCTGTGGCTTTTGCAGGACTCGCATCGTGTAAGGTAATCACTCATCATACAAATAATCTATCCATAAGAGTAATTATAAGTCATTTAATGATCTAACATTTCATCAATAAAGTAAAATAAGGAACAAACATCCTCGTCAAGTGATGCATCAGGCAAAAGTGATAACAAGCCTCGACGAGTGATATCTTCGTGACTCGATCGTACAATAATTTCACTACAAGGAAAGTAGATGATATATTAAGAGAGCCGAATAACTATAACAAATTTGGAAACAAGTTGATGTGGGCGTATGAGGGCATTCTTACTATAGGCTAGCACTTTTGTCGAATCCATACTGGAGCATCTTCAATTGATCGAGGGTCACCGGCTCATTCACAAAAAAAACTCCCGCGCGGTATTTTGGCTTTGGACCGAGTGAGACTTGATCATATGGGGATAGTTGGTAACTCCCTGGCTTTCGATTTCTACATGGTCGAGGAGGAACTAAAGACAGCGGATTAAAATCTTCGGCCCGTGGATAACTTTTGACTTGTTGCGCGGAAGACTGCATATTTATTAAAGACAAACAAAGAAGAAATATACCATTACGCCTAAAGTATGGTTGCAATTATGTCAAGCCATTTGAACAAAGGTTAACAAACCATTAGTGTATGTATACCTCGTCTTGAAGTTCTGGTACCAATTTAGGCTTCATCACGTTTTCCAGTACCCCTGCTAGCTTTTGCTTTAGGAGAGCCTTTTCATCTGTGGATGTGCTGAGATACACTGATTTTTGCTCTTGGACTTCGACAGGCTTACCCTTTTCACGCACTAGAGATGAAAGTGTGACAACCGCAGGGCTAGATGGATGCTTCTTCGTCTTCGGAAAGGAAAAGATTGGACCATCAGTACCCTCCGCACCATTATAGCAAGGACGTGATTGACTTTTGTCAGCAACGTTCTGTCTTTCCTTACTAAAGTATGCTCGTTCCAACTTTTCTACCTTTTCAGTGAGACCGTCCAATTTCGAGACCATATTTTGCAGCAAATCGTTATTTCTTCTCATATGGTCATCCATTCTATTCACTGCTGCCAATACGGCCTGGAAGGAATGTTGTGTTGCTGTATTACCACTTGTAGTTTGTCCCCCACTTTCATCAACTGATGTGCCACAACGGATTTCTCGCATCGAAACCTGCATAAATTATTAAAACCATAAATAATCTTTTTCGTTTACTAATATAACTATAAAGCAACATTTAACATATTCAAAGAAACATACCGCATTGCTCGCAAAATCACCAAAGTTTTGTCGCCGCTTGAGAAATTTTTTTATTTCACTATCAGTCCATACACTAAGAGGACATCCATTCCTTGCATCATAAGATAGTTGAAACTTTGTTGAGGACATGTAAAATAGCTGCCAAGCCACAACAACATTGGTTACTACGAAAATAATTATCAATAGTATCATAATCGTTTAACCAACAACAATACAAATATGCTGAACACCCATACTGAACAGCCTATACCAATAAAAATATAATGCATTCACTCATGGACAAAACTTGATTTCCGTTGACCTTTGAAACTCCTTCCCACAAGAAGTTGAAAGACCAAGTAGCCCAATCTTTACAGCGAATGTTACTTACATCTTTTAAAGCATGCAGGTATAATGGGTTGATGTATGTGGTTGGAGTGGGACACAAAATAGTTCCAATTGCAAAAAGACTAAACAAAATACAGAAATCCTCATCTGCAAAAGTGCTTCTCTTTAATTTTTCAGCTACGGCACCTATTGGGATGCCTTTCTTTACTATGCAGTACTTCGCCTGTAACTCACTTATCTCGCTATCTTCTCCACTAAGCACAATTGGCATTCCTCCGTCTTCAACACCGATCACACTTGTAAAAGTTTTTGGGGTTAGCTTATATTCCCTTCCATGTACTGTTATGGACCGCCGATCAACATTACATTGCTTGACTAACATTCAACATAAATCTTGCCTAAGTCGCCCACATCTTATACCCAGCAAGCTTTCGAATCCAATTTCTCTCACAGCATTCTGTTGCTCAACAGATAGAGAAGATACGATATTGGAAAACCGCAAAACACCACATCGAGATAGGGGATTACCCTTATCAGCATTGTTCTCCGCTGTTGGAATTGATTCGTGTAACAATCCACTAGCCGCTCTCGTGTTAACTTCTGCATTTTTATTATAACTGTTCACGAATTCCATTTTCTCCTTTGAGCTGAGTTTTAACCATTTATCACGTATATGCTTCTTAAACTATACCCACAAAAAATATTTATTCATCAAACATCTGTCAAATTATCATTAACTACGACGTAATACAGAATCGTGGTCTACGAACCGTTTCATCCACCTTCACACCTTCTTCCTTTAACTTTTGGGATTCTATTTTGCTGTGGAAATAACTAATATCAATTCCTTGTTTGCCAACTCAAATTCTAGTTCTATTACACTCAAATCATTACAAATTGTAAACAACAAGAATATCAACAATGAATTACTAACTTACAAGTAGTATGTGTACGAATGCTTGCCCGGCCTCAGAGATTCGAGCTTCTCAAACTCAATATCAATGTCGCCTGCGACATTGACCTTCCGCTTAACCATTGTACCCAATACGCACTAATAATGCCCTGTAACTATCTTTGTGAATTCTAAATGTATATAAATTATTAGATAACCCAAATTTATGCACTAATAATCTTACTCAGTAAAAGCTAAAATTTATAACATCATATTCATAGAAAAATATATCTTTTATGCCTAACTATAACAGCAAACCTAGATACCAAGTTTGGGAAACTTCATTCAAAAATGCAATATCAATATAGATAAATGAATTAAGACAACAATGAACATAAGTAATGAATTAGAATGAGGAAAATTTTGTTTGCATTTATTTGTTACGGACTTCGATTATCAACACACACAATATCATATTTACACATTCCATGAAAACAACGCAAGTTCAAATGATAGTTTCATAAGCATGCCAACGTATTAAACTAATGCATTTCAGTTAAATCACCCAAATTAATATAACCCCAGCTGGATTCATATGCTCATGCTTCACTTTTATTAGACCAAACTCCAACACAACACATCATTCTTCAATTAATCTCTCTACATGGATAAAAAAATTAACTCTTTCCTAATAAACTTAAGCTTTTCAAACTAATCATGTTTTTTAATGTATCAACATTATATGGATCTACAACAACAATTCAATTAGCAAAAACAAATCAAATTAATAAATCAAACAATAACTTTCATCGACGCTTGCGCTAAAACTTAAAATAAACAAAATATCAACATGAAAGGAAAATATGAACATTAAGTTTCATTTACATATTTTGTCAAACACTTGGAGGCCTTTAAATCTTACCGCTTCTTTTAATCAAATGCCATCCACTTTTAAATAAACTTGTTTTTACTAGGCTTTTGTATTTTAAGCAAAATAAATCAAACTAAGCAAAAAAAATCTGTCGATCAAACAAAATCAAACTAATTTCCAAAATATATATGTTGAATAAAGCTATTCACCACAAGCTTAAAGCCGGGCATCACATTTCATTGAATTTAATACGCATTCGATTAGGTTGGCATATCTATCCAGACATGTACAAATAAATAAACGAAGACAGGATATATCTTAATAAAATGAGGAACAAACAATTTCAAAATCAGATTTTTAATTTTCATCCAAAAGCAAATAAACCCTAAAAATTCACACAAAAGAAAGCCCAATTTCACAATCATATTAACAAAATTTAAAAAATTAGTTCTCAGCATCTTTTGGTAGCATGTGTGATTGATTAACATCATAACCAATTTCTTTACGATGTCAACAAAGAATAGCAATTGCGACAAAGAGATTGGACGTTCATGCATGTTGGTGGTTGGTGGCCAGTGGTTGTTAAGGTTTGTTTCATGCCAAGGATTGAGGCAGTGTGCAAATAATAATAATAATAATAAATACATAAACAAAAAAAGCAATGAGCAAAAAATACGAATTGAAAGGCCATGAAATCAGTTGAGAGTTAAGCAAAATACCTGAAAATCACATCCGACGTTGACCGTTGTGGAAGTTGTCCTGCCGTTGACTGTTGTGGAAGTAGAAGAGGAGAGGAATTAGTAATTAGGGATTTTGATTTTTTTCCCCATGAGCCCGCATCACGTGAGAGAGTGAGATTGAGTGAGTGGGGCTAGGGGGTTGTGCATGTGCTGTCGTTTACAGTTGTAGAAGTTGTGTCGTTGTTCACCGTGTCCTTCACCATTGTCGAAGAAGAAGAGAAGAAAGGGACAAGCTTCAGTAGCAGTGTGAGGTGAGAGCCTTTTTCTTTCTTTTGTCTTTTTCCACAAATGCATACCGCCAGGTTTGAATTTGTGCTTGTTACCGTTTCTACAGGTTTCAGGTTTTGTGAAATTTTTTTATTATTTATTACTTAAACTCATCTCAACCGTTGGATTCATTACATTGAATCCAATGATCATCTTTTATATATGTATGTGATACATGTAGGTATTGTAGCAATGTCCCTTATATTAAACATGATCCACTCATTCTCCACTTTGTCCCCTCTGTTTCCCTTTTCCACTCGTTCCTCAACACTCACTCCGTCCCCTCCGTTTCCTTTCTCCACTTGTCCCCGTTACCAACCAATGCTTTAAACAATGCCTTTTCTTGTCCCCAATGTCTGCTAACGATCAATCTACAACAAAAATGATCGATCTATAATAGTCACCACCAACAGTTGCCACCACCACGCCAACCTATAATAGACCTGATAAAGTCACTGCTACCACGCCAACACTGTCATCATGAAGGTCCTGTTTAACTCTCTTTGTCTCTCAGTTGTACATAATCAATTTTTTGTCAAAAAATTAATAACTTCTGTAAAAAAATATTAATTACGTGATTTGTGATAATTTTTGTGTGATAAGTTGATTTGGCAAATATTGTATTCATGCTTAAATGCATCGAATTGTTCGCTCTGAAATGCACCAAATTTTTACATAATATTTTATTTGAATATTAGTTTTGCATTTTGCATAATGTTTAATTTAAATGTTGATATTGATCAATTTATATATATTAAGAAATAATTAGTGATGATTTGTTTTGTTTATTTTTTTGCTTTTATCTTTATTATTCAAAATTTATTATTTCTTTGAAATGTTAATCAAGTGCTTCTATAGTGTACTTGATTTTTCTTGCTTAGTATATTGTTAATGAGTTCAATGTTATTATAAGGAATGTTGAAAGTGATTGAATTGCGTGCAGTTCTTCTTTCTACATTTGCTACTCAACACGATTATGTGAAGTGTTCAAATGTAGTTTTATATTGTTCCTTAACCTTCACTTAAGTGGATTGCCCATGTTATAAATTTATAGCTTAGAGGTTAGCAGTTGTTACAGGCTGGCATATATGCATACCATTATATGATGCACACCATTAAATGAAGAGGTAGTTACTGAACTTTTCACTCTAGCAGTTGTATGAAAAGGATCCTGAAATACATGCTTAAAAATTTAAATTTATTACTAATGTTAAGGAACACAATTCTATAGTTCAACATTCATGTCAAGTTAGTTCTTACTAATGTTTTGCATTTTGTATATAATTAGGAATGCAAGTATTAATTTGGGCACATAACATTTAATTTCAATTTTTTCAATGTAAAAACCAAATGCCTACTCAAACATGTTATGTTGTTTTCAAAGGATGAAAGCCGGGTATATAATTGTTGGCTTGAATGCTAGAAATAGGTAAATGAATTCAAAAGGAATGCTTATCAATCTTATAAATCTTTTTTGGATGTCGAAATAGCATATAATGAGTACAAACAAAATTGTCAGAGACATCCAATATGTCATAAACTACAAAATCTATTATGGAAACACGCAAAAAGGGGGTGCAAACTGAAGTGCCTATATGTGATAAAGCTGTACAAACTAATGAAGCCAGAAATGATTGTAGGATTTCGCCTAATTTATTCACTGTATGCTGTATTTTAAAAATAATCATTGCTATATGTATTTTGCATAAATAAAGAGATTGTACCCCTTGTTATGTATGAATTGTGATGTTTAAACAAAATGATTGTTATGTATGAATTGTAATGTTTAATCGTAAGAAGAACGAACATTTCCCTTTAGACGCTATACATATCTAAAGGTATGTGTGTTAAAAGAAATAACAATAATGCAATGATACACAAATCGTTAAATCTAATAAATATCATTAATCCATCACTATAATTTGAAAATTTTAAAGCCAAATTTAACATATATCATTATTAATCCATTACTACAATTTCAAAAATTTAAAGCCAAATATAACATATATCATTAATTCATTACTACAATTTAAAGTCAAAGTACAAGTCAAACATCATGATTGTTATTTTCATTACACTATTGTTTTAGTAACTGTCGGAAATTCTCATTTTGAGATCCTTGATAAGTCATCAAAGGAGAAAAATAATGTGACCAGTTGCTATAATACACAAAAATAAACATCATATTACATTTTAGAAATATTAAAATATAAGTATACATTAGCAACTTGTAAACAATAACTTACTACGTGACTGTTGTGATGTGGGATAATCTCTTATAAAATGACTGTCAGTGCGAAAGTATACACAACAAGTAATATAACGATAACTATCAAAATATCGTCTCTACAAGAATAAAATAAATTAACACGGCTCACACTAGAATGTAACCACTAGGAATAATGTGATTAAGTGAATTAACTCACTTAATGGCATTGAATGTTTTTTTGTTACAGTACCGTTGCTACAACAATTACTACAGCACTGGACAGTGGTTAGAGTCTTTACCATATTTATCAATGAAGTTACTTGCGCTAATAAGGCTGTTAGAGCATCTATATTATACACTCTAACTGCACATCTTGCTGCAGCTTGCCTAGTTGATGGTTACTAATAATTGTTGTTGGTTATTCTTTCCAAAATGTTATAAGTCTTATTGTAAAATTTGGATAACAAAGCTCTATTTGCTGAAGTATCCACCATCAGTATAGTGCTTTGGTTAAGACCATTGTAAAAGGTTTCCAATTGTATACAGCAAGTGATACTATGATTTGGACATCTTCTTAGTAGCTTTTTAAATATTTCCTAGACATCATACAAGCTCTCATTTTCCAATTAATGAAAAGATGTAATTTGATTTCTTAATTTTACATTCTTAGTGAATGGGAAAATACTTCATCAAAAACTTGTCAGCATAGTCATTTCATGTCGTGATGGAGTTTGGTGGTAAAAAATTCAGCAATGCTCGTGCTCTGTCGTTTAAAGAAAATAGAAAAAGTCAGAGTCTCAGTACTTCAGGTCTAACTATGCCCGAATGTATGGCTTGAGGAATTAACACAGCGTAATCTCGAATGGCTCTATTTCTGTCATCTACTATATAAATGATATTGTTTTCTAGTTGCCTATAAACATGTTATCTATTCTGACATCCTTGTGAATTCAATGGTTGTAATTTTCCTCGATTGTTCAAATCTCTTATGTCTTGTAAGTCATCCATTGCTACAACAGCTTTTGAATTCTTTTAATCTCCTTACAATTCTTTCAATTTTTGGATCAATTATTCTTAAGCACTTTGTCAACATAGAAAAATGATTAAACAATAACTTAAATAAGCACCACAAAAATTAATTTAACAAATCAGAATAAATAATCAATCCCCGACAACGGTGCCAAAAACTTGTTGTGATATGAGATTAATCTCTTATAAAATAGCCGTTAGTGCGCAAGTATACACAACAAGTAATATAACGATAAGTATTTGAGTATCGTCTCCATAAGAATTGATGTTACAGAGTTGCTACTGCAATTTATATGGTGCAAATTCAATCTCATTAAATTAAACTCCTTTATCAACTAATTAAACTAATTAATCTAAATGAAAGAAAATAAAATGCAATAAAATAAATTGACACGCCTCACACTAGAGTGTAATCACTAGGAATAATGTGATTGAGTGAATTAACTCACTTAATGGCATTGACTGTTTTTCTGTTACAGTACCGTTGCTATAACAATTACTACAATATTGGGCAGAACTCTAATACATTATCAGTTGTCACCTGTTGGACATCTTATATCTATATACAACTTAACAATGACTAGTTATTATGTCAACACAAGATATAATATTACATGATCAAGGTTTCAAATACCTTACAAGGTGAATTCCTATACCTAGTTTATTACTGGTTTTAGATTAAGTACGGCCCTATTCAAATTAAGTTAACCCAACTTGAGAAACCTAATTTAAAACCAAGTATTGTTATGATATGTTCCACTAAAACAAGCCTTTTTTAGGCTCTCTCTTAGCTAGTATAACCAAATGGGTGATCAGCTAAAATAGTTAATTAAATTAAGCATTATCAAAACAAAATGCTATAGTAATCATGCATTAACACGTAAAATTAATGAATTAACCATCAAGCTCATTTATCACTCAAGCATAAATGAATTTAGTTCATGATTTGTGACAAAACAAAAATAAAAATAATTTTAGCCATTGTATACATCATCACAAATTAAATAAAATAAACAAAAAAGAGTTAAAAGCAAGTGACCCTTTTAGATTCTTGCTTTCTTTTTCCTCTCACCTACAATCTTCTGTTCAGCCTTGAGATTTTCCTTTTTCTTCCTTGTATTTTTTTTTCTTTTCTTGGTTATTTCTTGTGGTTGATGGCTCTTTCCTCTCTCTTATGTGCGTGCTTCTTTTATAATTGAAAATTAAGGAAACTGGACGTTTAAGGTGCGAATCTTCTAGATTTGGAAACTGCAAATAACATATTTTTTTTTTTAGATTCGTGCGAAATTTTCTCTTTTAGTGCTCCAGGATTGCTAAAGCAACGGGTGCTACAGCAATAGCTACAGCATCTGCACAATTCTAAACTTGTTTCCACTTTTCTGTTGCTAAGTTTTTCTTTATTTTTGCAAGCTCCTTGCCTAGCATTCCTTCCGTACAAATTGCACTTCCTGTTGCCTACAATTGCGCACATGATCTAAGCACCCAATTTATTCTAAAACAACATAATTTATTAAAAGTAAACTAAAATAAATAATTATGCAAAATTCAACTAAAATTTCATAAAAACATGTCAATTACTCTTTAAGTAATTTTGATTTAAGTCCAAAAGCGCTATTGATAACTCTCATTTCATCGAGTTATTAGTGCCAATTATAAGAAAATGACTAATAAATATTGCTTCTATTGAATTAGGATAGGTACATACGTACTTAATCAAATAATAAAATTCATGTAAATCTATATAAAAGTCTTAAAACTAAAATTTAAATAATTTAATTCTTATATTGTAGTAGCCTATAATGCTATTGGTTGAGATTTTCATGAACAATACTTCCTTCTTGTAACGTCTATATATGTTCAATCTTATACTTAGTTACATATCCTTAAAATAAAAGAAAAGTTTAAAATAAAAATTCACAAAACCTACCATTGTCATGTTGCTCTCATGTGTAGAGATTTCATTAGACACATGATAAGACGATGAAGTATTTTCTTATAAATCCTGCAAGATTATTAAAGATAATTAAACTAAGACCAAATGAATTAGAAAAGATATATTTATATTTAAATAGACCTTATTTTTTTGTGCAGCCTTGTTCTTTTAAATAGATTTCTTACGAATTGAAGATTTTTTTCCTTAGGTAAGGTGGACGGCTTTCGTGACGTGTCACTACTGGATCATTCAGTACAAGTTGAACATGTTGCTGCTATATATCACAATACATTAGTGCAGTTAATTTTTGTTGGAATTTTTTAAACTTGGAAATAGTGTAAACCTCTTCAACTTACTTATCTATCTCATATCTTATTCGCATGGTGTCTTTTTACTGAAACACTTGGTATCTGCTTGCTATTCTAATTTAGTTTTCCTTCTCAATGCATTTTCATATTGCTTCACAAACTGTTTTAGATTTGTTTTTGAGTTAACAAACCCATCAAAAAGTGCATTCATACTTTCACTTCACAGAGTAGTTGACATTTCTTCCTAAAAACAGTCTTTCATTGCATAGAACCCAACAATGCCTCTCATCATATAAACTATTTAATCAGTCATTATCCCATAAATTATATTTTGTAATCATGTCATGCCAAGTTTTCTTGAATGCAGTAGAACTTAGTAAATTATAAACAACAGAAAACAACGAAGAAATAATACATTCACGTTCGTTAAACATCCCTAACTTCTTAGATACCTCCTTTATTATATGCCATAAACACTATCGATACCTAGTAGTAGGAAAAACATTTTCAATTGTCTTTTGCATTGCCTTATCTTGGTCTGTAATGATACTAAGGGGATGAAAATCAGACATGCATGATAATCACGCCTCAAATAACCACACAAATGTCTCCATATCTTTGTGTGAATCAATATGCATATTAACAAAATAAATTGGCCATGGTGATTAACTCCAACAAAGAAAGCGAATGGCATGTCATACTCGTTGGTTATATATGTAGTGTCAAATCTGATAATGTCTTCAAAATATTTGTAAGCTACTCTAATCCTCAGATTTGCTCAAAATACATTCTTTAATCGATCTTGCTCATCCAAATCAATGTTAAAAAAAAAGCCCTTACATTATGCTTGGTTTTTCTTCAAGTACTTTAAAAGTGTCATAGCATCTCCTTCCCCAAACTGTAATTACCTTGTCTTGTCAACAAAATTTCTGTAATCTTTTTCCAAGAATGAGATATTTTCATGCTCACCAACTTCAACAATAATAGAATTAAAACTTTGGGTAATTATAATTCATGCACAATCATTCATTTCAATTCACTTTTTAACACTTGCATTTATTTTACGATTACAAGGGAGATACCTAGCTTTGTCTAAACTCAATCCATGGTCGTGTTGAAGATTTAAAATTCGAAGAACCCATTTTCTATCTTTATTTAGACAACCTCTAATTTTGGCATGACAACCATTTTTCGCATTAGGTTTCAACTTCAACGCATTAGTAGATTTACTTTTTATCTTGCACCTAAGACCATAAATGTTGCATATTTTACAATCCCATCAGTTCCTTTCTTAGTAGTTTGAACCTTCACAGGAAACCCCTCTTGTTTATCATAGGCTTTCAAATATAAACATTCCAAGAGTTGGCTCATATTTTTTCAATTGCATAATTTCAATTGCATTATCGGCTCTTGTTTCTTGTAACTCTTCAAATGCATGCTCATTTTCCAAATTCTCCATTTTTCAAAAATAATTAACATTCGTATTAAGAATAAGTAATTAAAAATTTTTATAACATTTTTGTCCAGTAACGAAAAATCCTAACAATTTAAATATGTAAAACACATCCACAAATTTTTATAAATTTATTCCATTATTTCTACCAATTTAAATTTTAAAAAATCCTAACAATTTAAGTAAATAAAATGCATCTAGGAATTTTTACAAATTTAATTCATCACTTTCTAACAAATTAAATATATAGAACACAACCAAAACTAATTTTATTTGAATGTAATAGGAAAGAGAAAGTTACCAATTATCCAGCTATAATTTCATCAACGTTGTTGGCATGGTCTTTAGCACCAAATTTAGATCTCCGAATGCAAATATCTAGGATAATGGCTATTGGTTTTATTTCATTTTTCTTTTTTTAATGCAATTGCATATCCGAGTTCGTCGAGTTAGAGGGATTATGGCTCTTTTTACCTTTTATCATTATTTTCTAATTTTAATGTTTCGTTTTTTGTTACTTTTATGTTTTCTTTTTATTATTTTAATATTTTCTTTTCATTATTTTAATTTTTTAAACAAAAAAAGGAACAGAAGTAAGATTCACATAAAGGGCAGCGCTTGCTATCGTTTTTATTATCCTTCTTTCGTCCCTTTATTTTTTTAGCACTATTGTTTATTTACTCATATAGACTTTAGCAAAAGAGTTTGCTATTTAACCATAAAAAGAAAAGAAAGAAGATAAAAATGGCAGTATGTGCTGTCGTTTCACACGTCCTTCTCACTCTTTCCCATGGCCCATAAATACATTAAAATAATGAAAAAAATGGCACTAAAATAATGTTTGGGTTCAATAAAATAAACAATGGCCCGCTATAATCAATAAAATAAACGATAGCCAGCAATAAAGTTTAAACTAATGATTAAAAATGGAGGCATTTGTTTGATAGCACTCAACTCTACTCTACTCTTGCAGTTTCTCCATAGTTAAAAAAAAAAAAAAGCGACCATGTCCTTTGCTCAAGTGCCAGAACTTCGATTTTGATAGCAGAAAAAAAATAAAATAAAACCAACAGCTTACTATTTGAAAGCTGAGAAATCTGCATTTAGTGCCGCCGAGATCTGAGTTTGGTGCCGATGACCACCATGCCAATAGAGGCAGCTTTGCAATTGATACATATAAGTGGCACAAATTAGCCATTGACCATTGAGAAGGCATGGAACGGAAATTGTTCAGGTTTCTTTTTTTAAAAAAAAAAAAAGGTAAGGGGAGTGGGTAAGTCCAAATACAATTTTAACCCTCTTATCATCCCAAAGATCGAAGCCGTTGTTTAAGGAATGAAACTAAGGACAAGGTTCCCTCTAAATAATAGGTAAGCAGAGAGGTGAAGGGCTTCTTAAAGGCACTCTTGATACCAAGAGCAAACAAAGCTTGACGAGGAAGTAGTCCTTATGACCATGAGCAGACCATCCCCACCATAAGGTAATCGTGGTCATCACGAGCAGACCACCTCGACCAAGGAATCATGGTGATGATTGCGAGAAGACTATCTCGAGCAAATGATTGAGTAGGCAAAGAAGAGTCACCTATAAGTCCACGTGTCTGGTTATTTAACCGAGCATGGTTTCCGAGAAAAACGGATATGATAGAATTCTATTCTCCTTTAATAAGATACTACTATTCCTATTTGGTAATAAACTCTAATTCGGTAACAAACTCTTATCCTTCTACGGTAAGTAAAGGGTCTAAAAGGGAAAGAAAGAGGGATTAGAGGTTAAAGGCAGCATATAAAAGGAGAGGAAACAAAGGTAAAGGGTAAGAAAGAAAAAACGCCGCTCCTTTTCTCTCTCTGAATCTTAATCTTTTTTTCTTTTGAGTTAAATTATTTATAAGGCCATTGAGGGCTGGTTTAAGTTTTTTCTAGAAAAGAGCCTGATCACTAACTTGAGCGTCAGAGGGTTTTCTCCGAAAAAACTTATGGTGCCCTCTAACTGTTTGTTGCAGGTACAAGTTCCCTGGTCGTGGTCGAGCCGTTTGTTGGTTCGAGCAGGAGCAGAGCGGAATTGTTCCCGCCAAGCACGAAATCAAAGGGTAGGAGAAGCGTT
The DNA here is from genome assembly GCA_030449905.1 of Luvunga scandens. Taxonomy (NCBI): domain Eukaryota; kingdom Viridiplantae; phylum Streptophyta; class Magnoliopsida; order Sapindales; family Rutaceae; genus Luvunga; species Luvunga scandens. The sequence continues at coordinate 4,846,636 of JASUUG010000711.1, forward strand.
GTTGTAGGGTCAAAGTACTTACTAAATTTTTGCATCAACACCCAAGTTTTGTAAAGGTACCAATTAGATTGCCAACCAACCCAACCATGCTCTTAGGGGTTTGTTCAAGTTTCTTTGCAGCTGTGGAATTCAACATTTGGACTCCATTTGAGAGAACAAAAATCAAATTGCAACTTTGGGTTAATAGAATTAATTTGTCTATAACGCTGACCGTAGGACACTCGGATCTTTTTCCATCCTCATTAGTTCTCTTCCTAGCTTCTACAGTTTGCTCTAAGACTTGATGAATGAAAACAAATTTGCTGATCCAAGACCGTCCTATCACTATCCATATCAGCAGCAAGGCATCTACTAGACATGTCCAGAAAATGTTCTCTAACTATATATCATAACCTATTTAACTACCAGAACAACATCAACGGCAGCATTATTGACTGTGTAAGGTTGTGGCTTTTGTTCTATTTTTTTCAATAAGAAATCGTTGCAAATGGCCAGCTTTATAGTGGCGGTCAGAGGAGTGGATACAGTTAGAGGAGAAGCTGATGTTTGGGTGAAAGAAAGACAGCGAGAACGCGAGAGTGAGGAGTGAGGGAGCGAGAGAGACCTCTCACTGTTGCTGCGAGGTGACGGAGAACGAAGCTCAGATCGACCTTGCGTGGAGATGGGAGAGAGGGAGAGAGATGGAGAATGTTGGGAGAGAGAGATCCAGAATCTTTCTGCCTGGTGAGAGAGAAGCATGAGATTTCTGCTGGATTTGTTGCGTGTGTGTGTGTGGTGTTTGCACGTACGAACAGGTGGTTTTTATACGCAAAGTTTTGTACTCTCCTTTGTGTGAATATAGGCTTGGCAAAAAAGTTCGGGCCGGCCCAAGCACGGTTAGGTCCGGCCCAAGTTCGTGGGTTCAAGAGACGCGCGTGATGAATTTAAGGCGTTTAAAAAAAATTCAAAGTTCTATTGATAGCGGGGCTGGATATGAGCAATGTATAAAGCGGAACAGCATCTTTTATTATATAAAATAAAAAAAATTCAAATTAAAAAAAAAAAAAAAGAAAACAAAAAAATTAAATAAAGATATCAAAATCTAATACTATTTTACTTTTTATATTAGTGTTTATGGTTTATTATGTTGAATTGTTATTATTTTTAAGCCCGGATTTTATATTATATAAAATAAAAAAAATTGAAATTAAAAAAAAAAGAAAACAAAAAAATTAAATAAAAATATCAAAATCTAATACTAATTTACTTTTTTATATTAATGTTTATGGTTCATTATGTTGTATTGTGATTATTTTGTATGTTAGATAATCATATATTGCATAATCATTTATAATTTAAGTTTTTTTTTAAGTTTATACTTTTATTAAAAATTTATCTTAAAAAAATTATAAAAGCCCAAGCTCGAGCCTGACCCAAGCCCATCTAGGCCCAACTCGAGCCCAACCTGCTCATGACTGGATGAGCTTTCAGCGTGCTTGGGCTTGTTTTTGTATGTGCAGGCCTGGGCCTAGGCTTGCAAAAGCCCGGCACAAGCCCGCAAATTACCAACCCTATGTGAATACCATTTTTCTTTTTTAAGTATTATTTTAATATTTTAAACGCCAAATGGTAAAGTAAGAAAGATACATGAAACGGCCGCTCATGCTGCCGTTTCTGTTATCCTTCTCACTTATTTTTGTTGGTATAGCATTTTTCTTAGCAAAATATACTATGTGTCGAGTATGCTTGATTTTTTTTCTTTTCTCCCTGAGGTCGGTATAGTTAACCTCTAACCTCCCTCTCTAGAAATTTCTTGGTGGTTCTTCTTTCAGTCTTTTGTTCTTCAGTCTTTCTAAAATGCCCGATGATATTGGTTCTATTTCATGAAGAAAAAATTAATTAGGGTTCCTATTTAATAAAAAAAAAATTATGAAATTAGCATCAAGTAAGAGTTCATACCATTTCTTTTCTGCTCAATAGCTCATTCTATTCTAGCCTCGCTAAAAGGGACAAGCCTACATGCTTGAAAACTTTTTAGCTCTAGAAGGTTGGTATATGGTCAGCAATGAAGGTAAACTTTTCTTATATAGGAATGATACCGAGCTATCGTTTTTTATTGATCTCCTTACAAATCTGCACAGGCAAACATGTAAGCTATTTTCAATTTAATTTTTCCCTTCTAAAACAAATTCTATTAAAAATTTATTGCTAAAATGCAAACCTGGTTGCCTAAAAATACTTTGTATTCCATACTTAAGGTCCTCCGTGAACTAACCAGATTCTCCTGAAATCCAAAACCATAAATCTTTGAAATCTTTATATGCGGTGGGTAAGTCTTGGACGAATCTCTTCGTTTTAGGCCATGCTGATAAATAACACCAGCCATCATACTTTTTTGGTAACTTTTCAATTTGAAGCATCTTTTTTAGCTTTTGAAATGTGCGCTCCGGTAGACCAGGTCTCACCTATAGCACATATATTTCGCTTGCGATTCTCCACCTATTTAATAATAGTTGACGAGGTGCTAGGCCTAATAGACTTAGCATTCTTACAAAATAAGGTTGCACGGGTAATCTTAACCTACACTAAAAATACTTTGTATTGGTAACTAATGTGTTCTAGTGGTTCACTCAATTTTTCTCCTTTTTTTTTTTTTGGCATTCTCATTCTTATTTTACTCAATATGTTATATCTCTCCCTTAAGGTTTTGAGGTTAGCCTCTTAAAGATTTGATTTTATCCTATCCATGTCGTGTTTCATAGGTTGGGTTTTTATTATATGTTTAGTATTTTGCTCACTAAGTCCCTCGTCTTTTGTTGTCGTGTCACTGATCTCATCTATATTGACCTTAAAGTCATTCATTTGTTTGAACATGGGTCACACTCAGTTTTTTTAAAATCTAATTGGCTATACTCTCAATTGACTCTTTACTGACATCTCCCTTATCGCCAATTATCGAACCGGAAGATTCCCCATATATGTTCTGGGAATCATTGTCTGTAGAGTCTCCATAATTCGACATTTCTTATAAACAAAAACTGGTCATTTATCTAAAAAAAATTCCAAACTAACACGCTCTTGGTAACTAAATCACTTTCTCTGTTCGTATTCTTTATATAATTTTTCAAAGCATAAACGTAAACAGAAATAGTTTGCGTAAAACGAGAATAGATAGTTAACATGCCTACAATCTCCATGCAAATGTAACTTATCCTGGCACTTCGGCTTTTGTGTCTTTTCCGCTACTTTATCTTGTGCTTTGAAGTTTTAAAAAAGATTTAGGTTCATGATTAAGTTGGAAGTGAATCGGTTCCTTTTTTATTAAAAAACATTACCTTCTCAGTTGGTCAGAGTTCATTCCATACTGGCATTTCTCAGTTATTCCCCTCCATTAGTCCCTATTGTCAATTGTCTGATTGTTGGTACAGCTAGAAGATCTCGCCACGTGGCGTCAAACAATGGGGCGGATCTGTGATATGATGCACTCTCGTCGCTTGCCATTACTGCGCTCACGTTTCCGAATTCATTTCTTTTATAAGTAGAACACGTGGTCCACTCCTCTTCATCCTTTTCCTTTCTCATTTGGAAGGCTTTCATTTTTCACATTTACTTTGACATTGAATATTCGGGTTCGAGCTTGTTTTCACATCATTAGTTTACTCGCTCTCTTTCTCCAGACATAGAACAAGTAAACTAGGGGACTAACAAGTAAGCTAGGGGACTAATTGTTATATCCTATTTTTTCCATCATACATATTGGGAGGATAAAGTGAATATAATTGTGATTGGGATATCGTCGTCTGATTGAAATTCTGCATAATTTAACACACTTGCTGCCTCTTTCTCGACAATTCAAATACGACGCGGACTCAACCAGACCTACTTATAAAAGGATCCCCGATCATAAGATAAGTACATTGATTTTTGAAGATATTCACCACAAAACTTGAAACTCTCTATTCTTTAAAGTTGTTATTGTTTAGTTCTTGATCTCTGACTTAAGCATCATATGATTTTTGTTGATAACAACTCTAGTGCCCTTACGGTTTTCCTATTTTACAAATTTATCAAGTCGGATTAAGACTAAACCACTTCAAGGGATCTCGATCCCAACCTCATTCCACCTGATCTCAGTGTCATAAGAAATATTGGTGTCAACACCCATCATCATTATTTTCATAATATCTTAAGTAGCATATTTGGAAGAAAAATGTCTCTCCATCAAAGCACTATTTATAAATAACAAAAATGAGATAAAAAAATCCCAATGCAAGTAATGAAAAGTAATTCTATCAAATAGCTTGTTCCCTCTCCACCCCCGCGGGGCGCCCTGGGCCATTTCAAGCAAACTATGCGCCTGAATCCTTAAGTAACATGGATGCATATATATAACATCTATATGACTTTTAAAGTGAAATAGAAGCAAGACGATTCTTGTTAAGAATGGATCAATAAGAAGAGATAGTAATGTGGTGGCTTGAGGTAGCGACAATGGTGGTGGAAGGTAGCTTAAGACTTCTGAAGTTGCTCTCTTTTTTTTTGTTTTAATTATATTTTTATTTGTAGAAAGGATAATTTTTTAAATAAGTGGGATTATCTAAAAAGTGAAGATTGGTGAGAGAAATTAAGAAATTAAATATTACCACTCTTAAGTAGGCCGTCCATCTAAAATAAGATATTAAAACCTTTTGTAGGCCTTCCTTGGGGTCTGCCTTCAGAGTGTACCCATTCTTGAAAGGTTATAATGGGGCTGCTAAAAATTTCATTACATATCGTTATGAATTATCTTTTGACTTGATTTATAACTCTCGCGCAGTGTACTAAATTTCTTCTGTTCAGCAAGAAAAAAATGCTTTTCGTTATTCAAAGTTTCCAGCTGTCGCTAGATGATTCCAGAATATACATTTCTGCATTTCTTCTTATTTCTACTTTACATGCACCCAGCACCAGCTTAGCCATTGTTGAATATCATCTGTTTTTGTGGGTGACTCATTAACTTTTCGAGTTGTGCAACGCATCCAATGTGTGCATCCCTTTGAACCTTGATGTTTAGAGCTTGCATCTATGTATCAGATCGCATCATTCTTAGCATATTATGAATACCCATTTTTTAAATTACATTTTCCTAGTCAAAATCTATTAAGATAATCAATCAACATCATTTCTATTGTGGCATGAACTAATTACTATTTCTATACTAAAATAAAAAAAAAAATCTTATTTAAAGAGAAATTCTACACTTGTAGGAACTGGAAACTCCATCATACGTGAGAGAGTGGCTTGTTGCGACGCTGACTGCAAAAGCCCAATCACCAATTTAATGTTCTTTGTAATATTTTACCATCATGACATCTTGAAGAACAGAGTGAGAAACATGAGACAGAAGTTGTGGGACTCTAAACAATGCATTAACAACAACCCAAAGATAATAACCAACGGCTTCAAGTTATAAAATTAATGCGGCACTCGGTTTGAGTTCCTGTATTGTGACATGCGGGCTTAATTATTATTTTTAATTAAGTAGAGATAATTTTTTTTAAAATACGAGTAGAATAAAAAATAATTTTAATAATTATTTGATTATAAATAATAATAATCATCTTATGTAATATTAATTATATTCTAATTGTAATACTGGTGTTAAAAAAAATTTATAAAATTGGCGATGAAGACAAATACTCTCAACCCAAAGCACTTTTTCATTCTTGATCCATCAATCCATCATCATCATACTGAAAATACATAAATTCACCTATTCATCTCAATCAGTCAATTTTGGCCTCTCCCATTATTTACTCTTTACAGTTCCATAACTTAATTTGATCATAAAACCAAATTTACCCATTCAAACAGATTAAATTTTCTCTCATTTAATAAATGTCGAAAGCGTGCACGCATAACGTATTAGTAGTGCACTTTTCCTCCATCCGTAAACGCTTTTTTGTTGATGCATTTTTAGCTTTGTTAAGAAAGCTCCGCATAGAAATCGATGCCCAGCAGCGCAACTGATGGACAACATTAAATATTATTATATATTTATTTATGTGCAAAATGTGACATATAAATAGTTCCTGAAAGATGTGGTTAAAATTTTATTTTGGTCAGCCTGTTGGCACATGGTATGCTGATCTAACCTGAGCAAGTGCTCAGTTATGAGTAATCATATGGCACGGTATCTTTTCTCCATATTTTCTGCAGAGGAGAGCATAAGCCAGCCAATGGGGTCATATAAAGTTTCCTGAACCATTGCAGCTTTCCTTCAACTGATGTTAAAACGTTTTGCAGCTTTGCAAATTTAAACTTATGTGCAGTTTTGTTTATGTTTTATTTATGGGTTAAAAATTACCAATTTCTTTGGACATTTTGGGTTCTAAATGTTCAAAATTTTGGGTCTAATTACAGCAGTTTGGACACCGATAGATGATCAAAATGTTAAAAAATATTACTATCTGATGGTGTTCAAAATGTGGGAAATTTTCAAATATCATAATTATAAGTCATAATTTTTATCGGAAAGAAATTAAAGTTGGGAATAGGAGGGGAGTGAACAAAAATGAAAAATAAAACAATGAAACCAAAGATAAAAATTGTAAAGAATCAATGAGTCCTGATTCTCTGAAGAATTTCGAGACAGCTCACCTCCTGTAAACTTGCAATCTTTATTCTTTAGACTGCCCATGCGTCTCATCGTTTCACATTCTCTCTTTTACCATCTGTGAACCTAAAATGCCCTCCCACTACTCTAAAAAGTTAGTTGAAACATTAGGGGCATTTTCGACATTTCACAAAACGTTACTCGACTGATAATTTTTCCTTGGACTCGGCCCCAATATTGTGTGGACTTTATTGTCTCCGTAATAATTATATTTTCAGATTTTGTAGGGCCACAAAATTGAGACTGTTCAATGTTTTGTCTTCATTTGACGAAATTGTGTATTTTATTTTCAACTTTTAAAATTCAACCAATTAGAATTCAGAATGTATGTTAATTTAAAAAATAATGAAAAAAAAAAAGAAATTATTTTCACCTTTACCTAAAAGTCGAGGACACTCACGCAACTCACGTCGAATCAGTCAACCGTCTGTGATTCTCAGATAATTTATGTGTTTGTACATTTATCCCTAATCTTGTGGGACCATAAAATATGATCCTATTTGCAGTTTTGGCTGTAATATATCACTCTGTACCAAATCATGTACATTTTGGCAGCAAAGTCGTTAGGTTTAGCACAGCTCCAAGTCTGCTATACACACAGCGTATAATTTAGTCAAGAAAAATAAATGCAAAATGAAATGTAATTAAAGTAGTGTGTGATTTAAATCAAAACTCATATTTAATTAGTTTCATGTTATGAGTTCAATTATTTAAGTTGGAGGGTTTTAATACTGGGTTTTTTGACAGGTGATAATATAATGTCAATTTCCAAAATAAAGGTATAAGTTTCGATATTAACTCTTATAATGAGATTCAAATTTCTTCTCCTAAGTCATAATTATACGATTGAAAAAATAAAAATCTATCTTGTAAAAATATTAATTGAATTGATATCACACTTAATAATACTAACGAAGGTATATATAAGTTAGTTCTAGTAGTTTTTTATTACAACTATTAACACACTTTTGATTATATCTTATTAAATAAAAAGATTGTAAGTGTAAAAGTAATCATGAGTTTTACAAACTAAATTGGTTTAAGTTTGTAGTTATAGCATCCTATTATACACAGTGATTCGTTAATAAGATTTGATTATTAGAAAAGTTCATTAGTAACTAGATCCTTGGCCTATACATAGCACCTAAACTAGTAGACGTCTTCTTTTTTAACAAGGTTGGTAGCATCACACACATAAATATCTTAAAATATTAAAGAAAAAAAATTTCAAAAAAGAATTAAAAGACAGAAGTACAAAAAGTAGAAGGGACAAGAACCGGATTCTCTCAAAAGTAGGCTTTACTTTTGGTATAGTTCTGCATAGGCATCTATAGAAAAATATCAATATTTTAGGATAATTTCGGATAATGAAACTCTTGAGGGACTTATATGAAAAGAACTTAATTGCCGTTACTAAAACTGGAAAGTTGATCATGCCACGTGAGTTGCGTGCCGGTTGCTGAAACAGTGAAGCTCATTCATATTGAAGCTTTATTATGGCGCTTAAGCTTCTCATCTAAAAGGTCCATTTTTGCCTTTCATTTTGTAAAATGGCTTTTGTTCCTCTTCACCCTATTCTTTGTGTGTAGGGAAAAAAAGAAAAAAAACGCTTGCTGCGTTAGAAGTTCTCATTTTTTTTTCTCTCGTCTGTAACAAAAATGGCGTTTAAGCTTCAATGGCTTACATGGACGTGTGTTTTTATGCTGCTTGTTTTAGAGTCTCAACAGGCGTTTGTAGAAGTTGATGAGCAAAACACAGAAAGGGAATGCCTCGTTTCTTTCAAAAACTCTCTTGAAAATCCGCAAAAACTGTCTTCATGGAGCCAAAACACACCCCATTGTAACTGGGTCGGTGTAACTTGTGAAATCGGCCGAGTTGTCTCACTAGTTCTCCCAACTCAGTCGCTCAAAGGCCCTCTTTCTCCTTATCTCTGCTCTCTTTCAAGCCTCAGAGTCCTTGACCTCTCTCAAAACCTTCTCTTTGGTCAACTGTCACCTCATATATCGAACCTTCAACGTCTGAAACAGCTCTCTCTTGGGGAAAATCAACTGTCTGACTCTCTCCCGAGTCAACTCGGTGATCTGACTCAACTCGAGACCCTCACCCTCGGTTCCAACACTTTCATTGGTAAAATCCCACCTGAGCTTGGAAACTTGAAAGCACTTAAGATCCTTGATTTATCTGGCAATGGGTTGACTGGGACCGTACCGAGTAAACTCTGTGAGTTGACACAGTTGCAGTTCTTAGACTTGGGTAACAATCTTCTCTCAGGTTCACTTCCTGTATCTCTCTTTACAAATTTACAATCTTTGAGTTCTCTGGATGTGTCAAATAATTCACTGTCTGGTCAAATCCCTCCTGAAATTGGCAAGTTGAGGAACCTGACTGCTCTATATCTTGGCATTAACAAATTCACTGGCCCGTTGCCACCAGAAATTGGCGAGCTTTCACTTCTTGAGAGCCTTTTTTCACATTCTTGTTTAATTAGTGGGCCTTTACCTGAAGAATTATCCAAGTTGAAATTTTTAAGCAAGCTTGATCTTTCATATAATCCTTTAAAGTGCTCAATCCCAAAAGCCATAGGAGAGTTACAGAATTTGAGCATATTGAACCTTGTTTATACTGAGCTCAATGGTTCAATACCATCTGAGCTTGGAAACTGTAAGAATTTGAAGACTGTAATGCTTTCTTTCAATGCATTATCTGGGTCATTGCCTGAGGAACTATCAGACCTACCAATTTTGACGTTTGCCGCTGAAAAGAACCAGCTTGCAGGACCACTGCCTTCTTGGCTCGGAAATTGGAACCAAATGGACTCCCTCTTGCTTTCTAGCAACCAGTTCATTGGCAAAATCCCACCTGAGATTGGAAACTGTTCCATGTTGAAGTCCATTAGTTTGAGCAACAACTTTTTGTCTGGTTCTATTCCAAGAGAATTGTGTACTTCAACGTCCCTTGAGGAGATTGATCTTGATGGAAATTTGCTAACAGGGACAATTGAAGGTGTGTTTGAGAAATGTAGTAATCTTTCGCAGCTGGTTTTATTCAGTAATCATATCTATGGTTCTATTCCTGAGTATCTATCCAAACTTCCACTGATGGTTCTTGATCTTGATTCTAACAATTTCACTGGTATTATGCCAGTGAGTATTTGGAATTCTGAGACTTTGATGGAATTTTCTGCTGCAAATAATTTGTTAGAGGGTTCTCTTCCTCATGAGGTTGGTAATACTGTTGCACTGGAGAGACTTGTCCTTACTAACAATATGTTGAAGGGGCATTTACCTAAGGAAATTGGGAATCTCTCAGCTCTTTCAGTTCTTGACTTGAATTCAAATCTTTTTGATGGGATCATTCCTTATGAGCTTGGAGATTGCATTTCACTTACCACATTGGACCTGGGAAACAACAATCTCAATGGGTTAATTCCAGAGAAGATTGCAGACTTGGCTCAGCTACAATGCTTGGTTCTGTCTCATAATAATTTATCGGGGCCAATTCCTTCAAAGCCTTCTTCCTATTTTCGTCAGGCCAATATGCCCGATTTGAGTTTTATTCAGCATCATGGGGTATTTGATCTTTCATACAATAGGCTGTCTGGTCCAATTCCTGAAGAATTGGGAAGCTGTGTGGTGGTGGTGGATCTTTTGCTCAACAATAACATGCTTTCTGGTAAGATTCCTGGATCACTCTCTCGGCTGACAAATCTTACGACCTTGGATTTGTCTAGGAATCAGTTAACAGGTCCTATTCCACCAGAATTTGGTGACTCTATCAAGCTTCAAGGCTTGTATCTAGGCAATAACCAGCTTACTGGCTCCATTCCTTGGAGCTTAGGTAGTTTGGGTGGTTTGGTTAAGCTAAATTTGACCGGCAATAAGTTATCTGGCAAAGTTCCAACTAGTTTTGGGAACTTGAAAGAGCTTACCCACTTGGATTTAAGCTTTAATGAGCTTGATGGTCAGCTTCCTTCGTCTTTGTCGCACATTCTGAACCTTGTGGGCCTTTATCTTCGGCACAATAAACTTTCTGGTCCAGTGGATGAGCTTTTCTCAAATTCAGCGGCTTGGAAGATTGCAACAATGAACTTGAGTAATAATTTCTTTGATGGGGGTTTACCAAGGTCTTTGGGTAATCTTTCATACTTAACAAATTTGGATCTTCATGAAAATAAGTTTACAGGAGAGATTCCTCCAGAACTTGGTGATCTTATGCAATTGGAATACCTGGATGTTTCAAGGAACAGGTTGTGTGGACAGATTCCAGAGACAATGTGCAGTTTGTGCAATCTGTTGTACTTGGGTTTGGCAGAAAATAGATTAGAAGGAATGGTGCCGAGAAGTGGTATTTGCCAAAATCTCTCAAAAATTTCACTCACTGGGAACAAAGATCTTTGTGGGAAAATTATTGGTTCAAATTGCCAGGTTAAAACCTTCGATAAATTGGCGCTGTCACATGCCTTTGGACTTGCTGGACTTGTTGTTGGGTGTGTTTTTATTGTTTTAACTACTGTCATTGCTCTGCGAAAGTGGTTGAAAAGAAAAAGCAGGTGTAGTGATCCTGAGGAGATTGAAGAAACCAAGCTAAACAGTTTCTCAGATCATAATCTCTATTTCTTGAGTAGCAGCCGGTCAAAGGAGCCTTTGAGCATCAACATAGCTATGTTCGAGCAACCGCTCATGAAACTAACTTTGGTTCATATTCTTGAAGCCACAAACAACTTCTGCAAGACAAATATTATTGGAGATGGTGGCTTTGGAACTGTATACAAAGCCACTTTGCCTGATGGGAAAACAGTTGCTGTTAAGAAGTTAAGCCAGGCTAAAACACAGGGGCACCGAGAATTCACTGCTGAAATGGAAACTCTGGGCAAGGTGAAGCACCAGAATCTTGTGCCATTGCTTGGTTACTGCTCATTTGGTGAGGAGAAGCTTCTTGTTTATGAATACATGGTAAACGGAAGCTTGGATCTGTGGTTAAGAAATCGGACTGGTTCTCTTGATGTTCTTGGCTGGGATAAACGCTACAAAATTGCGTGTGGTGCTGCTCGTGGGCTAGCTTTTCTTCACCATGGCTTCATCCCACATATCATTCATCGCGATATCAAAGCAAGCAACATCTTACTCAATGAAGAGTTTGAAGCCAAAGTTGCAGATTTTGGGCTTGCTAGACTGATCAGTGCATGTGAGACACATGTTACTACTGATATTGCAGGCACATTTGGTTACATTCCCCCTGAGTATGGGCAGAGTGGGAGATCTACCACAAGGGGTGATGTATTCAGCTTTGGTGTAATCTTGCTGGAATTGGTGACTGGAAAAGAGCCTACCGGGCCCGAATTCAAAGATATAGAAGGTGGGAACTTGGTCGGTTGGGTGTTTCAGAAGATGAAGAAGGGACAGGCTGCTGATGTTCTAGATCCTACAGTCCTTACTGCAAATTCAAAGCCCATGATGCTTAAAATGCTCCGGATTGCTGGTGATTGCCTCTCTGATAACCCTGCTATGAGGCCTACCATGCTGCATGTGTTGAAGTTTCTGAAAGAGATCAAAGTTGGGTAAATTTCTTTTTGTTACTCTGGATAATAGAGAAAAAGATGGAATAACTCCGTGAAGTATGTAGAATTAACTTAGAATGATAAGCTGTAAGAGTTACTTATGCTAATCAAATCATAATATAGCATCAAAATCTTCTTGATTGTCAATTAAATTCATTACTTGGGAGTTGCACTGCCTTTTAGAACAATCCTATTGCCATGATAGCAGAAAACTACAACTGAGGCATGTGCATCTGAACACTTTGCTATGTTAAATGCACTTTGCTGGCTCACAGCTGTGACCTGTTAACTAGGCTAACATTATCTTGTTTGCATCCCCTGAGAAAAATTATGCTACTCTAGTCATTTTTTCGTTAGCCATGTGCTGGAAGGTGCTTTTTAATAATTGGTCTGCCCAGAGTTGTTCAGGTCTACCTGTTCTGAGCCTTTGGACCAGTTAAGACCTAGTTCTATTGCTGCTAACAGGTGGCGCATTTTCATCTGCAAAAGACAGAAGCTTGCTGCACTATTTTCTGAAGGCTATCAAAGCATACTTAATGATCATTCAACTTTCATATAATAACAAGATAGTGTTTCAAATTCGTCCAGCTGGCCAGATGAAGTAAATATCATCGGATATAACAATTTCTTCTAGATTACCTTTGAACATAGGCATCTCACTGCAACCTGATCTCTTTAGTCTTTAGTCAATAATTTGAAGCCATAAGCACGGATGTTTGTTGATTCTACTGGTGGGATATTATAACACTAATGCTACTTTGTCAGGCAAAATCCCATGAAGCATTACTTTTAATATTATGAATATTATATGTTGAACCATTGATGTGCTTATAGCCTTAAAAAGAGTCCGAAAGTTGTATCCCATGCAAATATGAACAGCATTGAGTTATCAAGATTCAAGAATGATGTATCTCTGAGTACTGAATTACTACATCGAGTGAACAACGATTGAACTTCAAAATTTTTATTTTTATGTAAGTAGAAGGATAGCAAGGCTTGATTATTTCGTTCTTTAAACATCACCGGTTAATAGATCATTCAAAGTTAAGGACAGACAAGAAAAAGGGACAAGTGCAACGCGGACTTCAAAATTTACTCATCTGCAGGTGTGCACAGTCTGCACAATCTATCACGTTCATGATGTTGACTGCAGCAACTACATAATAAGTAACACAACATGCACACACCCGATCACGTGGGAGCTTTTTAACGTTTAGTACAATAGTTTTCTAATACAGAAGATATACACGAGCATAAATTTAGATATCAAACAGCAGATAGATACATTTGCCTGAGTTGCTTTGCAACATAAACCATTGTTGGCCTGTCTCCCGCAGATTCATTGACACATTCGAAAATAAGTTGTAACAAAGCTTGCAGCTGCTGCTCTTTCTCAGAACAAGACTTGTCTTCAACTATTATAGGATCTACAATCTCACCAAGTCTATTCTTTTCAACATGTTTCTTTACATGATGTAGTAAAATGTTATCTCGTCTTCCCGTCAGAAGATCTAGTAGCAACATCCCAAAACAGAAAACATCCGTCTTCTCATTGCACAAACCTGTTAAAATGCACTCAGGTGCAAGACATCTCTTTGTTCCAATCATCAGATCACTTGTTACATGGGTTTCACCTTCTGGAATAAATTCAGACTCTGAAAAATCACTGAGTTTGGCAACATTATATTCGTCGAATAAAATTTGCGATAGCTTGATGTCCTTAAAAACAATAGGCCTATGGAATCCTATGTGAATATACGCCATTGCATTACCTATCTCCATTGCAATCTTTAACCTTTGTCTCCATAGCAAAGGCTCCAAATGAGGTCCATGAGGACTGCAAATACGATCGGCAAGAGTGCCATATTCTACAAATTCAAAAACTAGTATCGGAATTTCAGTCTCTAAGCAACATCCGATTAACTTTAAAATATTTCTGTGGTTCATCTGTGCAGCAAATACAATGTTATTGAAACAAAAATTTTCTCCATTCTCGCTATAATTGTGTCCGAACTTCATGACAGAAATCAGGCGGTTCTGCAGAAAGCCTTTGTACAATTTGTAGTGTTCGGATGCTATAACTTGATGTCCATTGTAATTGTTTGTTGCTATCTTGAGCTCTTCAGCAGAGAAACTACGGATTGGATTCCGTTTACCATCACAAGAGGTGATAAACTTTTCTAACAAAATTTTGCCATTTCTCATGAATGTTTTTTCATCTACTTTTTCCTGGTTCTTTGTTTTTGTCAAGAACCGATTCATTGTACCTATTCATAAATCCACAAGCCCTATATGTTAAAAAAAAGCTGGAAATATAGTCTCATAATGTGTACTACTCAATGATATACGCTTGATACAGTTTAAGAAAAACATACTCCGCTAGAAATAAATCAAGATGTGTATGTATCATATGCAAACAATTGATTATGAGAATCCATAGGTAGTTGAAAGTACAAACATGTCACGTAAAAAATTCACAAAGCAGCTCAGATGGAGGACAGGACTTACCTGTTAACATCACGAAATCGTGAGAGTCCTCTGGAATTGGCAATTATATATAAACAAGAAATCTGAAGCGGAGGATGAACAAATATAACCAGAAACTTAGGTTTCTTGCAAGTATAGAGGTCTTCCCAGTCAACCTTTAATGCTTGAATGTAGTCTTTTATTCAATATTAGACACCTAACATGAGGAGCATTTGGACACTAGGAAACTTCGAAAAAAATGCGGATGTTTTCCAGTCAACACCATATAAATCCGAGTGGATGACATGATAAAAAAAAAAAAAAAGATAATAACCATTCTTTATTACACCTGGAGCACACCATAAGATTTCATGATAAAAAATTGGTTTAAAAGGGAAAAAAAAATAACAGTCACGAGCATAACTTTGCGGATTAAACAACAGATAGATACAGTACTCTGAGCTGCTGGGCAACATGCATCATTCTTGGCCTATCTTCCAGTGATTAGTCATCTGCCGCAACGAGGGCAAAGTCAACGGATTATTTTCCAGTCAAAGGCTCAAGTAGCAACAAACTAAAACTGAAAAAGTGACAACACTTCTCATTGCAATCAGATGTGGTCAAGTACCGAAACAAATCCTGCTGTTCCCATCACTTCGCCGTATCTCTGGAATGAATGGGGATGGGAAAAGTAAACTGTGACTGCTTGATATGACGATATCTCTAAAAGCAATAGGCCTGGAGAATCCAATGTGAAAATATGCATCCCCATTGCAATTTAATAAGTGTCAAGCTAACATAGCAAAGAAGAAGAGGAAGAATGCTAGGCCTGAGGACGGAGATTTTAAATGCACATCACAATTAGCAAAATCTATGCGAGCTGAAAAGCTTACATCAATTTTTGATGAATGCATGAAATTCCAATTACAAGATACACGGGGCTGAAGAATGAAGAAGATTCACAAATAAGAATGTCTCCGTTCTGCATACTAAACAACAGATAGATGCATTCGTCTAAGCTGCTTTGCCACATCCATCATTGTTGGCCTATCTGCCGGTGATTCACTGACACATTCAAAGATAAGTAGTACAAAAGCTAGCAATTGCTGCTCTTTCCCAGGAAAAGACCTATCTTCAACAACTGCAGGATCTACAATCTCTTGTAATCTATTATTTTCAACATGATTCTTCACATAATCTAGTAAAAAGAAACCATCATCTTGCGCAGTGTGAGCAAGACTATGTATTGGCTTTCCTGTCAAAAGCTCGAGTAGCAACATTCCGAAACTAAAAACATCGCATTTCTCATTGCTGTGAGCTGTCATCATGTACTCAGGCGCAACAAATCCAGCTGTTCCCATCAGGACAGCATCTTTAATGTGGGTCTCGCCTTCAGGAATCGATTTGGATGCTGAAAAATCATATAGCTTGGCAACATTTTGTTCATCGAGCAAAACGTGTGACAGCTTTATATCTCTAAAAACAACAGGCCTGCGCAATCCAATGTGAAGATACGCCACCGCATTAGCTATCTCCATTGCAATCTTTAATCTATGTGCCAATAGTAACGGCTTAAAATGAGGCCGAGAACGACGATGGATACGATAATCAAGAGAGCCCGACTCTACAGATTCAAAAACTAGAGTTGGAATTTCAGTTTCCAAGCAGCATCCTATCAATTTTAGGACATTCTTGTGACTCATTTGTGATGCAAATACGATGTTGTTGTAACAGTATTCTTCTGCCCACTTGCTATTATGGCCTACAAAGCACATAACGGAAACTGGGCGGTCCTGAAGACAACCTTTGTACAATTTGAAGTCCTCATCATATCCTATAACTTGGCGTTGACCATAGTTGTTTGTTGCTGCTTTAAGCTCTTCCGCAGAGTAGCCGCGGATAGGATTCTGTTTACCATTACAAGAGCGAATTAACTTTTCTAATAGAATTTTGCCATTCCTTAAAAATCTAGTGTTATTTTCCTTTTCCCCATTGTTTCTTCTCCTAAATAACGAAATCATCATCTCACCTATGCGCAAATTCATGAAACGTGCTTTTACTAGAGTAGAAAAAGGGAATGGACCGTTGTATAGATATAAACTAGGAATTTGGATAGTGTGACTAGGCAAATTGACAAGCAGCTGAGGAAGAAAATTTACCTTATATGGATGCCCAATTCAGGTATCAAGATCAAGCAAAGCCGAAGATTGAATTTGTGAGAGAGCTCTGGGATTGGCTGTAATGTGTGACTATGAAGTAGCTAAATCATTAATATACCTAACCAAAAACGTGATTTCTTGGAAGTATGAAAGTCTACATGGTCAACCATATATTATTGAATTTTTATTGGCGAGGAAATTTCGTAGAGGTGGTAATTTGAGTTGTTAGGTTGAAATTCGTGTCCAATTTTAAATTAAGCTTTTCAAATTTTAATAAACACGGATTCAACATGTCTATTATTTATGCGATAATATAGAAGTTTGAATTTAACATGTTTAATAAATTGGTACTGCAAGTCAATTCATTTAGACTCATTGGATACTATTAACATAACTAGACTCAAATTCGATTCGTTTAACTTAAATTTGAATTTGATTTAAAAGTTATATATAATAACAATTCAAACATGTTTTCATTCAACATTTCAAACTCTAAACTATCAATACATAAAGGAGTTTAAGCACGGTTACTAAATGAAAAATATGAATTTGACTGTTTATTAATCACAATTCACACAAAGTTAATTTTAACCCAAAACTATTTATTTCGTGTTGCACCATATTGAATATTCGATTTTTGACTCAATTTGCCAACCCTAGCATTTCCATCAATCATGCTGAAATACGGTAATGAGAAAGAAAGATTGCCACAAAAAATAAATAGTAAATGAAGACAAACAAATAAAAGAAATAAACACTCGCACCGTAACATAATTAGCACTAGCACATTAAGCCAATAACATAATTTAAGTAGCAAATCAAACTATATAATCTCATATCGGACACCATCCATGCATGCAACTTAAACTATAGCCACGTATTTTATCCCAAAATTACACACAAGCCAAGTGACCAAACAAACTCGTTTAATTAGCCATGGTGGCTCCTGTCCCTAGCATCCGACGGAGGGTGACTCCCATAGCCACCACCGGCGCCACCGCTTCCACCACCAAACCCACCGCCAGCAGAGTTGCCGGCCCCACTTCCGGACCCATACCCGCCACCATGAGCACCACCACTTCCGGACCCATATCCATAGCCGGAACCGGATCCTGATCCAGAACCAAACCCAAATCCGAAACCTCTTCCAAACCCATTGGGTGACCTCCCCGAGCCCGACCCATAACCCCATCCACTGCCTGGGCTTGAACCCCAACCCCAGTTGTAATCCCAATTCGGCCCATGTGATGAACCAGTAGCACCATTAGAAGAACCACTCGGCCCATTAGTTCCCATAGGAGTCCCTACTATTCCCTCACCACTGCCTTCAGTGCCACCGCGGGTAACAAAATTGAAAGCAGAACAAGCTTCAAAGATGAAGAAGCAGCAAAGGAGAGTGATGAATTTGAATAAGTTAGCTTGCATAATTTTTCCTCTTCTTTCCCCTTTTTTTTTCTTAGTGGGTGTATAGTATTTGGGCTTGTGAATTATGATGCTTTGCACTTGAATGACTTTGGAAGCATGAAAGTGGAGGGGGATTTTATAGTGGCTATGATAATGATGTTGAGCACCCGTGATGGCATTTACTAGTGCACATGTCGACTGTTTAGAATTTTACCCACAAGATAGAAAGAGAGAGCCTAATGATACGCACCACCGCCTCACACTAAATTAATGTTTACATTTATTCAGTGATCATGACTAATGAAAAAGTTGTTTTATCCGCAAAAAGGACACCGTAAACTTTCCAACCACCCACAGTCTCACATAGGATTTGATTTGGAGGATCTACTGTTGACGGGCCTCGTTCCTTGTGTGTTTGTCAGCCTTTTGTTTCTTCAGCAACTTTTGGAGGGTACCTAAATCATTCTTGCAAGAGATCTCGTAATTTTATTTTTTTTAATATAACTAAAGATGTGGTTTTACGATATTGATTCGATGAGATTATTATATCACTCATATAATTTATTTTTATTATTTTTGTCTTCATAAATTAGTTTATATGAAAAAAAAAATTAACGAAAGCTAGGCATCAAGCAATGCAGTTTATCCTTATTTACAGGATTAAATTTTGATCAGGAACGTTTTGAGTTATGCCAAATAAAATTATCATATATATATATATATATATAAAACAAATGACTTATTGATACTAATAATTAGATTTTTGTTTGAAATCTCATTTTTTTCCTTAGAATTATAATTACGAATTTATGTTTTTCATCAATTTGATTCTATCAAGTTATATTTAGAAGAAAATTTTTGTTCACTAATATGTAGGAAGTGATTTAAGTTCGTTAGCATAATTAATGCATCACTCTTAGCCGATATGAGATAATAACATTTTAATAGTTAAACTAATCAGTATATTTTCCATTATTACTGTTGGCTAAAATTTAAGCATTTCTACATTTTTTGTGAATCAAATTTGAAAATATTCTAGGTTGTAGATATTTTCCCATTTTCCACTTAACACATCAAGAACATGTTTTATGGGCAAACACATGGAAAGGAAAGGGTACGCGCGGTAGAGGTACCCGTCCGGCAAGTTTTAGTGACAACAGATTTAACCGCCCAATAACTCCCGGACACGTGGCAACACAGAGCAATTACCACCTCCTCACCTCTCTCTTTTTTCGGCATTATTGTTGGTTTGGTTGGAGGTTGCCAAAGGGCCTTTCTTTTTGTCGTGCTCTTCTTCTACCTAGTGGCACATTACTAAACTTTTTGACTTTGAACAACAATTTTACTTTTTTCTTGCAGTGATGATCGTGGATCTGATCCAGTTGGAAAGTGACCTGATCTTGCCACGTGTACATCCCTGCATGATCATCTTCTCTGTGGTGGGAATTTATCTTTTTATTTTTTATTTTTTATTTTTTTAGTACACGTACCAGATTTAACTGTTTTCCAATTCAAAAATATCCGAGATTTTTTTTTTTTTAATTTGTATTACGTATTTGTCTGGACCGCAATTTCACTTCTGCTTTTGCATTCCTGCCGTCATCGTCATCCAATATGTACGCGTGTAGCGCCTTTTCTATAACATCAAAACAGTTTTGACGTTAAATCCCCACTAATCTTCTTTCCATCTTAAGAAAATGGCTGGCGTTAATTTGACATATTGATATAAAGAATGGGACAAAAAGGGCGTCATCTTTTTGCCTGTCTAGCATAAATGAAATTTCATTAAAAAAAAATATTTCAGGTAGTGTTACGGTTTTGATTAAAAATTTATCTGCTTTTCAGGCCCTAATGATTTGTAAATTTAACAATTTTACATCATCGCTCCCGTGAAATCAAAATCCGGATTCTGTAATTAATTGACTGGCTTATTTATTTAAAAATTCTGATAAAGTTTACAAAGTTTTAGAAGAAGAAATCTTGACTAAAATCTTATTACATGTCTCTTCCAAGTATTTAAGTAGTTTATTTGTATATCATTAGATATATCCCATTTTGGATGTAACTTTTTAGGACAAATATGCTTGAGTCGGAGTGGAGCGAAAGGATCAAAGGATGGCTTAGCTTGGTTTCAACTTGTCAAAGTGGACACAGTCCCAAAATATGAAGCTGCCAATGATCTAGAACACAATAATGTTGATACCATACTCTTAGGTGGTGTTTGGTTTGAAGAAATAATTAGAGAGGAGAGGAGTAGAGAAGAGAGGAGAGTGAATTCAAATTTCATTGTTTGGTTTGGTAAGGAATTCTAAATGAAAAATGATTGATTATTTTTTACTTAGACAGTTTAACCATTTGTGTTAAAATTTTAATATTTGATATTAAGTGAAGTTAAAAAATCAAAATAAATCTACAAAATCATAATAAGAAAAAAGTCTAAATTATTATTCAATTATATTATCTAGGGATTTGAAATTTTTTTGGAAAAATATTAAATTATAAATTAACTTAATCTAAAAATAGAAAATTAAAACAAGTAGAATTGAAAAAAAATTTATTATGAACTGATTTAATCTTTGTTAATTTTTCTGCGTTTATAATTTACAAATAAAAGTATAAATAAATATACATCATATAGAAGATAATCTTCAGTTAGTTTTCAACATTAAAATAATAAAATCCTAGTTTTCTTTCCTCAATTGTTAGTTTTCAACATTAAAATAATGAAATTTTAGTTTTTTTTTCCTAAATTGCTTTTATCTTTGTTTTTCAGAAAAGAAAAAGATTAATTAATTAAGTGAAAATCTGAAATTTCTATTTTTGTAATTACATCTCTCTTATATTGGTAATTTATATTTCTATATTTTCATATTAAATAAATAAATAAATAAGTCTATTTATTTTGTTAAGTTTTTTAAAGCATTCATTAAATTTAATTAATATAAAATTATTTATAATATTAAATTAATAAAATAAAATTATAAATAATAATTATTAATGACATTCAATAAGTTAAAAAGTTGAAGAGTAATTTGAAAAGTTTTGGTTTCCAACATAAAAAGAATTTGAATTCTTCACTCCTTGTGGTGGAATTCAAATTCCACATTATGATGATATTAAATTCTAATAGAAATTAGATTCTTATATATTTTATCTAACCAAACAATAAAAATAAAAATAAAATTTAAATTATTTTCCTCTCCTCCATTCTCTCCTTTCAACTAAACATTATCTTAGAATTCACATGCACCCACTTGCGAGAAATATCCTAACCCCCATTTAGCTGAAGCTCATTTTGGGCCCCTCTCAACTAGCCCAGCCGTGTCGGGTACTTTACTTTTGTTTCCGCAGTCCTCAAATGCACCCATTGGATTTGGATTTTCACGTTGCAACATTTTATGTTGTTAATGGGAATCAAGTTGCATGCTTCCACCACTTCAACGAGTTACTTGAGTATACATTGGCCCAACTCAAGTGCAATAATATGTCAATAATATGTTGGGTGGAATTATTACAAGTACCTTTATCAATTGTACTACAACACTTTTAATATGTATGAGCCATTCATTCTAAGTTGACAGAAGATATTTATCGACCGCTTATCTGTTAGCTGCTATTTATAAGTGTCGACATCATAAGGGTAGTCAAGTATTTTAAAATAGAAGAAATTCTAATAAAAAATGACATGTTGTCTTATTTACCTTGTAAAAAATGATATATCGTTTAATTTATTTGATAAAAATGATATGTCGTCCCATTTATCGAATGACAATGTCATATATGTGAAACGATGTCGTTTCAGTAGAAATTAAATTAAAAAAAAAATAATCTGCTGCTCTATGACTGAATCTGCTCCTCCAAGCTTTAACCTAAATTTTTGAGGATATGCTCCTGCAAGCTCTAGCATGAATTTTTTATGGTATAATATGTATAATTGTTAATTAATAATATGTACTATTAATAATTTATAGTTTCTTATAAAAAAAATATGTACTATTAATAATAAAATAAGAAAAATTTGTGTATTAAAAATTTACATTAAATTCTTGAGGCAATTATGTCGTTTTATCTTAATTTGAGTTTCAAGGGCAAAATTATCATTTTGCTGTAATTATGCTAACTTTCAAATAGTAGTTTACGATTTTGTGCACAGCAGACATGCTTTATCAACATAAGGTGGATAATTGATACATATTAAAAGTGTTATAGTATGTTTAATAAAAATATATATTAAAGATATATGAGTAATAATTTTCGTGACTAATTATTTATGTCTAGTTGTAAACAAAAGATAAAATAAAGACTCGTATGGTGCTCTTTTTTCATTCAGATTTGAATATTTATATTTTCTTTTGTCTTGATTACATTGATGACATGAATATTGGGTGTCCAATTATTGCAAACAAAACTTAAGAGAGGACAATGGAACCAGGATGAAACGATGTCCCGGGCAGCAAGGTTTGGCTAATTATTTTTCTTCTTATTTTACATCAATTTTCAAACATTTTTGTCAATCATCTTTCTTACAACGACATCATCAACTTTTAATTTCTATCAACCAATTTCTACCGTCTATCATAATTACGAAACGACCAATTTCTACCGTCTATCATAATTACGAAACAACCAATTTCTACGAATATAATTATTAAGATTTTGAAAACACGTAATATGATATTGACATTGACATGGACAAATTTCCAAAATTTTAATTTTTCATAGGTTGCAAGTTGCGAATAAAAGCAGAAGCTTGTTGTACGATGAAAAGGGGCTTGCATTTGTTTACAAGCTCGTGG
Organism: Luvunga scandens; assembly: GCA_030449905.1. Lineage (NCBI taxonomy): Eukaryota > Viridiplantae > Streptophyta > Magnoliopsida > Sapindales > Rutaceae > Luvunga > Luvunga scandens. The sequence continues at coordinate 4,869,652 of JASUUG010000711.1, forward strand.
ATTTGCATAAACAGCTTAAAAATAATACAAATGTTTTATATCTTTTATACTTCGATCATTTTCTTTCAGACTTCTTAATTGAATTTTATTTTTAGGTAGCCAATCTGGTCAAGGAGTTTGTGCTGTGGTCCATGACATAGAAGAAGCTAAAAATGCAGATTAATTAGTTAAATGTCCAACGAAAACTTCTTCTTCTCCGCACATTATTTTAATTATCCAAGGAGTTATTGATTGAATTCTAAACATTGCAAATCGTTACGTAAGAGCATTATTTATATGGTAATATGATCATGACATATATTAATGTTATAACTATGACAATAAAATTTTATTTAAAATGATTAGTTCAACAATACATTATCAAAATATTAAATCATTCTTTAGTGGGGATGTCCACCTTTTTTTAAAATGTAGATTCAACATTTTACAATGTTATAAAAGGTTTTTACAATATTGTAAAATGATTTTTCAGTTTATAACTTTGTAAAACATCCACATTTAAAATAAAAAAAAGACATCTACACTTGATAATGGTTATCAAAATACATATTTATCAATGATTATCAAAATACATATTTATCAATAGTGAGTTCTTTAAATGATTTGTTTATGAATTTGGAACTTAGTTTTTGATGATGTACGACTGTTAAATTTTTCTCATTTATTTATTTTTCTGTAATATAAGGCTCGTACGTATGAATAAACAAATTAAAACAGTGACATAATTAGATTGAGACGATTGTTTTTTTATAATATTATGTTATATAGGACAGTTAGCCCACTATACATGCATGTCAAAACATGAAGTTCAGAGATCTTTCTTAATTACTGTGTGTATGAAAAGTAAATAAATATGATGACTTCCACACACATAAAACAGAAGAAAAAAGTATCAAGTCATGATTTTGGGAGAAGATTCTGGGGAGGGACACCATAGGAAGATTTTTCTATCTTGAGTTGACTTAGTTAAAATTTTCTTAGTTTTTGCCAATATTACACTGGATAAAGCATCTTCACAAAGAATTTAATTTAAGATTGGCAAAAAATTAAGGAAAAAATTAAACTATGTCAACTCAAGAATTTAGTCCCTGCCTGTATATGGAATATGTAAAGATTTCAAATATTTCCTTCAAAGAATTTAGTCCCTACCTATGGAAAGATTTCAAAGGACTTCAAAGATTTAAAATCTTCACACATTTGGAGAAAACTAGCAAAGATTTCCTTCAAATACTATCAATTGTTGTAGCACTGTTACAATAAACGTTCCAAACTAGAACAATACGCTCAACGACTCAAACATATACTGAAATTGATCACTTCTTTACACCGTGCATCTAAAAGGATCAAAACGTATAATAGGGTAACAAACAAGAGGACGCGCCAATGCTCCTGTGTATCCGGTGACAATATCAATACCAGCCTCGTCTTCATCTTTGAGTTTCCAATCAAAACATTGAACCAAAGATCCCACTGTGGCATGCATCACAAACGAAGCATGTGATGAGCCTAAGCATGCTCGTCTTCCACTGCCAAATGGAAGGTAACGAAAATCTTGGCCCTTGAAATCGATCAGATGGTAATCAGGCTCCAAGAATCTCTCAGGCAAGAACTTGTCAGGATCATTCCAAGCGTTTGGATCACGCATGATTGCGTAGACATTCACAAAGAATTTAGTCCCGGCCTTTATGTCATAGTCGTTAATCTTGCAATCGACGGTGCATGTTCTGCGGTGCATGGGTCCTGGAGGATGTAGTCTTAGGGTTTCTTTAAGGACTGCTTGTAAGTATGGGAGATTTGGGACGTCTGATTCTTTGATCACCCTATTTGTTCCCACGACTGTGTGAATCTCCTCCCTCAGTTTCTTGAATATTTGAGGACGGTTGATGAGCTCTGCCATAGCTGATTGCAAGGTCGTTGCTGTAGTATCAACGGCTGCCATAAATATTTCCTTCACATATATAAGCAGTAGGAGGATAAAAAAGAATTAGAGATATTGCATACGGCCGCCGGCAGTCGTGGGACCAGGATTTATTGCCTCTTTCGGGGCCTAAATGAAGAAACGACAGACTTTCTAAGACCATTGTAAAACTAAGGAGGCCAAAATTTTAAAACAATCAGTTAAATTTCAATTAGATCTCTTTCTTTAGAAATGAAGAGGAAAATCCTCCAACCAAACAACAATATCCCTACTTTGTAAACAAATCTTTACATTTTTAAATCTTAATACTTAGCATGAAATTGCATTAAAACTCACCATGAAGAAATATTTGATATGATCTTTGGTCAGCTTAATTTCAGCATTTGTGTCATCATTATATGTCTCCAGCAACATATCCATCACATCTTTCTCTTCCTGTTCACTTATGCTCATCCGATTATCCTCATATTCCTGAATAATCTGATCTAATTTCTGATCATACCGCAAAAATGCATCTTTAATTCTTTTCCCATTTCCAAATAGGTCCAAATTCTTCAACGGACCATACACCTCAATGAGAGAAAACTTTGCTCCACACTCCATAATGTCCCTAATTAGTCTCCTAATCTCCACAGCTTGATCAGAATATGCTTGTGATGTGCATCTATTTCCCATCGCCATCCGATAAATCATACGATTTGTCAAGGCCTCAAGTTCCAAACTCAAGTTGCATGACTCTTCTTCTACAGATCTTTGCAGTAGAAATTTTATCAGTTTCATCCTCTCTTGCTCTCTGATATAAGTGAACCGATCAAGTTGTGACCCGGCAAACAGCTTAGTAATGCATAGCTTCTTCATGAACCGCCAATACGGTCCATAAGGGGAATTAACAAAGCTTGATCCTCTATACACGAGATATTGTGCAGGACCAGGCTCATACTTAGAAGCAAAATTAACATCATGGACTTTCAAGACTTTTTCAGCCGTGTTAGCATCGGAGACAATGACAAAAGTAGTGTCCCCCATACGTATCCTCATAAGAGGACCACAGCGTTTGGCTAGGGTTTGAAGGGACTTTGGTAATGTTGAGCTCAGTAAATGTAAGTGACCGATGAAGGGAAGAGCTGGTGGGCTCGGCGGTGGCCGAGACTTAGTGGAATTATTTGTGAAATTTCTTATGATGAAACGCACCACAAGGGTTGAGATTATCCATATGCTGAAGAGATAGCAGTATTCTCTAAGTTCAAATCTAGATGCCATGGATTGGCGCTTTAAGAGGTTCAAGCAATTAGCAAATATTTATTTTGGTTTGGTTTTAGCTTGATCATCAGAAAAGGAAGCCTAAATAGGAACTATAGTAACTGGCTCTACGTAGAGCATGATAGCTTCTTTCTCATCGTGAAATATGAAAGCAATTTATGAATAGCTTAGTCTTAATCCGCGTCATTGATAACGTAACTATTCATTTTTCAAATTTTATGCTCCTTTCGAGATCTCTTTTGATAATATTATTTTTGCTCCACCCATGTCGTATGCAACATGCATCATTTTCCTGATGATGAGGGTGATAACAATTTGTTGCAATCAGGAAATTTTACATTTGTTTGAACTTTGAAGTGAATAAGGTAATAGGAGACTTATGACATAATTAAGAAGTTATTTAATTTAGGGTCTTTTTATCAGTTAAGTCATTGTTGTTTGGTGAAAGAAACTCAAAACAAAAGTTTTTAAGGATCAGGATCTCTCCTTGAATACATTCATCATTAAACTAAGAATGATAAATTATTATTAATTTTGCGCCCTTGATCTGTATATTCATCAATCATCTTCCATGAGTATTACTGTTACTTTTTAGATAGTTTCAGTTGTTTTTCATTATGTCTTTGGAGATATTTCATGTATTCGTTATATATCTTGCTTTGATACTTGGTTCATTGGATTTGCAAGGAATTAGTTATTCAAATCTGCTTTTAATTACAAAGATTGTGATGAAAATACTCCATATTCACAAAACTATTCTAAAATCTAAGCAACGTCACAAATCTCGTTGGTGGATAAAATTGAAACCACGAACCCGGAGCCAGACTGACCTTCAATCACCATGAGATGCAAACTGCAAAATATACTGCAGTATTAATTTCACCCTGTGGCTCACATATAGTGTTGATAGCAGTTGTAACAGTGGCTGCAAACTATCGCACACATATTATCAAATGCAGGGCATGCCACAATCCAAAAGAATAAGACGGTTTGGTGTTCAGTGATCAGATCATCTTTGTGAGGATGAAAATTCTAACATATATTTATCATTAAATGAAAGACTCTTAAAATTTGTATTTACAATAAAGTGTTAATGCTCCATGTAGTAAAAAACAAAACAAAAAACAGTGGCAAATACTAAATGAAATATTTTTTTCACATATGAATTGATTATCCTAGATCTCTAAAATCAAATGTAATTAATTTGTTTGTAAGACTATAAAAAGCTAGTTAATTGATCAAAAAGCATAATCTGGCCAAGGATACAGTAATAATTCTCTTGCCCCATTATAAAACATCGAACAGGGCAAAGAAATCAAATAAAAAACCAGAGGACTATATCATAGATGATATTGTTGCCCATGGGCTTATTTATCATATAACTGACCAAACCATCTAATTGATTAGTTGTGGCACCCAACAACTTTTTTTTTTTTCTTTTTTCTTTTCTTACTCGGCACCATCTTCTTCAGCTTCGCCTTCATCGCCACCATCTTCTTCGGCTTCTTCTTCTTCTCCACCATCTTCTTCAGCTTCAGCTTCTTCACCAACATATTCTTCTTTTTCATCCTCGCCTTCCTCGCCACCTTCTTCTTCAGCTTCAGATTCTTCATCATCTTCAGCTTCTTCACCATCGTCTTCAGGAGGCTTAGTTGGCGCAGCAGGAACATTCTCCGGCGGTGTCAGAGTGCCAGGCTTAGGAGGATTAGCTGGCTGAGGAGGAACATTATCCGGCGGTTTTGGAGTGCCAGGCTTTGGAGGATTAGCTGGCAGAGGAGGAACATTATCCGGTGGTTTCGGAGTGCCAGGCTTTGGAGGATTAGTTTGCTTAGGAGGCACATTATCAGGCGGTTTTGGAGTGCCAGAGTTTGGAGGATTAGTTGGCTTAGCTGGTACGTTATCTGGCGGTTTCGGAGTACCAGGTTTAGGAATAATACTGGGCTTAGCAGGTACATTATTGGGCTGTTTTGGGGTTCCATGGTTTGCAGGATTAGCATTATCCGGGGGTTTTTTCGGAGAGCCAGGGTTAGAAGGATTAGTGGCTACATTATCTGGGGGTTTTGGAGTGCCAGGGTTATTATTAGGAGCAGGAGCCGGCGGTTTTGCTTCAACGACGTCGTCCGACACAAGGTCCATTACAACAATGCTGAACAGAGTCAGCAACACCTTGATAACTCTCCCCATTTCTTCGACGTCGATCTAGCTTTCTATGATCTTTGTTACACTTTGAGTAATAGCTAGCAATTTCCACGGTTAGTATGGCACATTAGCTCGTCACTTTCAAGTTAAGAAGGTGTTCATGTATTTTGCGTAGATATGCTCTTTAAGAATTAATGGGTGAATGCTTTTGTAGATTTTAAGGTTTGAGCTAATTCAATTGGCACAAGTTCTGAGAACTGAAGAGAAAATGACCCGAATTTAATTGAAGCTGAATTGGCAATGGCGTCTACTTTAGCCAAGTGTCAGAATATGATGAAATTAAAGTAATGCTAAATTTTCAGGCAACCTTAAGGATATGGGAAAGTGAGAAGAACATATCATGAGGAATGAAATTTGAAGTGTGAGATGGATTAATGGTATTGGTCTTGAGTAATTTATGCCCTTACCCAACAAAAAACAAAGATGTTAACAGCCCAACAAATTTCCGTAGACACGGGTACATGGGTTAATTAATATGTTTCCACTTTCGAATATTTAATTCTCACAAATATACGTATACCATTAGTTCATTTCTATAAATACAAGCATTTGAATCAACGATATGGTATTGACTATCAAGTACGTTTACAACAAGTACATAAATTTGTTGTCAGCTTTATATCATACCCAAAATTCGAAAACTAGAAGTGATGACTCTCTCGTGGGATTAGTGCGGCTCAGGCATTTTTATATTTGGATCTCTCCACTTTTGGTGGAATTATGTCTTTTGTGCTTAGCATTCTGCCACAGGCACCAATCCCCGTAAAAGCTTTTCATTATCATACTCCACTAATATTGATTCTGAAGGAGGGCAAGAGTTTGAACAAGTTTATACATACATACATATAAATAAGATGGCTGGTTAGGATTATATTTTGTTAAATAGTGGGTAACATATTTATGAATTTTCAATAATTATGTTTATATATATATATATATATATATATATAAGTTCTTCTATCAATTCTAATAATTAATTTTTAACCTTGTTATCAGAAGTAGGACAATGCATATAGTTTGGTTTTATCAATAAGGTATGAGTTTGGTTTTATTCTATGAAATTAATTATCTAGAGGGTTTAGTCTAGGCTTCACTTTAATTTGGACTGAACCAACAAATCAATCAATTTATGCATTTGGAAACTAAAATATAAAAAAGAAAAGAATTAGGGGGAAAACAATAGAAAGCCCTAGTTCTAAATTGAAACAATCCAATCACTTCAAAAAACTAAAAACTAAAAGCCATAAACCTAACTTGAGATCCCTTCACGGCTCTATTGTCGTTCGTCTGTCCACCACCATATTTGTTGTTTCCCAATCCTTTGAGCATTGCAATTTAAAAAAAAAAGGAAAATTATCCATCGACCACCTAATGTTTCAGGCTTTTTAAAAAATACACAATTTCTTTTTTTTTTTTGCCTGAATTACACATGAAGTTACAATTCTTTGCATTTTTCCATTTTCATTTGTTGACGGTTAAGATTTCATTAATTTTTTTAACAAAATGACGTTTTTGCCCCCTAAAATTAATGCTATAGGATGAAATTGTAATTTTACATTTGGGGAGTAAAATCGTCATTTTATTAAAAAAACTAACGGAATCTTAACGGTCAACAGACGAAAGTAGAAAAGTGAAAGAATTATAATTTTAGGTGTAATTTAAGAAAAAAAAAAAGGAATTGTGTATTTTTGAAAAAGTGAAAAAAATTAGGTGGTCGGTGGATAATTTCCCAGAAGAAGAAGAAAGACATAATTAATTATACGGTGCAAGAGAAAAAAAGACAAAATAATTAATTAATACTATGATACCGCACAGTTGTATAGTTCATTCTTTCTTCCTTTCATCTTCCATAAGTACCTTTAGCATTTTTCCTACCCTTTTAGCCACTGGTCGCCTGAAGTTAAGCTACGCAACCTACATAGTACTTCTGGACTTTGGTAGTTTTTTTTTTCCAGTTATTTCAAGTTCTAATATTTTGAATTCATGCTACATCCGTGAAATTATTTTTTTTTTCAAAATTTTCAGACTCAAAATTAAAAATTTTTTGTAAGCAAAAATTGAATTTCATGCTTGGGTTTCGAAATTCGTGTGTAGAGACTAGGGTTTGCTTGGCACACTTGCTGTTTCATACCTTTTTCTTTTTCCTTTTTACTTCAGTAGTATGGGGAAGCTTTATTATGAAAAAGAAAAGATGACGTCTGGTTAGGAGGATGTAAATTCATGAAGTATTTTATTAATAGAATCCCCATTTACTCCAAACCGTAAGATTGTACCTTCACCGAGTGAGGATTGTTGGTGGAGAACTTTACACGCCCAACTCGGGTTGTTTCCAACAGTTACGTATAATTTGTGAGACAGCAGTAATAACTAGGAAAATTGAAAATTGTATAGCCGAAAGTGTTATTCTCCCTTGAATCAAATAAAACATTGAAGAGTACATAGCATAGCTCATATGAAACTGCATGTAGATGGACTTATTTTACTCTGAAAATTGCATAAAAACCAATCAGCAACTGAGCTGCTACATTATATCAGAAAGCATAAACGTGCGCAAACATATATATATCCAATATTAAAACATCGATCAAGCAAAGCAAAAATCTAATCAAATAAATAAATAACAAAGAAGTATAATATAGATAACTATGTAGATGCCAATAATGGGCTTATTTACCCTATAACAAGTGAAACCATCTATAATAAGACTTTATTATATATTAATTGATTGATTATTATATCACCCTGCTATATAATTTATTTATTTTTTTCACTCGGCAGGTGGGGATTCTTCATCACCACCAGCATCATCAGCTTCAGCTTCATCACCAGCTTCTTCGCCAGCTTCATCACCAGCTTCTTCGCCAGCTTCATCACCTTCATCAGGGTTTATGTTTACAGGTGTTTTGGAGATAACAGGCGCATGCTTTTTTATCTTACATTTATTTCCCTTACATTTTAAAACTCTGCCATCGGCTGTTGGAATATAAACTGTTCGCTTCCTGTTCCCGCCAAGCCACTTTCTTATGCGCCTTCTTGCTTCGACGACGTCGGTTACAAGGGTCGCCAGAACAAGGCTGACGATCAGCATCCCCTTGATAAGCCTCGCCATTTCTTCAATATCGACCTAGCCTTTCATAACAACTAGCAATTTCCACCCTTCTTATAGCTCTCACATGTGTTTATGTATTTTGCGTAGAGATGCAATTATTTATCAATAATGGAAAAGATCGCTAGGAAATTTTTATGAAAGCAACTTTCGACCTGGCATATACTCTAGGCAAGTATCATAGGTATGATGAAATTAGGGTAATGCTAAATTTTTAGGCAACCGTAAGGATGGAACACGAGGACATATCATGAGGGTTCGTAATTTGAAGTAATTAAGATGGAGATATATATAGACAATTTTGAAATGTCGATTTACCCACCAACCCGTAAATTAATTGGTATCCATTCAAGTGGTGGAGAAATTCTATAATACATTTGATATTCCATGTCATCGGATTATGTGAAAACGCTAGTTAAATAATTTTTTAACATGTGTCAATAACTTTAAACGTAAAAATTAGCTTATTAAAAGTCAAACAATTCCCTCCCTTGCTCTCTTTCCTCTAGTTTCAAAAATTTCTCTTTGCTCCTCCAAATTCCAGGAATAGAAAACCAATAAAAAATTTCTCTTTGCTCCTCCAAATTCCAAGAATAGAAAACCAAGAAACATTAATTTATTAGAAATTATTTTATAATTTCTAATAAATTAAATAAAGTGCCTTTGCAAATCTCTCTCCAGCTCTCAATTTATTGTCATCTTGCAACCTCTAACCGCATCTCGTTTGCTTTATTGTCATAATACAGAAAAACTATAATGAGCTCCATTGTTTTTGCTGAAATTTGATGGAAAACATTATTTTTACTCTCATTTCTGTTGGGTTGACTTCATATTTGCCGAAAATATATCCAAACTAAAAGCTGGACACCACTTCTCTTTAAGTGGATGCAACTTTTTGAGCCACGAGTGATCTTCTAGTTTGAGTTTTTTAATCATCTCAACTCAAGAAGCTTCAAATTCTGTTGCATTGCTGCATCTATAAAATGCGTAAGTAAATTGATAGCCCGAGAGAGAATAATGTTTCTTGGAGAGAGATTAGCAAAGGCATGTTATTCAGTTTATTATTTTTATAATTTTAATAAATGAATGTTGTGTGGTTTTCTATTTTTGGAATTTGGAAGAGGGGAGATGAATTTTTAAAACCAGAGGAAAGAGAGAGAAAGGGAGGGAATTGTTTGACTTTTAACAAACTAATTTTTATGTTAAAAAATTATTAGTTAATGGTTCCACATCATCTGATGACAGAGAACGTTAGATATATTCTACAATTTCTCCTGCGTGACATGGGTTTGGTATTATTAAAGTTTGCTGCGGATTTGGTCAAGACATAGCCAAATACGTTTTTTCTATTTCAATTTTTATTTTTATTTTTAACTTTTTTTTAATTAAAATAAAGAATGTTATTTTGTTTACTGGGTTTTCCATCTTGCATTTAGACATTGCTCTTTAGAGATCATTGAGTTTTTCTAATTATAGACTCATGTAAATCTTTTATTTTGTTTATGTAACTCTAATTTTACTCAATTACTGTTAACTTAAAAGCAAAAAATTGCTTACAATATACGTATATGCTTAAAAAAAAAATTCAGTTTTTGACGTAACAAAGTTCTGATAAGAAATATATTTAAAAAAAATTGTAAAAATAAATCAATTGCAACTAGACATTGTTGAAAGCCTGCACATCAAATATCCACTCTCAACTTAAATTTCGTGTTCCAACTGTTGAACACACCTGATAAAATAAATAATTCATGAAATTATCTTACCAAATGCAGCAAGTGGCGTAGCCAGGTTTTATGCATATCTAACAAAATTTTAAGTTGAATTCCGTGCTGAAAAGAAAATTTAATTTGTACGTAGCTTAAGTTACAGTAGCAAACCCATGAAGGAGTTACAATAAAAGGAAAAAAAGAAAAAGAAAAGAAATAAAATGTAAATACAACTTTAGAGTTGTGTCCATGAGTAGGAAGAAACAATAAATTGAAGAATTTATTTTGGATTGATACATCATCTGTTTTATTTTAATGTTAGAAATTTAATTTCTCATGTTGTACGTTGATGATAATTGGAATTTGATTATTTCACGTGGAATTTTTAAAGGCTAATTTTGTAAATTTATTGCTTTTATTATTATTATTATTATTTTAGGTTTGATGTTATCGAGTGTATTTTGTTAACATTTGTGTTTGGGATTTAGAGACCGCTAAAATCCACCAGTTATATACCAATGCAAGATCAATAAAATTTATAAATCCACCGGGGTGGGTTCTATAATGAAAAATAATATTTGCAGTAGGCATGGATCGGCTTGGAAGTACATTTAGTAGATCCGAGGTCGGTATTAAGCGCAATACCAAACCCTACTTGTTGCTATTCTTAACTATCATAAAGTACAAATGGCTGTAAAATGTAACCAGGAGGCAGCTCAAAATAAAACTCCCAATTACTATTAGTTTTATTCATTTATACATGATTTTGTTTTGACATTGATGTTAGTATGACTTATAAAATGACGTTTTTATCCGAATATAAAGTTATGAATTAAGTGTGGGAAATTTACAAAACTAACCACAAAATTTTAACAATTTTTAAAATTAACCTCTAAACTTTATTTCTATCATAAATAGCCAAGCATAGAGGTATTGTCCCAAAGTACCCTTGTTATTTAAAACAAATTTCAAACTCTCGTTAATACTCTCTTCACAAATTTGAAACTGTAAGTTGCTTTCTCTCCTTACCAAACCAAACCGTAAGTTGCTTTCTCTCCGAACTCAGCATTGACGACGGAATTTGGCAACGGCCAGCGACAACAGAAACAGTAGTTCCGACCAAATACACCCAAATTCAAGTTTAATCCAAAACCTAGGTAAAATAATTGAACTAGTGTACATAAGTTCAAAAAATATTTCTTAGATTGTTTGTTTATGCTTTATTTTTTAATAATCAAGTGTTTATGAGGCGTGTGTTAACTTAAAAATATGTTTGTAGTTTGATTTGGTGCGCCAATTCTGTTATTGGCGCCATTGTTGGTTGCTGCAACAGGTGCTACAGGTGCGACAGGCTGTCTGTCACCGAAAATTTTGCGACAGGCTGCCTGTCACACCAACTATGTGCGACAGGCTACTTGTCACCCAAATTTTTTGCGACAGGCAGCCTGTTGCATGAACTATGTGCAACAGGCTTCCTGTCGCACAAATTTTTTCCTACAGGCAGCCTGTCGCACCAAAAAATAATTTCAATTTCTGAAAATTTTTAAAAATATTATTTCATTTAATATAATAATATTATATAAAATGTGCTTCATATTCTTCTCTTTTTAATGTTTTATAGTTTTTAATTATAATATTTGCTTTTATAATTTCAGGCTTAATGGATTATGTTGTACTTCAATTGTGTTATGATGGTTGTTGGGATACTTTGGCCGATGGCAGTATGGAGTATGTGAATGCTAAGAATACGGCTTTTTTGGTTCAGAAAAATTGCCTATTTGATAAGTTTTTGGCAAGGGTGTACGATGTGTTGCAAATAAATCCTCATGAATATAGTATCACGATGAAAACAACTTTAAGGTCTAGTAACACACTGTATCGTGCATGTTCACTGCCCATAGACATATTTAATGATGAAATGGTGAAGGTTGTATTACATATGGCCTCTGATATGGCCAACTATGGATGTGTCCCTATATTTGTGACCAAATCTCCTCGAGTTCAGAGCCAAGATGTTGAGCCACCAGTTGAAACTGAAACTTCCTTCTGAGCAAACATGTATATCCCTGATATTGAAGAAGAGGTGTTCCCAAGGACGGTGTCGTTGCAACAACATTACTCTCCATTCAATGACAACATTGACGATAATGGCATTACATTAGCGGATGTTGGACACGAGGTGTTACCACAAACGACGTCATTAGACCAACGTTACTCTCCATATCACAATAATGAGTTCCGTGACAATTATGATCCGATTAATCACATTAGGAACACAGAAGCCAATAATATTTTTACAGAACCATCTTGTAGTACGAGGGGCACTCACTTCAATAGTAATGTTGATGACGGGGGCGTTGGTCATTCCAATATTCCGATTAATGATGTTGACGAGCGTGAAGATGATATTCCTATTAATAATAGAGACAACCGATCTATTCCTTCAATAACTGAATTCAGAAGGACAATTGACCCTCTTACAACTGTCGCTCCAATTTTGGCCTCAGATATAGTTGCTCCAAATTTTGTTAGCAATTGTCACTCAGATGATATTAGTGTGGGTAAGCTTTTCGTTGAGAAGAATGAGTTAATATTAGAACTGCGCAAGGTTGCCTTAAGGGATAAGTTTGATTTCAAGATTGCATGGTCTACAACCACACGTTTCGAGGCCCACTGTTGTTCGGAATCATGTAAATGGCGTCTTCGAGCAACGAGATGTTCGAATGAGCAAAATGTTCCTTGGGTGGTAAGGCGTATCGACAATGTGCACACTTGTCATAACGAGGTATCGTCTGATGGTCGTCGTCAAGTAAGGAGTCGAGTTGTAGGTCACCTTATCGCGGACAAATATATTCAAGAGAAAAGAATATACACTCCGAATGACATCCGAGCAGATATGCAGCAAGAATACGGTGTTCATTTAACATACCAACAAGCATATCGTGCCAGAGAAGTTGGTTTAGAAATTGTTCGAGAGAATCCTGCAGAATCATACAACTTGCTTCCAAAGTACTCTCATGTTTTGACCACAGCAAATGATGGTACAGTTACCCATCTTGAATTGGATACAAATGGTAATTTCTTATACTACTTTGTAGCACTTGGATCTTTCATCAAGGGTTTCAAGCAGTTTATCAAGCCAGTTATTGCTGTTGATGGCACTCATCTAAAGGGACTACATCGGGGAGCCATGTTTGTGGCAACATGTTTGGACAGAAACAATCAATTGTATCCGTTGACTATTGGAATCGTGGATTCGAAAAACAATGAAGCTTGGGAACGGTTTATGACGAAGTTACATGGACTGATTGGTAATAGACCAGACTTAGTAATTATCTCCGACTGATGCACCGCTATAAAAAGAGCTGTTTATAAAGTATTTCGGAATGCTACCCATGGGGTTTGTTTTTACCATGTAAAAGGCAACGTCAAGTCAAAGTTTAGGATGTGTAAAGCTGTTTGGGATGACTTTGAGCCTATCTTCATAAACGCAGCAAAAGCATATGGGCACGAAGAATTTAAAAAACAACTAGAGGGGTTGTGGATGCTACATTCGGGCGCGGCTGATTACTTAGAGAATCATGTTGGTACGTGTATTTAGGCAAGGTATGAGTTCGAAGGTAGGAGATATAGTATTCTTACCACGAACATTGCGGAGAGTGTGAATTCTTTTATGAGGGAACCACGAAAATTCCCAATAACTCATCTTGTAGATCACTTCAGAAAAACACTGCAGCAATGGTTTTATGATCGGAAAATGGTGCCTGAATCGATGAGTACTCATCTAACGACGTGGGCAGATGAAATAGTCACCGAGAGAAGAACTTTAGCTGAAAGAATGATTGTTCGTCCTGTGTCTAGGCATCGATTCCAAGTATTAGGAGGTGGTATTAAGGAAGGGTTAGTTGACATAGACAACAAGACTTGCTCTTGTAGAGTATTCCAACTTGATCAGCTTGTTTGTCCTCATGCAGTTGCTGCTTGTTTTACTGTCCGAGTGGATTACATAAACATTTTTTCTAATTTCTACACCAAGGAAGCATTGCTGAGGGCTTATGCACAACCAGTGGAGCCGGTTGGCAATATGTTCGATTGGGAAGTTCCCACTGAAATTCGGGAGATTAACGTTTATCCACCTATAGAAGCACGACAACCAGGTCGTCGTAAAGAGCTGAGAATACCTTCTGCCGGTGAGGATGTCAATAGGAGGACTGTAAGATGCGGACGATGCAATGAATTGGGACATAACTGTAAGCGATGTAAAAATCCCATCACATTCGATCGAAGCTAGTTGTATTGTTAATGAAGTTTAATGAATTGTTATTGAACCGTCTTGTATTAGATAATTTTATTTCATTAAATTTTTGAAGATTTTTATTTCATTTCCAATTGTGAGAAGTCAAATATGTCAATAGACAAAATGTGTCCATATTCACCGAAACACAACATTTATGCAATTGTCGCACCAATGTTGTATATATACAGATTCACTGTTTCAGGTAATATTGTGCGACTGGTTGCCCGTCACCGAAATTGGTGCGACAGGCTACCTGTCGCACCAAGAGACAGCTTCACACTGATTGCACATTTGTCCTGTCGCCAATATTTGGGCAACAGGCTGCCTGTCGCACCAGGTCACAGATTCACCCTCACTGTAATTTGGTGCGACAAGCAACCTGGCGCCAAAATTTGGGCGACAACGAATAATGAATTATGGATAATGAATTGTACTTAATTTTATTAGGCATTTATTTATAATGAAGTTTAAAATACGATAAATATGTCATATGAAAAAGTATGTAATGAAACTGTACGTCCATCACAAAATTTATCCATACATCAAAATTGTAACGGGTACAATGGCTTATAGTCCAATATCGCCATTAAATATATCCACTGTAATCTTCTTCTTAAAGTATTCTGCATGACTACCGTTAAAATCAAATTTACGACCAAACATTAAATACATAATAAACATCAACATCAAAACTCCGCAATCGCCACTACCAGGAGTTTGTTGCGGGACACCCTTTACTGTTATGACTTTCCATGGGTCAGCACTCTGCAGCTCTTGTCGGATGTTATAGAATCCGACAAATTCAAGCCAAACAGGGAATATAACTTCGAATGGCTTGAATTGATGCTTGTAGGTTTTATTGTCGCGAATCGACATTAAGGAGTCATAAATCCAAATTTTTTTGGTTCAAAAGTCTGCTCGGGCTAAGACCCAGTGATTGCTGCCCAGATTAACAGGAATGAATAACTGCATATATAAATGGTGGGAAATGTGTCATTAGTGATGTGTATAACACTGGCCTAAACTACCAAACAACAATATGTATAAACCACAACATTATGCATACCATATCGACCTCCGTGAATGGTTTTGACTGGATGTGCTGCCGCCCACAAATATAGCTATTCAAGCTATCGTTAAATGCTAATGAATCGAGCGCACAATCCCCGTGGTTACACAACTGATTCAAGAACACCTAGTACACAAATAATATGAAAGTATTAAATTTATTAATGATTTAATACATTAGCAAAATATAAACTTAATTTATAATTAGAAGTTCTATAAAATCAACATTACCCAAAAAAAGGTGTTTGTATGTGTGACCCGTTGGGATAAGACAATGGGATATTGCCGTTGCTTCGCGCTTATCAGACGAAGATACTCATGAATATGATGTGCGAGAACAAATACATGTCAATTGACTATATATATATATATGTAAAGATATCAACACTATTGCGTGGAAAAGGTCGAAATTACCTCGTCATCTAGCCACCCCAGCTCCGCATGGCCCAAAAGTGTTTGGAAGAACAAATGAGACTGTCGGACAATCCGATCCACTATGATATCGCCAGTGAACCATCGGTCGAACTCAGCATATACTGTTGGATCGTTCAATCCTCTAAGTGGATTTATGTCCACACTTGTTCGTCGGTCAATGTCATGATCGATTATTTGTGGTGCAGGCAGAGGCATGACATTCTTTCCTCGCTTGAATGGAGGAATCAAGTATGGACTATTCAAAACAGATGATTGTTTGTATGGTCGTCCAAACTTACTAATGCCTGGAGGCGCCTCAGTGAAGACCTGCATGCTTTCCCCGCTTGGATCTCCATAAAATGTATACAATGACATAGGAGAAGAAACATTCTGATTGCCAACATCAGGATATACTTCATAGTCATCCGAGACCTGTTAATTTAATAGGATGAACATGTTAAACAAATATTAGGCAAAAATATAAAAGAATGCGATTGTTAAATTTTATATTTGCTTACCGTATATGACCGTTCGCTCGGAGATTTGCCGGAGGTGCGTTTAGTAAATGAACCCATAAATCCCATCACTGCTTCTCTAAATTCTTTATGTTCTCTCCGCTCTGCCTCAAACGCCGTCTTCAATTCAAGGATGTTACGATCTATCTTATCCATCCGTCGTCTGATGTAATCATGATGATGCTTTGTCCTCAAGTATTACAAAAAAAAAAATTTATTTCACAACCAATGAGAGACTATATAATGATTTATATACGAGGAAATTAAATGATTTATAACCTCTGAATAACGTGTGTCAGGTGATTCCGATGTATGCTCCTCACATTCGGCTACAGGTATCTGGTCCTCATAATCAGCTGCAGGTATCTAATCCTCATTCCCATCTGCAGGTATCTGATCCTCAACATTTTGCTGCTCAAGTGTTGGGCTCGGGGAAATGTGAGACTTCTTTATTTGTCTTGTAATGGGTGGCGCGTTGATTGAAGGTTGATACTATAGAAAGTAACAATGAAATTGAGAAAATAATAAGTTTAACCATTTCATAGTTTCCATTAACAAATAAATAATAGTGGTTTAATGCACTATTGGATACTCACATTATGGACCCATCTTGGAATATGCGGCACGTAATCCTTCACGGTCTGCCAATATTTTTTCCCTTTCTCGATCTTATCTGGCTCAAGGGTTTGACGAATGTTCCCTTCCTATAAATTCAGCCAAAAATTTTAAGTTCGTCTGATGATAGTATTTAATAATACGAAAAGTAATAATATACATCCACCAATAAATAATACTTACAAGACGAGAATTGTCATTAAGCAATGAATAAACTTCTGAAAAGTTTATTTTTGAAGAAGCCATGGGTTTCCATTGCACGATTCGAGGAATCTTTTTTTTCGTCTTGACGACCTACACAGACGGAAGGCCTCCAATCGCTTCGAAAATCCAAGCCTGCTACAACCGAAGTAAGAAATCCATAAAACTTATAGTTAAATTTTCAATATTACAAAACTAATTCATTTAAAAAACTAAGTCATCAGCAAAAATTTGGCAACTCACTTGAACCCTAGACGTTAAACCATACATATTGTACTTTTCAATTTTGTGGCTTGGATTTGTCAGGCGACTCTCCTTAAATTTCTCATCCTTGCCGCCTAATGCATTGTCGAGACTCTCGTATATTGTTTGCCACGACAAATAACCCCATGGATGCTTTCGGAAGTGATCTATGTCGTCTACTTCATTAAGCAACGAGAAATTTATTTGACAGTGGTCTTTTCGACTATCTAGAACTCTGTCCGCAAAATAAAAGAGTGCGATCTTAACTGCATCAATGTCGTCCATTGCCTCGAAATCCAACTCTTCAAATCTTGCGTCGAATTCCTTAAGATTAATGTTGCGAAACAAACTATCAAAGTACGTACTAAGTAGCCGATGAACTGTTTTTGACTGTTTGAGCACCGCATCTACACCATAGGAAAGTCCAGTAACTAAGCACCACTCTCCAACTGATAATCGTATCAGATGTTCACCAATTTGAAACCATAATTGATTTTTCTTCTTGCGTTCCTTATCCACCACTTGCCTAAGCAACAAGTTGTGCAAAATTACGCCACTGAATGGAAAGCTCTGACACTCCAAGAAATGCCCAAATATGTCATTAAATAGTTGCAACTGCCGTTTTGTCAACTTTCTGTGGATGGCTTTCACCACTTTATCGAATTTACACATACTAGAGATACGACCGGGAAAGTGATCGATATAAGCAAACTTCAAAATGCCCGGTTCATTTCTACATTCTGCTGACTGATCACTCACCATGTATCTGTTACATTTATAACATTATCATGTTAAATGAAATTTATAACAATTTAATAACATAAAAGAAAAAAATGCAAAATTTGTAATTTTGTGCAACAGGCGAGCCTGTCGCACGCAAGAGCGCGCGCCTGTCGCATGCAAGAGCGCGCGACGTGCGCGCGCCTGTCACACGCAAGAGCGCGCGACTTGCGCGCGCCCGTCTCACGCACGTTGCGCGCTCTTGCATGCGACGGACGCGCGCACTCTTCTGTGCGACGGGAGCGCGCCGGTTGCGCGCTCTCCCACACATTCCACCATCACCCACACCATCATCCCACGACCAACATCACCCACTCCACAATTACAATCATTTCCATCACCAACACAAAAACATAACAAACATAATCCACAACAATTTTTTTCTAATAATTTAGGGTTTTGAAACTAACCTTGGATTTGTTTATTTTAACCGTAATGTGGGTGATGTTGGCCGCCGTTGATGGACTCCGACGTGGTGGGAAGCCGCCGCCGATGACAATTTCACTTGGAGGAGAGAAATCGGCTGAGCATGAGAGGAGAGGAAGTTGGGAGAATGAGAAGGGTAAAATTGAAATTTTTTCAATGCTTGGCTAGTTATGATAGAAATAAAGTTGGAGGGTTAATTATGAAAATTGTTAAAATTATGTGGTTATTTTTGTAAATTTCCAATTAAGTGTGCAGGGACTCATTTATAATTTTTATACTAACTTTTCATATTTTATGTAGAAACTCTAAAATTTTTTTAAACTCTGCAGGTGCCTTGACACTCCCTAGCCATATGCTTCCCCTGTCTCCGAGTCTAACTAATCAAAATAGTATAAAAAACCGATGAGCAAGGCGGCGATCAACTGGCCAAGCATACAACAATAATTCCCTTGCCCTCAATGCAAAAGATCAAACAAGAAACTAGCCTGAGGTTGTTTTCAATAGAATTTAGGCTTTGTAGTTGTATATAGTGATAAGAGCCAGTGATCATATGTACGTGGTTAAATTCTTGTCTTTGGATTAATCATTTGATGGAAATCCAAGAGATTGATATAAAATAAGAACATGCATAGAAAGTTGAAGCCATAATTAATATAGAAATCAAATAAAATAACAAAAGACATTACTCTAACATATATATTATATGTAGTTGCCGATTGGCTTATTAATTTGCCTTGTAATATTAGAGACAGGCTATAATAGTTAATAAGACGTTATTAGTATTAATTAATTTACTATAAATATCACCCAGCTAGAATTTACGGGGGACTGGATTCTTCATCAGCACCAGCTTCAGGTTCAGGTTCAGGTTCAGCTTCTTCAGCATCATCACCAACTTCTTCAATCGGATCACCGCCGTCATCAGCGTCGATCTTGGGCCTTTTGGGCGCCTTCGGCTTTTTGGACGCTTTGGGGGATTTGATTTTGCATTTCCTTCCCTTACATTTCAAAACTTGGCCACCGCCTATTGGAACTTTCATTTTTGGCGGCTTCCTCCTCCCTATCTTTTTCTTTGCTTCGGCAATGTCCGATACCAGGGCCCCTATAATAAGGATGAGCATCAGAAAAACCTTTAAAACTCTTGCCATTTCTTGAATATTAGACTCTCTCAGTTCTCAAAACTTAGGAGCAAACTTTATTGATCTTATAGCACCACATTTTCTAGTTTAAGAAAGTCATAATAGATTTTAATTAAAGCCACTTTCGGTTTGGCGTATACTCTGGGCAAGTATCATTTGTTTGATGGAATTGAAGGAATGCTAAATTTTGAGGCAACCATAAGGATGGGAACGTGAGAACATATCATGAGGCCTGAAATTAGAAGTAATTAAGATAGGTTAATTAGAATTCGCATTGAGTCATTGATGCCCTTATCTAACATAAAATTTTTTTTAAAAAATCAAATATGTTAGCAGCCATACAAATTAATAAGACATGCATGGGCACATGGATTAACTCAATAATTTGTTAATTTCTAAAAGTAAGAAAAGGTATTTGATGAAAGTCATAAAGGGTTTGATGAAATGCCTGCTGGACAGAACCTAAAGTGAACTCAAGCTTCTGACCACACCATCATTCAGATGAATAAGCAGTGACTTACCAAGAAGGCGATGATTTGGCATTGGCATTGGAATCACCATTCAGAATAAAAGCTAAGTGTAGCCGTTGCAGAAGGAGGGTTTGATCCTAGCCGTTGCTTATTCAGATAAACAAGCAGTGACTCACCAAGAAAGTGATGATTCAGCATTGGCATTAGAATGAAACGCGTGTAGCTGCTGCAGGAGGGTAGATTCTAGCGCAGCTACTTGATCAAATTGTCTAGCCATATGATTAATTAATACGAAATAGTTGTATCTAATACTTCGTTAATTTCTTGAGTAGAAAGAAAAATGTTTTTCTATATAAGATGCAGTAAAAAGTTCATAACAAAATAAGAAAAATGATTTAACTACTGCTTGCTTCCACGGAACTACTCAAAATAGCTTCCAAAGAAAATTTCACAAGCCACTATTACTTGTACATATTTGTTGGCTAATGCAATAACATATGTGATTTCAATTTTCATGATCAAACACCCAAAATAGTTCCTGGAAAATTTGGTATCACAAATTTAAATTGACTGAATTTTGCCGCCAACTCAATAGCACTCGTCCTGGCAGATTTATGGTCCTCAATTTTCCTGTACAACGCCTCCCAACTTATTCCAAGACAATGATCAGGAGTACAAGTATCCGTAACTAACATGAAAGTATATCATTCTCAAGCAAGTCAGTCAGAAATTCAACGTCCCAGCTGTATAACACTTAAAGCCAATAAATTCAGCAACCCTAAGCTGTGGTTCCTGCGCTATTAGTTTGAAGGTGAGCCTATATAATGATGGGCACGCTTCCAAGAAAGGAGCACTAGCAAGAAAGCAATCTTCACTTCTCAAGATTGAGAAATCAAAATGCTTGAGATTTGGTAATTGAGGAAGACTGCCGGTGAGGACGCTTTCAGGCACAGTGCCGGTCACCGGCTCTATTTTCAGTGTCCTTAGCCACCCAACAACACTAGGAAGCCGGTATAGATCACGTTCAAAGGTACGACAACAATAGCCCTCTATAGACATCTCAGCAAGACTTGGAAAATGTTCAAAACAAACACTTAAAAATCTTCCAGAATATTGAAATGCTATGAGATTTGTTGCATGAATTTCAAGATTATTTAAGTTGCGCAAAGACTTGAATTCTAAGTACTTCAAAGGACCAGAAACTCGGATGCGTGTCAAACTCTTTATCCTCTTAAGGCTTAACACCTCAAGAAAGGGACGGTAACACAACAATTTTTCAAGAGCCTATTTACTTAGATAAACTTCTGCTAAACGTAGGGATGTAAGTGTGATTGAAAATTGTAAACCTTTTCCTCATTCCACAGTACCGGCTAAGAAAGTCTAATTCAAGCCTTTAAACTTTTTTTGAGCCGCAAATTTAACCCAACTGTCAACATCACAGTCCGAGCCAATATTGGAACAAATCTTTAACTCCTCTAAAGATTGATTTTTAAGTTGTTTGGGGAAGAAGTAGAAAATCAATATTGAAGCGCCATGTGTTCAATATGAAGCTCTTTAATTAAAGTGGATACCTAAGGTACCTGAAGTACCTGAAGTACCTGAAGTACCTGACCTATACCATATAAATTTGATTAATAGGAGGGTACGTGGGGTATCCAGGGTATACTGGGTATACTTGATAATTTGAGGAAGTGTATGAGCTAATTCATACAAAAACTAAGGTGGTCAATGAATCTCCAAGGATATCCGCCATGTGTGCTATCTTTGACGCCAAAAGATAATATTTGATTTGGCAAAATAAAAAAGGGAATATCTTGTCAAGAAAGAGGAGACAAACAGTTGTCATAATTGCCAAAAAGCTAAAGGTAACATGTCAAGGACAAGTGGTCCTTGCTTGCCACACATACAATTGTACAGACAGCCTGAGCAAGATTATTCTGTACTATGCTGCAACATACCCCATGTGTACAAAATGACAAACTTTGTCAATAATACCTTTGCTATCCCCTATGTGTGATTCTAATGGCTTGAAAGGTATAATGGAGACAAAAGGATGAGGAATATCCTAGAAATGCTAGCAAAATCGCCATTTAGAAAATATGCCACATGGCAAGGTACCCATGGTATATTATATAATGACAACTAGGTTCTTTCTTTTACAATTCATTCACTACCACAGACACACACATATTATACAAGAAGTTGAGGTCTTCTTCAACCTTTAGCCTTCATTTTAGAGAGTTTGCTCCATTAAAGTTCAAGTAGCTTACTAGAGCATCGAACTGTGGTTGTCGGCGGGCCACCTTTAATCTCATTTTTTATTGTTTTGCAGGTTTAAGGCATCTCTCCAAGTTCTTCCACTCCAAATCTCAACCTCTCACTGTTTTCACTCCTCTCTCATTCTTTCTTCATTTTCAAAACACTTAAAAATAGTCTCCACATAACGATTAAATGAGGTACCCTAAATTTTAAAAAAAAAAATCATTGTTTTGGTGAGGTTTTGTCCCATTTCTTGCAACCAAAATCCACTTAAAAGAATTTGCGCTATTTGAATGGGTGATAACTCTATGAAATGAGAGTTATCTATAGCACTTTTGGACTCAAATCAATATTACTTAGAGAGTAAATGATGTGTTTTAGTTGCATTTAGCTTAATTTTGCATACTTATCTATTTTTAGTTTACTTTCAATAAATTAGTTGTTTTGGAATAAATTGTGTACTTAGATCGTGTGCTAAATTGTAGACAATTGAAAGTGTAATTTTAAAGAAGGAATGTTGTGCAATGGGCTTGGAAAAGTGAGGAAAGAAGTTGGCCAAAGAAAAGTGGAAACAAGTCTGAAACAGTGCAGTACTGGAGCCGATGTTGTAGCACCCATTGCTGTAGTAATCCTGGAGCAATCAGAGAGAAAATCTCATGCAAATCCTAGAAATATTATGTGATCTACAATTTCTTAATCTGAAAGATTCATGCCCTAGACGTCTAGTTGCTCTAGTTTTCAATTATAAAAGGATGCGCACACAAATAAAAAAAAAGAGTCGTCATTCACAAGAAAAATTTAAAAAAGAAAAAGAAAACAACAAAGAAATAGAAAATTCCAGGGCTACAAAAGAAGATTTTAGGCGTAAGGAAAAAAGAATAGAGAAATCATAAGGGCCATTCACTCCTATCTTATTATTTTTTATTTCTTTGATTTATAATGATATATATGATGGCTAAAACAGTTTTTGTTTCTGTTTTGATACAAATTATAAACTGATTTTATTTGTGGTTAAGTGATAAACAAGCTTGATGATTATTGACTGAATTTATTGTGCTGTTACATGATTACTATAGCATTTTGTTTTGATAATGCTTAATTTAATTCACTATTTCGGCTGAACACCCATTTAGAAATACTAGCTAAGAGAGAGCCATAAAAAAGCCTATTTTAATGGATTATATCATAACAATACTTGGTTTTAAATTAGGTTTATCAAGTTGGGTTAACTCAATTTGAATATGGTCATGCTTAATTTAAAACTAGTGAGGAACTAGACATAGGGAATCACTTTATAGGGTATTAGGAACCTTGATCATATAATGCTATATCTTGTGTGACAAAACAACTGGTCATTGTTAGGTTGCACATAGATATAAGAGTTCTAACATGCGACAGCTAAGGATGCATTAGTGTTCTGTCCAGTGCTGTAGTAATTGTTGTAGCAACAATACTGTAACAAAAAAGAAACAATCAATCCCATTAAGTGAGTTAAATCCCTCAACTACATCATTCTTGGTGATTCTATTCTTGTGTGAGACGTGTTGGTTTATTTTATTACATTTTATTTTCCTGTCATTTTAAATTGTTTAGTTTAATTTAGTTGTTAAAAGAATTTGATTTGATTTAATTAAATTGGCATAATAAGAATTGTTGTAACAACTCTAATAGCATCAATCTCTGTGAAGATGTTACTTGAATACTTATCATTTTATTACTTGTTGTGTACACTTGCGCACTAACATACACATTTTCGGAATCCAACAATGGGCAACCAACAAAAAGCTTCTATAGTGGCAACCAAGCTTAGTTGTTGAGTGTGTTTGTGAATAATGGCACCTAACTTACCCTCTGATACTGTTATGGGTGACCATAAGAGAATGGGAGATAATAGCAGTAAAGATATTAGTGATCCAACAAGAAGGGCAGCCCATCTCAACAAAGGCATGCCCACCAAATAATCAACTAGTATTCGCCTGGAGGAGGAGCTAGGGATGACAAAGCGGCGGAGTAGGGGTGGGGAGGCCTACCCCATTCCCCACCCTATTAAAAATTTTGCCTCCATTCCCCATCCAATTCCCCATTTATTTATTTTATAATAGATATATATTTATGATTTCAATAAATTAAAAATTAAAGACTTAAATAAAATTATTACCATATTATAAAGGATTTAAATTATTCTTAAAAAAAATCCAAATATTTGAAACAATGTCTTAAAATGATATTATAATTGAAAAATATTTAAAGAGTGCAGTATCTTAAGAGAGAAAAGAAAATATAACAATATTTTAAAGTTGAATAAAAATCATATTGTATGGTTTTCTTTTAGTTGTATCCCATTTATATCAAGTAAAAAAAAAAAAAAATTTATTAACTAATATTGTAATGGATAAAACAAAAAATATCATATAAAAAATAGAAAAAATATTTATATGTAATGGGGATTAGGGTGGAGGTCGGGTGGGGAGTACAAAATCAAACCCCACCCCATTAAGAATTTGAGGATTATTTTTCCCCCATTCCCCACCCCATTTTCAAAAAATTATTTAAAATTTACGCCATTTAGGGTAGAGTCCCATGAGGTCCCAAACCTATGAAGGATTTTGCCATCCTTAAGAAGAGCCCGTTTCACAACGGTCCTTTGAAAAACTCACCCATGCGATTATTCAAGGTATGGGTTCTCGAGTCTAAGGGTGGGCAAAATTGGATTCGGGTTCATTCAATCGGATGTAAGATTATTCGGATTGTTAAAAAGGTCATCTGAATGCAATTCAAATTTAAATCTGATTCGAATATGATCTGAATAGTTCAGATTGCATTTGGATTGAGATTAGTAATATG
Organism: Luvunga scandens; assembly: GCA_030449905.1. Lineage (NCBI taxonomy): Eukaryota > Viridiplantae > Streptophyta > Magnoliopsida > Sapindales > Rutaceae > Luvunga > Luvunga scandens. The sequence continues at coordinate 4,895,115 of JASUUG010000711.1, forward strand.
TGCGCGAATAATTCAAATGAATTCATATCACTTTCAAGTTGCAATACAAAATTAAAATCACGCAAATGAAAAACAAATGCAGCAAGCCAGCAAATGAAAAAAAAAAGAAAGAAAATTTATTTTAACATCAATTATTTAGTTAAGATCTTTAGTAACAATTGCATCCTGAAAGCAGGAAAGTTAAGTCAAATAGGCAACTTTACAATTACCAAAAAAAAAAAAGAGTAAAGAGTATACTGGCAAATCAAAAACAGATTCATAAGTAATTCAAAAAATCCAAACCCGTTCAAGTTTTTTAAAGTCAAAGACCCAAACAAATTCATAACCTCTGCACCTCACAAGCTTTTTAGATCTAACTCCATTGAAAATTGCAATAAACAAATAGATGCAGCAACAGGGTTAAGGACTTGAGTTTGCATGCGACTTCGGTTGGTAGCATGGCAAGGTACAGCTCACGGGTTCAGCAGTTGTTGGTTGCAACGTCGTTGGTGTGTAGCTAGGGTGACAGCTAGTCGGATTCTTCTTAAAGAGGTACACTGGGTTCGTGGATGTCTGGATGATCCGACTACTTCTTGGATTTTTTATATTTGATTTGGGATTTTAAGGATTGAGGGTTTTCTTTTAGTTTTTAATTTTTTATTTATATTTAATTTATTTATTGTTTTAATTGCAAGTGTAATCCGATTGGATTAATCAAATGGATCCAAATCTGATCTAATTCGAATCAAATCCGATCAGATTACAAAATTCTTATCCGATCGAATTCAGCTCTCAATTTGAATTCAATCCGAATAAGAACAAATTAGATCAGATCGTATTGGATCGTATTGACCCGAATTTGATCCGATGCTCAGTCTTACTCGAGTCCTCGAACCAAAACTCCTTCTGTGGCTCAAGACACTCTGCCAAAGAGACCCAATAAGCAAATTATCTCACATCCTAAGGTACCCAAGGGCAGCAAGTCACGAAATGAGCCATCGGGTACCTGATCTATGCATCAACAAGCATCTACACCGGCTGAACGCTACATACCTCCAGTTACTCGCGCAGTAGCCAAGGTACAAGGCGTAACAAAAGAACTTGCAAGGATCTCCGATATAAGGTGAACGCTAAAAGAGATTCTGAACTAACAATAGCATCTTCAGAGGTACTTAGAGCACCTCATAAGTTCCTGGAAAAAAAAATGGAGCACTTGAAAACCGAAGTTAAGCTCCTTTCTCAAAAACAAAATGCCACCAATGCTCTAGCTTTAGTGGGATACAATGTGTTATTCAACATGGACATTCAAACACCTACTTTACTAGACACTTTCGTCATGCCTCAAATACCCCAATATTCAGGTACCTTTGATCTAGCCAATACATTGACCTATATCGGGATCAAATGCTCATTAAGGGCGCCAGTAACAAGGCTGTGTGGCGAATGTTTCTCCATATACTTATCGGCCCCTTTAAGGCTTTGTTTAAATCATTGAAGGCAGGTAGTGTATCCTCTATAGACCAGTTGCTCATGAAATTTGTGCATAAGTTTTCTTACGCTTCTTCTTAAGAACAAACAGCTTCCAAGCTTGCCTTTATTAGGCAAGGGGAATATAAGACTTTTGGTTGAGTATGTGACTTGCTTTTACCAAAAAGTATTATGAATCGGCACATTTAGTTACCAATAACTATTAACCCATTTTTGAAAAGAACAAGCAATTAGGATAGCTATGGGCGCTCCTTTCAAAAGCATTACCCTCTCTTATATGGGGAAGCCTATTCTTGAGCTTTGCAACAGATCAAGATAGATGAGAAATGCCATCTGAAAAGGCAAGACGACAAGGTGGAGCTCTTGAAGACCAAAGAGAAGTCCAAGAAATCAAAGGTTCCACAGCAAAAGGTATGATAGAGACAAAATGACAAACTTTGTCAATAATGCCTTCTCTATCCTCCATCCATGATTCTAATGGCCCAAAGGTATGATGGAGAGAAAAAGATGAGCAATATGTTCGAAATGACAACAAAATCTCCATTGGAAAATATGTCACGTGGTAGGGTACCCAAGGGACACTATATAATGACAATATGTTCTTTCTTTCACAATTCATTCACTACCATACACACACACATACTATACAAGGAGCTAAGGTCTTCTTCAACATCCAACCTCTATTTTAGAGAGCTTGTAAGCTCTTTACTCCATTAAAGTTCAAGTAGCTTAGTTGTGCATTGGATTGTGATCTCTGGCCACCACGTACTCCACTTTTTAACCTCATTTTTTTTTGTTTTGCAGGTTTAAGGCATCTCTCCAAGTTCTTCCACTCCAAACCTCAACCTCTCACCAATATCACCCCTTTCCCATTCTTTTTTCCTTCTCAAAACACTTAAAAATAGCCCCCATACCATGATTAAGTGAAATACCCTGAATCCCAAAAAATAAATTCATTGTTTTGCTGAGGTTTTGTCCCATTTCTTGGCAACCAAATCCACATAAAACATAAGTGATCCCAAAACTTAATCTACAGAACCCAACAACCTTTGCTTTCCAATTACATCCTCTCGGTGAACGCAAGGTCCTCATGTCGATGACATCATTCTAGTCCAAAGAACCACCGAGATATGTCCACAAACATCTACTTGAATAGATGTTGGTTTTGGTAGCCTCTTTACTTGTTAAACGAGATAAAAGATATATCAAAATGCTATCATGTACTTTACTTATACTGCCTTCTAATTCCATCTTTTATGATTTTCTTGGAAGAGCACTTTCTATGCTGCCATTGTAAAATCCTTTCTAGATGGTGTTCATCGTCTGATGTTGATAGGCTTCTGGGATTTTATTAGAGAATTTAGGAGTGAAGAGAGGAAGACTGAAAGAATTCAAAAGAAAAAAGAGAAATTCATGAAAGGATTAGAATTAATTTTATTATTACTTGTTAAAAAAAATATGATGTGAACTACTTATTGATAGCAGCTCAAGACAATCCTAATAATTCTAATCTAATTATAACCTAAACCCAATTGCAATTAAAAAAAAAAGGAAAGAAATTAAAATAGGCTATGTAACAGCATGTTACTGTTTTCCTTTTGAAGAACAACAAAACTTAAAAAAATAAAAATGAATGATTCATCCAATTTTTCAGATTTTGCAATTTGGTTTCCTGACTTTCCTGCAAGATGACGGTACGATATATTATTTTCCTTTGATTGAAAAATAAATTTCTAAACCCTATACTCTATAGTAACTCTGAATAAAAAAAAAAGGTAGAAATTAAAAATACTTAGCTGTCAATATCTCTTTCCTTCTTCACTAATTTTCTCGTTTTTTTTTTATTTTAATTTTTTGAAGAATTATAATATGTGCTTGTTAATTATCAATGGTGAGAGTCCAGAAGTTTCCCAAAAAAAAAAAAAATTTCACGGTTTGAAAATAGAAAAATCCTTTTGAGCTTCATATAATCTCTATTTGTTCATAGAATAAGAATCTCCAACCTTTGTCCGGGTTTTGTGCTTCATATAGTGCGTATAGAAATGCGAACACAGTTTACAGATATCAAATAACGTAACTAAGGAACAAAATCAAACAAAATATCTAAGGACTATAGTAGTATAAAAAAACATATACTATATGTAGCTGCCGATGGGCTTATTTACCTTATAACATATTATAATACGTTATTATATATGTCGATTGATTGATTAATTACATCACCCAGCTAGTTTTCTTTTTTTTTTTTTTTTTTTTTTAACTCGGCACTTTCTTCTTCACCACCTGCGGCTTCAGTTTCAACTTCTTCACCAGCTCCACCACCGTCGTCAGCTTCACCACCTTCACCAGCGTCATTCGAAGCTTTACTTGGCGGCGGTTCGGGTGCTTTGGGGGCTTTGCCTTTAGCCGGCTTTTTTGCTTCAACGATGTCCGATACAAGGGCCATCACAACAAGGCCGAGGATCAGCATCACCTTGATAACTCTCGCCATTTCCTGTACATCGGTGCTAGCTTTTTCTTTCTTTGTTACACTAAGAGTATCAACTAGCAATTTCCATCCTTCTTATAGCACCACATTTTCTAGCTTAAGAAAGTGTCACTGGATTTTACTTAACGCCACTTTTGGTCTTGCATACACTCTAGGCAAGCATCATTTGTTTGATGGAATTAGAGTAATGCTAAATTTTCAGGCAACCCTCAAGAATGGGAATGCGAGAACGTACCATGAGTCATGAAATTTTAGGTAATTACGATGTAGTTATCCTATTGGTCTTGACTCCTTGATGCCCTTACCTAATCGAAAAACCAAAGATGTTAACAGGCCGACAAATTTCTAAGACTTGGGGTACATTAATTTAACTCAATTAAGAACATATTTCTGTTTTTTAGTATACAATTAATTTTTCTCAGTATTTCGGATCTACTACTAGTTCATGTCAATAAGTAGATTTGTTATCGGATTGATATCATACACGAAATTTATAACGTGAAAAAATTAAGATAATTGATTTCCAAGATGAGAAGGGATTTAAGTGCTTGATATGAATAAGCATTTCTTTTACAAGAAGTGAAAAACTGTTGAGAGTAAGTGTTTGATTGAAATCCTAAGGTGTTCGATGAAATGCCTGTTTGACAGAACCTAGAGTGAACTCGACCTGCTGACCAAAGAGACAGGGTGCCTCAGTGCACAAGTGATGATTCAGCTTTGGCATTGCAATCCAAACGAGAAAGAACGTTGTGGATGGATCGAAGGTTAATTTGTCACCATTTGGATGTCGTAGCAGACAGGTGGACGCAAATAAAACCATTAGATCAAATTGCAGCCATAAGATTAAGATGAAACACTTTTAATTAGTAGAAAGAAAATGTTGCACTATCAGATGTAGTGACGCAGTGTGAAAGCTTAGTTCTAAGAAATACAAAGAAAATTTCATCACATTAGAATGGTGATTTTAACTAATGCTTGCTCTCACAGAACTGCTCAAAATAGTTTTTAATAAAAATTCGGTGGCTACCTACAGTTATGACTGGCGCATATTTGTCAGCTAAAGCATGATATATGGTTTTATTAATGATCATACAGCCAAAATAGTTGATAAAAATTATGGTATCACAAATTCCAATTGAGGGAATTTTGCTGCCAACTGAGTAGAATGCATCCTGGCAGATTGATAGTACTCCTCTGTTTCCATGTAAAACTCCTCCTCAATTCTTTCCTCATCAATATAATCGATAACTACCTTCTCCAACAGTGTAGCACTCTCGAGCAAGTCCATCAGAAGTTCAACATTACCTGCATGCAGCTCGAACCCAACTAATTCAACGACCCTAAGGCTTAGATGTGGATGATGCTTCTTGATCTTCCGTTCGTATCGAGATAGTAAACCCCGTGAACTCAAAGTGAGTGTATTTAACAAAGGACATGCTTTCAAGAAAGCTGCACATGGAAGGAAGCAATCTCCACTTATTGCAAAGAAGATATCCAAATGCTCGAGATTTGGAAATTCAGGAATATCGCAGAGGATACCCTGATCAGGCACATCGCCAAGCTCCAATTTTAGTGTCCTTAGTTGACAAACAATATCAGAAAACCGGAATAGATCAGGCAAAAGGGATTCACAACAATCGCCCTCTATAGATATCTCAGCAAGACTTGGAACATTTTTGAAGTAAACATTTAACTCTGGTCCAGAATATTCAAATGTTATAAGATTCGGTGCATCTATTTCAAGATCCTCCAAGTTGAGCAAAGAATTCAACTCTAAGTACTTCAGTTTGAGTGAAGGCCCAGAAATTCGGATACTAAACAGACTCTTTATCCACTCAAGACTTAAATCCTCAAGAAAGGGACAGTCACATAACAAATTTTCCAGAGCCTCTGTTCTTAGTTTAACCCCAGCTAAATGCAGTGATGTAAGGGAACCAGATTCAAAACATGATGGAAAATTGTACCGATTACACCTATTTATATGAAAGTCCAATTCAAGCCTTTGAACTCTCTTTTGAATGGCAAATTTAACCCAACTATCAACATCACAGCTCGAGTCTAAATCGAGACAAATCCTTAACTCTTCTAGAGATTGATCCTTGACCTTTATTGATCCCAGAACTTTATCTATAGAACCCAGCAACCTTTCCCTTCTTACGTACCATGGTAAATCGAAGCACCTCACGTCAGCCAAATCGTCAAAGTCTACAGCACCAGTAAAATAGGTCCACAAAAATCTCCATCTTCTTGATAAGATGCTGGTTTTTCCTGCCTCTTTAATTGTCAGGCGAGACAAAATATTTATCAGAATATCGTTGGGTAATTTATTGATACCATCTTCTGATTCCATCTTTTCCTTTTTTATTTTTCTTCGTAAATCTCTTTCCGCTGCTTCCATTGTAATTCCTTTCACCTCAGTTGTCTCCTTGTGATCTTTTCTCTTCGAGTCCAATTTTCTGGAGTATATATATACAGTTGTTTTAGTTTTGCAACCGCATATAATTCGGATTTTACAATATTTTGCTTTCCTACATGACAAAGGAAACGCATGTTATTATTTTCCTTTAATTGAAAAATAAATCCCCTGAAATAGTCCCTCTGTCATGGTTCGAATGATTCATTCTTTACTTCTCAATTTTTTTCCGCCCACAAAATTCTCTAGGTTAAAATCTATGAGTAGCTATGTGGTGTTACGAAGAATATCCCACATTAACTGAGATATTAAAGCCTAAGTATACAAAGGTTTGGGCAGCCCTTAATTCTTGAGATGAGTATGAGTTAAATATGTGAGTTTTTTCATGGTATCAAGGCCTAGCTCATCCAAGAGTGGAGCCATACTACGACGCTACATTCCACGTGAAAAGAACCGGACAAAATGACTAGTATACCAGGCTTGAATAACTCTCAACAAGACTATATATGTGCTTCTTCATTATTGGTGAGTTTTCAAAAGTCAACTTTTCACAATTTGAATCCTTGTGTTGTGCTTCTATCATTTCTATTTGCAAGACTCATATCCTAGGATCTCCAATCTTTTTTCGAGTTTTGTGCGTTTTGGTAAAGAAAGGAATTTTTCACTCGGTTTTGGATTAAGATTTCCTATTGTCAAGTTTCTGTGGCTAAGGTGGTTACTTTTCACCCTCCGCCAGTTTATTGGATTAAGGCAATGGTTCAAGGATTCGATTGAGTGTCATTCAATGCATATTATTCAACACATTGACCAGTATCATCCCACCTAATTGGCAAGAATTTTTGAAATAAAATTTTGAGTGTATAAGCACATCTCATTGCTCCATATAAGTTTTGTACTTAACAGAGAAGAACATAACTAATAGCACAAACAAGGCTGCACTTAAGAACCTTACTCCGCAACATAACTAACAAGAGGAAAATTACCTGAAATAAAAGACATTAGTGAAATCGATAATTGGGAAACCTCGTCTATTCGTGAAGAAGCAAACTAGATATCTCAGTGGGAGCGGTGCTCCATCACGACATTGAAGAAAAACTTACACCTAAATTGGCTAACTTATCTGCCACCATATTTACCTCATGAAAAACATGCGAAAAAATAATGTCCATTGATGCCGTCTTAACATGACTAGAGATCCAACTTGAATAAAGCCGTTAAGATGGTTGAAACAAGTCATTGTGAATGCAAGACACTGCGGAACTAGGGTCACTCTCAACTTAAATCAAAAGCAAACTCGATAGCATGAAAGAATAACTTGAAGCTCAGCAAAAAACTAGAGCGAACACCCAAAGGATTGGTAAAGCTGCCATGACAGCTGCCCTGCTGTCGCAGAACACACCCGCAGTATTGGTTTTAATCCAACAAGATAAAGTGGGGAGCCCCAGCCTAAGGCGCCCTTCAAAAACGAACCTGGATGCCAATAGGTTTAAAATACTCCAAATTAGATAGCAAAAAAACGAAGCGACAAGAAGGCCAAGAAGCTGAAGTTGACCACGACTTTTAGAATAATATTTGGTATCCAAGTTGAAGAGTTTCCATAGATCACATCATTACGAGCCTTCCAAAGACCAAGTAAAATACACAAACCACCAATTACCCAAACATTAGGTTACTTTTTCACCACTAAGACTAAAAACAAGCTCGATGCAAGAGGACAGGTGGATCAGAGAACAGCCTTTAGATCAAATTGCAGCCATATATAAGATTAACTCGAAACAGTTGTATGTAGTGTACTTTGTAACTTTTTGTTTTTTTCCCCTTAAAGAACCCTAGTATTTTGTATGTTGAGCAGAAAGAAAATGTTCAAATATCAGATGCAATAACACGGTTTGTAAGATTAAAGAACCCTAGTACTTTGTATGTTGAGCAGAAAGAAAATGTTCAAATATCAGATGCAATAACACGGTTTGTAAGATTAATGCTTTCATAGAACTGCTCAAAATATATAGCTTCTGATAAAAATTTCATAAGCAACAGTTATTACTAGTGCATATATTTGTTAGCTATTGCAAGAACATATGACTTTTCATGATCAAACAGCCAAAATAGTTGAAGAAAATTATGGGATCACAAATTCTAAATGAGGGAATTTTGCTGCCAACTCAATAGCACGCGTCCTGGCAGATTTATACTGCCATGAGTTTTTCCTGTACAACTTCTCCCCAAGTTTTCCCAGAAGATAAGCTCTACCGGGATCAATAATTATCTTCTCCAATAGTTTAGCGCTCTCAAGGAAGTCCAGTAGAAATTTAACATCATCTCTAAGCCACAAGAACCCAACCAATTCAGCAACCCGAAGGCTCTGATGGGAACTATGCTTCTTGACCGCACTGTGAGTTTATATAACGAAGGGCATGCTTTCAAGAAAGCAACACAAGGAAGAAAGCCATACGTATATATATCAAATAAGATATCCAAATGCTTGAGATTTTGTAATTCAGGAATACTGTAGAACACAGCCTCAGGCATATTGCGAATCTCTAATTTGAGGGCCCTTAGTCGCCCAAAAGCATCATCAGGCACAAATGATAGACTAAAACAGCCCTCTATAAACATCTCATAAGCAAGAATTGGAACATGTTCAAAACGGGTAGTGCTTAAACCAAATCTGGTTTCTTCAAATGATATGAGATTTGATACATCAACTTCAAGATGGTCCTTTAACTTGACCAGAGAATTCAACTGTAAGCAGTTCCTTTAACTTGACGAGAGAATCCAACTGTAAGCAGTTCAATTTGAGTGAAAGACCAGAAACTCGGATACTGGTCAAAATTCTTATCTTCTCAAGAGTTAACACCTCAAGAAAGGGACAGTGACATAACAAATTTTCCAGGCCCTCTTTATTTAGATAAACCCATGCTAAACGTAGGGATGTGAGGGAACTTGATACAAAATGTGCCACACACTCTTATGTAGCCGCAATTGTAAGTCAAGCCTCTGAACTCTCTTTTCAATAGCGAACTTGAGCCAACTATCAACATCACAGTTCGGGTCTATATGGAGACAAATCCTTAACTCCTCTAGAGATTGATCCTTAACCTTGAGTGACCCCAACACTTGATCTATCCAACGCAACAACCATTGGTCTCTTCCGTCCCCCAGCGGACCGAAGCTCTTCATGTAGACCAAATCATTGAAGTCCAAACAACCAGAAAAATATTTCCACAAATATCTCCATCTACTTGCTAAGATGCTTGTTTTTGCAGCCTCTTTAATTGTTAAGCGATGCTGCCATTGTTATTCCTTTGGAAGTATGTCGTTCTTCTTCTGATCTTTTGTTAGGACTCTAATAGTTTATTTTATTTTAATTACTTATTTTAATTTCTTTCCTATTAGGATTAGGTTTTCTTATTACAATTATGAATTAAAGTTCTTATTAAATTACCATTAGAATTGTCTTGAGCTACTATAAATAAGTGGTTCTTATAATATTTTTAGAAGGCAAGCAATAATAAAATTAATGCTAATTCCTATTAATTATTCTCCCTTCCCACTAAATAATAAATGAATTAATTGTAATAATAGTAATATATTAATTATTGTGATTATTTAATCAAAAACTATAATTAGTAATATATTATTGTTAATAATATATTTATATATTAATTAATAGTAATAATTATATGAAATAATTGATGATAATATACGAATTAATTATAATAATAATTATTATAATAGTAAATTAATAATAATAATAATAATAATAATAATAACAACAACAACATATTAATTATTGTGATTATTTAGCAAAAACTATAATTATTAATAGTTATCGTTAATAATGTATTAATATAATAACTAGTAGTAATAATTATATTAATTAATTAACAACTATATTAATAATTATTATAATAGTATATTAATTAATTAATTATAATAATAAAAATATATTAATTATTGTGATTATTTATTCAAAAACAAAAATTATTAACTTATAATTGTTAATAATGTATTAATATAATAATTAATATTAATTTTTATATTAATATATTATTAATAATAAATGAATTAATGATAATAATAGTAATATATAAATTATTGTGATTATTTAATCAAAACTATAAATATTAATATATTATTGTTAATAATATATATATATTTATTAATTAATAGTAATAATTATATCAATTAATTGATGATAATATATGAATTAATTATAATAATTATATTAATTATTATTATAATAATAAATTAATTAATTAATAATAATAATAATAATAATAATAACATATTAATTATTGTGATTATTTATTCAAAAAATATAATTATTAATATTTATTGTTAGTGATAATTAATCTATTAATTAGTTATAATAATTATATTAATTAATTAACTATAATAATATTATATTAATTATAATAATAATATATTAATGATTGTGATATTTATTCAAAAATTATAATTATTGATAATAATGTATCAATATATTAATTAATTATAATATATTAATTAATTATTATAATATATCAATTAATTACAAATGAGGGCAAAGTAGGTATTTTTAATTTTGGGGAGGGGCAAAATGGGAATTCCAGGGAATGGGAGATTGATTCTCACCTCCCCCCATGGGAATCAATCTCTCATTTCTTATTCCCAAATAATGGTGGGTCCTGTAATTTCGATTCCGATTCTTGCTTCATTTTTGCGAAGTAAACATCATCAATCATTCCAATTTCGGATTCCGATTCCCCAATTTGGGAAGTAAACGCACCATAATTCTCTAAACAAAACCCTAGAATCCTGGCATCTTTACTTTTGGAGTACCAATTCTTAGGGTTATATTATTACTATATGTAGTTGTTTTATTTGTTTTTTTGAATTATAGTTGTTTTGTTTTATTTTATTTTATTTTATTGTAAACACTTTAATATTATAATTCGATTTATATAAGCCCATAGAATACGCATATAAGCCCAAAAAAAATTAAAACTAAAAGCTATCTTCAATTTTTCTATATATTAAAAGAAAAGAAAATTAAAAATAAAATAAAATAAAATTTAAATTATTCATTCTGTAATTTTCTTTTCAATTTTTTTATATTATTACATAAGCCTAACCATGCTTGTAAAACAGAACAAACAAACAAAAAAGACAACGCCATCTTAGAAGTTAAATTTGGAAATGTTAATTGGTTTGCAGTGAATTTTTTTTTTAACAAAAATATAATGGTGCATTTATTTGGATTTAGAAACTTTTGAGTCTGGTCGGGTCAAGTCAAAATTCCTTAAGTTATTCCAAATCCAAACCCATCAGGATAAACTTGTAAATTGGAGAAAAAAAGTTAAGAAGCAAGGATGAGTTGTCAAATTTGTTCATTTTACAAACTCCAAGGATGTAACAAGACATTAAACCAAATTACAGGAATGTAAAGGAATTTTACCCTATTCCAAAGAATTTGAATGAACAATGTCTTTCTGAGTAGGTCGTAGTATAAATTTATTATCTGATATTATATATGCAACAAATTTTAAAAAAAGAAAAATATAGTAATAATAGATTTCCAAGATGAGAGAGTGATTTAATCAAGTTCTTGATGCTGAATCATTTCTTAAAAATACTGCACAAATATTTTTACAAGCAAGTTATAAACAATAAGAGAATCAAATGTTTAATAAAAGTCACAAGTTTTTTGATGAATTGCCTACTTGACATAACCTAGAGGGAACTTGAGCTGCTGACAGATACATTTTGCTCAGATGAATAAGCAGTGACTCATCAGGAAATTGATGATTCAGCATTGGCAATGCAATCCAAATGAGAGAGAAGATTGTAAAGATGTGTTACCCTGTCACCATTTAGAATAAATGTAAACGCAATCGTTTTTAAAGGATAGGGGGTCCTAGCACAGCTATTTGATCAAATTTTAGCCATGTGATAAAGAGTATATAATATGACACACTTTCATCAAATAGTCTCTAACAAGAATTTCACAAGTTGCAGCTCCGAGTATTCCATATCTGTTAGCTAATATTACACTGACATATATGTGTATAGGTTGAGATTGTTTACACTATAGGTGTGTTTACTTTTCAGATTGGAGTGGGAATTTTGAGGAGTGGAAATTCTGGGATTGGGAGTGTGAAGTGGTAATGAGAATATGATGTTTACTTAAACTAAATAAGAGTTTGGATTGCCAATTACAATCCTAATTTTTTGTTTACTTTATCTTGGATTAAAAGTGAATTGTTTTAAATTACAAATTTACCCTTATGTAAAGAATTTATAATTTATAATTAAAAAATAATAAGAAAATATATTTTTACAATAACCTATTTATTTTATTATTAATTTTGATTATATAAAATAATCATTATTATTAATATTGTTAATGATGTAAAATAAATATTTTTATGAATTTTATTTTAATTATTTAAAACTAAAAATTATTGATCATACTCATCTATACAAACAAAGACAAAATTTAAAATGTTGGACTATATTATTATATAGTGCTATGGAGAGACCATTGCAAGCCTTCGGCAAGGAAATAAAATATAATAGTTCATGAAAGCAAAATTATTAGATTGTAGCGTGAAGTAAATCAGTATAGCCATGAAAGCAAAATTAAATATAATAATTCATTAGTTGGATATAATTTTTAAGGCCAAAATATATTACATAGCACCACAAGTCCAAAGTTCAAAATAATATTCTATAAGAACACATTTCTAAAATTCCAAAATGATGTGTTTACTTGACAAAACACAATCTAAATTTCCAAAATGATAGAAGGACTACATCTCATGAATCACGACCAATCTTTCGAAGGATATACCCCTTTTTCAGTTCCTTGGGCAAGTTGAAGAACACACTTAGCATATCATGTTTGGTTGCCATCATATCAATCGCATCTAATATTTCTTGCTCGCTTAAGCCATCAATCTTACATATTTCATCATACAACTTAGCTTGTAAATCAGATAATTTCTTGTCAGCAGTAGAAAGCACGCTAATCAACCCATCTAGCTTGGGTATCATGGCTGAAATGGACTCTGCCATTACCCCATATTTGAGCACATATTTTTAAATATCTTGTCCTTGGTTCTTCTTTTCTTCTTGGGGTGGCTGGAATTACTTGGAACACTTTCATTTTCATTAAATCGTGAATATAAGCAAAGTTCAATGGGCACATAATCATTGGCAACTTTTCAACACACATATGCAAACATATGTGCAAACATGTGCCAGCACTAAAGTATATTTAGCATTCCGAAGATTGCAGTCTATGTGATGACAAATATTATTTAGTTAACTTACAAATGCAAAAATATAGCACTGTGATTATCATGGCATAATTTTCCCAGCATCATAAGTGAAACATGTGCATAACAAGTCAATATTCGATCATCATCTTCAAATACAAATTGAAAAAAGTTTATCTTCCAATATAAATATAAATTATAACTTATTGAGTTGCCTATGTTGGTAGATAATAAAAATTTTAAATAGTAATAAATACAAAGCCTAAAGAAAACTTCAACAATTGCAAAAGAAAATCTCTTCTCTTTTTTTAACTTATTGACAGAGAAATAAATTATTATGATTATAATCCCACCTCATTAAACTCAATTTGTCAACCAAAACCAGTTTGATCAGACAATTTAATAAGCAAATCTAAGCCAACCCATCAAAATCATCAAATGTAATTCACCATTTCATCATTTTTAATACACAATTTATGCTAAGTTCTATATGAAATCTGAAATTCTATAACCGAAACAAATAACACTACCAAAATTTCACCAATGTCATTGATTAATGACAGATTATTGCATGCATGGCCTAACAAAAACCAGATCGGCGCATAAATGTTACTAAAATTCAATTGTCAAAAATAAAATTAGAATAGAAAATGGTACCTTGGTTGATTCGAAATCGAGACGGGTTTGGGGCTAAAGAAAGCAAAAGAAATTCAGCAACGTGGGTAGTGATTACATCGTCAGAGAGTCGTGATTGAGGCTAGTTCATGTGTTCTCCTATCGCCGGCACCGCTGACCTCTTCCACGCAAAGAAATCAACTTGTGATTTTGAGATTTCACGAGTTTGATTTTGGGATTTCACGGGTAAGGGTTGATAAACTTCAAATCCAATTTTATTAGGTCCTTTTTATAGATGATAAAATTGTAATATTTTAGATTACTTAAGGGCATTTTTGGTATCAAAAGGAGTGGGAGTGGGACTCCCACCTCCCCCCATGGGAGTGGGAATCCCACTCCCCACTCCTAAAATGAGTGGGGTCCACGGAGTGGGATTCCCACTCCCCCTCTAAATAATACAAGTAAATATTGGAGTGGGAGGAATCCACACTCCTCACTCCCACTCCAGTAAATAAACACACTATATAAGTTTTACTCTAAAAAACATTCTCTTATTATGTACACCCGTTAATAAATTTTAATAAATGGTGGCATTATTTACACTCTGAAATATGCTTTGAACAGTCTTGTACTTTACATACTCATTTAATAATTTTTAAAAATCAATTTTACTTTGAACACTCTTATCAATACTAAAATAGTCCCCATTAAACTAAATAATTTATTTCCTCTTTACACTAATAAAAGAAAAGTATTTTTTTTTTCTTTTTTCCATAAAATATTTTTCCTTCATTTTACTCTTTTAATTCGTCTTTGCATGAATTCACTTTCAGTATTATTTTTGTTTTCCATAGTCTTGCATTGTGAGTGCATGTGGGTCTAAAAGTGATCAAGATCAAAAGCAAGTTTCAATGGCGAAGAAGCCATTTTCCATTGATTTTCTCATTTTTTATTGGGCAATTCAATATCTTTATAAGACTGGTTGTTTTTAAAATTAATTTTGTTTCTTCCTGATCTTTGTTTCAATTAACAAAATCAAGAGTGAAGGTCCTACCTAGTGACTTTGCAATCAATTCCATAAACCAGAAAAAGTTTAGAAGAATATAGGCCACCAAGCTTTCTCTTATCAGTCCCAAATAATGTTCATGAACATTGACTTGATTTTTCATGGGTGCGACGTTTATTGACAGTAGAAGCTAATTTCTTTTTAAGATAAATTAGATTTTGATGTTGAATAGGGGAGAAGACAAGATGACTGTGCATTTCTACAGGTGTAAATAGTAATAATTATTTAATTAAGTTATAGTTGTCCTTAATAGTAAATTACATCAAGTTTATTTTAGTAATATAAATTTTTAATAAAATATGAGTGTTCAAAGTAAAATTTAGATTGTAAATATCCCTATATTTTAATAAATCACTTTTTATTTTGAGCACTCTAAGTACCAAAACACTCTTAAATAACATTGCTTCTATTGTCTTTGTTTTTCTTAGTACACTGTATGCCCATGAAAATATTCATTACTCCAAAATCAATTACCATTGCTCTCCTTATTTGTTAATAATATCGCTTTGCTAATTTTATTTTTCAAGCTGTCCGATAGATAAAAATACGAAAAAAAAATTAGGTGGTTGAAATTGCTTCTACATATTCGCAGGACACTTGTTTGTGTTATACTTATGTCACTTTTTTTTTTTGTTTGAAGGAAATGAGGGGTAGGCAAGCCTAAATTAATTTTTACTCCTCTCCCCACCTTCAAGACTCGAACCCGAACCCACACAATTGAGAGGCGACAGATTGCATTGCCAACCAACTTGGCTACGCTCTTGGGCGTTGTTATACTTATGTAACTTGCAAGCTTGCAGCTCATATTTGTGCAAATAAAAATTTATCTTCTACACCTGCATCAGGTTTTCTATATGTTTTTCTGCAGTTATTATTCCCGTACAACCTCCTTGGCAAAAAAGTGAAAAATCTTGTCACTCTTTGCATGGAATAGATGTATGTTCATTAGAAATTGAAATAAAGTAAATGAAATTAGAATCACATAATCTTTATTGTCCCGGTTTGTTAAATCATACTTTGAATAATGAATTAGTTTTGATGTTGAGGAAGAACCTTTTAGGGTTTTAGGTTAACAATTTTACAGTAGATCGGTGGGTGAGCACTAGATGTGCATCAAAAGTATTATTATTCTATTTATTTATATTGAATTATCTTTGGTAGTAAATGTCGAAAAGTCAAAGCCACATAATTCAGTGGCCACCAAAGCTACATGCATGTGGCCACCAAAATTGACCAAGGTTGGAGCCGTGTGCATTTGTCAACAAATTTGGTGTAATAATACATCAAATCATGCCTATAAATACATAAGCAAAACTCATTTGTAATCATCCCAAAAGCAAAACTCATTCGTGAGAGCATTTAAAGGTTTAGAACAATTCAAGTGAATTGTTAAGAAAGAGAGTAATCGGAGAGTGTGAGCAATTGAGAGGTATTTCCTTTCAAGTGTATGTGAGAATACTGGGTGTATTTGGGTTCTGGAGAGTGAGATTTGTTACTCAAATATTGTACTCAAATAATTGTTAGTAATACAATTATTTTTCTCTTGCTCCCGTGGACGTAGACATAATTGCCGAACCACGTTAAATTTCTGTATCTTTTATTTTTTGTAATTATTTGGTGCACTTGTTTCTGCATTCCGCGCACAACAATAAATTGGATTATGATTTTTTTTTGTAATAAAAAAATTTATAAAATATGAATGTTCAAAGTAGATTTTAGAGTGCAAATAGACTTGTCCATACATATAGTTTTGTGATATCAAACAATCAAAATATTTAAAGTTAATGAAAAGTAGGATACCATGCTCAAATTCCAATCGGGAAAAAAAATAAAACTGAACTGAAAAATAATAATAATAATAACACTCAAAAGATTCATTGTTTTCTTTTCATTTTTTTATTTTAATTATAAGTATCAAGTTTAGAAGTTATGAATGACTATGTGCTACTGCTTGGAAGATTATTTCAGAAGTGCATTTTTGCAGCCGTATAATTACATTAGTGTCGCCATTTGAAAAAAAAAAACCAACGGAAACAGAAACAAAACAAACGAAGAAACACAACGCCACATCAAAAAGCTTGATCCAGCAATTAAGCCAAAAAGGGGTCAAAATGCGTGATGGGGTAACAAATAAGAGGAACTGCCATGGCTCCAGCAAATCCCAGCCCTACATTTATATCAACTTTTTCTCCACCTTTGACTTTCCAATCAAAGCATTGCACCAAAGCCCCAATCGTGGCATGCATCACCGTGTACGCGAGCGAAACACCTGAACATCCCCTCCTTCCTCCACCAAACGGAACGTAACTAAAATCCTGACCCTTCATTTCCATCTGATGATCTCGACCGTTCACCTGACTAAAGTCGACCACAAACCTTTCTGGTATAAATTCGTTCGGTTCTTTCCATATTTCTGGATCCCGCATGATGGCATGTATATTTATTAGGGTTTTAGCCTTGGCTTTTATATCGTAGCCGTTGATCTTGCAATCATTGGTGCATTGTCTGTGTATGATGGGGCCTGGAGGATGTAGTCTAAGGGATTCTTTGACGACTGCTTGTAAGTAAGGGAGTTTTGGGACGTCTGATTCTTTGACTAGCCTGCTTGACCCAACAATTGACTTGATTTCATCTCTAAGCTTCTTGAATACATCAGGATGGTTGATAAGCTCTGCCATGGCCCATTGTACAGCAGCTGATGTACTATCAACACTTGCCATAAATAATTCCTATCATGTAATTGAAGGAAAATATTAGAAATTCATTAGTAATTGCTTGTTTGCTTGGGCTAAATTTAACTTACAATGAGCAAATAATTAAGTTATCAATTAGCAATGGCACAACAAACACAAATAAAAACATATTGTTCTACCTTAGGTAATATCGACCAAATTACTTATCCTAATTTTAGTTTTATGAGTTTTTAATTATCTTTTATTATGAATGGTGCTCGCACCATCAAGTCAGAATAGGGATGGCAATGGTGGGGGTGGGGGTGGGGAGGCCTGCCTCATTCCCCACCCCATTAAAAATTTCACCTCCATTTTCCATCTCATCCTCTGATAAATTTAGTGGGATAGGGATGGAAAATTCCCATACGAGGAATGATTTCCCCATTTAATTCCCACCTCATTTCCCATTTACTTATTTTATAATGAGTATAAATAAATAATTTTCAATAAACTAAAAATTAGAAACTTAAATAAAATCATTACTATATTATAAAGTATTTAAAATATTTAAAAAAATCTCCAAAAGATTAAAATAATATCAAAATTAAAAAAATATTTGAAGAGAGCAACACCTTGAGAAAGAAAAGAAAATATTATAATATTTTACGATTGAAAAAAAATTATAATAAAGGATATTCTTTTAGTTATAACCTATTTATATTAAGTAAAAATAAAAAGAAAATTTATTAACCCACATTATAATTGATAAAATAAAAATTATTGAAAAAAAATTAAAAAATATTTATATATAATGGGGATTAGGGTAGGGGTGGGGTGGGGAGTATGAAACTAGACCCCTTTTGAGAATTATTTTTTTCCTATTTTTTTAAAATTATTTAAAATTCATCTCATTTACAGTAGGGCCCCCATAAAACTCTAAACTTATAGAGAATTTTGCCATCTCTATGTCAGAATAAAATTATGCCAGATATGCACTAATATTTAAGTTCAAAATCATCATAAATTCATTTTGTATATATGCCAGAATTTCATTGAATGGTGGTAAATTAGCACTCCCCAAGTCCATTTGTATTAATTACAGCATACAAATGACTAAAATTTAATTATTTTTACATTCTATGTTAATACCCATGAATCACAAACATGTATATATTTTATAAAAAGATTTTTTTGTCCAAAAAAACTAAACTTTACTTACGGACAAGCTCAATCTAGCCGGAATCATCTTCCTCCCGCAAAAGGAGATTTACAAGGGCAGAACCAGGTACAAACCTCAAGGACCTGGCCACCCAGGCTGAAAAAAATTCAGAAAAAAATAAAATAAGGCTTTAAATTAAAATTTTACCACGACCATGTTAATTTTACATTTAACCCCTTAATTTGTGTGTTTTTGTTATAACCCACTAAAATTTAAAATTTCACAATTATGACCACACCAATGGCCTTTTCAATTTTACAAATATTGTGTCATCGCCTAGTTAAGCTTATAATTTATCCATTATAACCACATCTAGCCAAAATCATGATTCCCACTAGAGATTTACACATGTAAATCTTTTCATGCATCAATATTGAAAAAATAAACAAATAAAAATCATTTATAGAGACGTAGTTTTGAAGCTCATAAAGCCTAATTGGTAATAAATACTTTTCAAGGACCACCCCAACTCACTGTATATATATCCTAAGAGTAATTTATATTTATATATCATTATTGATATCGAAAATGAGAATTAAATAAATTAAGAACTCACCAATAAGAAATGCTTGATCTGGTTTCTAGTTAACTTCACTTCAGCATCTGGATCACGATAAGTCTCCAGCAAAATATCCATCATATCTTTATCTTCAATTTCTCGATCATTCATTTCGTTTTCTTCATAACCCTTCATGATCCTCTCAACAAGTTCATCATACCGCCACATTGCATCTTTGAGATTCTTCCCATTTCCAAACAAATCAATCTTGTTCAGAAACCCAAATAATTCATTAATACCAAACTTGGTCGCTAGCTCCATGATCTCCACAATCAAATCCCTCATCCTCTTCGCTTCACTATCATTATTTTCACAAAACCTCTTGCTCATAATCATTCTAAACGTTAAATTATTCGCCATTGCCGCTAACTCTAAACCCAAATCACAAGGCTTCCTTTCTCTAGAACTCCTTATTAGTGATTTCAACAGTCTTTCAATTTCTTGTTCTCTTAACTTGTTGTACTGATCCATCTGGGCCAGGGAAAAAAGTTCTGTAGCACATAGCTTTCTCATGAATCGATAGTACGCACCATAAGGGCCAGTAATAAAACCTGTGCCTTTGTAAATGTTGTACGCACTAGGGCCAGATTCATACCTAGATGCAAAATTAATGTCATGTGTTTTAAATATTTCTTTGGCATTGGTAGCATTTGAGACGACAAAGAACGTTGATGCACCAATGCGGATGCGCATGAGAGGGCCATAGCGGTGTGCTAGGGTTTGCAAGGACTCTGGTAATTTGGAGCTTAGTAGATAAAGGTGGCCAACAATTGGTAGAGCTGGTGGGCTTGGTGGTAACAGATCTGAAGATCGAGACTTTGTGAATGTTTTGATGAGCCAACACACAAGAAGGAGTGAAACTATTGAAATGAAAATGGGGATGCTATCTGAAATGATAGGATTAACATTCCAGGCCATAGCGACGTCGATGATGTGGCTGAAGAGGCGAGATATAGGTGAAGTTTAGGGACTTCTAATTGAGATATACAGTTTGGTTTTCAAAAAATACTTGCATACATAACAAGAAGATAGGATACTTTATTGATCTAATCGATATATAAATAGTATAGTGTGTGTTTGCAATTACGGTATTTAATTAATTGAGAAGAATATATTCAAAAATATAAAATTAAATAGATCATACGAACAAGGTTGAGATGCTAATTAAAAATGGTATATCAATCGTTATGGTAAATAATGCAGCATTTGTTGGCAGATTCTACTTAGTGACACGTTAGTGTATCATGGATACAATTATATAGTCATTACCAACTATCTCATACATGTTAATTATCAATTATTTAAGTATCGCATCCAGTTGGATTACAACTATGTTCAATGTACCCATCTTAGCTTTTGAGGATCTTGTGTCATGGGTCTAACTCATACTCAATAGCCCTCATGAAATGAGAGTTATCCCAACCTTATATTCTCAGCTCAATAACCAATCTCAATTGATTTTAGATATTGTCCATGTCACCATTTGTCACGTACAGACTTATCTTTTTTTACTATCCTTGTCACGTGGAATGTAGTGTATGCCCACTCATACAATGAGTTTAGCATTGATATCATATAAAAGCTCACAAGTCTAACTCATATATACTTGAAAGCTAGTTGATGAGCTGCTTCAAGCTTAGATGTTCTAGTTCAGTAACGAATCTCATTAATGTGTTATATTCTCTATATATATTATTAGTTGTACATGGTTAAGATTTTTTTATTTATTTTTATGATAAGAAGTTCCTAGTCTAATTAAGCCATATCAAATGTGAGATTTTATCCAAGTAACTATGAGTTTATAATTAATATATGGCTGGAAGAGAAGAAAATAACAAAAATAGTTGATGGAGAAGATCATAGAGGAAAATAGGTCCTGATTTGTACACGCTTTTTACAAATCCACTCATATTTATAATAAAAAATCTATGAGGAGCTCTTATATAAGCTTCATTATATGGCACAGTTTGAAAATTCAGGGTTCGATAATAGGCCGAATGTGATTTGAAATATGCAGGAAAAATCGTCCTCACTAATATAAATAAAAACTCAACCTCATTTTCATATGTGTGAAAATTGAGGCGATTTGCCGCAAGTGTTGAATGATTCAAATTAGATGAGTAGGAAGAAACTCCAATAGTCCTAGCAGGAAAAAAAAAAGACAGAAAGAGAGTGGTACTATTTCTTTTTGAATGCCAATAGTAGTTGACTTACCAGATTCCCTAGATGGAGTCTAGGGAAATGACATGCACGATCATTTCGAATAAATTTTGATTAACGAAGTACAATGTTTCTGAGTTACTTAATATTTAAGACCATGAGTTGCGGGTAAAGCTAGGATACTGTTCGAAGGAAACAATGACAATTGGTCCGATAGTTTCATTGGACCTGTAGTTGCGGCTAAACTCTAGCTACTTGGTGTACTAATTTATTAATTTATATCATAACAAATGTTTCTTTTTGGGAAATTTACAATATTAGCCAAATAATTTATACAAAATACACAAATAACCACACAACTTTTTTTCTTTCAATATTAGCCAAACCACAAAATTTTGGACCATTCTAGCCCTCTCATTCTCACCCAAATTTTGGCAAACAGAAGCAAATCTCTCAACACTTCCTCACCAATCGCCCGCACCGAGAAGAACGACGGCGTCAAGCATCAGCGGCAATCACTAGATCTCACGTCGAACAACAACAATCACACTAAAATCAAGTCCAATAGAAGTGAAGAAATCTAAAAATCAAAGATTCAACTTAAAAAACCCTAGGTATGAAATTCGACATAAATGATTTATGTTGTTGTTGTGTTGTGTTTTCTTGTTTTGTGGATGTGTGTTGTTGTTGTTTTATGTTGTTTGATGTTGTTTTGGTGGTGGTGGTTGTTGTTGTTTGATGTTGTTTTGGTGGAGGGTTGAAGGAGAGGAGAAGGAATTTGGGTGGGAGGGAGGAGAAGAAATTGTGGTGGGAGGGAGGTAAGGCTCGCGCGTGGGCGAAAAGCAGGGTTGTCGCCCAGCCTCGCGCCAGCATCGCGCGCGCGGGCGACAGCCGCGCTGTAGCCCAGCCTCTCGCACGAGGCTCGCGCAAGCATCGCGCGCGCGGGCGACAGGCGCGTTGTCGCCCAGCCTCTCGCACGAGGCTCGCGCAAGCATCGCGCGCTCGGGCGACAGACGGTAAGCTCCTGTCGCACAAAATTTCAGAGAGCGGTAAGCTCCCGTCGCACAATAATTTGGGCGACGGTCGAAATTTTTTTTACATAGTTGCTGTAATTTTGTGCGACGGACACTCGTCGCCCAAAATTTTGTGCGACGGATGGTCCGTCGCACAATATTTCAGAGAGCGCCTCTCACCCATCGCTCGTAAGTTTGTGCGAGGGCCAAAAACCTATTGGACATGGGTGCTGTAATTTTGTGCGACGGGCTGTCCGTCGCCCAAAATTTTGGGCGACGGATGCCCGTCGCACAAAATTACAGCACCTATGTTTCTACGTTTTTGGCCGTCGAACTAATTTATTAGTGACTGGAGCACCGCGCTCTCCGAAATTTTGTGCAACGACCATCCGTCGCTATGCAGCACATAGAGCGCCTCTCTCCCATCGCACGTTATTGTGTGGGACGGCCAAAAACTTTTGGACATGGGTGCTGTAATTTTGTGCGACGGGCTGTCCGTCGCCTAAAAATTTGGGCGACGGACAGCCCATCGCACAAAATTACAGCACCCATGTTCAATAGGTCTTTGGCCGTCCCACACAATAACATGCGATGGGACTCATGAGCTCTCTATGTGCTGCATAGTGACGGATGGTCGTCGCACAAAATTTCGGAGAGCGCGGTGCTCCAGTCACTAATAAATTAGTTCGACGGCCAAAAACGTAGAAACATAGGTGCTGTAATTTTGTGCGACGGGCATCCGTCGCCCAAAATTTTGGGCGACGGACAGCCCGTCGCACAAAATTACAGCACCCATGTCCAATAGGTTTTTGGCCCTCGCATTGCTAGTTTTACCAAAACATTGAGACTGTGTGATCATGTTTCCTTTGCGTAATTTGCATAAATAAATTTTGTTATGTTTTTTTTTATTAATAAGTATGAATTCTAATAATTGATCGAAATTTCAATTTGTTATAGATAAATGGCGAAAAAGAGTTTTGCGAAGCGTAATCCGCCAGGCAGGAAGGATGCGGGCGTAATGAAGTTGGGATTTGATAATCATTTTCGGGCCGTACATCGAGACATCAAAATTTAAAAGAGTCATCAAGCGATCCGTCGTAAGTTAGTTAACGAAAAAACAGTTGTCATTATTCAAGAATGATGTTTTCGGACAGTTTTTGAGTTTAGAGAGTTATGCATTCAGTGGTGTTATAATCCACAATTTATTGCTTAGACAAGTGGCACATAAGAAAACCGATGAGAATCAATTGTGGTTTCAAATAGGAGAGCAATTAACACGCTTATCGATTGGGGAGTGGTGTTTAGTTACGGGGCTGTCAGGTGGTCAAAACATCATACCACCTGTTCCACCAGTGCATCATAGGTTACTCCGTCAGTATTTTGATGGTAGATTTAAACACTTGAATCTAAAAGAATTGGATATTGCTTTTGCCAATTTGAACTTTGATATCATGGACGACGTTGATGCCTTGAAAATTGCATTATATTACTTTGCCGATAGGGTGCTGAATGGTAGAAAGGATAACAGTCAGGCTGATTTCCAATTGTTGAATCATGTTGATAATGTCGAGCACTTTAGAAGTCTTCCATGGGGTCGAATATCATGGGAAACGGTATACAACAGCATTGATAATGCATTGAACCAAAAGGCTGAGAAATTTCAGGCCGAGCTCGCGAAAGATCCTTCTCATAAGATTGAGAAATACAATATCTACGGCTTTAGTCATGGAGTACAGGTGAGTAGGAAAAGAAATTTAAGTTCGTTTGTGTACTTATATATATACGAACTAATTTTATTTAACTGTGTCACATTGATTATTGCAGGCTTGGCTTTATGAAGTTATCGAGAGGGTGCCATCCGAGTGGGCCGTGCAGACAAGGAAGAAAATTCCCCGCATATTAAAATGGAAGGCATTTTCATCGTCGAAAATAAGTTATGGGGTTGTGCATGCATATCTCAGTGACAACACTCGTATTGTAAGTATTACATGAATAAAAAAAGATTTAATTATATTATTAATGACTATATAAATATTCGAACATTAAATTATGTCTACTGTACGCAAGGGGACTGTTATACAAACCATCAAGCCAAGTACAAAGGAGATGGCAAAAGGGTATTGGAAGGCCGTGGAGGATAGAGTGCCACACGTCCCAAGATGGGTTCTTAACGTAAGTTTCCTTGAGTAAAAATTTACAAATAACATTGAAACTCAATACGATACCTTGTAAACAGTGGTTTATTGTTATCTATTATGTGCAGTATGAACCTACAATCAATGCGACAGCTATTCCAAGCCTAGTACAAGAGCCTGAGGAGTACACAGGTGGAACACATGAGCAGCTAGATCCACTCCTTGACGGAACTGACGATCATGAGCAGCAAGACCCAGTACAAGAGACTGATGCCGCTGAAAATGACGATCGCTCACATGAACAGAGTCACCGGCATGATGGGGAGGTAACACCCTCATCAACGCTCATTTTCATTTCTTGTATGCAAATTGATATATGCCGTTAACAAAGTGTCGTTGCATTTGTGTTTGTTGATAACAGTCAAGCACAAAGTTCTGTGACAAGTATTTCATTACGCGGATGAACAGTATTGATCGTAACCTCTTAGAGCTTAAGTCCGCATTCGATGCAGAGCGCAAAGAACAAAGGGAGTTTAGAAAACTCGTCATGGGACTTTTTCGTTCAAACAGCGAGAGTACATCCAATTGGTCGCACGACGAATCCCCGATTGGACGGTCGTATACAGTGAGCAACTTTATCGCGTTGTATCTTGTGATTCTTTATACTATACTTTTGTGCGACATGAGTTCAATATGTTTTTATTGACCATTTGACAGCCCCAGAGATGACGTTGGAGTTCATCATGCGATGTTAGTCATCCCGCTCACGATCCGTTGTCATTGTACGACTTTTGCGGTGACCTCGGTGGTGATAGCATTCAAATTTTGACGAAGGCACCTCCGGGCATAAGTCGGTTCGGACGTCCCTTATCGGCCGTCGTATATGGTTCATAGTCCGTACATGATTCCTCCTTTCAAGAGGAAGGAATGTGAATCCGCAGTCCAGAATCGAAATTATTGACCATGACATTGACGAAAAAACAAGTGTGGATATAAATCCACTAAGAGGACTTGAGGATCCAACACATTTCCATGAGTTCGATCAGTGGTTTGCCGGTGAAATCACAGTGGATCGCACAATCCAACAGTCACACGAATTTTTTCAAATTCTGTTGGGTCATTCGTCACTTGGGTGGCTGGGGGATGAGGTAAGTGATGTTGGTGTTTACTTTTTCAACTTCTTTGTACTATCTTCTATTATTAACAATTGTCCTTTTTTTTTCCCTACAGCATATCCATGAGTACTTCCGGTTAATTAGTGCAAAGCAAAGACAATACCCAAATGCCTTATCTCAACGTGTCACGCACACAGATTCCTTTTTTTGGGTAATGAGTTCAAAAAACTTACAATAATTGATTACAATGTTATATCTCTTAATGCTTTCAATCCTTAATTTGAACTTTCATTCCACGTAATATATATGTACTAGGTGTTCTTGAAGCAATTATGTAACGACGGTGATTGTGATTTGACTTCATTACAATATAGCTACAACTTCAATAGCTATATTGATGGGCGGTCGGACATCATGTCGAAACGGTTCACCGACGTTGATATGGTAAGAATTAATATATAATATTAAAGTTATATAATGCCGTCGCCCAAAATATGTAAGTTTTTTTTTATGTTGATGTGTTTACTCAGGTATTTGTTCCTGTCAATTTGGCTAGCGACCATTGGATAGTAGCCTGAGTGGACTTGCGAAAAAAGAATGTCTGAATTTATGATTCGTTGGCAGAGTCTCGGGATGATAAAACGTATGCGCACAACTTCAAGCCATTTGAAGTTGTTTTTCCTCGCTGGTTGGAATATGTTGGATTCTACGACATCCGACACGAGTTACGAAGTACCAAACAATGGAAGGTGAAAGTAGTAAAAAATGTGCCACAACAAGAGCCTGGAACTGGGGATTACGGAGTGTTTTTATTGATGTTTACAATGTATTTAATGTTCGGGCTCAAACTTAATTTTAGTAGTAGCCATGGACAATACTTTAGGAAAAAGATTGCTGTTGACATATTTAATGGTGATATTACACTTTAGACCATTGTTTTCATTTGAATATTTACGCACATGTTATTTTTCTTCTATACACATAATTCGTATAATATAATTGAGACTAGATGTCTCACCATATATAATGTTGCAATAAATAAATAATAAATGTTGAAAACACAAAAGTATTTATCATGATACAATTAGTTTTGATTCGACGCAATGGGATTCTTACATTTCTTGCGATTATGCCCCATTTCATTGCATCGCCCACATCTAACAGATTCTCTATTTCCATCCTCACACGGAGGGTATTCTCGCTCGGGCGGACGACAGATGGTGGTGCTTGATTGGCGGGTTAACTCTAATTCCTTCGATTTCCTCCAGGAATCTCCCGTCTCTGTCATGTCGCCAATCGGCTCAACTTGTTGTCGTAAGCCATCACTAAGGAATCCTTGGTGTAAAAAGCGAGAACAAAGACTTATGTAATCCACTTGCACGGTTAGGCAAGCAAAGAATTGCATGCACGCATGACAAGCTTATCAAGTTGGAATACTCGGGGAGCAAGTCTTCTCGCGTATGTCAACAATCCCCTCCTTAATACCACCACCCAGAACATGAAATCGAAACTGGGACACAGGACGAACAGTCAGTCTTTCGGCCACAGTTCTCCTGTCAGACACAATTTCGTCTGCCCATGTTGTTAGACGGGTACTCATCGATTCGGCTACATTTGTTCTATCATAAAACCATTGCTGCAGTGTTTTTCTGTAGTGATCGATAAGATGAGTAATCGGAAATTTTCGCGGTTCCCTCATGAAAGAGTTAACACTCTCCGCAATGTTGGTGGTAAGAATACTATACCTCCGACCGTCAAACTCAGACCTTGCCCAATTACATGTGCCGACATTATTCTCTAAATAGTCTGCCGCGCCCGCATGGAGCTGCCACAACCCTTCAAGTTGGTTTTTAAATTCTTCATGTCCATATGTTTTTGCTGCGTTTATGAAAGCAGGCTCAAATTGATCCCATATAAGTTTGGACATCTTGAATTTTGCCTTTATATTACCTTTCACATGATAAAAGCAAACTCCATGGCCAGCAGTGCGAAATACTGTCAAAACAGCTCTTTTGATAGCAGTGCATCGATCAGATATAAACACTAAATCTGGTTTATCGCCAATCACTCCATGTAATTTCATCATAAACCATTCCCAAGCATCATTATTTTCGGCATCCATGATTCCAATAGCCAACGGATACAATTGATTGTTTCCATCTAGGCATGTTGCCACAAACATACTTCCGCGATATTGCCCCTTCAGATGAGTGCCATCTACAGCGATCACGGGCCTGATGCACTGCATGAAACCCTTGATGGAAGATCCAAGAGAAACAAAGTAGTATAGAAAATTGTCATTTCCATCTCGTTCGAGGTGAGTAATGGTACCTTCATTTGCTTTAGTCAAAACGTATGAGTATTTAGGAAGTAAATTGTATGACTCTGAAGGATTCCCTCGTACTATTTGAAGACCAACTTCCTTTGCCCTATACGCCTGCTGATATGATAATTGGACACCGTATTCCTGTTGTATATCAGCTCTGATGTCATTCGGAGTGTATATCCGTTTTTCCTGGACAAACTTATCTGCGATGATATGACCAACAACTCGGCTCCTCACTTGACGAACACCATCCGCCATCACCTCATTACAACAAGTGTGTACATTGTCAACTCGTTTCACTAACCACGGAACATTTTGCTCATTCGAAGCTCTTGTTGCCCGGAGACGCCATTTACATGATTCCGAAGAACACTGGGCCTCGAAGCGTTTCGTTGTGGGCGTGTGATCCTAAAATCAAACTTACCCTTCAAGGCAACTTTGCGCGATTCTAGGATTAACTCATTTTTCTCAACAAACAACATTCCCACACCAATATCATCATGATTATAATTTTAACCATATCCGGAGCAACCAAGTTCAAGACATAAGCTGGAGCAAAGAGTTGGAGGTG
This sequence comes from Luvunga scandens, assembly GCA_030449905.1. NCBI lineage: Eukaryota > Viridiplantae > Streptophyta > Magnoliopsida > Sapindales > Rutaceae > Luvunga > Luvunga scandens. The sequence continues at coordinate 4,924,196 of JASUUG010000711.1, forward strand.
GTCAATGTTGTCCTTCTTCTTGAACGAGCTATTGAAGGAATGGGTGGCTGTCTCTCGTTATTAGTGGGAATATCGTTCGATCCTCATCTTCATCATTAGTAGGAATCTTTGGAAGGAACGACACCCCCATCATGATCTGAATAATTAAAATGATTATATGTGGTATTATTATATAGTTCCCCACAATCATTATTTGCTTTTGTGTTGCCGATGTCATTAATAGGATCATCATTGTTGCGGAAATCATTGTTGTTGAATGGAGAGTAACGTTGCTCTGACGGCATTGTTAGTGGTAACTCCTCCTCTTCAACATCTCCTTCTGTTATGCCATTGTCATTAATGGTGTTATTGTAGTCGTGGAGTGGAGAGTAACGTTGCTGGATGGACACTGTCTGTGGTAAAACCTCTTCTTCAATATCCGGACCAGAGACGTTTCCTCTAGAAGAAGTTTCAGTGTGTACAAGTGGCTCACCATCTTCGTTCTGAACTCGAGGAGATGTGGTAACAAATATAGTGATGCATCCGTAATTGACCACATCAGAAGCCATATGTAACACAACCTTGATCATTTCGTCATTAAATATCTCCATAGGTAGTGAACATGTACGATACATTGTATTACTAGACCTCAAAGTTGTCTTCATCGTGATATTCCATTCATTACGATCTATTTGCAAAACATCATGAACTCTTGCCACAAATTGATCAAATGAATAATCTTTCTGAACTAGAAAAGTTGTATTATTGCCATTCACGTACTCCATATGCCCATCTGCCAACGTTTCCCACCAACCGTTGTAACACAATTGAAGCACAACTAAATCCATTAAACCTAAAAAATATTAAAAAAAATCAAATGTGGTTACACATTGCAAAACATGTAAAAGTGAATATACCATACATTTTATATGGATGTCGCACAAACAATTATAACATATGTTTGTCACACTTAAATCGAGGTAAATTTTCTATTTAACTATGGACGAGATCGGCGAATAAGTTATGAGTTTTATTCGTCTCGTCACAAGCTTTAAAACGGTATATTATACAAACAAAATGAACACATGTAGCCAAAATTATCATGTCAAAAAATGTACCCATCGCATATGCTGTATTTTTGTGCGACAGCCTCAATTATGGGCGACAGGTTGAGCGACAGTCGCTTGTTACCCAAAAATATGAACCTGTCGCACATGCTGTATTTTTGTGCGACAGGCTCAATTTTGGGCGACAGGCTGGGCGACAGGCTCCTGTCGCTAAAAAATATGAGCCTGTCGCACATGCTGTATTTTTGAGCGACAGGCTCAATTTTGTGCGACAGGCTGAGCGACAGGCGCCTGTCGCACAAAAATACAGCAACTTCGACTGCTTATATTTATGTGCGACAGGCACCTGTCGCCCAACCTGTCGCCCATAATCTGGGTTTCGATTCTCAGTCGAGTTTCAACTGTTTTCAACTTTTTTTTTGATTTCTCAACTCAAATAACTCTACTTTTAACAAATTACATTACTTTATACAAAAAAATAACAACATTTACAACAAAATCTACATCAATTTGCAACTTAAAAACTAGCCTTAAAACATTAAAAATTTATTTTGTGTAAGCACATAAACTAACCTTGAATATCCTTTCCAATGAATGATTTTATGCTTCTCTTTTGTTGGGAGTGTGGAGATCTATTAAGTGTTGAGATTTTTTTGGGTGTTAATTGTGTTGAAATATAACTTGCCGTTTTGAGTTGTGCGGATGGCACGGTTTGAAAATTTGATGAAATAACGATGGTAATTTCGTCAAACACCTATGTTTTTGGCTAATTATGATAAAAAAAAGTTTGAGTGGTTAACTTTGAAAAATACATAAGTTTTTTGGCTATTTTTGTCAATTTCCCTTTCTTTTTGGGTTCTTACTTCTTAGTAAAAAAGATTATGAATCAATTATGTGTACCGTTTGAGTTCGGCGTCAGCGTTGAATGTCTAGGGATATCTTAAATGGCAAAAGCCTTTCACTAATGACTCCCTAGAATAGTGTGGCAGTTCTCTTTGTCAAATCCTGTCTCTTTCACACTTGTATTTGCAACTACGCGATCGATCATGTGCTTGATTGACCAATGATTTGTCCAAAAGAAGGAAACTGTAAAGGTTTTAACAGACAAGTCATCTGCGTGAAGATTATTTCTTCCTTCATTTCCCAGCTCATTATTTGCCACTAGCATGTGCAATGAAATGATCATATAGCCGGCACGTGTCAATGATCAATTTTGTGTTCATATAACCCCTTTTGTATTTGTAATTACTTCAAATAATAACAAGTCCCCCTGCTCCTTAATCTTTTTTTTTTTCTATTTTGCGCCGTACCAAACATGCATAATTTCACCGATTACATTTCCCCACTCTGTTCATTGTTTAGAAATAAGGTCAAAGTATATATAACACTAATGAGATCCTAATACTTTGAGTCTCAACACAATGTGTGGATGGTGAATTTCAAATTTCATAAAATTATTATTTTATCATCCAATGGATAAATGTTATTTTAACTGAGACTTAAATGTTGTGATCTGTATCATAATAATCTTTACTTATTGGCTAACTGATTTTCAATGAGCTTTTTTTAATTTTCTTTTCATTTTTTTAAAAGGAAAGGGGGGTGAACAAGCCCAAATCAATTTTTATCTCCCTCCCCATCCTCAAGGCTTGAACCTGAGTCCACACAAGTGAGGGGCGACATATTGTACTACCAACCAACTCGGCTACGCTCTTGGGGGCTCAATGAGCTTTCTTTATTAGTCCACTTGAATTTGAATCTTAAGTTAGGGAACAAAAATATTTATTGGACTTTATACACTAGTCTACTTTATATATATATATATATATATTGGGGGTGCCCTCATATTTTTTTATGCACACACGTTTTTAAGCTATGTGATTTAATATAGTCAGTTTTTAATTCTATTAAATTGTACCGATTTATAGCATATTAAAAATTAATTCTATTAAGCCACATGGTTTAACATGTTTCTGCTAAAAAAAAATGGAAACATCCGCACCTAAGCTAAGAATATATATATAAAACAAAATAAGTCTTCAATTATTGGAACCATTTCAATCATCTTGACTCTTAATTCAGCGTCCTTTATTTCATAATTTAATACATGCATTTATTATTTAGAATTGTATTTGCAATTGGCTAAACGTGCAAGTGCACAAATATCTTGCTTGAATAGTGTTAGAAAACATTTTTATGGTACTGAAGCTATCAATGTATTTGCATGAGGTGCTACAGGTGTTGGCCAATGTAATTGTGTGGAAAATGCATTTGCAGAGGTTTATAAGGATTATTGCTCATTTGTAGTAGCCTAATATATAATGCTAATTCTCTCATTGTAAATTTTGATAGGTCTGCTTTAGGTGTTGTGATGTACATTATTATTGTAATTGTTCTATAAGGGCTTTGGATGTCCTTTGAAATGAAAATCTCCTCTTTTATAATTGATACATGTTGTTATATCTTCCTTTTAATAAAGTTCAACTTTTTATTTTGTTTAATTACAAAATTATTATTTGGGGTATCATATTTTCCAAAACAAAGTAGTAAAAATATAGCAGGTAAAGAATTCAAAACAACAACTATAGAACTTAGAAAAGTAGCAAACAATAATTGCAACAACTATAGAAGCTAGAAAACAGTAAACAATAATGAAAAAAAGAAAACAGCAAAAAAGATAGTAAACAGCAGCTGTAGCAACTATAAAACCCAAAAAAACAACAAACAACAACAGCAAAAAAATAGCAAGAAACAAAGCAAAAAACCAAACAACAATTGCAACAACTATAAAATCCATTCAAACAACAAACAGTAGCTGCAGCAACTATAAAACCCAGAAAAGTAGCAAACAGCAGCTGTAAACCCAAAAACAGTAAAATAGCAACTATAAACCTAGCAAAATACCTAAACAAAAGCAAAATTGTAACAACAGAATTATAGGCCCTATAACAGTAATTTATGAAGTAGTAATACTAATTTAGTTCATTGAATTGCAATTGAGAGTGCAAACTTATGCTATTTTCTTGAAGCAATTCCTGAAAATTTGTTCGTTGAAATTCCTCATGATGCATCCATGACTTTGGATTGGACGTTGAATTAGATAAATTGCAACTTTGAAATTTTAACTGCATAAAGTCATTGTAACATAATTTAACAATTCATCATATTGAATTATTTAATAGATATTACTTCTTGTCACAAAGAATAAATTAGACTAATTTACTTATTGAATAAGGATGATAACCAACTGATGAACAAGGAGTATTGCTTATTATATGAAACAAATGTGTAGGTGCTTGCATGTGATACACAAGTAAAATTCAACACTTATTGATATCAATAACTAGAAACATAAACTAATTTTATTAACAATATTACCAGAGAAGTTTGAGAGATCAATGGACGATTATTTGACCTTTTTCTTCTAACCAAGGCCTTCTCCAAGCTGCTTTTAATTCTACGTCTTCTGTGAGATGACTCTTTCCTCTTTAGTCTAGTTGCTTTAACAATATTGGCATCTTGTACACATTCCTTATCAATACCACTTCGATGCTCTCCAAAGGGCAATTTATGACCTTTTTCATTCATATAACTATCTGTTTCTAAACATAAAGTGTCTTCAACTAATTTTAACTTCCTTGCATGTTCATTCACTAGATTATAAGCTCTTTCACTCTCTGAAGCTTTACTTGCTATTTTAGTAAAGGCATAACATAAAAATTTGCATCAACATATTTGTTGCAACTTACGATTTGCTTGGATTTCACAACCATGCATGTCCTGCACACGTTCTACCTTTACATGCTTTGTCCACCTCTTCAAGATGTACTAGTTAGGAATTTCTTTGATATTCAAGGTATCTTTGAGAACCTTGATTATATGACTGCATATTATTCCTTTCATCTCAAACAATCTACAGCTATAAGATAATGTGTTAACATCTTCCCTTTTCATATGCTGCTCCTTAGAGTTATCATGTATAATAACAATATAAAAAAAATTCTCACCATCTTGAACACATTTTTTTATAGACAAATCAATAGCCTCTACAAACTAATCTTTGAAATCTTCAAATACCATCCTCATGTAAATTTCCCTTGCTTAAGTTAACATTTTAACATATACTTTTAGATTGACCATCTGATAACACATATTATATTCCATTTCCAATTCTTTGTATTGTTTATCATTGACTATTCTTTCAAAATGCATAAAAAATTGATCCACATTAAGGTTTGGCTTCAAATGGTCTTTCAAACTAGCATTAAAACTTTCACTGAGTTGGGTGCTTTTCATTTTAGTAGACCACATTCGTCTAACATATGCATAAGCCCATTCCTCTCTCAACTCAAATATGTTTTTAAGCCAATTATTGTCATGCACATCATATACATCAAGCATATTATTCCAAGCAATTACAAATTCATTTCTTCTTCAGTAGAATCCATAAACATTGATAAAACTCTTTTCACCCCACCAGGACCTTTGAAAACATAGCTTACATCCTTTAAGGTATTTTACATCATATGTCAAGTACAAAGCCTATGGTATGTGCTATGTATTACCTATAAAATAGCTTTAGCCATTGCTACATCTTTATCCTTAAAAATAGTTTGTAGAGTGTTGTGCAAATTTTGTTGAACTCGCAAGCGCATGAATCTATTGTAGAATAGATTAACGGTGACGAGTGTCGATCCCACGAGGAGATGAATTTTAATTGTGTAGAATAAATTTTCTAAGTTAGTGGTTGGATTTATAATGAAAAAGATGTAGGCTATAAATTAATTTAAATTAAAGCTGTGATAATAAACTATTAAAATGAAGTGCTTGGATCTTCGAATCTGTACTCAACATGCACTATCGGCTTAACATTCATTATTAGTACCAATTAAATCATCAAGGGTAATTTTCCACTCCTCATGAACCACATTCTAATAGACATGGTGCTAAGGGCTTCTTGTGCCAAATAGTAATAACCTTGCCTAGGGAGACGATTATACCAGCCGCTATCGAGACAAAATTATTACTATCTGTCAACGAAAAGTCAAAACATCCACATAAATTAGAGGGGAAGAAAAAGTAAATTTACCAAATTAAGCCCATATAGTATGTTGAGACTTCACCTTCAATCCAAGCTTGAAAAAAAATTAGACACTCATAATTGAACTAGGGGTAAAATGAAAATTTTATTAAAATACATAAAAATTACAAGATGGAGATGAAATTACAGAAAATAGAGCTGAAAAATGGATTCAAAGGTGTCAAATTAGGGGAGGAGCCCCCTTTTTATAGATACACTGAGTAAATCATAACCATCGGATTAAAACAATTTGGACGCTCAAGATTGCGCCACGTGGCAAGTTCCTATTGGATGGAACACATCATCAGGGCTGTCTTTCAGTGTATATGCATGTACCATACGCACGTTTTTTTGGTCCACTAACATTCTGCCACGTCGCCGGTCAGCATTTTGGTCTAATAGGATCGTGACACGTCATCAGTCAACGCCACATCATCAGTCAATGCCACATCATTCGTCAAATCAAATGCCACCACATCATCGTATAGTGCCACGTCCTCGTACAGTGACACGTTAACGTACAGTACATGTGAACAGTGCCGTGAACAGTGCCGTGTACAGTACCCTATATGTGAACAGTACAGTATATGTGAACAGTGCCATTTTCTTTTTATGCTCCTCCTAAGGTTTTTTACTGTCCCGAGTTCAAAATTGCTGTTCGTTTTTCTATCTGATCTCTCGTTCATTGTGAAATGACCATGATATCCCATAAAATACATAAAATACTTAATTAAAATAAAACATACATAATTAAATTACAAGGGACTTAAAGACATAAAAGTAGGGATGTTAGTGAGACTTGGAGTGTAAAATGATGATTTTTTCCATTATAAATACACACTTTCTAACACTCAACATAGAGCTTTTCCAAACATCACCTGGCAAAATATTTCAAACAACCATACAAATGAATCAACTGTCTCATCATACATTAAAGTTGCCTCAAACACCACAGTTTCCCAATGATGATTAAATCCCATAAACACAGTAAATGGTCAATTCGCTTTATTAACCTTATAAATTGTATCAAAACTAGCAACATCCCAAATTAATAATCAATTATCATCCTAACATCTACCCAAAACATATTCGTAATATTTTCCCACATTGTCTAACTGTACAGAACAAAAAAAAAATGATGGATTTTTCAATCTCTGGTTAGAAAAATACTTCAACACACATCTTGGTTCTCCATATGCCATTCTTTTTGTCTTGTCGATCTTATATAATTCTTTTGATCTTGTTTTGAATACCAAGAGAATCTCTTCCAGCTACTTGTTTACCATTAACTGGAATGAAGACTTAAGTGAGATTCCAGACATTTCAACCAAGTCTATTTCAATTACTTGAGATGTTGATACACTTCGTTGAGAAGGTAATTATGAAATGTAGCTTGATATCTGTATGTTTTGTTTTTTTATGATATACTAGATTCTTGCAAAGATATATAGCATTGGAGCTATCACAAAATACTAAAATTGACTACTGTGTGATACCTAACTCAAATACCAACCTTTTAAGCCACAAAACGTCTTTCATAACTTCTATTGCAACTGTATATTCTGCCTCTGTAGTTGAAAGGGCAACCACTTATTGTAGTATAGCTTTCCAATTAACCACACATCCATTGAACATAAACACATAGCTAGTTAAAAACCTTTTTCAATTTAAATCTCCTGTATAATCTGAATCAACATATCCCCTTAAACTATTTTTCTTTCCCCTATCTCTTCTATATACCAACCCACACTTCAAGGTTCCATTAACATATCTCATTACCCACTTTATAGCCCTCTAATGTTTCATTCTAGGTAAGGCCATATACTTACTCACAACACTTACATCATATGCAATATTACATCTGGTTAAGACCATAACATATATCAAGCATCCCACTGCATTTGCATAGGGAATTTTCATCATTTCATGCTTTTCTTCATTTGTTGCTGGACATTGGGAACTATTAAGTCTTAAATGTACAGCCAAGGGTGTTTGCACATGTTTAGACTCAACTATTCCATATGTTGCTAGCACTTTCTTCAAATAACTCTCTCGTGATAGATATATCAAACCATTTTTCCTATTCCTTTTATTTTTACACCTAAAATTCTTTTAACCTGTCCTAAATCCTTCGTTTCAAATTCTGAATTAAGCAGCAACTTTAATTCTTTGATTTCTTCTCTATCTTTGCTTGCTAATAGCATGTCATCGACATATAGTAACAAATACGCATACACATTGCTCTTTATCATTTTGAAATAAACACAATAGTCATAATTGCACCTCTTAAACCCATTTAACACCATGAACTCATCAAACTTGAGGTACCATTGCCTTAGAAATTGCTTTAACCTATAGAGTGATTTCTTCAGTAAGTAAACATGATCTTTCTTGCTAGGGTCTACATACCTTTCAAGTTATGACATGAGTATCTCCTCTTGGAATCTCCCATACAGGAAGACATTCTTGACATCAAATTGATTACGGGTCTGTTTAGGAGTGTGATGTGGTAGCCCAGCTGTTAAAGTGTTTGGTAACCCATTATAGTTGGGCTTTGGTAGCTCACTAGATTTTTTTTCCCAGCTGTACATTAAGTTACAAAATTAACCTTATTATCTTTCTCATTTTTTAACTTAATTTCAGACCTATTTCTTTTTATAAAACGATCCCTAAATGCCTGTACTCATCAGCACGATTCCAACTCTGGTAATTCTAATCGACACGATTCCGTCACCAAAAATTCTCATCGACGCGATTCCAACACTAGCTATTTTCATACGCCTCTATTAGTGGTGCGTTTTCCTTCACCCATTGTTCATTTTTTGTGTTTTCCTTTACTTAAATTTTTCATTTTCTTCATTTTTGTTGATAATGTGCTGGGGCTTTAGTTTAGAATAAATTGATAGGTGATGGGTCATGCATGATTAATTTGCTTTTAATCAGTATTTTTATTGTATTTTTTTTTATAGTTGCTTTTTGTAGACATGCGCAGCCCCTGTTTGATGAAATTCCCCTGATAAAATCATTCTCAAAGTTATTTGAGCTAACGAGTTTCAATTTTGTTAGAATTTTAACACCTTGGTATAGCACTTTCATCGCCAAGTAATTTGGCTTTTAGCTTGATTCTTCTACACGTACTGCTAAATTATGGTGTTGTAGTCACATGGAAACCTGAACAATTTGCTTTCAGTATATGTGTTTGGACAAGTTACTTTCCAATGTGGCCATATATATTTTATTCTATATAGTGGGTAGCGGCATAAGCTTAGATTAGCTTATTTGTGTGCATCACAATTACATGTAATTTATTGCAAATTTAATAAGGCCCCGTTTTAGCTCTCTACCTTTTTTTTTCAATTGTTTTTAATAGTGAATTGTTTTTCCTTCTAGCATCCATAACAAATTGCTAGTAATTTTCTCAATTTCTATATTCTTATTTTCCTATATTGTTGTTTGGCAAAGAAATGTTATTTTTTTTTCTTAGGTTTAAGTGTATGAAATTATGTCTAGTAGCTCAACTAGTAAGGCTACTTGGAATCCCCATACTTTAGATGTATTTTGTGACTTATGCATTAAGGAGGTGGATGTCGGACATCGTCCTGGGACTCATTTGACTTCCCAAGGATATGAAAATTTGATTAAGGAGTTCACTAAAGAAACTGGATTAGATTATAACAGAACTCAAATGAAAAACAAATGGGATTCGCTTAGAATTGATTGGAAATTGTGGAAGAATTGATTGGCAAGGAAACTGGTTTAGGGGGGAATCATAGGTTAAGGACAGTTGATGTAAGTGAGGAATGGTAGGAAAACAAAATAAAGGAAAATCCACAATTCAATGGATTTCAGAAAAATGGTATTGATCCAGAGTTGGAGAAAAAACTAAATTTAATGTTCATGAACACTGTGGTTACGAGTGAGCATGTTTGGGTTCCCTCGTCTGGTTTTCCTTTAGAGGGTAATGAGGCATCAAAATCTCTTCGTGTTGAGAATATTGCTGACTCTGATGAGTATATTGTGTCTGATGATAGTAAGGGAAGCAAAGGTAAAAGAGTGGCTGTAAAAAGGAACAAAGTAGGTGGTGCTGTAAAATTGTCAAGGCAACTTGATCGTCTCATTGATGCTGTAGAGAAAAGGAATACAACAACTTCAAACTCTCAAAATGATACAAGTGGCAAAGAGATTTATAAAGCATTAGAAGTGGTTGCTTCTTTACCGAATGTTGAGGCTGGGAGCGAATTATGGTTATTTGCTAGCAAGTTGTTTATGGACAAAGTGAAAAGGAATTTATTTAATGAGATAGGAGATCCAAATGTCAAATTGAAATAGCTTAATTATGAGAAAAATACAAAGTGAAAATTTATTGTATTTAGATTATGAAATAACATTTTGTAGATTATGTTTATGATTAAATATGTAACTTTTTATTTTGTCACCAATTACACTTTATATTATAATTATAATACATATGAATTGTTGTTATTGATTTATTTATGCAAATTTTTCTGGAAGGTATTCTTGATTATAATATATATCCATTGTTCTTACCATGAGGTTCATTTATTGAAATTTTCCTAGACTATTTGCTTGAGGAAAAATAAAATCTTCTTCTCCAACAAAATTATGCCTTAACTTCCAGCAAGCTCTAGCTTAACTTTCCAAAATTACCATTACACTTCCAGCAAGCTCTAGCTCAACTTTCTACAATTACCATTACATTTTGCATTTTAATTTACCATGCCATATTTAGTACCTTCAGTTTGTTTGTTTTCTTTATGTTTTTTTGGTAACTTCAATTAAGTTATTTGTTAGGTATAGATCTTATTGAAGGAAACAAATGTGATTTTATTGAATTTGATTTTTCTATGCAGCTATACCAGCATATCGTCTTAAGTGGAGGAAGCACAATGTATCCAGGATTGTGAGCAGATATTTTGAATTTAGCCAGCTTGTTTGTGTAATAGTTTGAATTATCTCATTATAATTTTAGATAATTGGTTATAGATTCAATCTAAGAATATGGATAATGATGAAGAGGAATTTGACCAACTTGTTTGTGTAACAACTGTTTTGATGCATCATTATTATTTGACATTTATCCATAAGGAGCCTTGTATGAATTCTACTCAGACATGGCATAAATGGTTAATATAAATACTTGATGGAAATGTAAGTAGGAGCTTTAACATGTTTCGAATGAATAGTGATGTATTTTTAAGATTATGCACCGACTTAGAAGATAATTATGGGTTAAAGAGCTCAAGGAGAACATGTATCGCTGAAATGTTAGGAATGTTTTTATATATATTAGGACAAAGTGTAGGAAATCGGTCAACAATGGAGCGATTCCAACATTCTGGTGAGACTGTGAGCAGATATTTTGACAAAGTATTAGATAGTGTGTGTCATATGTCCGTAGATTTGATTAAACCATTGGATCCTGACTTTAGTAACACTCCCAAAGAGATAATTGAAGATTCAAGATATATGCCTTATTTTAAGGTAATTTATGAAACTAATTTAATTTATTATTTTTCTTTTACAAACCTAACCACTTCATAGAATGATTAATGTGTATATTCTTGTGATTCTTTTAGGATTGTATTGGTGCTATAGATGGTGTTCATATACCGGCCTCAGCATCTCCAGAGGATCAAATTCTATTTATTGGTAGAAAAAGGATACCAACTCAGAATGTAACAGTTGTATGTAGCTTTGATATGCAATTCATATTTGCAATGGCTGGTTGGGAAGGCAGTGCCCATGATGCAAGGGTATTTCAAACAAGTATTACAAATCCTACATTCAATTTTCCAAGCCCTCCTCTAGGTTTGTGTTTCTAAACTTTTTATATACTTATTCACTTGATTTAATTGTGTTATGTATTTTTATATTTTTATTTTTATTTTTTAGGAAAATACTATTTAGTAGATGTAGGATATCCAGAGCTAAGTGGATACTTAGGACCATATAAGGGTGAAAGATATCACCTTCCTGAATTTCGCAGAGGTAGCCAACCAGTGGGTTATAAAGAATTGTTCAACTACAAGCATTCTTCCTTGAGAAGTGTTATTGAGCGTACTTTTGTGGTTTGGAAGAATACATGGAAGATTTTACGAAGTATGCCAAGCTGTCCATTCAAGAAGCAGGTGAAGATAGTTATTGCTACCATGGCCTTACATAATTACATTAGAAGATATTCACAAAATCATGATTATTTTGATGAAACAACGGATGAGTCAAGTCATAGTATTAGCCAACATATAAGCAATATTGCATCTTATGAAGAAAGTTATGATACAATTGATAACACAGCTCAAGATATAATAATCTTGAGAGATAGCATTGCTGTAGTTTAATGGAGGCACGGCAATAGAAATATTTATACGAATTTTGTAATTAATCACATTTTAATTTTATTATGGAAATATTTATACGAATTTTGTAATTAATCACATTTTAATTTTATTATGGTATGTTGTATGATCTTTATTAGTTATATTCGATATAATTTATTTCTTCAATCAATATTTAAAATTAGAATTTATTTATTTTCATTTTTAAATATTTTGTTTTAAAAATTATTTATTACAACATGTGTAGAAAATAAATTTGATTTATTAAATATCAATTTAATTTGTAAAAGTAATAAAATCATAATTGTATGTCAATATAATAATTCAAAGTATGAAAAATAATTTGATTTGTTAACAATTAAAAATAATGTTATTTAAAATTAATCATTACAAATATTTATCCACTCCATAGCTATTAAAATTTACCAAACACCATCAACAGTTATAGCTTAAAAGCTACAGCACTTTTACCAAACACCATCAGCTTTTACTCTACAGCTATAACTTTTATTTCACAGCAGCTGTAGCTTAAAAGCTACAACACCTCACTTCTAAACGCACCCTAAGCTCTATGTCCTCAACTACTGTTAAAGCCAATATCATCCTTATTAATGCATGTCTGACAATAGGAGAGAATACCTCTTTGAAATTAACCCCTATTTTCTGAGTATACCCTTTTACAACAAGCTTGGCTATAAACCTCTTTGGTTTAGACTCTTCTATCAATAGGCTTTTTAACCATTTGCCCAAGTTTGATTTTTGTATAAAGAAACAATTTCCTCATCCATTACTGCTTGCCATTAAATTTAAAAGGGAATTTGTATTGCCTCTTTAAAAGTCCTTGTTTCTTCATCAACAACATCATGAGTTGCAGCTAGAGCAAAGGTAATTAGATCTGCATAACCAAACCTTCTCAATGGCCTAACTTGCCTTATTTTCCTATCTCTAGTGAGCTGGTAACTTAGCTCTTGAGAGCTCAGTTCAGACTCTTCCTTTGTTGAGGCACTTATGATTTTTCTAAGCCAACTTTAGCAGCTTCAAAATCTACAGCTTCTTCATTACTTATATGATCAAGCTGCTTTACCTAAAACTCCAATATTTTGAAAGACTTTAAATATAAGTTAGTAGCTTCTATAGGTTAAGTTATGTGTATTACTTCACTTTCATTGAAGACTACATCCTTGTTTATTTTATATTTAGAAGGGGTTCAAAATAGTGCACCAGATTTTGTAGCCCTTCACCTCTTTTAGATAACTTATGAAGATCCATTTTAAAGACCTGGGTGCAAGTTTCCCCATTAGCCTAAAGTGTCTGAGGCCACTAGTACCCCTACAATTAATCTAACCACAACCAGTAAGAAAAAATCATCAACTGCAGCAACTGTCATTCCACAAGGGTCACCAAAGGAACATCTCATAAGTGCATCCAAGAAGAAGTGACCCTGTGTTGAGCATTCTGCAGCAACTCTATAACAATAAGGGAGTTCCCCTATTAGACTTAATTTTTCAAACTGCTTAAAAATTTACTTTGTTATGTCTTTATTTTGGTTATTTTTCTAGTTTATGACTTTTCATTTATCTACTTTCATATTTGTCTCGTTTGCATTTAAATGTTTCTGTGCATGTGAGGTCACAACACCTCTAAAGTTTAGGGGGAAGGGTTGTGTTAGAGTATGATGTGTTTTTGTTATATGTGTGAAGCTCTGTTATTTGAAATTTGTGTATGGATTGAAATATCTAATGAAGATAAATTAAGTGTTAAGTTTTATGATTGCCAAGTATGGATAGTTTAGGATTGAGGGTTGAATTTTTGTCTCAACACATAGGCTTTCATTAAGTTTTATAAGAATGTTGTAGCAGAGCCATGTTCGTAAAAAAGGAAGAAAATACCTCAAGTTTGAGGGAAATTTTTTGTTAAATTATGCCTGTTATGAAATAAATTCCGCTCTAATAGCTTAAGTTGTTAAGTAACCAGGGCTGAGTATGCACCCCATATGCAGACATAAGTCCAAAGGCAACAAGAGCTGTGAGCATTGTTGTAGCATCAATTGAGAAAAAAAAATTGTCAAAGGTCCTTTGTCTAGGATATTGAGTAGGCAGGTCTGTTCTTGAGCCCCATGTTCAGCCTTGAGTTAAAGGTGTCTATAGATAAAACAATGTTGTAAATATTGTTGCAGCAACTCTGATCTATGCATTTGTTGAGTAATTGGGTGTCATCATCACAAGTAATAAACGTTCATATGCAAAATCATTGATACATTAAAGAGAATTTCATTGATGGTTAAAAAAAATATAAAATAAAATAAAGTAAAAATAAAATATTTGTTGCTATAGAACAGTTGGAATTTGTTTGTGATTCTTACCCCTGTACATCGATGTATTATATTCTACTCCTGAGTATAGTGTAATATCTCTGTAATGCTGCAGTACCTTTGGACTTGATCAAAGTGACACATACTCACTTTGGATATAATAGGCCTAAGTTTAGAACTAAATTGCTATGGCAATCTTGCATGATTAAGAGTGTAATATGAGGGTTGAATAATCCTTACAAATTTTATGACAAAGCTAAGTCACGTGTTGCATGATTGTGTGATTAAAGTGTTAGCGTTGTTGTCATTACTTGAGGACAAGTAATGATTTAAGTTTGGGGGTGTGATAACTCTATGAAATTAGAGTTATCCTAGCACTTTTAGACTTAAATC
This sequence comes from Luvunga scandens, assembly GCA_030449905.1. Taxonomy (NCBI): domain Eukaryota; kingdom Viridiplantae; phylum Streptophyta; class Magnoliopsida; order Sapindales; family Rutaceae; genus Luvunga; species Luvunga scandens. The sequence continues at coordinate 4,939,382 of JASUUG010000711.1, forward strand.
AAGATTACTTAGAGAGTAAATAACATGTTTTTATTGCATTTTAGTTATATTTTGCATAATTACTTATTTTAGTAAGTTATATTATTTTAGAATAAATTGTGTGCTTAGATCATATGTCTAATTGTAGGCAATTGGAAATACAAATTTCAAAGAATGAATGTTTTGTAATATGCTTGAAAAATGAAGAAAGAACTTGGCTACATAAGAGTGAAAATAAGTTTGGAACAGTGCAGATGTTGTAGCCATTGTTGCAACAATCATTGTTGTAGTAATCCTAGAGTATCAAAAAAGAAAATTTTGAGCGAATCTCAGAAAAAAAGACACAATTTGCAATTTCCAAATCTAGAAGATACGCGTCCTAAACATCCATTTGCCCTAATTTTCAACTATAAAAGACGCACTCACACAAAGAAGAAAAAAAGGCCATCAACTTTAAGAAATAACCAAGAAAAGAGGGAAGAAAAGAAAAAATCTAGGGATGAACAGAAGATTGCATGCGAGAAGAAGAAAAAATCTAAAATCTAGAAGAGTTACTCGCTTATATCTCTATTCTACTTTTTTTCTTTGATTTGTGATGATATATATGATGACTAAAACCGTTTTTATTTTTGTTTTGTCACAAATCATGAATTAAATTCACTTGTGGTTGAGTGATAAACAAGCTTGATGGTAAATTAACTAATTTTACGTGTTGCTGCATGATTACTATAGCATTTTGTTTGATAATACCTATTTTAATTTACTATTTCGACTAACCACCTATTTAGTGTACTAGCTAAGAAAGAATTGTCCAGGGAATCTAGCTTCAATAAATTATGTGGGTAACTTTAGCAAGCAAAATCAGAACACCCCGTACTCGAACACTTACAATCCTAGATGGAAGCAACAATTAAGTTTCTCATGGAGCAATCAGAACCAGCATGCTGCAACAACTAATGGACAAAATAAACTTGTTCAACCACTTGGATTTCACCAAAAAAATCAAGATTAAAAAAACACCAGTAATGACCAGATAGAGATGTTGACACAGTCGATATAGCATGGCTAAGAGAGAAGTAACCATTCAGAACAGATAGATATAGTAAATCTTTAGATCTATCAAACTGGTAAGTAAAACCTCATGTACCTTCTGTAAAGTCCCCACTAGTATTAGAATTAAAACTCTTGCCTTCACATTTAAAATATACATATCTTGGTGACAATGACATATTACCAATAATTATTTCATCTTCTTTGAATGCAAGTCAGAAGAAAAGTTTAGTGGATGTGTTGGAGAAGAAAAATAAAGTAATTAGTTGGTCTATAGCAGACATTAAAGGAATCAACCTATCCATATACATGCACAAGATTTTGTTGGAAAAATGCCATAGCAATTCAGTAGAGCAACAGAGAATGTTAAATTCAATCACGAAGGAAGTTGTGAAAAATGAGATTATTAAATGGCTGGATGCTGTAATTATATACCCCATATCAGATAGTTCATGGGTAAGCCCAATCCAACGTGTCTCAAAGAAAAGTGAAGTAAATGTTGCAGTAAATGAGAAAAATGTGATCACTCTTATAAGAGTAATCATGGGTTGGAAGGTCTGCATAGATTATAGAAAGCTAAACAAGGCGATAAGAAAGGATCACTTTCTTGTACCCTTCATAGATCGATATTAGATAGACTTGCTGGAAATGAATATTATTTCTTCTTAAATAAGTATTCAAGTTACAAGTAGATTGCTATAGCATTAGAGGACCAAGAAAAGACAACATTCACATGTCTTTATGGAACCTTTGTATTTAGAAGGATGACATTTGGCTTGTGTAATGCCCTAGCAATGTTTTAAAAATGCATGATGGTAATTTTTTCAGACATGGTGGAGAAAACTTTAGAATATTCATGGATGACTTTTCAGTGCTTTGGAGAATCATATGAGGACTATTTACATAATTTAGAAAATATGCTTAAAAGATGTGAGGAAAAAAATCTAATTCTCAGTAAGGAAAAGTGCCACTTCATGGTGCAAGAAGAGATAGTTTGAGACCGCAGATTCTCTAGAAAGAGTATTAAGGTGGATAAGACAAAAAGAAAAGTCATTGATAAACTCCCACCACCCATCTCGATTAAGAGCATAAAAAGTTTTTAGGGCCATGCGAGATTCTATAGCAAATTCATTAAGGATTTTTCAAAGACAACAAAGCTCTTATGCTTGTTACTTGAGCATGACAGACCGTTCAATTTTTATGACAATTATCTAAAGGCCTTTGAGGAATTAAAAAGAGTCACTGTTAAAGCACTTGTTGTTGTAGCACCAAAATGAAGTATGCTTTTTGAGTTAATGTGTGATGTCACCGACCATTCTGTTAGAACAATGCTATGGTAAAGGAAGAACAAAATTTTTCACTCTATTTATTATACCAGCAAGAACTAGCCGATGCTCAACTTAACTATATAACCAAAGAGAAAGAGTTGTTGGCTGTTATGTTTGCATTTGATAAATTCAAGGCATATCTAGTTGGCACCAAGGTGATTGTCTATACAGACCATTCAACAATAAAATACTTGATCTTCAAGAAAGATGTCAAAACAAGGCTGATTAGATGGATTATTCTACTACAAGAGTTGACTTGGAGATTAAGGATACGAAAGGGACTGAAAATTAAGTGGTAGACCATCTATCAAAACTAGAGGTAGATGAAAACACCCTGGCTAAGCAATAAATCAAAGAAACATTCCCTAATAAGCAATTATTGATGCTATAGCATGCATAAATGCTGCAGCAAGAAGGACTCCCATGGTATGTAAACTTGTCTAATTATCTAGTGAGTGAATTGTTACCACTTGATTTAAACTATCAGCAAAGAAAAAAAGGTTTCTTCATGATGTCAAGTGCCACTAGTAGAATGATCCGTATTTGTACAGATTGTGTTCAAATTAGATCATTCGAAGATGTGTGCCCAATAAAGAAATCCTAAGTATATTGCAAACTTGTCATGCTACAGCATATAGAGGGCATTATGGAGGACACAAAACAATAGCAAAAATCCTTTTAATCAGGTTATTATTAGCCTTCAATTTTTAAGGATGTTTATAAGTTTGTTAAATGTTGTGACAGGTGCTAAAGAATAAGGAATATCTCTCAAAAACATGAGATGCCATTCATGAACATTCTGCAAGTGGAGCTTTTTTATGTATAGGGGAATAAATTTCATGGGATCATTCCCATCTTCTTTTGGCAACTTATACATTTTTGTAACTGTGAACTATATGTCCAAATGGGTGGAAGCTGTAGCTTTGCCAACAAATGATGCCAAAACCATGGTGAAATTCCTTTAGAAAAATATTTTCTCAAGGTTTAGACTCCTAAAGCCATCATTAGTGATAAGGGCACTCATTTTTGTAATAGGATATTTGCTGCAGCATTGGCTAAATATGAAATTAAGCATAAGGTTGCTACAACATACCATCCTCAGTTTAGTGGTGAACCTTACTAGAAAGGATTGGTCTCTTACATTACACGATGCCTTATGGGCCTACCGTACATCTTACAAGAAACCACTCGACATATCTACATACATAATTGTCTATGGAAAAGCTTGTCATCTATTGTTAGAGCTAGAGCATAAAGCATATTTAGCACTCAAACAACTTAACATGGATATGTATGCTGCAACAGAGCATCGGAAGCTTCAACTATGTGAACTAGAAGAGTTAAAGTTATTCTTTTATGAAAACGCAAGAATTTACAAGGAGAAAGCAAAACAATGGCGTGACAAACACATTCAACAAAAAAATTTAATTCCAAGCTAGCAAGTTTTGCTTTACAACTCGAGATTGAAGCTTTTTCTGGGGAAGTTAAAATCGAGGTGGTCGGGTCTTTTTAGACTTATCAAAGTTTATTCTTGTGGTGCCGTGGATCTTAAGGATGAAAAAACTAGTCAGGAGTTTTTGGTAAATCGACAATGAATTAAATATTATATTAATGATACCATACACGACTCAAGAGAGAATTTATTCCTCTAAGATCCAATTTGAGTAAGTAAGTGAAGGTCAGGCTGAAAGACCTTAAATCAAGCACTAATTGGGAGGCAACCTAATAAGGCAAGTGTTTTAAATTTTTATTTTTTTATTTTATCTTTTATGTTATTAATTTATTTAGTTGTTAAATTTTATTTTATTTCCACAAATGTTATTTTGATGCATTTGATCTCGTTGATTTTTTCTTTGTACGGATTCTTTAAAATTGCAATGAAAAAAAAAAAAAATGAATAAAAGAAAGGCAAAACTAGTAGAAGTTGCTGCAGCATCTGATTCATTGTTGGAGCATTAGCCTTACCGTGGCACTAACAGAACATTAATGGTTTTTTACTGTTGGACAACTGTCAAGGTGGAGTGAGAATGGCAAAAGTCAGATAAGAAAAGGAAATCTGACATCCTTTGATTGACGTGATCATTATCTTTTCCTTTTTCAAATTTAATTTTAATTCCATTTTAAATTTCCTTTTTAATTTATCCCATTTATTAACTGTCTTATTCTAATTCCTAATACAGCTATAAATTAGGACATTACTGTTGTAAATTTACTTTAAACCCTAATTCTAACTCCTCTCACGAAACTCTCTTATCAAGCTTTACCGTCTTCTCTTAATCCACTATTGAAATAGGTCTAGTGAAAGCATAGCTATCTTGTTACAACAATGCCCAAGTTCAAAACAAGAGCTATTAGACTTAGAGATCTTGCGAGTTTCAACAGCTACAAGGTTGAGGATAAGTTTGAAGAGTATATGGAAGCCCGCAAAATTTTGGAAGAGAAGAAGTCATCTTCCCCAAAGAGGCAATCGGTATGATGCGCAGTATCCAAACGATTGTAACAAACCAGGGCGGGAGCAGATTTTGTGCTCATCCTCAAAATCAAATTATCCTAATCGTTAAAGAATTCTATTCAAATATGTTGTAGCAAGACGAGCACAACATATTTGTCAGGCACATCCAAGTGCCCTTAGATTCGAGAGTTATTAATGTTTTCTATGATCTCCCTACTGTTGTTGAGTATGAATACATGAGTTATGTTGAAAATATGGCTGTTAAAAAGTGGGCAGAGATGTTTAAAACTGTGATGATACATAGGAGTGAATAGCTAAATGAAGATGGCCAAGTAATGAACAAGATAAATTTAAAATCCGTAGCCAATATGTGGGTAAAATTTTTAAAATACAGATTAATGCCCACAACACATACGACTATAGTGTCTCAAGATAGATTAATCCTTCTGTATGCCATTCTTGAAGGGTTAACTATAGACATAGGGAAAATTATCGAGAAGGAAATTCAAGAATGTGCTATTTGCAAGCAAAAGTATGTGTCGGGGGTGAAAATTTAGGTAAAAGATGAAAGGGTTAAAAATAAAGGCGTTATTACCAATAGAACAATTGAGAGGATTGTTGGAGATACAAGTGTTGCAGCACCATGAGAACACACCCTTGTTGCTAAAATGAAGCAATCCACCATTTTGGAACAAATGATAAAGGACCTCACAAACACTATTAAATAATGTGTTGGGGCACAAATAATTAAAAGCTAGAAGTTATGGACATACATCCAGCATCTAAAGGCCCAGAAGCATCAATTTGCCCAATTTATGAACAAAAAGTACACGGACTTCCCTGACTTGTTGCTGCAACAATTAAACTTTGGATCATAAAAAAAGCTTGCTTCAACAGCAACAGCAAAAGCTGAAGCTAAAGCTGTCAAGTCAGCAAAAGAATTTGAGGAGGAACAACAGCATGAATAATGGGAAGAAAAAGCAAAAGAGAAGGAGCAAGAGGCAGAAGATGAGGCAACCGAGCAAGAATTAGAGGTAAAAGAGAAGGAGCCTGGACAACCACCCCACTCAACAAAAGCAAAGAAAAATTGTGGTGGAGAAAGAGTCTGAAACAGATTGGGAAAAGAATGTTGATGAAGCAATTAAGGCAGAAATCAATAGAGTAGCCAAAACAAAAGAAGCACGTAGCAGTCTATGCAATTTGATTGCCAGCATCATAACTGAAGAACCTACCATTCGCCCCCCCTACTGAACCAGTAGCCCACAACTCCAATTAAAAAATAGTCTAGCAAACGAAAAGAGACACAGCAATCTAGTAGTACAACAACACTAGAAAAGCCAAACGAGAAACGTACAATATCCAATCAGCCCAAAGTGTCCGAGGCCACTAGAACCTCTCCAGTTAGTCTAACCACAACTAACAAAAAGAAACCATCAATAGCAGTAGCACTAACAGGTTCACCCAAAGAGCGGCTACGAAGCGGATTTAAAAAGAAGTCAACCTGTGCTAAGCATTTTACAGTAACTCTAAAACAACAGGGAAGTGTCCCTGTCAAACTTAATTTTTTAATTTTTTTCCAAAAACTTGTTCTGTTTTTTCCTTATTTTACTATTTTCCTCCTTCATGTTTTTTTTTTATTTTCTGCCTGTATATATGTTTATTTTACATTTAAATTTTTTGTGCAAGTGAGAACACAGCACCTCTCAATTTTAGGAAGGTCCTCTTAAAGTATGATGTGTTTTTGTTATATGTGTGAAGGTGTGTGTAAAGCTCTGTTATCTGAAATTTTTGTATGGATTGAAATACTTAATAAGGATAAATTGAGTGTCAAGTTTTATGATTGCCAAGTATAGATAGTTTAAGGATGAAGGCTGAATTTTTGTCTCAACATTTAGGCTTTGATTAAGTTTTATGAGAATATTGCAGTAGAGACTATGTTTGTTAAAATGGTAGAAAACATCTTAAGTTTGGAGAAAATTTTTTATTAAATTGTGCTTGTTATAAAATAAATTCTGCTTCAATGGCTTAAGTTACTGAGTAACCAGGGCTAAGTATACACCCCATACTTAGGGGTGGGCAACTTCAGGTTCGGATCAGGTTTGGATCAACACGATTGGATTTCAGGTTCATCGGGTTGAGAAAAATGTGACCCAAACTCAATTCAAACATATGATCCGATCCGATCTAATCCGAATATATTCAGATCGAATCGATCATTTCCTATTGTTTTAATTATATTTTTTAAAAATTTTCGGATCCAATCCAATCGGGTTGGCTAAAATTCAACGATTGGGTTATAACCTTCATCCAAACCCGATCCGAACTCAAAACTTTCAGATCGGATCGGGTTATTTGCCCACCCTTAGGACAAATAATGGTTTAAGTTTTGGGGTGTGATAACTTTATGAAATGAGAGTTATCATAACACTTTTAAACTTAAATCAAGATTACTTAGAGAATAAATTATATGTTTTTATTACATTTTGGTTATATTTTTCATGAAGAACTCCTCTAGTTATTTTTAATAAATTATGTTGTTTTATAATAAATTATATACTTAATTATAGGCAATCGTAAGTGCAAATTTCAAGGAAGAAATATTGGGCAATAATCTTACAAAAATGTGGAAAGAACTAGGCTATAGAGGAGTGAAAAAAGCCTGAAATAGTACAGATGCTGTAGCCATTACTGTAGCAATCCTGGAGCATCAAAAGAGAAAAGTTTGCGTAAATCTTAGGAAAAAGACGCGATCTGCAGTTTTCAAATATGGAAGATATGTGCCCTAGACTTTCGGTTGCTTTAATTTTCAACTACAAAAGAAGCACACACACAAGGGAAGAAGAGGGCTCTCAGCCGTATGAATAACCAATAGAAGAAAAAGAAAATAAGGAAAAGAAGAAAATTCCAAAGCTGAACAAAAGATTGCAGGCAAAAGGAAGAAGAAATTAAGAATCTAGAAGGGTCAGTCGTTTTTATCTCTATTCTACTTGTTTTCTTTGATTTGTGATGATGTATATAATGGCTAAAATTATTTTTGTTTCTGTTTTGTCATAAATCATGAGCTAAATTTATTTGTTATTGAGTGATAAACAAGCTTGATGGTTAATTGACTGATTTTACGTGTTACTGCATGATTGTTATAGCATCTTATTTTGATAACGCTTAATTTAATTCATTATTTCTGCTGACCACCAATTTAGTGATACTGGCTAAGGGAGAGCCTTAAAAAGGCATGTTTTAGTGGAACATATCAAAACATACTTGGTTTTAGAGTAGGTTTCCCAAGTTGGGTTAAACTTAATTTAAATAGGGTCATGCTTAATATAAAATTAATGATGAACTAGACATAGAAATTCACCTTGTAGGGTATTAAGAACATTGAGCATATAATGTTATATCTTGTGTTGGCATAATAGCTTGTCATTATTAGGTTACACATAGATATAAGATATCCAACAAGCGACAGTTGATGATGTATTAGAGTTCTGCCTAGTGCTGTAGTAATTACTATAGCAATAGCACTATAACAGAAAAAAAAGTCAATGTCATTAAGTGAGTTGATTCACTCAACTACATTATTCCTAGTGGTTACATTCTTGTGTAAGGCATGTCAATTTAATTTATTACATTTTATTTGCTATCATTTAGATTAATTAATTTAATTAGTTGATAAAAGAGTTTAATTTAAACTGATTGAATTGGCACTACATTAATTGTTATAGCAACTCTGATAGTATCTATCCCTGTGGAGACGATCTCGAATACTCATTATTATATTACTTGTTGTATACCCTTACACACTGATACCCATAGCATAAGAGAGGATAGCATTACAACAATAACCTTCCTCTTCCACTATAGTTCCATCTCCATTATGATTCTTTGAATCTTTAGACTTAATCTTCCTCTCAAGACAATCTCTCTTAAGATGACCTTCCTTATGACACTGAAAGTATTTCCAGCTCTTTGGTTTGTTCTTGTACTTCCCTTGTTTTTTCTTTTTCTCATATTTACCCCTTGTTGTTAGCCTCTCTCTAGTACCATTTTCACCAACATCTTGTTTTCCTTGTAACTCTCTAATGTTAAAGGCAGCCTTCACTTTATCAAGAGTCAAAGTTTGCCTCTCATACATCAAGGCATCCACAAAATGTTCATATGACTTTGGTAGGGACCTTATTAAAAGCAATGCTTTACCCTCTTCATTCAGACCCTCATCAATAGATTCTAAGGTATCACATACCTTATTAAATTCATCTATATATTGTTCAAGTGATGAACCTTCCACCATTTTTAGAGTAAACATCCTCTTCTTAATTTAGATTTCACCAAGCTTCACAACAATGAGATTTAACCAAGAGAATAGCACAAGAGCAATCTTTATGAACAGTAAATCAAGAAACTAAAAGAACATAAACAATCATAAGCAACACAAGAACAATTATACGGTTCAGTTATATAAAAAATAGTACAACCTACATCCACGGGAGAAGTTTTCTGAGAGCTTTTATTAAATAACAATGGAGGTTGTTTTACACAACTTGCTCACAAGATTATAGAGAACAAGTTAGTTTTACCCTCTCATATGAAATTCTATTTAGGCTACCCAAGAGGGGGGGTGAATTGGGTTTTAAAAACTAAGCCAATAAAAATGCACAATATTAAAACTAATGTCTTAATCAAAATCAAAAGTAATAAATTCAACAATGCTCAAATTAAAAAGGATAAGGGAAGAGAAATCAAACACTTGAATTTTTACGTGGTTCGGCCAACCGTGCTTACGTCCACGCCTCCAAGCACACCGGGCTTAAGGATTCCACTATGCAAGCCTCCAAGGCTTCAAACACTTACACTTGACTTCCAAGGTGTCAATGAACCTTTACAATAAGAGATTAAACCCAATCTCTCAACCCAAGTGTTTCCCAACACTTACAATCACTCAATGAAAGAGATTTAATAACCAATAATCTCTCACACACTCCAAATGATTACAATTGAAATTTTAATGTGTGAGGGAATGAAATGAAACACAATTGAAGCTCAAAGAAGATTGTTTCTCAGTAGTAAGCTCAAATATCAAATGTTGGATCACACTTGTTTGAATTTGATTGAGCCTTTTTATAGTTGGAGCTGAAAACTAGCCGTTATTGACTTTCTGAGAATAATCGGATCGCCGTTTGTCTCTATCGGTTAGCCGTTTTGAATTTCCAACTAGCCGTTATCCTTTGACTTCAAATAAACGGTTTGCCGTTAACTTTATCGGATCACCGTTTCTTTCCAGTAACCTTTAAAACAGAACTCGGCTCTCCGTTTTTGATAAACGGTTCAAGACTAGAGAACTTCTACTCACTGGAAGTTATCGGTTAGCCGTTTTAAATAAACGGTTCAAGACTAGAGAACTTCTACTCACTGGAAGTTATCGGTCAGCCGTTTTAAATAAACGGTTCAAGGCTAAAACATTTTTACTCACTTTGGAATTTTTCGGTTAGCGCGTTTTAATTAACGGTTCACCGTTAATTTTTTGTTCGCGTGACACAAAACTTTGCTAACCGTTTGGGCTAATCGGTTCAAGGCTAAAACATTTTTTACTTACTGGAATGTATCGGTTAGCCGTTTTAAATAAACGGTTCACCGTTATTTTCCAGAACATGTGAAATGTTCATCATCAGTAAATTATCGGTTCACCGTTTTCCGAAAGCGGTTCACCGTTAATTTCGATTTCATCATTTTTGAACTTAAAACAAGTGTATTTGCTTTTAGAAAATTCTTTTTAATATTTCAACACTTTAATCATCAATATATAATTTTTGTTATCATCAAAATCATTATTATAAGATTAACAATCTCCCCCTTTTTGATGATGACAAATTTTATATGTGAAGGACAAAAAAATATTTGTTTTAACTCCCCCTGAAAATAAGCTCCCTTGAAAAATAAACAAAATTTTTGTTAACTTCCTTTTTGAAATATAACTGAAAACTATTCTCCCCTTCAAAGATCAAAAAAAAAAATAAAGGAAAACAGCCACGTTTTGACAAGTAAAAATTTCGACAGCATCTCCCCTGTATTTTAATCATTCCCAAAAATATACACCAAACAAATCAAAAATAGGATACAACCATTTGAACCAAGCAATAAGATCAAGATCAAAATGAGAAAACAAGCATCCATATATAATAAAAGCATCCGATAGCATACATAAATAATGCATAACACATGGAATGTTTGTACGAAATATGTTCGAAACACTAAAAAGCTATTGCGGAGGAGTAGTAGAGGAGGAAGGAGGAATGGCGAGAGCAGAAAAAATGCGTTCTTTGTCCATCCAAGATCTCTGCTGCTTTGAAGCTGGAAGGATGCAAACTAATCCCGAAGGCTGCTGCCGCCTTTTTCGAGAAAGTGTGCGAATATCGCTAACGAGTCTCTTGAAGAAGATGATCGATGCTTGAGATGGAGCGGTGAAGTAGATGGTCGGCGATCTCCGTCTCATGTGCCTCGGGAGAATCGGTCTGGGGAGGTCGAGAGCGAGATCCGCGACGAGGAGGCGGAGGACGAGCGCCGAGTCGAAAGTCGGCGGTGATCGAGGTAAAGATGTCGTTGAGGAACCGGGCATCTTCCGGAGCTACGAGGTGTCTTGGTTTTTTCGCATTAGGCGTTTTTATCCAATCCGACTCCTTCGAGAAAAACCAATCGCCGAAATAGCCTCTTTCCCAATCTTCTTGGTCTCAACATACACGGAGTCTCGAAGAGGTACGCGAAAGTGTGTCAAAAGCTTAGAGATAATGTTACCGACGGAAGTAGCCTATGTGTAACAAACAGGGTATTCAACATATGGCGCAAAATAATATATCCAAGGTTAATACGGCGTTCACTAAGAAGACTATCAAGAATCCCGACATCCAACCTAGTAACCTCATCCGAGTGTCCCTTCCAGGGGTAACAATATCTTTGCAAAATGGTGTGTAGAATCCGAACTGCGGCAGTGCAAAAGTTGGGCTCTAATGGAAGGGTGCATATCTCATTAGTGAGATCACGACGTCTACAAATGTTCCTAACCCTCGAATATGGTTAAAATCGGCAAAGGATAGTTCTCCTTCCTCGAAGTGTATATATTATGTCCAGAAGTGGCGGTCTAAAATGGTGTTTAAATCAAAAACATCAAAATCAATAGGAACACCCCAACACTGTAGTAACTATTCGATCTACTCTTTTCACGACAATTCCATGTTCGAATAAAAAACACGAACTAGGTTAGGATAAATCCTCTCGTCTAAGTCTAATGCCGACTCCCATGGCAACAACATCTGCTTAACACTTTTTCCACAAACAACCAACTCCTCAAAATCATCTAAATCCACAAAGTAAGAGTCGATTACCTTACGACCCATGAATCGGGTTTCAAATCGTTTTACCAGTGGAGCTGTTGGAAAATGGATTCTCTGGAACTCGGTTGTCTCTCTAGGAGGGATGGGGTTGCTCCGTGGGATGCCTTTCCTCTTCCTTCCAGGTTACAGAGGATTCGGCCATTAATGGAGCTTTGAGAATGTGGGATTTTGTCAAAAAGATGAAAATGAAGCAACCTGGACCAATACACTGAATGAAAAAGAGTAGAGAAAGGTTTCTGGAGGCTCAATTTGGTAGGAAATTGTCAACAAATGAGTCAAAAATCGAGAAATTTGTTCGGTTGCGCTTAGGGTTTCAATTTGGGATTTCGGGATTTGGGCAGAAATTTTATGATTTGAATGGTTAAAACTTGTCTAAAGATGATGAAGAAAGTTTCTAGGATCGTGTTTTGGCAAGAAATAGCAAGAGAAACCAGAAATTTTAGAGAGAGAGAGCTTAGGGTTTGCTGGTAAGAGAAAACAGTGAGAGGGTAAGCTGGAAAGCGAAGAAGAAGAAAAGGACCAGATTTTATATCCACTAAAACGGCGTGCCGTTTTAAAAATAACGGGTTACCGATATCGGCCAGTGTGTTAGCAAACAAAATCGGTTAACCGTTAGTAAAAAACGGTTTTCCGCTAATATACAAAAAAAAAAATTAGTGTTTCTGGAATTAAAGCGGTAGACCGTTTGAACCATAAACGGTAATGCTTTTCTTGACTTTGATTTCGCACATAAGTTTTATTCTACGGCCAACATTCAATACATTTCTAAATCATTTAATTGATCAAAAATGTTTTGTAAGGCCAATATAATGCATGAATACACAATTTTAAACACATCCAAAAACAATCATCATACTATAGTAAAGGCAAAGAATCATTATGAGACATTTATCATTCCAAGCTCATGCCTAATCTTTGAAAAATGATCTTATTTAAGAGGTTTAGTAAAGATATCAGCAAGTTGTTTTTCCGTAGAGATAAAATGTAATGAAATATCTCCTTTTGAACATGATCTCTTAAGAAATGATGTCTTATCTCTATATCTTTGTCTAGAATGTTGAATGGGATTCTTTGAAAGGTTTATGGCACTTGTGTTGTCACACATGATAGGTATATGATCAAGATTAATACCAAAGTCTCTAAGGGTTTGTTTCATCCAAAGTGATTGCGCACAACAACAACTACCGGCATGATATACTCACCTCGGTGGTTGAAAAAGAGCAACCGAGTTTTGTTTCTTACTAAACCACGAGACAAGAGAGTGACTAAAGAAAGAAACAAGTTCCACTAGTACTCTTCCTATCAATCTTATACCCAAAGAAAATCGGCATCCGAATAACAAATCAAGTCTAAATGAGTTCCCCAGGATACCAAAGGCCAAGATCTACGGTTCTTTCAAATATCGAAAAATTCTTTTGACAAAGAAGCAAATGAGATTCTTTAGGACATGATTGAAATCTTGCACACAAACATACACTGAATACAATATCGGGCCCTCTTGGCGTTAAATAAAGTAAGGATCCGATCATACCTCGATATGCTTTGACATCAACATCTTTACCTTTTTCATCTTTGTCAAGCTTAATTGTTGAGCTCATTGGAGTACTTTTAATCTTGCCATCTTCAAGTCCGAATCGCTTTAGTAAATCTTTCAAATATTTGGCTTGATTGATGAAGATTCCTTCTTCGTTTTGTCTTATTTGTAGTCCGAGGAAGTACTTCAATTCTCCCATCATACTCATCTCGAATTCTTTGCTCATACAAGATGAAAAATCCTTACAAAGAAACTCATCAGTAGAACCAAAAATGATATCATCAACATAGATTTGAACAATAAGTATATCTTGATTCTTATGCTTGATAAAAAGTGTAGTATCCGCTTTACCCATTGAAAAGCCATTTTCCAAAAGAAATTTACTAAGTCTATCATACCAAGCTCTAGGTGCTTGTTTTAATCCATACAATGCTTTTGACAACTTGTAAACATGATTTAGAAATTTTTCATTTTCAAAACCAGGGGGTTGTTTCACATACACTTCTTCCATAATGTAACCGTTTAAAAATGCACTTTTGACATCCATTTGATACAAAATAAAATTCTTATAACATGCAAATGCTAAAAGCATTCTAATAGATTCTAATCTTGCTACGGGTGCAAAAGTTTCATCAAAATCGATTCCTTCTTCTTGATTGTAACCTTGAGCCACTAACCTAGCTTTATTCCTTACAACCACACCCGATTCATCCATTTTATTCCTAAATACCCATTTAGTGCCTATAATGGATTGATGTTCAGTTTAGGAACTAATTCCCATACATTGTTTCTCTCAAATTGATTTAACTCCTCTTGCATTGCCATAATCCAAGATTCATCGTTTTCCGCATCCCATGAGGATTTTGGTTCAATTTGAGATATAAATGCGGTATGTGCACATGTGTTTCTAAGTGATGATCTAGTAGTTATACCTCGTGAAGGTTCTCCTAAAATCAAGTCTTTAGGGTGAGAAGATACATACCTCCACTCCTTGGGGAGTGTTTGAGAGTTACCTTCATTTTGCTCCACATTGTTTTGCTCTTCATGTTGCTTCTCTTGATTCTCGCTAGATGAAGAATCTTGTTTAGCATTCGAAGTTTCTCCTTGTGGTACTTCTTCATCTGCATCATTAAAAACTTTCTCCATCGAGGATGGGTTAGATTCATCAAATGTAACATGCATGGATTCTTCAACAACCAAGGTTCTTTTATTGTAAACTCTATAAGCTTTGCTAGAAGTTGAATATCCAAGAAAAATGCCAACATCCGATTTTGGATCAAATTTACCAAGATTGTCTTTTGTATTCAATATGAAACATTTGCATCCAAAAATCTCAAAAATAACCAATGTTGGGTTTTTATCTTTCCAAAGCTCATAGGAAGTTTTATTAAGAAGTGGTCTAATTAAAACACGGTTTAAAACACAAGATGCGGTATTTACGGCTTCGCCCAAAAATATTTTGGTAATGCATTCTCATTTAACATGGTCCTAGCCATTTCTTGAATAGACCTATTCTTTCTCTCAACAACTCCATTTTGTTGAGGAGTCCTAGAGTGATGAAAATTGATGTATAATACCAAAATCATTACAAAAACTTTCAAATGCATGATTTTCAAATTCTCCACCATGATCACTTCTAATGCAAGTAATGAAATAGCCTTTTTCATTTTGAACCTTTTACAAAAGACTTTAAATGCATCAAATGCATCATCCTTATTAGCTAAGAATAATACCCATGTATACCTTGAATAATCATCCACAATTACAAATGCATAATATTTTCCATTTAAACTAGCATGTCAGAAGGTCCAAATAAATCCAAGTGAAGAAGTTGAAGTGGTTTTGAAGTAGAAATATGATTTTTGTTTTTGAAAGAAGTTTTGATTTGTTTTCCAAATTGACATGCTTCACAAATTTTATCTTTTTCAAAACCAATTTTCGGAAGACCTTTAACTAAATCATTTTTGGAAATCTTTGAAATTAGATCCATGCTTGCATGTCCTAGTCTTCTATGCCATAACCAACTATCATTATGCAATGCGGAGAAACATTTATCAAGAGTAGATGCACAATCTATATCAATGGTATAAACATTAACACACCTCTTTCCAACAAAAACAATTTTACCATCACTTGCATTTTCAATAACACAATTTGTTTTATCAAAAATAACTTTATAACCTTTGTCACACAATTGACTTATACTAAGCAAGTTATGTTTTAGATTTTCAACTAAACATACATTCTCAATGAGAGTTGAGGGAAATTTACCGACATTGCCAATACCAATTATTTTTCCTTTTGAATTATCTCCAAAAGATACATCTCCTCCATTTTCGATTTTGGTAAAGCTTGAGAACCATGAATAGTCACCGGTCATATGTCTCGAGCATCCGCTGTCCAAATACCACTTATTTCTCTTTCCCTTCTTCTTTGATTCCTGCAGAGAATATCTTAAGTTTTAGGTACCCAAAACTTTTTGGGTCCTTGAGTGTTAGTAATGGTTCCTTTTGGAACCCAAATAAATTTAACTCCATAATAAGCATTTCTCTTAATAGGACATCGATTTTTCATGTGACCATCTCTATTGCAATAATGACAAACAATTTTATGATTATTAGTGGTAGTAGCCTTAACAAAGTAGCTTTTGTAGTATTTTTGTTTCAAATTAGGTTTATAACCAATCCCTCCTTTATCAAACACACATTTTTGGGCACCTAGTAATTTTTCTAAGTTCTTTTGCCCATTTGTGAATTTTGAAACAATCTCATTTAGTTCATTGCTCTTCTTTTTAAGTTCTTCATTTTCTTTGATTAAGTTATCAACATGTAATTTTTCATGTTCATATGAAGTACTTTGTTTACCTTTTAAAGATGCAATTCTATCATGCAATCTTTCATTATCTAATTCTAGTTCTTTAATCTTATCATTTAACACATCATTGCATTTTTTCATAGCATCCTTTTCATTTGAAAGTTCTAATATGTTCTTCTTAAGACATGCATTTTTCTTTCCAATTTTCATCATATCACTATGCAACTCATTAAAAGCATCATATAATTCATTATAGGATGGAAGATCACTTACCTCATCAAGCTCATCTTCTCCTATTGCCATAAGTGCCAAGTTTGATATTTCTTGTGATTGTTCATCCTCACTTGACTCTTCATCGCTATCATCCCATGTTGCCAACATAGCTTTCTTCTTGAATTTGTTGAGAAGGGGACATTCCGATTTTATATGACGAACGCTTCTTGCATTCATAGCATATGATTGCTTCCTTCTTCTCCTTTTGATTCTTAAAGTTTCTGAACTTTCTTCGATCACCGGTTTTCTTGAAGAACTTCCTGAATTTTCTAGCTATCATGGCCATTTCTTCATCTTCAAGTTCGCTCTCCTCATCACTTTCAGATTTTGATGCTTTCAAAGCAATGCTTTTCTTCTTCTTATCTTCATCTCCTTTCTCGGCTGCTAAATCTTCTTCATAAGAGATAAGTGAGCCAATTAAATCATCAATAGACAAAATGTTTAAATCTTTGGCTTCCTCAATAGCAGTTCTCTTAGGTCTCCATTCTTTTGGTAATGACCTAGTGATTTTCTTTACCCTCTCGCTATTTGAAAAGGTTTTACCAAGTGCCCCTAGAGTGTTTACAATGTCTGTAAATCTAGTATACATAGAGTAGACACTTTCATTTTGTTCCATTTGAAACAATTCATATTGCCTAGTGTATCTACTTATTTTAGATTCTTTGACTTGGTTTGTTCCTTCATAAACAACTTCAAGTTTCTTCCAAATTTCATAAGCATTAGAACAACTTGAGACTCTATGAAATTCTTTCTTATTTAAGGCACAAAATAAGGCATTCATAGCTTTAGAATTGAGTGAAGCTTTTCTCTTTTCGAAATCATTCCATTCACGTGAAGGTTTAGGAATATCTTCTCCTTCTTCATTTTTAGTTATCGGCATGAATGCACCATCACATACAACTTCCCATATTTCGTAATCTAAAGCTTGCAAGTAAATTCTCATCCTAGTTTTCCAATAAGGATAATCATTACCATCAAAGAATGGTGGCCTAGTGGTAGATTGTCCTTCCCTATAGCTAGAATCATATTGGGTTGCCATGGATCGTTTACTCTAGACGATTAAGTCCTAACAAGAGAACCTTGCTCTGATACCAATTGAAATTCTATTTAGGCTACCCAAGAGGGGGGGTGAATTGGGTTTTAAAAACTAAGCCAATAAAAATGCACAATATTAAAACTAATGTCTTAATCAAAATCAAAAGTAATAAATTCAACAATGCTCAAATTAAAAAGGATAAGGGAAGAGAAATCAAACACTTGAATTTTTACGTGGTTCGGCCAACCGTGCCTACGCCCACGCTCCAAGCACACCGGGCTTGAGGATTCCACTATGCAAGCCTCCAAGGCTTCAAACACTTACACTTGACTTCCAAGGTGTCAATGAACCTTTACAATAAGAGATTAAACCCAATCTCTCAACCCAAGTGTTTCCCAACACTTACAATCACTCAATGAAAGAGATTTAATAACCAATAATCTCTCACACACTCCAAATGATTACAATTGAAATTTTAATGTGTGAGGGAATGAAATGAAACACAATTGAAGCTCAAAGAAGATTGTTTCTCAGTAGTAAGCTCAAATATCAAATGTTGGATCACACTTGTTTGAATTTGATTGAGCATTTTTATAGTTGGAGCTGAAAACTAGCCGTTATTGACTTTCTGAGAATAATCGGATCGCCGTTTGTCTCTATCGGTTAGCCGTTTTGAATTTCCAACTAGCCGTTATCCTTTGACTTCAAATAAACGGTTTGCCGTTAACTTTATCGGATCACCGTTTCTTTCCAGTAACCTTTAAAACAGAACTCGGCTCTCCGTTTTTGATAAACTGTTCAAGACTAGAGAACTTCTACTCACTGGAAGTTATCGGTTAGCCGTTTTAAATAAACGGTTCAAGACTAGAGAACTTCTACTCACTGGAAGTTATCGGTCAGCCGTTTTAAATAAACGGTTCAAGGCTAAAACATTTTTACTCACTGGAATTTTTCGGTTAGCCGTTTTAATTAACGGTTCACCGTTAATTTTAAGCCGTGACACAAAACTTTGCTAACCGTTTGGGCTAATCGGTTCAAGGCTAAAACATTTTTTACTTACTGGAATGTATCGGTTAGCCGTTTTAAATAAACGGTTCACCGTTATTTTCCAGAACATGTGAAATGTTCATCACTGTAAATTATCGGTTCACCGTTTTCCAGTAAACGGTTCACCATTAATTTCCAGTTTCATCATTTTTGAACTTAAAACAAGTGTATTTGCTTTTAGAAAATTCTTTTTAATAGCCCCAACACTTTAATCATCAACATATAATTTTTGTTATCATCAAAATCATTATTATAAGATTAACATCATATCCCTCTATCACAACTCTGTTGTTTAAAATGAATCAAAATAGTTTCATCAGTCAACTTTTATAACAACCAAAGCAACGAACCAGCAAACCCAGAAAGCATAGGCTGTTGACATGTAGCATAACGGCTTTACCGAACTGGCTTAATGCGAGGTCACATGATCATCACAGGTGTCACTTAAAGTTTGGCTTAAACGACTTAAAGAGATTGCTGTTTTGATGCTTAAGGATATTAAGTAACATCACGTGCTCTTCCCGTGACTTCTTGATGCTTATAACAAACCAGAAACATTGTCGTTTTAACCTGATGACTTTGATTCACCAGCAAGCTTCGCAAAATGCCATTTTTAGTGCATACCTATTGTAGAAATCATATGCTAATTGCTCATATTCAAACTCCATTTCAAGATTAGGCTTTCCAATCCAAATTAGTTAGGCATTCTAAAGCCATAACAATAAGCTTGTAAGGCTGTAACAATCAAAAGATAAATACAGAAGAAAATTGTTTTAATTAACTGTAGAAATCTTGATTCATAAAGAATACATATATCAAGAAAAAATAAACAAATGAAAAAATTGAAATTAAGATGCAAACTTTATTGTCGATTTCTCTTTTTCTAGTTTGTGCTTCTTTTTTATAATTTACTAGAGATGGACATCAATATATAAAGAGATGAGAGGGAAAAAATTTGCAAAAAAGAATTTGACAACAGTCACGTGAGTTTAGATATCTATTTAAATAAAAATTAATTATAATAAAATCTTAGCCATTTAATTTTATTAATGACACATGTTAGTAGATCATTGAATGTTTAAGAGGATTAGAAGATGAAGTGCCTTGGAGAGGATCCGACTCCCTTGATTTGAGATATGCGTGAACTCAAATTAATTAAACTTGCCATTCTGAATTGAGAGAGGTCAGAGTAAGCTGACGACAGAGTGAACAAATTCATTTTGTACAATGTCAGCCTTACCCCAAGGGGAACGTAAAAGGAAAGAAAAGAAAAGAAAATTCAATAAAAGGAAAAAAAAAAAATCAAGGAGCACAAACAAGCTATAGCAAGAATACAGCATACAAAGATCAAGATTAACAAAGCCTATAATTTGGAAAACTATTTGCACCAACAGAATGATGAACAAGACAGACCAATTCGCAAGACAATCAGCTGCATGCATTGTTACACTTCTGAAAAGCATGAGTTCACCAAAAATTCATCCCATTTATTATCTTACGACAATTAATCAAAAGATTACGAACACTCTAAGGAGGATCAAAAAATTGATTGTTTGAAGATTAATAACCAACTTAGAATCACTTTAATTTCCAGCAATTGGGAGAGATATGTCAGGTATACAAATAATTTTTAATATAAATCTTTAAGCATTAGATCATTAATTATGTAACTACATGATAGTATGACTATCTCCCAATCGAATGAGAGTAATATCGCCATTAAATTAAAATTACATATTTTTGGTTGAAGGATATAAGATACTTGGTAGATGAAGGTGCATGTGTTTCGCCATGAACTTTGGAAATTGGAATTAATATGTCGCTTAATAGACAAAAATTAAAGGGCCAATATGGTTGTCCGTCCTGACCCTCATATAATTATTTATTCTGTTCATAGTTAGAAGTTTTGACAGTTGAAATTTGAATGTCAAAAATGAGCGTACAAAAAATATGTGCTCTGACATAAAAGATTCTCAAGTAAATTTAAAACCTGAATAAAAACATTAAGCTGGATCTCATTTACTCTGGAATTCCGAAGACTTCTAATATTATACGATACAGTACAAATCATACATTGAAAATGATTGCAATTCTTTTTTTCTTTTTTTAATTTGTGAACTACTCAATACAATTTACAATCAATTGAAGTGCCACAACTAAATATGAAGCTCCACTTCTTAAGAAAAGGGATCAAAACGGGCGATAGGGTAACAAACAAGAGGCAGCGCTATTTCTCCTGAAAATCCTGGCCCGACCTTTTCATCAACCTCTTTCCCACGGTTGATTTTCCAATCAAAGCACTGAACCAAGGCTCCAACTGTTGTGTGCATCACTAGATTAGCATATGTACTACCCACACATCCTCTACTTCCACCACCAAAAGGAATGTAATAGAAATCCAGACCCTTCATTTCCATCTGATCATGATGTGCAGTATCACCGTTCAAGAATCTCTCTGGTAGAAACTCGTCAGGATCATTCCACGCACCTGGGTCCCGCATGATTGCATATGCATTAATCAGGGCTCTAGTCTTCACCTTTACATCAAAACCGTTGATCTTGCAATCTCTGACGCATTCTCTGTGAATGATGGAGCCTAGAGGGTGCAATCGAATTGTCTCCTTTAAAACTGCTTGCAAGAAAGGGAGTTCTGAAACGTCCGATTCTTTGACCAGTCTGGTCAACCCCACAACTGAATCAATTTCATCTCTAAGCTTCTTGAACATCTCGGGGCGCTTCATGAGCTCTGCAATGGCCCATTGTATGGATGCTGATATGCCATCAACGCTCGCCAAAAATAGCTCCTATTAATTCATAATCGATAAGAAATTAAGAATCAGGGTAAATGGTCTATTTAGTCCTAAGGTTTCAGCTAATCAATTACCAAATTAGTTATGTATTTTTAAAAGCTACCCAAAACTTCCTGTTGTATATCTATTCTTAATAAAATCTCTGTTATTATTCTCTCCTTTTTTTTTTCCTATCGCCCATCAGATGTCTTCGAATTTTTAAGTTATTTCAGATAAAAATATTATTTTACCGCTAAAAATTAGATTTAATAACTATATCTAATGCAAGAATATTTTGAGTAATTCTTGAACATGTAAATAGTAATTGGGCAATTGACTATGGGGAGTTTACCTTAAGAATTACTTGCTATTCTCAGCTATTTCTTTTTTTTAATTGTTATTTTAAAGACAAGGTTGCTCAACGCTAAATTAACCTTTTAGTTTTTATATCTTCATGATTTGAGCTGGGAGTGACCAATTAAATAAAAGTGCTTAAAAGCCGCCCAATCAGACCTTTGGGACTAATATCAGCTAGTAAAATGAACGACACCATAATTAAATGAAAATTAATTAATTACTTACTAAGACAAAATACTTGATCTGATTTCTTGTTAGCTTCACTTCAGAATTTTCATCTCTACATGTCTCCAACAAAATACCCATCAAATCTCCATCATCATTTTCTTGAATTTTAATTCCATCGTTGTCCTCATAATCCCTCATTATCTTCTCCAAAAGTTCATCATAACGCCAAAATACTTCTCTTAGCTTCTTCCCATTACCATGGAGATCCATTTTTGCCCGAAAGCTGAACACTTTACTAACACCAAGTTTAGCCGCAAGCCCCATCATCTCTACAACCAGCTTCCTCATCATTTTAGCTTCATTTTCAATTTCATTTTCCGAAATTCTCTTCTTGTTCATAATCATTCTAAATATCAAATTGTTGGCCATGTTGGTCGCCTCCGTGCCCAAATTACAAGGAGACCCTCCTTCTTGAGAATAATTCTTCATGATCAATGATTTCAAGAGTCTTTCAATTTCTTGCTCCCGGATTTTATTGAACCGATCAATCTGGTGGGGCCCAGCAAAAAGTTTAGCAACGCAGAGATTTTTCATGAATCGCCAGTACGCACCATAAGGGGCCGTCACGAAACCAGAACCATCGTAAATATTGTACTTGGAGGGACAAGGTTCGTACCTAGAGGCAAAGTCAAGATCATGGGCTGTAAAGATCTCTTTCGCGACGGTGGCATTTGAAACAACAACATATGTCGATGGTCCTATACGTATTTGCATCAAAGGGCCATAGCGGCGAGCTAGGGTTTGCAAGGACTCTGGTAATTTAGAATTCAGTAGATAACTGTGACCGATTATGGGTAGAGCTGGTGGGCTTGGAGGAAAGTTACGGGATTTTGTGAATGTTTTCATTAGCCAACGTGCAATAAGTAATGATATTATTGAAATGAAGAAGGGGAAGCAATAGGCGTACATTAGGTTAAAATTTGAGGCCATAGCTGGTTTCTTGCAAGAGACTTCAAAACGAATTAATGGGTTATATGTTAATTAACGAGCATCCTTTATCACACATAATTAGAGGAGATTATGTTTTTGACTTACCGATAGTGATATATGTACAAATAAATAAAATTATAGAGTACGTTTTGGACTCTTGGGTGCTTTAAAATCATTACTTTCTTTTTCATTCAATTTATATTATTTGTGTATGAATATTTTTATGATCAGTCGAAAGGAGAATGCGACCACTTATTTTTCAATGGTTTATAATGCAACCAAAAAATTACGTTGAAGGAATCCTGACATTTGTGCAATGGTATCACTATTAAGTATTTGCTATAGTCGCCATGACTGTTGTGAATATTGCTTATAGACAATATGCAACCCCACCTATGACGCTGAGTCTGCATGCGAGGCAGGTACTGACGTGCATTATGCAATTAAATTTGAATTCAGTACTATGCTCATGAGTTATTTAATTTTGGTAAACCATTTCTTTCAACAGGAAAAAATAATAATGATGTGTCAACAATATAGTTCGTTCATCAAGTCCCTAACTGAATTTGTGAATCAATTAACCACGGTTAACTGGTTCCAAAATAATATATATACGCAGTAAGCTGGCTTCTCGGAGTACAATAACTAATTAATATAGCAACGGGCCAGGGATGGTCATTTTTAAGCCAAAATAATTTGACGAACATAATCCGGTTCGTGCAATCGCACACCCTACATCACAAGTTCAGCTTGACACTCGCGTAGTCTCACATGAGATCAGTTCCCATAATTTAATCCCAGCACAATTAATTTTTGGATCACAAAAATATGTCCACAGAAAATTTTACAAGAGTAGGTTTTTTTTTTTGTTGACACTCCTCAAAATTCTTCTTAAATCTCCTTTTTGACAAATTAATTGATTTCTTATTTTGATTGGGAGTTCAATTAAGCATTTAAATAAATTATTCTTTTAACAAATATTTTTCATCCACCTCATTTCGTAATTTATATTTATATTTTAAATTTTTAATTAAAAATATTTTTTAACAAGAATCATGGAATTTAGAGTTATGGAGATAGAAATTATAATAAAAAAATAATTTAAGATTTTAGGATTTACATGTTTAGTAAATAAAAACTGAAAAGAAATATTTTTTTGGTGTGAAATTTTACAGGAAGATAGTTAATTTTAATATAGTTTGTATTTATAAATTGAATTAGAGGTATTTTAGGAAATAAAATTTAAAAAGGGTTGCGGGAGGGCGGATTGGGGTGGTTGTTAAAACTTCAAAGATCCAGTTTTACAACGGGATGGCATTAGCAAGGGAAGGGAACCTGATTGTCATCTCCATGCAAGATCAAAAATTTTTAAAAAAAATTGAAAAAAGTGGAAAGCTTAAATTGATCCTAAGTTGCTAACTCCCTTGGCTTTCGAAAACGCAAAAATAACCCTAAATCCCACGAGACAGGAAATCTTAGCATCCCTTGGGTTAGGCTCTCATTTATAACCATTAATCAATGATAATTTGAAAAAGGAAAAGGGGAGAAAAAAAATTCAATGATAAAATTTGTACTCATGTTTGAAGGCTTATCAAAAAGGAGATATAAACAATGAAAACTAAGTAATTAAGGGTGCTAGTGAGTGCTACAAGAGATGCAAGGTTCAAAATTTGCTCACTTAAATGAGGAAAAGATTGAATTGTGTTTTTCAAAAGAAAATGAAATCAATTAATAATAATTATTATTATGTGGAATATTTGAATTTGTAAGTTATAGTTAATAAAGATTAATCGCTAGCTAGGATTTTTTTAATTGTATTTTTCTTTAAAAAAAAAAAGAACTATTGTTTATTTAATGCTATATTAATTTGTCAGTGGGTTTTCAACCCAATAAAAAAAATCCACCATGAAACTTGAAGAGCATCAATTCGAGTCCTACAAATGAAAAAAAAAATGGTGTTAGGACTTCAATCCCAAGATTTTATTTTCGCTCCTATTAGCCAGGATAGATTGGAGTATGAAAAAAAAATCTTGTAGTAATTAATTTGCCGATGCATGTAACTTATACGTGTTAAGCTTTTATAATAATAAAAAAAATTACTCGAATCCCAAGCATACTTAAAAAAGAGAACGAAAGTTTACATAACAAACCATAACCACAACTTTCAAAAGACAGGAGCTTAATTAACAAAGTTTACAGAATTTACGGCCTAAACAATGAACAAACGATAAAAAAGAAAAAAAAAAGCTCCACTTATTTGAATAATATTCATGCAAGCTAGTGGCTGGCTAAAAAAGCTTTAAATGTGGAACCGGATAACACACAAGTGGTGCAGCCATTTCTGCTGCAAAACCTGACCCTGTGCTCAAATCAACCTTCTCCCCATCCTTGACTTTCCAATCGAAGCACTGAACCAAAGCTCCCACTGCTGCATGCATCACTAGCATTGCCAGTGATGCACCGGGGCATCCTCTGCGCCCGCTCCCAAATGGAAGGTACCGAAAATTCTGACCCTTAAATTCCATCTGATGCTCGCCAATTTTCTCACCAGAGCTCTCCAGGAACCTCTCAGGCATGAACTCATCAGGATTGGCCCACAACTCAGGGTCTCTCATTATGGCATACACGTTAACCAGCACCCTTGTTTTGGCCTGGACGAGGGAGCCGTTGACCATGCAATCTTCAGCACATTCTCTGATGATCAGTGGTGCTGAAGGGTGAAGCCTTAGTGTTTCGCGGATTACAGCTCGAAGGTAAGGCAGATTTTGGACGTCTGATTCTTTGACGAGCCTGCCGGGTCCAACAACTGCATTGATCTCTTCTCTAAGCTTATTGAATGCTTCTGGACGATTCAGGAGCTCCCCCATGGCCCATTGCATCGCTGCTGATGACGTGTCCGTGCCAGCCATGAATACATCCTGATTAAAGCAAAATAGATTACATTATGAAGGAAGGCAGCTAATTAAAACAGAGTTTAAATATCAAACTTACGAGCAAGAAAGACTTGATGTCCTTTTTAGTCAACTTGAGTTCTGCATTTGGGTCCCTATATGTCTCCAACAGAATATCCATCAAATCCTTCCTTTGATCAGCACCAAAGCCCTTGATGGCCTCCTCTTCATGTTTCTTCAAGATCCTCTCCACAATCCGGTCAAACTTGTACAATGCAGACACAAGCTTCTTCCCACTTCCAGAGAAGTCAAATATTTTGAAAGGTCCCAAAACATCCCCTACACTTACTTTACCTGCAAGCTCCAAGCAAGTCCTGACCAGCCCCTCAATCTCTTCGGCTTCGTTGTGGCTCCCCGAACACCGCGTGCTCATAGCCATCCTGCAAATAGTATTGTTTGTCAAAGTTGTTAGTTCACTGCCCAAATGACAAGGCTTTCCTTCTCTGTAACACTTCATCACCGACTCCACAAGCTTGATCTTCTCTTGCTCGCGTACATCGATGAACATATCAAGCTGAGGAACTGCTAAGAGCCTTGTCATGCATAGCTTCTTCATGAACCTCCAGTAGTCACCATACTGGGCCAGAACAAATCTTGATCCTCGGTATATGAAGTACTCTGAGGAACCAAACTCCGGCCTAGAGGAAAAGTTGAGCTCTTGGGTTTTGAATATTTCTTTGGCAACATCAGCATTGGATACAACAACACATGCTGAGGCACCAAGACGAATCTGCATGAGAGGACCATAGCGACGAGCCAGGCTTTGGAAGGATTTGGGTAGGACTTTGCCTACAAGGTGAAGGTGACCGATTAAGGGAAGCGCAGGAGGGCTTGGTGGGGGTGAAATTGGACTGAGAGCTGGTTTCAAGTACGTCTTGATAAAAGAGTGAATTAAAAGAGCTGTGATGAACCAAATCAAGAACACGAGGCAGAATAGCAAGTCACCAGCAGTTGTGATAGCCATCATTTAAGAATTTTAGATGACTTGTTACTCTGACCTTTTAGGTCTTTAAAGAGAGTGAGCCTGTTGTAACAAGCTTATATAGAGATTTTCAAGTGGAAAATGAAAATATTTCATACCCAAGTTTTTTATTTGATTAGTAGAACACGGCAATCAAAATTAAGTTAGAAACAGGACAAACACAAAGCGTGTAGATATAGGATTAGGTATTTCTCTTATTCTCTCCTTATTTTTTAAATCTAGTAGAAAAAGCAGGCTTTATCCTAAATAAATTCAAAAGAATTGATGTAATTATTGATATTAAAATCCAAAACTCAATCTTAACCACTTATTTAACAAAAAGAGATTAAAAAAAAATCCTTGTCCATAGACATATCTTTGTCAGTGTCACATCTGTTAAGGATATTTGTAAATGAATGCATCCAAATTGCAATATCATTTCATATTTTGATCATAGAAAAGGAGAATCTTGCCCCTGGATCTGACAAACAAGAAGTGGAGGAAACATTGTACGGATGGAGAAGGGGTTGCTTTCGCGGGGCTAGATTATGAAACATAATAAATCAATTAATATTTACAAATGAGATCATCGGTTGATTGCAAAATCTTAGACTTTTGATGAAATTATTGCCATCATACACGTCATGTGAGAGGGAATTAGGTGTGGTCCTCATACGAACTTGATGTCATGATGTGGTCCTCTACATGACTAAGCACTGGGTAACTATCAATCTTAGTCTCCGATTTTGATTAGAACAATTGGTTAAATTCTAAATTGAGTCACCCTCCGCTGATACATTTGAGGAGACACATCAAAGATAAATGGGTCCGTTTTATTAAAAATTTCTAAATTCCATGCATATCAAAATATTGGCTTTTATCACTTTGGATTGGAATCTCGATTGCAATCATTGAACTCTTCGTAAACTGAACTGTAACAAAAACTTGAAATCCCCAATTGTATTTACTGCCTTGATCTCAAATGTCAAGAATCGATTTGCTAAATAGTTTAGCAAATAAACTTGTCAAGAGGTATTCATATCAAACCTGAGCATGCATGGGCACCATTATTGACTGCCGATACTATCTTTTCTTGATCCTCCTCTGGCTCATCACGACTCTTTCTTTTCTCCTGCACAATAAGACCAGAACATGATATCAGCATTGCATGTGCAAAGGTGCACGAAAGATGAACATGTCACTGCATCAAACTGTAGGCTTCAAAGTAGTGATCATATATAGTGCAAACTTCTAATTTCTAACAAGCAGATTGTTCTAAACCCAATTAGGAAAGCTTCCCATCTGTTTGCTCTCCCCTTGGTATCTTGGGAATGTTTGTTCTATGTACATTTCTACCACTGCTGTGACTATCTTACTGTAATCATTGTAAAAAGAAGTCTTCTCTACAAACACTATACACATGTAATTTCCAAAAATGCCAAGGGCTTCTCTGCGATGGACAATGATATTTCATTTTTCCAGTGAAACATTTAAGTTTCCTACATGAAGTTTTGCCCACAAAAGAATTTCAGATAGAAGGCTGCTACTAGTTCTTTCCCATCTGAAATCTAATTATCCGAAAAATACTATTTGCTATATAAGAAGTGGAACTCTAATCAATTAAATAAGATGTGATGTGGTCATGTTTCTTTACATCTGCTTTCAACAACCAATTCATATCATGACTTATCAGCGCCATTCTGTTCAGCAGGAATTAAAGGTGCTCCAGTTACACTAACTGCATGGAATGATTTGTGAATCACAAATCAAAAACTTTGCATCTTTCAGAACATCTTTTTCATACTACAGAAAACTTAACTATGACAGTTTTTGCTTCTTACACAACAATGAAACCAGAAGAGCTGAAGAGCTGTCATGACAAAAAGTGAGATTGTCTGGAAGAAAACAGAAGGAATTGAAAAAAAGAAAAAAAAAATCTCATCGAAGATGACTAAAACCAAATATCACAAAATTTCATAACTTCTAACATTGGTAAGAAATTCCATTATGCAAACAAATGATGATGACAGCAAATATAAGTGCAAAAGGGCAAAGGTAAGCAAAGCATACTTTTTTAATGAGTTAAGACTCACCTGAGAAATACCCAAATGCATCTCTGCTGATAGCTGAAAGGCTTATTAGAATGCATCCTGAGATTGTCATATATTTATCTGTCTAATACAGTTAGGGAAAACAACACTATTAATCAGACCATCTGGGCAACCGTTAAAAAATTGTATCTTAAGAGTGTCAGATACAAAACAAACTGAAATGGGACAATGCCTGCTGAAAAATTATTGCAGGAATTGTGATCCACTTTGTTAAAACTTCCACAAAGCATTTTGTAAACAAAACTTCCTTGCAGACAAATATTGTTATTCATTATCATCATTGAAACATTATACTACATAGGCAAAGATCTAACAAAGCAAAGTAACAGAAACTGAAATACAGAAATTATATACATCGTTAAAGAATAGTACGTAAATTCCTCCTTAAACCTTCAAAGAATGAAGGCAGCAAAAGAAATGACTGCTGATCGCCAAGCTTTCAGCAACAATGTTAAGAAGCAATGAACAAAATTGCCTACTCATCTATACATTGATCTTAGCTAGATCTCAGCAAACAGAATAACAGCACAGAAACTATTTGCCAAATCAAGAAATGAAATCAAATAGAATGTCATCAGAGGATGACCAATGTCGGAATGGTACTGATCATCAGAGGATGATCAATCTCACTGCACAGGGCCCAATCTCATCTTCCAATTTCTGGATGTTGCTGTCTCCTACAACAGAATTTGTGAGAAAATAACAGCAATCAACGCATTGACATCAGAGTGCGAACTCTCTTTTCCCTCTCAGCTTTCTTAGCAGTTGGGGTTCTCTTCAGTTTATTCAACTCTTCCATTACAACTTTCTCAACTTTGTCAATTGAGTTCAGAAGTTTCTTCTGGGGTGTGAGAGACTCCAAATCTGCACCAGCCTGATTTGTGATATCAAGCAAAATCTTAGGCACTTTACCAACAGAGGGAGGACAATGCTTCATGCTCAAGGATGGACTTGGGGTCATCATAGAAATATTGTGCTCTGGCAGAGCACCTGACAGTGGCACAGATGAATCATTGACTCTCTGGCGGTGGGACATTGGACTCTCCATCTGTAGGCCTTCGACTTCTCCCAAATGAGCTCTTCTCCTTTCAATAGCCTAAAAAGCCAGAGTTAAAATTATCAATAACTGGGCCCAAGAAGCGCCTTGAATGAGGACAGCATATACAGAACTGCCAAAGAAATTTTACTTATGACTCAAATGAAGTCCACTGCTGTCTCTGACTCAAGAATTGATGACCCCCTCAAACAGAAGTAACTCTTTGGTTGAAATCCTGTTTTCAACAATAAACTCAAGAGGATCCAGCCTCCCTCTAATGCACTGAACATGATATTGCCCAAAAGGAAATATGCTGGTATCACCACAAGAACTGACCCCCGTCAACATCAAAACATCAAAACAACACCTTAAATTGACATGAACTGGACCAGAATTATCTATTTGGGAAACTCAATATGCCAATGATATCTCCGACTATAGAATTGACCGCCAAAAGATAAGCAGAGTAACTTTTGAGACATAACTACATGCAATCAGAAGGCTAATTCAGCCACTGGGGTTGAATTCTTGGCTTAAACTATATTTTTTTTCAATAAACTGCTAAAATCAGGACCCATCCTTGCCCTAATCACGGAAAGCAAATGTGACACCCCAACTACATGATATGGCCAAAAGGAAACGCTCTTACACACCACAAGATCCAACTCATCCCAATCAATACAACATATTCAACATGCACAAACTGAAACAAAAATATATATTTGGAAACCTGAATCAAAATATCAACATAATGCATCCAACAAAAACTGAAGAAAGACTACTTTCCATTTACTCCCAACAGTAGGAATGGTGATACATCAGAACATATAAAAAGAAAAGCCATTATAGTCACTTGCTAAATAAAAAACCATCAATAAACTGACAAAAGAAAACAAATACAACTGCAATCCCTCTTCATATCTATTATGAGCACATATCATATTAAAGAACTGAACTTAATTGAGTGACATGATTAAGTGGAAATGAAAAGGAACAATATCATCTCAAATGAAAAGATTGATATGAATCCTAAATAACCTAATTCATAAAGTGCAGGGCAAATCTAACTATTGATAAGAAATTTCAAGTACCAAAGAATTAAGCACTAAACAGAAACTCAAGTTCATTTCTAATTCATAAAACACAACCAAGATTATAATAACACATTCCAGAGTAACTAATAAAGAATGGGATTTCGGTTCAAAATCACTCGATAAAATTTCGGGCAATACCCTCACAACAGCAGTGATGTCCCTAAGAGGCGTCCTCGGGTACCAAGAAGGTAACACGGTGCGTCCTCTCCTAGCGGCACTCCCCGCAAGCGTATTCTCTCTCCCGATTGGTCCACGTGTCACCGTTGTAGATCCAAAAGCATTTCTTCTTCCACGTACAATGCTACTCCTCGGGGTCCCCAATCCGCCACCTCTTCCAACAACTCTCGTTTGTACACGTGGCGTCGCTGCAGCTGCTCCACCGAGTGGAGATCCGAGCGGATTCGAAGTGCCTTCCGGCTCGTCTTGAAGGATTCCGAGAACTCCGCGCCGTCTTTGGGCAAAGACGACCCCGACGTCAACCGGCCTCACGAGCCTGTCACGTGCCTCCGGCATTGTGTCTTCTTTTCTTGATTTCTCCTGGAAACTGCAGAGAAACAAGAAACGTGATTAGCTTGCCAAGAAAATGAAGATTTCATAAATCCAAAGGACCATTTTCGAAGAGACAGATAAACCTCACATTTTTCACGAAAATGAAAATTTTCTCGAGAAACGAACACTTTCGCTTACCTTGAAGGGATGAAGAGCGCGGAAGAATGAAGAACAAGATGACGATTTTGTTCTTTAAAAAGTTAAAGGGAGGAGAAGGAGGAGGCTAGGGTTTTGTATGGGTATCTGCCGTGCATCAGAAAAATAAAGAAGAAGAGAGAGGAGAGAGAAGCGAATTTGGCAAATTTTCGAAATGAAATTTTGGGCGGTCTTATAGAAAGAAAATGTGTTGTTGAGTTTCATTAGCCAAACGAAAAATTAAAAAAATAAGAATAAATAAAATTAGCACGTGCGGGAATGAGATTCGAAATTCAAATTTTCTCAAGAGCGGGCGATGGGAACGAGCCGTTTTGGTGTGCTATACAATTACACTTTTGCCCTTATAAATTTAGGTGAATTTCGGGGTTTGACATGATCTTAATTTTAAACACCAATTTATTGGTTTAATACAACTCAAATTCTGAATTATTTCTAAGTTGCATATGAGTTACAATGTAAATCATTCAAATATATCAATTTTTTTGAATTGTTACAATATGAGGTAAAGCCCACTACAAATCTTGATACAAACACTAATGTAGCTTAATGGTCTAGTCTACTGAACATAGATCATAATTTTTTTTTTAACATCAACAAAAAAATTTTAGTTCACAAGAGGCTTGTAGTTCAAATTGCAATCAATCAATTACAGCAAACAACCGGAGATAACAATCAAAGACAAACCAACGAACAGGGATATACTAGTGCAATAGAATATCCTTCAATGCACTACCTGTGCACATAACTATATCAAGCTCTAACCGAAATATTCTTGGCTCTTTTTTAACGTCTACTACCACCATGGTTGGCTTCTCCAACTAATATCTCTGTAACAACTGATCCAAAGCATTTAGTTACCCAGATTTGAAGCTTTGAAACTCCAAATCTATGAGGAAATAACTTGCTGCCAAAATAAAATACCACAAAAGACAATAAATCACCACAAAAATGAGCAGGGAATGAAATCTGGGCCCGATTTTATTTATTCAATTCGATTTGATACAAATTAAATAGGTTTAGGTTTGAAAAAATTGATTTGTTAATAAATGGGTGAATTTAATTCGATTCGTTAATTAAACAAATTGAATCCGGGTTTGAGTACATTGATTCATTTATTACTTTAGGATTTGTTTAATAAATAGGTTATAAATGAATCAAATATGATTTATTTGTTTAAAATTAATTTATTATTCGTTTAATTAAATACCATATTTATCCTTCTTTTGAATACCATATTTATCCTTAAATATGCATGAAAAACTTTAAATTTTGCAAGCTAATATGGTAATTATAAATGATAATACATTTGAATTTTGTAGGATGTTAAATTTGTGTTCTTTTTATATTTATTTTGTCATTTTTGTTTACTAATTATATTTTTGTAAAAGAGTTCATATTCAATTTGATTTGTTACAAATTCATATAGGATAATGAATAATAAACCAATCCACATTTGATTTGATTCATTTATTAATTCTATTAAATGAATCAAACCAAATATTTATTTAATAAATAAATCAAATCCAAGTCCTAAAAATTCAATTCATTTAATAAACAAATCGAACCCGAATTAGTGGAGTTTTAGCCTTATTTATTTATGATTCTATTCGAATTCAATTCCTGTATTTGTTTTGTCATCCCAAAAGATTAATGGAGAAATAGCTACCACAAATCTAAGGTAGTGTTTACATTTTAGATTGAAGTGAGAATCCTACGATTAGGAATGTGAAGTGGAAGTAGGAGTGGGAATAGGTTATTTACTTACACTGGAATAGAAGTAGGTAATTAGAGTAAATGATTTCAAATTACAATTTTATCCTTATTTAAAGAATTATAATTTTTTATTATAAAATTAATACAAAAATATATTTAAAAAAATAAAAGTTTTATTTTATTGTATTTGTAAATTAATAATTATTATTAATATTCGTAATTATGTAAATTATTATTTTTTATTAATTTTAATTTTAATTATGTAAATAAAAAATTATTGATAAGAGTGGCACAAATGAAACATTATTATTATAATATAGTACAAAATTATTTTTTTTAGAATAAAATATTTATAATTACTAATTACTAATATTAAATAAATATAATACTATTATTTTTAAATAAATATAATAATATTATATTTTCAGATAAAATAGTATATAATAATATTATTTTTAATTAAATATAATAATATCATATTTAAATAAGTTTAATATTATTACTTTTAATAAATATAATTTATAAAATAATATAATAATATTATTTAAATAAATTATTATTATTTAATATTATAATTTTTAAGAGTAAAAAAGGAAGAAGGAGGAATAGATTCCCTCTCCCACCTCCCCATAGGAGTGGGAATCCTATTCCCCACTCCAAAAGTAAGTGAAACCCACGGAATGGGAATCTCACTCCCCCTTAATTTATGCAAGTAAACACTAGAATAGGAATAATCCACAATTTTCACTCCCATTTCAGTAAATAAACGCACCATAAAAAGATTTCCACTCCATTCCATTTCTGGTGAGAAAAGTGACTTGAAATCTTTGCTAGCAAGCAAAGGGGTTATAGAAAGAAAATAAGGGGACAATTGATTACAGTGAAAACAATCTTTCTAACGCATAGCTCCGAAATCTACTTAAGTACTTATACTAATATTAAGAAGATATCTACCCTTATTTCATATTTTATAAAAAAAAACATGTGCCACCTACTTCATGGAGTTACATGGCGACTATATAACTCCTTTTGTGGCTGAGAAAAAAAAAATCAAACTAAAAGCTAAAGATTAATAAACAAGAGAGGAGAAGGGAGATCTAGGAAGAGAAAGCACAGTAAAGGGAGAGAGAAAATATGGGGCGAGAAATATTTGGAGTGGGGTTCATAAATAAAGAGAAAATATTAAAAATTCTTAAACATTTAATTTTAATAAATCTCATCAATAATAGATATTAATGAGTGTAAATTAAGGGTATTTTTAAAGGATTGTTGATCACACATGTGTGTGCGTATTTCATGTGGTTTAATGAAGTCAATTTTTAATATTGTTAAACTATACAGTTTTATAATATATTAAAAATTAATTTTATTAAACCACACGGCTTATTAGTAAATATCTATAGAGAGAAAGTAAAAGTGACCAACTACACAAGTACGTTGACATCACTTATATAACGCATAGTAAATAAAGTTGATATTGTGGGTTATAAAGACGACATTGTGAAATAATGTTGTTCGTCGTAAGATGAGCAATATTACACCCTAGATATCTTTTTTTTTTTTTTTTTTGCATTAAGATACTTGGAGCAGCTTTCCATGCAGTTATATCTTATTAAATTTGTGATGCTTCCCACAAATGAGTTGATATGGAAACCTCCTCCTGGAGGGTGGTTTAAAGTGATGCCGCAATTCAAACACATGAGCAGACGGTAGGGCTTGGAATTAAAAACAGAGACTCAAAAGGTGATTCTGTAGCTACTGCTATGAAAAAATCTAAGTTTTATGACAACATAACATATGCAGAAGCTGGCGCAATAAACTTGGGGATTGAAGTAGCAGAAGCAGCAGCAATCCAACCGCTGATAGTTGAAACTGATTGTTTATAGGTAGTTGATTAAACATCCGAAAAGAAGAGAAACAAATCAAGGCTTTCATGAATGCTCTTGGAAGTTGAAAATCAGGTGCAGAGATTAAAGGAAATTAAAGTGCAGTTCACACCACGGATGTGTAATGGTATTGCCCATGATTTAGCCAGGATGGCTTTAAAAATCAATAAACCTGTTAAGTGGTTGGGTATTGTTGAAATTGATTTAAAAATGTGTTTGGTTACTGAGAAAAGAAGCAAGAAAGTAAAAGAAAAACTGTTCAGCTCTATTTATTCTATTTGTGAAAAAAAACTTACATCAATGAATCTAAGCTATTGTATTTATACTTAGATGATTATAACCGAGAATATTCTTGAAACTTCATACTCACAAACACACATGCACAGCTAGCTACTGATACTATTATAACAAACTTAACAACTCAGCATAACTAACTCTTGACTGTGGCTGCACATGAGACATTCTGCACATTCTGTAATCAAGCTCTGCACCCTCTGTTCTGTAATCAAACTCCATCATATTCTCTAACATCCTCCCTCAAGCGAAATATGCCAAGAAAAACATTGAGCTTGCTTCGAAGATAATGAAAAGAACCATAACACAAGGCTTTGGTGAAGATGTCTGTTGTTTGATCAGCACTGGGAACATAGCAAATATCAATTTGCTTAGCTGATACTTTCTCTCTAATGAAGTGAATATCCAGCTCAACATGCTTAGTTCTGGCATGGTAAACTAGATTATTTGTTAAAGCAATAGCACCTTGATTATCACACCATAAAAGAGGGAGAGTTATTGATTTGAATTGCAATTCAGAAAGTAAAGCTTGGATCCATAATATTTCTGAGGTGGCTGAAGCTAAGGCTCTATACTCAGACTTAGTACTGGACCTAGAAACAACATTTTGTTTCTTAGATGACCAAAAAACCATATTTGGACCCAAGAAAACAGCATAACCAGCTATAAATTTTCTGTCATCTTTGTCACAAGCCCAATCAGCATCAGTGAAGCAATTGAGCTGCAAACTACCATAGTTATAAAACTCCAAGCCAAAGTTAATTGTTCCTTTAAGATAGCTTAACAGCCTCTTACAAGCTTGCCAGTGATCAGAAGAAGGATTGGAGAGAAACTGGCT
Source organism: Luvunga scandens (assembly GCA_030449905.1). Lineage (NCBI taxonomy): Eukaryota > Viridiplantae > Streptophyta > Magnoliopsida > Sapindales > Rutaceae > Luvunga > Luvunga scandens. The sequence continues at coordinate 4,976,170 of JASUUG010000711.1, forward strand.
CAGTTTATTGACAGAAAAAGCAATCTCAGGCTTAGTAAGTGTGACATATTGAAGAGCTCCAATTAAGCTTCTGTATTGGGAACCATTATCAATGACAGGTCCTGAATTTATCTATATTGTGCCTTACTAACAAATCTGCAATATATTTGGCCTGAGATAGATGAATGCCTTTCTCTATTTTAGTTACTTGAATACCTAGAAAATAGTGTAACTCTCCCAAATCTTTAAGAGCAAATGTAAGTTGCATATCAGATATGACTTGAAGAACTAGAGAAGAATTTGAACCAGTGATAATTATATCATCAACATAAACCAGCACCAGAAGAATATGACCATTATTCCATTTATAGAATAAAGAAGTATTTGATTTGCTATTGACAAATTGCCATTGAGTTACCATTACTGTTTTAAATCTTTCAAACCAGGCTCTAGGAGCTTGTTTTAGGCCATAAAGAGCCTTTCTAAGGTTGCACACATAATGTGGCTTAGCTGCATCAGTATAGCCCTCAGGTTGTGACATATAAACATCTTCTTCAAGAAAACCATTGAGAAAGGCATTGTTAACATCAACCTGTCTAACAATCCATCTTTGCATTACAGCTAAGCTCAGGATGATTCTAACAGTAGAAGGCTTTACAACTGGACTAAAAGTCTCATTGTAATCCACACCTTGAGTTTGAGCAAAACCCTTGGCTACAAGTCTAGCTTTGTATATAGAAATTGAGCCATCTGAATTATATTTGATTCGAAACATCCATTTATTTCCTATGATTTTCACAGGTAAAGAAGGCTGAACTAGAGTCCAAGTCTTATTGGCTTGTAAGGAGTTAAACTCCTCTTTCATAGCCTGAAACCACTTTGGATCTGCTAAAGCTTGTTTTACAGATGTTGGTTCTGAGGGAGTAGAAATTAAAGCAGCTAGGTAGGTTTTTTGTTTAAATATACCAGCCTTAGACCTGGTAATCATTGAATGACCAGGTGGTTGTGCTGGTGGGAGATTATGAGGTCTAGAAGAAACATGAGATGAGATATTATTATCAGGATTTATGTGATTAAGTGAGGTTGATTGTAAATGAAGAGATGAAGAATTAGGTGAATTATTATAAGAAGGTGCAGAAGTGGTTATCTGGATAGGCAAAGAACATGAAGGATTACCTGCTATAGAAGAAGCTGATAAAGACTGTATCATTGAGTGTGAAGCAGCATCTTTGGATTGAAATGAAGTGGTTGACTCAACAGAACAAGATTCTTGAATGGAAGAGAAATCAACACCTTTTTTATAAAGAAATGATTGCTCATCAAATACAACATGATTAGACACATACACTCTGCCTGATGAATGTAAACACTGATATCCTTTATGATATGGACTGTAACCAATGAAAATACATCTTCCTGTTCTATACTCAAGTTTGTGTTTATTATATAGTCTTAGGTAAGGAAAACAAGAACAACCAAACACTCTCAACATACTATAATCTGATTGGTGTTGAAAAAGTTTGAAATAATGGGATTGATTGTTAAGCATAGTTGTAGGTAGTCTATTTATAAAGTAGACAGCTGTGTGAAATGCATTCCACCAGAAAGTTAAAGGTAGTTTGGCTTGAGCTAACAAGATAAGTCCAATATCAACAATATGTCTATGTTTTCTCTCAATCCTACCATTTTGATGATAAATGTGTGGACATGGATGTCTAAAATGAATTCTAGAAGATAGAAGTAAAGCAGAAAAAGACCTAAATTCTCCTCCCCAATCTATTTGTACTAACTTAATTTTTCTGTTCAAATGTTGTTCTATAAAAGTTTTGAATGTGATAAAGACAGGAAGAGCATCAGATTTAGCAATTAATGGAAAAATCCATGTGAATCTACTATAGTCATCTAGAATAGACATGTAGTATGTATAACCTTGTGTGGAAACAGTAGAAAAAGGTCCCCAAAGATCTATATAAAGAAGTTGCAGTGGATCAATAGTTTTGGTATCAACTGAATTGAAATGATTAAGATGGTTTTTTCCATACTGACAAGCATTACAAAAGCTGAGCTTATGGATTTTATTAACATCATCAGATGGATTACAAGACTTTAAAACACTCTTAAGTGTATGATTAGCTGGATGACCAAGTCTTTTATGAAGTAAATCAACATTGACTGAAAATAAAGAAACTTGCATGGCAGCTGGAGTACATACATCATTATTTAAATGTGACATATGACTAAAGGAAACAGAATTAGAACTATTTGACACATAGTTGCTAGACATAGTAGCAGAAAGAGAAATAGGTGGATGGAAATTTTTGGAAGCAATTGATAGAGCATGTTGAAAGAAGGAAGATGCTGCTTGAACTTGATACAAACCTTTCTGAGCAATCCCTTTGAGTAAGATAATCCCTGTATTTCTAGCCTTAATGTAACATGCATTATCAACAAATTCAACAACAACATTATTATCAATGAGTAATCTTGAAATACTCAAAAGGTTCTTAGTAATATGAGAAACATAAAGAACTTGCTGCAGTATAATAGGTTCATTAATTGATAATGTATCAAGTTTAGCAGATCCAATATGTGTGATTTGTAAGCCATTACCATTACCAACAAGTAACTTTTCTAACCCTCTATAGGATTTAAAGTTAAACAGAGTACTTGGATTGTTTGTAACATGAGCAGATGCTCCACTATCAATATATCAAGAAGGATTCTCCATAACCTCGGGTGAAGGAAGAACACCAGTATAAAAATTGTCCAGCTTAGCTGAGTTGTCTGATGCATTGCTATAACAGTTGAATGCAGCTGCTGGAGTAAAGGCTGAAGAACTGGCACCAAGAGGAAAAGAATATGGAGCTGATACAAAATTAGGATTTGCATATGCCATATTACCTTGAAAACCATATCCTCTGAAGCTATGTTGACCATTAAAACCTTTGTTAAAGTCAGTAAATGATCTAGGCATAAAACCTCTATTTCCACCATAAGGTATAAAACCTCTGCCTCAACCATAGATAGTCCTTGATCCACCTCTGCCATGATATCTTTGAGGCACAAATGCAGGATTGAATCTATTTCTGCATTTTTGAGCTCCATGTCTAGGTATTAAACAAATTTGACAGACAATTAAATCATGATTTCCATTGTTGTTGTTATTAGAAGCTGAACTAGACATATCTCTAGTAAAATTATCTGAGTTTTTATCACCTTTTTGAGTTCCAAAACTGGTTTTAGAAAAACCTGAATTTTTCTGAGCAAAATTTACAGACAGGTGATGAGTAACATCAGAATGGATTTTTCCTCTCTTCTATTCAATTCTCATCTCATGACTTAGCAGCAAGGCATATAAATCATCTAAGCTCAAGTTTTCTCCTCTGGCTAATAAGCTAGTAACTAATGATTCATATTCTTGAGACTCTAATCTAGTTAAAATATACATAACCAGATCAGTGTGCTCAATAGATTTACCAGCAACAGCAAGAGTATCAGCTAAGCTTTTCATCTTAGCAAAATATGCACTCATGGTCATTGATCCTTTTTTAGATGTCTGTAATTGCATTTTAATAAGCATTATACGAGCTTGAGTTTGAGAAACAAACATACGTGTCAAGGATTCCCATAGTTCTTGTGATGAGACACAATGAATCACTAATGACAACAAATTTTCTTAAATAGAAGACATCATCCAACTGAGAAAAAGTTGATCTGTTCTGATCCAAGCTGAGAAAGTAGAATTATCAGTTCGTGAACCAGATCCAGCATTTGATGAACTTGCACCATTCAGATCTTGAGTGATGTATTGATCTGGACACTTATTTGTGCCATTAATGAAGCCTTCTAGTCCATTTCCTTTGATTGAGGTTAACACTTGTGTTCTCCATACAATAAAGTTGTTGTGATCAAGTTTAACTGGAGTTACAAAATTATATGTAGTGTTGATTTGATTCGAATTAGCAGAAGGCTCTGATACCATGTTGAAATTGATCTAAAAATGTGTTTGGTTACTGAGAAAAGAAGCAAGAAAGTGAAAGAAAAACTGTTCAGCTCTGTTTATTCTATTTGTGAAAAAAAAAACTTACATCAATGAATCTAAGCTATTGTATTTATACTTAGATGATTACAACTGAGAATATTCTTGAAACTTCAGACTCACAAACACGCATGCACAGCTAGCTACGATCGACATCTTGTTATAACAAACTTGATGACTCAAAGATAACTAACTCTTGACTGTGTATAATCAGCTGCACATGAGACATTCTGCACATTCTGTAATCAAGCTCTGCACCCTCTGTTCTGTAATCAAACTCCATCATATTCTCTAACAGGTACATGCCCACCTTATCTTTGTATCTTTTTTCTTAATTAGTGAATGTACGATTTCTTCTCAAAAAAAAAAAAGAAATTTGTGATGCTTCTTGTAAAAATTGTTCAACTCACAGTATGGTTGTCTAACAAAAATACAATTATCGTCCATTCACAAGAAATAAAATCAAGCAATTATTTAATCAAAGATCCCTCATCTCCTCAAAATGAGGAAAATATGTATTCTAATGTAATGTGTTTTGACCTTTAGTATAATAAATAAAGTTCTTATTTTTTGTCTTTTAAAACTTAATCGGATCCATCATTATAAGTTTGTTTCATAAGGTGAGAGAACAAAACAAGAAATTAGAGGATTGAATTCCTCATTAAATTCAAATAACAACAACAACAACAATAAATATAACAAATGAATAATACAAAAAATTGAGTGAACGGTGAGTGTCTGCCTGTTGTGAATGTGATGTGAGCCCAGGATGTTAAATGTGTTTGCAACTATCGACTTTGAAGCGAGAAAAATGAAGAAAGTGATTTCCACAAATATAATTGATATCAAGAATTCTATACTTCTCCAGACAAATTAAAAATAGTAGCTTCCGTTTACAAATGCCTTCTGTAGGAGAAAGGCTGTTCTCTGGCAATTAGGCTGGTAGAGCTAGTCTAATTCTCTTGTGATCAAACCAAAAAAAGTTAAAAAAAAATCAATAACTTAACAGTGTCTCATTCTGTCCTTCCAGCATCAATACACTCTTTTTACACGAATATACCCTTTTCTTAAAAAATAATAAATCCTAAATGAACAAAATTTCCCAAAAAGAGAATCAGGTGTCAAAAAAATGTGAAGCAAAATTATGAGGAAAGGCAGCAGCCACGCTTGGATGCAGAATTCTGATCCTGGCCAGGAACAATAATTCTGGTACCTTTAAGAAGATTTGAGTTGCCTCCCACATCATGCTCATCATTGGCAGTAAGGGATTTCTTGCTGATTATCCTATAAATCTCCGTTAACACTGTTAAAAATGCAGTTTCAACATTGGTGGCCTCGAGAGCTGATGTCTCCATAAAGAAAAGGTTTTCTCTTTGGGCAAACTCTTGGGCATCTTCTGTTGGCACTGCACGAAGACTTCCCAAGTCACACTTGTTGCCAATGAGCATAATAACAATATTCTTATCAGCATGCCCCCTTAGTTCATCCAGCCATCTTGCCATGTGGTCAAATGACTGACGCTTGGTCATGTCATAAACTAACATTGCCCCAACCGCTCCTCGGTAATATGCACTTGTCACAGCCCTGTACCTGAGAAGCAACAAAATAAGACAATTTCAAGACATCATAAATTAAAATAAATTCAATAGCTTCAAATATCTTTATTTGACAAACAAAATAAAAAAGTTTTCAAATGATTAGCTCAGGCCACCTATTTTAGGCCTGAATCAGGCACACATTAGACATTACATGAAGCGTGCAGGATAACTATTTTCAGGAAGCAGAAGGAAAAACAAGCAACTATGACCTCATACACGGACCTACCAGCCTCTATAGTTGCAAAAGTGGGATGGGACACAAACTTCTTAAATCAAGATGATTGTTATGTTTCACAGATCAAAAAACAAGTAAACCATACAAGTCTACAGCTTAAATATTTTGAATTCATTCTGTCATGGTTCAGCTTACATATATAGAGTGAAAAAAAAAACATAAAGGTTATGAAATACACATGAAAATTTATGTAACCAATTTCAACAAGAATATATTAAGCTTCACCCTGGCTATATTCAGGATAAGACGATCAACCTGGAGGCCACCAGATAGATTATAAGTAGCAAAATAGAATCTGTTTTAACTTTCACTTGGACCATGCAGATGCCAAATAGAACATTGTTCATGAGTCTTAAGTTACTAAGATATATAGAGATATATAGTTGAAAGAATTAAGAGCCTGACAAGAACATCAGGTATCTGTGGTAGAGATGTGTACTCTGGTAACAACTTGAATTTTTTGTTGGGAAGAATTACGTGGTTGCAGAAAAAAGGGATCAATAAGCAGAGGTTCAGTAAAAACATCAGGAATGAGTTCTTAGATTCTTAAAGATAGAAAACTTATATTGGTAATTTGTAGCAGAACCTTCAGTTCCTCAGCATTAATTTTGCTACAAATTAAATATTAGATGAGTTTCTTTGATATGAAAAAAAAAAAAAAAAAAAGATATGGCTTATCAGTTATCAAGCTGGCAAACCCACAATAAAACAAATACATACGGTAATCATGTCATGCAAAGTTAATACACCATCAGAAGGTTCAAATTATGCAACTAATAAACGTAGCACTAAAGAGATAGATAGCAGCATTGCCTTACAAGTCAAGATTGATCACACATGAATTGAAACTACAAGGTAGTCTAACTATTGTACATGGTCAGCAAATGTATACTTACACTGCTGTTTGTGTGTACAAACACCAAGGGATCTAAAGTAAGAAGCAGCAGATGGCAGCTAATTAATGCAAATGAAATTTGGTATCTTCAAAGTTAACTTAAAAGTAGAAACTAGGGAGGGTCGGTTCATAAGTACTTAAGTATTGGGAAAATTGGAAAAATAAATAAATAAATAAGTTGCTTGAGATTCATGAAATTAACATAGTAGAAACTAAGGAGGGTTGAGCATAAATGTTCATATTGGACAATTCTTGTACCGCAGGGAAAAGCAAATAAGTTGCTTAAAAGTGGAAAATGGGTGCATTTGCTAGATGATACCTTTTTGCGGGCCTACATAGTCAACCAAATGGATAAGATAATTCATGCCAGATAAAGAATACTCCTAGTATTAATTTGCTATTAGGTACATATACTGATGATTTTATCCTTACAAGAGAGGAGAATGAGTGATGTAAAAGTTCAGTTCCTTGAATACAAAAGAGTCTACTGAGATCCATAACTTAAGGTCCAACAAGAGATGTAGACACTATTCTAATGCTGTAAAACATATGATTCAGTCTACTCTTTAACCCATACTTGATTTCTCCCATCCCACCCCAAAGAAATTCAAGATGTATCTCGTTTAGTTTTTCTATTAAATTCGCTTTAGCAGTGAAGAGAGAAACAATAAATAGTCGTTCTAACTGGAGATAACACAACAATCACGTAGCTGAGCAAGTCCTATAGAATAATAGACACAGCCTTCATGCTATAACCTAAAGCAACCAATTGCCGAGCATGTCACCTAGTCAACGAGAACTACATATCCCTAAAATCCTAGCAGTAAAGATTACCACACCCGATAAGCCTAATCAATATCAGCAGCTCTGAAAAAATCAATCCACTGATGATCCAATTATATCCTTCAAACTAGCCAACTAAACAGCCTCACCCAAAATTTGCTAACACCACAATTCAATATTAAAACGAATTTCTTTAAATGGGATTCGTAAAAGAGTTTAATTAAATCGAAAACGGAGGAATCCGAAAGAGAAAAATAACTCACCTTTCTTGGCCGGCAGTGTCCCAAATCTGAGCTTTGACAGTTTTGTGATCAATGGAAAGGGTTTTGGTTTGAAATTCGACACCAATCGTAGCCTTGGAATCGACGCTGAATTCATTTCTAGCAAAACGCGCCAGTAGCTGTGATTTCCCCACAGCCGAGTCCCCTATTAATACAACTTTGAATACATAATCAATCTTTTGATTGTAATCTCCATACAAATTTGACATCGTCGCCACCAAAAAATTGTTATATAAACCTAATGTCCTCTAAAGATTCGTATAAAATCAATCATGTGGAGGCGTTGAACGACAAGATCTGAAGCTCATGATCTTCGAAAACTTAATACAAAGAGGATTAAATGAAAGAAAGAGATATATCAAAATTGGGAAAGGGAGGAAAAAAAATTCTCAGCAAATCAGAGAGAGGGAAAATGTGATGTGGTGACCAACGGCCAATGCGGGACCCATTAACGGTTTTCTCTAGCAGATGAAATGAAATGTTTTTGTTATATCCAGGGAATGTGTGCTTTTCACGCGAGAGAGAGTTCAGCGTCGACGGTGGCCGTTGATCAAAACGTGAATCATATGGAATCAGATAGATTTCCACCTGGCGGCAGCAATGCTCGAGGCTTTCGCCTTTTCTTAATTAATACTCAAGCAATCAAGTTTTGGTGGCCCGGTCCAAATTCAATAAGGCTTCGGGCCGGTTACTTGGCAAGGGAGATGGATGGGTATCGTCTGGGGTGGACTATTCACACCCCACTGATTTCCTGAAAAAACTGCGTTTCCAAGCACACCTCGTGCGTAATTTTTCTTATACCTTACCTTTCGTGTACCCCGCGTTAATTTCAAATTTATCCTCATCTCTCCATTTCAAAACTTCCAAAATTTGGCTTATCTATGTCCAAAGATTAGCCTAGTTGTTGTCACAGCCACGCCACTTATTAATGCGGATAGAGGTGGGTGTTTGGGAATTGAACCTGAAATTTATTTTCAATTTTTTGTTCAGTCCAATTTTATCTTAAAAATTGATTGTATTAAAAACCAAAAATCTAGCTATTTTAAATTCAGTTCCAATAAAAACTGAAACCGAGCATCAAATTGAATCGAGTTACATTTAAATATATAAAAAAAAACTAAATTAAAAAAAGAAAAATCAATTTTCCTCAAATCTCAACCTCATTCCCTCAATTGCAACCTAAATTAAATTTTCGATCTGAAATTATAGCCCGAACCTAGTTCAAACCAAACTAATTTTTAAATTCATTTGGCTTGAATTCTCAAAATCGAATGAGCTACAACCTGAACCAAAACTCATAGAAACCAAACCGAAATAAGAAACCTGAAATGTGCACCCCTAGATGCAGGGAGGTTGGAGCAAGCAACGTTGCCTGGCCTGGTTAATTGGTGGAAGCAATAGCCTACCAATGGTGTAAGAAAGAGGGGAAAAGCAAGCGAAGCAAAGACACCATTATCTATACAATATCAAGTTCATAGGAATACAAGATTTAACAAGTTTTTATTATAAAAATTGCATGGCATACAAATTTTGTTCTTTACCATTAGTGCTATTGCTATCCATCGTGTTAAAAAACTAATTATTGAGATATCAATAGTTGAATCTCAACTTAAACCTCAATTTATTATGTAGCATTTATTTATTAAATAATAAAATTCATAATTAATAAAAATAATATCAGACTTTTTACTAAATAAAAAACAGGGGTTTGTTAAAGAATTTAATGGGAAATTAACAAGATTAACCAAAAAAAATTTTCCAAATTCAACGTTAACCCCCGTTAAAATTTCTTATCAACATTAGCCAAAAAAAATATAATTGACATTTTTATCCTTTTTTGCTCACGCGTCCCTCTCATTTCAAACCCTTCCAATTCTCTCCATCAACAACGCTTATCATCGCCGACGGCTTTCCACTCCATCCACGACAGCCAACAAATGAAAGGTTAGTTTTAAAACTTAAATTATGTTGTTAGGATTTTGTGTTGGGTGAAGGAAGAAGATGATTTGTGATATGGGTGATGCTGTTTGTGGGGTTACGGAGAAGAAACGGTGATGTGGGTGAAATAACGGCGCGAGATGGGCATTGGAATTGCACGGTACGGTTGCACCGGATCCCGTGAGCCGGGCGCCAGTCGCACCAGATCCGGTGCGCCGGGCGCCAGTCGCACCAGATCCGGTGCGCCGGGCGCTTGTCGCACCAGATCTGGTGAGACAGGCTCGCGCCCGTCACACCAGTTTTTGGTGCAACGGGTGCGCGCCCGTCGCACCAGTTTTTGGTGTAACGGGTGCGCGCCCGTCGCACCAAACAACCATTCTGGAAGTTGGTGCGATGGGAGCGCGCCTGTCGCACCACCAACACTGGTGTGAAACGCGCGATCTCTAGCATGTGTAAATTAGTTAAAGTAGTAAAAGTCCTACATAAAAAGTTGACAAAATGACAGTTACAGCTATTTAAGAACGATATATTCGGGTATTTCCTGGAGTACCGAAGCTTTCCGTTCAATGGGGTAATTTTGCATAACGTGTTGCTGAGGCAAGTGATTGATGAGGAACGCAAGGAGGAAAATCAATTATGGTTTCAAATAGGTGAACGTTTGATACGATTATCAGTTGGAGAGTGGTGCTTAGTTACCGGACTTTGCTACGGTCAAGATGTCGCACAAAAAAATTCTAAAACTGTCCATCGGCTACTTAGTACGTATTTTGACAGATTGTTTCGGAAACTGAATTTTAAAGAATTTGACATAAGATTTGAAGAGTTGGACTTCGAGGCAATGAACGATATTGATGCATTAAAGATCGAGCTCTTTTATTTTGCAGACAGAGTTTTAAATAGTCAAAAAGATCACTGTCAAATTAATTTCTCATTGCTTAATGATGTAGATGACCTAGATCATTTTCGAAAACGTCCATGGGCTCATTTGTCATGGGAAACGGTATACGACAGTCTTGATAATGCATTATACGCCAAGGACGATAAATTTAAGGATGCGCGCAAAAAAAATCCAAGCCACAATATTGAGAAGTAAAATATTTATGGCTTTATATCTGGGGTTCAGGTGAGTTGTCAATTTTGCTTTTGTCAATTTTTTTTTATTAATTACTTTTGTAATATTGAATATTTAACGATAAGCTTTATGAGTTTCTCACTTTGGTTGTTGCAGGCTTGGATTTTCGAAGCGATTGGAGGCCTTCCATCAGCATGGGTCGTGAAAACAAAAAAAAAAAGATTCCTAAAATCGTGCAATGGAAACCAATCGCTTCTTCTAGAATAAACTTTACAGAAGTTTATTCATTTTTTAATGACAATTCTCGTCTTATAAGTATCATATTTTGATTGATGTTTATTATTACTTGTACTATTATTAAACAAACTTAAAATATCTGGCCGCGCATTATGGCAGGGGAACGTATTACAAACCATTAAGCCAGACAAGAACGAGAAAGGAAAAAAATATTGGCAGACTGTGCATGATTACGTTTCAAATATTCCAAGATGGGTCTGTAATGTGAGTAAGCTATATATTGCATCAAACAATGGTTATTTATTGGTTTCTTGAAACTCAGAAAAGTTTTGCCGTATTACTTTTCTAATTTTTTTGTTTCTTTCTGCAAAATCAGCCTGCAATCAACGCGCTGCCCGTTATAAGGCATACAAAAGAGTATCACACCACACCGAGATTAACACTTGAGCAACAAAATATTAAGGACGACATACCTGCAGATGCATGTGATTATCAGGCACATGTTGACGAGCAGGATCAGGGTGCTGAGCAAGAACAGGGTGCCAAGCGGGAATAAGGTACTGATCATGAACATGGTCCCGAGCATGAACATGAGGCCGAGTCCCCAGACAGACAAGATTTATAGGTTATCAATCTTTATATTTTCTTCAATATACATGAATATAACAGTCTCTAATTAAGTGTTAATTCTTAGCTCCTTACGACGTCCAAGTGGTGGTGCTTCAACAAGTGGATAAACGTTCGTCTCCCCAACTTCAACTGGAACTTCCTAATCAGCCACATCACCAACCGACTCAACCGGTTGTGCATAAGCCATTACCAATGATTTCTTCGTGTAGAAATCAGAACAAATGCTTATGTAATCCACTTGGATAGTCAGACACGCAGCAATTGCATGAGCACAAACAAGCTGATCAAGTTGGAATACTCTGCATGAGCATGTCTTATTGTCTATGTCAACTAACCCTTCTTTAATATTACCACCTAAGACTTGGAATCGATGCCGAGACACTGGACGAACGATCATTCTTTCAGCCATAGTTCTTCTATCGGTGACAATTTCATCTGCCCATATAGTTAGACGAGTACTCATTGATTCAGCCACAATTTTTCTATCATAAAACCATTGTTACAGTGTTTTTCTAAAGTGGTCGACGAGATGAGTAATCAGAAATTTTCGTGGTTCCCTCATAAAAGAATTCACACTCTCCGCAATGTTGGTGGTAAGAATACTGTATCTCCTACCTTCAAACTCAAACCTTGCTCAATTATATGTACCAACGTTATTCTCTAAGTAATCAGCCGCACCTGAGTGCAGTATCCATAAACCCTCAAGTTGCTTCTAAAATTCTTCGTGCCCATAAGCTTTTGCTGCATTTATGAAGATAGGCTCAAAATCATCCCACACAGCTTTAGACATCCTAAATTTTGAATTCACGTTACCTTTAACATGGTAGAAACAAACTCCATGGGCTTCATCGCAAAAAACTTTAAAAACAACTCTCTTTATTGCGATGCATCGGTTGGAGATAATTACTAAGTCTGGTCTATCACCAATCACTCTATGTAACTTCGTCATAAACCATTCCCAAGCTTCATTATTTTCCGAATCCAAGAGCCCAATGGCTAACGGAAACAATTGATTGTTTCCGTCCAAACATGTTGCCACAAACATACTTCCCCGATATAGCCCCTTCAAATGAGTGCTATCAACAGCAATTACTGGCCTGATAAATTGGTTGAAACCTTTTATGGAAGAGCCAAGAGCTACAAAGTAGTATAAGAAATGACCATGTTCATCCTGTTCAAGATGGATAACTGTACCCTTATTTGCTTCGGTCAAAACATGAGAATACTTTGGAAGCAAGCTGTAAGATTCTGCAGGATTTTCTCGAACAATTTCAAGCCCAACCTCTCTGGCCCGATATGCTTGTTGGTATGTTAAGTGAACACCATATTCTTGCTGCATATCTGCTCTGATATCATTTGGAGTGTATATCCTTTTCTCTTGGATATATTTGTTGGTGATAATGTGACCAACAACTCGGCTCCTTACTTGACGACGACCATCAGACAATATCTCATTATGACAAGTGTGTACATTATCGATTCTCCTTAGCACCCAAGGAACATTGTGCTCGTTCGAACATCTCGTTGTACGAAGACGCCATTTACATGATTCCGAAGAATAATAGGCCTCGAACCGTGTCGTTGTGGACCGTGCAATTTTAAAATCAAACTTATCCCTTAAGGCAACCTTGCGCAGTTTTAATATTAACTCATTCTTCTCAATGAATAGCTTACCCACACCAATATCATCTAAATCACAATTGCTAACAAAATTTAGAGCTACCATGTCTGAAGATAAAATTGGAGCAAGACTTATGAGGGGGTCAATTCTCCTTCTCAAATGAGCCATTGCATGAATAGATGGATTGTCTCTATTATTGATAGGAATATCATCGTCACGCTCGTCATCATCATTAATAGGAATATTATAACCACCAGCCCCCCCGTTATCAACTGCACTATTAAAATAAGTAGCCCTCGTACTAGTAGATGGTTTTGCATAAAAATTATCCGCTTCTGTGTTCCTAATGTGATTAATAGGATCATAATTGTTGTGGAAATCATTATTGTGAAATGGAGAGTATCGTTGCTCTGACGGCACCGTTACTGGTAATACATCTTGTTCAATATCCGTTAACGTAATACCGTTATCATCAATATTGTCATTATTCTCATTGAGTGGAGAGTAACGTTGTGGCAACGACATCGTACGTGGCAACACCTCTTCTTCAATATCAGGGACATACATATTTGCTCGGAAGGAATTTTCAGTTTCAACCGGTGGTTCAAGATCTTCGCTCCAAACTCGTAGAGATTTGGTAACAAATATAAGGACGCATCCATAGTTCGCTACATCAGAGGCCATATGTAACACAACCTTCACCATTTCATCATTACATATGTCCATGGGTAGTGAACATGCACGATATATTGTGCTACTAGACCTCAAAGTTGTCTTCATTGTAATACTATATTCATGAGGATTTATCTCCAACACTTCATATACTCTACTTAAAAATTGATCAAACAGATAATTTTTCCAAACAAAAAATGTTGTATTCTTGGTATTAACATACTCCATACTACCATCTGCCAAAGTCTCTCACGAACCATAGTAACATAATTGAAGAACAACTGAATCCATTAAACCTGAAATTATAAAAATAAATTAAATTAAAAACTACTAAACATCATTATTTTATATAATATTATTACGTGAAATAATATTTTTTAAAATAAAAAAAAATTATATTCTAGGCGACAGGCACATTGGAGCGACAGGCGCCTGTCGCACTAAAATTGGGACGACAAATTCCTACAATTACTACATTAGAAAAAAAAATATTTTTCTTACCTGCGTGTTTTGTTGCTGTCACCGACTGCGGTTGCCGATTGCCGTGGCTTTTTTTTGTATTGCCGTCGCCGTTTGCCGATTGTCGTCCTAAGATAATTTTAGTTGGTGAAATTACGTTTGTTCTGTTTCATGAATTTAAAATTTATCTTAAATAAGAAGGATAATTTAGAAAAGTAGAGATGTGATTAGTTAATATTGATAAAAATTTTATACGATGATTAGTGTTGAAATTAAACAAATTTTTTTAATTAATCTTGTAAATTTCCCAAGAATTTAGAGTGGTGCAACAACTCGTGCGGTTATTTAGCAAGTATTCCCTTAAAGGCTTCGAAAAACCCAAAAGTAAGTGATTTTACTACTTCGAACAGAGCGAGGAATAGGCCAGAAACACTTTTCTATAAATAATATTGTACAAAGTACTGTGGTATATAATAATATATTAAATTAAGATCGTGAAGCGGCCCATATCATTTATTTTGATTATTTGTATTTTAATCAATCAACCATAATACGCAACGTCACTTTGTACGAGTATTTGTTCTTATTTAGAAACTCTTTGGAAAAATATCGGATGTGGATCCTATGTTCCTTTCGCTTGTCTTTTCAATTGCAGCATCAGTGATTGCTTGTTTCCGCATAAACATCTAAACATAGCGACAACAGCAGCCGAAAAATTGAAAAGGCTCAAAATCAGACCATAACTCCTGCATTAATGGTGGTCGATTAGATGAGTCGAAAATGGATGAGTTTCCGTGAAACAGTGCTCAAGCCGCAGGCATCGTTCAGGCTCACCTCCAAAATTGACTTTTTTTTCAATTTTGGTTGGGCTTGTTGCAACCTTAACAAATCATAAAACATTGGATTTGGAGCTTCGATTCCTACAAGCCCACAAGTTGTTCATTTTTTCTTTTTCTCTCCATTTTTGAGAAAAATTCTGACAACTACGTCGGAAGAATTGTCTCCTGTTTTTTAGCCACCAGCCTTTCCTTCGTCTTTGGGTCAAAGTCAAACCATTATTAAGTAGCACAAATTGAATTTTCTGGCTTTGAAAGACCATGTAGCGCTAAACATTTAAATAAGAAATGCATTCGGAATAAAAGAAAAGAAGCGCGCCGGGGGTGGGGGGGGGAGAACGTGTCCTGTACAATTATCTCTTTATTTCATATAGTTTGTCACTGGGAACTGTATCAGCTAACAGGATCTAAATCTCGTGGAGGAAAATCCTATCTGACATTCTATTTCAAACCCATTGAGGCCAAAAACGTTTCAACTTTTAAGCTCCTTTGTACTTTAGTGCATAGAAAGAAAAAGGAAAGAAGATCTTAATTCTATCCCTTCAGAAGGGGCCCTTCTCCATTACTTAGCTTATCTCTGACTTTCTGTACAGGAGCAAAGTCAAACAATTTGATTCTCGACTGGTTTCTGAATTTTTGAACACTTGCACTTGGCCCGGTTGTCACTAAGAGTCTGCAAACAAGACAATTATCAAAATGTAAGATTGAAAATTGTAGGGCAAGAATGTTGAAGTTGGAAGTTCAGGTTCTGTTATTACCTTGAACTGATTTTGAAGGTCTTTAATATAGTCGACGGCCAAATCTAACATGTCTGCTGTGTTTGTTTGCTGCCAAGATGAAACAAAAACATTTTGAGTATTTAGAAATTCTATTGTGCTGAGGTTTAAAAGAGTGGAGAAGTAATATGTATTATTACCTTGTCCATATTTGGAACAAGCTCTTGTAGTTTCCTCATTCGCTCACTGATACGGGTTCTTCTCACCTGAAAACATTTAGCCCTTATAATTACCTCAAACAAAATGCCCCTTTTGCTCAGGTTAGATAAATTATAACCGGTTTATGATATAGATATTTTTACCCTTTCAGCAATGCTTCGAGGATGAGTAGCACAACCACGCTTTGCTCTAATCTTACAAGGAACAGCATCTTGGAATCGCAGGAACTTTTCCACAGCAGCCATCTCTGCTGAAGTCTTGGGCAAACTCAAATGGTGAGATAACATATGAACTGAATTCCCAAGCTCCCCATTCTGAAGATAGAATATACCAAATAGATTGAAATCTAACAAGCAACAAGATATGGAGAAAATTAAAAACTAATATGCACATTCATACCCCTTGCTCTCTTTTCATGTTGGTAAAACCCTCCGTGAAATGGGATGAATCATTCCAAGAACCATACGAGAATCCAGTGCTATAAAACTGCGCATCACCATTCCCATTTCCGACTTTTCCATGGGTAGGGCCATCACTCTCAACTTCAGAGATCTGCGACAACATTCCCAAAGAAGAAGGTATTCTTGAAGGGACGCTAAGCTGACTTTTCAGCCTTTTCGTAGATCGACTCAGGTCTCCATTAGAGCCATTCACCCCAACGTAGCTTCCCACTTCTTTTGTGTTGGCATAGCCTGCAATTCACTAGGTCATTTTTCGGACTCCTAGTTATGATAAAATTATTCTTCTCAGAAGAAATCTCCCCTAGAGATATATGCCTCATAGGGCAGCATTAAGCCAACCAAATTTACAAAAATATCACACCTAAAGGAAACAGAATTTTTTACTCTCAGTATTACATGTACACTTATTAATCTATACAAATAACTATCAATTCATCAACACTACACTATCTTAAGACAAATAACCAAGAAACCTATAACGGCGTAGCCAATTCAATATTGAAAATTGAAACTGCTCTCAAAACAAGAAGAATTTCAAATATAAAATCTAAACAAAAAACATTCAAAATGAAACAAAAAGAATAAAGAAAGTAAGCAGACAAATCTCATAAAGCACAGTAACAGAAATATCGAACTGAAGAATGAAAATACCATTTTGAGCAGACAGCTTTGCGAAAAGTCCAGCAGGGGAGCTACTCTGCCTAACAAGATTTGAATTAACAGATTTCACTTGTGAGCTATGATCCAAAAACAAATCATACGAGTTATGATCCATAGCAGAGCTCTGCCTCGGATAATGAGGCGGCAAACCAGAACAACTTTGCTGAGAATTCCCATAACTGACAGGAGATTTAACCTCAAATTCTTGAAAGCTTGAGTTGTTGCTATTGTCACCACCAGAGCTCATGAATCTTGAGACTAATCTCTCTGATTCAAAACAGCTCTTATTAACTCCACCAGATTCTAAACGGTCAGTGAAATTTACCAGAAGCGCGGTTGGAGCAGAGTTAAATCTCGACAACCCAGAATTGGCTTGCTGATGATAATTATGATTAGTACTTGAATCCATGCCACAACCACTCTGTCTCCTCTGTCGTTGCTCTGTTTCGGTCTGTTTCTTATTGAGAAAGGACTGTTTTGCTTGGGTTAATAGAGCTAATGAAACATTACAGGTAGATTAACACAAATTTATTCAGAAAGAAAAATTCTGGGAATTTGCTTGCATCGCTTTCTGAAGAAAATTTTTCAGCTTGAATTGTAAGCAGAGTAAAGATAAGATCTTGAACAGGAAGCAGCCAAAAGAAAGGAGCTTTATCTGAACCTTCAGAGGATATATAAGCTATAACATGAGCTACAAAACACAAACCCCATTTAATGAAGGGTAATTAAAACTTGGGAGGAACGTTGAATCAGCTAAAAAATGAAAATATCAGTAATAATAATAATGAGAAAGTAATAAAAGATTGCTAATACGAGGGTTCCTTCAGGTTTTGTATTGAAAGCAGAGAAAGCGAGGAAGATCTTGAGAAAGTTAAAAAGAAAAAGCGATGGCACTGGCGGTGTTCGTGGCAGTGAAAGATATGAGAGATTTGTTGGAAGGGAGGTGATATTTATCTTCTTAGCCTTGTAGCCAGTGCTCAAGTACATCATTCAGAGGCCTTTCTCAATCTAAATTCTGTAGTTTTTATCTTCTTCTTTTTTTAACGCCCAAACTACCCTTTTGAATTAACCAAAGAGAAAGCGAGGTAATTTTTTTTTTCCTTCTAAAATAATGTTAAATTCATCACTAAATTTGTGATTGGGAAATTTTACTTTAAACACAATATTGCAGCTGCCTTTTTTTAAAAAAAAAATTCTCTGGGGTTAATTCTTAATTCAAACTCCAAAGAGGAACCAAAGCATATACAACTACATGCAAAAAGAAAATGAATCTTAATCTAGTTATCTTGATTTAGATACTAATTTTAAGAGAAAATTTAAAACACATAAGAGATATTATATCTGTCATACAACAAACAAAAGGTTCTATGATATGTATTTGTTTATTTTTAAAAAATATGATAATTGTAATTATATTAAATTTAATTACACATGTCATACATATATCAATTAATTGTTATATATTAAAAATATTTTAAAATTTCTTCTAATTTTAATCACCTCAATCTCAACGTTGCACTCATAATTTAGTAATTCTTTGTAATATAATTCTCTAGTCCTTTTCAAATGGAAAATCCTAGTTGATAAATCCGCCCTTTGAATTCCAAATCAAAATTTAACACAACTTCTTTAATATTAAATTCTATGGCATATTATAAAAAACTTGAAGTTGGCACCTGCCTCAAACCCCCCCACCCCACCCCACCCCCCCAGCCCCCCCAAAAGAGAAAGTGCAGTAGAAATCCGTCAAAAATTCAAACGTTTATCATGGTTAAAGTCAAAGTTGGGAGATTCAAACACTGAATTTAAAAAATAAAATAAAATAAAGTACTTACAATTGAGTGATGGTTAATTAAAACCCAAAACAATTTTAAAAATACATATTATGATAGCATAAAAGTATTCTTAAATATTCTATTCTTTAGTTCGAATATCATCAAATAATTACATTTGATGATATGATAGCATAAAACAACTTTAAAAATACATATTATAATAGCATAAAAATATTCTTAGAAATTCTACTCTATAGCTTGGAATATCATCAAATAATTACATTTTCAAGGCTCTAAAATAATGATCAAGTATTTTTTAAGTAGTTTTATTTAATTAATTATCCACATTTAAATTATGAGAGTTTAAAAATTAAAAAATAAATTTAAATTTTATTTACTCTCTTATTTTTTTAAAAAATTATATTTTTATTGACTTTTTTATTAACTAACCGTGCCAAATCCGTGGGGTAAAATTCCAAGCAGGCCCCTTACGTTGTAGAAGAAATTTCTTTATGATTAATCATTCAATCAAGAAAGGGGAAAAAGGAGTAGTTGTGCGAGTGAGGGAGATAACGGGGAATAGCGAAAATAAAATAGACGGCGTTAAGCGTCGGGAATAGTGTCAATCACGGATAAGGCATTACCGCACGAGATGTGAAAGCAAAAGCCAGAACCAGAAAAAAGAAAATGCTATTGGAGGATGATTACGGCTTGACGTCACCGTATTGTGCCGGTGAGCACCAGATTCACGCCGCATCTGATTCCCGCCCGTCGTTTTCGCTTTTCTCATCTCTTTCAATGATATCACAGGAGCCGCCGCCTTTCTATATTTGTACCTGCCTTTATATTTTCCCCCACTCTTTTCTTAATATTTACGAAGCTGCCACTACAGTTTATTAAGGTCAAAGCTATATATAATATGTGGATCTTCTTCTTCTTCTGGAATTATTTCAGCGTTTGAATGGATCCGGTTTAGTCTATTGTATTAGTGGGGAAAAAAAAACTACTAAAAAGTTTAATATTTTATTAAGAAATAATTTAAGATTAAGAAGAGAAAAAAATGTAAAAAAAATGTAAATGTAGAGTGGGAATCAAATTTATTCTATTCTATTCCCCACTTGAGATAATACAATTTCTTTTCTAAGAAAAATAATTGTGGTCATTATGCATCCTTGAAATATATAAGTTGACCCTATGATTAAAGGGATTTTTAAAATAAAGAGAATATCGCCTATAAAAGTCTTGTGATTAGGTGATTTGCTAAGGAGAATAATTTAAAGTTTTTTTTCTCCTCAAAAACAGAATAATAATTTAAGTCTTCTAAAAAAAGAAGAAAGTAATTTGATTTCCATTAAAAACAAAAAGAAGAGTACTTTAATTCTCTTTCTTAACCCCCCCAATATCTCTAAATTCTTCTCTAAAGGAAAAAGATCAAAACTTGATAGATTTAAAATTAATAGAATTTGATCATTTGATGGTATTCAAACTATAGAGTAAATATAAATAAAAAAATATTTATAAATAAATATTTTTTTGTGATCCCAGTATAATATTTTAGAGAAGTTAAACCTATTAATTAAGACACCTTTCGATGATTAGAAAATGAATAACTATTAATAAAATTTTATTATCTAAAAGTGTCTTAGAGCATAAGAAAAATTCTTTGAATTAAATTAATTCATATTCAGTCAGATAATGGTTATGATATAGAAGTATTAACAACGTTGAGCGTTAAGATAGAAGTGAAAGAGAATACTAATAGGCTAATTTCAGGTGACGCGCTGAAAAAAAAAATTATATATTTTTAAAAAAATTCAAATAAATAAGTACGTGATAGATAATTTTACTTTATTATATTGCTTGTCAATCTTAATGATGATCTTTAGATTAATTATAATTAAAATCGGAGATAGACATCAAGACTCAGGAGTTTGCTTGTGGTCCCTCTTTCCTCTCATGAAAATGGTGATAAAAATTTTAAAAAGTAAATCACAATGTCACATAAAGTTTTTATAAAACTGACAGCGAGAGATACAAAACAATGTTTCACATTCAAAGGCCTAAATAAAGTAAGGCCGTGCTTGTGTGGAGGGAAACACGGACACGTGAGATGGCATTTGCTTCAAAGCATTTTGCCTCATTTTATTTCATCTCTCAATTAATTAAGCCGAATACTTTTTTTTTTTGGGGCTTTAATAAATCTTCAAAAAGGGTAAAAAAGGGTTTTTATTTTTATTTTAAAGCAAAAGCTCTCTCTTTTCTGTCTTCTTAGTTGGCAGAGCGATATCGTTTTAGATTTCTCCTTTATTACTTTTGAATAGAATTGATAAAATTTAACACGATTGATTACCGAATAAATAGATATGTGTCATTAAATTTAACACGATTATTAAATGAGTCAGGTCCGAGTCGATACGATTTTTTTTCGTGTCGGGTTAGGGTTAAAATTCTTGACCCATTTATCCGATTAATGACTTGATTATATTTTCTATTTTAAAATAATTTGTATATTCTTATCATCAAAATTCAAATATTAGAGATAATTTTCTCTTTTATTTCTATTTTTTGAAAGGATAAATATAAACATAGTGTTTTATTTATAAAATTTTATATACATTTAGAGCTTCAATAGTATAAATGTGTAAAATATTGGTAGACATGTATATTTTATAATATTGATATATAATATTATTTTTTAATATATATAATTAAAACTCTAATAGTATAAATGTGTAATATTTTTGTACATATGTATATTTTATAATATCGATAAAGTATGTATGTTTGTATGAATAGTAGCGTTTAAATGTTTACCGTAAATTTTGTTGAACATACATATATTAAGTGGGTTATTGGGTAACCCGATTATTTTTTCGTGTCAGGTTTGAGTCTTAATATTTTGACATGATTATTAAATGGGTCGGGTTTGAGTCGACCTAAATTTAACACCACACGAAGCTGATCCGACACGAACACGACCCAATGACCCGTTTTCCCACCTCTACTTTTGAGACATGGGCAAATGGGTCCCAAAATCTTGAAATCAATGCCCCAGTTCTCTCTTTTGTTTCCTTTGGGGATTAGGGTTTTTAGATTTGTTGACATCTTTCCCAAGGATTCTTTCCACATTCTTTTTGTATTTTTGAATTTTGATAAATTTTAACTGGGTCCAGTTATATTAAAATTATTTTAAAATAAATATTTCTTTATAATCACATTATTAAAATTATAATAAATTTTTTACTATATTATTACTTTGAGTATGTGGCTATAATTCGTGTTTTATCTTAAAATGGTTCTAAAGTATCTATAGTCATTTCAACTAGTAGTGGTAAATACAATGAACATGGTTGTTGTGCTTGTGTTTAGTCATGTTAATATTGGATTAATTCATAAAACTCATCTAAGCTTCATTTAGTATATCTTTTTAAATAGAGTATATTTAAGTAAAGTTTTTGTTAGTAGAATTTTTAGAATTAAAATTTCTATCTTAAGACCATTATAGTTACGGTCGCAGTTTACCAAGGTTTCAATCGCTAACTCCCTTATCATCAAGTCACCAATTTCTTTGACCTTCTCGAACTAGGTAGGCGTCCACCCCCAGGCATTGGGTAGGCATCAATCCCCATACAAAGTCTTACCATTTGCAAAGACCTGTGTTTTTAATAAATAGTTACCTAGGCATTTAACAATAATGCACATACATACTAGAGCTCTTATTACAATGCCGCTCTTTTAACTTAACTCCAATGTCATGGTAGGTTCCGCTAATTGATACTTAATACTTGTTTAATAACACTTATCTAATTATTATAATTA
Source organism: Luvunga scandens (assembly GCA_030449905.1). Classification (NCBI taxonomy): domain Eukaryota; kingdom Viridiplantae; phylum Streptophyta; class Magnoliopsida; order Sapindales; family Rutaceae; genus Luvunga; species Luvunga scandens. The sequence goes on from JASUUG010000711.1 coordinate 4,999,095, forward strand.
TTTATTTAATCTCATAAGTTCTTACTAAAAATTCTATTGTTGTTTGGTTTTTTTCAGTGAAATTTTTGAAGATTAAATAAGTTATTTTGTCTCTACCAGCAAAACTTGATTTTTAAATTTTTGGGGATAAAGATTGTAAATCTTTTTCTAAATGTTAAAATGTATAAAATATCATTTACTTATTTGATAATGTAAACATCCTTGCGTTCAATTGGACATTGGGATAGAATTTCTATAGAATCATCTTGATCATAATTGTATTGAAAATACTGAACATTTGGTGGAATGAAATATTTATGTATTTGTATTGAAAAAAAAGAAAAGAGTTTTTAAAACTATCTAGCCCATTTCAACCTATTAATGTTAATGTTTGCGGGTCGGATTGGCCGCCAGTGTTTATTCATAAAGAATATTTAAAATGATGTTCGGTCTGTCCAAGTACGGATTTATTTTAGTCGTTCTCTTTATATAACCTCTTCTTCGTTTTTGTTTCTATTAATAAAGTTTATGCATTTGCATGAAATACATACACACACACACACACACACACACACACACACACACACCTACCAACGTTGATGTATTTTAATATTTCTTTTAAATACTTTTAATTGGTATTGAAGTAGTATAACTATTTCTTGAAATAAAAGTAGTATAATTATAAGTAGTTGTTAGTCAAATTTAAGGGTGCGTTTACTTTTCGAATTGAGGAATTGAAATTCGAAATTGAAATTATTAATAGTACTTACTTCGCAAAGTGAATGAAGGAATCGAAATCGAAATCATAAGGCTCACTTAAAGCTGAGAATGAGGAATAGAGGATTGATTCCCAAGGGAGGTGGGAATCAATTTACCATTTTTTGGAGTTCCCATTCTATTCCCATTAACATTTTAATATGTTCAAAATACCTCCTTTAAATGAAAAATATAAATACCAAAAAATAAAAAAGCATAATAATAATAATAATAATAATAATAATAATAATAATAATAATAATAATAATAATATTTAAATTGTAGTACACTACTCCCCCTTGGCTCTGATACCAGTAAAAAAATGATCGAAGGGCGTGTGTGAGTGTTCAAGAGAATTAAATAATTTAAAGATTTTTAATAAGGTTAATTGATTTTAAGGAAGTGATTACAGCTGATGAAATTAAATATTATTAATGGTACGTGGCTTGTTAACCGACAGTGCAGATCAGACTAGTGCCCATTCAGGTTCACCTCTGAAATTTACGTCGTCGGATTCCCGCCGATATACCTTTACTGTTTGTTCTTTAAGCAAACCTAAGCAACACAGGGCTTTACAAAATTAAACATGCATTAAGGTTGGCTTTCTAAGCATACACAGTACCAGATCTGGTTCCCAGAAATGGTGCTCTGAATGGATGGGAAGAGAAGAGAAAATTACAACTGAGAGGAGAGATCATGTCTTTATGCCTCAGAGGCTCAGTATCAATTTATATGGCAGATCTGATATGGAAGATCAGTCTACAGATTATGCAACAAATAAACATATAAACTTTAAATATTACAAGCTTTGATTGAATTACATGAACTTTAAAATTACATAAAATTGAAAGCTTACATGTACTACTTGCTTGAATCCAGAAAGCTTTATAATAGTAAGGAAGAGTTTACAAAATGAAGAATTGGAAAATTGATCTTCAGACGGGTGTATTACCCTCAGATCCCTAATTTCTAATTGAGAGAACTAGAGGAGAAGGAGAGAAATGTTTCTTCAGGTTTTAAGATCTGTGCTCTTTCTTCTTCAATCTTTCTTTTTAAAGGCTTGAGATGCTGTGCATTCACATGGGAGTTGTTGGGGTGGTCCCGTCATCATGATGTTGGGAGAATCTTTACTGTTGCTTTGTTGAAAGATGTGGTGACAACATTATTGACTTTATGCTTTATCTTTTGACTTTTACTTTTGAAACTTTTGTCTTCACAGCATTTTCCCTCGTGAAAGGAATAGTGAGTGAAGGAAGACAATTTTTTCAAAAGTCTAGATATCACAAAGGAAAATTGGCAGGAATTACAAATAATTATAAATGGAAATTACCCTTTTTTTTTCACAAAGTATCTACAGTACTTTAATGCTTTATCGGAGAGGAAATGCCGAAGAAGTCATCTTCATTTTCATTTTCAAGAAAGATGAAGGGCTCATCACCTTCTTGATATGAAGAACCTCCAACAGACGATTCGGATCGAGAGGCTAAAAGCTGCTCCATGACTTTGAAATACTCAGCTTCAGTTTTTGCACTGGCCAGAAGGGACTGGGCTTTTGATTGCTGAGCCAGGAAAGTACTTTGGGCTTTAACATCATCAATATTGGGCTTGAGGAGGCCTTTTGAAGAAAGCCAGGCTTGAATTATGGCCTCAGTCAACTTTGATTTTTCATCGAACTTTGACCACCATTTGACTTTAAAGGTTCTCTGTAAAACAAATTGGGTTTCCTATTTGTGATATTGAAAATTCCACATCCAGACCCAAGGAAGGAAGAAATTTGTACAGAAACAAAGAAAAGGAGAAAACCTCTTTTCTGACTCTGAAGGAATATAATGGTCTTTAAAATATTTTAAACAGTGAGTGGCGTTTGGAGTTAAAATTTCTAGGCAAGGCCCAAAATAGATCCACCACTGTTGAAACCAATTTGGAAGGCTTTGTACGGTTATTTTTGAATTGAAGAAAAATAACCATGAATGGGTTCTTTTGGGGTTTTGTATAAAGAAGGTATTAAACCAAGCTTGTTGATAATCCCAATAGGAGAAGGATGGGCTATGGTTTAGGCTTTTATGAAAATTTAAAGGAAAGGCCTTTTGTTTATGGAGTGAATCACTCCATTGTTTTGGGCTCAAAACTTTAAGAATAGTGGCCGTGGAGTAGGCCGGCTCAGAATGAGCATCACTTAGAAAGAAATGCTTGAACTTTACTGATTCAGTAAATTCAAGTATGCTTTGATAATAAGGCTGGGGTTTTGATAAATTTCATGGTTTGAAAAACCAGCCTTGAGGGAAAATCAACTGAATTACTTTAAATGGATCAGCATTATAAAATCCATCTTTCATAGATAAAACATTTTGAAAATGGGTTTTATTAAACCAATCCGAAGTTTTCTTTGAAAGCTTTGGTTGGGAAAGAATAATCTGAGAAGATGAACTTTCACCAGAAAGAATTACATTTTGAGAAGAAGCTTTAGAAATTTCTTGAGAAATAGTTTTTTCTTTTTCAATATTTTCTTTAGGAGAAATTGAACTTTGAGAAAAGCTTTGAAGTGCGAGCATTAACTCAGGGGATTTTGTAATGGATTGCATCCATTCCTTTACCTGTTCTTGTGATGCAAGAGCTTTAGAATGAGCCTCTTGGGCTTCTTGGGCTTTAATCATATCAATCCAGGATTGGATCGGCTTTGCAGAGGATATTGCTGAGGACAACAATTTTTCTTTAGGTGGAGAGGAGGCTTTAGAGGGTGTTTGGGACACAGGGTCTTTAAGGATCCCTTTCCCTTTATCAGGTTTTTTTCTGGGCGGCATTTATCTGTTTTGTAAAAATTCCCTAGTTAGAAAATCAGGGAGAGAATTTGTATCTCCTTTAATAAACTCAATATCAAAATCAAAAACACTTAAAATAGCTTGCCATCGTGCAAAAATATGTTTAGATGTAATGTTTTGAACATCTTTTTCTAAAACATGCTTTGCAGCTTTGCAGTCAATCCTAAGTAAAAGTAAATCACTTTGAAACTTTGAAATGCATAAGACAATAGAAAGAATTTCTTTTTTAATAGTAGAATAATATTTCTGACACTCATTCCAGTGTGCAGAAGCATATTGAACTACATGTTCTTTACCATTCTCAGCTTGTTTTAAAATTCCTCCATAACCTAGATCTGAAGCATCGGTTTCAACAATCTTAGGTAATGCAGGATTTGCAAGAAATAGACATGGGATGTCTTTAACAATGTTCTTTATTTGTCTTACTACTTTAGTATGTTCATCTGACCATGCAATAGGATTTTTCTTTAGTTTATCATGCAGTGGTTTTGCAATCCTATTAATGTAGGACAGAAATCAAGAACATAATTTAAACTTTCCAAAAATCTTTGTAATTATGTTTTATCTGAAATTTTATTAGGAAACTTGTCAGTAAATGCAAGAGACCTTTTAATGGGTGTTATGGTACCCTTTGAGATATAGTGACCAAGAAACCTGACTTTAGTCTGGAATAAAGAGACTTTAGAACTGGAGATAGCTAAACCAGCCTTTCTGGTAGCTAAATAAAAAGTTTTTAAGTGTTTGAAATGTTGATAAATGGATTGAGAAAAAATCAACACATCATCAATATAAACAATGCAAAAATCAAAAAAATAATTATAAATATCATTCATAATTCTTTGAAATTCTGAAGGTGCATTTTTTAAACCGAATGGCATCACTGTCCATTCATACTGTCCAAATGTAACAGTAAATACAGTCTTATAGCGATCTTTAGGATGAATTTGGATTTGCCAAAAACCTGATTTCATGTCAAATTTTGAAAATATAAATGCAGAATGCAGTTTTTGAAGCAAATCTTTTTTATTAGGTATTGGATACCTAATCCATTTTAGAGCTTTGTTTAAAGGCTTATAGTTGATCACTAATCTTGGTGTCCTTCTTTCTATCTCAGAGTTCTTATTGACATAGAAAGCTACACAAGACCATGGGGACCTAGATTTGACAATAAGTCCTTTGGATTCTAAGTCTTTGATCTCTTCTTTGCAATGTTTTTCCAGGTCCATATTCATTTGAATATGACGGGTTTTTGTAGGTATTTGTTTTTCATCAAAAGAATTCTCATATGGCAAATCTACCAAATGTTGTTTTCTGTTCCAGAAAGCAGATGGTAGGTCAACACATACTTCTTTTTCAATTAAGGCTTTAAAATCAAAAATTTTTCTTTGTATAAAATCATTTTGTAATTGTTTTTCAATTCTTTGCAAACTCAAATCTTTTTGTAAACAAGCTAAATTAGTTTGTTTTGATTTGAGTAAGACATTTATCTAGTTCTGGTATACAGAACAGGCTTTAACAATATTCAAATTTCTGATTTTAGGTTTTTCTATGAAAGGGAAAACAAGTTTCTTCTTTTTTGCTTTAAAGGATATACTGTCATAGTTAACAGTATATGGAGTAATAAGGTTTATAAAAGGAATTCCCAAAATAACAACATGATGTATGTCATTTGTTAAAAAAAAGGAAGTCTTGAATTCAAAACCATCATTTTTTATAGAGGCATCGACTTTAGAAGTGATTTTTAATTTTGAATTATTGGCAGCAGAAAGTCTTTCTTTTGTTTTCTCATGAGACTTTCTGGGGACAATATTTTCTTTAATGCAATTTAAATCAGCACCAGTGTCAAATAAGGCAATGGTGTCAATTTCAAATTCTTTGGAAAAATTTAAGGTAACTTTAATAAGGTATTTTCTTGTGGTCATTTGTTTTAAAACAAATAGAAAATCATTGGGAATAGATTCGATGTTCTCAAGTTGTTATTCATTATCACCATCAGAGTTTGATTCTTTATCAGAATTATCTTCCAATTGTTTTTGTAACAAAAGTTGGATAGTATCTGAGTCATTCTTTTGTTTTTCTTTTAATTCTTTTATTTCTAGTTTTATTTCTTTAATCTCTTTTTGAAGGTCTTGGATATTGAGAGTTGTTTTCTTTGTTTTCTTTTTATCTAAAATTTTCGTGAGATCATAAGTGTTCTTTTTAATGATTGGAGCTTTAGAAGTTTCTGGTTTTGTTTCCAGAGTCTTTAAAAGTTTATTAAGATATTCTTTTTGAAGAGTTGGGTCAGAAATATGTTTAACAAGTTCAAGAAAAGTTTCTTGTTCTTTGGTTAAAACATTGATTTTCTTTAACTAGGATTCTGATTCAGAATCACTATCGCTTGTCACAGACGTCTCTGAGTTAATTAACTCATCAACTTGTAAAGAACCATTGTCTCCCGTCATGGAAGACTCAGAATCTGAGTCAGAAGACTCGATGAGCAGAGGGGCTAATTTAGAAAGAATTTCCTCTTCAAGGCCAAGCTCATGAAGTTTTCTGTTCATTCTGTAAAATTTTGCAGTATGACCTTTCTTTCCACATTTATAACAAGTTGTTTCTTTGTAGTTAAAAGAGGCTTTAGGCTTGGATTTAAAATTTTTATTTTTCGAAGAATGAGATTTCTTATAAGGCCTTGAAGGCTTCTTATAAAAAGGTTCTCTAGGCTCTGGAAGGAGTTTTTTATAACCTTTTGATCTGTAATGTTTTTTGTAAGGTTTTGAAGAACACTTACCATTACAGTCTTTTGAAGTAGAGGCTTTAAAGGGGTCATAATTGAATTGTTTACAAAAACCACCTAATTCTTACTTAGACTTTCTAAACTCCCATTTAAGGCGTTTTTGTAATTTTAAGTCTTGACAAATCTTTAGGCCTTCTTTATTGACAAAGCTGACTAATTCACCATAAGTGAGTTCGTCAGACGGAATGCGATTGTCATGAAAGGCTTTAATAGAATTCCTAACTTTTTCTCCTAAGAGAGTTGGTGAACCAGCAAGGAATTTTTCTTTCTAAATTATGTGGTTTGCATCATCTCTTAGAAAAAGTCTAGTAAAGAATATGGTTTTATAGCTTTGAAACTCACTAAGTTTTCTACATCTCAAATTATGTAGTAACTCAACGTTTTTATCTTTAAGGTGAGAAGGGTCACTTATGAAATGGAGAGAAATTGTGAGAATTAGGGTTGCAACTGCATCCTGAATAGGGTTATTGAATTCATCCAAAATAGGTGTTTTATCCTCATCTGTTTGAATTGAATCTAGGATGTCTAGTTGTTGCTGCTTAGTGAGGAGATGATCCCACCAACCTTTAAGTTGACCGGTAAAACCAGCGATGAGAATTTTTGCAATGGCCTTGTCAAAAGTTCCCGACTGGGTTTTATAAACATTTGCTGCCATGGTCATCTGTTGCAACAAACCTAGAATGTTGTATTCAGACATTCCATCTATATTTCATTCATAGACAGAGGATGTATTAAAACGAGATTGGTTTAATGCACTTGGCCTATTGTCTATGGCTAGGTCTGGTGGAGACCTAACTGTAAGGAGAGTTAATTCCCAATGGATTTTGTTTGTATTAGGAATTGGTTTTTTTTTAAAAACTTCTATATCAGAAGAGGCTATAGAAGAGTTATCTTGGTCCTAATCTAGTACCTCAATGGTTCTAGATTGAGTATCAGGAGCAATTTGGATTTTGGGAGTAGAAGCAGATGAAGAAGATGCTTCTATTCGATCAAGTTGTTCTTTAATGGCTTTGGCAAAATCGGATTTGGAATCTTGAACAAGCTTTTCACTATGTTTCGAAACCTGGAAAGGTTTGAAAATAGGTTCTTTAAGCTTTTTCAATGAATCAGACTTTGATGAAGTGGAAGGAGGAATGACCACAGTTGACTTTTGAAATTGACTTTCTATTCTGGTCAACTGTTTTCCTATTGTATTTAGATTAGCATTACAGAAATTATTTTGCTGGATAATACTATCTAAATTTGATTCTACATTATTGGGTTTAGGGATTTTATACGGAGAGGCTTTGATTCAGACTGGAGGCTCACCATGGTTCATGGTGATACTCCTGAAAGAAGGATGCTCAGATTCACTGGTTCTATCAGTGTCTTATAGATTCCATTCAGTGATCTTTTTACGAACTGTGATTGGGTTTGATTCTTTAAAATGATATTAATGCTATTTTCATAAGCATGAATTTCAAACCAATCAAAAAATAAAATATGAATTTTATGTCAATTTACAAATGCATAGTAATCTTCTTGGATTTCTTTTCTTTGGTTCAAAAAATGTTTAAAAAACCAAAGCCTTTTTTCTTTATTGTTTTCTGAATAAAAATCATTATGCAGAAGGGTTTTATCAAGCTCAAATTCTTTTTCAAGGACATTTATTATATTTTCTGTGACAACAGAAAATGTTGGAGAGGTTGGAGGAGAAGGTTCTTTTTCTTCCTGCTTTTGTTCTTGTGGACTACTAGTATAGATGGGATGGGGAATACTAGAAGTATAGTCGACAGAACGTATAGACGAACTAGGAATATCCGATGTGGAAAACCTAGGTTGGCTTTAAAAAGGAAGATTTATTACTGAAGGAATTTTTGAAAATTTTCTTTCTAGTTCTGGAATACTGGAGCTTGAATCTTTATTAGAGAATCTAGAGGACGTCGGAAATCTAGACGACGTAGATCTCTTGAATGACAATTTGATTTTACCATCAGAATACTGAGTCACATTTTGTAACTCTGTATTTGGCTCAAGTTGTTTTGGAATCACTAGATCAGTGGCTCCTTCAAGAATCCATTCATCAGGAAGATTAACATCTTTCCACTGAATAGGTTTTGGAATTACAGTGTTTGCTTTAGACAGATCAGCCTATAAGAGAAGAGTTTCATCATTTTTTTACTGGAATTTGTGTTGTGTATTAAATGCAGAAATCATGGCTTTATAAGATATTTTGAAAATTAATGCAACTGGAACAGATCCTTCTATCCTATGATAATTATGAGTTTTGATCTGTAAAATCATACTTTTCAAAATATTTTTGTCCTTTAAAGAAACTGTTATGTTGGGATAACAACTGAATGAAATTGGTCCTTTACAAAGACTAGATTCAATACTACTGAGTAAGGACTCATCAAATGAAATGAACCTCCCATCTCTGAGGACAGCCAAGATAGAAGTATCTATGCCTTCTTTTGTCAAAGGTTTTATACCAACTTGAATTAAACCGATATGAACATAATTCAATTTCTTTTCTCTTAATCTTTTTAAAGAATGTTATGAAAAAAACGGATTGTCTCAAAAGGCTTTGAAAGTGTTATATCACGTTCTTCAGTCTTTATAACATAATCAGTCTTTAAAAAATCAAGTTTATTTATTTTGTCAATTCTATCTTTAGAAATCTTTGGAAGTTCCTAATTATCAATTGCTTTATCAAAATCTTCAATTATGAATTCTTCTGAATTCACAACGTTCTTTGAATCACTAGTCTTCCCAGAAGAAGAACTAGAGAGAGATGATGCTCTACAGAGTAGAGACTCCATGTATGCAAAATAATAAAAAATTAAGTTTTACTGAAATGGATCTGGCAAATTTCTTAGGCTAAGAGTTGGTCTTACTGCCTTATAACCAAAAACAAGACTTACACCCAAATACTACCTAAGCACCTAAAAGGCAAGTCTTTCACCAGTTAAGCAAAATTCAAATTAATCATTATTTTAACACACACAAAATCTTTAAACTATAGTACAATACTCCCCCTTGGCTCTGATACCAGTAGAAAAAGAATCGAAGGGCGTGTGTGAGTGTTCAAGAGAATTAAATAATTTAAAGATTTTTAATAAGGTTAATTGATTTTAAGGAAGTGATGACAGCTGATGAAATTAAATATTATTAATGGTACGTGGCTTGTTAACCGACAGTGCAGATCAGACTAGTGCCCATTCGGGTTCACCTCTGAAATTTACGTCGTCGGATTCCTGCCGATATACCTTTACCGTTTGTTCTTTAAGCAAACCTAAGCAACACAGGGCTTTACAAAATTAAACATGCATTAAGGTTGGCTTTCTAAGCATACACAGTACCAGATCTGGTTCCCAGAAATGGTGCTCTGAATGGATGAGAAGAGAAGAAAAAATTACAACTGAGGGGAGAGATCAGGTCTCTATGCCTCAGAGGCTCAGTATCAATTTATATGGCAGATCTGATATAGAAGATCAGTCTGCAGATTATACAACAAATAAACATATAAACTTTAAATATTACAAGCTTTGATTGAATTACATGAACTTTAAAATTACATAAAATTGAAAGCTTACATGTACTACTTGCTTGAATCCAGAAAGCTTTATAATAGAAAGGAAGAGTTTACAAAATGAAGAATTGGAAAATTGATCTTCAGACGGGTGTATTACCATCAGATCCCTAATTTCTAATTGAGAGAACTAGAGGAGAATGAGAGAAATGTTTCTTCAGGTTTTAAGATCTGTGCTCTTTCTTCTTCAATCTTTCTTTTTAAAGGCTTGAGATGCTGTGCATTCACATGGGAATTGTTGGGGTGGTCCCGTCATCATGATGTTGGGAGCATCTTTACTGTTGCTTTGTTGAAAGATGTGGCGACAGCATTATTGGCTTAATAATTATAAATGGAAATTACCTTTTTTTTTTCACAAAGTATCTACAGTACTTTAATGCTTTATCGGAGAGAAAATACCGAAGTAATCATCTTCATTTTCATCTCCAAGAGAGATGAAGGGCTCATCACTTTCTTGATCTGAAGAACCTACAACAGACGATTCGAATCGAGAGGCTAAGTGCTGCACCATGACTTTGAAATACTCAGCTTCGGTTTTTGCACCGGCCAGAAGGGACTGGGCTTTTGATCGCTGAGCCAGGAAAGTACTTTGGGCTTTACCATCATCAATGCTGGGCTTGAGGAGGCCTTTTGAAGAAAGCCAAGCTTTAATTGTGGCCTCAGTCAACTTTGATTTCTCATCGAATTTTGACCACCATTTAACTTTAGAGGTTCTCTGTAAAACTAATTGGGTTTCTTGTTTGTGATATTGGGTCCCCATGGTCTTGTGCAGTTTTCTATGTCAATAAGAACTCTGAGATAGAAAGGACACCAAGATTAGTGATCAACTATAAGCCTTTAAACAAAGCTCTAAAATGGATTAGGTATCCAATACCTAATAAAAAAGATTTGCTTCAAAAACTGCATTCTGCATTTATATTTTCAAAATTTGATATGAAATCAGGTTTTTGGCAAATCCAAATTCATCCTAAAGATCGCTATAAGACTGCATTTACTGTTCCATTTGGACAGTATGAATGGACAGTGATGCAATTTGGTTTAAAGAATGCACCTTCAGAATAAGCACCATCCCCAAACCACGTGTGCACGGTTTGAACCCTCAACTCCCTTTCCCCCCAAACCGGGTTACTAGGGGACCCTTAGCTGGTGGGTCCCACGCATCTGGGCCCACAGTACCTAGCCAGAACATTGCTGGAATTTTTTCACATGCGTATGGAGCTTCCAAGGATTCGAACCCGTGACCTGGCTCTGATACCATAAGGCGCTTACCATCCTACAAAAAGCTTAAGCTGTTAGTAGAGGCGCTACTTTAATCTTATAAGCACTATCCCCAGACCACGTGTGCACGGTTTGAACCCTCAACTCCCTGATCTGCACTGTCGGTTAACAAGCCACGTACCATTAATAATATTTCTTTTTTCTACTGGTATCAGAGCCAAGGAGGAGTAGTGTACTACAGTTTAAAGATTTTGTGTGTGTTAAAATAGTGATTAATTTGCTTAAGCTTTTAGTAGGATGGTAAGCGCCTTATGATAAAAATATTATTAATGGTACGTGGCTTGTTAACTGACAGTGCAAATCAGACTAGTGCCCATTCACGTTCACCTCTGAAATTGGTGATGAGCCCTTCATCTCTCTTAGAGATGAAAATGAAGATGACTGCTTTGGCATTTTCTCTCCGATAAAGCAATAAAGTACTGTAGATACTTTATGAAAAAAAAAAAGGGTAATTTCCATTTATAATTATTTGTAATTCCTGCCAATTTTCCTTTGTGATATCTGGACCTTTGAAAAAATTGTCTTCCTTCACTCACTATTCCTTTCACGAGGGAAAAAGCTGTGAAGAGAAAAATTTCAAAAGTAAAAGTCAAAAGATAAAGCATAAAGCCAATAATGTTGTCGCCACATCTTTCAACAAAGCAACAGTAAAGATGCTCCCAACATCATGATGACGGGACCACCCCAACAACTCCCATGTGAATGCACAACATCTCAAGCCTTTAAAAAGAAAGATTGAAGAAGGAAGAGCACAGATCTAAAAACTCGAAGAAACATTTCTCTCCTTCTCCTCTAGTTCTCTCAATTGGAAATCAGGGATTTGAGGGTAGTACACCCATTTGAAGATCAATTTTCCAATTCTTCATTTTGTAAACTCTTCCTTTCTATTATAAAGCTTTCTGGATTCAAGCAAGTAGTACATGTAAGCTTTCAATTTTATGTAATTTTAAAGTTTATGTAATTCAATCAAAGCTTGTAATATTTAAAGTTTATATGTTTATTTGTTGCATAATCTGTAGACTGATATTCCATATCAGATCTGCCATATAAATTGATACTGAGCCTCTGAGGCATAGAGACCTGATCTCTCCCCTCAGTTGTAATTTTCTCTTCTCTTCCCATCCATTCAGAAAGACCATTTTCGAGAACAGGATGCAGATCGTGTATCTTAAAGCCAACCTTAATGCATGTTTAATTTTGTAAAGCCCTGTGTTGCTTAGGTTTGCTTAAAGAACAAACGTTAAAGGTATATTATTATTATTATTATTATTATTATTATTATTATTATTATTATTATTATTATTATTATTATTATTATTATTATTATTATTATTATTATTATTATTATTATTCATTTTGTTGTTAGCATTATCATTATTATAAAATTTTATTTATTTTATTATTATAATAGATACAAATAATATTAGAGATAACAATTAACAAAGGATTTTTTAGTAATTTAAAACAATTCATTCTAAATTTCCAATTTTGTGATAAAGTAAACATATCAATGGAATAGAGTTCATTCTCATTTCACAATGTAATTAAACAACTTATTCTTATTCTCATTTCCTATTTTAATTCCAACATATTCTCATTCCTATTTAATAAATACATCATAAAAGTAATTTCACATCATCCCTTAGTTTATTGGCAAGCAAAAACTGAGTTACACACAAAAAAAAAAGTTTTAGATCAATAAATGTTACATTTGGGTCTCCTCTTTGAAAACCATTTTGTCCATCTCTACTCACCAAATACTTTACTAGAAAGAACCATGTTGAAGATAGCTTCATAATGTGATCATATAAACGGTTTAGATTAAGGTTGGGCATTTGGTTCGGTTCGGTTTGCAATATAAAAACTAAATGGTTTAAAATTTTTGAATCATTAATTTTGAACCATTTAGTTTTTAATTTGGTTCTGTTTTAAACCAAATCAAATTGTTGAACCAAACAGTTCGATTCCATGGCTCAATGGCCATGGAAGTTCGAAGTTTCTTTTGTAATATGTAGTGGATTTTTAAATTATTATTAGATTTTATGGTATTAATTTACTATTGTTAGATTTTATTATTTTATTTATTGTTTGTAGATTTCTAAATTATTGTTGGATTTTATTATGTTAATTTACTATTGTTAGATTTTATTATGTTATTTATTGTTTGTGGATTTCTAAATTATTGTTAGATTTTATTATGTTAATGTACTATTGTTAGATTTTTTTTATGTTGTTTATTATTTGTGGATTTATAGACTAAGAATTATTATTGTAGTAATAGTGTATTACTATTATATCATTTTTATTAAATAATGAATATATAGGTTGAGACTAGACCAAACCAAACTAAACTACCAAACCGAATTAAACCAAATTGAATTAATTTGGTTTGGTTCAGTTTGGTTTTACAATTTGGTTCATAAATTCATGAACCATTTGGTTTTAATTTGGTTCGATTTTAAGCCTGAACCAAATCAAACTTAATAGTGCCCACCCGTAGTTTAGATTACAATTTTGTTCCCGGCTTTTGGTGTTGTGGAATATTGAACATAGCTGAAGAATTTGAGTTTAGAATTAGCAAGGTGTTGAGCTTAAAAATGGAATCATAGAATGGAGATCCTAACACACCGAATTCTCTTATGAAGCCCTAGTTGTGTATTTATAGTTTTTCCCTTAATCAAAATTACAGAAAAGGACGAAAGTTACAATGAGGTTTTAATTAAATTCAAATATCATGTAAAATAAATTAATTAAATTTTAAATACACATTTTCATAATAAAAATCAATTATTAGATAATTTATTTCTTCATTGTTTCAAAATAATTTCAAATTTATAAAAAATTAATTATATCATTTATTAAAAGTTAAAGATAATAGGCTTCATAATTGGGTGTAAAGGCATTTTAATTTAATTAAATTCAATTTATACTTTTATGTAATTTCAACTAACAATGTAACTATGTTTACAAAAATTTATGGATTTCAAATGGGGTGTGAAAAGCCTAAGTGGGAATCATTTTCAAATGAAGGTCCAAGATCCACCCCCATCCACTGTCCAAATCTAAGGCCCAGATAATAATTCGTCGCTAGCCCACATGAATGTTGAAACTTTATAAGTGTGGAGCATGCAACAGTTTGTAAAAAATTCAACAAGCTTGTTCTTGAATTATTTGGTCAGCATAAGCATCTGATTTTCAAACTGAAAGCTGCCCGCATACACTATGTCATTGACTTGCTTTTGCACATACAAGTTGTCATTTTAGCTATTTTTCCAAATGTTCCTTTTCAACAAATCTCTGAAGATGTAAACTTTTCAACAGATCAAGAGTCAAGACTCGAGATGGACATAAATCAACACATTCAAGCAGAATGCAGTTGTTATGATAATATGTTAAGCAGGCATACACATCTGATACGTCCAAAGAATCCTACAATGAACACATCAATGACCCTGATAAAAGAGCAGCATCAAACAAACCAGGAAGTTGGCTACCTACGACCTACAATGGACAAAACTTACGAGGCACTTCCAGTCAATTTCATTGCAGTTTGACGCGATCAAGACTCTCGGACACCGTTCTCATCCTCGGACGAAACTCTGGATCGAGCTCGGTGCAGTTGAGTGCAATATGGAATGTAGTGAGAACTTGTCTCTTTGCATGAACTTCTTTCATGAGTGCAGGGTCTATAACCTCAGACAAGGGACGTCTTTCACGGAAAGCTTTCCTCACAAGGCTTTCTAGGCCCTTCCCATCATTTTCTGGTCCAGCATCAGGCAGCCTCCCGGTTAAAATCTCCAAGAGCACAATCCCAAATGAGTAGACATCACATTTTTGAGTGAATTTGCTGCCATATATTCGAGCCTCAGGTGCCAGGTAAACATTAGAGATTGCTGAAAGTCTTGAACCCATTGCAGAGGTTACAATGGTTTCATTTTTCGTTACTTTAGAGGTACCTGGGAGAAGACGGTTGAGTCCAAAACCTGAGATATAAGGCTGGAGTTCATCATCAAGAAGTATTTTCGTGGACTTTATATTGCCATGCACATATTTTCGAGGGCTGTACTCATGTATGTACATTAGACCCCTTGCAGTTCCTTGAGCAATTTTTAACCTTGCCTCCCACAGAAGTGGTGGCAAAGAATCCGAAGGTCCCGCTGCAACAACAGTTAAAACATCATCTTAAAAACCAATTAGACATTGTTTATATTGCCAAGCATAAGCTTACTACCAGAACAGCCATAAGAAATAATAAGTCACAGGGCTCCACCTCGTGCATGTCACTTTTATAATGAAAATGGTGCACCTGTCTGTCACTTTATTGGGATCCATCCAAATAAATTATAGTCTTTGTATGTATTTATATAAGAAAACAGTGGCTGAGCACCAGGACCACAAAAAAAACTCCTGTATAGAGATTCTGTAACTAAGATGCAAACTTGTCCGTACAATGCATCTGACGACATGTGACATGAATCTTAATGGAGGGGGGAAAACAAAGAGAAAAACGCCAAAGATCCATTAGAATCGAATTAAGACTCTATCAATGCCGACAAACACTCTATTATGTCTAGTTCTCTGATTCCAAAATAATAATAATAATAATAATAACAACAAATCAAAGAAGTGTCGGAATTCAAAATGGCCAAATTAAGAAGTGTATCTTTATGCGGTGAAAAAACAAGAAGCATATTCCAAACCCATCAATTTCATGTCCTATTTTCATTAAAAATATTTGGATCCAAACATAAGATATTAAAGACATGGGCACCTCAACTTCAAAATTTTGAACTCAATCCTCCAATTTCAAGATGTTAACAAAAGGTTCATGTCTCAGCAACACTGTTACGATATAACATCATAGGAATGTGTTAAAATTGTCAAATTTCAGAGTTTCTTGACTCTTAAACATGATTTTAAACTTGACTTCCGCCAATAACAACCGTACTGGCATTCTAAAAAATTTACCATGCTGCCTAATCACTTACTGTAAAATTAATTTACATCAAATGTAACCTAGGAGCTGCCTGCACCTAAATCTACTGACGGGGCTATTCTCTTTGCCACTAACTCGATGAAAGAAAATCAGAATTCAAGTTACAGTGAGCCCCGACATCAATCATATTATGGTTTTGAAAGGAGAGATGACACCCGTGACCATCAATCTGGGACCCATCAATATCATTAAACATAATTACAAGCCATACGGTTAACATTAATAATCATTCCTACCGGTAATTTATTATTTTCCTAGTCCATTTCAACGGCTGGTAATGACAGCAATTATCAACATCATGGAAAGAGGAACGTTACCATGCAACACAGCGTACAAGCTCCCGTTGCGGATGAAATCAGAAATCAGTAACTTCTCATCATTGGCATAGTAAAAAGCTTTCAACGGCACGATATTAGGGTGCTGGACCCTGGCAATGGCCTCCACCTCACTCTCAAAGTCCTTGAACCGCCACGTGGCATCACCCTCACTCAACCTCCTCACAGCTACTACGGTAGGCGCGCCCATACCCGAACCTCTCCCCGCAACCACTTTATACATAATACCATTCCTGCTCTTCCCCACCACGTAAGCTGATGCCCTCAACAAATCCTCTAATTCCAAACTAAAGCCTTCATCAACGATAACGAATTTACCCTTTTGCCCTTCCTCCTCATCAGTAACTACCACAGCATCATTGGTCTTTTCGTCCCTTCCCATTTTGCCCTCCCGAGCTCTTCGTTTTCTCCGAAACAGCCATATCGAGACCGAAACGACGCCAACCACCACAGAAACGCCCGAAATTACAGAAACTACCACTGATCCTTTTCTCTTCTTGTCCTTTACATTACCACTGTACCCAAAGTTAGTATTCTTAGGGTTTTGTGGGCCGTCTTCTTCTTCAGGGTTTGCAAGAACTTTAGGGTTTTCAAGTTCAGGGCATGGACTCTGCAAAGGAAACCCACAAAGCCCGGAGTTTCCCAAAAATGCAGTGGGTCCCTGGTTCAACAATGACCCCACTTGAGGTATCTCTCCGCTGAGATTATTATTCCTTAGATCCAAGCTCACCATCACGGGAAAATGACCATACATTTCCGGAATCTGGCCTGAGAACTGATTAAACGACAAGTTCAGAGTGCCAGTGAGGGCTCTGAGGTCGAGAAGAAACTCGGGCAAGGACCCGTTGAGGAGATTTGTAGACAAATCCAAGTGGGTCAAATTCTTGAGCGTTTTGATTCGGTCAGGTATTGGGCCGGAAAATGAGTTGTGTGCGAGGTCGAGGTAAACGAGGTTAGTGGCGTTGAAGAGATTGGCGGGTATTGTTTTCGAGAAGTTGTTGCTGGCGAGGCTGAGTCGAGTGAGTGAGTTCAGCAAGCCGAGCTCCGAAGGCATGTAGCCAGTGAGGTTCTTGTTTGGGAGGTACAGAGAGGTGACCCTATTTCTAATGCAGTGAATGCCGGACCAGTGACACGGAGTCGAGTCTGACTCGGACCATGAGTCGAGAGCTCGAGTCGGGTCCTGTGCAATGGCTGCTTTGAGTGCAAGAAGCGCAAGGCCATCTTGGTTCAGAGAGAAACAAAGAGGAGCTGCGAATAATACCAAGACTGTGAAGAAAAGGAGTGGAAGAAGCATTTTTGAACAATTTGATAATAACGGCATGTACTTGATTCGACTTTTAGTTCATTCTGATGATCATTGAATAAATTTGCAAATGCAACGAGGAGTTACAGAGAGAATGAAGAAGAGTTCGAAGAAGAAAAAGAACTGAAGAAGATGTAGAAGGATATTTGAAATTGAATTGAGTGAGTTGTTCGGTTTAGTTTAGTGTTACCGAGGTAAACCGCAGACACAAACGTGGCTAAGCAAACGTTTGAATTTTCTTGACCAGTGCAGGCACTATAGCTTTTTTTAAAAAAAAAAAATTATAAAATAAATAAATAAATTTAAATATTAAATCTTAAGTTAATAATCATTCACATCTTTGTCTTGCATGCATGCCTTGATCGTGGCAAGATGTTTAATATTTTTTGAAAATTTTTTATCTAATTTATTAAACCAGGGATGGCATTTTGGTGAGACGGGTAAAAGGGGCAAAAAGATAAAGACATTTGTTCGTGTCAGAAAGACAGAACACGTGCTTAGTGGACTTCCCCATTTTTTTCCTTTTCAGTTTCCACTAACAAAAAGGTCATTTTAGTAAATTAAGTACACGTTTGTTTTAAAATCAAAACGAAACAAAACGACAATCAGAAAAAGTAGAAATTCGCACCCTCCAATAGTCCGATGTCGTCTTGCGAGGTTGCAAAATTGCAATGCTGTTCTAGTAAGAGCAGCCAAATGGTTTTATTTATTTAAATGCAAATGATGAAATTAAATAAATATTAAGCACATGAACTTTTAAAAATATGATAGTACTAATTTTTTAACTCATATTTTCTGTTCTGAAGACTGTGAGTTGTTAATTCTTAAAATTATTGTGTTGAATCTGAATCTAATTAAGTAATAACGTGGACACTGAGTTTAAATTTTGCCATGAGTAAGCGCACTTCTCTCAAAAGTTGTGCGATCAACATTCAAGGATGTGAGAAATGACAGATTAACTGATGGGCCTTGGGGTTGTTATCTCTTTACCCAAAAATGATTTAAGGAGACTGTGATTTCAAACACGAACCACAAGAAATTCAAATTTGAGCAGGTGGATATCCAAATAATAATAATAATAATAAATGAGGGAGTAGTGGTTAAAATTTAACTATTTTAATTTTAAAATGTAATAGAATTGATAAAATTTTATGTTAAAACCAAGTTCTAAGAGAGCTTGTTGCATGATTTTTAAATAATTTTATTTAACTGATTATCCGAATTCGAATTCTAAAAAAGTAAGGGTTAAAAATAAATTTGACTTCTTCGACTCCTACTTTTAAAACAGTTAAAAGCTTATATTATCATTTATGAGATAAATGCACTCTTAAGAAACTACTAACAAACTCTATTCAAAGAAAATATTATGAGATGAACTCTTCCAAGTCTCCTTTTCCGACATTAATAAAAAAATGCATTACTTCTATTAGCATAACCACCATCAACTGATCTGTAGCTACCTTGCCCTCATTCTAACTCTCACGTTCCTCCTTCACAGAAGCTTTGTTCCATGATTTCTCACATTTTGCCAAAACACAGTACGGAGAAAGAGATGATGATGATGATCATTGTGGATTTTATTCCAGAATAAAATATCACCTTTGTCAAAACATGAAAATCATCCTTACTACCTTATTGAACTTGTTTCTGTATAATATTACGTAATACAGCTACATGATATGAACTTGTTTCAACTAAACTAACACAGGAATTAATCCTTATTTTCTTTCTATCAAATATCAACACTAAAGTTTTGATATACCACCTTTATGCCTGGGACTTTGCAAAGCATCATAGTGGCCAAATCCATGATAGAGAACCCTGATAGGTTTTTCCTTGCCATATTCTTGGCCATACTCAGCAATTGATATCAGGCCGCCTGCATCCTTATCATACAAATACACTGTGATTGGCATCCTGCAATCATCAGAATCCTTGGATTCTGTCAGTTTAATGATGCAGACAACAAATTTTAACACAAATAAGTAATGGATAACCATATTTACACTGCCACCGTCACCGTAAATGAGCCTTTAAGAAACCAGTGAAACAACAGTCTCACATTAAGAAAACCAATAGCTCAGTTGGCCAGGGAGTGCAATGGGGTAGGATAGATTTAAGGTGAAATTCCTGCAAAGCAAAAGAGAGAGAGACACTTACCGGAGAACATGGGAAGCCATGAGCAATTCAGGCTCACCTCCCCAAACATGTGGCTTCCTAATCTGTGAAACATATATGTCAAAATCACCTTCAATGAACCTGTTGATATTGAAGACCACCACAAACGAGTCCATCAGTGAGAATTCTAAAATAGGTTAAATAGGAAAAGCATGTTCTTTGATATAACAAATGTCATGTTAGACATCTGGGAAGATAATACATCGTAAAGATCTGTCAGTCATCATATGTTACTTAATTCTTTTCTCCTATGGCCAAGTTACTGCCTTTTTGGAAAAATTCTGCCAGAGAAATTGTCGTGCACAAGATTACTTGAAGTTCGTTTAATGGTTCCTCATGACAGTGTGGCATTCATGATTTTGTATCAGAATTTATTTCTTTTTACTTCATCCAAAAATTACTCATCTATTTTAAACAATTCTTCAGCTAAAATTAAAAGGAGGCAACCATATAAAAATGGGTAACAATTTGACAGTGGTACAACCCAGAAATGTACCATTCTGTCTCTTCCCTTCTCTTCATAAACTCATCTGCAACCTGAAAAGTAAAATGAATTGGAAAAATGAGATTGCATTCAAGAATAAGAGATACCCCTTAGGATAAAACTACAGGGACTTTCTAGCAGGAAAGAGTACAAAAAGAAAAGAGCGAGAGAAGAATACAGGGAACATACTTTAGCACGTAAGTCATCAGCAAGTTCTCTTTGGATGCTCACACTGGGAGCAGGTTTCCCAGCTCTTAAACAAGCCCCATGAGCAACAGCACGGAACAAACACCTGCCATCTCCAGGTATGCCTGCATATTATCTAGTTATCTACACTGGAATGCATCAAGTATTAACAATTAAGTCACATGTAGAGATTTCAGAACTATCAACATGAGTAATGTACAATTACTTGTAACAAAAACGTATAACGGTATGAAATTTAGGGGCAATGGTGTCACTCAATGCTTACCAATAACAGAATAATCAGTATATACTTTCTTCCCATGTGAATATTTTACATTTGACAAATCAAAATCCTCTTCTTCATCCTCTTTCTCATCGGCTGCTTCAGCATGCGCTTCAGAACTTGAATAAAAAACTAATAATCCACAAATTAAGCCAACAGATGCACATCCTTTTGGCCAATCTATAGGTCCAGCATTAAGCTTAAGTTTGGGAAGCACCCCTTGATTTGGCACCAAAAGCCTCATCTTCATACTTTGACAAGCCAATGAAATTTCAAGATGTCTCTTTTGAGAACCTCTTGAACCAATGAAACTCCTAATTGTTAATGGCCGCAAATTGCACCTTGGTTTGGTGGGACCAGGACCGAAACGAGTTGCCTGGAATGATTGCAAGACATTAAGAGACGAAGAAGAGATTGTTCGTGAGATGCCAGCATAGCTTTTCTTAGACTGCCCTCTGCACAAATGGAAACAACATGAACTGGAAGGTCCTCTATACGTCACACCACATATATTGCCGCCCATTTGTCCTTGAAATCGTCCACTCAGGTTGACAACATTCTTTGCACAAGCACTGATTGAGGTAGAAACAATCATGTTGGCATAGCCTGTGGGAATAATGCATCAACAACAATTTAGATGGATAACTACGTAAGTGTCCGTCAAAACTATGTCTCTAATAAATGAATGTCAGTGGGCTCAAAACATAAAACCCATCTACCTTTGCAGCTATTTCATTTCCACCAAAAATCAACCAATTCATAGCATGTAAAACCACAAACATACTTTTACCCGCCTGCATGCCTAAAGAAATTACTTTGTCATCATATCTCTGTCACATAGGACTTAAGTTACAAAACCCATTATGCATTTCACACTCCTAGGCTTTAGAGTTTGGCACAGTTTCATGTCAACTTGGAAAACTCAACCAGATTTGAAGGAAATTATGGTCCAAATATAGACCCAATGCTCTACCCTCCAAGCAACATTACGTTGAATGTTAACCAACACAACAGAAGTATCAATTCTGAGGTGACTGAACATGATGCCAAATCAACATTCACCTTGAAGGCATTAGATAAAGGACATCCTTCCACAAAACAATGATTGAGTAGAAACCACTAAAGAAACAAATAAACAAGACTAATTAGATCAAATTCAAGCATATTTGAGCTTAATTGAATATCAAGCATAGTTATCTCAAACAAATTCCCAAAAGTTGAATAAACTAAGGGTCTGTTTCGTCCATTTGCCAAGTATGCTCATAAACAGAAGTTTGATGGACTCCTATCATCATCTAACAACCGATAATTCTCTAACAACCCAATTCCAAACTCAATCCCTTCTTTGCAGCTAGACTGACTTGATATTTGACTTTTTCCAGCTTACAACATCTATCAAGATTAAGCCATTACTAAAACAATGAATCAAGATACATGTGTCGATCCACAAACCAAAAACAAAATGAATCATTGACTGTCAAATTCTCATTACCAGGAACAAAAAAATTAATAATATAATCCACAATAAGTGAATAACTAACCATCAATATCTCCAGCAATCAGAGCTAAACGGAGCATATAAAAATAGAGAAGATAAAGAGAAATCTATTGAGCATTTCTTGATTAAAAAAAAACAACATAAAAAAAATGAAAAAAGTGGTGAGTTAAAAACAAATAATAAAAAAATAATAATAACCCAGAAAGGCAAATGCATTGTTGTAGAAGTTTCTAGAAGACGAAAGAAAATTGGTGAAGTAAAGAATGATTACCTGCTAAAGCTTTGAATCCTTAACGATTCAACCCACCAGAGATAAAATGACTTTAATAGTAACAAGCAATGTATAATTTCTGAAGGCTTCCTTTTTCTGACTGTCAGTTGAGTTTTATTTAGGTTGCTCATTTTGTTTTGCTTCTTCTGTTCATATGTGTGATTCGGTGATTGTGTTTGTCAATTATTACTCTTCGCCGGCCGGGGAGAAAACGGTGTCGTCTAAAAATTATTATCATTTTTTAATATACAAAATTAAAGTAAATCAAGTAATAAATCCAAATGGTATGTTTCATGCAAATCATATTTGAAGTAATGTAGCTCTATCTTAACTTTTATTACTAACATTCAATTTTTTCAAATATAGCTTCTATCTTTACTATTATTATTAACATTCAATTCAAGCCATAAGACAGTTTGGCATGCCGAACTTAATTGGATTGGATTAAATTAATTTGCATAACATATAATTTGACTAAATTATATTTAGTACTGTCCTATGATTTGTGTAGTGTAAGATTGAATTCAAATAATTAAATTAACTTACAATAAAATTAAATGTACTAATATTAATCTATTAATTATTGGATATTTAAAATAATTTTATTTATAAACATAAACCACAGATTGCAAATTCAAAATTTTAAAGATATAATACGAAACAATGAAAATAACTAAACAAAGTAAGTCTCAATGCTTAACGTCAAATATAGTTCAACAAAAATTTATATAAGTATCTAAAATAAGGATTTAAATCTTATAAAAAAGGGGTAAAGTTAAAGGCTTGAGTAAGTTTTAATATGTGATGCTAAAGCAAGGTTTAGCTCCAATGATAATAAATAGTCTTTATATAGATTTATCAATATTAAAACTTATTAATCCAAATATTGATTTTAATATTTTATGATAAATGAAAATAAATATCACAAATACATACATTTTGAAATTGCTATAATATTTCTAATTTGTCAAATAGATTTTACTAATATTAAAATCTATTAACCCAAACATTTATTTAAATGTTTTTATAAGTACAATTAAAATAATTATAATAAATAAAATAATTTATTTTCTGAAATTTATTATAAATATTACAAAATTAAATTAGTATTATTAATCAGTTAAATAAAATTATTATTGTTATTGTTGTTGTTACTGACATTTTACATTGTCGTTTAATTAAATGTTTTTGAAATATTTATGATACAAATGTTAAAAAGATATCACATCTATCTACTCACAAATTACAAAATATATGCATTTTTCACTCACGTACAATGCATCATGTGTATTTTATTAAGATCGTCGATGATTAAAAAAGAAAAAAAGAAAACGCCGAATGCATGAAGAAGTTGAATAAAAACAATTTTCCCCCCTAACAATTCTATTGGTAGGAAAATCTAATCGAGAAAACTTAATACAAAATTTAATTTTTTGAATAACACAATCTATTTCTCAATTAAGAATAAATTTATTTTAGATATTAGAAGAAACTAAATATAAATTAAATTCACATACCAATTTATTAATATTATAGTGCAATTTGTTATTGCCCTTCCATTTTAATTTTGCTTGCAATTTCTCGTCGCACGCCACCCCCACATTACTCATGAACCCAATGCATAATTGATCAGTTCCATTATCACCTAGGAATTGATCTTGGCTGGTGTATAAATTAGGGATGGCAATAAAATTTGGATTCAGCCCGAATTCGGATTCAATCCGGATTCGACCAGCATGCATAAGGATCTAGAAGATTTGGATCTGAAAAATATGGATATAGAAAGTTGCGATCTCCATGGATTTGAAAAATAAGATATTCGGATTCTGTTAAATTTTATTTTAAATTAAAAATTAAATTTTATTTGTGGATTTATAATGTTGTTGTATGGTATTCACGTTGAATTATAATTAAATTTTATTTGATATTATTAAGAAAATTATTGATTTTTATTTTAAATTAAAATATAAATTAAAAATTAAATTTTGTTTGTGGATTTATTTTATTGTTGTATATTATTCATGGTGAATTATTAGTTGTTGAATTATGATAAAATTTTATTTGATATTTTAGGTAAAATATTAAAATTTTAAATCGTATATTAATTTATTGAATATTAATTTTTACAGATATGGATATCCGAAGCATTCATCTACATTGAATCCATAAATTTTTTTGCGAATCAAAATATAGAAATGTAAATGTGGATCTACATCCAGATGCATGTACATCTGGATTTGGATCCAAATTTTACCAACCCTAGTATAAATAAGCAATGCATAACTTCTCATGGACCTCATGGTTTC
The DNA here is from genome assembly GCA_030449905.1 of Luvunga scandens. Lineage (NCBI taxonomy): Eukaryota > Viridiplantae > Streptophyta > Magnoliopsida > Sapindales > Rutaceae > Luvunga > Luvunga scandens. The sequence goes on from JASUUG010000711.1 coordinate 5,024,114, forward strand.
CTCTTTTGGATTGTCAGTTAAGTTTTATTTAACTTGCTGCATTTTGCTTTGCTGCTCCTATTTGTATGTGTGCGCTTGTTTGTTCTTAGAAATAAGTAGAGAATGGCGTGGTTTAAAGATTTATTATTATCACTTTTAAATATATAAAATTGCCAAATTAATAAATCTAAATGTTGTGTATTTTATGCATATCATAGTTTGGCATGCCTATATTATATTTGATATTGTTTGTGAATCGTATAGTGTAAGATTGGAATCAAATAATTGAATTAACTTAGAATAAAATTAAATATACTATTTGCATGTATTAATTATTAGATAATTAAAATAATTTTATTTATAGACATAAACAACATTTCGCAAATTCAAAATTTTAAAAGATATCACATAAAATGACAAAATAATAAAAAATAATTTTATTCAAATCTTAAGAAAAGTTATAGATAAAGTCTTGACTTTTAATATATAACGTTGAATCAAAGGTCTAATTTCAGTGGTAAAGACTTTTTAGAACTCACTACATAAGTCATCCGTTCAAGTTTTAATAGGTAAGTGAGTTAAGAAAAAAAGAAAAAGACAATGGCTATATTAGAGATACTTCATCATGCAACACTCTTTTATAACCACACGATTAAAGTGATATATAATAAAAAAATATATTATAATTTTGGTCGTGTAGTTATAAATAAGTGTTCTATGGTGAAGCATTTCCATCGCAAGCGGACCCTAAAGAAAAAAAAATATGATGCCTATAATAAGATATTAATTTTTGAAAGAATTTACTACTATCATCGTTGTTTTCACTTCTTTCCGGATACTCATTTAATTTAATGTTTTTGAAATATTTATCATATGAATGTTAAAAAGAAATGAAATGTATCTATTCATAATAACAAAATTATTCTTTTTTATCCACATACAACATCAATGCTAAAAGAAGGCCCAATGAAAGAGAAACGTTTAATAAATACAAATTTTTTCTAACAATTTATAGTGGTATAAAAAATTAATTGGGAAAAGATCATATCAAATTTCATTTTTCTAAATATTTGTTGTACGTACAATTTTTTTCTCAATTAATAATAAGTTTATTTTAGATATTGGACGAAACTAAATCTAAATTAAATTTATATACGTTAAACAAGATATACTCCCTTTTCATTTTATCACTCTTTTTAATTCTCTCAAGTTTCAAGTCTGTCGTGTAATCGCCCACAATTTTGCTAAGGGGCCATTAGCTTCTCCTTTTTTATTTTGCTTTTTGTTCATGCACCTTATTAATTGAAATTTGAATAATTAAATGTTACTGATTTATTATTATTATTATTCGCTCTACATCTTTCTTTTATTTTCAAATTACGGTTTTTTCTTTCAAAGTAATTTTTTTTAGACGATTTAACTCTGAAAATCCAGAAGCATCGGCATGCAAATGGTTCTACTGATTACTGTCAGTGTTAGAGCGGAATTATTAGTGCTGACGGTATGAGTTAGGTTGAATTGGATTTGTATGAATCCGACCAACCCATTATTGAATTAGGGAGTTATGATAATTGCTCCTATCTATTTATCTCAACAGTGCCCAATTTTCAATTAATCTCATTTATTTTCAAAATTTTCCTCATTAAAATTAAAAACAACCATTTTCATTATCAGCAAATAAAAAATTCTTTTTTTTGGTGATTTGGTTTATATGGAATGTGTTTTGTTGTTTAATTTTCTGATTTTTGATCTGGGTACTTTTGATACATTCATTAGAAATGAGATTGGGTTGTGGAAATTGGTAATCTGGGTGTGGACTCGAGTGTTTTTATTTATTTTTGTACTCCTTTTGTGAATGCTTCTCCAATTTGCTCATCTTCTAAATTGCTTGTATTTCGAATTTTTATTTGCTGATTTGAGTGATTGCTTAGGTCAACGGGCTTTACTGCTGCCAGTTGATATGGGCTTCTGTCGGTTACTCTTTAGAACGATCTGTTCTTTTGAGCTAAAACTGGTTTTATTTTGTTTTGTTGCTAAATTGACTTTCCTTTAGTCACTTGCTCTCTTCAGAGATGTTTTTTTTTACTTCCTTCCTCCTTTAGCTCCCTAGATATCATGATCTGCCTATTTTCCCGTTAAGAGTGTTATATATTGCTAAATTAGATATTTTTCCGGTTAAAATATTAAAATTTACATTAATGGGTGTGATGTTGATTGCTAAATTTGACAAAATGCATATGAAAGAGAAAAGAAAAAAATTTAAAAATAAATTTTTTTTTATTTTTAAAAGTGTAATTTTGAAAATAAATAAGGTTAATTAGAAAGTGAGGGTTATTGTCAAATATCACTACACTTGATTGGGTTGAGAAAACATAACTCAACCCAACCAAATAAACATATCCAACCCAACCCGATTTAACTCTTAAATCATCAAGTTGGATTGATTGGATTGATGAAAATTAAAAATTTAGAAAATCTAAGCATAAAAGTTAAAAAATATTTAGTATTTAAAATAAAATTCACATAATAAAAAAACACATTAATTCTCCATCATAACATTAAATGTTGTCCATTGTTACCCAACATCTATTAATAAACAACATGAGGTTGTATTTAAATATCTATCGACTTACTTTTAGTGAAAATTCGTGGTTTGATTTCTTATTTTTGTGTTTAGAAAATTTAATCAATATCAAGTCAATAGAGAGAAATTGAAAAGAATCTCTTTTATAAAAGAATAAAAATGATTTAAAATTAGATTTAACTCTTTAGGGCTTCACAGCTAATAGCTCACATTATGTTTGGCCTATCATTTTTATTATTCTTGATTTGGGTTGGGTTAGATTCATTTTTTAAAAAAATTAATCGACTTAAAAAAATTAAGAGTGGTGATATTTGACTCCCTCATTATATCTCACAAACCCCCACTTTTTAGTTAACCCCATTAAAAATTTTAGATTAATATTTATTTCTCAATATACGCCACTTAATCCCTAATTTACCCTTATTATAATTTTTATATTTTTCATACACCCACCTATAAACTTATAAAAATTATTTTTAAAAAGAAAAAAAATCTCATAATCACTACTATAACCATGAAAAAGAATTTGATAATTGCACCAAGGATTGGACCACGAACCATGCCGCCTGAAAAATCACAGTATCATGCTAAGCCTATCAAGCCAAGAGTGAGTGAAGAAATAGAAGAGTTTAGCCAAGGGTGGAAACATGATAATCGAAGAAGAAAACAATCAACCATGGGTCACTCCAACATTTGGAACTCTCACTCCGAGACTTATAGGCTCAGTTCTTATGCTTGTCGGGTTTATGAGATCATGCAATAATCAGGCAATATAGGCTTATTTGTTTCAAACATGCTTCCATAACAGTGCCAAGGAGATTGGTTTCATTAAATACCACTAAATGATTAAAATGTTATCAACATTGGAAGTGGGTACCAGGACTATTCTAATGGCTTTTGTTTCATCTATGGTGCTTGTGGGGAAATTCCATTTCTCAAGGATTGTTAAAAGATATTTTGTCTAAACGTTTAACAAAGCAATTGTTGGCTAAGGATATTATTGATCATTATTATTAGGGTTTAATCAATTTTCACAAAAAAAAATTAAAAAGTTAAAAGAAATTAGGGTTTAAAAATTGATTAGGCTAACTAAAATTAGATTAGTTTGATTAGTTATTAGTGGAAATTATTATGTAGGTGTACTTAAAAACTATTTATCCTTTTAAGTCATTTTATATAAAGATAAAATAGATATTAATAGAAAAGTAATTAGCAGGGGTTGAAGCGATATAATTAGGGGTCAAATATCACCACTCGAAAATTAATCCAATCAACCTACATAAATTTAATTAGATTAGATTAAATTAAATTAGATTCATTAGATTGGGTTGATTTTACCCACTTCTATGCTGTGATAGTCAATTTGTTATCGGAACATTAAAAAGTTAGGCTGTGAGGGTTTGTGTGCTGGTGCATAGTGACTTGCGAAGCCAACCTCCACTTTATTCACGTCTGTGATTGTATTCCCTTGATATAAGTTACCAATAATCTTATGATTTTTTTTTAATCAATTCCAATTTTTGTTATAAATAAAGTACGCCTCTCTAGCCAGTTACCATAATTTCGTTTATGTGTTTTGATTTGATGCAGGAGTGCCCTTTCTTTACTACTACAATGGCGTGTTCATCCCTCTCATTGTGTATGTGTTTAAATGTGATTAACTCAGTTTATGCGAAGTGGGAATTATGAATAAAGTGGATTTATGTACCCTTTTTCCCATCTTATCGGGTAATATAATCAATGCACTTTTACCTAATTGAATGCCTCTATTTTAGCTAGTTGTGGGTAAAAGTTGATAATATTTATAAACATAATTATTAAAATTTAATAAATTTATGTTCAATTACATTATTCTCTCTCTCAAAATCATTTTCGGTTTACATCAACAAATTATATTATTAAAAATTCTTGTACCATTAATATGAAAAGCGAAGGAATAAGAAGCTAGTGCGGTTGAAAAAACATCAACTGTGGGGTTTAAGCAATGTGTGTAGCCCGGTTGTTAATCAAGTTCACTAAAATCATAAAATTGTCACTCACATAAACATAAACATTTATCCTTCTTTTTAAAATTTTAATTTATCTTTTCCCCGTTATAGTATTTTTTTTATTGAATTGAGTTTTTATTTTTCTACTATATTTTTTCAAAGCATTCTTACTTTTACTCTATGGTTTTTGTTTTTCAGATTTAATAAGGAAAGAAATTGATGTAGTTCATTCAACCTTTTTCATTTTAGTTTCTATTTAGTTACTTGATACATTTATTTTTATGGTTTTCGCGCAAACATTTGTATTAAAAGAGAGAGAGATTAAAAATAAATTCAACAGTGTTTATAATATCTCTTCTTCTTAAATGTTCTTGTTGAAGTAAAATTTGGTCGTTTGATTGTGACCAGGTGCCCACACCAATAGTTGAATTTGTTTTTACGAGAGACGGTACTTGCTCGCACTTACTTCCCTCGAACAAATACTAATGACCACAGACACTTCCTACAGAATTTATTTGTGTTCATAGAAACAATTAAGGGAACGTTGGATATTTTTTTTGATGTGAACTCTCTAACATTCAAGTCAGTACAAACACTTTTGGGAAAAATTTATGCCACAACTTTTGCGACTTGATTCTAATTGCTTTTGAAAAAGTACTTAAAAAGAAAATCTCATAAAAATTGAAAAAGTTCCCAGAAGTGGAAAAGAGAAGAACAGTAGAAAACCCATAGAAAGAGAGAAGATACTTACCTGATTTTGAATTTTCTAAAATTTTTATAGAAAATCAAAACTCCTGTTTGTGGATAAGGGGAAGTAGTCGTTAGTTGATTAGAATCATGGCCTGATCTTTCGGAGAGAATCCTCGCGTTAACTCTTGTCTGAGTCTTTAGGCTGACTCAACTTGAGTCCTCTCCTCAAAAAATCCTAATGCGAGCTTGCCTATGCACGAGCAGGCTTGTAGAGCAACCTGCTTGCTATGTGATGACAAGCAAACTGTTTCATGTAAATCATGCTCCCTCTTTTGTCCCCTAAACATTATTCCCCTAGTCTCTAGTGTTGAGAGTGTAACAAGTTAAAACTAGAAATTATTATGTCAAGGACAACACATCCAGCTACTCGTCTTGAATGAAAAACATGGAGCTACCCAGGCTGCTCTTTTGCAAGACCTCACCCTGTTAATTGAGATCTGTTCACTTGAGCAACATACTGGCTTAAATGGACGCGATGTGGCGTGTGCGCCATGCCAAGTGTTTGAATTTCAAAGGCAGTAATTTCATACTTTCAAAAGGCACGTTTCCTTAAATGTCGTGCTGGTTACCTAAACCACCTCACTTTCTATTCAAATCCCTAAACCGTTTCATTTTCTCATCATGCTTCCTTTTATTTTCCTAGAATTATTTACCTAGAAAATAAGAAATTTATTTGACACCGCTATAACCTCAGTACTAATTTCGGCCTGTCCTGGATACTATTTCTTGAACTCCATCATTGGCTATTTGTTGTTTTTCCTTTGGTCTGTTTGGGTTTTTGCAGAGATCAATTTGTCATGGCTTTTTAGCTTTTGGGAAAACCGTCAAAGGGCAAAGAGAAAGCAACTATTATTGAAGAAGATGAATTAGACGTTTTACCTAACAACCTAAAAGGGTCTGTGTACAATCCTAAAGTCTCTCTAGAAGGTGTGGGAGGCATTAACATTAGGGTGGAAGCCTCAGGGAACATTCTTGTAGAGATGGGTGAGATTTCTAGTTCAAATTAGATTTTGAGTGAAAATCAGGAGAGAGGTTCTGGTAATGAGGTGGAAGCTTTAGGGGACATCCTTCTAGAGATAGGTAAGATTTCTAGCTCAGAATAGATTTTGCGTGAAAATTGGTAGAGATGTTTTGGTGAGGATGAAAGCGAGGAGGAAACACTACCAATGGAAACTTTACCAGAAGAGAAAAGGAAGTTAGGTAACAAATCTTTAGCCGAGTCCTATCTTATTGATGAAATGAAATCGATCCTAAAGACACTCCTAACCATCCTCTTAAATGATATGTTACCCTATACCTAGAGTGTTTCAAATTTAGCCCTTGGTCAACTAAATCTAAATGGATGAAGAGTGTTTTCTGGTCTGTTTATCTTATGGAATAGATGTGGGTAGGACGGGCCTTCTGTTGATGAGGTCAAGTATTTATACCGACTAAAGAGTAGTCTAAAAGATACGGGCTAGTGTCATTTTATATCAAAACACCAAGACCAAGAAATCCATAACAAATATCCCCACTTCAAATGGAAATTTAAAAAAATAAAATTTTCTTTATTAGAGGTAATTGGGGCCAGGTAACACCTATAGATAAAGGGAATATTCATGTTTCTTCTTGTTTCTTCACTCTGGGTTGTTTACTGACCTATGGTACCCTTTAACTGCTTGCTAATTTGAAACACCCTATTTCTTCTTTCTTTTCTTTATCTTTTTATTCTTTTTTTTTAAATAACCCTTTTCATTTTTACTGCAGATTCCTAGAGCATGCTTTAAAAGATCAAGAATAAGTTATTGTAGAGAGTCAAGGTTGCATTGGCCAAACGGTGCTCGTGTAGAGACCTGCCTTCGACAACTTGCTTGGTGAACTCGCACCTGGTATTAGTGGCAGAGAACGTGGAGGAAGTAGTTATTGGAGAAATGAACAGGAAGTGTCCTTGTAGTGGTAGTGATTTCAGAAGCTTAAGCAGAAGTACAATACAAATGAAGAAACTCGAAACTACTCAACAGGTTTCTTCTTTGAAGATACTCCCCTATCCTCTTCCTAAAATGGTTGAAGCCAGTAGAGCTACTAGCGAGAAATGTCTCGTCACTTCTCCTCCACTTGTTAAATTGAAATCTCTATTATCATTCACGTGAGTAGACTATTTAGTCCCATACTGTAATGAATATATTAAGTTGGTGAAGAAAAAGACCCTGAGGACATGGAAGGTGAGATAGCAAAGGTTTGGCAATTCAGACGATTTTAAATGTGTACCATGGCCTCTTAGTATAAAAGGAAAATTGTTCGCTATGAGTACTATGAGTAGAAACTTCAGACTGACAATCAAGCACTAAAGAAAAAGAAAAACTTGCTGAGGAGAGATCGAGAAAACTTCATCTTGAGAACTTGTAGTTGAAGGAAAGGGTTGTTTTGTTTAAGGGGAGAGCAGCTTAATTTGAGAAAGAGTTGAGCACTGTGAGAGAAGAACTTGCTCGCTAGAGAGTCTTTTTTGAGAACCAACTCTAATCTATGCGGTCAACTCACTAGAGTTAGATCGAGGCCCTAGTAAAGCAAATTGACGACAACTATAATGCTTTCTTAAATTCTCTTACAAGTGCATCATAGCTATCCTCGAGAGATAACACCCCGAGCTGAAGATGAACAAGTTAGTAGCTGAGTGATCAAATACATGAATGAACTGGAGGCCGAAGAGGACGAGGGAAAAGATGAGCTTCTTTAAGCTATCGAGGCTTTCTCTCCTCCTAAAGTTGTCGAGGTTGTCCTTTTTCTTGAAGCTGCTAAGCATGTCCTTGCTTTTGAAACTGCTGAGCATGCCCTTCTTTCTCCTACCGATAACAATCTTTTAGTGTTCCCCGAACAAGCGGATCTCCCTTCTGTCAGAACAGATCCTAAATCCTTTTGAAAGTAATTTAAGAATGCATTGATTGATGATTTTTAGATTTTTGCTTGCATTTTCTGTTTCACATATTAAGAATATTTTTCAACAGCTTCATCTAGTTGCCTTGGAATATCCAACCTTTACTACTGTTGAGTAAAAAGCAGGGTAAACTAGACTTTCATTTCCCCTCAAAGAGGCTTTGATACTTAAAGCCTTAGAAAAATTTTCACAAGTTAATGCCTCCAGCTCACAATATCTTTGTCGAGCATGTGTCGGTAGATTTTGGTTCTTGTCCTACCTCGAGTAGGGTTTGAGACTTTAAGCTTTATACTTGCCACAGAAAAATTTTCGCAAGTTAATGCCTGCTCGCTATATCTCTGTCGAACAAGCGTGGGTAAATTTTGATTTTTGTCTTACCTCAAGGAGGATTTAAGACTTCACGCCTTATACTTGTCTTAGAAAAATTTTCACAAGTTAATGCCTACTCGTTATATCTTTATTAAGCAAGCGTTCACAAATTTTGACTTTTATCTTACCTCGAGTAAGCTTTCAAACTTCAAGCCTTGTACTTGCCTTAGAAAAATTTTCACAAGCTAATGCTTGCTTGCTATATCTTGGTCGAGCAAGTGTGAGTAAATTTTGATTCTTATCTCAGCTCAAGTAGGCTTTGAGACTTTAAGCCTTATACTTGCCTTAGAAAAATTTTCATAAGTTAATGCTTGTTCACTATATCTTGGTCAATTAGGCATGGGAAAATTTTAACTTTTGTCTCACTTCAAGTAGGTTTTGAGACTTCAAACCTTATATATGTGCCTTAGAAAAATTTTCACAAGTTAATACCTGCTCGCTATATCTCTATCGAGTAGGCGTAGGTAAATTTTGACTATTTTTTCACCTCGAGTAGGCTTTTAGAATTTGAATCTTATACTTGCATTAGAAAAAATCTTATAAGTTAATGCTTACTTGTTATATCTCTGTCGGGCAAGCATGGGCAAATTTTGATTCTTGTCTCACCTTGAGTAAGCTTTGGGATTTCAAGCCTTACACTTGCCTTAGAAAAACATTCACTGAAGAACATGAACTAAATGAATTTCATTGCTCCTATTTTGTTAATTGTTTATTAATTTACAAAAAACAAGAAAAAGTGTAAAGAGAGCAGGATCGCTAACAAAAGCAACCAGCTTATTACAAAGAATTCTTATTGAAAGTACTTCTTTAAGTGCTCTATATTCCACTATCTTTTGACTTTGTGACCATCTCCATCGGCTAACTTGTATACCCCTAGTCTAACTACTCGTAGAACTTTATATGGCCCCTCCTAGTTAAAGCCGAATACCCCTTAACTCAGATCTCTAGTGTTCTTGTTTATGCTTTAAGTACCCAATCGCCATCCCAGAACTGCTATACTCACACATTCTAGTTGTAATAACAGGTAATTCTCTACTAACAAGCAATTTCCTTTTTTGACACACACTTCCTTTTTTCTGCTAGCAAATCCAAGTTTAAGTACATTTGCTCATTGTTTTTCTTTTCATTAAAGTATTTTCTTAGATGCGCACTCATTATAATATCTATAGGGATGACTACCTCATGACCAAAGGCTAAGCCAAAATAGTGGTCTTGTAAGTGGTTCTATAAGCCCATAATACACCTGACAGCTCGTCGACCTACGCCCCCTTCTTTTCTCTGAGTCACATCTTTAAGAGCTTCTTAATGCTTTTATTCGTAGCCTCGACTTGATTGTTTGCTTTTGGTTGTGCAAGCGAGCAGAATCTAAGTTCGATGTTCAACTTTTAATAGAACTCCATAAAATTAGGATTATCAAACTACTTACCATTGTTTGTTATGAGTGCGTAGGGGATTGCATACCTATGTACAACATTCCTCCAAATGAAAGAGTTAGTTTTTAATGCTACTAAACAGTATAACTTAAAAGCATGTTCACGTTAGTACACACACACACACACACACACACACACACACACTATTTTTAACATTTTTTTCATTGCTTGAGTTTATTTTGTAATATTACTTATAAAAGCACTATGTAGTGCAATTATAACTCCATCATTGAACTTTAATTTTTAAAATTTTTTTCCCAAAAAGATTTATGTTAGTAAAATTAAAATCCTATATAATTTTTTATCAAAATGACTCAACTTGTATGTAGTTGTGTGACAGCAGATTAAGCTTGGCAGAATTTGGCTAATTAAACCTGGTCAAAGAAATGCAACTAGATGTTGTATAGCGATATGGGCAACTAGTAGGGACTTGATGCCAATTTTTTTTGAGATTTTGGAACTCAAAACTAGGGTTTCTAATGAAAAAAGGGTCAAATACTTGTTTGTATAATCAAAGGCCTTTTAAACTACTTATTGGTGAGCTATTTTGTAATGCATTTTGTTTTGTACTGATTAAACACCAGATTACTGTATTACATCATGTATTTACAATAACTGTTATAACAGCAGATAAATACACTGATATTTACAATTAGATATATACAATTGGGACTTATAATATTATATTAAATTTTCTATAAAGTGTATGCTCAGACAAATAACGCTCGTAAACGAGGAACGTCACTATTCCACTTGTATTTTGCAAAGGAGAATGACTTTTTTATAATGTTACTCCACAATCATGCTAACTGTAGAAGTGAGCCCCCATGTCTCTCACACAAGTTAATGTACGTGAGGAAGGAGATTTTTACTATGATTAACACATATTTACATTATAAAAACCAAAATAATGTTTATTTAGCTAAGTAATTAACCACTTAATTTTAATTTCTTTCAAATTCAATTACAAAGTCTCTTTGGAAGAATTTATGGGGTCTTTAATTTTCAATATAATTAAAATTGTACTATCCTCTCTCAACATTCATAAATAAATATGTTAAGATTTTTGTTATAGGCATCATCAAAAGTATATTTCATCATCAAAATCACCTTAAATGGATATATTAAATTAAGAAGAAAGCTCGTATTTGGTAATTAAAATCCTCCTATTCTTTATTCATTTAAGGTTTTTTTTTAAAAAAAAATTCTATGAACTCTAGATTTGCACTCAATGTCATTTCTTTTCTTAGAAATATTGGGTAGTCAAAACCATAAATTTGAACTCAATCTCATTTCTTTTTGATTTATTGGTTCGAAACCCTAGTTGAATGAATTGATTTAGTTGTTTATTTGGCTTCATTTAATTGATTTTGAGTAATTTCTAGCATGTCTAATTGATTGAGTAGTTGATTGAGCATGTCTCTGATCTATCTTGAAAGATTCTTAAATTAAAGTGAATATTACAGTTTGAAAATTAATTTTTTTTTTTTATAAGTAAACCTATCTATTGATCAACAAGAAATCAAGTATATAATATATGTTGGAAATTCATCCAACCATATAACAGTTTCCTTTCTCTATAATGCCAATTTAGCTAAAGAGTGAGCTGTGCCATTACATGTTCTGCTTATGTGCTGAGCTTTGAAATTTGGAAATTTTTCTTTTTTAAAAAAAAAAAATTTTGAGGTTAACCAAATAATTTGAGACATGTTGTTATTCCTACTGTTTACAAGCTCTACCAGTTCATGAGAGTTTGACTCGACTAGTAAAAAAGCTCCCCCAGCTCTTAAGGCAACCTGCAATCCCCAATCCATAGTAACAGCTTCACCCATTACCACATTCCTAAAGTATTTGGTAGTGTTGACAGCAGTAGCTATACATCTTTTATCCCAGTCCCTGATCACCACTCCTAGCCCAACTTTTTACTTCTCCACATTCATAACAACATCCACATTTACCTTAAACCAGTCATTTGGAGGTGGACTCCATTGGTGTTGCTTCTCATCTTTTTTCCTCCCTAAGCTTATCATTTCGGGTTGTCTAGATTTCCTAAGATCCTCCATTACTAACTCAGCCCTTATCACTAATCTGATTGGAGCCTCCTTTAGACCTTGAAAAAGTCATTTGTTCCTTACTGTCCAAATCACCCAAAGCATAGTTGCAACTGTTTCTCTTTTTATATTTTTCAGCTGATTTGGCACCCATTGCATGAACCAAGCTACATCCTGGCATTAATCCTTCAAAAAAAGTTATGCTGCTTGAGAGTTCCTTCAGAGCTTTTTTGCCAATTTACAGCCTAGCAGAGCATAAGATACACATTCTACTTGATTGTAACAAGTTTGATACAAAGGCTCCGACAAGATTCGTTCTTTCCAAAGGTTTTCTGCCTTAGGGAGCAAGTTATTAGTGGCTCTCCACAAAGAGATTTTCACTTTCTCAGGTAAAGCTAGCTTTCAGATTGCATTCCACCGGGTTGGATTCTGATAAGAACAGTTTGGATAATTTGGGAATTTTATGTTTATCACCATTTGATATTCGTTTTTCACTGAATATTGCTTTCTTTTGTTATAATGCCAGATTAGCTTATCCTCTTTTGGTTTGAATGGGATCGGGATTTTCATAATAGCTTCTGCATCTTTTTGACTGAAAGAGTTTTGAATCAACGCTTCCTTCCAGTGTTGCTCTTCATTAATCAGTTTTGCAACTGTGGCATCCACTCGTTGGAGGCGAGAAGGGTTTAAAAGTTAAGGGTCTTGGTATCCAGTTGTTGTTATACAACTGCACTTTTTGCCCATTTCTGATTCTCCATCTATCTCCTTTTTGGATTACCTACTTTCCCCACAAGATACTTCTTTAGATAAAAGATGGCTTTGATATTAGCTCTGATTCTATAAAATTAAGATGTTTAAAATACCTAGCTTTTATAACTCTGGCCACTAAAGAGTGTGGATTTTGAATTATTCTCCAGCCCTACTTTGCAATAAGGGCTTAGTTAAAGCTTCATAAATCTTTGAATCCCATGCCTCCCTTAATTTTAGCTCGACTCAATTTCTCCCATCTCACCCAATAAATACTTTGCTTCTCCCTATTTATTCCCCACCAAAACTTAGCCACAGCCTTTTGAATGTCATTGCACAACCCCAAAGGAATCTTAAACACACTTATAATATATATTGGAATTGCTAGAGCAACGGCTTTGAATCGCATAACCCAAAAAGAATCTTAAACACACTTATAGCATATGTTGGAATTGCTAGAGCAACGACTTTGATGAGTACTTTTTTACCCCCACGTGAAAAGTACTTGTGCTATCAGCTCTGAATTTTGCTCATCACCATGAGCTTAACTTCATTAAAAAAACCTTTTAGCCTTCATTCCTATCATCGATAGTAAGCCTAAGTATTTCTCATGTCGAGAAACCACCTGCAACTGAAAAATATCTTTTATTGCTACAACTCAATCCTCTTTTGTATTATTATTAAAGAACATGGATGATTTCTGGAAATTGAAGATTTGTCTAGATGCTCTGCCATAACACTAAAAAATAACTTTGAGTTTATTGCAATCTTCCACTATTGCTCTACTAAAGATTAGGCTGTCATTTGCGAATAAAAGATGCAACACTACTGCACCCTTTCTAAATTGAAGCCCTCCGATAAGTTTTTTATTCTCTACTCGTGCAAGTAAATTGGAAAATACCTTTGCACAAATTATAAAGAGATAAAGGAAGAGCGGGCACCCTTGCCTGAGGTATTTTTGTAGGTTAATCTGTCCTAAAGCTATTCTATTAATCACAACAGAAAATGAGGCTGTTGTAATATAATTCATTATTAAATCCACTAGCTTACTTGAAAAGCCTAGTTTTAGCATTGTGTGCTTCAAAAACCCTACTCTACTCTATCATAGATCTTGCTTATGTCTAACTTGAGAGCCACCTACCCATGTTTCTTCTCTTTGTTATGCCTAATCTTGTACAGACATTCATACCCCACTATGATGTTATCTGTTATCAATCTATTAGGGATGAATGTGCTTTATAAAGGGGAAATTACATAATTAAGCACGCTCTTCAGCTTATTAGCAATGGTTTTGGCTACAATCTTATATATGGCATTGCATAAACTTATTGGCCTAAATTATGTCACTCTCTGAGGAGCAGCAATCTTTGGAATCAAAACAATGTAAGTGTGATTGAGAGAAGTAATTGTACATCTGCCATTTAGAATATGGAGACATGTGGAGATGACACTTGATTTTACTGAGTTCCAGTACTTCTGGAAGAAGGCTGCTGGCAGGTCATCAGGTCCAGGGGCTTTCGTTAGACACATTTGGGAAAGCGCCAATTTTATCTCCTCTTCAGTGAAAGCCCTATCTAGATGCTTATTTATATCTACATTCACCTTTCGCTCCAAGCTTGTAAGAGTTGCCTCAATTTGTAAATTAGTTGGGCTGGAAGTTGTAAACAAGTTTGTAAAATATTCATTGAACTCTCTCTCAATTTCCTCTCTATCTTCGATCCATACATCTTCTTAATTCATAATTCCCCTTATCTGATTCTTCTTCTTCTTTGAGCAGGCTTTAAGGTGAAAATACTTTGTGTTCTGTCCCCTTCCTTTAGCCAGTTAGCTCACGACTTTTGTTTTTAGTACACTTTCTCATCCAGCAGCAATCTCTCAATTTACTCTTCAATACTTCTGATCCATTTACCGCTTCATAATGTTAGAAGTTAAACCTCAAGTCAGCAAGCTTTTTCTTAAGCCTTTTCAAGTTTTCCTTTTTGCCATTGAACTCTTTCTTGCTCAATGCAAGCAACTGTGCCATTGTATTGCTAGTAGCCCTTTAAAAAAATTGACCGGATCCTCATCCCTCCAACCACCCCAATTCATCTACTCATCTTTCATTATTTATCTACATTCCTCATAAAGGCTCCATATATCTTCATAATAAACCATTGGGCTACCTTTCTTTCTTGAACACATAAAGCTTTTTTGGTTCTGCATTTTAAATATGATTGGGGTATAATTAGAACCCCAAGAATTCAAGTTTGAGACAATTAACTCATATGGGCATATTCTTCCAGTCTTTGCTCCTTAAGAACCGATCTAGCCTTTCTTCGACAAAATAGGGCCCGAACCTCCTATTCGACCAAGTGAAATAATACCCCTTGCTTTCTAAATCTATTAAACTATAGTCATTTACAACCTCTTGAAATTCCTCTACCATACCAAGTTTTCTCCTCTCCCCCCCTATGCTTTTCATTTAACTGAAGAATCTCATTAAAATCCTTTAAACACAGCTATATAAGAGAAAACAGACCTGCCAATCTCCCTTTTAATGTCCATACGTGTCTTTTTTATATGCCTTCCGGATGTTCATACACCCCGGTACATCTCCAAATCATCCCATTTTCCCTATAAATAATAGCATTAATGTGGTGATTATTATAAGAGTCAACATTCACATCCACCTCACTACCCCAAAGTAATGCCAACCCACCCCCTATACCATTCCTACTTACATTAAAACAATTGTCAAAACCCATTTCTTTACTCCGGTTAGTCATTGAAATTCTATATAGGCTACCCAAGAGGGGGGTGAATTGGGTTCTTTAAAAATTAAGTAAATAAAATTACACAACAATTTAAAACTAATGTTTTAAAACAATATAATTAACAATGCTTGAATTTAAAGAGATAAGGGAAGAGAAATCAAACACGTGATTTTTACGTGGTTCGGCCAACCGTGCCTACGTCCACGCCTCCAAGCTCACCGGGCTTGAGGATTCCACTAAGCAAGCCTCCAAGGCTTCAATACACTTACACTTGACTTCAAGGTGTCAATGGACCTTTACAATCAAGAGATTATTCCCAATCTCTTAACCCAAGTGTATCCCAACACTTACAATTAACTTCCAAGGTGTCAATGGACCTTTACAATAAGAGATTAAACCCAATCTCTCAACCCAAGTGTTTTCCAACACTTACAATCACTCAATGATAGAGATTTAATAACAACTAATCTCTCACACACTCCAAATGATTACAATTGAAATTTTAATGTGTGAGGCAATGATATGAAACACAATTGAAGCACAAAGAAGATTGTTTCTCAAGTAGGAAGCTCAAATATCAAAATGTTGGATCTCGTTGTTTGAATTTGATTGAGCCTTTTTATAGTTGAGCTGAAAACTAGCCGTTATTGACTTTCGATCATAATCGGTTCGCCGGTTGTCTCAATCGGTTAGCCGTTTTGACTTTTCAGCTAGCCGTTGCCCTTTGATTTTAAATAAGCGGTTTACCGTTTAAATTATCGGATCACCGCTTTCTTTCAAAAGAACCCGCAAAAAGAAATCGGCTCTCCGTTTTTGCTAAACGGTTCAAGAGTAAAAACTATCTCTTTTTGGAACTTATCGGTTCGCCGTTAATAATAAACGGTTCACCGTTAAGTTCCAGAATGCTCTGAAACTTTTTTTGTAAATAAACGGTTCGCCTTTTATAATAAACGGTTCACCGTTAGTAATAAACGGTTCGCCTTTTATAATAAACGGTTCAAGGGTAATTTCAGAATCTATATTTTGTTAACTTTTTGTAGAAAAATGATTTTCCAACTCAAGTTAACGGTCATTAAGATTCTTTAAACATGTTTATGACTTTAAGAAATTCATTTTAATAACTCAAACATTTTAATCAAGTACATATAAGTTTTGTTATCATCAAAATCAATATTATTAGATTAACAATCTCCCCTTTTGATGATGATGACAAACTTTGTATGTAAAGGACACAAAAATTTGTTTTAACTCCCCCGAAAATAAGCTCCCTTGAAAAATAAACAAAATTTTTGTTAACTTCTTTTGAAATATAACTGAAAACTATTCTCCCCTTCAAAGATCAAAAAGAAAAAAATAAAGAAAAATAGCCACGTTTTGACAAGTAAAAATTTCAGTAGAATCTCCCTTGTATATTAAGCATCTCCTCAAAAACTATTACCAAAATTTATACCAAAAAAAAAATCAAAATCAATATTAAAATCAATATTTATACTACAAGCAATGCTAAAATCATAGTAAAATCAATGCTAAGTCTCATATATAACACAAGCATTCATAAAAACAAGAAACAATCAAACACACATAAAAGTATCCAAAATATGAGAATATTGTGCGAAATATCCAATACTTAATACATATCTAAACCATTTGGTTGATCAAAAATGTCTTTAAAGGTCAATATAATGCATGATTCATAAATTTACACAATTTAAAAACATCCGATTATCATATTATAGAAAAACAAGGAAGATAGTGTATAAATCATCATAAGTAGATGCACAATCTATATCAATAGTATAAATGTTAACACACCTATTTCCAACAAAGCATACATTTTCAATGAGAGTTGAGGAAACTTTACTGACATTACCAATACCAATGATTTTTCCTTTTGAATTATCTCCAAAGGATACATCTCCACCATTTTTTATCTTGGTAAAACTTGAGAGTCATGAATAATCATCGGTCATATGTCTTGGACATCCGTTGTCCAAATACCACTTATTTCTTTTCCTTCTTCTTTGATTCATGCGGAGAAGATCTCAAATTTTAGGTACCCAAAACTCTTTGGGTCCTGAGTGTTAGTAATGGTTCTTTTGGAACCCAAACACATTTAACTCCATAATATGCATTTTTCTTAATAGGACATCTATATTTCATGTGACCATCTCCATTGCAATAATGACAAACAATTTTATGATTTTTAGTGGAAGTAGCCTTAACAAAGTAGCTTTTGTAGTATTTTTGTTTCAAGTTAGGTTTATAACCAATCCTTCCTTTATCAAACACACATTTTGGGCACCAAGTAATTTTTCTAAGTTCTTTTGCCCATTTGTGAATTTAAACAATCTCATTTAGTTCATTGCTCTTCTTTTTAAGTTCTTCATTTTCTTTGATCAAGTTATCAACATGTAATTTTTCATGTTCATATGAAGTACTTTGTTTACCTTTTAAAGAAGCAATTCTATCATGCAATCTTTCATTATCTAATTCTAGCTCTTTAATCTTATCATTTAACACATCATTACATTTTTGCATAAAGATCCTTTTCATTTGAAAGTTCTAATATGTTCTTCTTAAGACATGCATTTTTCTTTCCAATTTTCATCATATCACTATGCAACTCATTAAAAGCATCATATAATTCATCATAAGATGGAAGATCACTTACCTCATCAAGCTCATCTTCTCCTATTGCCATGAGTGCCAAGTTTGACATTTCTTGCGCTTGTTCATCCTCACTTGATTCTTCATCACTATCATCCCATGTTGCCAACATAGCTTTCTTCTTGAATTTGTTGAGAAGGGGGCATTCCGGTTTTATATGGCCAGGCTTCTTGCATTTATAACATATGATTGCTTCATTCTTCTCCTTTTGATTCTTGAAGTTTTTGAATTTTCTTTGTTCACCGGATTTTTGAAAAATTTCGTGAACTTTCTAGCTATCATATCCATCTCTTCATCTTCAAGATCGCTTTCCTCATCGCTTTCAAATTTTGATGCTTTCAAGGCAACGTTTTTCTTCTTCTTATCTTCATCTCCTCTTTCATTTTGTCAAATCTTCTTCATAAGAAATAAGTGAGCCAATTAGATCATCAATAGACAAAATGTTTAAATCTTTGGCTTCCTCAATAGCAGTTCTCTTAGGTCTCCATTCTTTTGGTAATGACCTAATAATTTTCTTTACCTTCTCGCATTTATTTGAAAAGGTCTTACCAAGTGCCCCAGAAAGTGTTTACAATGTATCAGTAAATCTAGTATACATAGAGTAGACACTTTCATTTTCTTCCATTTGAAACAATTCATATTGCCTAGTGTATCTACTTATTTTAGATTCTTTGACTTGGTTTGTACCTTCATAAACAACTTCAAGTTTCTTCCAAATTTCATAAGCATTAGAACAACTTGAGACTCATGAAATTCTTTCTTATCTAGGGCACAAAATAAGGCATTCATAGCTTTAGAATTTAGTGAAGCTTTTCTCTTTTCTAAATCATTCCATTCACGTGAAGGTTTAGGAATATCTTCTCCTTCTTCATTTTTAGTTATCGGCATGAATGGACCATCACATACAACTTCCCATATTTCATAATCTAATGCTTGCAAATAAATTCTCATTCTAGTTTTCCAATAGGGATAATCATTTCCATCAAAGAATGGTGGTCTAATAGTGGATTGTCCTTCCCTAAAACTAGAATCATTTTGGGTTGCCATGGATCTTTTACTCTAGACGATTAAGTCCTAACAAGAGAACCAAGCTCTGATACCAATTGAAATTCTATATAGGCTACCCAAGAGGGGGGTGAATTGGGTTCTTTAAAAATTAAGTAAATAAAATTACACAACAATTTAAAACTAATGTTTTAAAACAATATAATTAACAATGCTTGAATTTAAAGAGATAAGGGAAGAGAAATCAAACACGTGATTTTTACGTGGTTCGGCCAACCGTGCCCTTTACGTCCACGCCTCCAAGCTCACAGGGGCTTGAGGATTCCACTAAGCAAGCCTCCAAGGCTTCAATACACTTACACTTGACTTGAGGTGTCAATGGACCTTTACAATCAAGAGATTATTCCCAATCTCTTAACCCAAGTGTATCCCAACACTTACAATTAACTTCCAAGGTGTCAATGGACCTTTACAATAAGAGATTAAACCTAATCTCTCAACCCAAGTGTTTTCCAACACTTACAATCACTCAATGATAGAGATTTAATAACAAATAATCTCTCACACACTCCAAATGATTACAATTGAAATTTTAATGTGTGAGGCAATGATATGAAACACAATTGAAGCTCAAAGAAGATTGTTTTCAAGTAGGAAGCTCAAATATCAAAATGTTGGATCTCGTTGTTTGAATTTGATTGAGCCTTTTTATAGTTGGAGCTGAAAACTAGCCGTTATTGACTTTTCGATCATAATCGGTTCGCGGTTGTCTCAATCGGTTAGCCGTTTTGACTTTTCAGCTAGCCGTTGCCCTTTGATTTTAAATAAACGGTTTCCGTTTAAATTATCGGATCACCGTTTCTTTTTCAGAACTGCGCAAAAGTAATCGGCTCTCCGTTTTGCTAAACGGTTCAAGAGTAAAAAACTATCTCTTTTTATTGGAACTTATCGGTTCATTGTTAATAATAAACGGTTCACCGTTAAGTTCCAGAATGCTCTGAAACTTTTTTTGTAAATAAACGGTTCGCCTTTTATAATAAACGGTTCACCGTTAGTAATAAACGGTTCGCCTTTTATAATAAACGGTTCAAGGGTAATTTCCAGAATCTATATTTTGTTAACTTTTTGTAGAAAAATGATTTTCCAACTCAAGTTAACGGTCATTAAGATTCTTTAAACATGTTTATGACTTTAAGAAATTCATTTTAATAACTCAAACATTTTAATCAAGTACATATAAGTTTTGTTATCATCAAAATCAATATTATAAGATTAACAGTCATCTGTCTAAGCTTCATCTTAGTCTCACAAACAAATAAAATTTGAGGCTTATGGTCTTGGAAAATATCTTTTAATACTAAGAATGTTCGAGTATTCCCTAAACCTCAGACATTCTAGCTTATGATCTTTATTGTTGTCGGCGGGGCTGGAAACCAACCACCACCGATATCTCTTTTTCACTTACAATTGCTACCTCTGTCAACTCCATAGCCGTTATATCCCTACTCACTTTAAGCTTGGCTGAGGGGGAATAACATGTAACTTGATTTGGCATGCTCTTGCTTGGACTTGCTAGCTTTAGTTTTTTATTCTTTAGGCTAGCTGTTTTATTGTCACTACTGGCCCGTTCAGAGTAAAGTGGCAAAAATTTGGTAGTCATCTCCTTTGTAGTGTTTTGAGCTTGTTTCTTCTATTTTCTCCCCTTAGGCTTGGGCCTTACTGAATATAAAGCGCTATCAACTACCTTTTCTGCCAAGCTCATTTGGGCTGAGCTAGGTAGATGAGTTGTTTGGCCTATTAGGGGGTTTGAGCTCTTTTTTTTTTCCCTTCATATTTTTTATCTCGTTCAAAACTCTCGCCCTTTTACTCAAATTTTTTAACACTTCCTTAAATCCAATTACCTCTTACTACTTTTTGCAACTAATTTAATCCCATCTTGATTGTACCGTTTATAATATCAATAAGTTGTCAGTTGCCTTTTCCACTTGTCTCAATATCATTTATGGGCTGCTTACAGCTTTTAGGTCTTGGACTTACCCTGACCTGTTTTCTTTTGTCAGGTTCAGTTGTTCATGGTAGGGAGATTCTATCTTTCTTGAGTGTTCTACTCTTCGTTGTTCGCTTCTATCTTTATCTTTACTCTTCTGGAACCTCGTTCGGTCAACTAACAAGACTGCCTTTAGCCATGCTCCATATGCCAGATTTTCTTTTGGATGACCCTTATATTGTGCGCACTCTCTATATTGGTGCCCGATATAGCCACAACAAAAGTAATAATAGGGCTGCTTCTCATACACTACCCCCACAAGTATTTCCTTTCCATTTTCTTCTTTGGATTCTAAGGACCTTCTTCAGTCTTTTCGTAATATGATTGAGATTTTGACTCTTGCATATTCACCAAAGCAATTTCTCGTTGCGTCAGTGGTTACATCTTTCACTCTTCCAATTTTGTAGCCTATTTCTCGTACTGTGTTTATGTCCATACACATCAAAGGCACATTGTGTAATTGCACCCAAAAGAAAACATGTGAAAAAGAGTAGTCTGCAACATTCTTTATCTTTCGGGTTCTTCCAACACTATGAGAGCTCTCAACAGTATAAGAACTCTATCAAAGTGCCATGGCCCTCTTGCTACTACCCTTTGCTTTTCCTCTTCTAGGTAAAACTTGAACATGAAGATTTTTCTACGTAAACTCTCAACCTTGACCATCCCTACCAAATGCCATGCTAGTTATAGCGCTATTTTTACCCCTTCATGACTCATGCTTCTCATAGTTAGGATTTTATCCACCAAGCACCCTGCTGCTATCTTCATTCCTTTTTCCTTTAAGCTCCCCTCGAACCTTACCTTGTCCTCTTCTTATCCTTCTAGCGTTATAGCACTGCATTTTCTAATTAACTCCTCCTTTTCCATGGCTCTTATAGGATGCTCCCTGCTTTAAAGGCAAAAGTAATAATGCTCACCAACCTTCCCATTATCTCTTGCACCCCTACCTTAGCAATGAAACTATATGACTTGTACTAACAAAGAATCTATAACTAACGCCCCACCAATGGGCAAAATTCCCGGATCCTATAAATCCAATTTTAGCTCCCATTTAGTGTTTTCCCCCACCGAGAAAGCACTCGAAAGGAGAGATTTCCTGTCTCGAGAGTTTCGAAAATTAACTTTAAAAATAGAAAGAAAATTTAATTGAATTTTGTTGGTACATAACCAGAGTTTAGATTGACATCTCCACTTTGGTTTGAATTAATGTGAGCTAAGAAATTGGAATTGATCAGAGCCAATTTTGATTTGATTTAAGTGTCAGTTTGGTCTCAGCCGCTGATGTTGAAGTTATATGTAGCGGTGACTCTGACACTTCCATTAATGGAAGTAGTTTTCCTCGTGTATGTGACCATAGACCAGAATTCGTGGATGCTAACGTATGGAATGAATATTTTAATAGCCCATGGAATCTAAATAACCTAACAGAGTTGAAAGGTTCAATACTTCGGATGGTTCATCATAACATTACTGGGGTTATAGCGCCTTGGCTTTATCTTGGCATGTTGTTCTCAGCTTTTTGCTGGCATTTAAAGATCACTGTTTCCACTGAATGAATTATCATCACTAGCATGTTTCCACGCTGATTTACCCCTGGTTCTTTTTTTTTTCTTTTTTTTGTAGTGTTGTCTCCGAGCAAACGCATTGTTGGTCCCTTTTCTTTTCCCTACCAGCTTTTCATCTTATGAACTCTTCATTTATTTTTTGTTAAATGAATTAATGCATTGAAAAACGATTACTTTAGCAGATTCTACCACCGGCCACCGAGTTGTACAGAAAGTTGACACTCAGTCGAGCGAGATGAGTTGTCTTTTTAATACTTATTGGTATTGGGAGTTCTACTTGCCCTTATTGCTCATTAGTAATCGTGCTTTTTTAATTTTATTTTTTTAAAATTTCATTGAAATATCCAAAACTTGGTCTTGTGCTAAATGAGTAGAATGGATTTTCAATTTCTCATTTTCTTATACTTCTGGTGGTTCAGTGTGGTAGATATCTCTTTCGTGGTTTGCAACGTACTGCTAACTAAAATTTTAAATTGATTTAGTAGAAAGCTGATTATCGCTGCTTCTGTTATGGCAGAGGGGGGATCCAAAATGTCCGTACAGCGTCCCTAGAAGTGAAGCTGGTGCTTTTGAGAAGAAGGCAGTTCTTCATATTGGAATTTATCTTTTCAGCTGCCTTTGCTTTTTGCATTTTTGTTATCCAGGTTCTTTATTCCCCCCTAATTTGACAGAAGAGGAGTATTCTATGTGTTGGCTGAGCTTATATGCCTAGTGATTTATGACTATTCTTTTCGGTGATGATTTCATGTTGAATTTTGGCTGCATTCTATCATGCACACGGGTTTCATTTGTTTTATTGTTTTTCATTTGATAAATAATTTAATATTTATTTAAATATTAATTTTTAGTTGTATATGAAAGATAGTAGTCATGTGTGGACGATATTATAACAGACATTTACCATATGTTCCTGATAAATTCGTGATAGATAATATGTTATAAAATTTATGACATATAAAAGCGGTTATTCTAAATTTCTTGACACAAGACTTTAATGACACTTGGACAACCATCATCTAATAGGGTGCATGACAATAAAAAACCGTCATTATTAAGTTTTTTTTCAGTAGTGCACACCCAATGTATTTAAGTTTACTTCAATAAGTTCATCACTATTAAAAAAAAAAAGACAAAAACCAATGCAGGAAATAAGTTTAGTACTTTTCCTTTTAACAATTTCTATTGTTATGAAAAATTAATTAGAAAAACTTAATGTAAAATTTTATTTTTCTAAATGCAAAAGCAACGAACAACTGAAGGACACATGACAAACTCAGAGTAATAACAAAATTAACCTATGTCAAAATGTTAAGCAATTAGAGGCTTCTCCTAGCACCATCTACAATCTCACTCTTCGTCACCCTTACGTTTCGCTACAGAGTTGCACATTGCGTGGATTTATATCTTTACATACATGAGCAGTTTTAGCGATATCGTTAATAGATCATCACAACCACGACTATTATTTCTATATTATGTATGTTTTAATTTCCTCCATCATCTCAGAATTAAATTAGTGTTTGAAAGGAGATATTCAATAAGATAAGATTGTCTTCTTTTTTTTCTCCTTTTTTTTTTCTTTCTTTCTTTTAACTTGTTCTGCTAGGATTTTATTCATTTCCTTTTTACTCTCATTTTTATATGCTAGAGATTCATTGTTATAATACGTTATGTGACTTCGCACAAGAAATGCCAACCAACAGATCACATATAAAGTATGTGATGGAATATAACCAACAATTCATATTATTGTTGTTGTCGCTGCATTTCGGATTATCCTTCAGTTAATATGTTTTTAAAATGTTTATCATATGAATGTTAAAAAGCAATGAAATCTATCTGGTCATAATAATAAAATATATGAATTTTCACCCACACAAAAATATATTTATGTGTAATTTATTGAGTTCATCAATAATAAAAAAAAAAACACCCCATGCATTAAAGAATTTTAATAAAGAAAAAAAATTTTCTCTAAAATTTTCTATTGTTATGAAAGATTAATTGGGAAAACTTAGTATAAAATTTTATTTTTCTAAATACAACAATAGTGATCAAACTAAACTACGACTGACAAAGTAACAACACAAATAACATCCAGCAACATATTAAGTAGCCCGAGGCTTCTGCTAGTACCACCTAAAATCTAGCTCGCACTTACATTTCGGCAAAGACAATTTTTTTTTTAACAATTTTATCGGATTGAAAAATTAAACGAGAAAATTTAATATGAATTTTATTTATCTTAATACTATGCACAGTCTCTCTCTCAATTGAGAATAATCATATTTTCGATATTTGACGAATCTAAATAGAAATTGTTCCCTACAATGATGTCCAATTAATTGATCCCTCTCTTGATGTACCCGATCAGTTTTAATGCTACGGCAAGCAGAGTGCATTCTATCGATTTAGGCACCTACTTGTCCCTTTTTTACAGTTTGAGCCATATACGCCCAGTCATTTCTTCTTAAAACCATACAAAATTAAGTGAGTTTATGTGAAGTGAGAATTATGAACTGTGAGTAAGTGGGTTTATGTAACGTTTTTAATGTCTCACTTGGACCCATGATAATGTTTTCAGGTGTTGAAAACTCATACCGTGAAGCGACAGTTATGGACCGTGATATTTATGACAATTTTTTTTTTTTGTTTTGCTTGAAATTTAGTAAAGGTCAATAAATTTCCCACACTCCAAGCCACTTGCACGTACTTTGTGCTGTGAATGTGGCTTCTAGCCAAACAGGAACGTTACCTAAAAATGAGTGTCGAATAAATAATATAAATAATAAATGCCTATTTGTTAGGTTGTTCTATTTGCCCTAATTGAATGCCTCCGTTTTAGGAGCAGACACCGAATTTGATCAAATGGGTTTAAGTTTTCCAATAGTACATCATCGAAATATCTATTTATTTATTTATTTTTTTAAATTTATATAAAGTGGTTTTTCTTATTTGGAAGCTGATGATTTCTAACTATTTTCTGTGACCTCATGAGAAGGAATTCAAATGGCTTTAAGTTTATTTTGAGACTGCGATGCTACTCATATTATTGGTGTTGCACTTATGAAAAAGAATTCTATTTGCAGTATTGAAAGAATTTTATTTAATATTTTAAAATATACATGTTTTTAATTTTGTACATACAAATTGATTTATCCCCAAAATTCGCAAGTTCAAAACGAATTCCAATTTCCAATTTTATCTTTTTGGTACATTCTTGCTTTTCAAAAAAAAAGGAAAAGGTTAATTCCAATGCACGACCTAATAATATCCATGAGTGACATCATATATCCTTAAAGATTGATCCCTATAATGTTGTATAATGCACGCTCACTAAGTCGCGAATAATTTTTCCACAATTTTTAAAATAAACATGAATCAATATGCCGTTTTTTTTTTTAAATTTTTGTAGTGAAAATACTGGCTGGTACATATTAATCATATTAGGTTGCCATGGAGACATAGATCTTATTAATTTCTCTCAAACAATCCCTTAATTTTCTTCTCTAAGTATTTTTTTTACACTGCAAAGAGTTGGAATTTCAGATACAACAACGTGAAATAGTAACAACACAATAGGGATACCCGGCATGAAAGGTGAGAATTGCAAATGATTATCTCCAGTTGAAGCATATTTGATCATGCTTGGAGATGCAACAAAAAGAAAAAAAAAATGGATGCATTATCCCGGCAGGTAGCAGCCTAGCTTGTACGGCTAATAGTAATATTATATACACATGTTTGTAAGTGGGTGTAGCGATTTGCATTCTTACAGCATTTTAGTAGTAAGATTCTACCAAACATAAATAGCCCAGAAGACGGGGGATTGACAGGAGGAGATTAGTTTGGGCCTCAAGGATTTGATATTTGATCATGCTTTGAAAAACCTACGCTGAGAAGGCGAGCTCCTGAAAAACCATCCCTCTGTGCTCAAAATTTCTGAATTCATCAAAGCTCGCACAACCTGGACTCAGAACAATAGCATCACCTGCAAAAGACGATAAAATGCATATTAGCAGGCATCAGCAAACTAGGATGACAAATTGATTTGCAGTTGTATCCGCCAGTTTCAGAAGCAACAACCATTTGTTGCTATTCTTCTTGCATGGTTAACGGCATCCTTCATATTTGCGACCGCAATGCAGGGAATGCTAAGACCATTATTAACCAATGTCTTCTGGATCAGCACTCCTGAATATCCAAACTTGGGGAAATTCATTACACATATATCAGTCTTTTTCATGTAATTAGTGATGGTCCACCCCAAAAAGAAAAAAAGGTACAAGAGAACTCTTTCTTGGGAAATTGACTCACAATTTTGCGAAATAACAGAGCACATACAGTGATTACACATCTATGGTAATTCAGTGGTTCAATCATTTTTTCAAAACCATTGGATTCCTGTCCATTTAAAACCTGCAAAAGATGAAATTGATCAACTAGAAGCAATCCAATACTTATCATGGTCTTTATCAGAAGCCTTTTAGAAATACATGGAATAGAAATCAAATCTGAAGCAGCAAAGGATAAGTCATACCAAAGCTAAAAAATCACACAGACTCAGTGGTCTCACAGACTTTCAAATTGCATGCTTCTTTCTTTTGATATCTAAAATCAAACAAAATAGGATTGGACGTACTACAGAATTTGCACAAAAAGCAAATTCACAGTATAATGCCTCCCAAACTAAGATTATCTCAGTGTAATCAGCAGGCATCCAGAATGCAACACTTTAACTAAAAACAATTAACAATACTTTCATAAACCAAATTGTAGATATTTTCAACCGTGAGACACAAATTGCATTTCATTGACATTACATATACGGCATCACACCTGTTCAACATTATAGTCAAGGATGTGACAGTTACACCATCATTTAACTTATCTAAATGTAGTTTTACAAATTTTTTATGATAGCACCTTTATTATTTTGTTGCAAGTGCAAACCAAAGGTAACCAAGCCATGATCAAAATGAAAAGGATCGAGAAATCAAGATCGTAATCTAACCTTTGCTTCGCCACCAAGTAGAATGACACACTTGTGTCCCTTCAGACCCATTAGTCCTGTACATGTCGCTTCAATATTTGTTGCCTTGCTGTCATCCACCCATGTCACCCCTTGGATATCCCTGTGCACTGCATAACAATGCTCAGCTAGTCAAAAGTCAAGATAATATCTACGGTAAGAAAATGTGGAAATATGTGTTAAGAAAACAATAGGTCTGCTCAGTTTCAATAACCAACCAGAAAATCTCACAAAATAAGGTCCGATCAGTTTCAATAATCAGCCAGATAAATCAAGCTCACAAAATAAATGGTAGAAATGTTCATCTGTTGCAAGGATATTACTTACTGTTTGTCAGAACTTGTAAATGATTCAAGTTGTTAAGTACTTAATGTATTCTTATGCTCTCTCGTCAAGGTTTAAAATTTCAAAAATATCAGCTCAATAACCTCATCCGAAAACATCAGAACAAAACCTACTTGTCTGAATGTGTATGTAATAGTATTAGTTGCTTAAAGTGCCCCATCAGCACTTGGCATTCCACGGATCATCAGCATCCTCTGTCTCTGGACTCTGAAGAGTCAAGAACCAAATCATTGGTATCCACAGAATGTTCCCGTTAGCAGTTACTCAAATAAATTGAGGAATACGATAACCATTTCCCACAAGGCATCCACTGAAACCAAATTATATAAAAACAGAGGTTACTTGATCTACGGAAATAGGTTTAGACTGTTAATTTATACAATGAAGAAGTCAAGCCTGTTACTTGATAACAATTGTTCATAACAGGTACTCCTTTTTCACATAAGAATACTATTTGAAGCAATGGCTTTTTTTTTTTGGGATAACCCAAAATCCCACACCAACCCTGTAGGGGTTAGTTGGGCGCCCCATGACCCATGAGACAACAAAGGGTGGAATTTTTAATCTTACCAGAAGGATCAAACCTAGGACCTCGAAACAGCTAAGCACCAGATCCCAAGCCCTCAACCAGCTAGGCTGCCTGTGAAAGCAATATGATCTTAAGTTCTTGAGAGGGAATCTATGTCAACTTACCAATTTGCATACGGTGAGGTGGTGTCCTTAATATTTCAATTGTTGAATTGAGTGCTTCCACATCAACTCCAATATCCAGTCCAAGAACAGATAATGCAGCCACTGCAGCATTATGATAATTGTGTCTTCCCATAACCTTCATGTTATGCAACTGTAGTTGAGAAACAACTCCAATGGCAGGAACTTCAAAGTTGGCTGTCTTTGCCTCCATATCAATCTTTTTCAAATATAAAACTAATATCAATACCATATGTGATATTCAATGAAAGAAAAAATAAGAAAGTATGAAGGGCATACAAAACCAAGTGCAACTTTATCTAGACTATAAACTTCAAAGCATAACTTCACAGGCGTTATAATTAAAATCCCAAACAAATGATGCAGCACTTCTATGAACTATGGCTAAATGTTTCTTCACCAATTATTTTGTGTCAACTGATTCTTGGGCTCTTCTTGGAGACTTCCAAATTTTCTTTCTCTAAAATGCCAACATGAATAAAGGGTTGGGGTGTGTATACATGGTAGCTAGCCTTAGTAGCCCCAGACGGCTAGAGATTAATTGATATTCCTAATCCCACCCCATGCATATCCTAAGTGGATCCAACATGAATTCATCCCCTGATATAGTGGAAACAGCTGTCCTAGACCAAGGGCACTAATAAAGTATTGGTACTAAATGTTTTAACTTTTCTCAACAAACGTATTGAAAAATTGCTTCTTACTTTCACACCAGGAAAGGCTCCTATCCAGGCGAGATTAAACCGATGTCCTTTAATTGCTTCATTTAAATGCTGGTTTCCTAGTAGAAAATATAGGATAAGATGTTAAAAAGACATAACAACCCCAAGCTATAACAACCAAGCCCTAACAAGAATAAACTACAAAATATGAGGAAAAAAAAGTGAAACCCGTTCACAAAGTTCTACTCAATTTTCTTACATAAGGCTTCATTTCATGTTATAGATTGCATCCTTACTCAGAAAATTATTTCTCTGCAGAAGCGGATAAGTTCACACTTTCCATGGACCTTATAGAACTTAGAAAGCATATAAAAAGTAACTAAGCAGATTTTGAACAACTTCTGAGCCACAATAGCATAAGTTAATCAATTCATCATAATGTTAACCTGACATTCCAACCAGGTTTTGTTTCAAGTCTCTAAAAGAGGTCTGTTATGAAACCCTCCAGATATAACCAAGCATTAACTAGTCAACTATTTTTAAAAACATTCCTAATGTTTAATTAAAATAGTCATTTTGACTTTTTTGTTCCTAATTTTTTTAGCAGTTTTTAATAAGCATCCCATCACTTACATAAGTTGCCATTCAGGTGATCTCTTTAAGGATCCTATGTGTTTCTTCTGGATTAGAAAATACAGACTTACATAGCTCTGTCAATTCAAAGTTTAACAGCATCTGAAAGTATATTATCTGATTAGACTTGTGGCAGATTACCACACCAAAGCTCTTTTATTGAAATTAGAAGTGGGCACAGGTCGGGTTGATATACAATCCACCCAACCTGCATATAGAATGGGTTGAAAATTTTCAATCCGACCCAACCCATTACATACCTCAACCCAAACCGCAGTTGGGTTGATTGGGTTGGACTTCTAAAAAAAATCCATTTTTATAGTCTAATTTAATAATGAACAAAAATAAATTAATTAATTAGAAAAACTAAAAAATGAAAATATTAAAATCCTTACAACAAATCCAACATTTTAAAGTTTTATATTTATATTTTTTAATTTTTATATAAAATATCAAAATTTACATAATAATTATATATATATATATGGGTTGACGGGTTGGGTTGGGTTGGGTTAAAAACCGCAAAAAATTATATGAGTTGGGTCGGTTTTGCAGGTTGGGAGGGTTGGTGCCCACCCCTAATTGAAATTCTCAATTATTTTCAACAATCATGAAGGAAATCTACTCCAACTATGATATCTTAAATAAAACACATGGGTCATTCCAAAAGATATCAATTATTATGTGAAGCTCAATCATTTAGGAGAAAAATAACCAACTTACCAAAAGGAAGAAGTCCCAGCTTGGTGTTCGCCATGTGCGAAAATAAGTGGCACTTAGTGAGTGCATAATTCCTCATTGTCTTGTGCCGCTCCAAATGATCGGGGGTAAGGTTCAATACCACTGAAACCTGCAAAGATTCCAACGAGGTTACCAGATAGAAACTGCCTACATATACGCACTGGCAGTTTTAGATCAAGCTATTCATGCCGGCCTACCGTAGGGCAGAAGTATTTGTTGGGAATTTCCATTTGATAACTGCTAACTTCCACCACTGCAACCTGAAAAACAGTTTGACAAGAGTTTGTTTATTTGTTGAAAGGAGAAACGGAATAGACATGTTGAGTAGAAAGTGATCATCAACAGAGAATACTACTCGCCTGAAACTTTGGTTTTGAAGAAGGCAATGCAATGCACTGGAAAGCAGCCTCTGATAGAGGGTTTCCCAGGTTCCCTCCCACAAACGCCTCAATTCCAAGATGATTGAGCATCTGTGTCCAAACAATTCCAAAAACAAAATTATTAGAAATAACGCTGCCAAAGTAATTTAAAAACATGTATAGTATGGAGGTATACTGAAGTGATCCTTGGAATTATCACTATTAGTAAAAATAGAAGACATATAAACAGTAGCATGATTTTATAAAATAAAATGGAGAAACCTGGCCAACAAAGGTAACAACAGTTGATTTTCCATTAGTTCCAGTAACTGCTAAGACCTTGATGCTTCTTGGAATGACTTGAGCTGCAAAATCCAACTCAGACATCACCCGTTTCCCCTGAATTTTCATGACAAAGAAAAAATTAATAAACCTTATTTCAATAAAGAAATCAAAAGATGCAGGACAGGAAGCTTACAACTAGTCTATAAGAGGAGTCTGCAAGTAAACTGGCTGAAGTCAGACAAATCCAAAAGTAACAGTCCAACTGCTCATTATCGTAAAGTATGTGCGCTTGCAATCAAATTTTTAAATGCATCAATCGTGAGTGTTCATGATTTAATTATACTATTCTTCCCAAGTTATATCTCACTTTTTAACATAAGTTATATGGCAACTGATTTGGCACTTTTTGTATTCAACATAACAAACCAATAAACATGTTGCCCCGCTTGTTGCATTCCTCAGGAGAAACAAAGCTTTATAAAGTAAATACATAGACTTACAGACTGCAACAAATAAGCAAGACCATAGCTTTCAATGGAAACTCCAGGAGAAACAACCACAAAATCCACATCCTTTAGTATCTCCCCATCGAAGTCACCAAGGATTGTTCTTAAACTTAAACCATCATTGTGCTTCTCAAAAAGAGAATCTTTCTGCAATGCAATGCAACATAATGAGCAGTTGAGCTATTTGATTAAATATTACAGTAACACTAACTGACTAACAAACACCTAGTAAATGGGAAGAGTGTAAATGCCTATTACCTCTAAATGGCCCAGATTCTCATTCTGGTCAATGGCAAGAACTGAAGCACCTCTTGCAAGAGCAAGCCTCGCCGCTGCTCTGCCGGATTTCCCCAAACCAATTACTGCAACCGATTGGCCTTGAAGGTCCCGTTTGAGACTGCAAGATTTGATGGTTCTGGGTATCGTCTTCTTGGCTAAGTGAATTGGTTTTAGAGTTACAGTTTCGTGTTTATAATAGTTACAAGCATGCAGCTTCATGTTTTGTGCATTTGCAAGTCAATGCACTGCAAAGACAAGTTTCTGATTTCTAATGCGGGAATGCATTCGCATGTGCGCACTTTGAAGAGGAAGCTCGACAGTTTGGGCCGCAGAGGCCTGACCATAATCGTGGGTCTTATGGGCTTCACGCTGGAGTTAGACTATTAGCACCCCTGCAAAATCCTTATGAAACTCCTTTTTCAGTTATATTTATTTTATTTACTAAAATATCCTCTTTTTTCAAATACATTGTTTCAATTTTTCATGTAATTTTTTATTGTCAAAACTGAAAGTACTATTATCCCACTTTTTTTTTGTAACATTCTTATTGTTACCTTACACAAAAATTAAAAAATTATTTAGGTGATGAATTTTTAAATGTTAATCATTGGCTTAAATATAACTTGACAGCAATCTCAAGTACAAAAATATTTAATTAATGGGAAATAGGGAAAAAAATAGATCATTCTAAATTTTTATAATTTATTTTATTCAAAAAAGAAGTATTAGGTATAAATTTTTAAGAAACAAAAAAGAATTGATCATAAATATAAGTAATTTATTAAAAACAATTATGTTTGTTTAATTCTTATTTATCTTTAACTATGATTTTATAAAGAGAATCAAGTAATAGTAAGTAAAATTTACAAAAATAAACTAAAGTTACGGTCAAATTACAAAAATAACTTAACTTACAATTTCCTCACTTGCAGCTAAAAAAGGACATTTTGGACAATCTGATAGAGGGGTATTGAACTCTAGTAGACAAATGATTTTTGTTGATGGATAGACGGTGGGTGTCGATAAATTGTAAATAGACGGTCAATGCTAATAAACAAAAAATTTACATAAGGTGTGTTTAAAAGTGAGGTGCTATAATTTTTAATTTACGACTGTTGTAGAGTAAAAGTCATAAGTGTATTTAAAAGTGAGGTGCTATAATTTTTAAATTGCGATTGTTGTAGGGTACAAGTCATAGCTATAAAGTAAAACTTAAAAAAAAAACTGCTAAGTTACCAAAATTCAGGTGCAAGGAGTTACTAAACCCCTTCCTAATGGCGCTGCTAAAGCCCAGCTGCTACACATTACTCTCAATCACATCCATAAGTACTTAAAACTGTTTAGTAGATCGTTGATGCTAGTAAATGGGTGATTGACCATCAGTAAATAGTACGGTCGAAATTGATAGAGGAACAATTGATACTGATAGACAGCCGACTGATACTAGTAAACGCCTACCATGATAGTTGGGTGTACTATCGTGCAAATTGCTCTTTACTTCAGTATGAAAAATTTAAATTGAGCTACTTTATTGAATAGCCAAATATTTGGTCTTACTATAAAGTAACCTTCTCGCGGAGGTGCGCACATGTTACTAACTTTAGATATTTTCTCCCCAACTAATTACAAATTTCAGTCATTTCACCTGTCGCGCTTTGTTAACGGTATTTTGTTGTTAACAACACCACATCCACCATTCAACTGCAATTAATCATAACCACCAGATCACAGATTCACAGATTCTAATCATCAGTCGCAGACGGTCATGATTGCGATCACAATGACAGAGGTGACAACCAATCAAGAACAATGAGGACGCAGCCACACGAAATCATTCCCAATTCCTCGACGAGTCGACACAACGCGCTCTACTATATATACTCTACACACTTGAAAATTTGTTTCATTATACAATCGCCGGGCTTTTCGAATTTCGCTCTCTATATTCAAGTAAAACATCATTCCACTCTCTCTCTCTCTCTACTCTTACTCTCTCGCTTAGCTTTACAAAAACTTTACTAACAAACACACGTAACACATTGCAATTTTTTTTTTTTGGTTGCAGCGCCAAACATGGCCTTGATTTTTCTTTTCTGGTTTCTCATGGCCGCGATTAACATAGCTCTCATTGCTCCAAGCTTTTACCAGGTATAATCATCAATTCTGTTTTTATTTCTCTCATTATTGATCGATAAACATTTGGATGCCCATTTTGTACCGTTCGGCTGCCGAGAAAACTGAGGAAACTGAGGGAAAACTGAGTTTTTACTAGTTTAGATATTGTGATGTATGTGTATGTATTTGTATCTGTTTTCGTTTGTTTAGTGATGATCTCTGTTAATCTAGTTCTGATGCTTTAGTTTCAGATTGTTTGAAATATCTAAACCCTAAGGTTTTGTTTGGTTGCCGAGAAAATTATGCGGATGAAGGAAAATGGAAAATGAAGTTTGAAATTACAAAACCGTTCTTGTTTCCGTTTTCTTAGCAATCTGAACTGGAAATACTAATATTACATGTTTGTTTGTACTCTTTTGGTTAATGTAAAGCATAGTAGTGCTGCTGTTTTTTTGCTGAAAAAGTCAAAAGAAATTGAAGGGAAACAGAGATCTCAAGTTGAAATGTTGTTTTTTATTGCTGCTTATTCAGATAATCAAAATCCTAATTGCTTATAGCATGTTTGCATGGTGATAAAAATGGAGGAAAATAGAGGAGAATGGAAATTATTTAAGTCTGGACCTGTATGGTTTGACTTTTTCTTACTTGATTAAACTCTAATGCCAACTGTTTGTCTGCTGAGAAGACTGAGAAAGTGAAAGAAAACCAGAATTTGAAAGACTAACGTTTAGAAGTTAAAAAGATAAGGAGATAAGAGACTCAAATCATTACTTACTGTGTTTCCCACATATTAAATTTGTTATAGCTGTTTGGTTGCTTAGAAAACAGAGGAAAAGTAATTGAAAGTAGAGATGTGAAACCTTTTAATACTATAATTTCGTGGCTTTTTTCTCTGTCGTAAAAAACTCAGCTTGTAATTGAAAGTAAAGATGTGAAACCTTTTAATACTATAATTTTGTGGCTTTTTTCTCTGTCGTAAAAAACTCAGCTTAACTCAAAAATTGTGCTGTATGTTTGATTTTATCTTCATTTTACGCGTACCTCCATATCTGTGTCAAGATTTGCAATAGGTGGTAAATATAGTAAAAATGTTTATTTTGCCTCAAGGAAAGTTGTATTTAATCACCTAATTTGTTGCTTGAGAAGTGTACCAATCAAAAGTTTTGTCACTCTATTAATAACCTGATTTAGTTTATACTTTCAAAAATGCACTGTAAAATATATGGGAAACCAGCAAAACATTTTTGTTAGGAAGCTAGTCTTATTAGGATGTTAATATGTTATTATCTTTTATGTTAATGTATAAAGCTTAATGTTTGTTTGTCAGTACCCATACTAAGGGAAGTAGCCTTTCCTGCTGTCATTGATTTTAAAGACACACGGCTCTTTTCTCTTTCTACTCTTCAAAACCTAAATAGCTAGTTTTTTTACATTATAAATGCTAGAACCATAAACTTCCACAAACATGCACTTATACGAACTTAAAAATATAAAGGAGAAAGGAAGAGAGGCATGCAGTGTCGTCGTGTTTCATTGTGTGTGATTATGCTAAGTTTTAAGCTTTGGTTCTCTAGTCTAATACATCCAAAAATTCTGTATGATTTTTGCAGCTTTTATGCTTGTTGGACTTGGAGTCTGATGATATAAATCCTTTTGAAGCATCATCTCGCATCAATTTTTGGGTTGAGCCTGAGTTTCTTCTGCAAGGATTGTTCTGCATTCTGCTTCTTGTGACAGGCCACTGGATCATGTTTCTTTTTGCTGTACCCCTTTTGTGCTACCATGTGAATCTGTAAGTGTTTTCTCAGGTTGAATCAAATTTCTTGTATTGTTAAGATGTGATAGTAGACAATTTCGGAGATGGGGAAGTTCAAAATAGTAAGGTATACGTTATGTTGCTTGAACTGACCGAGTAAAGATTGCTCTAATTTTATATTGCTGAATTGGCTAGGTCATTTAAGGGGCATGATTGACATTTTATAGGTATTAATATTGCACCATTGATTTATCTAGATTATTATGAGCATTTGTAAGACTGTTGAAGAGTAAATTTATTTATGTTTTATAAACTGAAACTGATTTTGGAGTAATCTTTAGGCTCTCTGTATGGCCGCATTATTATGGAATTTTCAAAAGTTTAACTGGAATGAGTATATCGACTGTAAATTAAGGACTTTATCTTGTCTGTCCTGTGAAGTGTCTCACTTGATTTTTTATGCAGATGATATATCTACTGGTAGACATCTGGAAAAATGAAACTTCTGGTGCATGAATCAAATTCCTGCTCTCCTTTTTCTTATAATTCTTTCCAGCCTGGATGTTAGGTTTTGAACAAAGTGATTTCCCTAAAACAACATGATAAATATGGGGAACACATTGTCTCTTGCTTTTTGACAGTCATTACATGTCCAAATGGCTCCTTTCTTGTAAAAAATTCTGTTCAACTACTTTTTGTTCTTTCGTCACACCATAGTACAAGTTATTATAGTCAAT
The DNA here is from genome assembly GCA_030449905.1 of Luvunga scandens. NCBI lineage: Eukaryota > Viridiplantae > Streptophyta > Magnoliopsida > Sapindales > Rutaceae > Luvunga > Luvunga scandens. The sequence continues at coordinate 5,061,124 of JASUUG010000711.1, forward strand.
GGCCATGAACTCTAGAGATTGAAGTGGTTATCTAGGAAATGCTTGCCTAAGTTTACCTATCTTGGCAAACTAAGATCTGAGGAAAATAGTATTTCTAAACCCATAGACAAAACTATTAATTAAATATTTCAGATATCTGACATCTAGAAAACTAATGAGTGTGTCAAATGAGAGGGGAAATGCCTGAACAAACTCTCAAGTTTAATCACTGTGAATAATATTGAATTGATTGCCTTGGAGTTAAAATTGCAGAATTGGTTGGGTTGAAGACATCAAGGTTTAAAAGGATTATAGCATCAGCAGTGGATATATGAATGATATCATGGAAAAGGAGCTTTGTACTCTTGTAAAAGTTTGTGACTAATCAACCTTTCTAGGAATGAAAATTATGGTATTATGAGCTTTTACTATCATATAACATGAGTTTCCCAACCCACTCTGGACATTGTTATGTTCGGTTGAATAGTTTCTGGCCTGACTTGTCTCCATTTATTTTATTTTTGTGGATTGAATTTAAGGCATTGATGTTCTTCCATAACCTTACTATTTGAATGTTTCAGGTATATGAAGCGGAAGCATCTTATTGATGTAACTGAAGTTTTCAGAAATCTCAAGGTTGAGAAAAAGTTTCGACTTGCCAAGCTGGGTTTCTATGTGATTTTCTTCGCTCTGGTCATAGCCAAGTATGTGCTGCACTGAGTACATAACTATCATCATGGCTTATATTTTTTACTCTTTTGTCAGTGTATCTGACTAGCCTTTTTATTATTATTATTACTATTATTATTATTTTCTGATTAAGTTTATGCCTGTCATTTGGGTGTAGAATTATTGCTGTGGGCAAATTTTGGGTCTACCATTCGGACTTTGGAGATTTAGACATACGCTTCTCTATTTTAGAACACTAGGGAATAGCCTTGCAAGTGATTCCATGTATGTAACTGATTGCTCTGAAGTAGGGTAGCATTTGATCCACAAGGCATTTACAGTATACATTCCTGTTATTTAAATATGCACGAGTTACTTTCCTATTTATTTTATTCCTACTATGATGCTGCTGCCTCTTTCTTAGTCATATTTTACTTGTGTGAATTTTTCAAAATATGATGATGGCATTTTTCATTGAGGAATGAATTTTTCATTACGATATTTTGAATGTAGTATTTTGATTTTTTTATTTTTAAGACTGATGAATTTGATTAATCTGCACTCCCTGCTGTTTTTACTATTACAGTTGTGGCATACTGGTTAAAAAGGTTTAAGAGAATATTTCAGACCTTCAATTTTTATTCTTGCAGAACCAGGGTGAAATATACCATCATTTGTTTTAAAAGTCCGTACAAAGTGTTAGGACTTCAAATTTTTAGGCTCCTTTTTAACTTCCCCATTGATCTATAGGCACACTGATGATTGCTAGTCAATTTCGTTCCTCCCTCTCTTATTATTATTATTTTCTTTTGAAGAGTAATTCCCTTCTCACGGGGAAGAGTAAGCATTTTTCCTCTCTCCAGCCTCTTCTATGCTGATGATAAGTTGTTATGTGCAGGCTTGCAATGGCAGGTTTTGAAGCTTTAGCTGGCAAGGATGAAAACCCACTTTCATTCTAATCCCCACTGCTTTGAACAGTATGGTATCCAGACTCCTAAGCCGAGTCTTCCATACTTCTGACCCATGTAAACAACAAACCATCGCTCACACAAATAGATTTCTTAGTACTCGGAAGTTAAAATGAGTTTTAGTGCACTATTTCTCCAATCGGGCGTCCTTTGCTATTCCTGATACCCAAAATGTTCACATCGGTCCATAGATTTGTAGACTGGTTAATGAAATGACATGTGTCATTTGCCATTTCATGGAATTTTATGTCTCCTTTCCACTCATTATATAGCTTACTGGTCATTCGCCTCGGTCTTATGTTGAAATATCCTGTGCAAAATGACTTTGTTCATCAAAGTTGGATGACCAAATTCAAGCTGATGCTAACTTACTGTTGTTCTGATGTCATTTGCCATTTCCTGTGCAAAATGACATTTCACTGAAATGTTTTGGGCTTTGATTTTTCTTTCAATTTTGACTAAAAGTTTGGTGCAGCCCAAGGATCCTTTGTAAAAGACATTGATTTCTTAAGGCATAAATGCTTGGAGTTTCTAAAGAAGTTAGTATAGTTTGATCCATCTGGTAAATTACCAAACAGTTTGCTTTGTGGAAACTTCTTCAATAACTTCGGGCTGTAAAATGACTATGGCCTGAAGTTTGTTTGGCCCACTTTATCTTCCTCTATGTGTCCAATACCCGACAGCTAGCCAGACCCGACATACGACAGCTTGACAACAGCTTTGCCTTTCCCTGTAGAACCAAAAGCTACCAATAATTGATGCTTGGGCCCATTTTCAAAACATCATCAAGGCCAATGGACCCGCAGTTGAGTGACGTCCACTTCCGTGATTGGAGTTTTCTAGCCACTCGATTTGCCGACCCTACCAAACCTCAATTGTTTTCCGTGACCTGTTGGGTCGATTTCGGGTTCTGGACTTCACTGTAAGTTGTCTCACTGCCTTCCCCCATGTGGGCCCGGTTATCATCAAGGACCTGCTTATATTTGTATGGATCGATGTCAAGTAGGCCCTTGGGACAAAATCTGACCGTTAGATGCACCAGCCGGGCCCTTTTCCTCTTGATTATTAATATCAAGGGCTGTTTGGGAAATTGAAATACAGAATTTGGGGCCTACTTTTCTGCTGTCCTATGCTGTTCCCGAAAATTGTTGTAGAGTCTTGAACACGAAAGTTTCAACTCCCCTGTTGCGGTATGGGCTTCTGCAGTTCTGCTTCTTACAGGTTTTTAAACTGAACTACACTTAAACAAGTGTGTTTGTTAGGGCACATTGGGTATCAATAATATGGCAGCTGCTAAGTATGTTGAACTACACTTAAACAAGTGTGTTTGTTAGGGCACATTGTCTGTCAATAATATGGCAGCTGCCAATTGTGTTGCATTATATGTAATTTATAACAACCTAAAAGTAGATATTCAATATAATAAAATGGTAGTATGTGAAATAAGTGGAAGGTTATGGATAATTACATTTGAATTTATTGTAAATTACACTATATATAACTTAGCAAGACCCAATAATATTTATTTGCCAACAAGGCTTTCTCTATTTATTATCTTTTTTGTTTCTTTTCTACCAATTAGCTTTTCTAGGAATCTAGAGTAAAAGTTACCCACAAGAAAACTAAATAAACCTAAAAAGATAGAACTTTATTCGCGTTTTCAAATACTATCAACTCGAGTAGTTTGTTAAATATAATACTTTAAATTAATACATTGTATATAAACTTTTTAATAATGTTAGAGCCATAAATTTTCCATTTTTTTTGTTCAAACTAATGTGGAATACTAATATTAATTAAATAAAAAAACAAATATAGACCATATGATTTATTTTCGTTAATAATATCCCAAATAATCAATAATTTTATGTCACTTTAATAACTTGTACAGAGTAATTTTTATAGAGTTTTGGCTCTAGCATTACTCATGCTTAACATACATTTTATTTATTTAGCTTCAAAAATATTTCGTTTTTTCCGTACTAATATAACTATTAATCAGTTGGTTTATAAAGAATTACTTTTTTTAAAAATAATAATTACACATCAGACTATTAATATTACATTAAATATTTACAACTGTTATTACAGCAAACAATTACACTGATATTTACAATCAGACATATAATTAGGACTTACAATATTACGTTAATTTTTTTATTATATGAAGGGCTTGCTCAAACAAATAACCCTTACAGACGAGAAATGTCTCTACTCCACTTGCATTTCACAAGAGAGGAAGACTAAGAAATTATATGAAGTGCTTACTCAGGCAAATAATCCTCACGAACGGAAAATGTCTCTACTCCATTTGCATTTCACAAAGGAGAAAAATTTACAAATTAAGTCCACACAATTATGATTAATTAGGGACATTGAGTACATAAAAACTTAATCTAATTATGAGGGCAAGGGTTCACCGCTCGGCCTACTTACAAAGAATGACTTGATTCAAGTATTTGGTGAACTTGAATTCAGCATTAATTTTCTTGTACTTATTTTATAATATAACCTCCCACGGCATATATATTTAATATATTTATTAATTACCTATATAACAACTACCAATCACAATCTCAATGAAAACAATCAGACCTTATGCTGTGGTCCTATATATATATATATATATATATAAAGGCCGATCTGAAAATAACCAAAAGGCCTTTAAAAAAAAAAATCACTTGCAGCCAAACACGACTTGTGGATTGCGTTGCATATATTATACTAGTCTTGATGTGCTTATAGAACTCGGAGAGAGGTGGAAGAAAATGACCATTCTGGCGGTCCCGCGACCACTGAATAAGTGGGACCCAACTGGATTTTGACACCTGTCACTGCCAATCGGTGTAAAATTTTACGTCTTTCCATTTTTTATTTTCTTTGAATTTTGACGCAAAAAGGTCTTGAAATAAGGATTAGCATACTTTATTTTTCTCATTTAATCTTTCATAATCTTTTAAATTTAGTGAAAAAAAATTAGTTTGATTATAAATAGAGTAAAAGAATTGGATTGATTATCAATATCAAAATTTAAAATTTAAGATTAACTATTTATTTGATTAAAAAAAATTATGTGAGAAAAAGTTTTCGTACTCTAAATAAAATATAAGAAAAATTATAAAATAAAATATAAAAAAAAATGTATTTTGGACTTTAGATTAAAGTGGATTTCAGGTAGTGGGCCAATGGGCTATGTTCACGTGAATCGCATGACGATCGGACCCACTTAAAAACCGATATTCTCTTAGTCATTCCAGTAGTTGATGATCATGAAAAATTAAAAAAAAAAAAAAAAAAAGTGGCGATCATGGGGGATTTATTTAATATTCGTGACTTGTCATAGGATGTCGGTGAAAATATCTATTGTGGCCCTCTTGTGTTTTTTCAAATCTAAAGGAGGATGAATCAATTTTATGCAAATCTTGAATCTATTCATCAATTGTGTTATTTTTTTGCCAACTTTTTATTAAATTCAAAGATAGTTATTGTTAATAGGATTTGTCTTATTTTTAAATTTTCCATATTTAATATTGAATTTATATTCCATATCCAAATTTCAAAATTAGGTATATAGTTTTATAAAGGGGGACAAAACAATGTTACAACTTTGTAAATTTGGGATAACCTTTGTTTTCTGGTAACTTAGATTTTTTTTTTTTTTAAAGTTTGCCTACATTTTTTAATATTATATGTTACGTCCATTAAGTTTTGTTATGGTGCAACTCATATGTCTGACCTCCAAATAATTAGAAGAGGAAAAAAAATATCCCCACATGTGTTAAAAAAAAGTGATTTATCATCATTTTAATAGATGAGAAATGCATTTTTTTTTGCAGTATTACGTAAGTTGGTGTTTGTTTAAGAAAATTTCAAATGTTATTTATATTATAAAATTTAATTCACTTCACATACAATTCGAAGTTCCAAAGAGATTAAAAGAATAAATTCATAATATTTTGAAGCCATTAAAGAACCTTAAACAATTCAGTCTATTTGTCTATTCGTGTTTTCTTTCTTTATTCTTTCGGAGAAAAAGCAAAATAACTACATTAATATTTGCAAATTGAATGGTGAGGTGGCACACCACCATGCAAAACTTGGGGAATCCTCCAAGAATGCATTGGCAACCTAATATTAGGATTAGTCTCACTCATGGGTCGCAATCCCATTAATGATGAGCAATTATGAGTCAAAAAATCCAATAAATGAAATTATGAACACTAATTAGTTTGGGATGCTTTCATTTTTATGTTTTGATTGATTGTGGGCCTCAATACCAATATTAAGGAGGACATAATAGATGTCCATTGTCCAGCACACGTTGTTATCGACTGCACTTAGTAATTGAAATTGTTGTTTTCGTTAATATACTATTGTGATAATACCTTAGTGAATTGCCTGTGTAATTTTTAGCATTCTTCGCTCTCCTTTTTTTGCCCCCCTCAGTTTATAAATTTACACGATCATTCAAAAGTTATAACACATTCAAATCCCTCTTCCAAGACCTAGAGTTACATTCCAAATTTGAAATTAAAAAAATAACAAAAAAGTTTATTAGTGTGAACTCATAAAAAAAAAATATCGGAATAAAATTCTAACACAATTACAGTGGTAGCTGGATGGTAGCTATTATGTTAGTAAATATGTCTGAGAAATGTTAGTAAACATGTAGCAAGCCGATGCGCAATGTTGGATGCGAAAATGGTGCTTTCAATTTTACATCATTTTCGTGTAGCTGGGCTAGATAAAGCCGTGCAATGGTCCATTTGGTTGTTTTATATTTCTTAAATTTGTGCTCCGCCTCTCAACATTGTTCCTACCTAAAACTTGCCACTAGACTCAAAGGCTGGCAGGGGGTCATACGCTCTCGATCTCACTCTCTCTCGAACCATTGATGAAACGGCAGGTTTTTGCAAACCACATTCAAGTCCAAGTCCAATTCCAATTCCAATTTGATCCAACCTAGTCTAGAGCATGCTCTCAGCCAATCTAGAGACGACAAATGGACGAGTGAAAGTAAAAGAAAAGGAGATTAAAGTTCAATTTGAAATTTTCCCACCCTACTTTCTGGCAAGATTATTGATTAAAAAACATCTGATCTCTACCTCCATAACCAATAGATTATCGACATGCATATACATTCACTCTTACGTGATTAGTTGAGAGGTACGCGTAATAAAAATTTAACGGAGAAGGAATATATGTAAAATTAGTAGCACCCAAGTGTTTATGCGGACAATGTAAAAGCTTGTTGTATAATTGAAACAGAGAAAATATCAGCTCCGCAAAAGCGCTTGTGATCATGATGGAGATGTCATTTTTCCTAGCTCAGCTCTCTCTCCCTATTTCTGGGTAATTCAAAATCGAAATGATCTCATCAGATAACCCGGAATGGTAAAAGGTGCCCGGTGCCCGGTGCCCGGATCATTTCACAGCAAATTTTGCCCATTTGCTTTTTTGCAAGTTTCCAGGCCCCAGGGGCGAAAGATTCTTTACAAGTACTTGCACTCGATTGTGTTCACGAGTCCTGGAAAGGGACACACCCTCTCTGTCAAATTTGGCTTTAGCTAGCAAGCTGTAGCAATTTTGATCTGACAGGCCCCTTTTCCCAATTTGGAGCTTTGAGAGCTACCCTTTAACAAATCCGTTTCGTTTCTTAACAATATTATGTTTCACTGTTTGTGTAACATGTTTATGTAATGTGATATTTAAGAGTTTTTTTTTTCATGAGAAAGAGTTTCTTTTATTATTACTGTTGTTACCTTATCAGTCCATTGACAATGGACTCAAAAGGAGTTTATGGGATCCGTCTTAGTTTAATTCGTTTAAAGTTCAACCTGAAAATATGCTCTAAAATATAAGGAATTTACTTCTGAGTAATGAGAAATTTTGCTCCCACATTGTGCATAACGAGACTTAAGCTTAGGTAACGATAATTTAGCCTAAGAAAGACATTGTTAATCTTAATAGATGAGAAATAAATGCTCTGAGTAAGATGCAATCGAAAAATAGAAACCTTTTCAATTTCTATAATCTCTAATGTGCATAGATCAAAACAATATCTTAGTATGGATAGGAAAACGTTTAAATTCTTTTCTTTTCTTATTGTGTTTTTTTTTTTTTTAGTGTTTTTAACTTTTTTTACTTTGAACTAGTCATTTGTTATAATGTGCTAGGTTGTTGGACAATCAATTCATTTTTTTGCATGAGGCCAACGGTTCACAATCACCTTCCAAAATGGGGCAATTCCTGAAACAAGCTTCAGCAGCTTACCAAGTTGGTCAGTGCAAAAGGGACACCACTCTTCAAATTGCTCGTGTCAGTGTTCAAGACAATGAGGCTTCACAAAGATATTTGTTAGAGTTTGGTGCGAACCAGAATGTACTTGCAAAGAGTTAAAAGCCGGCGTAAATTGCAACATTGCATTGCATTTACCTTATTAATCTGATGGGCTAAAAAGGCCCAGCCTAAAAAGAAGAGGGCTTTTGGCTTGATTTGTAATTAACAGCTCAATGGAGAGGACAACTATTTTGACAGTAAGAGCAGTTTACCGTAGTGAAACAAAAAATAAGAGATTTTTTTTTCCCCAATCTCTCGTTTCCTTGCATCAATATAAACTTAATTTACTCTTTTTTAGTGTGAGTTAGGTTCGAACTTCAAATTTGCACTATTTAATTAAGAGGTGTTCAATGGTTCAAATTTATTGGATTTTATTAAATTTAAGTCCAATTCATCATATATTGGATTTTATATTATGGGTCCAATCTGATCCAATCACTAATTCAAATCAATGTAATTAAAACCAATAGAAAGTTAAATTTAATTTAATCAAATCCAATCAATCTGGTTAAAATAAAAGTCATCAAATAAAAGTCATCAATTTAATATACAATGCTTTTATTATCATATGGTTTAAACAAAAACACAATTGAAAATATTGAAAGCAAACAATGGTTGCAGCTTGCAGTTTGTACTATTTATTATTAGTTTATATAGATATACAAAATTACATTTTATTTTTTTAGCAAGTTTAATATAGATGTGACACGTAACTTTTTAAAAAATAAATAAGAAATTTGATCGGATTGGTTTTTGTTGGACTTGAATACATAGATTCATAAACCAACCTAAAAATATTGAATTTTTCATTTTACAATACAATTCAATCCAATCCAATAAAAAATTAATCCGACAAAAATTAAATTGATTTGAATTAAATTGGATTGAATCTTAAAAACTCCTACATCTAAAAGAATTATTAATGGAACAGACCAGAACCTACAGACAAATTAATATTTAATATGACTTGCGAACCGTCTATTTTTAATGCATATTTGAGATTTTTCTCATTTTGAGTATCTGCTCTAATTATATTTTTCCATCCATAATATTATATATCTTTGAGATTTTGACTGACAATCAAATATTAATAATTTTAGAAACGAAAGGATGCCTAATAGCCTAAAAGTTTGGGTGGCTTGGGAGCGTCAATTCGTGATTATCTGAATATATTATGTCGTGTTGTACTATGTCCAATTTAAGTAAACACGACATAATTATTTAGTAATTGTACCAAAATCTTAAAAATGAAACAAGGGCCAAGTGAAAAACACTGAGAATGCTATTATGCTGTCTTCAATTTTTCTTCACAAACAGCGAAAATACTAATGTTGTTTTAAACGAAGTGATTTTCATAAAATCATCTCGTTGAACATGTTTTCAACCTTTTTTTTTTTTTCTCTTTTTTTCTGAAAGGTAAAGTGGTATTTAGAAAATGATTTTAGATACTAGGTAGACTCTGAGATTTTACACGGTCCAATTTTGTGGCAAATTAAACTCCAAAAATGTCGCTGAAATTGGGCCAATTTCAACTTAGATCAAAATCAATAGAGGTAGAGCAATCCCTACCTGCCTGCTGCCTAGCCTTTTGACCAAAACTACTGTTTAAGGCTTGGACCACTCTCACTAGTGGCCAACCCAATAGGCTTTGCCTCTCGCCTGGATTCATGTTGTAGTGCCAAAACTAAAAGCATCTTATTTGGAGCGACTCAGAGCCACCAATATTTCACATCATTACATTAATTGGGTCAGTTCAATTGAATTTAATTTCCCTCGTCGAGTAATCAAGTTTCATAAAATCCTAACGTTGCCTTGAAATTGACTTTTGATTATGTTGTTTAAAAAATAAAATTTGATTCAGCCAAAAATATAAATAAATAAATAATCTACTATCTTTATCAATTAGTATTTGAACTTTCATATCTTTAAGACTTTAACAAAGACTTTCATGACCAATAAGGCGAAACCCTGGCCATTATGAAAACAGTTTGAAAGATAGGATTTGCTTCAAAATTTTCCCACATTTCACATCCTATGAACATTGAGAGATTTGGTCCAATTGAGCCGATAGATAGGCTTCACCATTTCAAGATTTGTGGCCTCATCTATATATGTATATATATATTCTATGATCTATCTACTCTTGATGTTTCCTTGCTATTATTTCTATTTATAATCACAACAATTTTTCATGTGTAAAGTGTCCCTGAGGTGAGGTCTTGCGTTAATTTAAGGCACACAATAGATAAGAAGGGCCCCCATTTTTCCAAAAAAATTTTCCCCCTTTTGTTTACTTTTTTCCAGAGAAATTAAGACACCCCTTTTAATGCAATTTATACGAAATTATTAAGTGGTGTGTACTCTACAAAAATATAGTCTTCAAAAGTAGATGTAGTACCATAAGCTTACAAGTTACAATCCACTGCCAGCTTGAGCCTGGACCAGAATTAATTATGCTTAGTCCTCGTTCACTCCATATTTAGGTGTTTTGTTTTTTTTTTTTTTTTTTTTGTCGTTGCTTCCATTTTGCGCATAACATTTTTGGAACATTCGTATTAGGGGCTACTTGACTGTAGCACCTCAAATTCGATTAGTTACATGTCATATTAGAGAATGTTAGAGAACGGTATATGATCAAAATTAAACGATTAAAAAAAAGGTGGATAAACCTTCGAGACATATATAAAATCTATACTTAAAAAAGAAAATTTATATATATGATGAAATACTTATAACGGGGCAAGGATTTAAATTTTTATCATTTCAAGTGTGTGTATAACTAATTATTTGAATCGACCAAATTATGATGACAGCTTCTATTAAAGTTAGAATTGATATATATATATATACATATATATGGTTTTCAATTTTAATTTGTTTAAAGAATAAAAAAAGTGTTGTCATGCATATAAGAAATGTGGCCCTTAGATTATTTTTATTGAAAAGCTTTGTGAGCTAAAAAAACTTGAGAATAATTAAGTTTGAGTGTTGATTAATTTAATTGGTAAAAATTTTTGAGGGCGGTCGAAGAAATTTGGGGTTCCAATTTCGTTCGTAAAATGTGAGAAAATATTTTATTTATATGGTATATAAAAGATTTGTTCTTCTATTCCTTTATTGTGTATGAAAATAATAGAATCAAAATATATATATTTGGAGAAGAAAGAGCGAATAATAAGCGTTTTTCGCAAATCAAACAGTTCTCTTGTATCCACTCCAAGGTTTATCGCAAGAGTCTGTTGAAGACGAGATTAGCCGTGTTTTTATATATCTAAAAATCAATCAGGCCGATATTAAGCTTTCAATTTTTTTTTTTTTAATCTGTCATTTGAATCGAGCTTAAGAATGACAAATTGATAATCCTGACCTGACTGGACCCATTGCGATCCCGTACATTCACCAACCTACTAATAATATTCATACCACAAAATTTTATGTACAGTAATAGTCATGCCAAAACGGGCAAAATTACCTGCCATTTCTCGCTATCAATTGAAGGTCTTAATAAATGCCCAGCCATTAATATTGACCCCAAAAGAAAGAGCTTGCCAATTCACTCCCAAATTGAAGGCCTGAATTAAATGGCCTACCCAATAAAATTGACCTCAAAAGAAAGAGAGTTCTAAACCGGATGGACAGAATTGACTTAAAGATTTAGAGGTCGTTTCACGCTTAACAATTCAGTCCTGAAAACACAAGTGTGGCCAAATGCCCACGAGTAAATATTACTTGACACTAGTCATTAATAGCTACACTGAGTTGAGGCAGTCAAACGCGCCAAACTTAGAGGTCAAAATTCCAAACTCCATTTTATTTTTCATTATTATATTTTTTATTTTTATTACCCCAAGGCAACGTTGACACCCAGTTATTTTCCTATCGTGTAGGGCAAACTGTAAATAAAATAAATACTGAAATTTACTAACAATTATTTTTTTATTTTTGGGGTTATAATTAAATGCAAGAAAATGACGGGTCATCTTCTACAATTTATAACAGTGTCGGACTTTGGTTCGTGTCCGGTCCCCGCTCCATGGGACCGGAACAGTAACTTGCGCCCTACGGTTCGGTCCTTTACACTACACACTGGTTCGATTTTTACATTACGGTTCAATGATTGTCCAATTAGATGCATTGTTCTGTGTACATGCCATTGAAGATCATTAAAAAGATCATGATTAGAATTTAATATTTTGTTTGGTTTGTTCTATTTTAGTTGTCGAATTTACTACATGTTAGTTATTAAATATTAATTAGTTAAATCCAATTAATGGAGTTCATAAGATGAATTTAAACGTAATAAAGATCTATCTATTTTCAACCTACTTTTTCAATCTCCTTTATGTTGGACAAAAATTTTATATTAGAATTTGCTAGAATATAAAATAAAATGTATTTTTTTTTTAAATTACATACAGAAATTTGATGATAGTTTTGAGTGTAAACCCAAATTGAAATAGAATTATTTAAAAATAATATTTAGAAAAAAATAAAGTCTGTCATAATGTTCATAGGAGGACTAAGATGGTAATTTACCTATAAGTTATTGAATGGTTCTAAAGGAGATTGTAAATTAAAAGAATAATTTATGAAAAATATTTTAAAATATATACTTCCACAATAATTATAGATCATTTTTTTCTTATTATTTTGGGTAATTATTACATTTTTTAAAAAATAATTATGTCGTCTTTCCAAGCCTCAATAATAAGAATCGCCTTGACTTTTTTTTTTCCCAAAACATGTTTTTAGTATTTATTGTGTACATACTATCTCGTGCAAAAAAAATTAAATGCACATGGATGATTAATTTATTCTATAAAAAGAAAATTTTATATAAAATCGACACATCATATTATTTATATAATTTTTATATTTTGACGTGCGCGCACACGTGTCTATTATTGATATATATATATACATTGAATGGTCCATTAACACTGTTCCATCTAAAATTTTTTTCATTTTGAACATTGATATCAATTTTGGCTCCCCCCTTAAAAAATGTATCTATCAATTAAGTATGTAAAAATAAATACACACGTGACAAGATCTCTTTGTATACTTAAAGTGCATTGAGACTTTTTTCCTAAATTCTGATGTATGTTTTAAAATTATTTTAATCCCATCTTTAACGGAAATATTCTTGCATACATCATAAGATAATAACCAAATCAAACGCTCATTTTTTTGACAATAAATCAAACGGTTGGATCTTTATCAAATACGGTAGACGCATTATATACACTAACTTCGATATTACATATTAAAAATGAATATATATATATATATATATATATATATATATATATATATATATATATATATATATGTATATGTGTATATATATATATCAGTGGGTCCCAATTCTCAACTTCCCTGTATATATATATATATATACATATATCACTGGGTCCCAATTCTCAACTCCCCTCTCAGTTTTTCCACTTTACCACTTCTTCCCCTCACCACAACGAACTGTACAGTTGTAACTGTACATCATTTGCGCAAGTCTCTTGACTCTCTCTCTCTCTCACTAAAAGCCTGTCACAAAATTCCCGTATAATTACAAGCAAGTCCAAACGGCAGCAACGTTGCTTTCTCTCTACTTCAAATGGCTCTCAAGCAATCTCTTCTCTTACACTCATAAAAGGTGATACCCAATTCTACAGACACTCACAAAACAAAAACATCTCTCTCTCCTTATCTTTCTCTCTCATTTTCCTCCCAAATTTGATTGAAATTCAAGTTTTTTTTTTTTTGGGAGGGGTTCAAATGGAACCAACGGAACACAGATCCAGTGCAATTGGGCCTTCACTTGACCAAAATGCCCTCGACTCTCTCCAATTCAATGAAGAAATTCAGCATTTGATGACCCTGCCGCCAGAAAACGCCAACTCCTTCACAGCACTCCTCGAGCTGCCGGCCCCACAAGCCGTTGAACTCCTCCACCACCACCGCTCACCCGAATCCAACGGTTCTACTGCCAAACTAGTCACCGCAAAGGCCGATGGACATGGACTTCGCCACCCACACGCGACACCTCATCATTTCAACGCAGGGGCAAACTTGACTTTTCCCTCTAATATCTCCTTGATCGAACGCGCCGCAAGATTCTCCGTCTTCGCCGGATTCAATAACAGTGATAACAACCACAACGATAATAATAATAATAATAAAATTAGTAGTAAAATTGATAAAAACAACAACAATAATAATAATTGCTCGCCGGAAACAACTGGGTCGGTGCCGTCGAATTCAAGCGGGAATCTCGGGAAAGTGAAGAACGAACCGGCAGAATCAGACTCCAACAACAACAATCCGAATTCATTACAGCCGCTGGATGTCAAGACCGAGAATCAGAATCAAAAGTCGGCGAAGAGAAAAGAGCGAGAGAAGAAGGTAAAGGAAATGAAGGTTAGGGTTTTCTAGGCTCTTTTCGGTTTCTCTCAGTGGCTGAATTGTAAATTGTTGGCTTAATTTGTGCAATAATTACAGGGCAAAGCGGCGACAAAGAAGTCTAAAAGTGGCGCTAACGATAGCAGCGAAGATGCGGAGAAACTTCCCTACGTTCACGTCCGAGCTCGTCGTGGTCAAGCGACAGATAGCCACAGCTTGGCCGAGAGAGTAATAATTATTCTGATCCCTCTAAATCAAACCTTAATTAATAATTATTAACTTAATCACTATTTTTTTTAACTACTGATTGTTTAATTATTTTATTAATACTACTATAGGCGAGGAGAGAGAAGATTAATGCACGAATGAAGCTGTTACAAGAGCTGGTCCCGGGCTGCAATAAGGTGATTGTGTAAATTTGGATTAATTAGTAATCATTTGTTTTGATTATGATTTTCCGGGGATTAATTTAAAGAATATTCTGCCGAAAAAGTGAAAATTACATCTTCAGATTATATGCTTTTAATAACGGTATTGTCCTTGTCATACTTTTTTCTTTTGCATAAGTGGGGATGCTTTGTTAAGGTGGTCTTGTCAAAGGGGCAGTTTTGGCAATTCAATTATTTTTATATTTGATATTTGGGGAAGAGTTGTTACAAGTCCCTTTTGAGGTCAATTTTGTCATTTTGGAGGTCAAATTTTTGGAACTTGAAAATGTCATGGATAATAGATTGTATGGTGAAACGACAAATTTGCCCTTCCATGGGGCTAGACAAGAAAATCTAGTTATGTGGGAGTGCTAGCTGGTTTGAACTGCTTGGGAGACAAGTGTAGTGGGTTTGTGTTGGGGATCAAATTGCTAATTGGGTCCCATGCCATTGACATAAAAATTTTGATGCCTAATGGGAAGGTTCAAGGTACAATCTTCTGTTACAAGTTTGGTATCCCTCGTTGATGGGAGGATGAAAGGTTAGTGATGAAAGAATGATTCCATAGACAAATACATGTACCTAACTGGAAAAGGACTTGATTTTTATAATTGATGACATGTTGGGAAGTGATTTCTGTACATGACTTTTGAAATTCATATTTTCTTTCTTCTTTTAATGAATGAATAGCTAAAACAAGTTGAATTTTTTTGAGAAGCCAAGGTCTAACTCTATGGTAAAGATCAGTCTTCCTAGGATCCAGGTCCTGCGTTTGAGTTTGGGTGCCTGAGTTAATAATTGAAAAAAAATGGAAAAAAAATAAAAAAGTTGAATCTCAATGATGAGATATTGACAAGGTAATTTGATTTGTGGGTTAAAAGAGGTCTTGGGTGAAAAATTTCAAGTGGAAGCATCCCTGGAGATTATAAACTAGGCCCATGTTATTTTTCTGAATCTTTTGGTGGGAAAATGCCTTGCGAATCAAACATTGAGTTTATTTTTTTTACTGTAAACGGGCAGATGGTTTGCGTCATAACAGATTGAGTTTATTTTTTTTACCGTAAAAGGGGTGATGATTTGTATCATAACAGATTCCTCAGTAACCACACCTATATTTAATATCATTGGAGACAATGAGTCAAGAAGCTATTTCAGTGTTCTTTGTGCGGCAGCCGATACTTCAATGGCATCTAACATGAAAAGTTATGTTTTGCAGATTTCTGGGACAGCATTAGTTTTAGATGAGATCATCAACCATGTGCAGTCATTACAGCGTCAAGTGGAGGTCAGACTTGCTCATTTCAATAACCAATCTCTCTCTTCTTCTTCTTCTTCTTCTTTGTACATCTTTCTCTGGGGATAATGCAATGAGGTGCTAGGAACTTGGTAGAAAATTTGGTATGGGACTTGTGATTAGGTTTTGTTGACAGAGTTGTGACCCTCAAGCATCTTAAGTGGACTGGTGGAGCATGGTAGAGGAGGAAGGGTTTATCGTTGGATGGCTTCTCCTGCCATTCTCCCTAAAATTGTCAGTTTAAAACAGTTTTGACAGTCTGATTTGTCAAAATTTTCATCTGACTTTGTCATTTTCCTGTTCCAAAGCTTTCAAAGAGCATAGAAAGTGAGATGGTCTTAAAACCTTCTTTCTAGCTTTCTTCATTGTGCTGAAATAATTTGTATCTCCATGATCTATGTGCCCTCCTTTGTTGCTAAATGACATGTATTTTTTGCCTTGTCATTCAATAGTTAACAGAAGAAAGTGAAAAATTAGCCACTGAAACATAGCTAACCTTAGGATATATTTGGGAGATTGAGGCATTTACATGTTCTCATGACAAAAATTTCAAAAACTTGTGAAATGTAGAAAACCTTCAAATATAGTTGGGAAGTTACCAGCATTAAATAATCTGTTGTGATTTCAAAATCTTAAGCAGATTTTATTGCTGTGATCTTATTCTGTTTGTACCTGTTGTTTCAGTTCTTGTCAATGAGACTTGCAGCAGTAAATCCAAGGATTGATTTCAATCTCGACAGTTTATTGGTTGCAGAAGTAAGTTTCATTATTTATTTCCTTTTTACATTCATGCAGCAAGTAGTTCTCTCAAGGTGTGTAGACTTGTTAAGTTGGGTTGGTTTGATCTACAGCCTAGTACATAGTTTTGTTCCAATGAAGAGCTGCTCCTCGGTTTAACCTTCCTGAATAGCTATTAGCAACTGCATCATTTGCTTGTTGTATAGTTATTATAATTGTAATTTAAATAGGCCTAGTTTTATTAATTTAGTGGAACAGGAAGTCAGAAATCTTTGAAATTGTAATCTAGCTCATTGGATTATTCTTACACCAGAGTGTGACTGTTTGCCTTTAAAACCTGTACAGGGAGCGGGTCAGACTTGGACCACCCTATTCTACCTGCTTAAATTTACGCTTCCAACAATCAAAATGATTGCCATGGCCTGAGCTAAATGCACTTTGACTGTTGTAGTTATGCTGTAAAGACTCGTGAATTGTGGGTCCTCCTTTAATAATGTTACTAACATTTACTATTGTTCTTTGATACCTTTAGAGTGGATCGTTAATCGATGGTAGCTTCCCTGGCATGGTTATGCCTGTAATGTGGCCTGAACTCCAAGCCCATGGAAACCGACAACAGTATCTACAGCAATGGCATCATTTTGATGGGCATCACCAGCCTCTTTTGGGAGGAGAAGAAGAAGGCCATAACTTTGTTACTCCCGAGAACTCACTTTTGAGTTATGACTCTTCAGCAAATTCAGGTAGAGAGGAACTAAGTCCCTATTAGAAAGAAAGGAAAAAAGAAAAAAGAACTTATCATTTTATCTGATAACAGATGGTACCACCATTTGAATGTGGAAAACATGTTGAAACTACATAACTAACTTCACATTCTCTGTGTAACAGCAACTCTGCACACAAATCAATTGAAGATGGAGATATGAAGATGCAATGAAGCTCTGGCGGTAGCTAGTACCTCGTACTGTATATATTGATGATAATATTAGCGGTTAGCAGAGGGCAGCCCTCAGCATTTATCCTGGGCTACCATTTGTCTTCAATTTACCCCGAGTCATTTGGAAACCCAGATTTGTTTCAACTGGAGGTGATCACTTTCAGTATGTCATTCTTATATAAATATAAATATATATATATTATAAGTATCTCTTACTTAATTAAAATACTAACTTTCCCATCAGAGTCATTCAATCTAGTTCTTAATTTCTGAGATGATTGATTGATTCACACTGTAAAAGCATAGAACGGACTATCATGCCTTATTATTTATGCAAGTCTTCCTTTCTTCTCTATAATATGATCTGTGGCCTTATTGTCTTGCAAAGCAACTGTTGTAGCCCTATTTAGACATTGTCTTAGTAAGATTTTTTTTTATTATTATTTTTTTGTTTTTAAATTTGCAAAAGCCCAGATCTGTTAGGTTCCAGCCACGTGATGCCAGATTGTAGTTGCCGGATGCCAATATTTCAACCTTGATTAAGGGATTTAATCTCAAATCACTTTCAGTATATCATATCTCTAATGATAGGAAAGAGGAATGCAAGCTGATTCAATTGATAATACATTTTCTCTTTTATTTACATTATAACTTTTTAAGACTTTTTAGTCATATTGTTGGGATCAATTAATTTTATTGGTAGAGTTTTAGTTTAAAAAATAATATTTTGATTTAGTTATTCTTAGTATAAATAATATATAGATAAATATATAAATAATTAATTAATGAAGAATGTTAATTCTACGTATCTCTAAACATACTTGAGAATTTAGAAATACTTTGACTTCAACAATACGATGTTCCGAAGTAACATGTTATCATATATCTGCAACATTAAATATGTGGTAATAATTCTAAAGAAAAATATTTTTAGATCTTCTCTTAATTTAAGTTTCGTTAAATTTTTAAAAATATTATACCATGCAACTTGGAGTGATTTTATATGAGTGTGACGTAAATCCTTTATTTTATATATTTGTTTTTTCATTTATAAGTCACCGATCACCATTCGAAATTTTAATAGAAGAAATCATAGCCCGATTAATGATTATTTTTGTTAGAACATCAAAATGTGCAGCTTTTGCCCCTTTATCTTTACTAAGTATCACCGCCCGTGTAATTTAACCAAAGTTTGTGGGTAAGCATTCAATTTCAAAGGGGTTATTGAGAGAGAACACCCACTATATCATTTAAGAGTAGTATGTACACTCCAAAATTTTATCCCATATAATATAACATGACACTCATCAATTATCATGAGATAAATTTTTAGAATTTAGGTAAATCTTTGAGTACTTTATCATTACTCATTAATTAAATATGATAACATGATTCCTTATCCTATTTCACAAATTTAGAAAAAATATAATAATAGAAAAACCGTACTCATAGACAATGCACCGGATTGGATCATTAGGAGCAGCGCGTAACCAGACGCAACAAAAATGGCGACTTTTCTCTCTCGATTTACAATAACAATGATCAACCTCTTCATCACCGTCCAATCAAACCCCTCCACGTCATCACCCAACAACGACGTCCAACTCCTCCTCTCCACCACCCATGTTCACATTCACTCGGTCATCGACTTCGGGGCAAAAGGAGACGGCACCCACTACGACACAGCCGCCATCCAATCAGCCATCGACGCGTGTCCCTCCGGCAGCAAACCATGCCAGGTCAACTTCCCGCCGGGGAACTACCTGACAGCCACCATCCGGCTGAAATCCCACGTGACCCTCAACATCCACGAAGACGCCACCCTACTGGGAGGCCCGGGGATAGAGGACTACCCGGAGGAGTCCTCGAGGTGGTACGTGGTGCTCGCGGAGAACGCGACCGACGTGGGGATCACGGGCGGAGGAGTCGTCGATGGGCAGGCGATGAAGTTTGTGGTGAGGAAAAATGATATCAAGAATGTGATGGTGAGCTGGAACCACACTGGCGCGTGCTCAGGGGATGAGTGCAGGCCCCGCCTTGTGGGCTTTCTCGGTTGCCGAAATGTCAATGTCTGGAACGTTAGGTTGCGAGAGCCCGCTTACTGGTGGTGCGTATTCCTTTTTACTTCTTCTTCCTCATTTCTTTTTCAATTTTTTTTTATTAGGAAAAAAAAAATGTTGAACCTTCGCATTGCGTTATCCCGGTTTGTTTACTATTCGGGTAAATTGTCAATAATGCGAGATAGAGATGGCTGAACGTGTATAGACTAAAAAGTTCAAGTAGAAGGGTTTTACTGTAAATGTACATTAAAATAGGATAAAGATTAAAGTTGGCCCCTAAAGCCTCATGGGCCCACCTTACGCAAGCCCACTTGTTTTTCGGTGGCAAACCGCACCATCAAGAAGTCTAGTTGCAGAAAACAATGGGCGAATCAGATGAGTGTCTTTGTAGTTTGTTCCGAGTTGTCACTTTAATTACAAAATTCACTTTAATATTTTAATGCAAAAGTATTTTGTCTTAACACAATTTTTTTTCCCCTTTTATGGGGTTTCATCTTGTATTCTTCATTACACTCCGACCCTAATCCATATATATATATATATATATATATAAATTATTATTTATTCAAATATTTTATATTTTTATGTGATTCAAGATATTATTCCAATAAGCTGGGCATGATTTTTTTATTTTCAATAATTTTTAAATTTTTACAAGTGGCAAGTGATGGTTTTGTTTGAGTCATTTCAAGTTTTATTTCACCAAAATTATATGTAAAAGCTTATTATAAAATAAGTAAAGAGGAAATGATAGATTTGATAAATCGAGTTATTGAGTTTTGTGTCGTGTCAACTTCGTATTGTGTTAAATTTAAGTTGACTCAAATACGATCAATTTAATAATCGTGTCAAAACATTGAAATCCTAACCTAACACGGAAAATAAATATATTACGCAATAACCTGTTTAATATTCATATATTTAATAAAAATTACATCAAACATTTGTACAATATATATATATATATATATTTCAAATTTAATATTATAAAATATACATATCTATTAAATATTACATACTTACACTATTAAGGTTTTAAATCTATATAAAATCTTATAAATGAAACAATGCGTATATGTTTATCTTTTCTAAAAAAAAATTAAATAAATAAAAGAGAGAATTATGTCTAATATTTGAGTTTTAATTATAAAAATTTAGAAATTAATTTATAATAGAAATTATAATTATATCATTGATTAGGTAAATGGGTTAAGAATTTTAATTCTAATTCAACAGGAAAAAAATCATGTTAGCCCAGAGTTCATTTAATAATTATGTCAAATTTGACAATTTATATTCATTTATTTGTGACGTGTTCTTGCCAAATAATTGGATTGGGTTAAATTTTGCCACTTCTAGAAAATAGAGTAGGAATGGGTAATCTAGTCCCCATGTAGGATTCTTCGTCCCACCCTTCTAATTTTATGTTTGACCTCCTTCTAATTTTCTCCATCGCATTTGACAAATTGATTGCTTTCCTGCAGCTTGCACATAGTGCGTTGTGATAACACATTCATTCGTGATATGTCAATCTATGGAGACTTCAACACGCCCAACAATGATGGTATAGACATTGAAGATTCAAATAACACGGTCATTACAAGAGTCAGAATTGATACAGGTGATGATGCAATATGTCCAAAGACGTACAGAGGGCCCCTTTATAACTTGACTGCTACGGATTCTTGGATCAGAACAAAATCTTCAGCTATCAAACTTGGTAGTGCCAGTTGGTTTGATTTCAAAGACTTGGCGTTTGATAATATCACCATTGTTGAATCTCACAGAGGGCTAGGGCTTCAAATACGCGATGGAGGTAACATCAATTATATACATGTAGTTATTCACTAATCATAATTAACAGGTCGTCTAGGACCTGACTACTAATCATTTTATACATAAATATATATGTATTGTGCAGGAAATGTAAGTGATGTTATCTTCTCTAACATTAACATCAGCACAAGGTACTATGATCCGTCATGGTGGGGAAGAGCGGAGCCTATATACGTGACAACGTGTCCCAGAGACACTAAGGCGAAGGAGGGTACAATCTCCAATCTGCTATTTGTGAACATTACTGCAAAATCGGAAAATGGGGTATTCTTATCAGGTTCTAAACACGGACTACTGAAAAATTTAAGTTTTATAAACATGAATGTCACATACAAAAGGTGGACAGATTATGCGGGTGGATTGGTGGACTACAGACCAGGATGCCGAGGGCTCCTTAATCACAGCTCTGCTGGGATCATCATGGAACACATTGAAGGCTTGGAGGTTAAGAATGTGAACATGAAATGGTACGGTGATCGATCAAGTAGCTGGAGTAATCCATTGGACTTCAGGCCTTGGACTGTAAATGACATTTCTTTGCTTAATTTCCATTCAGGTTTTTACAACGGCGATGGGAATATAGCATCATAACGGGAAAAAGTGTAATTCTTTGAACAAATAATGGGGTTAAGTTGTAGTCTTTTTTTTTTTTTTTTCAGTAGGATTTGAAAATTATTGTTGAGGATTTTGCTTACGTGGTTCAAAAATCAATAAAGAAAAAGATATTTAAACCATTGTCATGAGCAATCAAATATCATATGCCGTTTGTAGCCAACGTAAACAGAAATAACACAAGATAGCTGTTTAGTTTCGTTTACAAATTTTGAAAAACGTTTTCCGTGGAGTATAAGCGTGCATTTTGTTTCGTAGTTGTTTTATAATATAAGAAGGATTAATTTTTTAGAAATATGTAATGCGTTAGGTAGTATGAATTTAAAACAGAATTTAAAAAGAAAACAGTGAAAAAATGCTTTTCTTTCTGCAAATTGATTTTTAGTTATTAATTATATAGTAATAAATTTTTAATTTTTCTTTTTATTAAAAAAAAAAAAAACTCGTGACACATCTTAAAAATAGAATCTAATGTCAAACACATAATATTTTTTAAGGCACTAATAAAAGTTTAAATTACAACAATTCGTTAAGCGTATCACACTAGTTCATTTTCATAATTATAAGTTACAACACAAAACACTAAAACAAAAGTGTAAAGTCTAATAATAGTTTTCATTTAGAACAATTCCAAAAGTCCAAATGTACCCATACGAGCGCCAAAGTCATTAAGAGTCAATGATCATTACCTAAAAGAAATGTTAATGATGTTGGATACATAAACATACAAAGATATTTATTGGGCTGAATTTCATTTCATTAAATTGTGTAAGAACTGAAAAATTACAGAGGTTTATATACGCGTCTACAAGATTCTATCAGTAACAAAAGTATGAGCACGACGTTAGCTATCTGTAACAAATTTTGAGGGGGGAAAATATAACAAACTCTCAATAATGAACCAGCTTGCACATAACTAATTGCTAACGTGGCTAGTGACTCAGCAAAAGTTTTAATAGCTTGCAGACTCGTTTGCTGACATTGGTAGCTTATTTCAGCTTATTTCAAAGCTTATTCTTAACATGCCTCCTTAAGTTCAAGGTCTTGGACAAACATTGAGCATAGCTCTCGTATAAGCAAAGTGATAAAAACCAAGTGGCTTAGTGAGTACATATGCCAATTGATCAAAGTTGGATACATGTCCACAGCTAGTTCCTTCTTGGCAGTATGCTCTTTAACAAAGTTCAATATGTTTAGTTTGTGAATGATATTTAGGATTGTTTGCCAGAGTTTCTGCACTTTTGTTATCGCAATGCAAAATAGGAGTTTGGATAAGTTGCACTTTGAGTTCCTGCAACAAATATGTAATCCACAATACTTTAGAGGTTGCCAATGTTAATGCTCTATATTTTGATTTAAGTGATGATCTAGAAACAACATTTTGTTTCTTTGATGACCAGGAGATAAGATTAGGCCCAAGAAAAACACAACATCCACTAATAAACCTTATGTAGTCAATATCAGAGCCCCAATGTACATCTAAGAAGGCTGACAAAATAAGAGTTCATGAATTAAAGAACTAAATCCCATAAATAGTTGTGCATTGAAGATATTTGAGTACTCTCTTGCAGGCCTGCCAGTGAAATGTAGTGGGAGCAACCAAAAATTAACTTGATTTGCTCACAATAAAGGCTATGTCTAGCCTTGACAAGGTTACATATTAAAGAGAGCCAACAATAATTCTGTAAAGAGAGGGATTTTCAAACACACTATCTTTGTCTTTATACAGCTTATTAGTAACACTAATAGGTGTATTATAGCCCTTGCTATCAAGCACAAGAGCCTTTTTAAAGATATTTTCAATATATTTTATTTGAGAGAGATGTAAACCATTATTAGATAGAGTGACTTTCAAACCAAGAAAATAGTTTACGTCTCCCAAGTCTTTGAGAGCAAATTTAAAAACAAGGTATGTAATAACTCTCTTTATTTATGCATTACTTGAACTAGTGATTAGAATATCTGTACCAGCATGCTTGAGGAATAACGAGGTATTCAACTTTGAAGATTAAAAACCCTATTGTAGTAGTGAGCCTTTTAACTTGTCATACCAAAAGCTTGCTTAAAACCATATAAGGCTTTATTTAATTTGTAGACATAAGATGGATATCAAGGATTGACAAAGCCTTCAGGTGGATGCATAAACACATTTTCTGTAAGCACACCATTAAGGAATGCATTGTTCACATCCAGCTGCCTTATTAACCAATGATTCATTACTGCAAGACTCAAGACAATTCTGATAGTGCAAGGCTTCACTACAAGGCTAAAAGTCTTAAAAAATCCACACTATATGTTTGATGAAACCTTGTTGCAACTAGCTTGTCCTTGTACTTGGAAATACTCCCATCTAGACTGAATTGAAAGACCCATTTGTTGCCAACAATTTTGGTTGCTAACTTTGCTAGCATTAGAGTCCAGGTATCATTCCTCTCCAAAGCATGAAACTATTTTGTCATTACCATATACCATTTCTAGTCTATTAAGGTTGCCTTAACACTAGTTGGTTCAAGGTCTTGGGTGGCTGTGAGATAGGTTTTATGTTTGAAGATTCTTACTTTGACTCTTATAATCATTGGATGAGCAAATACTATTGGTAAAGATAGTTGTAGAGGTAAAATTAATGAATTGTAGGATGATGTATGAAGAGAAATGTTTGAAGAAAGGGTTGGAGAAAGAGAATTTATCTATACTGATAAGTGTAAATCTGGTGTTGGGGTCACAGTTAGGACAAATGGTGACAATGGAGATGATTATGTTAAGCTACTGTCATAAAGAATACAGAATAAAGGTGATCAAATTGCCACTGACTTGGATGAGGAAGAGGAAAAGAGAAATAACTTAGAGTAAGGAAAATCATTTTCATTAAACACAACATGAATTGTAATGAAATTTTTCCACGTTTTGTCTAGACATTTGTAGCCCTTGTACAGTGGACTATAACCTATAAACTAGGGTTGGGCATTATTTGGCTCAATTATGTTTATAAAAACCAAACCAAAACCGATCAGTTCTTACAAGTTAAAATCGAATACGAATAGAAGTTTAGAAACGAACCGAACCAAACTGAATTATTTCAGTTCGGTTTGGTTCGGTTTGATTTGCTTCCATGCGATTAAGTTTTATAGTTTCTCCCTAGATTGAACTGCACACTTAATACCAATATTTGATATAACATGATAAAATTTAGCAAAATAAAAACTCATAATTCAAAGAAATACATGATTTAGAAATAAACATTGACAATAACAAAAAAATCATAATAGTTTTTCATTACTAAAATAATAATAGCATATAAAAAATCTCATAGGTTTCAAATCATTTGCAATAACCAAACAAGGCAGTGTCACAAAAAACTAGCAAGTCAACAACTGCAATAAAGACAAAAAAAAACTTAATAATTTCTCAAATTCAATTTTACTGTGATCATAATGGAGAAGAGCAAATCACTCCCTGAGTACTCAACATCATTTTCCAACAAGTTCAATTTCAACAACCATTCAAATTCATAAACTTTCAGTGGTCCAAACAGCAAAGGAAATGGATTTGCAACATCAAATCCAAAAAAAAAAAATCAAATACAAAAAAAAAAGGCATGAGAGATAAGAAAAAAATAAGAATTCTTGTGGGATGGCTGAGAGCATGTGACGAATGAGGCTAAATGATGGATGTTGTGGGAGCTATGACGAACTATCGGTGGTTGATGAGCAGCTATGATAAGGGTTGACAGTGGTTGTACAGTGTGAGTAGGGATGACAATGATACTTTCAAACCCACAAATATGTCCAAACCCGCATGCTGCGGGTAATTTTGTGGGTTGCAGATGAGTTTAATATTATAAATTGAAAGTTGCACTAGGTTGAGGGTTGATTTGGTATTAGCAAAAAATCTGATAGATACCAGTATGGATATCCGCCAAACTCGTAACTTTTTTTAAATTATTTTTTAATTTAATTTTAATTGAAAAAATATTTAAGTCTAAAAATATAGTTATATACTTATTAAAATTTTGATTAAATTTTCTTTAACTTAACACATGGATTATTTCATTATTATAATTTTTTTCTTTGAATTAGTATTTAAAAAGTACTATTCTTTAGATTAAGTATAAAGTACACAAATCCATAAAACAAAGTCGCAAGTTATATCTACAAATAACAATTATGTTGGATTGATGTTGAAAATTTAATTTTCTATTTATATTGTTTAAATTTAGAATTGAGTATGTTATGTAGAATTTTATGTTATTATTATAAATGTACATATTGAACATTTACGATTTTAAATGTGAAAACTAGCAAAAATCCGTCAGATACCTATTACGGGTTTGGTAATTGTTAAAACCCGCAGCGCGCAGGTTTTCTTTAAAAAATTAAAATCCTTTGTGGGTTGCAGGTGGGTTTGGTAATTTAAATTTTATACAAGTATGTGTTTAGTAATAGTAAACCCGCTGCGGGTGGTGCCCATTACCATCCCTAAATGTAAGAGAAGAGCGGTTGCTAGCTTTATGTATGGTGTGAGGGAGGAGCGATTGCCAGTTGTGTGTGTGTTGAGAGAAACAAGCGGCTGCCAGTGGTGGAAATATGATATGCCAGTGAGAGTGTGAGAGAGTGAGGGTGTGGGTGTGTGCTGCCGGCTGTGAGAAAGAGAAGGTGTGTGTTGCCAGCCACTATGTGATGTAATTGATTTTTAGGCTTAGGTTTTGTTTGGCTATTTATATGTATATATAAAATATTTTTTTAATTTTAATTGAAAGAACAGATTGGTTTGTCGTTTCGGTTTGGTTTTGATCCGAATCGAACACAAACCAATTGGTTCTTCAATTTGTAACCCATTTGGTTTTGATATTAAAATCGAATCGAACCGATCTGAAATTTTTTGGTTTGGTTCAGCAAAAGCTGAATCGAATGCCCACCTTTACTATAAACAAACACCTTTGAGAATGTAAATCAAGCTTGTGTTGGTTATATGGTCTGAGTGAGGGATAGAATTAACTTCAAAAACTCTAAGAAAATTATAATTGGGTGATTGGTGATGTAAGTTTTGGTAAGGAGATTGATTATTAAGAATTGTGGTTAACATTCTATTTATAAGCTAAGAAGCTGTATGGAATGCTTCTTACAAAAAAGAGATAGGCATTTTGGATTGAGCAAGAAAGGTTAATCCAGTCTCTACAATGTGTCTATACTTTCTCTCAACAACATCATTTTGATGATGTATGTGAGGGCAGCTATATCGAAATTGAATGCCTTCTTGATGAAGAAAAGGGGTGAAAATTCTAAACTCTCCTCATGTTAGATTGTAAAGCTTTAATGGGTAGATTTAATTGTTTTTCAACTAAGGTTTTAAAGTTTTTGAAAGTAGTTAAGGCATCAAACTCTAAAATAAGAGGAAAATCCAGCAATACTTAGAGTAATCATCAACAAAAGAAATGCAATACTTATAGCCATCCATGGAAAGAACTGAAGTTGGCCCCTATAAATCTATATGAATTAATTGTAGAGGACATTTTGATTTGATTTCAATTGCTGAAAAATGAAATTGGTGTTTTTCCGAGCTAACAGGCATCACAAAATTCAAAGTTTTGTTTATTATCACAAACAGTTGCCAGATAATTGTTTTTCAAAATAGTTTGAATAATATGCTTGCTTGGATGACCAAGTCAATTATGTAAAAGGCTCATTGAAACATTACTTGAAGCATAAAGGCTTACTGGAAGTTCAAACTTTGTTTGCACAGACAAAGTACCATTAAAATGTTGAATAGAGCTCATAACTTTATTGAGAGAAAATACATATACCATAGAACTAGGTTGTAGGACCTTTTTTTAATCAAAAGAGGAGAGTGATTCTTGACATGAAAATATCTTATATCGTCCTCCTTTAACAATCCCCTGAGCCAGTAATGCTCCTTTCACCTTATCCTTTAGGAAACAAGCATTATATGTAAATTCAATTACAATGTTACTGTCGGAAAACAAACAATTCGTCATTATTATTGAGCACAATTTGATATAAATAAACTAATAATCCATTATTACTCTTAGCACCCATCTAACAAATACCGTCATTTATGTAAAGTCACTTTCTCTCTATGTGTATATATACATATTTGATAGGAAATTTGTACAAAATTATATTTTTTGAAGTAAAAAAGACATGCATGATATGGTGACTGCAATTGCTTCACATATGCAAGCAAGCTATATTGCATGCCATGCATGAAGGTGTTAAGTAAAATAAACTACATCATTATATAACTTACTGATTAAACATCTACCTATCCAAGTAATTGCTATGCTGAGGAATCACATAAATAAAGAGAATATAAATTAACAATAATCAAAGTTGAAAAACGGGAAGAAATCATAAACTTACATTTCTTGGAAAGTAAAAAGAAATGTTGTATCTTGAAAGACAAACTATTAATAATTCATCCCCCATGTGTAATTAGGAACAAAAATGTATAACTAAGAAACATAAGCCCTACAGACTGTTTTCCGAAAGTTGTAGTTTTGAAGTGTTGCAGTAATTAGATTGCCAAATTGTCTAAGAGATAAAACATTGCTTGTATAACTCAATATTGTAGTTGTTTCCCCTATCAAGGAAAGAAGTTTACTAATTTGTGGCCTTTCTAAATGCCATAAACAATTTTTTTCTAGATCAAGTACGAATACTTGTCCAAGTAACTCATCAACAAAAAACAACCCATGATTGCTAACACTAATTTCAAATCTTCGATTCTTTCTCCAAAAACTTATACTAGAAGTTTTTATAGCCCTAGGGCCATTATTATTAAGATCCAGATCTAGTCCTCTCACCCACACTTGAGTACTAATTATGTATGCTCTTACCTACTCTTTTTTATCGTGCATGTCTAATTTTGCTCCCATTGGAATCATTACATACTAAGACAAGGCAATGAAAGTTGCAATTAAGAATTTTTTTCCCAAAACTCGACATCAATGGTGTTTATGGCATATACTGAAGAAAACTCTAAAGAAACTAAGGGGTTGCAAAAAATATCGTGCCATCAATAGTGTGTTGCATTATGTTGTTTATGATTCATAGAGCCTTGTAAAATTCGAAGAAACTTGGCACCACATGATTATAGAATATGATTTAGAGGGTAATGAGTGGTTATAGGGTTTATACAATAAGAGACATTGTTGGGTACCATGTTATCTAAAAAATAATTTTTCGGCTGGTATGTCAACCACTTAACGTAATGAGAATATGAATGCATTTTTTTATGGTTATGTTAATTCAAAAACTACTTTAAAGCAATTTATGGAGCAATACAGCAGTGCATTGAAGAATAAAGTTCAGAAAGAAGTTGAAGAAAATGCTAGGTGTCTTTCCCAATAATTTTTATGTGTAACATGTTATGTGATGGAGAAGCAAGTTCGAGATGTGTAGATCATTTCGAAGTTTTAAGAATTTCAACAAGAGTTGATTGGAAAGATGTGTTGCCAATTTGTCAATTCTAAGGGATGTGAATATATAGTTCGAGAAGATGTCAAAGCCGGAGAGGGCAAAAAAAGAACTTTTTTTGAAGTTTATTTTGAAAAAGACAAAAGGTGAAATCCATTATAGTTGTTTAAGATTCTAGTTTAGAGGAATTCTTTGTCGGCATGTCATTACAATCATGATACGCAATGACATGAAAATACTTCCAAAAAGGTACATCCTATGAAGATGGAGAAAAGATGTGTTGAGATGCCATAGTAGGGTGAAAACGAGTTATGAGCTGCATAGTTGTACAGATGAGCAAAAGTGATATGAGAAAAAGTGATATGAGAAAAAGTGATATGAGAAAATGTGTGTTAGTTTTACAGAGGTTGCAAATATGGCTGTGACAAATGTTGAGAGTTCTAAACTTGTTTTGGATTGGATTGAGAAGATATGGAAAGACCTATCAATGCGGAGGTGATGAAAGAAATGTTGTTACAGGCCAAGGAAGTTTTAGTAATAGTGGGGGAATTTCAACGAATTCGGTTGAAGCAGTATATGATCCAGTAGCTAAGCATCGTAAAGGTCGTCCACCTTATCTAAGAAAGATGCCAAAAAAATTTACGAAATCAAAAATGAATTCAACACATTTCGATGCAAAGCTTAGTTTTAAAATTCAAAGTTTAAAGTAAAATAATTTATTATGTTAATGATGCTCCAATGAATTTTATTAACTTTATAGGACGTACAGGCAAACGATCAAGTTGTTACTGTAAACCCAACACAAGATATTAATGTTGTTACGGTAGGTTTTCTAAAATTCTTATCCATAAATTTAATTTTCATTACTTAATCCATAGAGATTTTTCTCATATATTATTGAACTTCTATAGACATTTCAAAATCTTAAAGGAAGTAGTGTTGGTAGGAATATGTACCCACATGGAATTATTCACTATTATAATGTAAGTTTTTCACACTTTATGCATATGATCTTTTATCATTTTATTAAAGTTTCATTAATTAATGTATGTTTGTTTGAGGGTCTTATGAACTCACATCATATAATTGAGGATAATGTTTATCCAACATCTACATAGAATTCTTGCACTGTAAGTGGTGATAAGTTTTTTATTTGTTCATCTTATTTACTTGATTTCTTTCTGATTATAACAAGATGTTTAATTTTTTTACAATAGCATGCATAACCTTAGCAACATGGACAATTTTTAGCAGCTACTCTTTCAACAAGATAATGAATATGGAGTTAATAAGGAGTTTTGAAGTGATTTTGCAGAATAGCATTATACTTGTATTGTATTAGTATTTTAAGAATAAAGAACACAGATGTTTGTTTCACTATCATTCATATTCTGATACAACACTTAGCTTGTGGATTTGATGTATGGATTTATTCCTTTAATGGCATATTAGTAGTTT
Source organism: Luvunga scandens (assembly GCA_030449905.1). Classification (NCBI taxonomy): domain Eukaryota; kingdom Viridiplantae; phylum Streptophyta; class Magnoliopsida; order Sapindales; family Rutaceae; genus Luvunga; species Luvunga scandens. The sequence continues at coordinate 5,092,274 of JASUUG010000711.1, forward strand.
TATGAAGTTGTTTTGTTCATTTTTTACTTGTATGCATAAAGTCTCCAGGTCTTGCATTCCATATGCTGTTGGAATATTGAAGAGTTTGGATTGTGCAAGCATGGATGTTTTAGCCTGCCATTTAATTTCAAGGTTTCTTTATTTAATTTTAATGTTGGTTTTGTAAAGTAATTTTAATGTTAATCTTGCATTCCATGTCTTGTTCTTGGCTAATGTAATTAATTACTCTCATTTCTTTTGCCAAATGTGAGAAGAAAAAATCAATTTCAGCAAATTCACAAAAATGCAACTACCCACTCAAAATAAAAGAAGCTAATACTTTGCATTTGTTGAAGCATTTAGTCTACATCGAAAATTTAAAATTTCATCATACAGTTCATCAAAAAAATAAAAAATAAAGATAAGATACATTAATTAAGTATACAACCTAAATATAATACATATTACAATAGATATAATTATTTGTGGGACATATTTTACAATAAGGCTTGGTTATCTTTTTCGTACATCATCCTCCGTTAATTGCCTTTAATATTCATATTGTCGTCTTTGTTGAAGTTTTTTCTCAAGTAATTGAAATTTAAGAGATAGGCATTCCATTTGATGCCCCTACTTGCGAACTTCTCTTAATAAAATGTCAATTTTACTCCCATTCATATTTCGATCTTCCATCCCTCCAAAGTCATTAGATTCATTCGTCTTCCGATCTTTATCCCATTTAAAAGCTCCACATCCTTTGCACTTCCAGAACTTCTGATTCAGATTTTCTCTTGTACGTGAAGTTTGTAAGATCTTATTATTCTTCCAATTTGGAAATTCACTTGTGCTGGAATAGATAATGAACGAACAAATTTTCTACAAATATAAAGAACAATACATAATGATGAACCAAATTTTCCAGCAATCTGAAGTGCAGCAACAATCAATATAAAGAATTTTCTAATTTTCAGCAATCAATATAATTTCTAACAATGATAGAATCAATATAAAGAAGATATATACTGATTTCCAACAATCATAATTTTCCAGCAATTTGGAAATAACACATAATTTCCAGTAATCAATATAAAGAACAACATATGTTGATGGAACAAATTTTCTAGTTATTTAAAGCTCGGTAGGAATCAATATAAAGAATTTTCTAATCTCTAGCCATCAATATAATTACCAACAATGATGGAATCAATATAAAGAACATATATAATGATTTCTAGCAATCTGGAAACACCACATAATTTCCAGCAATCAATATGAAGAACAATACATAATGACAGAACAAATTTTATGTAAGAATATCCAAAAGGCTATTGCAAGGTTCTGTTGAAGATAGTAAACCTAGTCTTACACAAGAAAGGTAGAAGGATTGAGATTTTCTAGATTGTTTCTAAGATTCAAGATAATATAAAGAGATTGCAAAAAAGAAAATTTAAATATTCCCCAAGAAATTGTAATGGAATAGCTTACTTATTAGCAAAAATAGCCTTGGAACAAGATAAAATTGTCTCACGGTTGGATCACATTCCAAATAATTTTTTGTATTCATTCTTTGATTTTGATTAATGATGGATACAGTTTCATATATATATATATATATATATATATATATAATAGAATTTTGGTCTATACAGCACCATAATATTTGATGGGGGGCTGGTAGATTAGAATTAGAGATTGATAGAAAAGCAAGGATATGAGCTCGTGTGAGTGGGAAATAAAAAGTATCTATTCTAGTTCTATCAGAAGCTATGGGTTTGAATCCATGAGAAATTCAATTAGCAAATTAAGCCAACCAAATTTGCCTACTTAACACAATAATAAAGAATCAACAAATCATGCCAACCAAATTTGCCTAGTTAAAACAATAATCAATAATCAACAAATCATGCCAACAAAACTTGCCCAGTTGAGAATAAAAAAACCAAGCTAATCAAATTTGCCCAGTAATTTGCCTTATCACTAATAAAAAAAATCAAGCCAACTAAATTAAATATGTTTATGGAATAAAAAATTGCACAATTAAACTATAGTAGTAAATTATAAGACTTAAGTTTCTAACAAGTAAATTATTAAAATAAAGATTTCTAATAAAACAAATTACCCCCATAAGTCGATTACTGTGGCTGTCGACGACGACGAGGAGACAAGGTTAGCTGTGACCCATGGCTGCTGTGGATTTGGGGGGGGAGAAAGAGTGATCCACAGCTGTTGGACGTGTAAGGGGATGAGAGAGAGTAACCCACCAGCTGCTGAATTTTGGGGGAAGAGAGAAAGGAAGCCAACGATGTGATTGTGATGATGATATTTTGTGTTATGAAGGAAAGAGAGAGAGAGCCTATGTGCTCTGGAAGAGAGAGTGTTTGTCCTTATACGCACCGCGTGTGTTGCAAAAATCATATTCACAATGACTATTTATATTTATCTCAAAACGCACCGTTCGGTGCTATTTGTGGTTTTAAGTGTGGGGTGAATCTCATTCTCCATATAAATAATTGTTACTACTTTTTTACAATTAAAAAAATAAGAGAAAAATTAGAACTATAATAAATTGATTTGGACGCAGAAGAAAGGGATCAAAAGGCTATAAATTTTATATCATAAAATTACAAAACACAAATCAAAGGAACAAAATTCCTTAGTACGTAGACACATATTGAGTATTACAAAGACTTTAATTTTTTTTTTTTTTTTTAATGTAGAGATTGGTAAAGTGCAAATCAATTTTAGGTACAGTAGTGCTAAATGAACAAAGTGACGACAAAGGGATGATAGAAACAGTAGCGGGCGCTAATGTTTTTGTGAGTCCTACTTTTGTTCTTTTTTTGGTTTAAAAATTAAAGTGGTGAAAAGAAACTATTAAAATAATGAAAAGAAAACATAAAAGTAACAAAAAGGAAACATTAAAATAAAAAAGTAATGACAAAAGGTAAAAAGCGTCATTATCCCCCAAAATGAAATAAAACTAGTGGCCATTATCCCGAAGATTTGCATTCAGAGTTCTGATTTTGGTGCCAAAGACTACACCAACAACGTTGATGAAATTGTAGCTGAAAAATTGGTAACTTTTACTTTTCCATTACATTCAAATAAAATTAGTTTTTGGTTGTGTTCTATATATTTAAATTGTTAAATTTTTTTTTCAATTTAAATTGTTAGAAAGTGATGGATTAAATTTGTAAAAGTTTCTGGATGCTTGCGTTTTATATATTTAAATTGTTATGATTTTTTTTTTTTTACTTTGAATTGATAGAAACTGATGGATTAAATTTGTAAAATTCTTGGACGCGTGCATTCTATATATTTAAATTGTTATGATTTTTTTTTTTTTACTTTGAATTGATAGAAAGTAATGGATTGTAAAAATTTTTGGATGCATTTTATATATTTAGATTGTTAGGATTTTTTAATTTAAATTGTTAGAAAGTAATGGATTAAATTTATAACAATTTTTGGATGTGTTTTATATATTTAAATTGTTAGGATTGTTTTTATTTTAATTATTGGAAATAATGGAATAAATCATAAAAATTTGTGGATGTGTTTTATATATTTACATTGTTAGGATTTTTTTAAAAATTTAAATGTTTGGAGATAATGGAATAAATTTATAAAAATTTTTGGATGTGTTTTATATAATTAAATTGTTAGGATTTTTTGTTATTGGACAAAAATGTTATAAAAATTTATAATTACTTATTCTTAATACAAATGTTAATTATTTTGTAGAAATGGAGAATTTGGAAAATGAGCATGCATTTGAAGAGTTACAAGAAATAGAATTTGACAATGAAGTTGAAATTGTACAACCGAAAAAATATGAGCCAACTCTTGAAATGTTATTTGATATTCATGAAGAAATATTTGCATTTTACAAAACCTATAGTAAACAAGAGGGTTTTCTCGTGAACTAAGAAAGGGACTGATAGGATTGTCAAATATGCGACATTTGCATATGGCCGTAGTGGCAAGTCAAAAAGCAAATCTGCTAATGCGTTGAAGCTGAAACCTAATGTGAAAAATGGTTGTGATGCAAAAATTAGAGGTTATCCAAATAAAGATGGAAAATGGGTTCTTCAAATTTTAAATCTTCAACACAATGATGGATTATGTCCCAACAAAGGTAGGTATTACTCTTGTAATTACAAAATTAGTGCAAGTGTTAAAAAGTGAATTGAAATGAATGATTTTGTAGGAATTAGAATTGCCCAAAATTTCAATTCAATTGTTGTTGAAGTTGTTGGGCATGAAAATGTCTTATTCTTGGAAAAAGATTGCAGAAATTTTGTTGACAAAACAAGGCAATTAGAACTTAGGGAGTGAGGTGCTATGACGCTTTTAAAGTACTTCCAGAAAAAACAAGCTAAAGGTAAGGGTTTTTTTTTTTTTTTTTTCTAGCATTGATTTAGATGAGCAGGATCGATTAAAGAATGTATTTTGAGCAGATTCGAGGGTAGGGCAACTTACAAATATTTTGGAGACGTTATTACATTTGACACTACATATCTAACCAACAAGTATGACATTCCATTTGCTCCATTTTTTATAGTTAATCACCATGATCAGTTTATTTTGTTAGGATGTAGATTGATTTCAAGCGAGGATACAGAGACATTTACGTGATTATTTAAGACGTGACTATCATGCATGTCTGATTCTCCTCCCCTTAGTATCATTACAGACTAAGACAAGGCAATGTAAAAGATAATTAAAAACATTTTTCCTACTATTAGATATCGGTAATGTTTATGGCATATAATGAATAAGGTACTTGAGAAGTTAGGGCTGTTTAAAGAACATGAAGGCATTATTTCTTCGCTATTTTTTGTTGTTTATAATTCATTGAGTTCTGCTGCTTTCAAGGAAGCTTGGCATGACATGATTGTAGAATATGATTTATGGGACAATGACTGGTTAAATGGTTGAGAGATATTGTTGGGTTCCATGCTATTTGAAAGATTGTTGTTGTGCAAGAATGTCAACTACTTAGCGAAGTGAAAGTATGAATGCATTTTTTTGATAGGTTGTTAACTCAAAAACAAATTTCAATTAGTTTGTGAAGCAATATGAAAATGCATTGAGAAGTAAAACTAAATTAGAATGGCAAGCAGATGCCAAGTTTTTCAGTAAAAGGACACCATATGTAACAAGATATGAGATGGATAAGCAAGTTGAAAAGGTGTACACTATTTCCAAGTTTAAAGAATTCTAACAAGAATTTACTGCATTAATGTATTGTGATATATTGGATTATGTGGGATCAATATATAAAATAAGTGAATCGTATGGGATAGGTAAGAAAAAAACTTTTGAGGTTGCTTTTTAAGAAGTTGAATGTAAAATTAATTGTATTTGTTCAAAGTTCCAATTTAAGGAGATTCTTTACAAACATGTTCTTGTAGAACTGATACATAACTCAGTTGAATTGCTTACAAAAATCTACATTTTATCTAGGTAGAGAAAAGATGTTATGAGGTGCTATAGTAAGGTAAAAGTTAGTTATGGTGTGCAGAATTTATCAATCCAGCAAGAAAGTTATGAAAAAATGTGTAGCATTTTTAGTGAGGTTGCAGGCATAGCTTTTAACGATGAAAATAGTTACAAAATGGTATTGAATTGAATTAAGAAGGCAATGAATGACCTGCCCAAGAAAATTTGCTATGGAAGTATAGAAAAAACTATTACTGGTGTAGCAAGTTGTAGTAGCAGCAAGCTGTAGTAGCAGCAAGCTGTAGTAGCAGCAAGCAAATTCACAGTGAAAGTGTGGAAAGAACTGTTACAAGCAAAGTAAGTTGTAGCAACAATAATATTCAACTTATACTGAATGATTCAACAGTGACACATCGTAAAGGCCGTCCACCTTGCTTAAGGAATGAATTTTCAATTCGTAAAAAATCTGTTCAAAGGAATAGCACTGCAAAAAAAAAAAGGTTTTTTTAAATACAAATATATCTTTTGTAATTCATTTGGTCTTAGTTTAATTGTCTTTAATAATCTTGCAAGATTTACAAGAAAATGCTCCATCGTTTTATTATGTGCCTAATGAAATCTCCACACAGGAAAGCAACATGACCATGGTAAGTTTTGTGAATTTTTATTTTAAACATTTCTTTTATTTCCAGGATATTTAACTAAGTATAAGATTGAGCATATGTAGACTCTACAAGAAAGAAGTATTGTTCATGGAAATCTCAACTAATACAGCACTACAAGCTACTACAATGTAAGAATTAAATTATTTAAATTTTTTTTTCAGACTTTTATATGTTATTGTTTGATTAGGTACTTATGTAACCATCCTAATTCGGCGAAAGCAATATTTATGAGTCATTTCTTTATAATTGGCACACAGTAAGTTTTTGTTCATAAGTCGTTAATGTATACTTATATCTTAATATTTTTAAAATGTAATATGATGTTTAATTTTGTGTATTATAGCAATCAGTCCCACAGTATACTTTGTAGTCACATTATTCTTCTCCTTCAATGACCTATCGAGGATCTCAAAATGAGAATTTCCAACAATTACTATAGTAGTAGTGTAATGAAAATAACAATCATGATGTTCGACTTGTATTTTGGCTTTAAATTGTGGTGATAGATTAATGATATATGCTAGGTTTGGCTTTAAATTTTTGAAATTGTAGTAATGGATTAATTATATATGTTAAATTTGGCAACTTGTGTATCATTGCATTATTATTGTTTTTTTTTTATACACATAATATCTCTAGATATACATAGAGTCCAAAGGGAAATGTTCCTTCTTCCTACGGTTAAACATTTAAATGCATACATAACAAGCATTGTATTTAAACATTGCAATTCATACACAACTAAGGGTACAATCTCTTCATTTATGCAAAATATATATAGCAATGATTATTCCTAAAATACAACATACAGTGGATAAAATAGGCAGAATACTACAATCATTTCTGACTTTATCAATTTGTACAGCTTTGTCACATGTAGGCACTTCAGTTTGCACACCCTTTTCATGTGCTTCCACGATAGATTTTATAGTTTTTAACGTATTGTATGTCTTTGGCAATTTTTCATACATTTGTTTGTACTCATAGCATGTTATTTCAGCATTCAACAAAGATTTATTAGATTTATAAGCATTCCTTTTGAATCCATTTACGTGCTTTTGGCATTTAGGCCAAGAATTATAAATGCCCAGCTTTTGTCCTTTGACAAAAACATAATAGGTTTAAGTAGGCATTTGGTTTCTACATTAAAAAAATTCAAATGATGTATTATATGCCCAAATTAATACTTGCATTCCTAATTATAATTATATGCAAAATGCAAAACATTAGTAATACCTAACTTGACAAGAACATTGAACTATAGAACTGTGTTCCTTAACATTAGTAAGAAATTTGAATTTCTAAACATGCATCTCAGGATCCTCTTAATATAGAGCTACTAGGATGAAAAGTTCAGAAACTATCATCTTCATTTAATAGTGTGCATATATTTCAACTTGTAACAACTGCTAACGTCTAAGCTATAAATGTATAATGTGGGCAATCCACTTAAGTGAAGGCTACAGAACAATATAAAACTACATTTGGAACTTCACACAATCATGTTGAGCAGCAAATGTAGGGAGAAGAACTACATGCAGTTCAATCCCTTGCAACATTCCTTACAATAACAATAACACTAAACTCATTAACAACATACTAAGCAAGAAAAAACAAGGATGCTACGGGCACATTTGATTAATATTTCAAAGAAATAATAAATTTTGAATAATAAAGATAAAAGCAAAAATATAAACAAAACAAATCATCACCAATTATTTCTTAATATGTATAAATTGATCAATATTGACATTTAAATTAAACATTATGCACAATCAAAAACTAATATTCAAATCAAATATTATGCAAAAATTCGATGCATTTAGGCATTAATACAATATTTCCCAAATCAGCTTATCACAAATCACATAATTATTTTTTTTTTTACAGAATTATCATTATTCCTTTTGCACAATTATCATACACAAATAAAATATATCACAGAATTCAAATCACAAAATATTATTTTTTTAATTATTTGACAAAAAATTGATTATGTACAACTGAGAGATAGAGAGAGTTAAACGAGACCTTCACGATGACAGTGTTGGCGTGGCTGCAGTGACTTTATCAGCTCCATTATAGGTCTGCGTGGTGGTAGTACTCTGGCCACAAGGTTTTGGTATTTTTTCTGCTAGTGGCGACTCCATTGTAGATCGATCGTTTTCGTTGTAGAACAATTATTAGCAGGTGTTAGGACAAGAGAGGATATTGTCTAAAGCGTTGGTTGGTGATAGGGACTAGTGGAGAAAAGAAACGAAGGGGACGAAGTGAATGGAGAACTAATGGAGAATGAGCGGATCAAGTTTCCTTCATTAGAAGATATTTGAGCATTTTTTCCCATTTTTTAAAGTTATTTTATTATTAGTTGTCGGCCCCACAAAAAAATATTGGCTGCCATTTATGTCGTCCCTTTGTCATGCCTTTGTTAATTTACCATTTTCCTTTTAGTTATAATGAAAACTCTATATTAGAATTTATCTATATTTTTTGCAAAGTAATGTAAATTTGCCATGCTTGATGCAACTAATTTTTGGCTTCATTTAATTATCAGTATGTTATTTCATTTTTGTGGATATATTTGCACTTAAGCAATCGGGTGTCTATAATTGTTAGGCCTTTTATGCAGTGGATTTTCTCTTCTAAGTTCTAACCTTTTGTAATCTTAATTATACTTCACAAATGAAATCACAAGCACCAAGATAAAGAGAATTAAAAGCAATAGCTAGTAGCCAATGGCTACTATAGCCTTTTTTTTTTTTTCTCTTTTATTTAAACTCAATAACCTTATACTGTTACCTTTTCAAAAATATTAATCAATCACATGTCCTTAATTTTGAATGCTCTGCAAGCTATTTATCTTGCATTATATTGATCCTCTTCTTCGGTGATTCTATTCTACACCTAGACCTTTTCAATGCCAAAATCAGCCCAAGAAGCACCATACTTTTGTCTAGGTATACATTACAGATGTGAAATCTATCATTAATTACTTTTAACATTTGGAAAAAAAAAAGGGAATGTAACTATAGATATACAAGCAATACTCTAAGCTCTCATTAGACATGTAGTCAGTATTAATGCTTTAAATTTTTGTTCGCACAACAGTTTATGATTTTGACAAGGTTTCTATGAAGAATACTTTTTATTGCTTTTCATTCGGGCTCAAAACTCTTCAATGCTCAAAACTCTTAAATTTTTATTGTTTTCACTAAATTTATTTATTGCTCAAAAAAGTTCCAAGTATAAGATTTTTCTCATCATTGCATATGGAGACCGAATACAGCATTTGACAATCCCCAGGTGCTTCTTTTACAACATATGATGGATATATTTTATATTATTTTTATTTTCCCTAATTAACTGCATTAATCTCTACAATATATACATGCTGAGCTCATTTCATATGATTTATCATGTGTGTCTCACCTACGAAAATTTTATGACCCACGATTCAATTAATATGTTCAATATTGGTTGTCCCACTAGTTGAAACACAAATTACTTGAGTCTAGTTTTAAGTTTGAACTAAGCAAATGCATATTGCATACTTTATCCTTATTCTAGGTTATTCAAATTTTATTATAATGATTCATACTAGGATGTTGTGTTATCCATCACTAGCTATCCAGTTAAACATCATTAAAAAGAAATTAGGAATACAAATTATGGTTGCCCTTAAAGATAGAAGTTAAATTTTTTTTGCAATTCTGGAAAAGCAAGCAAAAGTTATGTCAATAGCATGAGTCTTCAAACCAGAATCTCTCCCTGCCATGGATGATCTTCAATCTTCATGTTGAAACAAAATCATATTATAATCACAGTGCCATCTTCAATCTTCATGTTGAAACAAAATCATATTATAATCACAGTGCCACTTTCATTTTACCTTTGTTATTCGATAACTCTATGAAATAAGAATTATATGTAGAACTTTTTACTTAAATTAAGGTTATTCAGAGAGTAAATGACATATTTAAATAGCATTTTAGTTACATTTGGCATATTTATTTATTTTTAAGACTATTCTTTATAAATTAAGTTGTTTTAGAATAAATTGTGTGCTTAATTGTAGTCAACTAAAAGTGAAATTTTCAAGAAAGGAATATTGTACAATGGGCTTCAAAAAATGAAGAAAGAAATGGACTGTAGAAAAATGGAAACGAGTCTGAAATAGTACAAATGTTGTAGCTGTTGCTGTAACAATCGTAGAGCAATTAAGAGAAGGAAAAAAATTTTGAGCGAATCTTAGAAAAATTATGCGATCTGCAGTTTCCAAATATGGAAGATTCGTGCCCTAGACGTCCAGTTGCCCTAATTTTCAATTATAAAAGGAAGTGCACAAAAAAGAAAAAAAAGAAAGTCATTATTCACAAGAAAAACTTAGAAAAGAAAAAAAACAGCGAAGAAACAGAAAATTCTAGGACTGCAAAGGAAGATTTCATGCATGAGGAAAAAGAAATATAAAAATCAAAAGGGTCACTCACTCATACCTTATTATTACTTGTTTCTTTGATTCATAATGACGTATATGATGGTTGAAACAGTTTTTGTTTCTGTTTTGATATAACTTATGAATTGATTTTATTTGTGGTTGAATGATAAATGAGCTTGATGGTTATTAATTGAATTTATTGTGTTATTGTATGATTACTAAAGTATTTTGTTTTGATAATGCTTAATTTAATTCACTATTTTGGCTGACCACCCATTTAGTGATACTAACTAAGAGAGTCACAAAATGACATGTTTCAATAGAACATATCAGAGTAATACTTGGTTTTAAATTAGGTTTTTCAAGTTGGGTTAACTCAATTTGAATAGGGTTATGCTTAATTTAAAACTAGTGAGGAACTAGACATAAGGAATTACCTTGTAGGGTATTAGAAACTTAGATTTTATAATGTTATATCTTATATGACAAAACAACTGGTCATTGTTAAGTTGTGTATAGATATAAGAGGTCTAACAGACGACAGCTGATGATGTATTAGAGTTCTGCCCAATGCTGTAGTAATTGATGTAGCAACAATACTGTAACAGAAAAGAAACAGTGAATACTATTAAGTCAATTAAATCATTTAACTACATCATTCTTAGTGATTCCATTCTTGTGTAAGACATGTTATTTAATTTTATTGCATTTCATTTTTCAGTCATTTTAAATTGTTTAGTTTAATTTAGTTACTAAAAGAATTTGATTTGATTTAATTGAATGTGCACCAAAAGAATTGTTGTAGCAACTCTAATAGCATCATTCCCCATAGAGACGATACTCGAATACTTATCACTTTATTACTTGTTGTGTACACTTGTGCACGGACATTCACATATTTAGAATCCAACAAACAAGTTTTTGGCACCATTGACGGGGATTGATTGTTTATTTTGATTTATGAAATCAATTTTTGTGGTGTTTTATTTAAGTATTCGTTTAATCATTATTTTCTGTAGTTGACAAATTATTCTAACAACTATTGCAGGGGCAAAGACTAAAAAATTGAGTTTCACTTTGATCCTGAAATTAAAAAGACTGTTAGGAGATTAAAAAAGAAATAAAGAAATTCAAAAGCTGCTGTAGTAATGGACGATTTACAAGAAATGAGAGATTTGAACAATTGAGGAGAACTACAACCGTTGAATGCACAGGGAGGTCAGAATAGATAGCATGTTTATGGGCAACTAGGAAACAACATCATTCATATGGCAGATGATAGAGAAAGAGCCATTCGAGATTATGTTATATTGACTCCTCAAGCCATGCATCCGGGCATAGTTAGACTTGAAGTTCGAGCAGATAACTTTAAGTTAAAACCAGTGATGTTTCAGATGTTACAAACTGTAGGTCAGTTTAATGGACTGTTATAAAAAGATCCTCATCTTCATCTCAAGTTGTTTTTAGAGGTAAGTGATGCTTTTAAGATAACTGAAGCATCATAGAAGGCATTAAGGCTAAGAATTTTTCCATTTTCTTTGAAGGACCAAGCACAAGCATGGTTAAATTCCCTACTACCAGACTCCATCGCAACATAGAATGACTTGGCTGACAAGTATTTGATAAAGTATTTTCCACCCACTAAGAATGCTAAGTTGAGAAATGAGATCACATCTTTCTATCAATTGAAAGATGAGAGTTTGTATGATACATAAGAAAGATTTAAAGAGTTGCTGAGAAAATGTCCACATTATGGTATTTCTTGCTGATACAATTAAAAACTTTCTACAACGATTTTAATCCAAGTACAAGATTGATGGTGGATGCTTCAGCAATTGGAGCTTTATTATCCAAATCCTACAATGAAACTTATGAGATTTTGGAGAGAATAACTAACAACAATTATTAGTGGCCATCAACTAGGTAAGCTGCAGTGAGAGGTGCTGCAGCTGTAGTGCATAATATGGATGCGCTGACAGCTTTATCAGCTCAAGTAACTTTATTAACAAACATGATGAAAGCTTTAACTACTGCTCCAGTAACAATTAACCAAGTTGTAGAAATGTCATGTGTTTATTGTGAAGAGAGTCATTTATTTCATAATTGTCCCAGGAATCCAGCTTCAGTAAATTACGTGGGTAATTTCAATAAATAGAGCCATAACAATTCATACTCAAGCACCTAAAACCTAGGATAGAGACAACACTTAAATTTCTCATGGGGTAATCAGAATCAGCATGCTGCAACAACCAATAGACAAAACATATCACTACAACCACCTAGATTTCACCAGCAAAATCAAGGTTAAAGAAGTATTGATAATGACCAGATCAGCTTTCTTGAAGCTTTAATTAAGGAGTATATTGTGAAGAATGAGGCAATTGCTCAAAGCCAAGCTATGTCGTTGAGAAACTTGGAGAATCAAGTTGGACAACTAGCCACAGTACTTAACAATAAACCTTAGAGAAGTTTACCTAACAATACAGAGGATCCAAGAAGAGAAATAAAAGAGCAATGTAAAGTGATCAATATGAGATATGGACAGGATGTGCATATTCCAGTAGGTATGCCAAAGAAAAGAAATGAGCCTCTTAAGACTCAAGAAGAAGTTCAAAATGAAAAAGAGCCTGTTACTTCCACCAATCAACATATTGATGAGAGTAATAGAGTTGTAGCACCTGCAAAAGCAGATGAGCCACTATCTATCAGAAGTAATGTTGCAGAATCATCAGCTGCAGCAAAAAAAAAAAGAGAGCAAGTGAAAAACAACATGTACAGCCAACTGCAGCACAACAGTTTGACATCTACCACCATTTCCACAGAGATTTCAGAAGCAAAAGCAAGATAAACAATTCAGTAAATTCTTGAAGGTTTTGAAGCAGCTTCATATCAATATTTCATTTGTGGAAGCTCTGGAACAAATACCTAAATATGTGAAATTTTTTAAAGATATCTTGGCAAGAAAAATGAGATTAAGAGAATTTGAAACTGTTACTTTAACATAAGAGTGCAGTCACATGCTCCAAAGTAAAATACCTCAAAATCTGAAAGATCCAAGCAACTTCCAATTCCTTATTCCATAGGAACCAAATACAGTGGAACAACACTCTGTGATTTGGGAAATAGCATCAATCTTATGCCTTTTTCAGTTTTCAAGCAATTAGAAGTTGGAGAATATAGACACACAACAATAACTTTGCAACTTGTGAATAAATCTCACGCTTATCTAGAGGGAAAAATTGAAGATGTATTGGTGAAAATGGATAAATTTATTTTTCTGGTGGATTTTATTGTGTTAGACTTTAAGGCAGATAAAGAGGTACCAATCATCTTATGAAGACCTTTTTTAACCACGGGAAAGACTCTCATTAATGTGCAAAAAAGAGAATTAACAATGAGGGTCAATGATCACAAGTTATATTTAATGTGTTAGATGCCATGAAGAATCCTAATGAGATTGAAGACTGCAATTTCATCAGTGTTGTAGATCTTACTATAGCTAAGCAGGTAGACAATTGCTCCAGTAACATGCAATTTGATGCAGTGACGTTTGATGATGAAGATAATAACACAATTGATATAGCATGACTAGGAGTGAAGCAACAATTCAGAGCAGACAAACATTTTGAATCTTTGGATTTATTACATAGGGAAGTAAAACCTCTTGTACCTTCTGTGAAGTCCCCACCAGTTTTGGAATTAAAGTTTTTGCCTTCACATTTAAAATATGCATATCTTGGTGACAATGACACATTATCAGTAATTATTTCATCTTTTTTGGATGCAGGTCAAGAGAAAAGTTTAGTAAATGTGTTCGGAAAACATAAAAAAGTAATTGGTTGGACTATGACAGACATTAAAGGAATCAACCCATCTATTTGCATGGATAAGATTCTGTTGGAGGAGAATTACAGCAATTCAGTAGAGCATTAGAGAAGGTTAAATCCAATCATGAAGGAAGTTGTGAAGAATGAGATCATCAAATGGTTGGATGCTTGAATCATATATCCTATATCAGATAGTTCATGGGTGAGCCTAGTGCAATATGTACCGAAGAAAGAATGAATGATTGTTCTAGCAAATGAGAAGAATGAACTCATACCTACCAGAACAGTTACAGGTTTGAGAGTTTGCATGGATTACAGAAAGTTAAATAAGGCAACCAAAAATGATTACTGCCTACTACCATTCATAGACCAGATGTTAGACAGACTTGCTAGAAATGAGTATTATTACTTCTTAGATAGGTATTCAAGGTATAATCAGATTATTATAGCACCAGAAGATCAGGAGAAGACAACATTCACTGGCTGTTATGGCACCTTTGCATTTAGAAAGATGTCATTTGGCTTGTGTAATGCTCTAACAACATTTTAGAGGTGCATGATGGTAATTTTTTCAGATATAATGGAGCAAACACTAAAGATATTCATGGATGACTTTTCAGTCTTAGTGAATCATATCAGGATTGCTTGCACAACTTAGAAAATGTGCTTATAAGATGTGAAGAGACAATTCTAGTTCTTAATTAGGAAAAGTGTCACTTTATGGTGCAAGAAGGGATAGTTTTAGGTTACAAAGTTTCAAGGAAGGGAATTGAAGTGGATAAGTTAAAATAGAGGTCATTGACAAACTTCCACCACTCACTTCAGTTAAAGGCATAAAAAGTTTTTTGAGTAATGTTGGTTTTATAGGAGATTTATTAAAGATTTCTCAAAAATAACTAAGCCCTTATCTATGTTACTTAAGTATGACAGACCATTTAAATTTGATGACAATTGTTTGAAGACCTTTGAGGAACTAAAAAGAGCCCTTATTACAACACCTATTGTTGTAACGCCGGACTGGAGCATGTCATTTGAGTTTATGTGCGATGCCAACAACCATTATGTGGGAGCAGTGCTAGGACAGAGGAAGAACAAGAATTTTCATTCAATTTATTACACCATCAAGACATTAGCAGATGCTCAACTTAATTACATAACGACTAAAAAAGAACTACTGGCTGTTGTATTTACATTTGATAAATTCAGAGCATATTTAGTTAGTACTAAGGTAACAGTCTATATAGACCATATTTAGTTGGTGGCGAAATGGCCACTGACCATCACACCATTATTGTTCTTTTTTTTTTTTTTACATCTCCTCAATAATACATTCCAATGGCTCAAGTAATTCTTCTTTGTTCCCGTTTTCAATTCTAATTTCCTCTTTATTCCTAAAATATTTACAATATAAAAAAATTAACATATTAAAAATTAATTTTAACATAAAAATTTGTTAGGGGAGCGTAAGATAATTTAGGAATATGAACCTATTAATTAATATTGTAATAAAAAAAATGATAAACTTATACTTATTAAATATACATTTTTTAGTGTTAATTAGGGGCCGAGCCAAAAAATTATAAGAATAAAAGAGAAAACTATTTTGGGTGTCTAATTAGTTCCGGTAAATTTATTAAAATAGCTTCCATAAACTCATAAACTTATAAAATTTTAAATTTACATTATCATTCTTTTTGGACTTTAAAGCTTCAACTTTTCTAGATGAAGACGCAAATTTGGCTTGAAGGTTATAGTCTTCCTCAAAGTTATACATGCCTCAACTAGATAGAGATGATTAGGGCTTACTCGATGACTCATAAGATCCAACTTTATCCCAGTATTGTGTATTTTCTACTATATAATCAAGGTAATCTAATGTATTTTCTGGACTTTTGTCTCTAAACTCACTATTGCATATCATTTCAACAACTTGTCTACTTTAGGATGTTAGTCCCTCGTAGAAACAAGACATTAACCTCCTTGTTTTAAAACCGTGGTATGGACAAATGTTAAGCAACTATTTATACCTATCCCAACATTAGTAAAGGGTTTCTCCTAGCTTTTGAGTGAACATGGTAATTTTTCTTTTGAAAGAATTTGTTCTGTGGGATGGAAGGAATTTTTTCAAAAATTGTGCTTGTATTTCATCCCAAGTTCTGATAGATCTTGACTTAAAATTTTGTAGCCAAGTTTTAGCTTTTTCTTTTAATCAGAAAGGAAAAAACTTAAGTCTGATTATATTTACGCTACAATTTTGATCAGTACAAGTGTTACAAACTTCCTCAAATTCTCTCAAATGCAAGTACGGATTTTCAAACTCAAAACCATGAAAAGTAGACAAAAGTTGAATGATACCAGGTTTGAAATTAAAATGAGATGCATTGGAGGAAAAATTATACATGATAGTGACCCTGTTCGAATAGGATGCATGAAATCTATAAGTGTCCTAGGTTGTTTATGAAGATTTTGCAAGACTTGGTTATCTTCATGCTCAAAAAAATTATCATCTGCGATGTTGGCCATATTTAAAGGTGATGAAGGTGATTTTCTAATTAGTCTACCACTATCTGTACGAGACTAACGTCGCATGCAATGTTGATAATGTGTGAGTGTGTGTCAAATTAAATTAAGAAAGTTATTTACAAACAAATGAATAATGCATACAACATTAAATGAAAATTACACAATTAAAAATAAAATAAAAATTAAATAGGCAAATAACATAAATGAACAGAAATTAAAAATAAATAAATGCGAAATAAAAATAAATAAACTAAAAATTAATTAACTGAAATTAAAATATTAGGCGTTGAACCACTCGTAAAAATAACATAATTAAAACCAACAATAAAACAACACATTAACAAAATATTAACAATTCAGATGATATTTTAAAACCAGCCATATAATAAAAATTATACAAATTAATATACAAGAATAATTAAACAGAAATGATAGGCAGTTGAACCGACCATAATAAAACAAATGAAATTTAAATAGCAATTCAGATGATTGAACTAACCATTAAAGATAAATGTGAAAAGTAAATTGCAAAAAGTTAAGGAAAAAATGGATTGTTTTTCAAATTTTAAAAATTACTAGCCAATTAAATTTCAATTATTAGTTCTTAATTGTTATTTTAAAAGTCCAAGTTGATGTCCATTATGTCCACAAAGTCCAAAGGTCCAAGTTTATTTAGTTTCTAAATCCAAAAGTCTAAAGAATAAGGCAAATTCTAAAGATCAACATCCAATTTGATTTAGGGACTGATTTGTAAAGTTTTTTAGGTCAAAATGAAAGGTTTTATAAATTTTATAGATGACATTAAAATCCCAAGAGAAGAGGGGAGCCAATAGAAATTTTACAAAAAATTAAAATGAAAAGACGAAGATGGAAACTGATAAAAAAAAAAATGAAACAACTAACACTAAAGTTAGATAACTCCCTAGTAACGGCGCTAAAAACTTGACACGACTCAAAAGTATTATTATTCTCAAATATAAGAATCTTTAGTTATAAAATAACACGGTGAGTCAAGGGTCAAATTAACACTGTAAGTGAAAAAATGATAAACTTATACTTATTAAATATATATTTTTTAGTGTTAATCAAGGGCCAAACCAAAAAATTATAAGAATAAAAGAGAAAACTATTTTGGGTGTCTAATTAGTTCCCATAAATTTATTAAAATAGCTTCCATAAACTCATAAACATATAAAATTTTAAATTTTAACTCTTAAGAACTATAAAAACCTACACTTTAATTAAAAATAAAAACATCTCATAGCTTAAAACACTTTTCTATCATGCAAAATAGTAGAGGTGGCAAAATGGGTTATCAGGTTGTGTTCGTGTCGGGTCAGTTTCATGTCGTGTCAAATTTAGGTTGACCCAAACCCGACCCATTTAATAATCGTGTCAAAATATTGAGACACAAACCCAACACGAAAAAATAATCGGGTTACCCAATAACCCACTTAATATCTATATCTTAAATAAAATTTACATAAAACATTTATACGCTGTCATTCATACACGCATACATACTTTATCGATATTATAAAATATACATATGTACGAAAATATTACACATTTACATTATTATGAAGTTTTAATTATATATATATATAATATTATATATCGATATTATAAAATATACATGTCTACCAATATTTTACACATTTATACTATTGAAGATCTAAATGTATATAAAATTTTATAAATAAAACATTATAGTTATATTCATCATTTCAAAAAATAGAAATAAAAGAGAAAATTTTATATTAATCATTTCAAAAAATAGAAATAAAAGAGAAAATTATTTCTAATATTTGAGTTTTAATGATAAGAACGTGCAAATTATTTTAAAATAGAAAATATAATCGAGTCATTGATCGGATAAATGGGTCAAGAACTTTAACCCTAACCCGACACGGAAAAAAATCGTGTCAACTCGGACCCGACCCATTTAATAATCGTGTTAAATTCAAAGACTCATACCCATTTATTCGTGTCAGGTTCGTGTCGGGTAATCGGGTTGTGTTAAATTTTGCCAGCTCTACAAAATAGCATTAATTCTTTCAATTTCTATTGTAATAGCAAAGAAAACGTTTTTAGTAATAAAATATGTGCGGAATAGTGGTGGAAAAAATATTTGTCCAGACTAGACCTGGTCAATGTGGGCCAGGTATGGGCATCATTTAATAAACCCGAGACTCGCTCTGGAACCTGGGTTTTATTAAAAAATATTATAAAATGTATACTATTTTAAAATTTACATTTATTTGACTCATTTATTACATATATATAAAGTTTTAAAAATTTAAAGTTTATATATTTATGTTCAATTTCATTGAAATAGATTTAAAAATTATAAAATTATAAAAAAAATAAAAATATATATACATATATAATATTTAAAAAAGTAAAAAATTTGGGTACAAGAACCCAAATTAAGAAACCCAGCCCAGTGCCAAGCTTTTAAGCCCAGCCCGAGTGTTTAAAAATTGCATTTAGGTTGGGTCTAAGCATTGCAATAGCTGGACCCTGACCAAGGTTTGCCAACCCTAATAAGTAATCATCTTTAGAATTGAATGGGAGATGAATGGATGAATGATAAATTTGATTGTTTATGTAGAAAATAATGCATTTCATAGTATTAATAATGAGTTTATTACATAACATTTTTTAAATATGAAAATGCATAAAGAATAATTATAAATGTATAGGCAAATATTTTATATATTCAAAATTTTAGTTTTTACATTTTATTATTATCTAATTTAATTCCTGATAAATTATTTTTCTAATTATGCCACTTAAAAACTAGTGAATTTTATTGTCTTTAAAAATAAGAAAAAAAAGTAGTGACTAATGATCCCCAAAGTATCAAAAATACCAAATTTAACAACTGCCGCAAATGAAAACAAATTTTTTATTATCTAATTTAGTTCTTGGTAAATTATTTTTCTAAATATGCCAATTAAAGCGGTGAATTTTATTGTCCTCTTTTCATTTAATGAATTTTATTGTCTTAAGGGGAAAAAAAATAATAAAGCAGTGACTGGTGATCTCCCAACTCATAAGTATCAAAATGCACCAATTTTAACAGCTGCTGCAAATGATTTTATTAAATAGCTATGAGTTTGAGTAAACCCTATGATCCATGTGAAAAAAGTCACCTATTTTTAATTGCTATATAGATTATAGACTTTACACAGAAATTGCAAAAATTCAAAGTTTGAAATTCCTCACTATTGATACCTATCACATTATTGATTCTCCATTTACTTGTTGGTAATCGAAATGAGTTGAAATCGAAATGAGCTGGAATAAGAATGAGAAATGAGAATTATAATAAATTGTTTACTTGAGCTGTAGGCATCAAAATCAAATTGAGTTGGAATCCCATTAATGTGTTTGTTTTATCTTAGAATTAGAATCTCAATAAGCTGAATTGTTTCAAGTTATTAAAATACCTTTAGTTAATTATAATAATAACTATCATCATCACCATCATTTGTGATTTTTATTATTATAAAAATGATTGTTAATAATAATAATAATAAAATTCAATTTTTTTAATTTATATTTTTTAATTTCAAAAATGGGTATTTTAAGTATATTCAAAATGTAGTGGGGATAATTTTGTCATTGTTGGGAATAGAGTTCCCATTCCCAACCCCCCTCATGGAATCACAACTCTAGGAATCAATTCAAAATTTATGTAGGACTCGCTAAACTCATTTTTATTCTTAACCTTAATTTAACAAATAAATAAATTATTCATTATGATTCTCCTATTTTAATTCCCATTCCGGATTACTAAACACAACATCAAAGTAGTGATTATTAGAACAGTCAAGTAAAATGAGATGGAAAATTAAAGGCATGAGCTTGCAATTTGCAAGTCAGGTCATGCAAGTCCAAAAGCAATTGTCAAGAGACTAAAATGGTCCCTCTAGCAATTTAGAAAGTGGCACTAAGCATACCACATTCAAGAATACTAAAAAAATTTTATTGTTTCTATTGACACTCACTTTAACCATGGACATTAATACATCATTATGCATCAACTAGGTATTTGTGTCAATTCCTTTTGAATGAGGATGAAAAATCTTTTCCTGATTACAACACAAAAAAAAAAAAAAGTGTTGAATAAATTAAATTAAAAATATTTGAATAGTAGTCAACATAAGGGCCTCTTTGACTTATGTGACCGTATTTTCCAAAAGTCAAAAACGCAATATTTGAATTTTGCTATTTGTTGCCTTAACTGTTAAAGAACATGTATTATTTAGACTTGGTGTATCATAAATGTAAGATAAAAAGAGCCTACCAATCAGCTTTTACATTTTATTTTTTTTTGTAAAACTAAATAACTTGTGAAATGAGGGTACCAAACAGCCCTCAATTGTCTAAGCATCATTCTTATTTTCAGAAACAATACAAAACCCAGTTTGAGCATTTTTATGCCCAACTGCGGCGTACAAGCAAAGCCGAAAAGGCCAGACTCCAAAGACTAACAGCAGAGCTAAGAACATGAAATGGCTTCAAAAAATCAAACGCCATTTGCGTCGTCCCAAGAAGCAATCACGTGCTTTCTCTTCTCTTACATTTACCCAGCAGCAACTAACTTTCTCCTCCTTCCCGCCAAATCCACAAAATTTAAAAACTCTATGCTCCAACGGTCAACTAACAAAGGCCCTCATGGAAATGGCCACTTTAGGCCTTGAAATGAGATTTGAAGAGTATGACACGCTGTTAAACGCTTGTGTGAACCAAAGAACTCTCAGAGGAGGCCAAAGGGTCCATGCCCACATGATTAAAACTTGCTATCACCCACCAGTGTATCTTAGAACCAGGTTGATTGTGTTTTACAATAAATGCGAGTGTTTGAGTGATGCGAGGAAAGTGTTCGATGAAATGCGTGAGCGGAACGTGGTTTCTTGGACTGCTATGATTTCGGCTTATTCTCAAAAAGCACATTCATTTGAAGCTTTGAATCTTTTTAATCGGATGTTAAGATCAGGTACTCTTGGATCCTTGCTATTTCTTTCAGGTTTCTTTGCATACTAGTTACAATTCTGTGGCCTTATGCATGCAATTTCTCAATCAACCTAATTGCAAAATTACACACCACATAGCTTCAAGGCAAAAAAAAAAAAAAGGAACTCAACTTGGGGTACGTTCGGGATTGAGGCACTTTGGCTTTTAATTTACAAATGTAATGAAATGGAACCACTAGCTATGAAGTATACTCTTGCATTTATCAAATATTCTTGTCTTTGTGCTAATTTATAGGAAGCATGGCAGTTACAAATATGTCATTCCAAGAGTTAGCCAAGTGCATGTTTGCTGATGAATTACTGTACACATAGATATGGTGTATCTATGATAATGGTAATTTGGCAATTCTATAGAACCATAAAGGTGGTGTTTAGAATTTGTCGGGACTCAGATTTTACTTTAGTTGTTTCCAAAACTTTCAAGATATTATTATCAGAATGATAACTTTTGATAAAGAGGGAGATTCTCTCAAAAGGCATGAGACAAAAAAAACTCTAATACATAAACTTCCATGTAGTTTTTGAAACCACTCATAAATTTTAAGATTTTGAGTAATCATGTCTGCAAGTCTGTACATGGCATTAGATGAGGGGAGGCTAATTTTTATTTTTTCTATTATTGGGACCAGTAGATTCCAGAGTTAATTGACGTCAAATTTTCAAACTTGTGTTCGTGATATCTATAATATAGTGTACATCTCTACAGATACAGAACCTAACGAGTTCACATTTGCAACTGTACTTACTTCTTGTGTGGGTGCTTTTGGATTTGAGCTGGGAAAACAAATCCACTCTCTCATAATTAAGAGCAATTTTGAATCACATATATATGTTGGGAGCTCACTCCTCGACTTGTATGCCAAAGCTGGTAGAATCCATGAAGCTCGAGTAGTATTTGAATGCTTGCCAGAGAGGGATGTTGTTTCTTGTACTGCTATAATTTCTGGTTATACCCAATTAGGTCTTGACGAAGAGGCAATAGAGCTATTCAGGAAGTTGCAGGTGGAAGGGATGAGTTCAAATTATGTTACTTATACCAGTGTTTTGACAGCACTATCTGGTCTGGCCGCGCTGGGTCATGGTAAACAAGTTCACGGCCATGTTCTTAGGTTTGAAATTCCATCATATGTGGTGCTCCAGAACTCCCTAATAGATATGTACTCAAAATGTGGAAGCCTAACTTACTCGCGAAGAGTGTTTGATAACATGTCTGAGCGAACTGTTATCTCGTGGAATGCAATGCTTGTGGGATACAGTAAACATGGCATGGGAAGAGAGGTGGTTGAGCTCTTCAACTTAATGAGAGAAGAAAATAAAGTTAAACCAGACAGTGTGACATATTTGGCTGTTTTATCAGGTTGCAGCCATGGAGGAATGGAAGATAGAGGACTGGAATATTTTTATGAGATGGTAGATTGTAAAGATGGGTTTGATCCGGAGATTGAGCATTATGGCTGTGTGGTTGATATGCTTGGGCGTGCTGGCCAGGTAGGCGAGGCATTAGAGTTTATTAAAAAAATGCCTTTTAAACCAACTGCTGCTATTTTAGGTTCACTTTTAGGTGCTTGTAGGGTTCACTCTAATGTTGACGTCGGTGAATTTGTAGCTCAACGCCTGATGGAAATTGAGCCTGAAAATGCTGGGAATTATGTTATTCTTTCTAATTTATATGCTTCTGCAGGGCGATGGGAAGATGTAACAAGGGTGAGGGAAATGATGAAGGATAAGGCTGTAACAAAGGATCCAGGAAGAAGCTGGATTGAGCTTGACCAAATCCTTCATACATTTCATGCAAGTGACCGTTCCCACCCAATGAGGGAAGAATTGAGGGCAAAGGTGAAAGAATTATCTGTCAAGTTCAAGGAAGCTGGCTATGTCCCAGACATGAGTTGTGTGTTATATGATGTGGATGAGGAGCAGAAGGAGAAGGTTCTGCTGGGCCACAGTGAAAAACTGGCTTTGACTTTCGGACTGATTGGCACTCCTGAAGGAGCGCCCATCCGCGTGATAAAGAACCTCCGGATTTGTGTGGACTGCCACAATTTTGCCAAGTTTGTATCAAAGGTTTATGGAAGGAAAGTGTCTTTGAGGGATAAAAATAGATTCCATCATTTTGTCGAGGGAACCTGCTCTTGTGGAGATTACTGGTGACTGCTGAAGATTCTTGTAGGGAAACATTGTTGAATTCTTGTAGGGAAAAATTGTTGTTTAGAATGCAAGGTAGAATATGATATGGCAGATTTTGGGGTGAAAACAGAAGTATAGATCTCCATCGGTCAATGAGACTTGCGGGTGAAAAACAAGGCTCTGGGAATGTAGAAAGATGGAGGACGGTGTGAGCACTACACGCAGACATCCAATGACAGCTGCTGACCTCAGCTGAAAGTGATGTGGTTCTATAGAAAAGAAGTTCATGATAAACTAGCCAGTTCTGATCGAAGGATTACAAACCCAATTTGAAACGCTGGGGGTAGCGGGAGGGCTGTTAGAAATTGCACGCAACCAGTGATGGAGAAGACAAAACTGTGCGCTATGCTGGTGTTAGATTTCGAGGAGGCATCATAGTATCGTGTTTACTACAGAGCTACATGTACTTTTGTAGATTAGATGCAGAGAGATGGTGCGAATTTTGTTTAAACAACGCAGCTGCTTGAGTTATAATGCATCTAGCATATCCGTTAAGCTTCATCATTTGAGTTGTCAAAGCAGCTGCTGAGATAGCTGAACCTTTGTTATTGCATTTGAGGTAATGAAAATTGATTGAACCGCATTTCAGTATCTGGCTTCTATTTGTAGCTCATTACCGGGATATAAATTTTTTAAGTTTTGTACGTACTTTTTCATACTAATGGACTTGTTAGTTAATTTAAAAAAAAAATCTAGAAGTATAGATATAGTCATTTTTTTTATGCAACCGATAATCTTACTTCACTCCAAATAATAGGATTTTAATTTATGTCTGATAATATATATCACTTATCTATTAAATAATATATTTTATATTATTAAAATTGTTATTATATCTTCCAACAAATAAACTTAAATTAAGATTCAAATATTAAAATAACATTTAATTATTTATATTTTTCTAAAATTGTTCCATAAAACATAGAATTAAAGCAAAACGACGGCGTATCTCGTCTTGGTCGTCAAAGACGCGAAACAAAACCTTTTCACTCCCATCGCTAGTAAATTTCTCTCTCTCGAAGCCATCAAGCATTCGACCAAAACACGATGTCGTTCAACTGCGTGCTGCGCCAGCGGCTCTTCGCTCGCTTCGGCTCAACTCACGCCGGACCGAGCCGATGGGCGACCCCGGGACATCAGGAGAAGCCAAACGGGTACCTCTTCAACCGGACCCCTCCACCGCCGGGCCAGGCTCGCAAATGGGAAGACTGGGAGCTTCCGTGCTACATCACCAGCTTTTTGACCGTCGTGATTCTGGGAGTGGGGCTGAATGCAAAGCCTGATCTCACCATGGAGACCTGGGCCCACCAGAAAGCCCTGGAACGCCTCCAGATGGAGGAATCTGAGTGAGTGTGATTCGCGATCTTACGTGGGTACGACCTTTTGTGGGTGTTGATAAGTTTGATGTGTAGTTGAAATAAGGGCTTTTTGTGAAACCTTAATTGCTCTTTTATTTAGTTTCTAATTTCAATGTTTTTAACATTATAAATTTCTACAAGTTCATTTACATAATCAATGTTCTTAAGATGTGGAATTTGCATGAATTTTCTATTCTTTTTCTATTAGTATAGTGTTAATCTCCTATTATTAGCTAAGTGGTGCTTATTATGGATGAAGCTAATGTCATTGGAGGCATCAATGTGAGTGATAATCGGAATCTTTGGGATGTGTTTATGTTTATTTCCTCTTCTTATCGTTAAGAAGTTTACCGTTTACTTTTTTTTTTTTGTTGGGCAATATATGTGGAATCTGATTTGTAACACAGTAAGCGATTGGTGATGCGGGTTAGCCTTTTGATAAGTTTTTAAGATTATTGTGCCGTAGCTGTATTAGCATTTGGTTGTATATTAGTTTCCCAACAGTTCCAAAAGACCAAGAGACTTGGATATATTAATAAACTTTTGCATCACCGTCAATAACTATTTTTGAATGATCATGTTGTTGGCTGTCATGTAAAATACAAGTTTGTGAATTAGTTTTCTTTTGCTAGGAGTATGATAAAGTAGAACTCAGAAGGCCCCTTTTACTTCCAATAACAGAGTTGCTAGACTCGTGCAAAAGCACTGATTGAGCCTTTGAATAGTTTGGATACTTGTTTTTGTCTCTATCAGTTAATTTTCTCCTGTCTGAATGTTCACAAGAACATGCAGTTGGTGCATGGATATACTGCCACTTATTTATGATGTTGCTAGTGTTTCTTGGAGTATGTAGAGTTGACTATTGAAATTAATTCTTCGTGGAAAATGCAGAGGTTTCTATACTTGTGTGTTTATGCTTGTCAACTGGGAGATCTTGCTTGTATTGTTTTATGTTAATATGTCCATTATCAGATAATGTTGTCATAGTTTGAAGATATTGTAGACAGCTGTATTTAACATCTTATATTGTTTTATTCATGTTTGATGCTTGTGGTTGTGATGATAGTGTAGGGTTATGATTTGAATTGATCGCACAAATTTATTGCTGTCTTCATCATCTGACCTTAGTCACCTGGCCAATCCTTTATTTCTTGAACAAGCCATATTGATATACCCGATATTGAAGACATACATATTTGTTTTGATGAACAAGCATAACTATTAACTTTTTCCACAGAAATCGTATTCTTTACGTAAATAGCTATCTGCATAAAGTTTATATATCTCATTTGCTTGTGTGTGAAAGACTATGCAGAATATTATGTAGCCATCTGATGAATTGAACCACTGATAATGAAAAAATGCTGTTGAGGTTTTAATGACTTAGGCAATACAGCGCAGCTCAGAATTTTAAGGCCTCCATTATCCATTCACCACGACACCACCTTCTTTCACCCAATTCAACTTTTTCTTTGTTACCCAGTGGTTCCAACCATAATTAGATTGTATGTCTGTTTTCTTAAATGCAAATATGACACAGAATTCTGTACTCAAAGCTGCTTATGTTTCAAATCTGTTTAGTTGTTTCCATTTTTATTTTGGATCCTCCAAAGCAAGAATATTGCTTTTTTTGAACTCTTTGGTTAATATCAGATTGAAACAACTTGATATCCATCAAGTGAGCCAGAGGAATAGTAATTGTTTTTGTTTAGCAATTACTCTGGTCTTTGTAGGAATTACTGAAACAATGCTTATTCTGTTTAATCAAATTCTGTTAGAGGCTATCTAAATCTTGTTTCCCTTGATCCCTGCATAGAACAGAGCCCTTGTGAAACAAATAGTGCATCTAATCAGATTCTATGAATTGTTAGTGCTCTGGAACGCATCCTGCTAGTGTTTGAGGCAGGCTAAATCATTCCGAAAATTCATGTATGCACTGCGTTTAATGTTTCAAACTTTTTTATTCCTGATGGAATGGGTTGAAGATGGATTGGTTAGGGTAGCATGGAAAAGACTGAAGAGTATATGCAGGTACATTCATTGTGTTGAAGATTGATGCAACTTCTCATCTTATCCTTGAAAATTAAGTATTTCATTTTTTTTGGGACTGTAATTCATCATCTTAGACCGTATGCTGTATTGATGGCAACATTCTTCTAAATTACTAAGAATTAGATTGTTCCCGTTGTTCTGATTGTAAACATAGCAGTGGTGTGGTATCCTGTTAGCAAATAATAATAATGAAGCTAACCATGTTGCAGTGTTGACTCATTCCCAACCAGTGATGGACACGTGGCACCTGGTGCTGAAGTACAACTGTTAACAATAATTTTTTCTTATAATTTTCTATAACTTAACGAAGTTTCTTCAATTCTGCTTATTGAGTTTTCCTGATGGACGGGTCAAATTTTTTTTTTTTTTTGTTCGTTGTTTGTGGATTTGGATTTAATGAGAACTGTACTTTATGCTAATCTTTTGAAAAAAAAATGCAATTAGTAGTTATTGATTGTAATAATACATAGATAATTAAATTAACTGTATATTATTACGGGTGCATGTTTCAATGGATACATGTTCGACAAAAAAGATTATGAAAAAATGAGCAAAGCTTAGCTTAGTACTAAATCCAAAATTCTTTTTCATTGCCGCCGTCGTAAATTTTTTTTTTTATTTTCTCCCGGATATTGCCGTCATCATCACCCTTGTCATAGCCTCTGGCTTCAGGTGGGTAAATTGTTGGCAAAATTTTCGTGGTGTTCAGCAACTGACTTTTGAGTTGGCAAAAAATCCTTCCATTTTCACTATCAATTCCCTTGAAACCGTCGCCTAAACTTTTCGCTGCACTATTTTTCTTGGCTGGCTCTACCAATGAAATTATGGGAAAAAAAAATTTCAGGAAGAAAATCGTTTTTGCTCTTTTATAAATGAAATTTACAGTCGTTCTTTATAATTTGGCTGACCAATTCAGAGGGCATTTTATTCAAATCTCTGAATAAAAAAAATGCAAAAAAAATCCACACCCTCTTCATTTTTTTTTAAAAATTCACATTTCTACACTAAAGTTTTAAAAACAACTGAAATCTCCTTATTTTATGATGTTAACAATTATAAATTCCTCCTTGGTTGAGTAGTAGACACCTTATTGTCTCACTTTTGAGGTTGAAGATTTGAATCTTCCTCCATGCTCATGAGAATATATTTTTTGAATTATTCTAACTTTGATATATCAAGGTATCTCAACATGTGTTAGGCTGTACACCACCAATCCTTCTTTAATCAAAGCATCAATCTTGTATTCTTAATCAAAGCCCTATGAAACCTCAAACAAAGAACCTTAAACCCAAGGAAACTAATACAACGTTTTTTTTTTTTTTAATTTTAATCCTCGCACCAACGCTTGTCTAATCCACTTATCCACACGCCATTCACTTTATAATCTCAAACAAACCTCAATCACTCCTGAAAAATATCAATAAACACATTAAAATATAGTTATCTTTTTTCAGAGTTCTATCAATCTTTGGGTTCCTTAGCATTTTTGTTCTAATAAAGTCATTGCCTAAGGCATTTGCATTATTCCCGGAAGTTAAGGTGTAACTTTGTTGGTAAGTAGCAGCTTTCTTATGACTGATGTTTTGGGTTTGAGTTTCAATGAGTGCCTGAATTATTGAAAAAATAAATTTTAAAAAGTATGGCTAACCATTTAAATCTATCCAATCTAGTTAATTAGAAGGGTAAAATAATAAAATAAACAATCAAAGAATTTTCATAATGATATGGTATTGGTAATAATTTTGAAATATTAGAGTGGAAGCATTGATCATGTCCTATCCGAATATAGTTTTTCAGATTTTTGTTGGAGATTTAGGACACATTGCATTTAAAGAATATAATGCTAGATAAATACGGTGTTGTTAGAAAAGCTATTAGCCAACAATAAAAATAAAAGGAACAATATAAGATGAATAGTAAAATAAGAGAGCAAAATATTATAGAGTGATTTTATTTATTCCAAAGTATTTTCAAAATAAAAAGATGAGCTCTCCTTTTATAGTTACATAATCATTCCATGAAATTAATAGAAACATTATGGATCATAATTCCTTGTGAGATAATGGAAGTTATAGGAAAGCTAAAGGTTGCTAGTGGGGAGATAAATAGGTATATGTTATGAACATCCACATTTATTTAAATAAATTCATAACACTCCCCCTTGGATGTTCATTACAAGAATATGCCTCATTAAAACCTTTACTAAAAAAAAAACCTTTATAGGAAAAATTAGTAAAGGAAAAAGAGTACATAAATGATTTTGGAGATATAGAGTTGCCTCATTAAAAACTCACTTAGGAAAAACCCTATGGAATAAAAACCTAATGAGGAAAAAGAGTACAACATATAAAATTCCCTCCAAAATAAATTATTTTCCCCAACAAGTATACCCCCCCTCATCTTGACATATATTTTAATTTGAAGAAAAATCCTTGAGTTGACGCATCCCAATTTTGCATGCCAATTTTTTAAATGTCGCAGTTGGTAGGGATTTTGTAAATAAATCTGCAAGGTTTTCACTTGAGCATATTTGCTGAATATCTATATCACTATTCTTTTGAATTTCATGTGTATAAAAGAATTTTGGTTAAATATGCTTAGTCCTGTCACTTTTTATATAATCACATTTAATTTGAGCAATGCATGCTGCATTATCCTCATATAATATTGTAGGGTTATTCTTAATTGATGACAATCCACATGTTTTTCGAATATGTTGTATAATTGATCTTAACCAAATGCACTCACGACTTGCTTCATGAATAGCAAGTATTTCTGAATGATTTGAAGATGTTGCAACCATTGTTTGTTTCATTGATCGCCATGATACAGCACTATCACCAAAGGTAAATAAATAACCTGTTTGAGATTGTGCTTTATGTGGATCAAAAAGATATCCAGCATCTGCATATCCAATTAGTGATGATTTTGATCCATTTGGATAATATAAACTCATGCCAATTGTTCCACAGAGATAGCGAAATATATGCTTTACACCATTCCAATGCCTACGAGTTGGTGTAGAACTATATCATACTAACAAATTAACTGAAAATGCAATATCATATCGAGTACAATTTGCAAGATACATTAGCGCACCAATTGCACTTAAATATGGTACTTCAGGACCAAGAACCACTTCGTCATCTTCTTTAGGATAAAATGGATCTTTTTTTACATCAAGTGATTGTACTATCATTGGAGTACTTAATGGATGAGCTTTATCCATATAAAAACCTTTTAAAACTTTTTTAGTGTATGTTGATTGATGTAAAAGTATTCCACTTGACAAATACTCAATCTGTAAGCCAAGACAAAATTTTGTTTTTCTAAGATCTTTCATTTCAAACTCATTTTTCAAACAAGAAACTATTTTTGAAAGCTTTTCAGGAGTTCCAATGAGATTTAAATCATCAACATATACTACAATTATTGCAAATCCAATTTCAGATTTTTTAATAAAAACACAAGGACAAATTGGATTATTTACATATCCCTCTTTCAATAAATAGTTGCTTAGGCGATTATACCACATACGCTTAGACTGTTTTAATCCATACAAGGATCGTTGCAGTTTCAAATAATATAGATTACGATGTTTAAATTTATTTTCTTCAATCCTTCAAGGATTTTCATATAAATATCCGTATCAATAGAACCATACAGATAGGCAATCACAACATCCATAAGACGCATATCAAGTCCTTCAAAGGCTACAAGACTGACTAGAAATCGAAATATAATTGCATCCATAACAGGAGAATATGTTTCCTCATAATCAATGCCAGGTCTTTGAGAAAAACCTTGTGCTACTAATCTTGCTTTATATCGCACAATCTCATTTTTCTCATTTCGTTTTCTAACGAATACCCACTTATAACAAACAGGTTTGACATCTTTAGGTGTCAAGACTATTGGTCTAAATACTTTACGTTTCATAAGTGAATTCAGCTCTGCTTGAATAGCATCTTTCCACTTTAGCCAATCATTTCTATGTCGACATTCTTCCACAGTTTTTGGATCAGGATCCTCATCGTCATTTGAGATATTAAGAGCAATGGTAAACGAAAAAATATCGTTAATAATTATTTCATTTCGATCCCATGATTTTTCTGTACCAACAAAACCAATCATAATTTCATTATTTTGTTTCTCTTCAGGAGAAATTGATACTTCTTCAGTTGTTAGCAAATTTGCTTCTTCTGGGTCAACGGGATGAATACCATTTGATTGATCAATCTCTGTTATTTGATTAGTAGTCAATGACTCTTCGGGAGCACTAATGTCATTTTGTAATTTTTCTTGTGTTTTCCTCTTCTGGGGAATTTTATCTTTTAAGCCAATTGGCCTTCCTCGTTTTAGACGTACTTTATTTTCATTAGTTTTATCGTGTTGTCCTTCAGGGATCTCAACACGTGCTGGGACATTTTCAGTTGGAATATGTGATTCTACTATTCTTCTTAAATCATTAAATGCATCAGGAATTTGATTTGCAATATTTTACAAATGAATGATCCTTTGAACTTCAAGTTCACTTTGATTTGTACTGGGATCAAGATAAGATAATGATGATGCATGCCATGTAATTTCACGTCGTTCATTTTTTTTTACTTTTCCTCCCCTAATGACGGAAAAATTTGTTCATCAAAATGACAATCCGCAAATCGTGCGGTAAAAACATCTCCAGTTAAAGGGTCGAGATACCTAATTATGGATGGAGAATCAAAACCAACATAAATTCCAAATCTTCGTTGCAAACCCATTTTATTTCTTTGTGGAGGAGCAACTGGGACATAAACAGCACATCAAAAAATTTTCAAGTGAGAAATATCTGGCTGTTGGCCAAAAACAAGTTGTGAAGGTTGAAATTCTATATAGGCTACCTAAGAGGGGGGGTGAATTGGGTTCTTTAAAAATTAAGCAAATAAAATTACACAATAATTTAAAACTAATGTTTTAAAACAATATAATTAACAATGCTTGAATTTAAAGAGATAAGGGAAGAGAAATCAAACACGTGATTTTTACGTGGTTCGGCCAACCGTGCCTACGTCCACGCCTCCAAGCTCACCGGGCTTGAGGATTCCACTAAGCAAGCCTTCAAGGCTTCAATACACTTACACTTGACTTCAAGGTGTCAATGGACCTTTACAATCAAGAGATTATTCCCAATCTCTTAACCCAAGTGTATCCCAACACTTACAATTAACTTCCAAGGTGTCAATGGACCTTTACAATAAGAGATTAAACCCAATCTCTCAACCCAAGTGTTTCCCAACACTTACAATCACTCAATGATAGAGATTTAATAACAAATAATCTCTCACACACTCCAAATGATTACAATTGAAATTTTAATGTGTGAGGTAATGACATGAAACACAATTGAAGCTCAAAGAAGATTGTTTCTCAGTAGGAAGCTCAAATATCAAAATGTTGGATCTCTTGTTTGAATTTGATTGAGCCTTTTTATAGTTGGAGCTGAAAACTAGCGTTATTGACTTTCTGATAATAATCGGTTCGTCGGTTGTCTCAATCGGTTAGCCGTTTTGACTTTTCAGCTAGCCGTTGCCATTTGATTTCAAATAAACGGTTTACCGTTTAAATTATCGGATCACCGTTTCTTTCCAGAAACCTGCAAAACAGAACTCGGCTCTCCGTTTTTTTTAAACGGTTCAAGAGTAGAAAACGTTTTCTTTACTGGAACTTATCGGTTCGACGTTAATAATAAACGGTTCACCTTTAGGTTCCAGAATGCTCTGAAACTTTTCTGTAAATAAACGGTTCGCCTTTTATAATAAACGGTTCAAGGGTAATTTCCAGAATCTATATTTTGTTAACTTTTTGTAGAAAAATGATTTTCCAACTCAAGTTAACGGTCATTAAGATTCTTTAAACATGTTTATGGCTTTAAGAAATTCATTTTAATAACTCAAACATTTTAATCAAGTACATATAAGTTTTGTTATCATCAAAATCAATATTATAAGATTAACAAGGTGAATATGTATGATAAGAACTTGGTCGAATGCAAATTAATGATGCAACATGTAGTATTGTATGTCCCCAACATGAAAAAAATAAATTTGATCTAAGAATTAATGGTCTTACAATTAACTGTAAACGCTTAATCAAAGATTCAGCTAAACCATTTTGAGTATGAGTATGTGCGACAGAATGCTCAACGTCAATTCCAATAGACATGCAATAATCATTAAAAGATTTAGATGTAAATTCACCAGCATTATCAAGTCAAATTTTTTTAATAGGAAAATCAGGAAATTGTGCTCTTAGTTTAATGATTTGAGTAAGAAATCTAGCAAATGCAACACCGCGACTAGAAAGTAATGAGACATGTGACCATTTAGTTGAAGCATCTATTAAAACCAAGAAATAACGAAACGGTCCACAACTTGGATGTATAGGGCCACATATATCCCCTTGAATTCTTTCTAAAAATTTAAGAGATTCAAAACTTACTTTCATTGGAGATGGCCGAGTTATTAATTTTTCTTGAGAACAAGCAGCACATGGACTTTTAGTTGGTAAAAGAATCTTCTGGTTCTTTAATTGATGTCCATGTGAATTTTTTATAATACGACGCATCATGATTGATCCAGGATGCCCAAGTCGATCATGCCAAAGTTTAAAAATCTTTGGATCAGAGAACTTCTGATTCATTGCAAAATTTATTTCTATTATTTTTATAATTGTATGATACAACCCAAAAGAAAGAGAAGATAATTTTTTTAATATATGCTTCGAGCATGAAATAGTTGAAGTGATGCAAAGAAATTCTGTTTGATCTGCTATAATATAAAGCATCAGTTATTTGTAATTTTGTACCATTTGGTAACATAATATTAGCTCTTCCGGAGCCTTCAATTAGATTAGCAGAACCAAATATTGTATTAACATTAGCCTTAGCTAATATTAAATTATGGAAATATTTTTTATTTCGCAGAATTGTGTGTGTTGTCGCACTATCCACCAAACATCCATCTTCATTATTCATCAAGTCATTATTCAAACTCATTGTATATCTTCTCATATGCATATAAAATAAGTCAATTGAATATAAAAAATGATCAAGTAGTATAAAGAAAACATTACAGAAAAAGTTTTATTAAAGAAAATGAAAAATTACACACCAAATTTATAAAACATTCAAAATAATAAATAGTCTTGCAACATAAACTTAAACATACCATGATTGTAAAGAGACATACCAAATCTTTAAAAATAATAATAATAATAATAACACACTTCAAAGTGTAGTACTTTTAATCAGTCTTCACATGTCCATCACCAATTAAATGGTCAATTTTACCATTTGGATCTTCAAAAAAATCTGAAACATCCAAATGAGTTATATCAATTGGGTCTTCATGATCAATGAAATTTGTCTCAATTTCTTTCCCTTTTGCCTTTTTGGATGCTTGATAAAGATCAACTAAATGTTTTGGTGTACGACAAACACGAGACCAATGTCCTTTTGCACCACATCTGAAGCAAACATTTCCATAATCTTTTGGTGATTTCTTTTGTGGATCCTTTTTTTGCTTCTCATTATTGTTATTCCACTTTGAGTGGTTTGGTCGATATTTCTTATTATAGCCACCACGACCTTGATTATTTTTGTAACCTCGGTCTCGACCACGACCTTGATTAGCACTACGATTATAAGTTGAAGTACCATTCACTTCAGGGATAGGTACAGATCCAGTCGGATGAGACTGATGGTTTCTCAGCAAAAGTTCATTATTTTTTTTCAACCACTAAAAGACATAAGATTAATTCAGAATACTTTCTAAATTTCCGCTCTCGATATTGCTGCTGTAGGAGCAAATTCGAAGCATGAAAAGTAGAAAATGTCTTTTCCAACAAATCTGCATCAGTAATCTCCACTCCACATAATTTTAATTGAGAAACTATTTTGAATAATGCAGAATTGTATTGACTAACGGATTTAAAATCTTGTAATCGTAAGTGCATCCACTCATAACGAGCTATTGCAAGTATAACAATTTTTTTGTGATTAAATCTTTCATTAAGACACTCCCAAAGGACATATGGTTCTTTGATCGTAAGATACTCACTTTTCAATTGTTCATGAAGATGGTGGCGAAGAAAAATCATTGCCTTCGCACGGTCTTGGGTTGATGCATTATTATTTTCTTTAATAGTATCTCCAAGATTCATTGCATCAAGATGAATTTCACCATCCAAGACCCATGATAGATAATTATCGCCGGAGATATCAAATGCCACAAATTCAAGTTTTGCAAGATTCGACATTTTCAAATAGCTATAACACAATATAAAAAAAATAATTAATTCATTATTAACAAATAAATATTATATATGTCATATAATCACCATGGTAATATAACTATAAAATTTTATAATCATCACATTTCATACTATTGACGTCATGGAATAAATTTTAAATCTTATACCATCAATTATGCATATTTTAAGAGATATAACAAAAACAAGTAATGTACATGCAACTTTGAGAAGTCAATGATATTGCAAATATAAACATGATAACAATAGCTTATATGACATGCTATTTGTGATGAACGATTATAGTGTTAATCTTATAATAATGATTTTGATGATAACAAAAATTACATGTTCATAATTAAAGTGTTGGGACTATTAAAAAGATTTTTCTAAAGCAATACACTTGTTTAAAGCTCAAAAATGATGAAACTGGAAATTACCGGTGAACCGTTTATGGGAAACGGTGAACTGATAATTTACAGTGAGTTTTGTTTCGAAAGGTCTGGAAATTAACGGTGAACCGTTTATGTAAACGGCTAACCGATAAATTCCAGTAAGGAAAAACTTTTTAGCCTTGAACCGTTTAGTACAAACGGTAAGCGTCAAATGTTCTGGAAATTAACGGCACACCGTTTAGGAATAACGGTTAACCGATAAATTCCAGTAAAGAAAATGTTTTCTACTCTTGAACCGTTTAGCAAAAACGGAGAGCCGAGTTCTGTTTTGCAGGTTTCTGGAAAGTAACGGTGATCCGATAATGTAAACGGTAAACCGTTTATTTGAAATCAAAGGGCAACGGCTAGCTGAAAAGTCAAAACGGCTAACCGATTGAGACAACCGGCGAACCGATTATTATCAGAAAGTCAATAACGGTTAGTTTTCAGCTCCAACTATAAAAAGGCTCAATCAAATTCAAACAATAGATCCAACATTTTTTATATTTGAGCTTCCTACTGAGAAACAATCTTCTTTGAGCTTCAATTGTGTTTTATTTCATTCCCTCATACATTAAAATTTCAATTGTAATCATTTGGAGTGTGTGAAAGATTATTTGTTATTAAATCTCTATCATTGAGTGATTGTAAGTGTTGGGAAACACTTGGGTTGAGAGATTGTGTTTAATCTCTTATTGTAAAGGTCCATTGACATCTTAGAAGTCAAGTGTAAGTAATTTGAAGCCTTGGAGGCTTGCATAGTGGAATCATCAAGCCCGGTGAGCTTGGAGGCGTGGACGTAGGCACGGTTGGCCGAACCACGTAAAAATCAAGTGTTTGATTTCTCTTCCCTTATCCTTTTTAATTTGAGCATTGTTGAATTTATTACTTTTGATTTTGATTAAGACATTAGTTTTTAATATTGTGCATTTTTATTGGCTTAGTTTTTAAAACCCAATTCACCCCCCCTCTTGGGTAGCCTAAATAGAATTTCATATAGTTATATAATAATAAAAACTACTAGATATAAGAAATAAAAGAATTAATACCTGATCAAAGTTTCGTGCTGATAACGTGTTAAAAAAGCTATTAGCCAGCAATAAAAATAAAAGGAACAATACAAGATGAATAGTAAAATAAGAGAGCAAAATATTACGGAGTAATTTTATTTATTCCAAAGCATTTTTAAAATAAAAAGATGAGCTCTCCTTTTATAGTTACATAATCATTCCATGAAATTAATAAAAACATTATGGATCATAATTCCTTGTGAGATAATGGGAGTTATAGGAAAGCTAAAGGTTGCTAGTGGGAGATAGTGGGGAGATAAATAGGTATATGTTATGAATATCCACATTTATTTGAATAAATTCATAACAGATGTTGAATTCTTCGCCAATGATTAATTGGCCCACCGAGAAGCAGGCTCATAGAGTAAAGCCCACAAGTTTCTTTAGGCTTTGGTTTGACTCACTGTTTTATTCTTTCATAAACTTGGTTAAGAATAAATAACCATTCACGACCGCTTTATCTTAGTGAAAAATCAAAGAAAAAAGTTTACTAACAATATTATTTTATGAGCATAGATATTTGAACACCAAGAATGCAACACTAAGTGTGCCCAAACACACCCTAAAACAAAAACAAATGATTGTTTATGCACACGAAATTATAGTATTGTTTATACTATAATCCCATCATTCTTATTTTAAGGGCATCTACTTATGTTGCATTTGTTTTTTTTATCTAAAATCTGAATAAATATGAATAAAAATATCTAAATAACATGTTTTTTTTTCTTTTTCAACATGTGATGAGAAAAATTTAAAAAATAGTAGTTTGACATAAATATCCTTTTAAGTAGTGCATATATTTATTCTTCACAATTTATAATTTTCATAGGTTGATTAGTTTGGTAGCATTAAAAAA
The DNA here is from genome assembly GCA_030449905.1 of Luvunga scandens. Taxonomy (NCBI): domain Eukaryota; kingdom Viridiplantae; phylum Streptophyta; class Magnoliopsida; order Sapindales; family Rutaceae; genus Luvunga; species Luvunga scandens. The sequence goes on from JASUUG010000711.1 coordinate 5,130,442, forward strand.
AATCAGTGTTGATCTTAATTTAATTTTGTAATAAAATATGTAATTATAACATCAACTTTTATTATAAAGTCAACATTGTTATTTTATTTTTTATTCATCACAATGGACATAATTTGATTTGATCAATATTTAGTTTATTTAAATTATTTTGTGAATAAAAATTTAAAGCAATTAAAAAAATAACTTCAAGAATAACACAAAAATATTAGGTTTATACATAATATTGAAAATACATGAATTGTTAAGAGTATTTTTAAGATTTGAAACTAAAATTTTTCATTTAAACTTTAGACTTTAGATAAAAGTGGATTGTTTTTTATTTCAGATAAAATTATCTAATAATAAGTGATAAGTTAAAAAAAACCTAAAATAAATAAATGTTTGAAAAAAAAATTAAATTCATACTTCATACTAAAAAATAAATAGTACCTTAGAGCCCGTTCGGTAGCGTTTTTGAACCAATGTTTTCGTTTTCATTTTCACAATACTGATATAATACATGTTCGGTGAGTTGGATTCAAAAATAAATTACAAAACAAGAAATTTAAATTCATTTTTTATAACTAGTAAAGTAAAAACATGTTTAACATGTTCTCTGCATATTACAAAACCAAACTAAAAAATAAATTAAAAAACAAAAGCCAAAAGAACTCAGTAGCTCTCAGTTATCTCTTCCGAGTTTCATTGCGACAACAGTCCTCTCTCTCTCTTCGAGTCCAAATCTACTCATGTCGGAGTTGTTTCTCCCCTTATCTCTGCCGATCTTTCAACAACAGCACTCTCTCTATCTTTATCTCTCCCGATTTGCTCTCTTGGTGAACCCAGATCAGTATCAGACGTCATCTTCGCCATTGCTTCATCTTGGTGGTCGCCGCTTCATCTCGATCGCCGTCGCTGTTGCTTCATCTCCGTTGTTGCTGCTGCTTCATCTCTCTTTATTCTTGTTGCTTCATCTCCACGCTGCAGCTGCGCCATCTTTGCCGCAACCACTGCTACTCCATTCGACTACCTCAACTGCTACTGCTCTCGCAGCTCCATCTCTGATATCGTGAATTGCTGATATTTATATTGTTTAAGGCTTCCAAACAATTGAATTTTTATGCTTTCTCTCACTGAAATCGGGTTCCAACTTGTCCTATGCTTTTTACTACTTGTGTTTATTGAGTTACTTGAAGTTAATGACTGTATCTATGCCGGTAAGCTAATCAGCGCAGGACCGGATTATTTATCTTGTGTTCAAATATGAGTATTCGCTCTCAAGTTTTGTTTATTTGGCTAGGACTACTCTTCGAATTTTTAAATAATGAAAAATATCTAATGCTTTAATTCCAGTTAGACTTCCACAATCCATCATAATGCTTTTGACCTTAATTTGTTTTTTCTATCTTCTGTAAAGCTTTGTTCATATTATATACAATACCAAAATGGAAAAAAAAAAATGCATCACTAGTTAGCTATCCATTAGGTTATAATTTGCCTTTCTATTAAAGTTTTTTGAACCTGAGGAAAAAGAGTATCAAGCTAAAAGAAATTAAGGACAACTTAACTGGATGTTGGCAACTTTAAACTGCTACTGTGAATTATATTCAATCAATAATAATTTTTGTATTTGTGAATTAATTTCCTAATATAAACTAGGTTAGTGGACTTTTGACCTTGAAAGCTTGAATATAGATGTTTTATTTATTTATTTGTTTGTTTTGTTTAATTATTATTGGTTAATCTTGTTTAATTATTATTGGTTAATGTTAGTGGGCTTAGTTGATTCTGCGAAGATTGTAGAATTTAAGGCAAAGTATTGTATTTACATGGTTGTGATCAGTTTCTTTATTGGCAAATTCCATTTTATTCGTATAGTGCATGACCATGTTAAAAATGGTGATTTACATTATATCTACCATGTAATTTTTTATAATTATTTTATTTAAATCATATGTGTTGTAATATATATCTTAATTATAGTGTAAAAACAATGACTTTTGTAAAAAAAATTTTTATTAATGCTAATGCTAAAGCTTTATCCTCATGTAATTTATGTTAATTATTTTGTTTAAATTATTTATGGTATGTTTGTATATGTATTAGTTAAACAATTATCTTCTAATAATAAATATGACTTAAATGTTTAGTAAAATTTGTTTTAAAAAATGATACTGCCAAACGTATATTCTCTGTTTTTATCATTTTTAATTGTGTCTACCAAACGCATATTACTGTTTTCAATTTCAAAATACAAAATATAGAAAATGATACCAGACACATACTTAAATTCGAAATACAGCAACTGCAAAACATCATTTTCATTCTTATTTTTATTTTCAAAAAATATAAATTCAGAAACAATACCGAACAGGCCTTTAGTGTTTCAATATTATTTTTTTTATTTTTTAATTGACTAATAGTAAGAAAAAAACATTATTTTTAAAAAAAGTCAGATTTATATGGCAAGAATCAATTAATAATAATTTGAACAATAAACAAACACCACTAAAATAAAAATGTGTGACACGTAATGTCTAATGTAAAGGCGAACCAAAAGCATGTAAAAGACCTGATTTCTCTATTTTACCCTTACAAATATATTAATTTTCTATTATAACACCCTTTATTGAATTGAAAAACCCCAATTCTTTCAGTTTCTCAAGTCGTTTCAGCGTTTGATCCCTTTCTGACAAGCCGGCTGCTTTCCGGCAACGGCGCGAAACTTCTCTGCTATCCTAACGATTTCCAACGCTTTTTGCTTCACGGTTTCTCGCCTTAGGCACGTTTTCTGATCTCCTTCATCTGCTCTATTTTGTTAATTTAGTTTTTTTTGTTGGTCTTGCTGATTTTGTAACGTTGATTCTGTACGTGACAAAGTCACTGGTTAATTCTCTTCATTTTTCCACTGATTGTCGTGGATATGTTTACGCGTGTTTAGTGTGTGCATCTTGTGGAATTGGCTTAATTTCATCTGGGTTTTTGTAATATATTCTTGATACTAGAAAAATGGAAAGTGTTGGGAGTTTTGGCATTTGGGTTGCAAATAAAAGAATCTATGTATTGTCTTGTGTTTTGTTTAAAATTTTATGCACTGCTACATTGCCATCTTTCATGCCATTGATTTCACTTTTATTGGCAATGGATAATGGCCCCTTTTGTGAAGCTGCTATTATGATCTGAAATGTTGTTTCCTCACATTTGTTCTAGAAATGTCGTGTGAATAAATGCTGATGGGTATGGTTTCTTCCATTCATACTTTTACTTGTATTAGCATTTAGCCTAATTTTAGGAACTTTAGTGGCTAAATTTTTTTATGGCAAATAAGGTTTCAGGGCATTGATCTGGAAATTTTATTGAATGTGTATTTAAATAGTTTGGGAGATTAATGTTGGAGATTTTTAGTGATAGATACTTTATATGGAGCTAGTGTCAGGATCTTTTGTGAATGAAATCTGTTTTTTTTAATGAAAAGTTGAATTGGTTGCTTATTTTATTGATTGTGTTAACCAAGAGGCTGACGTATTTTAATTTGAGGAACGCTATCAGTGTTAGGTCCAATGGCATTTGGAATTTTGTTCTGATTTTCATATGACATGAGGAAGGTTTATGTCTACAAGATGGAGTTTCTTAATTGTGGAGGTTTTTGAGCAAACACTATTACAAGGTTAAGATGGGGGAGGGGCAAGGTGATAATGAAGAATTGGTTTAAGAAAAAATCTTTGATTATGGAAGAATGGAGTGAGAGCAGAGATGCTTTAATAAAACTTTTCGGAAAGGTCAGAGATGAATGGATGGACACGAACTGGACAACTTGGATTGTTGACAATAGGTATATTTTTTCTTTAATTCTTTGTTTTAGCAATCAGCATAGTAACTAGTTTGTTTTAAAGTACATTGGAGCTCATACTTGTCTATTTACCAAAGATTGATATATTCTAGAGTGGTTTGTTCAGCATAAGGTTCATTTGACTGAAGGTTGTTGCAGTTTTTTATAAATTTGACCCATTATTTGATTTGAATATGCTTGCTGCTTCTGCAGATTCTATGCTGGTATATCTGATGCTCTTAAGTTTGCAAGTTCAAGGATATATATAGTCACAACAAAACCAGAGCTGATTTTGTAGAAGCTTCACTGCACGAGCTTGCAGGAGTTACTATACCACCTGACAAAGTTCATGGTCTGGGGACTGGGTAAGTACACGTAATCAATGCTGTTGGTTCTCCTGCCATTGCCTGTGGTTGCTTACATGAAAATGATTTTTACCTTTTGATTTGGTTTACTACTTGCAGTTGTAAGGTGGAATTGTTGAAGAACTTCAGAAGAAACCTGAGCACCTGGGGCTGAGATTGCAGTAAGTTACCATATATGTGGGATTACAATTAAAAATTTGAGTAATATATAGTCCCTCATAATGAGTTGAGGATTATAATTAAGTGGTAATAGCAGTTTTGATCGGCTTTGTGAGAGATACTTGCAACCCTAAAGAATGTTAGTAAAGAGACTGAATTAGATGGACAGAAGATTGTCTTGATATGTCTCTAGTACAAAGTTTTATGTCTAATTTTTGTCTGCTGTTTAATAGTTTAATGGAATCACAAGCTCCAAAATCAAGATTTTGGAGCCCGGATGAAGATGCTAAGCTGGTGGAGTCGCCTTTAGATTTTTATCATGAAGGGAGATTTTGTGTCGATAATAACTTCAAAAGTGGTTACTTGAAGGTTCTTGAGACTGCTTTAGAAACAAAATTGCCGGGATGTGGTATAAAAGCTAAGCCACATATTGAATCCCACATAAAGACTTTAAAGATGCAATTTCGAACTTTACACGATATGTTAACTGGACCAAATTGTAGTGGCTTTAACTGGGACCCACAAAGGAAGATTGTGACTGCAGAGAAGGCAGTGTGTGGGATGCTTATATTCAAGTATTTCTTTTCTATTTTTGCTTTGATGTCTCTGCTTCATTTTAATATACCATCTCCTCTCTCTCCCTCTTTCTTTACACAAACAGTTTGGTTATGTATTAGATAATTGAAAAAGCAAAGCACGTAAGGTATCTCATCATACTAAAACATTCGCTTGTTAGTTATGATCAATTTAATTGGCTGGTTCTGTGCTGCTTTTGGTGATCCATGCATCTGTTTTAGCGGTGTAGTTTGTCTAATTTTCTATGTAATTATTGTTTTTGGATTATATGATATGCTTTTGAGAACTGATTGCAATACTGAATTGGAAAGTGTTTGTTTTTCTTTTTCTTTTTCTTTTTTTTTTCGGGTGTGTTATATGTCAGAAAAAGGTCTGGACATTCTGTGATTCAAAATGCTTATTTCTTTTGACTTGGTAATTAGGTGTTAATTTCTTCTATTTTTTAGTTGTCTATCTTTAATCCCATTTTAGCTAAGAGGCATAAAGAGGCAGAGTCATTAAGATTGATCATTTTAAATAATTGCAGTCGCATAGACAGGCAGCAAATTTCAAGAATAAAGCATTCCCATATTATGAGGATTTGTGTACAATTTATGGTAAAGACCATGCAACTGGAAGAAATGCAGTGGCCCCTGCAGATGTTGTGGAGAAAATTGAGAGGACAAGAGTGAACAATGGAACTGAAGGCAAGAATTTGAACTTGAACGGTGAGGATGTGAGGGATGATCTGGACGATAGTATGTCTTTCTCACATACTGGACAACTGCATCCAATAACTTCAAATAGCTCATCAAGAAAGAGGGGAAGAGATGGAGATTCAGAGGATTTTGTAGAGTCACTTAAAGAGCTAGCAATTCTTATTGTCAGGGAAATGAAAGAATCTTGTTTTCGCTTGAGTCGAGCTATTGGACAAGAAATCAACGATAAACAAGCGGGGTTAAATGGCAAGTTGAAGAAGATTACAAGCCTTACAATAGTAGAACGACTTAAAGCTACCACTCTAATTGCTTGTGATAATGCCGCACTCAATGTCTTTTATAGCCTTTCTGATGAGGATAGAAAAGTATGGGTTAAACTTTTTCTTAGTGGTGAAATTTAGTTTATTAAAATGTCTAACAATGTAGTTTATGAAATTATTATTGCGAAAAATTACCAATCACTTTTAACTCATATTTTTTATTTTAGTTGTTGATTTTAACGTTAAAGGCCGTCACATATTGAGATGATGATGTTCAGCAGCTATCACACCCGAGCCTTGCTATCAGTTAAGTCCAATTATCAGATTCGAATTGCATCGACTATTGCTTAGAGAACTGCTAAAGAAGCAAGAAGCCCAAGAACTGGATGATCCAAGAATATAACTTTCAATTGCTGTGTGCTTGAACAGAGACATGGTCGTGATGAGACCAGCATAAGTACACAGTTTATGATTCTGAAGGAAAAAAACATTGGCCTGTTTCCCATGATGCTTTGGGAACCAAACAAGTCTTTTCGATTGAAAGAACCTGTTGCCTACTGCTAAAAACCTTTGGAAGAAGGAAGTCCTTCAAAGCCCTTGTTGTCAGAGTCCATGTTCCATGCTCTTATTACACGCAGAGCTTCTCAAAAGGTTTGGAGATTAACCCCTTTTGAATAGCATGTCAGGCTCTAAGAGAGTAGAGATGTGCTTAGTTATGTGCAAGAGATGACAAGCAGGAGCAAGTCAGATATGGAGCTAATGGTTGCTATTTGTTGGGCTACTTGGCATGCAAGGAATCTTCTTGCCTTCCAGAATAAGACGGAAGATTCCCAATTATCAGCTGGTAAAGCAGATGCAGTACTGCATTCTTACAGAAAGATTCAGCTGCCACAGTTGCAATCATCTTTGTGGGAAACATCCTACTGCCAATGCCAAATGGACGTCCCCATAAGTAGGTTTATTCAAGGTGAATGTGGGTGCATCAGTTGTGGCTGAGCAGAAAAGAGTTGGTTTGGGGGCTGTGATCAGAGATTCAGGAGGCAAAGTGATAGCAGCAGCTATGCAACCTTCCAGATTTCAGAGAGAGGCTGCTTCTGCTGCAAGGCTTAGGATTTGAAACTGATTTCCAGAGGTTGTTTTGTAGACCTAGTTTTGAACATGAAAAGTACAGTAACTGACTTTTCTGGGTCGTATCTCATGATATTCGGTCTTGTATTACAAGGCAACAACAAATCTCAATTCAACATTCTCCAAGAGCCAGGAATCTAGTAGTACAGCTCACAATGCATAGCTAGACTAGCTTTGGAGCAACCAAAATTTCATTTTGGGTGGATAACATTCTAGACCACCTGTTGTTCTCGTTCACTGAGTTGAATGTTTGAAAGAGATACATTTTCATTAAAAGAAATAAAAATAAAAATAAAAACTAAAGGCGTCATCGATAGATTTTTAACAATCGTATTTTTATTTATATGGAACAATATGCTTTGAATGTTTGAAAATTCTTTGTCAATAAGACGTGGCAGCAATCAATATGCTGAATCGTAAGCATTTAATCACAGTCATTAAAATCTTGAACCATTCGTGGGCACAAGCAAATTCAATGGCCTAAAATTAATAACAGCCATGAGTTCGACATAAACAGCTGTCTGAACATCTGAAGGGCGGATAAAGCAACCAAGCAGGTCCCCTTCTCATTCTAAGAGCCCCACAAGAAGCGGACACCCCAATAGCCAGTATTATTACGAGTCATATCAAATGAGTTTGTCAATCGAATTGATTTCTTTACTTCAAACATATGAATGCTGCAAATGGAGATGATCGGAGCCCAAAGAATTATTCCATTGGCTTTCTAAATCTCACCAATAACGAACTAGGACATATATATTCAAAAGTTAGCTCCAAATCTTGTATATTTAACATTAAATTCAGTTTAGCCACTAATAATAATGTACCGTTGGATTTAAATCCAACAGTCCCAATGAGGATCCAACGCTTTTACTAAAATGTGAGATCTCTTAATAGATAATTTTTTTTTTTCTCACTATACAAAGTGATCTTCCAAGGGATAAAGAAATTAAAGAAATAAGAAGATCGAATCAGCGGATTACCAGATGAAATTCTGATAAAAGATTTGTGTCGCCTGACAATTAAAGACGCTGTAAAAACCAGCATCTTATTATATAGATGGAGATTTTTGTGGGCATAATTCACCGGTTCTTTAGATTTTAACGATGTAATCGACGTGAAGGGCTTGTCAACGACGTTTAATTTGATTCGCCAAGGGATGCAATTAGAAAGCGAAGGTTGCTGGGTTGTATAACTAAGTACAGGTCAAGTTTTTAGATCGCTAAAAGAAACCCATCTCTCCAGGAGTTGACAGCCTTTTTCATTCAAGAATCCTTCTATGATGTTGATAAACGATAGCTGTGTTTAATTTGCTATTCAAAACTGGAGAAGGGGGGTGTGGGTGGTTCTCAACTTATTAGTCTTTGAGATTTAATTTGTCAATTATAGCAAATTAACTCTGATCAACGCCATTAAAACCTCTGGCCGGAATTGGGTTAATTTAAATAAACATTTTTGTGACTTCACATAACTCTTTATTGCATGGGAGATAAAAGAAACGGTTTGCAGAGGCTAAAGTCTAAAGCAATGGGTGCCGTCCGTATTCTTTCTTTGTAATAAAATCGTTTTACGTAACAAAGTCGGATCACAAGAATCTTGGTGACGTTGCACGCCCAAAGGTGAACCAGACGCATCTTTACTTTTATGATTTCAACACGTGTCGTGTATTGTTTTATTCTGGGTAAATCATTTTTTTTAATTACTTTTAATTAGGGAGTTTTTATTTATTTATTTATTTTTATGAATAGTTAAAAAGGAAGTGCTTTATTTTGTGTTTGATGTGCTTCCTTTCACATGCCTAATCTTATTTTTGCTTTAATTAAGTTGATTAAAGCGAAACCCAAGTCGGCGTCAAAATGCTCTTCCAATTTAATGGTAAATATCGTTAATCTAGCAATATGTTTTTAATTAAAATTGTAACAGTGATCAGATGCTCAAATGATAAAAATATTATGTTTTTATTAAAACACATAAAATCTTTCAAATATCGCATAAATTATAAAAGTTTCGCACCAGACACAATACATTTGAGGAAATGTTATTGAGGATCTCAACTTCACTAAATTTTATTCATAAAATTACTACTTATCCCATGCGTTTGTAAATTTTGAAAAGGGTAAAAGTTTGTTTAGTCCATGTTCTTTAAGGTTAGTCCGTATTTAATTTCTCTATTTTTTAAAATATCTCAAAAAATTCCTACCACTAAACTATTGACGTCCCTATAGTTACTTTTTGTTCTTTTTATAACTTTCTTATAATAATTTTTCTTTTTTTGTACATTAATAAAAAGAAAAAATAAATTACCAATATAACCTCAAAAAATAAAATCAAAACAAAAGAAATATATATTAATTTTTTTTGGAACACTTTGCTAAGGAGTTAATACATTAATTTTTTATTAATGTCCAAAAAATTGGTAATTTAATTTTTTTTAAATATTAAGTTTTTTGGGACATACGGAGCTTCCACAAAAATTAATATATTTTTTTTATTTTTTATTTTATTTTTTGGTTAAATTAGTAATTTAATTTTTTTATTAATGTCTTAAAAAAAATTATTATAAGAAGGTAATATTATAAAAGTAAGTCAAAAGGAACGAAAAATAATGGCGGGGGCGTCAATAATTTAACGGCATGGATGTTTTGAGATATTTTAAAAAAACATAGGGATTAAATGGGTAATAATCTCATAATATAATGATTAAATGAACTTTTACCCTTTTGAAAATTTTGGTTTAAGTGGGTTGAAAATTTTTAGTTTGTTACTAAGTTCTTTTTATGTATAGACTTTGGACAAAATTTGTTTTCCAAATTTATAGTTTTTGCTTTTGTTTGTGGGGAATTAAGGCAAGTTACTATTTTGGATATTGTATCAATTTATTAACAATTTTAACGTTTGATTAAAGATGTATTTTTCAAAAATAACTTAATATTAATTTTACTATATTTAGATACTTTAAAAAAAAAAAGATAGTGACATCTAATGATTTGGTAAAATGGTTATAGAGATCCTTTTGTTTTTAAAAATGGTCACCTACACTTTGTTTTTCAAATTATTATGCTTGAATGAATTACAAATGAATCAATATAATACAATCTCCATAACCATTGTGCCACATCGTTATCTTTTCCCCTTTTATAATTTATAGATAAAATTTGTTCAGATGGACTTTGATCAATATAGTAGATTAATAGCAATGAGTGTAACTTCAAGTTAGAAATTTATAAAATTTTAATTGCTTATCAGGATCAACCTTAATCATTACAATGACTATAAGTGCAATTCATAAGTTAAAAATTGATACCAAAAATAAAAGAATTTGCTTCAAATAAAATTGTCAAAAAAAAAAATTTTGAGATATCCATTGATTTGCAAAATGGTTATAGAGACCCTTTTTGTTTTTAGAAATGGTCACCTATATATAATTGTGCCTAAATGAATTACAAATGAATCAATATAATCCAATCTTCATAACCATTGACCATGTGGTTATCCTTTCTCCTCTTATATAATTTATAGATAAAATTTGTCAAGATGGACTTTGGTCAATATAGTAGATTAATAGCAATGAGTGTAACTTAAAGTTAGAAATTTATCAAAAAAAACTCATTACTTATTAGAATCAGTCTTAATCATTACAACGGCTATAAATAGAGTTGGATACTATTAAGTTTGGTTCAGTTTAGGCTTAGAACTGAACTAAACTAAAACTGAATGATTCATGAATTTGTGAACCAAATTATAGAACCGAACTTAACCAAACTAAATTAACTCAATTTGGTTCGGTAATTTAGTTTGGTTTGATTTAATTTGGTTTCAACCTATATATTCATTATTTAATAAAAATGATATAATAATAATACACTATTACTTCATCAATAATTCTTAGTTTATAAATCCACAAATAAGAAACAACATAAAAAAAATTTGACAATAATAAATTAACATAATAAAATCCAACAATAATTTATAAATCCACAAACAATAAATAACATAACAAAATCAAATAATAGTAAATTAACATCATAAAATCCAACAATAATTTTCAAATCCACTACATATTATAAAAGAAACTTTAAACTTCCATGGCCATCGAGCCATGGAACTGAACCATTTGGTTCGGCAATTTGGTTTGATTTTAAACCGAACCAAATTAAAAACTAAATGGTTCAGAAATTTTGAACCATTTAGTTTTTATATTGCGAACCGAACCGAACCTAATTATTATAATACATTTCAGTTCGGTTTGGTTTGGAATAAATCGAACAAAATGCCCACCCATAGCTATGAAAGCAATTCAGAAGTTAAAAATTGATACTAAAAATAAAAGAATTTGCTTCAAATAAAATTTTAAGAAAAATTGAGAACCCCCCAACCAAGAGTTGGTTCTCCAATCTCCAAAATTTCAAATTTGGACAAAATTTGTTTTCCCATTTTATAGTTTTTGCACTTGCATACGGGCAAATTACTGATTTAGATATTAGTAATAATATAGCTAATAGAGCTACAAACTCTTGCACAAATTATTTTTGTTCAAATTGATGTAGCATGATTTAATTGGTTGGGTTAAATATCTTTTAGTTCGCATGATTTGTTTTTATTATTTTGTATTTTTATTCAACCAATGAGTTAATTCTAAATTAATTTGTACCAAATAAGTTTATACAAGAGTTTGTAATTATATTATCACTCTTTAGATATATAGTATCAGTTTATTAACAACTATAAAACTTGATTCTATATGTAATTTAAAAAATATCTTAATATTAATTTCACTATGGTTAAAAGTTTTCTTTAAAAGAAAAAAAGATACTGATATCTAATTATTTGGCGAAGTAGTTATAGTGAACCTTTTGTTTTTTAAAACGGTCACAGACTTTTTTGTATAATTACGCCTAGATGAATTACAAATGAATCAATATAATTCAATGTCAACAACCATTGCGTCAAATCATAGGATGTGGTTATCATTTCTCCTCTTGTATTTTTTGGTTAAAATTTGTTGAGATGCACTTTGATCTGATCAACATAGTAGATTAATAGCAAGTGCAACTTAAAGTTAGAAATTTATGTAAAATTTAGTTATTTATCGGTATTAGTCTTAATCAGTGCAACGGCTATAAGTGCAATTTAGAAGTTAAAAATTGATATTAGAATTAAAAGAATTTGCTTCAAATAAATTTTCCAGAAAAAAGTGAGAGCCTCCCAACAGCCAATACTTGGTTCTCCGATCTCTAGGGTAATTAAAGAATAAAAAATTTGAGTGCTCTCTTGTATTTAGCTATTCAAAGACAAAATTGTTTTCTTGTTCTACAGTGCAATCTATTATTTAAAATAATACGAAAAGCCAAGGAACCAACTTGTAAACATCATCAATTACCCAGATGCTCGGCATGCCGCCTACCATGGGCGTCGCCCTCACTAGATAACCACGAATCCGGAAAAGAAGAGGAGATTTGCTTCGTGCGTATTGACCATATTACCCTCATATCCACTCCCTTGTTTTGTACAAAATTTATGAGGTCACTTGTGTCATAAAATTATGATTTGGTAAATAAAAATATTAAAATTCTGCCGCTGCATCTTGTATTAGTGTTGCTAGGGAGCAGAATGACATTGCCACTTGGGCTTTAGCCCAATGGTTCTAGTTTGTATGAACTCAATTTCCTTAATTAAAAGTATAATTGTGTGAAATTAATTTATAAGTTTTTTTTTGTTGTGAAATATAAATGAAGTAGAAATATTTGTTGTTTGTGAGGATTATTTGTCTGAGTAAAAATACTTTAATAAAATTAATGTAATATTATAATCTCAATTATATGTCTAACTGTAATGTAATATTATAGTCTCAATTAAGTGTATTTATCTACTATAATAGTAGTTATAAATATTTAATGTAATACAATAGTCTGATGTATAATCAGTATTTAAAAAATAAAAGGGAGTAGAATGAAATTATCATAAGCTTTTTTGTCGCAATACGATTTTTATTAATTCTTAAGTCTGTTAAAAATATTGCTACAAAGTATTGCACCAACTCCACCATTTTTTTAATATAAGAGAATATATAATAATAATTAGTATGAAAGGATTATACGACAAGAATGGTTCTGGATGGCGAGAGTATGCCAAATTTTTTATTATTATTATTTGGATTTGCATTTTGTTAATTTATATTTTTTAGTTAAATAAAATAATTATTAATATAATAATTGCTAAAAAATTGCCAGTGGAGCGGTATGGGGCCTAGCAGCGTCAGCTGGCTTTTTTGCCTGTGGCTGGAGACAGCTTTTGGGTCAATCCACATCCTCTGATTGAAATTAAGCGTCAATGTCGGTGATGCAGACTGAAGAGCGTTCAATTACGGTAATACCCTCGTTCATTTATCACGAGAAAGATTTTACCCATGTTGACCGGTGACCACAAGTCACAACGACAAGATCCGCCACCACCTTTAGCATCAAGATTTGTTCAATTAAAGTGTGGCCTTTGTAAAATTAATATAGCTATTTGGACTTGGAGATTTAATTTATTTTGATGGAATATGTATGTTCTAATTAAGGATATAAACCCATTATCATAGTCATATCTCGCCACGTGCACAAGAAGGAACTAAGGAAGTTGCACTTATTATATATTGTTTTAATTACGTGAGATTATTACTAAAATTATAATTTATATTGCTCGACACTAATACTAATATATTTACAATCAGACAATTATAAATAAACTATTTTTGCTTAATTATTTTTCATAATTGAAGAAGGAATTAAACTCTACAATCTTTTATTGGGGCTCAAATAGCTCTACCACTTGGTCTTTTAAAGTCTAACGTCATAGTTCGAAATTTTAAGTTTTCAACTCTTATTAGTTGCTATTTGCTTATATAATTTAGGGAAGAGTCCAACTATGCTAAAACAATGGTACCATACCACTTGTTTTGTCTTTTGTAACAAATTTTCATAAAAACCCTCCACTCACTTTTATTTAACATTTGTTTTTATAAATATTAAGTTTATTCCTACCTGCATCTATACGGTCATTTCAATTAGCTCTTTATAGTATATCAAATTTATAATTTTTTTTATCTAATATTGCATTTGTATCATAGCACCCCTCTCTATTATTTTTTTTTTATAGATCTCTTTATTATTTTGAAATTAAATCATTGGCATGTTTAATTTAAAACTTTACAATTCTTTTTAATCAAAATTTTTTAAAATATTAGGGTTTTTTTTACATCTACTATCAAATTTCATTTAACACTTTTACACTCTTTTTATTTCATTTTTTTTATAAATATTGTGGTACTTTTTTCTTACATTCACAATAAATTATGCAATCTCAATAGCTCCATTACAAAAAATATTATAAATTTTCATACTTTTTATTTTTATCATGTTATTTAATCCTTTAATTTGCTATTGTCAATAATAATTCATCATCTTCAAATAGCTGCTAAATTAATTTTATGTAGACTAACATTATATTATTAAAAACTTTTATTAACGTATATGTAAAGGATAAAAATTTTTACTAAATTATAGTTTAACTCAATCTAATGTGATAAAAAATAATACAATACAACTTAATACAATGAATAACGACAAACCAAAAGTGCTCATAAGATAAGAACACGAGAAGTATATAACATCATAAAAATGAGAGTTAGAAAAATTATAATACTTTTTTTAATAGAGCTATTGAGATTACATAATTTATTTTACATTTAAGTCAAAAATACTATATATAATATTTATAAAAAAAAATTTATAATAAAAAAACTATAAAGAGTTAAATGAAATTTGATAGTAGATTTAAGAAAATATCCTAATATTTAAAAGAAATGGAATGTAAGATTCTAAATTAAATAGGATAATTATTTAATCTCAAAATAGTAAAAAGCTGCATTGTGATACAATTACAACATAAAATAAAAATAATATTAAATGGTATAAGGTGCTAATTGAAATATGTTTATAGATGCTGGTGAAAATTAAGTTCAATTAATTTAATACTTATAAAACAAAATTTAAATAAAAATAAATAAAAAAGATTTTATGAAAATTTACGGTGGTGCTGCCCAAATGGCAAAAGTAGTATGGGAGCGCTGGTGAATGTAGCTAAACCCTCTAATTTAACGTTGTAAGATAAATTTGCGGGCCCCGTGTACCTATTTATTTCAAATTCTAAGCTTTGATTCACAGAACAAGTCGTACAAAATCAACTCCTCTCAGAAACTTGAATTGAATATGGACGGATTGACAATTTGGTAGGCCCTTAAAGAATAGAATGCAATTTATATTCCATAGGATTCTCCTAGAAGACGAAAATCAATTGTTGGTAGCCAGCTGGCTCCCTGAATAGTTGCCTCCATTTATTATTTTTGCCTAAATTGTAATACCTATCATGTAATTCGGGTCCGACAACTCAAAGACCAGGGGACGAAACTAAAACTTTAATTTATTATAAATACAGTTTTTATAAAATATTGTAGTTATTTAATAGTTAATAAAATTTTTTATTAAAAATTATAAAATTATTTTAATAGATAATTTTTTTAAATTATATTATAATAATAAATAAAATTATTTAATAAATAAAAAATTTTAATATTTATCCAATACTAGTTCTATTGTCAGTCCAATTACAGTACATTAGGGTGCCACTATGTTCTGATGACTTGATAATAACCTATTTTTCATTTGATATTTAACTTAAATGCTGATATAATTTATTTTTTAAGTAGATGGCCAATCACAATCACTCCCTCTCGCACTAGGACAGTTAAAAAGCTCGATCGTTAACTGAAAATTACAGTTTGGTAAATTCAACATCTGAGAATGATGGCAGTTTAGGTATACCAGTAATCCTTACGAGTAACGCGGAAGGTGATAACCGGCTACAGCCGGTCACCTCCCCTCCACCGACACCCCTCTCCCAGTCACCCCACGTCCGTCCGTACTGTTTCCTCACAGTTATCAGCAGCGTTTTTAAAATGCCATTCTTCCCGCACTCACTATAACTCACTCCACTCTGCCAACTGCCGTACTCTTCCAATTCTCGGAGACAAAAATTTCACTGTAAACTGCACGCAATTTAACGTACAGAAAATAAAAAAGTGACATGGCAATCCCGAAGGGCATCGACTTTTGCTGGTAGGTTCGATGCTTGCATTTGTTACGAGGCTTTGTATTCTTATTTACTTTTTGACTGCGTTTTTTGTGTATGTTAGTTGTCGTTTTGCGAAACGACATGCTGAAATTGACACCATGTACGAGTGAAATGAAATGAAACGAAACGCATATGCTTTGTTTTGTATTGTTATGGGAGAAAAAAGGAAAAAAATGACGTGATACGGAGCGTTTTAGATGCCTGAATCTTGTCTCCTTCTGCTGAATTTTCGCCTGCTGTGGACTGTGGTTTTGCCTTGTTGTGAGTTTTTAGTGTAATCTTTCATGCTGTTTTTTGCTCGGTTTCAGTTCAGCACGAGTTTCAGGTTTGTTTTGTTTGCCTTTGAGTCGTTGATAATTCCGCTTGTTATTGGCGTTTAAGCATGATTTGTACTTTAATTATGATCAGATCGGGAATTTTTTTAAGTTTTAGTTTTTGATGTTCAACTGCTGATACTTCTGTTGATCATGTTTGCAAATTGGATCTGAAACGTTGTCGTTTTACTTTCCTCCTAGCTTGCTGCATCAATAAAGTTGTGATATAGGCAAATTTTCGTTTGATTCGACGTAAAATGTATGTTAAATGCGCCTGGTGTCCTCTGTGTGATCATCAAATCTGATATCTTATTGCAGATTGTACGAGGTTTGTGGTTAATTAAAGAATCGGCTCTGTTTTTTCTTCTAGTGGAGAAACTCACATCAATCTGTAAGCGTTGTTATTTGGTTTTTGTTCATTCTTCAGTATTAGAACTTGTATATTTGTTTGTAGTTGGTAAAGGTGAAATAACTTAAGTATGAAAGAGGTTGATAAGAGGAAGATAAATAATAAACTACCAAGACGGTCTGCTAAAACTGAAAGGATGGAGCATAAACAGCGTCAAGAGAATGGAGGCAAAAATTTGAATGCTAAACAAACTGAATCAAAAGCTTCAATTACCAGACGAGACTCAGGGAATGTAGTAAGTGATTCGAATGCAGGCACAGAGGCCTCTGAAGTTTATGAAAATGGTGTTACACAATATGTGGACGATTTCAACAGCTTTGAGGAGGTGCCTCTAGATCTTAAATCCAATGGAACGGAAGAGTTATCTGATTATGAGAAACAAGGGAAGCAGGGGAAGGAAGAGGTATCAGATTCCGAGACAGTAAAAGATTCTGTATCCTCTCAAGAGGATTCATTGTCAGTTGACGGTGAGAAAGTAAAAAAATCTTCTACTGTTCCCAAGAGTAAAAATTCTTCAATGAATGATTCCCCTGGATCAAGAGTGAGATCTGGTCTAGAAATGAAGGGATTTCCTAATACTCTGAAGAAATCCACAAAACCAGATAGAGGTTCTTTGAGTATTAATACCAAAAGTTCTTCTGGTAAAAGTTGTAATAAAATGAAAGTTCCTACCATACCTTCCTCTGAAACTTCTGAAGGAGTTGACAATAAGCCTATTGAAGAGATGAAAGAAATTGATCTTTTAGATGAGACCTTGAATGGTGCTCAAAGTGTTGCGAGTGACAGTGAAACAGTTGATACTGAAGAAAGTGGTGAACATGTAGATGAGGCAAATTTAAATCAAAAGATTGAAGAAATGGAACTGAGAATTGAGAAACTCGAAGAAGAGCTGAGAGATGTTGCCGCTTTGGAGATTTCACTGTATTCTGTAGTGCCAGAGCATGGGAGTTCAGCACACAAGGTGCACTCACCTGCTCGACGCCTTTCTAGACTCTACATCCATGCCTGCAAACATTGGACACAAAACAAGCGAGCCACAATTGCTAAAAACTCTGTTTCTGGGCTTGTTTTGGTTGCCAAGTCCTGTGGTAATGATGTTTCAAGGTATGAGAGTTGTATTACTTGGTATTAGAGTTCAATATGTAGACACTTTTGGTATGTTAACAATATTTTATTCTTTGTATGTTAAGGTTAACCTTCTGGTTGTCAAACACCATTGTGCTGAGGGAGATCATTTGTCAGGCATTTGGCAATTCACACAACTCAACCCCAGTTACAAGGATTTCTGAGTCAAATGGGTTTAGCAAAAAAAGTGAAGGAAAGTCTCAATCACTGAAATGGAAGGGCGGTTCTGGTAATAAACAACAAAATGGTCATCTGCAGTTTGATGAAGACTGGCAAGAGATGGGAACTTTCATAGCTGCATTACAAAAAGTTGAATCTTGGATTTTCTCTCGGATAGTTGAGTCCGTATGGTGGCAGGTAAAGACTTCTCACAATGTTATTTGTTGCTGTTGGTTCATAGAAACCATCTGATCAAAGTATGCCTTTTACATTATTACTTTTTTTTTTGGCTCTTTAAACAGTAGTGAGCCTGTAACTTGATGTTTATGAACTGATGATTAACTGATATCCCAAAGCTACAATAAATAATTTCAACATGAATGCAAATAATCTTTCCCATTCTTTTTGTTGTTTTTATAAGGATTTTTATTAGTAGTGATTCCTTGTGTACGAATACATCTGAAAAGGCTCTGATGCACCCTTATAACATTTCAGGCTTTGACTCCTCATATGCAATCTCCTGTTGGTTCGACCACTGAACCCATTGGAAAATTGTTAGGACCAGCCTTAGGTGACCAGCAGCAGGGCAGTTTTTCTATCAACCTGTGGAAAAATGCTTTTCAGGATGCTCTTCAAAAACTTTGTCCTGTTCGAGCAGGAGGGCATGAATGTGGTTGCTTACCTGTTTTGGGGAGAATGGTATGTAGTTTTCTGTGTTTTCTTCACTTGCTATTTTCCTGCCTTTCATAAATTTTAAGGTAAGAAGAAACTAATCCTCTGTAACTTTGTAGCAGACTGTCAGAATATGACCTATTTCTGCTTTAGTTTCTTTGCTTTCATTATGGTCTTTAATTGTACATAATTTGTATCACTAGGTTATGGAACAGTGTGTTGCCCGACTAGATGTCGCAATGTTTAATGCAATTCTGCGTGAGTCAGCCAATGAGATTCCAACTGATCCTGTGTCAGATCCTATATTAGATTCCAAAGTTTTGCCTATTCCAGCTGGTGATTTGAGCTTTGGATCTGGTGCACAACTGAAAAATTCTGTACGTATTATTTTTAATTCACTTTTACACAGTACCTGTGGTTTATTTAAGCATGTACCTGTTTCTCAAGTTATCTGTTTTGATTAATCAAACAGAATTATCAATCTTAGAATATCAAATATTTTTGCAACATTTACCCAGAATGAAGAGAAGCACATTCATCCTGATCTAAATTGAAATTCTGTTGCAAGTACTGCTTGAACACTTATTGTTATTTGCTTACAACATTATTTGAATGATATCTTCATGGACTTTTCTTGCAGATATTAATTGCAATATTGCTTTCATTTAGGTTCAGTTTGCATTGCTGTGGTTTGTTCACTGATTAATATCCTCTATAAGTCTCTGACCTTTTTTCTTTCTTTCTTTTTTTTTTTTTTAAGTTGTGATGAAACTGAAGCACTGTCCATGCAGGTTGGCAATTGGTCTAGATGGCTTACCGATATGTTTGGCATGGACACTGATGATTCTCCTAAAGAAGATCAAGATGGCACACAGGATGATGATGGGCAGGATGGAGTTGGTGAACCTAAATCCTTTATTCTTCTTAATTCTCTTAGTGATCTTCTGATGCTTCCAAAAGACATGCTAATGGAACAATCAATAAGACAAGAGGTTAATTTTATAATTAAAACTAATTTGCACTTAGAATTTATAATGCTTGTGTTTTCTGTTGAATTGAAAGAATAGCTAGATTAAAATTTCTATCGTCATTCTTTTAGGTGTGCCCATCGATTAGTCTTTCATTGGTTAAACGGATACTTTGCAACTTTACTCCAGATGAATTCTGTCCAGATGCAGTCCCAGGAGCTGTATTGGAGGCATTGAATGCTGAGGTGTGAGCTTCGGATCATATTTCATTTTTCAGTCTATGTCCATGGAGTTGACCCTTATTTTTGTGTCTCATCCCATATAGCTGAAAATATTATGCTTAAACATCATTATATTCCATTTTTATTGAGCAAAATGGAATGTATAGTCAATTAGTATTCATCCAACAGTTGAAACCATAATTCTTTGGTTTTCATGACGATTTGTTCAAAAGTTGCCGATGGTACCTAGTGAAAGTTTGTACGATATCTAGTTTTCTGGGTTTTAGATGGCTTTATGTGGCCTTAGAGATCTTATCTGACTGAAAAACAGAGATATAATTGAAAATGGAGAACATGCAGCAATTAAATTTCTAATCGGATTATTTTTTATGTATTTAGAGCATTATTGAGCGGAGATTATCAGGAGACTCAGCTAGAAGCTTCCCATATACTGCTGCCCCGGTTGAGTACAACCCTCCATCCTCTTCCAACGTGGCAGAAAAAGTTGCAGAGGCAGGAGGCAAATCTCAGTTGTTAAGGAATGTGTCTTCGGTACAGAGGAAAGGATATACCAGCGATGAAGAACTTGAGGAACTGGATTCTCCTCTTTCATCTATTATTGATAAATTCCCTCGATCACCATCTATCATAGCCACTGAAAATGGAAATGGTAAACACAAGCATCATACATATTACACTGGCTCAAATGCGAGGTACCAGCTCCTTCGCGAGGTCTGGTCTTCTTGAAGGTTGACAGTAACTGTGTGTTCAATATGTATATCTGTATTGTTTCTTTTTCATTTACCCTTGTCCTTCACTTGCCCCGTAAGCTAAGGAGAAGCTGATAAGAAGAAACGACGAACAACTGTAAACTGGAAAAAGAAAATAATAGATTAAATTCAAAGAAGTTTCAAATGTGCAAAAGTTATTGGTTTTTGTGTATTGTTGTTTTGAGTTGTATCAAACATGTAAGCAGCAGATTCCACTGTTGGAGTTTTAGCAGTATCCTACCTTAATTAGAAAGTAAACTAGCTGTTAATATCTTTGTAATTTATATTAGCTATTTTAACATACCCGTTAATGAATTGAAGTATCTGACGATTTGTAACAGTCAGAAGAATTAGTAATAAAAGACAATTATTATGCAGTAAAAGTTATCCATCAAAGACACATCAACCCTAGGTTGATGTGTAGGAGAAGATTGGGAACTAATTTGGTCCCTTTTTGGGCTTTGCATGTATTGGGCAATTATGGGCCTTTCACGTTTCCCAACCGTAAAATCAGGTCATCGTTGATCATTCTCAAATTTTTTTCTTTTGTTTTGTTAAATGATAGTTTGTTCAAATAGAATTTTTTCTTTTAGGGAAGGTTTTTTTTTTTAATTTTAATTAATTTTATAGTTCGCCTAAAAATGTTTTTTCTCTTTAAATCAAATACTTTGATATTTATTGGCCAAGCAAGATTTTTCTTTTTTAATATTGTAATCGACAAAATGCAGGGGAAAGTCTGGTCAATTATTTTTGGGATTAACTATTTACCGGCTTCACTGAGGCATGGTTCCTGAAAAAGTATGACATTACTTAAAAGCAAAGCAAATTGTCTTAAATAATAATTATAACTGGCATGTTTGAGTAAATATTCTATCATTTTTGGAAGACTTGTCAAAGTGACAGTAATAATCAAAGGCATTCAGTTTTAATATCCAACTTTCCTTCCAAATGATCAAATACTCTAAAATTTGAAGGAAAATCATTATAATCTAAAAAATATCTATATATTAGCAAAGAAACTCATCTTACCCGAGGTCCTATGAGTGACAAAGTAATAATAATAATCTAATTATTTTTTAAAATCAATTTTTAATCCTTATTTCTCTCTTCGAATTTGGGTGGTCAATTTAAGAAATTATGCAGGGTGAAAATATATTGTGCTGTTAAATATAATGTATTTTTCGGACAGTTAATAGTGATATGGCTCAATAAAAGAAAAGAGATTAATTAAAAAATAAATTATTTATTTTTCAAAAGAGGTAAGAGTGAGAAGAGATTAATTACGAGTTAATTTTTCAACCATGCGCATGTTCTAAAGACTTGATGTTATATCATATATGCTAATAAACAACAGCATTATTATTTAACATGCAGGCAACTTGAAGGTATTTGCCTTAAAAACCTTGGTGTCAAAAGGGAACCATTTAATACATAATAAAAGTTATTTCATTTAGCAAAGTAGGGAAACGAGTAATTAAAGACAATAACAATCAAAGTTTAAGAGACAAATCAAGCCCCGAATCATCATCATGTTGATTACTTTGTGATGAACTATTTCCCTTTAGACGGTCACCACCGTCATTGTTTGGCCTATTTGCTGCCATGCTTGAACCATTTAAGCTGCGAAATTCGGCACGGACGCCACCGTTTTGAGCTTCCATAACAGTCTCCAACCTCATTTTATCATAAACTAGCTGTGCATTCATCACAGTTTTTCCATGGCCACTGAAACGATCCCAAAGAGGAACCCATGGATAAGAAGGCTTGCGAATCATTGGCTGCGTGCTTACCCCAAGGGGTGATGATCTGTTGAATGGAGATCCATAAAAATTAGGGTTTTGATGAGCTACACTGGATGAATAAGGATAATAAGGATAATGATGATGCCCTAAAGCCCCCATATCCATTTCCTTACGTCGTTTTGCTAATGCTCTCTCTTGTTTATGCGCGTTTTGGTGTCCCCCTAATGCTTGAGAAGTAGAAAAATTTTTGTTGCAAAAATTGCACAAAAAACCCTTTTGTTTCGGCTGCTTTTTACGTATGCTTTCGTGGGAAGATGATTCATTTGCTTGAGGATTAGAAGTACCACCCATGGTAAAAAGCTTGAGCTCAACTTCAGATTCAGTAACCGAAACATTATCGACAGCAATGTTCTGATTGAACAAAATATTAAATTTTGATTTGGTTTGGATCGGCTCGGTTACTTCAACAACTTGTTTGTTTGGAGCTTCTTGTTGCTGAGATGTGGCTGAGATACTAGAGCTCTCTGAGAGGCATGGCTTAGAGCTACTTAGGGTTCCCATGGAATAATAATAATCATCAAGATTTTGAGTTTGAAAAAATGGTGAATGGAGAGACGTTCTATTTATTGAGAGCTCAATCTTTTTGGTTATGGAAGGCAATTATACGGCGTGATTCATGTTAAATTAATATGAGATATGGGTGATCAAAGGGATGTTTTATTAATTAAGATTTGTTCAACTATGGAAGGTGAATCATATTGTATGATCAATGTTAAATTAAACGTGGGATTATATTAGTTAAGAACCCAAGTGAATGACTTGAAATTTTGAGTAACAAGATGTTTTTCATCACAATTATTCCAAATAAAGCCTGAATATAATTAGCAAGTATGTGCAGCTGTTGCCAAATGTCTCCAAATTAATAAAGATACAGTTTGAAAATTCAAAATGTCAGCTTTGATCATAAGAAAGAAAATTCTAATTATGGATTTCAAATCCATGAAATCGACTATCTTTTATCGTAATTTTGCGTGTGAAATTAAAATTATATCAAAGCAATGATGAGACAACTATGGCTGTCAATAACCATTTATTTTTCTGGTCAGATTACATACCTTAATCATCCTATTTAATTGAATTGATACCTTTAATTTGGTTCATCAAGTAATCAATTAATTATCTGTTACAATTCCAATTCCTAAAGTTTAGCTTTTCATTCCGTTATTCTTGATATGTTTCCACAATAAGAATCTTCCATATTATCTAAACACAACACCGTTAGTTCTTCTCACCTATATCAGTCCTCATGTAAGTTAATAATTAAATGAAAACTGCATATTTAATCAAATGCATGCTGACATTATGAACCCAATTGATATTTGCTGTTCGAAATTTATTAATAAACCATAACTTGGATTAAAAAAATACAATAATATTAGGAATTCTAACAGTTGAGTCTCAATTTGAGTCTTAATATTACTCTTAATTAATTAATTTTGCAGCCCTCACATGAAAGTTCTTTTTAGAATAATATTGCATAAAAAATAAAAGCATCACATGAAAAATGTTGTATGGTAGTAAATATAGAAGTCTAAAAGCATCACATGAAAAAAAGTTCTATGATTGAAAGGTGTCAAAAATTATGCCACATAAGTTGTTCATATAATTGGTGGTACATCAACAACTTCTAAGACAAGGGCAATTTTATCCACTCAATTTTGATTTCACAACAAATTTAAACCTTACAATTCTGTCACATTTTGATGATGTTTTGATTTAACAATATCACACACATTTATCCTTATTTAAAAGGCATAAATTTCCCCATAAATATTTTCCTCCTTTAGTTTTCCTTGCAGTTTGTTGGCTGTTGCTAACATTTGCATCACACAATTTCATATTTCACTCATGGCTTCAACTTCGCTTTCCGTTTTCTTACTTGCGGAGTAAAAAAAAAAGAGAAAAAAAAAAGAATTATATTCTCATTGATGCATTAACCGCAGAGCAGAGCGAGCTGGACAAGAGAATTAAGTCTCAGTCTCATCAGTATTGTTGATTCGCTCATAATTGTGGATGTTATTCGTAAGGAAACGAGCAATATTGACTGATGCGGCACATATGCTTTCAGACGTTGCGGCTTTTCCTATTTCTTTGAGCTCTTAATCGGTAGAAGGATACATGGGAATCAAATGGCTCTTATTCTAGGCCTGCGGGTTCATGTGATGACCATCAATCATGATCATGGTATTGGCCACAATCATGGATTGAGGATCGTCATCATGAAGAGCACTCCAGGGGCGGCAGCATCATCATCATCATGAATAAAATCCGAAAGCTGAGCACAGCAAGGGAGATCGACGCTAGGAAGCTAGAAAAAGGGCTTTTGGAGATGGAGGATGCGGTGGCCATTAATCCATGAACTGCATAAATGGGATATCACTCTCAGGCTATGTCAAAATTCAGCATCCAGCCGGGAGCAAATGCTGAAAAATGTGATTAATTGACTATATCAGTAGGGGTATATTCATAACGTCAGTCATGTTACTACAAAAATAGAACGTTAGGGTGGCCATCTTGATGGCTTTTCTGCTACTTCACTCCATCACGATCATATATCTATCACCAAATTAGCACATTTCTAGCTACCACTTGTTAAAATTTAAAATTTTAATTTCACTTGTTATTTCAATTTATCGTAAGAAAAAAAAACTATAAAAACAATTAGAATCTTCAAAGGGTACTAGTGGAGATAGGCGTAGGCATTCGTTTCAGTTCAGAAGTGATTTAATTATGTTTCAGTTAATTTTTAATTTATTTTCCCATCAGCCGGATATATACTAATGACATTGGTGAGGATGATTGACTCAGTCAGCTTCCAAACGAATTTTCATCAAATACATCTACACAGCGAACTGTAAGAAATTAAAATTCAAAGTCATCACCAAAAGGGTCTTAAAAAAACAAGCCTCCATCTCTTGCTTCTAGTAGTCTTTTGCTAAAACTATGCTGGCTCCATCATGGCTGCTTTTTGAATTCCGCCCAAAATGGACGTCATTACGTTGAAACAGAGATTCTTGGTTTTGTGGTGATGGCGTTTCTGGAAAGTTTCCATCCGTCGACATTTGTTGCATATCAAGAAAGTCATCGCAGGCAAAATCCTCATCCTCATTGCCCATCATTGTTGAATAGCCCTCCAAAATTCCATCACTCGAAACTCTTTCATTGATGCTGGATGCACTTCCACTTCCATCCGCGCCCAACTGATGATTAAGGAAACTAGGGTTATTAGTTTGGAAGTCATTTCGGTGGTCTTGGAGGGGGAAGTTGATAGGGTTTTGGTCGCCATCAACAAAAAGAGAGCCAGGGTTTTCAGAGCCTTTCATAAGAGAGGAGCTAGGGTAATCATCTAGGACCTGTTGGGTGAACTGCTGATTCTCTTCATCATTTATCATTGCTAGGAGCCCCTCCAGATCTCCATCATCACTCGAAAACCCTGGGCCACTGCCTAAATTTGTAACAGCAGAAGAGTTATTAATTTGAAACTCGTTAGGGTGTTGGTGGCTGAAATCGTCAATAGTCATTTGATTAACCTGATTCCTTTGTTCCTCTGAGGATGACAAGCTTTGAGATGATGATCCCAATTCTGGGTACATCATCACTTGATGAGAGCTATCTCGTTTTAGATACAAAGTGGGAAGTCTTGAAGCTCTTCTTTTCTTCATCATAAGAACTTCATTCACTGAATTCTCCTTTATAAACCTTGAAACACCCTTGCCAATTGGTATCTTTTCACTCGCAGTAATGCCATTGACATCATACTGGCTTTTATCGAAATTGGTAATTGCTTCTACGCCTTTAACCCTTATCGCTGCAATATCATAAGCTACGGCAGCTTCCTCTTCATTTTCTGATTGTTTGAACAGAAACATATACATAATTGGAACAAGTTCAAGATGATACATAATGAAATACTAATTATTACCCTTCGGCCATGAGGTTCATGATATAAATTAAAATTTGATGATTTTTAAAATTATAGGACTCACCAAAGGTTCCAAGGTAAATGGCTTTTGTTTGCTTTGTTTTTCCTAGCCTAGCCTGCCATTTCTTAAAGTTCGGATTTCTGCTCATCAAAAGCATTACTTATTGTATGTACAACAAAGATACAGAAGAATTTCTCTAATTGAAGATATAGCTACAGATTACTTAAGTGGCATAGAGAAACTATCAGAATTACCTGGAGACCCCGCGGTAATCGGAAGCACGTTTTGAGCAATCTCTAGTTTTTCTGAAATTTGTCAAGTTAAAGCAAGACCTTATAAACGCAAGTTGATGCCATGAATATTAATTGAAGCCTTTGCTTTTACTTTCTTTTTCTCTAACAAAAGGCTTACCGTCTGAGAGTGGCCAAGTATTCTTCCTTTGTCATGTGTATCACTTCCTCCAAATCCTTAATATAGTCATTCAGATCAAAATTAACAAAATATTTTACAATGTGCTTGTAGTTTTCTTTAGCTCAAACAAACATCTGTAATTTTTAGAATTTGGGTTCAAATACTCGTATTTTTTTTAAATGTGAATTTGGGGTTTTATAAATTGTATAATCCTAAATCCAAAATAAAAAATGTGAATGTCTGCGTGAGAGAAATACTGTTGAAGTTAGTATCATTTTTGGGGGACGGGCTAAATTTTCTTAAAAAAATAAATTTACTTCTAAAAGATTCTGTTCTATACAAATTAATGATATTATTAAAATACACTACATAAGGAAAATAATAATAATAATAATAATTCAATGTAAATAAGAAAAACACGGTCGGTGAAATTGTATCATGCGATTCTTTAGGAAACTCATTTATTATTGCATCTAAGTCAATATTATCTACAATTTCTCTTTCAACATAGACAACTATAAAAACTGAAAGAAACTCATTCTTTCTCTTTCAATATAGTGACCGAACATTCTTCCTTTGTCATGTGTGTCGCTTCCTCCAAATCCTTCTTATAGTCATTCAGATCAAAATTAACAAAATATTTAAAATGCATATAAATTTAAGTGTACCATCTTAGACGTGAGCGCCTATATTTTTTAAAATATGGATTCAGGATTCTACAATGTTGTAAAATTCTGAATCCAAATTCTAAAAACTACAGACGTCCTTGTTATATATATATATATGAAGATTATTCCCTGATATAAAACATACAAAGAAGTTTCTTGGAGCGGATAATAAGACCAAATCCTAGACTCTCTATGAACAAATCCTAACATGCATAATCAACTTCCATAATTTGATCAAACCTAAGGGCTTCCACTAATTTCTTGTAAAATATTTTAATTATATATATAGCATAAACAAAGGCCCTTACTGCAATCCAAGACTGTTCGTGAAGCAACTAAGATTGAAATATTTAAATTATATAGTGTATATATGCTTTTATAATTTAAGCAAAGCTATTGGATTTATTAATCAACGGTCTCATTGATCAAATTAAATACATGCATCATTAGTTTATAGCCTA
Source organism: Luvunga scandens (assembly GCA_030449905.1). Classification (NCBI taxonomy): domain Eukaryota; kingdom Viridiplantae; phylum Streptophyta; class Magnoliopsida; order Sapindales; family Rutaceae; genus Luvunga; species Luvunga scandens. Next base: position 5,158,513 of record JASUUG010000711.1, read on the forward strand.
TGACTTGGAGGAAGCAATTGTAATTTTTAAATTACCATTATCATTAACATGATGAATTGATAAATACCACCACTGATTGTACACAGAAAATGTATTAACGTTAAATAAAATTGTATATACCTCAGCCGGGAGGCTAGGACAAGGATCTGCTCTCCGTCACACCCCAAATTCAAACCCTAATGATCCGAAATTGAGAAGAAATAGCAAAATAAAAAAAAAAAGAGGGAGGAAAAAAAAAAGGAGAAGATAATTATTGTAAGAATTTTATCAATGTACATGCACGATATATAATTGAATTAGTTCAGAAAATTAAGAAAAACTTGATTAAAAAATTAAACTTAGGAATTTACAGATCTCTTCACTGCTAATTAATCAGCCCACCTTGAAACTTCTGCAACCGGCTAATCTATCAGTGTTCTCCAAATGTTACTTGTTTGTGAGTTGTGTCATTACAAATATCAAAGGTGTCATTTATAGACGAGTCTTGAAGTGATAACAAGAGAATGATTGTGATAACCATAATTAGTTTAATTGCATTAAATTATGCAATTATATTAACTAGCCAAAGCAAAATGGGGGGCCCACAGCATGTCACCTTTGTGGTAATATTCGTCAAATTTCTGTGTGATTGTTTCATAAATAAAAAGATAATACACACTGCTCAAAGTTAGTATAAGTTGGAAACTTCAATTACGAAGAGGGGCTATTCAAAACCCCTCATTTTATCTCATCAAACTATAGTTAAGTTTGTATATGATTAGAAATTCTGAAATTAACTATCTTATAATATTACGCAGCGAGTGTGTGTTAGTTTAGTTGATAAAATATTAAAAATCACTTGAATATATATATATGGAGAAGGGTTGCCAAAGTAGGAGAAAAAAATATATTTATTGTACCACACTCAATCCCGAAACTACCCCGTAACCACCATCTAGTTTACCCCAGCACTGCACCAGTAATTAACCTCTTTGCCGCAACGAAATCTTTAATAAACCAAGCCAAATCTCTTCATGAATCCACTACTGCAATCAACTAAAAAATTTCCTTCGCATTGCAAAGTTATCTGGGTAAAATGTTTTACGATGAGTAATATTTAAGCCTCTGTATATATTACAAATGGAAAATGATACTTGCCCCGGGTCAAATCCCGAAACGCTCTCAAAGTGAAGCCGTTTCGTTTTTTTTTTTTTTTTTGTTTTAATACATTGTAAAACAACGTCGTTCATAGCCATTAGCGTTTTAGGACTCTGTAAAACAATTGCTCTCTCTTCCTCTTCATTTCACAACCATTTGTGATCGTCACCGCCACCACCGATAGCTATCATGCGACAGCCATAGCCATTCACAAAGTGGCAAAATTATCACAGCTTGAGGTAATGCTTCGATATTTGCTTCAATTGTATGGCTGATTTAGGTTATGGAAAAATAGGGACGATTTGCAAACGCATGGCTATGTAAAAATATAATTATGTCATGGCAAATTGCATTTGATATGTAGAAATTGAGACTATACTTGGTCTAATATTAGTGATACTTTTTATGCCCAAATGGTTTTATTTGAGAATGTTTTTCCATTCCTGTTCTATTTAATTTTTTGTTGAAATAAATGTTGAGAAAGATTATTTGAAGTGGTTTTGATGAATTGTTTCATGAAATGCTTTTTTGTGTGCTTCGAATAAGAAAACAACATGGAGGTGATTGTGGGAAAAGCATTGGCTAGCTAGTTACTCTTTTTATAAAGTGCCATTTGCTCCTAACTGAAATGTGATAACTTGTGTTATAACAACACATTTGAGTTTTGCAAATTGCAGTTATTTTGGGCAGATTTTTAGTTCATTATTAACTGTTGTGGAAGTGATTGTATATGTTTGTTATCCTGCTAAACTGCATAAATTATAGGCAGAGGTTGCCAATTCTTGACCATTGAGTTGATGTCAATTACATTAGAGTGACTAACTAAAATAAAACTAACTTAGGTCATACTCATTAGTTAATGTTAGTATTGTGCCTACTTTCCAGCTTTCTTGAAACTTAAACCCATAAGTAGATATGTTATGTCAGTTACATCAAGACTAGATTTTTTCTTTAAGGTTTGGCAGCCCTCACCCTTTCATGTAAAAATGGATGTGTTGTATCTGTAGAAATAGTAGCTTTGTTAATAGAAATAGTGGGGGTTGGTGGGACACTAATGTTAGAACTTAAGCTGGCAAAAAGTGGCAACTGAAATGAAAATGTTATACAGAACATAAGAGAAATATTAGGACAGTTGTTAGCTGTTTATGCAACACATGAACTAAAATTTGAATTTCTTAATCACATAGTTTGATTAGTTTTTATCATCACCAAGAATTTTTAGTATCATTCGAAATTGACTATTAATGACAGACCTGCATGTTGTTAACTAAGAGTGTACATATTAATAGGTCACTGTTAATGATAGAGTAGCAATGTTATTAACTAAGCATACTGGCCAAAGCTTTGCACAACAACCCATAAACTAATTTTCAAGTACTGATTCCTTTTTCTGAGAGTAAGTCTGGGAAATCTAATGTTGCCATTTAGGCCTTGATGATTTAGGCTATTTTTTATAAATATAATGTTGCAATTAAAGCCTTGATGAATTATGCTTTTTTTTTAAATTGTTTTTGGACAGTTTCATCAATGTATTATTTTTTTTATTTTTTTGGGTAATTTCAACGGTCTATTAATTGCAATGTCATCCGACACAAGTGAGAATCAAAACTTATTGCAAATATGTAACAAATGCGGTGACCAGATGGAGTTGTTATCGTCACATACAACAAAGAATTCAAATTGTAAATTTTAGATGTGTAGAGGATGTAAGAACTTTTAATGGGTAGAAAACCGTAAACCTAGCGAAGATAAAATTAACTTGTTAGTGGAGGAGGTTAGGAAGTTGGCATTGTAGATTGAGTGTTTGTCTTTTAAATTTCAATTATTACACAAAGAACTTGAGCATATACGAGAATGTGAGGTGTAGAGGCAATTGTTGGAAGACGAATTTTGAAGGAGATAGACACCACAATATGATTTTATTAAAATACTCATGATTGTTGTATTATGTTTTATATTCAAGTATTATTTTTAAGTTGTTTCAATTTGTACTATGTAATTAGAAAATACTTGTAGACATACGTAATGGCATTTTCCTATGAAATATAAGTTTTCAAGTCATTCGACTTAACTAAGTTAGAAATTAAATTTAAATTGTGCTTCTTTAAGGTTAGAAGAATGTTGTGGCACCTAAATATAAGCTCATACAAATAACTAAACAACAATAGAAATAATACATAAAAACACAAATTAACTTTGTTGATTCATCAAGCCAACTTCAATGGACTTCAATCACATGCTTGGTTCATTGCTTGAAAACTCCCTCCGATTGGCATCCTCGAAATTTTGTTGTAGTAATTGTTGGAAGCTTGCATGATGAAATCCATTGTAATTTATCCAAGGCTAATAGTGAGGGGAAAAAAATGCATGTTCTAGGAGTGCCTCTTGTGCTAACTATTGTACAACAAAAAAGAAATTAAACACAAATTATCAAACATATGACAATGAATGAAAATAACAAATAAAAAAAATTACCATGGCTATATTGCTCTCTTTTGTTGGGATTGTAGTATCCACTTAATAAATAAATCTTGTATCTTTGAGTCCTACAAAAGCAATCAAGACATGTTTAAAATATACTTTAAATTAATTTAAAATGAATGTATTAAAGTAATTTAAAATACTTTAATGTAATCAATTACCTTTACAGTGTTTTCCAAAAACATTTTCGACTTTTATTTTGGCTTTTTAAATTGCTTTTGTTTTCTTTGATAAGGTGGATGACCTTTACGACGAGTTACTATTGGATCATGTATGATTTCGGTGTAACTTCCAACCCACCAGTAATAATTATATCATCATTATCACATCATATATTCAGAGACACATCCTTCATTGCTTTTTCGATCTAACCCATAACATTTTTATTGCTTTCTTCATTTCTGAAGCTACCTCAATAACATCATAAAAAGCAACGCATTCCTCTTTATATCATTGATGTTTAATGCTCGAACTCCTCACATCATAACTGACTTTCACTTTATTGTAGTATCTCCGCACATCTTTTTTCCATCTTCATATGATATACTTTTCAAGAAATAATTTTGTATGATTACGTAACAATACTGCAATGGCGTGTTTGCAAAGAATGCCCTTATATTCAAACATTGAACACACACAACGAATTTCACCCTCATTTTTTTTTTCAAAAATAACTTTAAAATTCTTTTCTTTACTCTTTCTTTCCATCATTTTTAATGACTTCATATTCTGATCCTCGACAACTGAAAACCTCACAATACATCTTATTCATTAGCTTTTGTTGGAATTCTTGAAACTTATAAATAGTGTACACTTCTTCAACTTGCTTCTCTATTGCAAAAACTAATACGACATGGCATCCTTTGACTAAAACACCTAGCATCTGCTTGCCATTCTTTCTCAATTTTACTTTCTATTGTTTTCTCATATTTCTCCACAAATTACTTCAAAGTTATTTTTAAGTTAACATACCCATCTAAAAAGGCATTCATAATCTCACTACATTAAGTAGTTGACATCCAGCCTAAAAAGTTGTTTCAACGAAACATGGAACCTAATGATTTCTCTCCTCGTATAAATTATTTAATTACTAATTATTACCAAGATCACATTTATCCAACATGTTATGCCAAGCTTCCACAAATTCAATAGGAGTCTGTGAATCATAAAGAATAGAATGCTATGAAACTATAATATCATGATATTATGTATGCCTTCCTAGCTTCTCAGTACCTTATTTAGTATATGCTACAAACATCATTGATGCCTAGTATTTAGAAAAACAATCTCAATTGCCTTTTTCATCGCTTTGTCTTGGTCTATAATAATTCTAAGAGGAGGAGAGTCAGACATACATGATAGTCATGTGTCAAATAACCACGTAAATATTTTCATGCGAAATCAATCCACATCCTAACAAAATTAATTGACCATGATAATTAACTCCTATAAAAAGAAGCAAATGGCATATGATACTTGTTTGTAAGGTATGTATTATCAAATATAACATCTCCAAAGTCTTTATAGGCTACCTTGCTTCTTAGATCTACCCAAAACACATTTTTTAATTGATCATCCTCATCTAAGTCAAGACTGAAGAAAAACCCATTATTTTTTGTTTGCATTTTCTTAAAATATCTCTAAATAGCAGCAACATCCACGTCTTTAAGCCTTAATCACCTCATCTTGTCAATATGATTTCTAGCATCTCTTTCTAAAAATGAGACATTTTCAAAGCCACATGTCTCAACATCAATTGACTTGAAACTTTGAGCGAATTAAATTCTTGTTTCTTCATTTATTTCAAGCTGCTTTTTAACAAAAGGACTAATAGTATGGTTACATCAATAATACCTACTATTGCTCGGACACATAGCATGGTTGTGTTCAAGGTATAAATTTTCATTTACCCATTTTTTACTAACAAAATCCAAACATTCTCCAATTTCAGCATTGCATCTAATTTTTTTGTTAGGTTGAAGTTGCAAAACATTATTGGATTTGGCTTTTTACTTGCCGTTTTGCTCATAAGTAAATGTCACACATCTCAAACTCCCATCATCCCCCTTTCTACAAGATCTCCACATCACTGGAAACTTCTCTTGTAGGTCATAAGTTTTGTGATGTTCAAACATTTCATCAGGACTATTAAAAGACATCTCAACCTTAGGCTCAACAACTTTTTCCACTAATTCCTTATTATTTTCTTCAAAATCAGCCCCCTGTAAATCTTGCAATTCCTTCACTAGATCAACCTCCTCCACTTGTTCCAAATTGTTCATTCACTGATGCAAATTAAAATAATTCAATATATTATTAATTAATTATCACAAATTCATTAAATATAGAAACTACAATATAGAAACAAAATGAAATAGCTCAAAATTCAAATTGAAACAACCCAAGCTTATTGTAAAAGCATCATAGCATAAAGTTGGTATATAGAAACAAATGCTCAGCTTATTAGGCTCTGCTTATTAATCAACATTCAAAATGAAATATAGAAACTAAGAAACTAATACTCAGTTTATTACCTATTATGTTAACTTAATTTAATAACAACGGCAATATCGCTTCAGAAAATAAATTCTTTGCAAATTTTGCTGCCAAGGAAAGTACAATGCAGTCTCATTACACCTACGAAAAGTGTGGCCCTTGGAAACAAGCAAACTGCAAATAGACTAGCAAGATTCAGCCCTAATACTTGATTTATGCTAAATTTACAAATTATCCATCATTCATTAAGTGTGTATTTCCATCTTATCTTAATACTAAAAAATGTTAGCTTTTTAAATTTTAATCCCACAGGTCATTTGTATGGCACATGTGAATCAAATAAATGGCTTCCTCATAAACTTCACAAATACAAATAGTTAATGAAGAAATCTTGGCCTATATGCGTGATACAGGGCATCTAGAGATGTAACTAACAGTTAGTCCAACAAATTGCACAATAGCCAAAATTAGCAATTGTACATGAGCATATAATTCACCAACAAACCCAAAACAAAGTTTCATACAAACATAAGATCAAAAATGAATGACTATTGAAGAATGTATAGCTAATTATTTTCCCTAATATATATGAATAAACCAAAATAAAGTTTCATACAAACGTGAGCATGTATATGAATGCTACCAAAGAAGACAGTACCTTAGCTAATGAGAAAGCCATGTAGAATCAAAACTCAACTTTGAAGGGAAAATACCGAAACTCAATCTTCTGTCAAAAAATTTTGCAGCTACTATAAATGCAATCTTTCAAGGACAATGCTGAAACTCATCTTCCACACATTTGCTTTTGCCTCATGCTGACACTCAACTTAAGGGCTTTGTAGTTGGGTTTTGTCATTTGGTAGTGTGGTCAAATAAATAGAAAGAGAAAGCAGTTAGGGTTGCTGTTGCTTCTCCTTAACTTAACCAAACAACGTCGTTTTAGGCAAAATGAAAAAAAAAAAAAAGACGAAACAACATCGTTTTAGGAGCATTTCATGGTTTGACTCAAGGCAAACATCAGTTCTGGCTACAAATTTCTACAAGAAATTTTCACAATGTTTTGTACAAAATTTTCGAGCCTCAAAAATTGAGAAAATATCTTCTGCAGGCTTTAACCAAAAGACTAAAGTGAAAAAAAAAAAAGGAAACAGGAAAAAAGCATTAAGAAAGGCTCAAAGTTTTGGTAAGCCAGAGTAAAGCCTATTTAACTTTCAAAATGGTCTTCTAACTACAGAAATTAAAAGAGAAACAATCAAGGAGTTCTCTTTATTTGGGTTGACAGTAAATTCTCATATTCTTTTTGTCCTTAAAGTAATTTTATTTACTATAAAATAGCAAATAATAAAATATTATCATGGGTTTAAAAAGATTAAAATAAAAAAAGGATTTGAATGATCCAGTCAAATCTCTATGTGTGATTGTTAAAAAAATTGTTAATCTTATAATATTGATTTTGATGATAACAAAACTTATATGTACTTGATTAAAATGTTTGAGTTATTAAAATGAATTTCTTAAAGCCATAAACATGTTTAAAGAATCTTAATGACCGTTAACTTGAGTTGGAAAATCATTTTTCTACAAAAAGTTAACAAAATATAGATTCTGGAAATTACCCTTGAACCGTTTATTATAAAAGGCGAACCGTTTATTACTAACGGTGAACCGTTTATTATAAAAGGCGAACCGTTTATTTACTGAGAAAAGTTTGAGCATTTGGGCGTGAACGGTGAACCGTTTATTTTTAACGGCGAACCGATAAGTTCCATAAAGAGATAGTTTTTACTCTTGAACGTTTAGCAAAAAAACGGAGCGGGATTCATTTTGAGTTCTTCGGAACTAAGCGGTGATCCGGTCGTTTATTTGAAATGAAAGAGCAACGGCTAGTTGAAAAGTCAAAACGGTTAACCGATAGAGATAACCGCGAACCGATTATTCTCGGAAAGTCAATAACGGCTAGAGCTCCAACTATAAAAAGGCTCAATCAAATTCAAACAAAGAGATCCAACATTTTGATATTTGAGCTTCCTTGAGAAACAATATTCTTTGAGCTTCAATTGTGTTTCATGTCATTTCACACATTAAAATTTCAATTGTAATCATTTGGAGTGTGTGAGAGATTATTTGTTATTAAATCTCTATCATTGAGTGATCCTTAAGATTGGGTTTAATCTCTTTTGTAAAGGTCCATTGACACTTGGAAGTCAATAAAATGGGTTAAGAGATTGGGAATAATCTCTTGAAAATATTATCATGGGTTTAAAAGATTAAAATAAAAGGCGTGGATTTGAATGAACCACGTAAAAATCACGTGTTTGATTTCTCTTCCCTTATCTCTTTAAATTCAAGCATTGTTAATTATATTGTTTTAAAACATTAGTTTTAAATTGTTGTGTAATTTTATTTGTTTAATTTTTAAAAAAAATAATTTCAAAAATAAGTATACATGTTACTCAAATTTGAGGCCTTTCTCAACACTTGTTAGGACCTACCCTTAAATTAGGTTTAGGTCATTTAAAGGTGTCAAAACTATGAGTTCAATTAAAATAAATAAATGAAAAATATACAAAAATGAATAAATGAACCAAACGAACCAAATTTTGGGTTCAATCCCATTTAGATTTCTCTCGAGATCAATTCCATTCAAAATTCCTTCAACTAAATGAGTTCGATTTATTTCAATTCTCTTATTATCTCTATTAGCAATAAATTCTCATATCCTTTTTTTGTAAATAATTTCATTCATTATAAAATAGTAATTAAATAAAATAGTATAAGGGGTCTAAAAAATTAAAATAGAAAATATTTTGAACAATCTGATCAAATCTTTTCATGTGATTATTATTGAAATAAGCATACAAGTCACCTAAATTTGAGGTCCAACTCCATGCTTGTCAGGACCTACTCTTGAAAAGTAATAATATAAGTACAAACTTTTGTATAATTTTTTTTGTTGTACAAACTGATGTGGCATGATTTAATTAGTTGAATTAGATATCTCTTGGTCTACATGATTTGTTTTTGTTATTTTATATTTTTATTCAACCAATAAGTTAATTTCAAATTAGTTTGTCCAAATACATTTGTACAAGAGTTTGTGATTGTATCATCACCCACCCTTGAATTGGGTTCAATTCATTTGAAATTGTCAAAACTATGAGTTCAATTGAAAAAAAAATGAACCAAATCAATGAAAATCAATGAAAAGTATAAAATTAATAAAAAATTAATAAATTTGGACAATCCAAACTGAACCAGCTCAAATTGTTTGTTCAATTCCATTTAGATCTATTTGAACTAAAAGAGTTCAATTTAATTCAGTTTTCTCATTATCTCTTTTAATAGTAAATTTCATGTCCTTTTTGTCCTTAAAAAGTAATTTCATTCAACTATAATAGTATAAATTAGTAATGAAATAAAATATTATAAATGGTCTAAAAAGATTAAAATAAAAAGAGAGTTCGAACAGCCCAATCAAATCAGTGCTTGTAATTATTATAGAAATAAGCATAATTTTACTAAATTCTGAGGCCTAAATCAATTCTTATCAAGACCTACCCTTGAATTAGGTTTGATTCACTTGAAATTCTCAAACCTATGACTTCAATTTTTTTTCCCCAAATGTGAGTGGGTTATATGTCCCTTGATTAGTAGAGAGGATAAAATTTGGATTGTGATATATAAGATTTAATGTAAATTAATCTTAATAATTGTCTAACTATAAATATCAATAGTTGTCTGATGTAATATTAGTAGTAATCTTATATAATAAGAGTCGTAATATAAATGTGTGTGTGTGTATATAAGATAAGTATGGGATAATATTAATATTGGTTGATATTGAAGTAGAATTTGGACAAGTACCATGAAGGCCCAATCCATTCAAAGCACAAAAAGGGCCACATAAGCTAAGCTTAGACATCCCCACCTAAATCCTATGTGTATTAGTCTAGGGTAAATTATTCTTTATAAGATAATTGTGGGATAATTCACAAGGTGTCTTATATGGACTTATGGAGTCATTAATAAGAAGTATTTAATATTAACTTATTGAGAATAATCTTATACAAACGTATTATTTTGTTTAACGAGTAAATTTTAGAGTGATAAAATATTCATTCACACAGTCGGAATGGTGGAACGAGACTTAATTTTTATTATATATATATATATATATATATATATATATATATATAATCAATCACCAAAAAAGAACAACTCCAGAGGTATAATAATTATTAATTAAATTAAATATTTATTCACAACTGATCAATAAGAAAAGCCCATGTAATGAAGTTTGAGGAAAATAACTTCACTGTTATTGATTTCAAATAGCTCCAAGGCCTAATTTTTACAAATAACTCAAGCGCATAAAGTATACACAATTTGATATTAAGATGCTGTAGTTGCAAGTTTTGACTCAAAATTAACACTGTAAATAATGATAAGCAAATAAAGATGGGATATAAACTTTGTATCCCAACTTTCACTCCGTCGTTGTCCTATAAGGCCATGCGATTATTAAGCACTCAATCATATTACTTCTTATCAAATGGTGAATTTTAATTGGCATTACATTAATTGAAATATAACTGTTGTATCCTAATTTTGTAAGCGTATCACAACTCTAAACCGGTGGTGTTACTAAAAATCGAGTGGCCACCGGGCGTAGAAGACATAAGTGATTACTGATGCAACTCGAACTCTTGAGGGACAATGTCATGGGCAATATTTAGATGACATGAACAAGTGGCAATAATAAATACACTGTAACATTCTTGCATTGCTATTGATCAAAATCCCAAAACAATTTTCGCGAAGGACAGAGAAAGCCATGCCCAAGTACATTCAAATAAGAGATGTAAAATCAAGTTGGATTTACATACAAGGCAAACCAAAAAAAAAAAAGCACGGGGGGGGAGGGAGGAGGAGTGAGTATTGCTGCAATGTTCACAGAGGAATTGAGCGCTCCTCCAAACTAGAGAGCTCAACGTTCGGAAGACTAGTCCTTGAGCTGAGGGACTGAAGTGCTTTCACGACTTCAAACATTGATGGCCGTTTTTCAGGCATCACAGAAGTGCAGCGCAAAGCGATTTCCAGTGCTCCAAGCATCTCTTGCTGATAACAGATTGCTATCTTGGGGTCTAGAACTTGGATTGCCCCATTGGTTATGTTGATTTTCCTACGAACCCACTTCACAATATCAAGAGACTCTGCTGGCTCAGCTTGCTCAGCTTGTCGACCAGTTATGAGCTCTAATAACACAACGCCAAAGCTGTATGCATCCATCTGTTCAGTTGCTTTCTTACTGTATCCATATTCTGCAATCGAAAAGATAATTCAGTAATGTTCCCATTTCTGTTTAGTCTCCTGATTATATAGGAATGGCTGGTTTAGAAGTTAATTTGAGTTATCTAATATATTTAATACTTATCTAAGTTTTCCTATAAACCTTCAAATTCATCTTTTACATACACTCGCATACAGAATACAGCAATTGATACAACAATGTTGAATGAAATGATGCGTGGCAAGTTGAAAAAGATTCTGTAGAAGATCTTAATTATACCTGGTGCATTGTAACAGGAGAGTGCAGATTCCAAAGACATGGTTGATTGAAATGCAGCTTCTCCCACAATTCGGTCAAGAGCAAAATCTGTGAGCTTTGGTTCAAAATCAGCATCCAGGAGAATATTTTTGGACTTGACATTTCTATGAAGTACATGTGGAACATAATCCTTGTGAAGGTAAGCCAATCCCTGAGCAACCCCAACGGCAATTTTCAATCTAAGACTCCACTGCAACTGAAAATCCTGCCTGCAAATCAAATCGCCTAAGCTCCCCATTTGTAGAAATTCATATATCAGAAAGATTGATTCATCTGAATGAAAAAATCCCAGAACTTTAACAATGTTCTTATGCCTGATCTTGGCTAACATCTTGACCTCAGTCTTCAAAGTTTTTGAAGATTGGCACCCAAAATTGACCAGCTTCTTCACTGCAATCAGTTCACCACTTGGTAGGCTTAAAATGTAAACTCTACCAAAAGGTCCAGCATTTCCCGCAGCACTTTTCTCATCCATCCCAATCACCAAATCATGTTCAGTGACTCTAAGTGGATAAAAGAACAGTGAACGCCAAACACCTGCTTGAGATTTCTGCTTGGAATATCGATGAAACACAAAAAACCCAGCAGCAACCATCATAGTTCCAACAGCAAATGCTAGAGAAATCATCACACCTGCCAACGCTGTGAGCCCAGAAGTATGATGTTTTGGCTGATTTTCGTCGCAAGAATTTGACAGCCCAGGGCCACAAAGTCCAGGATTTCCTTGCAAGTATGATGCTGGGAGACCTGAGATCAAGGAGTATGGGACTCTACCAGATAGTTTGTTGAAGGATACATTGAAGAGGGCAAGCTTCAAGTTCTGAAGCCCCAGAGGGATTGGACCCGTCAGATTGTTATCCGATAGATCAAGGTAAGTTAACACAGGCAATTCAGCTAGGGATGGGGGGATTTCTCCGGTAAGACTATTGTCTGCTAATGACAATGAGACTAGTTTCCTACATTTTTTCAGCTCTGGAATTTGACCCGAAATTGAATTCTGGGAGAGATTAATGATACTCATGACAGGGGAATCACAAAAGTTTGGAGGAAGTGAACCATAGAAATTATTCTGAGAGGCCGAGAATCTGTATAAGCTCTTAACTGAACCAAGACCCTGAGGGATGCTACTAGTGAATCTATTGTTATCAATTTGAACTTGCTCCAGTTGAGCAGCCATTGATATTGAATCTGGTATTGCTCCAGAAAATTTATTGCTTTCAGCTCTGATGAGCTTAATCCTAGGTAGCGACCATAATTTATCAGGGAAATCACCAGAAAAGCCATTGTCTTGAACCTGGAACCTCTCGAGATTCAAGCATTCGTTAATGGAACGGGGGATTGAACCATTGAAAAAATTCTTATGGAGACTAAGGTTTACAAGGCCATTTGCTTTGCAAATACCATTTGGGAACGAACCTGAAAGCTTGTTCTGAGAAACATCAAAAGACACTAATTTCAACAGAGAAGAGCCAAGTGATTGAGGAACCTCACCGGTTAAATTGTTCTGTGAAAGGTCCAACATGGACAAACTTTGCAGCCCCACAAAAGAATCAGGAATCTCCCCATGAAAACCAGAGCTTTGCAGAAACAGCTGCTCCAGCTTCTCAAGCTTGCCAATATCACCAGGAATCTCACTCACCAAGTATGCATTTTGTGACAGGTCAAGAACAACAAGCTCACTAAAATTCCCAAAAACAAAAGGCACACTACCTGAAAGCAAGTTGCTTCCCAAGTTGAGAACCTGAAGATTCACCAAGGCGCCGATGCTTTCTGGGATCTTTCCTTCAATATGGTTTCGGCTCAAATCAAGAACTTTCAAAGAACCAAACTGAGATATCTGATCTGGGATAGTTCCCCAAACGAGATTATTACTAAGATTCAAAGTCTCCAAAGAGCTACACTGAGAGAGATGTAAAGGTATAGGCCGGTTAAAGAGATTGTCAGCAAGGTTCAAGTTACTGAGACTAGAAAGCTCACATACTGAAGATGAGATTTCACCAGAAAGATTCAAACTTTGAAGATTGATGGAAGCGACAGTAAGTGAAGCTGTAGCAGTAGTAACACAAGTGACCCCAGTCCAGTTACAGTAGTGAATGTTTGACGTATTAGACCAGGTTGAAAGAGAGTTCTTGGAGTCATCAATGGAGGCCTTAAAGGAAAGAAGGGCATCTTTTTCAGTTGAAGCAGAAGTGAAAGTGAAGAATGTTAAGCATGCAAGAAGATGAAGGCAAAGAAATGAAAATGGGAAGGCCGTAGCCATTGTCACTAAAGGAGACTGAGCGAGAGCTTTGTGTTGATTTGTTTTCGATCTTTTCAATATATCAGTAGAAAGTGGTACTTTATGAGAGATTGATTGTAACACAGAGCATCTACGCGGAGCTACAAAGCATTCATAATGACTTTTGTAGATGAAGATTTCATAGAGAAAAGAAAAATATCACAGCAAAGTTACAGGAAATCAGCTGAAAACAAACTAAAATACGAACAGATTCTGTGTATACACCAGTGTCACAAGATTATTAATAAATAAATAAATAAATAAATAAATGTCCTATTTTTGTCACATTATAAGCTTGAAAATGGCCAATGCATATAGTCAATTAATGGCTTCAAAAAGTAGAGGGATTGATATGGGCAATTTTTTTTGACCTCATACTACATGATCAAACACAGCACGTTTCTGAATAATTACCGCTGTGAGTTTGATTCTCAAAATAAACAATACTAATGAAATTTTGAAAAGAAAGCTGAAAAATTAACCTCTTTATGACTTTCCTTGCTTGTGGGCTCAACGTCGAACTTTATTACTTTTCCGGCGAAATACAAAAAGACCATACGATTTGACCTCCCAACAACCGAAGGCAAATCTTTTTTTTTTTTCATTTAAAATTCAATAGGTTTAATTTATTTTTACTTTATTTATCGTACCAATACGTTCAGATGAAAGATTTTGACAAAAACACTATAAATTTGATCGAGTTTCTTTATTTATGTTCATTTATTTATTTTTAATCAGATAAGGGTTTTTTTTTATTTTTTATTTTTAATCTATTATATGTGTGTTGACCTGCTTGCGATGCCTCATGGTGACAGGCTGAAAAGAGAATAAATTTTTATGATATTAAGAAAGTGGAAAAAAGGTCTGAAAGTCAAGACTTCGAAAGAAAAAAAAAAGAGTTATAACAAAAAAAAAGACAAAAATGCAAAACTCGAAAAGTTCTCGTGAGCTAGTGAGATAGTGACGACAAAAAGATTCTGAAGAGACCAGACAAAACTTTCTTTGGCACGTGTCCACATCACGAGGGAATACGATTATTTTTGTAATTTAATACATATACATGTGTGTGTGTGCGCGCGCGGGTGGGTGGGTGTATATATTTGGAGCATACGGAGAGATTCAGAGAAAGATGCGATCACCGTTCGATCAAGAGGCTGATTGGATATGATCAAAGTTGAATGATCCCCAGGTTTAGGCGCCGACTGGTTCCCGGGAGGGATGAGACCAGTGGTTGACACATGGTCTTGATTCTAACGGTGAAGATCTAATCAAACTTGGTGGGGCCTACTTTGCGTGCGAGGGACTTGACTGAGAAATTTACAACGTTGTCGTGATCGTACCAAACAAATCGAAGGGCTATAAAATATAGCCTACGTTGGACCACACCATACGCAATTCATAATTCACTCCAATTACTCCAAGTTAACAAATTTAATTCATAATTCACTGTACTTTCACAATTTTTTTTTAAAAAAAAGTTAACAATAATCAACAAACTCTTATTATTTAACAGTGCCCAAATTGTGAGGATCATAATTCTTGAAGTGTCGTATTCATAACATTATTATAAAAGATAGTCTAAATATCTAAAGTTGCATTGGATCTGATTTACCTTAACATTTTTTCTTTTGAAGAAATCAATCTCCACTGACGGTGGTCTCTATTATTGACATATAAAAGTAATTTATCATGAAACTATTGGATGGTCTTCTCGTACAAGCATGTGAAAGAAGAGTAAAATTTTATTGAGTGTAATAATTGTACAGGCATGCCCCGTCAAAGAAAAATTACGACCAGATTTGCGAAAATAAAATAGTTACTTAGTTACTCTCCCTCGTGATAAATACATTATTGGCTTCCATTTTTGGCTCATCTTATATCAACTTTTACCATACTCCCTTTTATTCATGTATTCTCATAATCATTGTAAGCCGAGGGGGATGCATCTAATTGTAGCTCATAATCACAATTGATTTACTTTAAAAAAAAAAAACTAATAACATTTTCTTAATTACTTCTAAATGAACCAAAGCATGCCTACTGCCCAAAATCGATTTGTGTTTTTGTGAAAGACAAAAATTGACAGGGGGAGTGGTTATTGAACTCGTACGAAGTTAATAAAAAAACGAAAACTAAGCATGGTTGGTGGGAAAACCCAAAAATGTCAAATTTGATGCTTTTTTTTTTTGCTAGAATGCAGGTTGACTTTTCAAACAACAAAAGAAATTTTAAATTTTTGACTTTTACTGTGTGGGTGGAAAATCAAGGACAGCCATTATTGCAGCCTTCTGTCAAGAAATCTATACAAAATTTTGGCCTCATGTCAGCCATGAATAAAAAAACAAACAAAGAAAGGTATCCTAAGAATCTTCTTCGCACAGTTTACACGGCCTGCTGTTTTATTCTTTTAACTTCCAATGAAAATTTTCAGGCACGGTCATTGGACTCTCGAGTGGTTACGCTTGCATATGCTTTTCAGTAAAAAAGTTGCAGATGAAAAGAACCCATCCAAGAATAGCCCGTCGTGTTTCTACTTTCTAAAAAGGAGTTGGTTGCGAGGGCAGGTCTAGGGGATGGCAAAATTTCGGACTCACATGGGTATTATTGGTGAGGTTTAAGTCCGCTTTTAGTATGTCTTTTGTTGCATCGGGTCAAAATATCTAAATTTTTAAATTTTATAATTATTTTCATTATGTTTAATAAATTTATGATTTATAAAATTTAGTTTTTATTTATTTATTTTTTTTTTTGGGTTAGATTGGACTTTAAAGGTTAGACCTAAATAATTTAAAACTTCAAATATATGTTATGGATGGGCAAAATATATGTTAAATATTGTAATTTGATCAAAATATATAATATATGTTTTTCAATTTTTTTTTTAAAACATTCTTCAAACTCTAATTTCACCTAAAAAGTCTGGTCCAACTCAGTACATTAAAACTTAGGCCGGATTTTTCTACCATCCCTAAGCACGCTTCCACTTAGATTCGAGGACGCGGTAGTTCTTCCACTCAAACTCAAATCTATGGTAGTTTTGATATTTTATTTAATTATCGGAGATTATTTTGTAGATGCAGATCTAAAAAATTGCAAGATTTGGAATAACCCCATCATTATGCAAGTCAGAAGAGTAGTTAGAGCACACTGCAAAAGAATAATTTCATTGCGTGCACATTGCTAGTGAGTGAGTGAGTGAATTGGTCCTAGTGTGCATGAATTTGCTAGGTGTACTGTGCTGTTGTTGTGTTGCTGGCCGAGTTATGAAATTGTCATTACTCTTATTTTGAAAGGATGGAATTATTATTTTGCAAAAAAAGATTCCATCTATGAACACCAATTCTGGGTAAATGTCAAAGAAACTATCATACGCACCATGTTTGACACTCACAGAGTCAAATACAGCATGTTAGCCGCCCATAAGTTTCTTGTTGTTACCGAGCAGAAATTCAACACTAGTTTGTTTACCATGAATAGAAAATTAGCTTTGCCTACATAAAATTTACGACAAACTAGTAATTGATGAGACTAAAGTTTAATATGTCAAACCATATAGAAAAAAAGTGCCCAAACCTCGAAAGGGTCTACACTTCAATACTTATACCGTTTAATCAATAATCACTATTTTACTAAAATTTAGACAAACAATATGAGACCGGAATGATTATTATCACATATAATAATAACATAAGATAAGGTCACTTGGTGCAATTAAATTGGTTTGTTGCTTTCTAAAAGCTTTGCACTCGTATTCACGAGTGAACTTTTAAGTTCGAGTATCAGGTGAGAAAAGGGGACTTAATTTGAAGCATCCAAGGGCATTGTTTCTGTGTTTTGCCTTTGGGCCCTAAGTTGCATATGATAATATATTTTAAAGTCAACAATGAATTGTTTATGTTTTGGTGTGTGTGCGCTATCTGTTCATGCTGCAATATTCCCTAGATAAAGAAGCCCTCGAGTCCCAACAAAAATTTTGAGGCAGCCCCTTTTTGTCTTCGATTTTGACGATCATGATTCATGATTTGGTGGGTGGTGGTGGTGGTGAGTGAGTGAGTGAAAGTTGGCCGGCAATGCCCCAGTTGGCATTATCAAAGTTTTCGCTTAATTGCGACGAAGAAAGTTATGTGCATAAAGAGCAATAACAATAATAACTACAATAATACACATGATTTACTTTTGAGGATTACATCGCTTTCTGCAGACGGTGCCGTGTGTGGGGAAGGACAGCCGGCCACCTCCCTCAACTAATCTTACTTGCTAGTTGCTAGCTCGCTTTCTTCATTGTATCATTCTTTGGCTTTTATTATTGTCCTTTCACCGTTAATTTTAACCCTTGGTTTCCACAAATGCAATATATTAGTTTTTTAAAAAAAAGAAAAAGAAAAGAAAAGAAATGAGATATACGAAAGCTTTATTACTCGATGATGCCGACTCTGTGACATATTTCAGAATCAATGTTGTCAAATGTCAATCTTGCGTTATGGAAAAAAAGTAGCCTACCTAGAGTTTATCTACTTGTTTGAAATTTGAACATATCTAAAGTGTAAAAGAATTTAAATATAAATGTATAAATGACATATTTATTATTATATTTTAGGGTCGGCTTATGTTGCAACAGTGGCAACGTGTCAATGTTTTTGTTTTTTGTGGTTTAATTTTATTACAGTCGCTTATACTTTCTATAAAATGAAATAAGCAGAAAGTTTTATAAATATTTACATATAAATTTTTTTTCAGATTTATTTTCATTATTTAAATTTATTATTAATTATATTTAATTATTATTTTATTAGTTATTAATATATAAATATAATATGATATAATAAAATATTATTCTAATATAATTTATTTTTATATTATAATATTTACATATAAATCTTTTTTTTTATCAAATGACATTTGAAAAGAATTTTAATGGTTGTTGTTGTTATTATTATTATTATTATTATTATTCTTACTATTAAATTTTATTATTTTTATTTATTTTAATTGTTATTGATGAGCATATAATATATACATATTTTACTCTTAATTATATAATTGCTAATTATTTTTATTTGTTATTTTTAATTAATTGAATTATTTTGTTGAATAGGGAATTAATGGGAGACTATGGACAAAAAGGGCATGAAGAAGATTAATTTGGAAGAGTTATTTTAAAATTGAAAAAGGATTGCAATTAGAATTAAAAAAGGATTCGTTGAGAAGTGATAAAGGATTTGGATGGCTTTAGCTTAAGTGGTGGGACCGAGCTGAGCAATTGGAAGTGGAATGGAATTAATGGTGGCGTGGCAGTTAGTTAAAAGAGGAAGTTGTTTGATTTGTTTCCACATGTGAGCTGGTGACTTGAAGTTCAAGTATTGTAATTATAATCCAATAAGAATTCAGCTTATACCCATATAAAAAGGGAGCTTTGGCTTTTGAATAGGGGGAGGAGAAAACAGAAGAGGAGGCACACGGCAGAGAGGAGGAGCAGCAGCATATTTTAATTCTTCCATGGCTGATTTTATTTCTTTTGTTGCTCTCAATCCAAGTATGTCTAGCTAATTTTTCTTATACCAAGGTTAAGGATGAAACCCTATTCAATGAAATAATTATCTTATTTATTTAATTAATTTCCTACATATGTTTTTTAATGTTTATGGTTCTTATTTCACATAATTAATTGGATATTATTAAATCTTTTCACCAATTCTGTCATGCATTATTAATTGTTAGGATTAATATTTGACTAATTCTATACTTGGATCTATAAAGTCTACATATGATTATCTTTGATTCCGTGTTTTTCATTAAATTGTTTACACATAGTGCTTAGAAAAATTTTGACTCTTTGTTATTCAATATGTTTACATGGGATGTTTAGATATCATATCATTAAGCAGAAAAAGAACCTATGCAAGATTAATTTTAATTGGGCTTAATTGTTAGATTCATGATATGACATAGATTGATTTCAAGTTGTCACTCTAAAATTGGGGATTAATTGATAACTAGATAATTACTAGTTGAATAGTGGTGGATTCTAAAACCTTGGTAACCTTTGTCTTATTGAATTCTCCTTTGCTTTAATTATTTTGTTAGTTTAATTTATTTAAATCTTCTTCAAATTCAATTTGATTAACTAGATTAGGATTAATATTAATTTTAGATTTAAATTAGACTTTCCAATTTTGAAGCAATCCCTGTGGGTTCGACCTCGTTGCCACTATTCTATTTCTAGATTCGTCGACTTTGAAAGTATATTAAATTTTACACAACAAGTTTTTGGCGCGATTATTAAGGGATTGTGCCAGAAAGTCAATTTAATCTTGGTTGATTTGATTCTTCCACTAGTTATAATTTAGGTTGTCTTTTATTTTTGTTATTATTATTATTTTAATTTAAAATTAGACTTTAAATTCATTATCTAGTTGTTTAATTTTTTTTATTTCTTTTATTTTCATTATTGTTGGTTTACTTTTCTTTCTTTTTCTAATTAGTTTATGAGTGTTTGGGAACGCGATTCAACAAATCGTTTGGTCAAAAAAGAGTCTAAAATTGATAGTAATCAAGTTAGTTCTTCTCAAGTGATGGATGACCCAAATCGAATATTGCCAATATTACCACCAGTGCAAGCAGAGAAAACTCTTAGAGAATATTTTTCACCACTTGCAGTCAACCAACCATCTTGTATTGTGTTGCTACAAACTAC
Organism: Luvunga scandens; assembly: GCA_030449905.1. Classification (NCBI taxonomy): domain Eukaryota; kingdom Viridiplantae; phylum Streptophyta; class Magnoliopsida; order Sapindales; family Rutaceae; genus Luvunga; species Luvunga scandens. The sequence continues at coordinate 5,179,207 of JASUUG010000711.1, forward strand.
AGCAGCCCACTTTGAACTTAAGCCTTCTGTCATTCAGCTTTTACCATCTTTCCATGGGTTAGAGAGAGAGGACCCATATTTACACATTAAGGAATTTCTTGACATATGTTCTACATTTCGTTTTCAAAATTTCAATGATGAGTCAATTAGGCTTCGTATGTTCCCTTTTTCATTAAAAGACAAAGCAAAAGCTTGGTTGAATTCACTTCCTGCTGGATTTATTACTACATGGGATGATTTAAGCAATAAATTTCTCACTAAATTCTTTCCCATGTCTAAAACAAATGCCCTTAGGAAAGAGATAAGTGATTTTTATCAAAGAGAGGGTGAACAATTTTATGAGTGTTGGGAAAGATTCAATGATTTACTTCTTAAGTGTCCCCACCATGGTTTTGAGAAATGGAGACTTATACAATGCTTTTATAATGGTCTAACTATGTCAAATCATCATATGGTAGAGTCTATGAATGGTGGGAGATTTTTGAACCTACATGAAGGGGCTGCATGGGATTTCTTTAATTCACTTTCTGAGAATTCTCAATAGTGGGATTTTTCAAATCAAAGGGAAAAATCAACTCAAGTTTCTAGAAAAGGCTTATATGAAGTTAAAGATGATTTTGATGTAAAAGCCACTCTAGCTACTCTTTCTAGGAAACTAGATGAACCAATCAATGAATCATCACCCTAGTGTAGCTAATGAGGTTTGTGCTCTTTGTTCCAACCTATCTCATACAGCACAAAATTGTCTTTCATTACCATCCTATCAAGAGGCTTATTCTGAGCAGGTACATGCCTTACAATCATATGAGAAAACCTCCAATAGTCCATATTCACCCACATATAATCCTAATTGGAGGAATCACCCTAATTTTTCCTGGAAACAAAATCAGCCTTTATCAAACCAATGGGGACAACAATTTAGCATGCCCAATCAACAATTCGTCCCTCCTAACCAAGCATATTCCCCTGCCCAACAGCCTATGTCTCAATTTGTTGCACCCCAACAAAGAAAACCTTCTTTAGAGGATACGCTTCAAAGTTTCATTCAGTCAACCCAAAAAGCCTTTCAGTCTAACACTCAAGCTATTTTAAAGCTTGAACATCAATTGGGTCAATTAGCAACTACTGTAGCTGAGAGAGAAAAAGAAAAATTTCAAAGTCAACTAATTCCTAATCTTAAAGGAGTGCATGAAGTTGGATCGAGTTCGAGCCATCAGCATGAAGAAGCAAAATCTATTATGACCTTGAGAAAAGGAAAATTATTTGACAACAAAGTGGACGTTCTAACAAAAAAGACATCTAAACCTACTTCTTCAGATCCAGTGCTATCACCAGACTCATCACCAAATGATTTAGAAGAAAATGGCCCACCAGCTTACATTCTTAGGGCTCCTTTTCCTCAAAGGTTAACAAAGGTTAAGAAAGGGACTTCAACAGGTGAGATTATGGAAATCTTCAAACAGGTAAGTATAAACATCCATTTACTCGATGCTATTAAGCAAGTTCCCTCATATGCCAAGTTTTTAAAGGATTTATGCACTAAAAAAAGAAACTTGCATGTCACAAAAAGGGGCATTTTTAACTGAACAAACTAGTAATATACTTCAATGTAAAATGACACCTAAATTTAAGGATCCAGGTTCTCCTACTATCTCATGTGTTATAGGGAACCAATTATTTAATAAAGCATTGTTGGATTTAGGAGCTAATGTTAATCTCTTGCCTTATTCTATTTACATGCAGCTTGGCCTTGGTGAATTAAAGTCAACTTCTATTATTTTACAGCTGGCAAATAGGTCAATGAAAATGCCTCGTGATATTATAGAGGATGTGTTGATACAGATTGACAAATTTTATTATCCTATTGATTTTATTGTTATTGATACTCAACATGTGCAAGATCCTAAGAAACACACCCCAGTTATTTTAGGTCGTCATTTCTTAGCTACAGCTGATGCTCTTATTAATTGCAGGAATGGAAACATGCAGCTGTCCTTTGGTAATATGACCATGGAATTAAATATTTTTAATGTTACCAAGCAGCCACCGGAAGAAGATGAATGTGTTGAAGCAAATATGATAGAAGAATTAATAGAAGATTCATTCATTTCTAACCATAATAATGATCCATTAGAATCATGTTTAACTCATTCTGGTTTATTTTCTGATGATGATAGTGAAATTGCAGAAGTCAGCGCCTCGCTTGATGCAACTCCAATTATGGACACAAATAAATAGAAGACAAAGTCAGAACCACTACCTTATTCTGAGGGGAAGCTTAGCTCATCCGCGGAGACACCACCGAAACTGGAACTCAAAGCCCTGCCCAACACTCTGGAATACGCATTCTTAGGAGAATTTGACATCCTACCTGTTATTATTTCTTATGCCCTTAATCTTGAGCAAAAAGGTAAGTTGTTGGGTATTCTAAAAGAGCATAAAGAGGCGATAGGATGGACTATTGCTGATATTAAAGGTATTAATCCAGTAGATTGCATGCATCGCATTCATCTTGAAGAAAATGCTAAATCTATTAGGGAGATGCAACGTAGGTTGAATCCTAACATGAAAGAAGTGATAAGAGCTGAGGTAATAAAATTATTAGATGCAGGAATTATTTATCCTATTTCAAATAGCTCTTGGGTTAGCCCTGTACAAGTTGTTCCAAAGAAATATGGTGTTACAGTAGTTACTAATGCTAACAATGAATTAATTCCTACTAGAGTAACTACAAATTAGCGTGTTTGCATTGATTATAGAAAATTGAATTCAGTCACGAGAAAAGATCATTTTCCTTTTTCATTTATTGATCAAATGCTGGATAGACTTGCAGGTCATGAATTTTATTGCTTTCTAGATGGATATTCAGGTTATAATCAGATCCCTATAGCTCTAGAGGACCAAGAGAAAACTACTTTCACTTGTCCTTTTGGAACTTTTGCATATAGGAGAATGCCATTTGGTTTATGCAATGCACTTGCTACCTTTCAAAGATGCATGCTTAGTATTTTTTCTGATATGGTTGAGAGATTTCTTGAAGTGTTCATGGATGATTTTTCTGTTTATGGAGATTCTTTTGATGAATGTTTGCATCATCTAACATTAGTTTTGCAGAAATGTAAAGAAAAGAACTTGGTTCTGAATTGGGAAAAGTGTCATTTCATGGTAAAACAAGGTATTGTTCTTGGTCATATAATTTCCAGCAGAGGTATAGAAGTTAACAAAGTCAAGGTAGATTTAATTGCTAATCTTCTACCACCCAAATCTGTAAGAAAAGTAAGATCTTTCCTTGGACATGTTGGTTTTTATAGAAGATGCATTAAAGATTTTAGTAAAATATCTAGACCCTTATGCAATTTACTTGCTAAGAATGTACCTTTTATCTTTGATGATTCTTGTCTTGATGCTTTTGAAAAACTTAAGAAATTGTTGACTTCTTCACCTATCATTCAGCCACCTAATTGGGATTTGCCTTTTGAAATTATGTGTGATGCATCTGATTATGCTGTAGGAGCAGTTTTAGGACAAAGATTAGATCGTTCACCTTATGTTCTTTATTATGCTAGTATGACACTGAATGATGCACAGTTAAAATATTCAACTACAGAGAAAGAAATGCTAGCTGTGGTGTTTGCACTTGATAAATTCAGATCTTATCTTTCAGGCTGTAAAGTGATTATTTTTACTGATCATGCTGCTTTGAAATATTTGCTTACCAAGAAAGATGCCAAGGCAAGATTGATTCGTTGGGTGTTACTTTTACAAGAATTTGACATTGAATTTAGAGATAAAAAGGGTTCTGAAAATGTTGTGGCAGATCACTTGTCTCGCCTTGATTTTAAATTTATCCCAGAATCTTTACCTTTGAATGAGTTTTTCCCAGATGAACAACTTATGAGTGTAGAGGTTTTACCATGGTTTGCTGATATTGTTAATTATCTTGCTACAGGTCAAATTCCAAAACATTGGACCAAGCAAGATAGAACAAAGTTCTTAGCTGAAGTGAAGAATTTTTTTTGGGATGATTCGTATTTATTGAAATATTCTGCTGATCAAATTATTAGGAGATGTATTCCAGAGAGTGAATTTCAAAGTGTCCTCTCTTTTTGCCATGAACAAGCTTGTGGAGGCCATTTTAGCGCCAAAAAGACAACTACAAAAATTTTACAAAGTGGTTTTTATTAGCCTACTCTTTTTCATGACGCTTATGTTTTTTGTTCCTTGTGTGACAGGTGCCAACGCCTAGGTAGCATTTCAAAGAGGAATATGATGCCACTCAATCCTATCCTTGTTGTTGAGATCTTTAATGTATGGGGTATTGATTTCATGGGACTTTTTCCTCCATCTTTTGGTTATCAGTATATATTGGTTGCAGTTGATTATGTGTCGAAGTGGGTTGAAGCTGTTCCATGCAAAACCAATGATCATAGGGCTGTAGTGAAATTCTTGAAAAGTAATATTCTTTCTCGTTTTGGTTTTCCTAGAACTATCATTAGTGATGGTGGTACCCATTTCTGCAATAAACCTTTCAAAACTCTTTTGAGTAAATATTCCATTACACATAAGGTTGCCACCCCATACCATCCTCAAACTAGTGGCCAAGTAGAGATTACTAATCGAGAGATCAAGCAAATTTTAGAAAAAACAGTTAGGCCAGATAGGAAGGATTGGTCTTTGAGACTTGATGATATATTATGGGCTTATAGGATAGCTTTCAAAACACCAATTGGGATGTCACCTTATAGACTTGTGTATGGAAAAGCATGTCATCTACCAGTAGAGCTAGAGCATCGTGCATATTTGGCTATCAAGAAAATCAATTTTGATATGCAACAAGCTGGTTTCAAGAGAAGATTACAACTAGCAGAACTTGAAGAGATTAGGAATGATGCGTATGAGAATGCTAAGATTTGCAAGCAGCGCATGAAAGTCTTTCATGACAAGCACATTTTAAGAAAATCCTTTATACCAGGTCAGAAAGTACTTTTGTATAATTCTCGATTGCATCTCTTTCCAGGTAAGTTACGTTCTCGATGGTCTGGACCTTTTACAGTTCGTACTGTGTTTCCTTATGGAGCAATTGAGATTGAAAATCCTAAGAATGGTGATTTATTTAAAGTGAATGGTCAAAGATTAAAACCATTTTTAGAGTTAAGAGCACCAGAAGTCAAGGAGATACTTTTACATGATCCTGTTTATCAGGATTAATTAATTTTGTCTTTACATTATTGTACTAAAATAGTGGTTTTCTTTTCATTGTCTGTTTTTCTTTTCCAGTATTTTTCTTTTCTAATTTTTGTTTTGCTTTGTTTTTAAGCTTCTCCAGCCTAGTCAGGTGTGATCTTTCTAACTTCTTCTTTTATTATTTATGTTTTTTATGTTTTTCATCTTTTTGCATGCATATTTTCTGACTATGAAACATTGAGGACAATGTTCTGAACAAGTTTGAGGGTGGGAATAATGTGTGTTTTGTTTATTAAAAAAATAAAAAAAAATTCAAAAAAAAAATTTTAAAAATTAATTAAAAAAAAATCTTGTTGGGTGTTTTTATGTGAAAAGCCAATGATAAGAATTTGATTGACAATGAATATGGTTCTTAGAAAGGGTTGAATATTGTCTTAGTTTATACTTGGTTCTTGTGTTAATTCCTCTTGATTGAGATTCTTTAAACATTATGAGCACTAATATCAATTTTTTCATATTTTTGACTTGAAATCTGAGATTGAAGCAGCCTGAGTCGAGAATTTTAGATTGAGTAAATGACTGTTTGCCTTGATTCTTATCTCCATAGTACAAAATAGTATATACAGGCACCAAAGTCAGAAATAGCTACCTATAACCCTTAAGAGTGAAGCTATCCTTGAGTAATTTGGGCCTATGTACCACAAGTATGTAGAGGATAATCTACCATGAGAAGAAGGCTACCTTAAGGGGTAGAGTAAAAGCTCCTAACTATGGTTATTAAAAAAAAAAAAAATCAAATCAAGTGCATGTGCTGAAAAAAAATATCAAAAGAAAATGCACATAAAAGCCTGTGAAAAAAAAAATGGAGATCAAGATGATAAGATTAGTTTTACCTACTCTTTTCTTTGTTCAAGGCAAAGGTTGTGGATATGGAAGATTTTGGGAATAGACTTTAATTGAATTGATTCACACACACACTGCAAGAATCAAAAGAGAGATGGAATTGACTAATGAATTAAAGTTAGAACTTTGCCAATATTTGAAATTTTCTTTGAGCTATATAATTTATGCAATCTTTGAGGCTATTTTCATGTTTTATTTAATGTGTGTTGTTTTTTTTTTTTATGGTTTTTATGATGTTTGTGGGTATCATCGCTGAAGCCCTCACGAGACTATAACTCGTCCATTAGGGCTGCCTAGGGGTTTAAAGGCTTGTTGCATATGCTAAATGCAATCGCGATAACCTGCGAAAGTGGTTTAGTTAGGATTTACTTTTTGTTTTTTTTATTTTTGTTTTTTTTTTAGTTTTAGTTTTGCTCGAGGACTAGCAAAATCTAAGTTTGGGGGTATTTGATGAGCATATAATATATACATATTTTACTCTTAATTATATAATTGCTAATTATTTTTATTTGTTATTTTTAATTAATTGAATTATTTTGTTGAATAGGGAATTAATGGGAGACTATGGACAAAAAGGGCATGAAGAAGATTAATTTGGAAGAGTTATTTTAAAATTGAAAAAGGATTGCAATTAGAATTAAAAAAGGATTCGTTGAGAAATGATAAAGGATTTGGATGGCTTTAGCTTAAGTGGTGGGACCGAGCTGAGCAATTGGAAGTGGAATGGAATTAATGGTGGCGTGGCAGCTAGTTAAAAGAGGAAGTTGTTTGATTTGTTTCCACATGTGAGCTGGTGACTTGAAGTTCAAGTATTGTAATTATAATCCAATAAGAATTCGGCTTATGCCCATATAAAAAGGGAGCTTTGGCTTTTGAATAGGGGGAGGAGAAAACAGAAGAGGAGGCACACGGCAGAGAGAAGGAGCAGCAGCATATTTTAGATCTTCCATGGCTGATTTTATTTCTTTTGTTGCTCTCAATCCAAGTATGTCTAGTTAATTTTTCTTATACCAAGGTTAAGGATGAAACCCTATTCAATGAATTAATTATCTTATTTATTTAATTAATTTCCTACATATGTTTTTTAATATTTATGGTTCTTGTTTCACATAATTAGTTGGATATTATTAAATCTTTTCACTAATTCTGTCATGCATTATTAATTGTTAGGATTAATATTTGACTAATTCTATACTTGGATCTATAAAGTCTACATATGATTATCTTTGATTCCGTGTTTTTAATTAAATTGTTTACACATAGTGCTTAGAAAAATTTTGACTCTTTATTATTCAATATGTTTATATGGGATGCTTAGATATCATATCATTAAGCAGAAAAAGAACCTACGCAAGATTAATTTTAATTGGGCTTAATTGTTAGATTCATAAGATGACATAGATTGATTTCAAGTTGTCACTCTAAAATTGGGGATTAATTGATAACTAGATAATTACTAGTTGAATAGTGGTGGATTCTAAAACCTTAGTAACCTTTGTCTTATTGAATTCTCCTTTGCTTTAATTATTTTGTTAGTTTAATTTATTTAAATCTTCTTCAAATTCAATTTGGTTAACTAGGTTAGGATTAATATTAATTTTAGATTTAAATTAGACTTTCCAATTTTGAAGCAATCCCTGTGGGTTCGACCTCGTTGCCACTATTCTATTTCTAAATTCGTGCGCTTGCGAGTATATTAAATTTTACACAACAGTTATTATTAATAAAATTTATTACTTTTATTATTTTAATTGTTATTATACCATAATTAATTTATTATTATTAGTATTAATATTTCTATTATTAATTTATTATTATTAGTATTAATATTTCTATTATTTTAATTATTATTAATTATTTTTTTTATTATTATTAAAATTTATTAATAATTTTTTATTATTTTAATTATTATTATTATTATTTTAATTATAATATATACAAATAATATTATGGACATAATTAACAAATGATATTTTAGTTATTTGCAACCGTCTATTTCAATTATAAAATAAAATAAACACATTAATGGGAATGTTGTTCAAATATTATTTTATCAAAAAAAGGACTTATATGTAAATATTATAATATAAAAATAAATTATATTAGAACATTATTTTATTATATCATATTATATTTATATATTAATAAATAATAAAATAATAATTAAATATAATTAATAATAAATTAAAATAATGAAAATAGATCTAAAAAAAAATTTATATGTAAATATTTATAAAACTTTCTGTTTATTTTATTTTATAGAAAGTATAAGGGACAGTAATGAAATTAAACCACAAAAAGACAAAAAACATAGGCAACCCTTATTTTTTAATATCTAAGGGTAGATGGTATCTTGTTTCTTTTTATAAATAAAAAAACTTTAAACATAATTATTTGACATTTATGCCTTTATAAATCAAAAGAAAAAAAATAAATTTTATAATTTACGAAATAAATATATTTAATAGAGATATTTTTTTAATCTAATATTTATTTCTCATTCAAATAAAAATCACAAAAATTCACTTTTTTTCTATTTAAATGCAAATATGTAAAAAAAAATATAAGTAAACAAAAAGACAAACAAAGAAATGTATAAAAGTATCTAAAATTAATAAAACTGTGGACTTTAAATATTTAACCAAAACAAAATAAATATCAAAGGCATTTAAGATTACCACTAGGAATGACAAAAAATATCCAACTCAATTTTTGACCCAATTAATCTGACTCAAAATTTTTGAATTTTGACCCAAAATTAAAGGTGAAGAATCAAACCCATGCTTAAATATTAAAGTCCAATCAAATTCAACTTAGGGCTTAGGTCCCACATACCTCGACCGGACTAGCTTAACCCTAGTATTTCAAAAAGTATATATATTCAATTTTGTTAATAGTGATGAACCATAATGATATGATTTTAAATAATTAAAATATAACATATTTCAGGATCAATGACGTTGTGAACAAAAATCACTTAGCCAACATTTATTTTTTTGTCCCAAAATTTGAATAGATCTAAAATTTAAAATAATCCATATACAAATATTTAAATGATATACTTATTATTATTTTTAATATTTAAATATCTGCGATCTTATTCATTTTTATAAATAAAAACATTTAAAACATAATTATTTCACAGTTATATTTTATAAGTCAAAAAAATTAAATTTAATAATTTAATAAATAAGTACATTTAATAGAAATATTTTTAAATATAATATTTAATTTCTCATTCAAATAAAAATTACCAAAATTCACCTTTTTGCATTTAAACATGAATGTCTAAAATCGGACATAACTAATTAAAATGACAAACAAACAGATTTGCAAAAATATCCAAAATTAATTAAAACTTTCAATATTTAACATACAAATTCTAAAAATGCATTTGGGATTGCGACTGAGAATTATGGACGTACAACCCAACCGCGGCCCATAAATCTAATAAGTTCTCCAATTGCGTTTACTCTCACTTACAATCCACAGTTTTTACTTAATTGTTTATTTAATTTTCCAAGTTGTAGCTCAGAAATACACATGGCAAACATAGAAACATAAATAAACATCCATCCCTCGAGAGAGACTAACGTTGACACTTGAACATCAAACCTCTCTTTCGGCTGCTTTGTATTGTACACAGCACATCCAAAGACTCAAAAAAATTGTTGAGGGGTGGGTATCAATCTCACAACACAGATAGAAACAAGCCTTAATGGCTCCAGTTCACAGCAAGAGATGAATGAGGTATTATAACCATAAATATATATAAATCAGCAAGGGGTCATAGAGTTGGAACAATGATTCTCAGTAGTAAGCAACGTATTCATGCAAAGCATGATATTTTAGGAAAAGACAATATCACCAAACTGCTAAAAGAAGATGATAAATACCGCACCAGATGGCAATAGATTAGCTTCAAAGATGCACCTAGAGCTGCAAATAAATATCTGTTTACCGAAACAGAAAAATGCACATCAACCATAGAACAATAACAAAAAGTATTAAGATCAGAATACAACAACAGTGAAAGATAACTGAATCTAACCAGGAGGCGAGGAGAAAATATAAGTCGCAATCACTGCAAAGCTCATACTTAAGGAGGATAAGATGAAAATATAGACAGCTAAAGGATAATACTAGTAATACAAGAAATGGCAGGAGAATAGTTGATTGATGTTTCGATGTACTGCAAATACCGATTCTTTTTTTTTTTAACCCTCATTTACTACTACAAGGAAATGCATACCAACCAGAAAGCAATATTACAAATTAACCACAAAGTTGTCCATCAAAACCAGGCACAAATAGAGACTTACACACTGGAGCCAACAACGGAATCCTTGCCAATCAGCAAGGAATATAACTGCAATGATGTCCTGAAAATCATGACCTGAAACCATTTGTACCAATAAAGGACATCTAACCAGACAAGAAGCCAACTTATATGAGCAAAAAGCATAAACCTTCAGTTCATCACTTCTAGATTTTGTCAAGTTTCTCCGCCTTCACAACAGGGTTGGCTTTAGCAATTGCTTCCCGAGCAGCAGTCCTATAATCAAACGGACAGTCGTGCTTGTCAGAGTATCGGTGAACTGCACAGAAGAGGTTCCCACATCTGCAATTGAACCCTGTTAAACCGACACGTTTATTGCAAGTCGTACACCTTTTAGGGCCTTCCTTTGCTTTCACTCCTGCAAAGCCAAAGGAAGAACCACTGGATGGTTCCATGGAGAATTTCTTTATCTCCGCTGGTCCCACTTGTAAATCCACGCAGTCAGCAACAACAGGCTCCTTACCAGTCCCACCAGAGCTGCCATGCACAATGCTCCCAATAGATGAAGCTGCTAGTTGGGCCTGTTCCTGTTTAAGGACCATGGCCTTGTGGCACTTGGAACACATATTCATGGTAGCAGCACTTCCAAAGAAGCCACAGTTGTTGACGCAAAGAATGGGGCCTTCTGGCGCTTGGCATCCAGTTTCATCATGTGATTCCATCTTTTTAAGCTCCTGCCAGGAAATCATCTTATCATCTATATTACTACATACAACCACTAAACCATACAAATGATTCAGCCACCAGCCCAGTATCAATCAATATAATCCCAGACAAAAATTGAACAAACTCACAGACCATGATGCATTCAAGAAAACTAACAAAACAAATACAAAATATGGATAAAGAAAAAGGAAAGAACTTTATCTGCACAAAACAACTTCAATCAATGCCACCAATCACATAACTAGTCAATCCACTGCAATGCATCATGATTGACTAAGCATAGGACAAGAGTGCTCTATGATATATTTTTAAAAAGAAAAAGACCTAGGTTAAGACTTAAGGGTGACATTTACAAAACCCAAATCAGCAGGTGTCAAGCAGAAGAGGACACAAGACCGTAATAGAGTTGATTGCTAAAAGGGATACACGCATACATCATACATAACACAGTTAATCTATATTATTCATCCTCCAAGTTCAAATATGGTATGAAAAAAATCATAAAACAATAGCAGGTACAATGCCCGGATGCGTTCACTCACTTGATATTCAATCGGGTACTGGTTTCAATAATATCCACGAAACTACAAAATACCTACACAAATATTCATGTTCACATCCAGAAGGACCTAGAATTCATACATGAAAATATTTCTAGCACTTGGGAAAACTTTGTTATCAATCAGTAAGCTTGCAGGTTGTGCGCCTACAAATCATCAATCTCATGACAGCACAAAAATTAAATTTACCATGGTTGAAACTGGTATAGCAAGTGAACCTAACACTATAAATTTCATACGAATCTGAAACAGATATGAATTGTTTTCACTTTGCACAAATACCCTAAACCACAATATTTGAAACAGATACGAAAACCAATTAAAAAAGAAATAAATAAACACATACGAAAGGAATTATAATCTGGACCAATTAACCTAAAATTCAGGATGGTTTCACAGAGCACAACCCCAACTTCTCATTTTGCCTCACACTTCCAAACTTTGAAGCAATCATAGTTTCTATTTTTGAAGCCATAATCAGAAATCATCAAAAACCTAGCAACAAAAATTGAGGAAAAAACAATCTCATTTTTAACCAACTACTATGTAAACTAAACTGTAATTCCAACTAAATATTTAAATAAATACGCAAACTCCCATAAATAAATAAATAAATAATGAAACCCTCACCTATTCGTCCGATCTTGATTCACAAAATCGAACCGAATTAATCTGTAAAAAAAAATTCTCCAAAAATCAGTTTCAAAAATCAAGGTTTTGATCAACCGACAAGATTGAAACTAATCGACGTCGTTTTATGGACGTGAAAGCTTGCCTTCAATCAAAGAGATAATCGTGTATAATAATATTGAAACAAAAAAAACGAGACCAACCAAAACTACAAAAATAAAAGAGAGAGAAAGAGACGGGGCGTTTTATTTTTTAAAATTTTCTTCGAAGCTCTCTCTCTCTCTCGCTACGGCTTTGCTCTATTTAAAACGACGCTTCCACTTTTTCATCACCAACGAGAGCTTTCCACCGAGTCGGTGATGGTTAACTCATTGCCCTCGATGCAGTTCCTATTTACTGCTTTACCATTCGCGCTTGATAACGTGGCTGACTTGGGTTGGTTAACCCACTCTGTTGTTGCAGTACTTTTTGCTCTGGGCTGGGCCTGGGTACGATCCCAGTGGCACTCATGTCGGTTTGTGAGGTCCAATTTGTCAGGTATGACCAGACAGAGGGTGTATATGCTTAGGATGGACAAACTTAGGAGTCTTTCTTGTTTTATATAAATCTCAGGGTTGTATGTGCAAGTAAATTTGTTAAGTAACAAGAGATAGACTAGTGAAACGAAATACAAATTAAATTTTTTTAGTGCAAATATTTTCATTTACGTTATTCAATAGTACTGTTTAACTTATATACTGTTGTTTCCCAATTATTATGAGATGTTGTGGTTTGTGATTTGATAAAATCATTTTTGATATTATTAAAATATTTTTAGTTAATTTATACTTATTTCTCTGACTTAACTTATTTTCTTGATTTAGGAAAAGGACTGAATGCTTTTTCCATTCAAGAAACTCTTCAATCGGGGCACAAAAATCTGATCATGAAATTACTTGATATTACTTGTAGAAATGAAACTTTATTTGAAAATAAATTTAAAACTCTTTAGTAGACTTAGCTAACTAATGTGACGCTAAATCCCTTGCTTTTCTTTCGCCCCTATAGCCTTAATAGCTGCGGTTGGCTGGCCTGTATTTATCGTCGGCATTTGAATTTTGAGCTGCCGTGTTAATGCGATATTTTGGATTATCGTGTTGGTGACAAGCGAGGGCGAAAGAACCGGAGGGTGTATATGCTTACGAGTTCAAACTTCACATCCACTTACGGGTTGTTCAAACCCTAGGGGTGAATGTGATATTTTCTGAACATCACTCTCGTCATATGGAGCGTGAACTATGATATATTTCAGTCACAATCAACTCGTCAAGTACACACCTATGCTAAGCCCCAACATAATGGGCCCCATCTCTTGTCGACTGTTTGATGATTCCTTTTTGTCGTCAAAACCTACCATACAGTAGCACACACCTGATCATCCCCGCGGGAAAAGAGCCGAAATGGCGGGAATAAATCGGAGACGAAAATTTTATTCAACACCAATACTACAACTGATATAAGAACCCCAACCCTTTGCTCCTTTTACTTTGGAAAGGAAAGTAAAGAAATTTATCAGGGGTAAAATGGGAAAGCAGAAGAAATCTAGGGTTTCACATGAAGAAGAAGAAGAAGAAGAGGAACTAAATCAGGAGAATCTGAATCAATCCTCTTCAAATGATAAGGATCTTTATGAGGTATCATTGTTCTTTTGGGCGTTTTTATGATAATTTTTTTTGTTAATAGGAAGTTTAATGTGTGAAATTAGTAGTACTTTAGGATCAAGGGTTTATTGTGTTTATCTTGTGATGTTGCAATAAAAATTAGGGTTTTATTTCATATTATTGGTGTAAAGTTCATTGTCTTCGTCACTTAGCACAACCAAATTCTGATGTATTTTGTTTGTAAATTGGCTTAAACGCAAGGATTTGTTTTCTGAGTGGAATTTTTTTTCAATAAATATATTTGTCTTTGCAAAGCAATGGCATTTGGTTTGTTCCTGGTGACCATTTACACCTGTACGTGTACTTTCAACTGCGTTGCTTGTACGTCTTTAGACTCTCATTTTCAGTTTCCAAGCTTTCGTGTAGGAGATCAAATTGCTATGAAGAAGCATGTATATTCTGTAACATGCACATTAAACTTTAATAGTCTCGACTAATTACTTTGGTTGGCTTTCTAGTGATTATGATTCCAAGAATTTAAATGCTTTCCACTGAGCTATTGTAAACTTATGCTTCCCACTTACCACACATCTCCTTCTGATTTCCCATTGTGTTGGGTTTGCATCCTCTTCTGAAGTAAACCGAGATGAATCTAATACTGATGCTCTGCTTGCAGGTTCTTGGTGTTGAAAGGGCAGCATCTCAACAGGAAATAAAGAAAGCATACTATAAATTGGCCTTACGACTCCATCCAGATAAAAATCCTGGTGATGAGGTAAGGAGAAATTTTGTTACCTGCATTGCCAGTCATTTTTATTCTCTGTTGCAATCTATGTTATCTTCTTTACACAGGAGGCGAAGGAGAGATTTCAACAACTGCAAAAGGTCATATCAATTCTTGGTGATGAAGAAAAACGGGCTCTTTATGACCAGACTGGTTGTGTTGATGATGCTGTGAGTGTTGAGAGAACTATTTGTTTTCTAATCATGTTATTTAGATAAATTAAAGTCTAGGGCTAATAGATAGTCCATGGTGATGAAAAATATTTCATTTGCACTGTATGGTCTTGAGGGATCCATCCTTTACAGTTCCCTTTTTCTGACCAAGTTGTACCTGGTCAAAAATTTCCAATCATAACCATACAGGAGAGATTGGGCTTGAATGATATTATTTCTTAAAATTTGGAATATTTACTTTCAGTTTTTATCTTTTCAACTGTTGCTGCGTCTTGTGCCTCATTTTTATCCTTTTTGCTGGTCAGGACCTGGCTGGGGATGTTGTTCAAAATTTGAAAGAGTTTTTTGGAGCCATGTACAAAAGGGTTAGATGCTTTAACCATGAGATTTTTGAACTAATGCGTTGTATTATTCTCCTTCTCCATTCCATTTACTTGACAGCTGATATATGAATTGCAGGTTACTGAGGCTGATATTGAAGAGTTTGAGGCAAACTACAGGGGATCTGATTCAGAGAAGAAAGATTTGATTGATCTGTATAAGAAGTGCGAGGGGAATATGAACAGGTTAAAGAGCTATGTGTTTCTTTTCCTTGGACTTGCCTATTTAAGTTTGATGGCTTAAAAATTCTTTCTGTCGTAGGCTCTTCTGTTCAATGCTTTGTTCGGACCAGAAACTTGATTCTCACCGCTTCAAGGATATTCTTGACGAGACAATAGCTGCAGGTAAATGTTCGTATCACTTTTTGCTTATATACCCTGAAAGTTTACCATTCTAGACATCAGAAGTTTCAAGTTCTGCCTCTGAAATAGGTTAATTGCAACTTGAGTGTAAAACTAAGACTTTAAAAGATTATTGATTGTTTCTACCTTAGAGGGTCACCTTATAGAATAAGAACATTCAAATTGGTTTTATGTTCTGGATTATCTCAAACTTGTGAGATCTCCAATACTGATCTCTCTCTCTCTCTCGCTTGTGTAGGAGAACTGAAAGCAACTAAAGCCTACCAAAAATGGGCCAAAAAAGTATCTGAAATAAAACCACCTACCAGTCCTTTAAAAAGGAAAGGAAAGTGAGTTTTACAGGCCTGTCTCTTTTCTACTAATTACTTTATTATCCTCTTTTGACAAACTCTTATATGATATGAAATATATTGTGGCCATGTTTTCATCTTTTACAGAGCCAATAAACAATCAGAATCGGATCTATATGCAATTATATCTCAACGCCGAAGTGACAGGAAAGACCGGTTTGATTCTATGTTC
This sequence comes from Luvunga scandens, assembly GCA_030449905.1. Classification (NCBI taxonomy): domain Eukaryota; kingdom Viridiplantae; phylum Streptophyta; class Magnoliopsida; order Sapindales; family Rutaceae; genus Luvunga; species Luvunga scandens. The sequence goes on from JASUUG010000711.1 coordinate 5,195,351, forward strand.
TCATTGCTAGTGTCTAAATATGGTGGTGCTGCTGCCGATTCAGAGCCTACGGATGAAGAATTTGAGGCTGCACAGAAGAAATTAGAAAACCGCAGAGCCTCTAAGAAATCAAGAAGGAAGTAACTTTGCTCAAGGACTTGATTTAGCAGTACAAATCTTTATTCTGCAATTAATTTGCAAATTTATTCTATCATTCAAGTTTAAAGTTGTTATTGATTTCATGTCAACTGTCAGCCTTTTAATGTATGCTTAATTATGTACCCAAAAAGTTAAAATTATGTATGTCAAGTTTTGTTGCACAGTTTACTGCAGGGACTTAAAGTTATGTCTTGGATGCTCGCAGCCTATTGAAAAAATTTGTGCATTAACATTTACAAAAGACACAGAATACAGATAAGGCGTTCTGATGATGGTCTCTGATAAGAATGTGGCATTATAAGGGTCATACTTGGAGCACATGATTTTGGTTTTGCTTTGGGAAGCTTCTTTGTTATTGATTCATAATCAGACAAGCTTAAACAATGGCACTGGTTAGTGCAAGGCTCCAGCGGAAAGTGCCTCGCTCGAAAAGGACAAACGTTACATTGGAAAAACAAAAGTGGACCAATTCGTCTCCATCTTTATGCTGGGATTCAGCTGCCATTTGAGGGCACCCTACGCTGCACCTAAAATTGGTGTGTCAAATAGTGCAATTTTTCTGTTCATTTATCTTGTGTAAATTGTTAATTGCGAATGAGAAATTCCTTTCTCACCCAAGCATTTTGATCGGTTATTGTTACTTGTTTACTATCTGTTGTCGCTCTACAAAGCCAAGAGAGAGGCCGATCTAGATCAAAAGACATCCATCATTTTCTATTGTGACAGAGTATCTCATGCCTTATTTAACTCAAAAGCAAAGATGGGATTTTTCTAAAATCCTATATGAGAATTTATTTTATACCTCTTACCAAATGTTTAAAAAGTAACTCAATTTGCTTATCTCTACTACTACGGCATTCATAAGCTTTTAAATATTTGAAATAAACAAATAATTCCTACCCACCAAATTTTATAATATCAAAAGCGTGATGATTATACATTTGATAGCCAAAAGTGCATGTATAATGAAATTCTTTATGCCTTTAGTAAAATAAAAGTTGAAGCCATCCATCAATCATCATTACCCTTAAGCCTACCAACTAATCTTATGCCAATTGCTGGCCAACCACAACACAAAAATAAATGAAGAGCTAAAGCAGGTAAAAATTAATAAGTGATGCCATTGGAAGATTAATCTATTAAAGACCAAATCTCAACAAAAGCTCAAATTGGGGAAATTCCCTTTTGCTTTTTCTTTTTTTTCAATTTAATTTTATGAAGATGCTGACATCACAACAACTACATAATGGGAAACATTCTGTAGAATTGAGTGGTGTTTATATTATATAGCTCTCATGAATCTGTGAATGCAAGCAAAGCAAAGCAATAGTCTCCTTCTTCCTTTCTCTTTGGTCTTCAATACCTGTCACAGTGTCACTCTTATTCATTCAACCCTTCAACTTATCAATTAATTAATTAAGTATTATTATATATTTTCCTTTACTTCACATCTCCTTCCATTTTGGTAAGTCATCAACTTAATTCTAATTATCTTATTATTATTGCTTTTGCTTATGCTCCTCCCTTTATCTCTCTCTCTCTTTCTCTCAACTTGTGTGGTATAAAAAACATAATAATTAGTGTAGCTGTAGACATCTTTATGTCTCTTCATCTATAAGATCATTGTTTTTCGCTACTTCTATAATCTCAAGTCATTACTATTCTTGAAGAGGTAGAAATTTGGTGAATTTTTAAACAGAGTTAGTCCTTTTCCTGCTTGAATTTATGCTAACATAACAAATTTGATCTGTTGCTGAAGTGGGTTTGCTGTTTTTAATATTGTTTGGCTTTTGAAGGTACCAATGGAGACTGAAAATGGCGATTTGAAGTCGAAGCTGGAAGATTATGAAGTGATTGAACAGATTGGAAGAGGAGCATTTGGGGCAGCTTTTCTGGTTCTGCATAGAATTGAAAGAAAAAAGTAAGCCAATTTCCATCAAATTCTGTTCCTTTTTTTTTCCCCATAATTTTGTTCTTAATCTTTAGAGAATTCAAGAAAATTGGGAAATGATATTTTCAAGAAAAATCAATTAATGGGTACAACGTTTTATCAAAATGGTGACTTGACTTGAGCTTGCGTTTTAGATAGCGTCGGCACGACTTGCTGTCTCTTAGTGAAGAAGATTGACTTTTAGCTTACACAGTGTGTGGTTGTTAATTTTCTTTTTCTGTTAGGTATGTGTTGAAGAAGATCCGATTGGCCAAACAAACTGAGAAGTTCAAACGGACAGCACTTCAAGAGGTCGCTTTCTTCATAATTTTTTTGTTTCATTTATTTATTTAGTGATCCTTGCAACATTATTTCTGTTTTTTATAAGCTATCAATTTTTTGACATTGCACTTTGCCTATTTATATTTTTTCAATCCTAATGACATTGTGTCTAGAAAATAGTTCTTTTGATATGCAGAATATGGTTATTTTTGTTTGTATAGACCTTTTTTGAATCTTTAAGTGTAAAATTTGATTCGTCACTTTAATTTTGCAAAGTCATTTTTAAAAAACTTCTGATAAAGATCTCATTTTTTAATGAAAATGTTTCGTGTTTCATTTTGGAAAGGGCTTTTTTATTTTAATTTTGGACAATTTTTATCTAAATTTATATTGATCTGATTGTAAATTATAGGCCTGGGTACCCAGTATCCTTCACAGCATTCGACAAACACATATCTAGTCATCTGACAACCTTTGGTTATTGTCTTTATCTTACCAACAGTCAGCAGATTCTATCAGTTCATTGGCCCCTTATTTGTTTTACTGAATTATTTTTTGCCTACTGATAATCCAAAATTGATCAACTTGGAAGTTCTTACCAAAATCGCATTTATGCTTTCTGCTTTTGGATTGATCTGCTGTAATACTTAACAGAATCATGATAATCAATGCAAAATGAAATGAAGTTGTAGCTTCCATCCTGAAACTTGTAGTTCGGTACTTCTTAGAGGACTTTCAAACTTGCCATCTTTTAATAAGATTGTATATCGCTGTCTAGTTTTAAGATTGTAGATCACTGTCTAGTTTTCCCTTCGACTTCTAAGAAGATACTTACAGTACAGCCTCAGGCCCAGGCTTGAAGCCTAAATTGTTTTAACCTTCAATGCTCCAAGCAAACCGACTTTTCTCTCAAAAGACTATTTATGTCCATTTCTTTTGCAGATGGACTTGATTTCCAAATTGAATAACCCATATATAGTAAAGTACAAAGATGCTTGGGTGGACAAGGTAAGCATGTCATGCATTTATATTCAAGTCTATGTAGAATTTGTTCCAATGAGACTATGTTAGCTCTCTATTAACATGTTTCTCACCATGCTTCGTAGGGAAACTGTGTCTGCATCGTAACTGGTTACTGTGAAGGAGGAGACATGTAAGTTATCACCATGTTAATCTTTTCTTACTAGCTTGTGTGAAAGTGTCGGGGTAGATTCTTGGGTCAAATCTTACTAATAGGAAACAGAAAAGTATTGCCAAGAGTGTATCAGTCAACTTTTCAGGAAATGTGAACAAATCGTCAAGATTCTTGTTGATTCTATGGTGTAGGTTGCATATTTGTTTCGGGTAGCACTTCTTGCTCATCGAACATACTTATATTCATTTTTGTCTCTTTGTGAGAATTCAAGAATTGATAATTGAAGGCTACTGGTGATCTTCACCCGTACAGCCTAGAAGCAAATTAAAAGCTTGACCTGCATATTTTTTAAAATTTTACATCTTATATCAGAAAACATTATGTTAAAATACAAATTTCTCTTTTCATATAGTTGTCAACTGAGGATATCTTTGACAAGAAATTTTACCAAACCAAAAATACAAAATGTAGAATATGGAAATGCTGTTTATAAGGGACTAAACCGGAAACATTATGTAATTGTCATTTTTAATGTTTTTTAACTCAGCGCTGAAATTATAAAGAAGGCCAGAGGAGCATTCTTTCCGGAGGAGGTAATCCTTATCGTGTTAATGAAATCATGCCCTGAACATGCATGCATGCATACACACATACATACATATGTATCTATATGTACACTGCTGGCTGAGGTAACATTCACCCATCCTGCATTTTGTTTGGCTTTGCTCAGAAACTCTGCAAATGGCTGACCCAGCTGTTGCTAGCTGTGGACTACCTTCACTCCAACCGTGTCCTTCACAGGGATCTTAAGGTATACCTATATGTTATAAATTTTTTAAAAAATTATGAATAACATGTTTTTTATTTAATCTTATTCAATTACAGTGTTCCAACATATTTCTTACAAAGGAGAACGACATCCGTCTAGGTATGAGGAAAATTGTAGTTGGGAAACAAAATATTTCACTCTCATCAGGTTTGGCTTACAAGTTAAGATGTCTAAGAATTGTATGTCTTTTATGAACCATCCAGGGGACTTTGGGCTTGCAAAACTACTGAATACAGAAGACCTTGCTTCCTCAGTATGAACTCGTACTTGTTTTTGATACAATGCATTTCACTTTGTTTTCAATTTGAATCTAAAACAAGTTGTCAACTTAAAACTCTGTCAAAACTCTTATTTTATGAAGCTATCATGCCCACAAGCACTTTTAAGTTACCATATCAAAATTTCATATAAAATACACCAAATACGAATACTTAGCATACATACCCACAAAATGTTATGGTTTCAATATTTAAGAGCTTCTTTTTAAGGACACTTCATTCACTTTAGTCATTCAGATAGTTTACTGTCAATGCTGTTTCATGTCTCATAGGTTGTTGGCACTCCCAACTACATGTGTCCTGAACTCCTAGCAGACATTCCTTATGGCTATAAATCTGATATATGGTCGCTCGGTAAGAAGTTCCGTAAGATTGGTTGTCAGTTTACCAAAATTTATTTCGAGATTCTTTGTTAATGGTAACATATATATGTTGTTACAGGTTGTTGTATGTTTGAAATTGCTGCCCATCAACCAGCATTTAGAGCTCCTGTAAGTTTCAGCTTCTGATATATATAATTAGTGTACAGTGGCAATAAAATGTCTATATTTACTTTATGTGAAAAAGTCATAATTAAATGTATTTATTAAGAACTCAACAGGATATGGCTGGACTCATCAACAAAATAAACAGATCATCCATTTCTCCACTCCCAATTGTGTATTCCTCCACACTGTAAGTATCTCTTGCGATCCTATTACAGATATTCAATGTCTCTCAAGGACCTCTCTAGTTCATATAACACACATACAATTGCCCTTTTTCCCCATGATTCCATATTTTAGCTTACAACATCATATATGTATTTAGTGAGATGGCATTTTTATATCACAGGAAACAAATTATTAAAAGCATGCTAAGGAAGAATCCAGAACATAGACCAACTGTGAGTTTCAGTGACCCTAACCTCATATCTGTTCTATTTAAAAGCAATTATTCATTCTTGTGCCTGCATTTTTTGAAATTTAGGCTTCAGACCTGTTGAGGCATCCACATTTACAGCCATATCTCCTTCGGTGCCAAAACCCATCTTCTGTTTATCTTCCAATAAAGCCCACAAACATTATGAAGGAGAAAACAAGAAAATCACCATCTAGCAAACATAATGGTGGCAAAGATAAGGGGGAGAGAGAGGCAGCAGCACCTAACCAGTTGGAAAATGTTCGTTCATTAGCGAAAAATATTGCTGTACAGCTCAACAATCTACCTCTCGATGACAAGCCAACTTCCAGTACTAGTACAGAAGACAACCTTGAGACCAAGAAAGTTGATCCTACTAGCTACACAATGGAAGTATCCAGCTCGAGAAATGATTCTAAGGAAAGTTCCACTCAAACTGAGACAAGTGATTGTAGCAGAGAAAAGCAAGCTCCCTTTAGTGGCAGCACTGGCTCTGACTTAACCTCAGAGATCACAGCAAATTCTCAGAATGAAATACAAGAACCTGCTGTTGCGCATATACAACATGCACAACAGATAGATGTCAAGACTGTGAAAAGTAAAGATCAAAATCCATTTAGTAATCAACGAGTTGTTGAAGAAGCTGAAATAGAGTGTGAGAGTGCTGTTCCCTTGGACTGTGGGAAAATGACGCCATCCAGTGTAGGCTGCAACAGTAACAATGAGCCTCCTCATGATAAAAGTTCATCGTCAGCTATATATGAACCTGATGTAGTACCTGGAAGCTGTTCACCAAAGTTAAAAAGCCACAATGCACAGAATGGGGAGGGTTACATGGACAACTTGTTATCTGCAAGCAATGATGCACTTCCTTGTAAAGATGAAGCTCAGAGAAAACCAGATAATACTAGTTGCTCCATGCAAACAGAGAAAGATGATTCTCGTGCGGTTAATCTGGCACCAAGCGACATCTCATTACTAAGTACCATTACTGGGATAAGTTGTGATGAAATCAGGGCAGAGTGGGAGAATCCAACCCAGCAAAGAGCTGATGCTTTGGAGTCTCTTCTTGAGTTATGTGCGCAGCTGCTGAAACAGGACAAACTCGATGAACTGGCTGGAGTGCTAAGACCATTCGGTGAAGAAACTGTCTCATCTAGAGAAACAGCTATTTGGTTAACAAAAAGCCTCGTGTCTGCACAGAAATTTAACGGTGGAACGGGAAATTGATTTTCCAGAGGTATTGACTTTGATTTATTACCATTTTTTTTTGGAGAGAAAGTGCTTGTTGAACGTGTTGAGATAAAATGGTTTTCATAGAGTGTTTGATTGAAGATTAGAAGCTTGAATAACATAATTTGTAGATTTAACACAGAGTTGGCTTTCATGGGAAATAAACTGGATTGATTTATTTATTTATTTATCTTAAAAACAATTTATGGGAACAAGTTTCTTGTGGGATTTGGATGGCAGTTAACTTTTTAAACGTACTTTAGGATGATGGTAACTACCAAGTATCGTTCATTGCATTAGATGCAGATGCTTCAAAACAAAACATAATCTTTTTAAACTAAAATTAACTGAATTATTAAAAAGGAGAGCAATCAAATAATGGGGTAATTAGGATGAAATCAAGGAATGTTTTATTCCGACATAAATTTCAAAAGCAATACAATTTAGGTTCAAATTCCACTCACGACTAGGATGAGGATGAGGGGCTTGGTTTATAATTATGCAATAATTCGAGAATAAAATGAAAGAGAAATACAACCTACCACAGCAAATGAAATTGAACAAGAAAGAAATTATAAACCTTCCTTAGTATACATATTGACTATATACGTATATATAAAGATGGATCATTCTTTTGATGCTTCAAGCACACGTATTTTCATTATCTAAGTCTTCAAATTCACAGCGAGACTAATGCCAGTAATAGGCCAAAAACGACACCAGAGATGCCACGATCAAAGAACCCATAACGGGCAATGTCTCAGTGGCCCCATCAGCAGATGGGCCGAGGGCTGAGTCCGATGGGGCCATGCTTGGCCCTGGGGCACCAGCCCCAGGACCTTGTGCCGGAGCCGGGCCTGGGGCCGGGTCTGCGGCCACGGCAACACTCAAGCAGGCAGCAACTGCGACGAGTATAGCACAAGAGATCATCCTCAAGTCCATATTGGATGTAGCTACTTAATGTGATTGGTAACCTAAAGACTTGCCTTGGAGTTCAAGAAATAGCCTTTCTATTTTCTGGGACTTTTTTTTTTAATTAGTGAATACCTTTTTTCATTCTACTTTTTTGGGTACTTTTGGCAGGTCTGTGTAAGATGTGTGATGTAGAGAGTAATATATATAAGAAGAATTGGGGTTATTTTTAGGACTAATTGGTTTCTGTTTGTTGAAGATTTTTTGTTACGTGTTGGATTTCACCATGAGAAGAGGATCACCATGCAGGTTTACGGAATGTGTATGGATATCCTTTGTTCTAATGCATAAGGCAGAAAATTTTTAGTTAAAGTTTGAACAGTTTCTTTTTTATTTAATGTAAAATTTAAATAAAAGATCCCAAGGAAACTAGCTTACCGTACCAATTAATATCATTGTCTCTCAATCACTTACGATAGCTAAATTCAAAAACGAAAAAAGAAAAGATAGAGCATCGTATTCCTAAAGTTTGCATTTAATGAATAAATAAATACAAAATATTTTATGAATAAATTAACATATAAGCGATCTTTTATTAGTGTTTAATATTTATGTAGGGACCTCAAATATATCGTCATACTTTACTTTTTAAAATTTACACAATATCGAACACTAACTTTTAATTCTATTATCACTCAAACTTAAAATAGGTATAAAGTACGTTTATAGACACTCGAGCTAGTCCCTTTGCTATGCCTAAGGGACTAGCTTAGTGTACCAATGTTGTCACCCAATTGTATGAGACAAACCACTGTAATAGATTATTATTGAGATTAAGAGTTTAATTCTCTCTAGATGCATTGTGATGACGGTAAATTTTATCCTCATTTCAAGTAAGTTTTTTAGCTGGCTAACGTAATAAAACATTGTTCGTTCAGCTAATAAAATCTCTTGTCTCGGAAAAATAAAAATCTAGCGCCAAAATGTGGAGAGTTAGAATTTTGAGGGGCAACTGCCACAGTCAAACTGAACTTCAATGAAATTGTTTTATTAGCCAAATTAAAGGTTGGGAGGGAAATTGTTCTCTCTCCAAACAAATAATTTGGCCGACGAGAGTGACAACTTACATGTTGTTGTAACTTCAAAGACATATCTAGGGTCGTTAAACGGCTAGTTTCACTTTTTTCATCTGAAAGTCGATCTGTCTCTAAAAGGGCAGCTCACCTCTTTTGGGTGCACACCTAATCTGCACAACGACCGTCGCCATCGACATTCAAATAGCGGACACGTCACTTATTTTATCCGCAAACAAATCAAATTTGTGATGATCATTTGCCACCTTTCCCTATAACAACGACAAAATTAATTATGTCCGCATGGGGCACACATTTTTGCATTATTATGCGTTGTTAACATATATTAGACCTATTAAACCATTTGTTCTGTTTAAATTATGGTGTTCATGATTGACTCATTTAACATTATAGTACCTTTTTTTTGTTTTTTTTTCCCCTTAATTAGTATCTTGGGACTGAATTATTTTGTGCTTAGATTAATCCGATTCATTTTAGACTTCAACCAAATATTCTTTTATCAAATTGGGGGAAAAAAAAAAGTAGCTTAAATATATAAAAAGAAGATCAAATCACACAAAAAAAGTAGCTTAAATGTATAATAAAAAGCAAAAGTGAGTGCCCAACTGCAGGAAAATTGGACCACGAGGTGACCCGTACCACATGAGATCTGAAAAACGGATCCAAATCTTTTAATGCCACGTGTTGGACTAATTATTAACGACCGTTGATCAACAATTTGGTGGTGCCCACGTTAGATCATAACCCCGTACCTTAATTAGTAATGGGCCCTTATCATCATGACCCAGGCCCAAGAAGCCAGAAAATGATGGCCGAACGTTTTTCACATATAATGATGAAGGTGGAACCTGAATTTCTTAGAAAATATTTTGTATTACATACCAGCTAAGACCTCACCCCATTTATATATAGTTCCAAGTTTTATTCATTTTTTCAGAATATACACACAAATTATTCAACAATTACTCAAGCCCTAATTTCTTTTAGTAGCCTCTCTGAGCTTTCTCCCATTTTCTATCAAAACCTTTTTGAAAATGGCACAATTTGGCTCCATTTTTGGTCACATTGCAGTGACCATGATCGTGGCATTGTTCTATATATCTGCAACCGCGGCACAAGACAGCATTGCTGCTCCTTTGCCGGCGATGGATGCCGGAGCCGGGTTTTCTTTGCCGGTTTCTTGTGCTCTGATAGTTTCTTCCGTTCTGGGATCTCTTGTTGCCTTTGTCTTGCATTGAGTGAGATATCAGAGTTGTGAGGATGATGGGCTCATGTGTATATCATTTCTCGTGGTATTACATAAAAGAGGATGGTTTTGATTTTGTTGATGGAATTTGCTATGATTTGCTTTATGCTTTGATTTATTAATATCTTTTTGTTATGGTCATTATAATGTATTACGATTTATGTATCAACTTCGCGTGTGATTGAGTTAAATCAATTTCAATTACTTAAATGGCCCTTTACCTTTTTGTTTTCCTATTTGCCTTATGGACAATTTTTGTAAATTTGCCTTATGTGTACTTCTTAAGACATAAATCATCATCATCATCATTATCATCTTTTAACCGATGATATTTTCACATTGCTAAAAAAATTAACTTATTATTATTATTATTATTATTATACAAGATGCTACAAAAATTGAGGATATGTCTACAATATTTAAAATACTATCTTTTAATTTACATTATTTGAAAGGGGTCCATATAAGATATTACAATTGGTTGAATTAAAAACATAATATTACTCATAATTTATTTTTATTTTATATATTTTTCGACCAATCATATCTTATGACAAAGAATAAAGATCCTCTAATGATTTGATATTTTATCTAAGCAAATACAATCCTTTGATTGGTAGCTAATAAATACATATATAATAAATAAATAAAGCTTAACTAAACATAGATAAAAATGTCCGTGTCAAAATTTTTTTCAAAGGTTATATATGTATGATCATTATTTTAAATAAGATAGAAGTGTTTTGCTTTAAAATATTATGCATTAATTATGACAATGGTGATTTATCATCCTTTAATAAGACTGTTATCGTTCTTATTCCAAAAATTGAAAAATCTCAAAAAGTGACTGAATTCAGGCCAATAAATTTATGCAATGTGGTCTATAAAATCACTGCCAAAGCCATTGCTAGTAGGCTAAAATCTCTACTCAAATTATTTCATGATTTCAAAGTGCATTTATTCCTCATAGGTTGATTATCGACAATATCATCGTGGGCTACGAATGATTACATAAGATCAAAAATAGAAAAAGGGGGAGTAGAGGCATGGTTACCCTAAAGCTTGATGTAATCAAAGCTTGTGATCAAGTAGAATGACAATTTCTGGATAAGGTAATGCTAAAACTCGGTTTCAATCGCAAATGGGTAAATATGGTCATGCGGTGTATCAATTGAGTATCATTCTCAATCCTCATCAATAGAGAAGTTAAAGAGCATTTCTATCCCTAGAGAGGTCTTAGACAGGGATGTCTCCTGTCTCCATATCTCTTTTTATTATGTGCTAATGTTTTATCAAATTTACTAAATGATGCTGTCAAAAGAAAATTGGTTCAAGGCATTGGTTCTAATTACAACAATATATCAATTTCTCATCTCTTTTTTGCTGATGATAGCTTAATCTTTTATAGGGCTTTTGATGTTGATTGTTGTCATTTAAAGAGACTATTTGATATTTAGACTGCAGCATTGGGACAACCTTTTTAATCTATATAAATCTTCTATGTTCTTCAACCTAATGTTCAGCCACATACTATAACAGACATTAAAGAAATATTTCACCTGAATGTTGTGTCTCATCATGAAAAATATCTTAGCTTGCCATCTATGGTGGGGAGAAATAAAAGATAGTTATTCGAATCAATCAAGCTTCGAGTGCTCAACAAACTAAAGGGGCGGAAAGCCAAACTTCTCTCAAGTGGGGGAAAGGAAGTGTTGTTAAAGGCTGTCATTCAGGCCATTCCTATCTATGACTATGAGTGTTTTTAAGTTGCCAAAAAACTTATACGAGGATCTACAGCGTTACACAACTGATTACTAGTGGGTAATTCTAATAAGTCTAAATGTATTCACTAGGTCTCTCGGAGGAATCTCTGCAAGCCAAAGAAGGATGTGGGTATGGGTTTCAGAGATTTAATTTCCTTTCATCAAGCACTTTGGCCAAACAATGTTGGAGAATAATCCAAGCACCAAAATCTTTAATGGCTAAAGTTCTTAAAGCCAAGAACTTATCCAGTACAAACCTCCTAAATTGTAAAATAAAAAGCGGCTCGTCTTCAGTATGGAAGAGCATTCTATGGGGTCGAGAGGTTATTGAAACTGATTCAAGATGGAGGGTCGGCGATGATAGGAGAATTTTTATTTACAAGTACAATTGGGTGCCAAGGCCTTTATATTTTAAACCTATATCCCCGAAGACACTGTCGAGTGAATCTAGAGTCTCAGACTTGTTGATAAATGGCAATGAGTGGAATGAGCAGCGTTTAAAGTCGAATTTTCTTCCCATTGATGTCGAAACAATTCTTAAAATCCCCTTGCCGTGAGTTCCTACTAATGATATTTTAGTGCGGCACTATGAAAAAAGGGGATTGTACACAGTTTAAGAGTGGCTACCGAGTGGCCCTTAGTCTTAATTATCCTAATCCCCCCTCAATTTTTTTGGCTCTGCTAATTGGTGGTGTCCCTCGTGGCTTTGATCCATTCCATCTAAAGTCCAGATCTTTTTTTTTAGAGATCGAGTCTTACGCAATATAATCCCCATATCAAATAATCTTTTTAAATGAAAGGTTTTGGATTTTGCCAATTGTCGAAAGTGTTTTACTGCTGTTGAGGATACTTTCAATGCACTTGTTGGTTGTAAATTCTCAATGAAAGTGTGGAAGTTGTCAACTTTGGCTGCTTAAATAAAGAATAGTTCTCAAATGGTTTTTGCTCTTTTCGCAAAGTTTATGCAATTTTCACTGTTAAAAGATGACTAACAATCTTTTGTGATGATCACCTGGCTTATTTGGTGTTCCAGGAACATAGAGCTCCATCAAAATCGAAAGATGGATCCAAAGAATGTCCTTTGCAAGGCTAAAGCTGTTATAAACTCGTACACTGCAGCCCAAGCTTCTCCAATTCAAGATTTACTAGTTCCTCCAATCAAGAAGGATGTGGTACAAATTGAACACAGATGCAGCAATTGAAGACTCAAATGGGATTATAAGTTTGGGTGCAATAATTAGAAATTCCATGGCAGATTATATGGCTGGAATCTTTTCAAGCTCGCAAGAAATCTTTTCATGGTGACATCTAGTTTGCGGAGGCTGAAGCTATTCTAGAAGGCATCAAGCTGGCAGCAGATTCATGCTTATCTCATTTAGTTATGGAGTCAGATTCCATGAATGCTGTCAATTTAATTGCAGGAGTCTTGTTAAGTAGGAAGGAGATTGAATGGATCATTTCAAATATCAGAAGCCCCATGAATAGAAAGAATTTTCAAGTTAAACATGTTTCCAGAAATTGTAATACAGTTGCTCATCAGTTAGCAAAATTGGCTCTCTATGATTGACCATATTGTTTAGTTGGAAGACCCTCTTACAAATATTGTGGAACTTTTGCAATTTTATGTTTTTCAGCAAGGAAATGATATTCTCATTTCAAAAAACAAAAAAGAAGATATTATGCATTAATTATCAGTTAAAAATTTAATATATACTGTAATAGACAGATAATAAAGAAATAGACGAGATTCTCTATCAATTTTATGAAGAGACAGGCATTAATTAATTGAAGAATGATACGAATTAAAATGGATAGGTGTATGTTTGGTAAATAAATGCAGTTCGTTTATCGAATTTACGTAAGAAATATTGGGCCCATAAAGGCAACGGTTACAGACTCGCAAGGGCAACCACTTTTTGAAACGTGTCGCTGAAAACCACTGCTCCCCCATGCGGCGCCGCACCAGGCCACCGACTGTGGCCCCACTCAATCACATCGAACACGCTATTACAAGCTACACAGCACACAACTCACCTGCACTGTTGTGATGCTGAGCTGTAATGTGAACGTTGAGTTCGCCAGCTGTCCACTCTCTTGTGAGGCCCAGGACCGGAGATTATCTCCCTATAAATACTCACCCACTCCCCAAAACCCTAACCACCGTCTGCAGAGAGAAAATAGAAAAAGAAAACAAGAAAAAACAGAATCTTCTCTCACTCTCTCAATTCGTGTTCTTTCAATTCGAAAAATGGCCCAAATCAGCTGCGTCTCTATTGCATTGCTCGTCGTTTTGGCGATGACAGTCGTCACAGTCTCTGCTCAGGAAATTTCGCCGTCGATGTCACCGTCGCCTGCTCCCGCAGCCGGATCTGGGTTTTCTCTGCCGGTTTCCGGTTCAGTCGTTGGATTCTCTTTGGTTCTCTCTCTCGTGGCTCTTATGAAGCATTAGATTATTAATATTATTATTATTATTATTATTATTATTATTATTATTATTATTATTATCTTTTTTTATGTAATTTTTGTTGCTTTGAGTATATTGGATTTGATTCTTTGTTACTTGGTTACAATTCCTTTGCGTTGAATGTTTCATTTCTTTATTTTTTTATTCACAAAATCAATTATCCAAAAATAGTACTGAATGAAGATTGTTGTATTGGATAACAGTGATATTGTAATTAAAGAATAATAGTGTGTTTATTAACTGTGAACGGAAATTGGGGAATGGGGATTGCATTAATTTGTTTAGTTTTAAAATTTGAGGGAATGAGAATAAAATTCGTGGGCCTCGACATCAACGAGGGATCCTTCGTTCCTGTAACCTCCATTTTTTTCCTTTCTTTAGATATTTAAAAAATAAAAATAAAAATAAAAAATCAGATTGATCGTAGTACCGGACTTAATTACGATGATTTCTATCTTGTCCTTTCTTTAAATATTTTAAAAATCGATCCATTGTTGGAACTATTTCTCGCCGATATCATCTCTGTGCAGCCACCTGCAGCTGCTGCTGATTGTTGGTGATGATAATAATAATAATAATTATTATTATTACTAATTAATTGGAAATTTTTTAGAAATTTTAAATAATTCATTTTGATTGTAAAATGACACAAGCCCATCAATGGCAGTACGCACCATTCAGATTTTCACCTAGGGATTAAGGAAATATCTTATTTTTATTTTCATTCTAAGTTATCCCGATTACAAATTAATAGACGTGCCAAAAAGATAATGATGCATTACTCATTTTATTATCAATTTTGTGCCCAAAAAGCACAATAATGTATAACCGAGGCAAATTGCGTAAAAACTTGGCCATTGGCAGACAAAAAATTTAAAGATTGAAAAATTGAGTAAAAATTTGTGTAAAGTTAAGGGTGCCACGAACCGAGTTAGTTAATTTTTTAGTCTTAATTAAAATTTTAGTAAGAAGTTTTATTTCGTGTTTATTTATGATTTGACATTCAGCTTTAGCAAATTATCAGCCCCGCCTTATTCAGTGCAGACACAACGGTGATTGATACATTTTATAATGGGGAAGTTAAGACGAAGGCAATGGATGTGACAATCGCTGGCTCTGTTACAACCAGCAGTCAGTCGTATTATTTCATTTGCTTGCAAGACCAAGTCCCTGGCCTCAACTTCTAACGATTGCCCTGTTAGTATCAAATGCCATTTATTAAATCGATATTTTTTTATATATATAGACAGACAAAATAAAACATATATCTAACGAGATGTAAGAAAATGACAGAAACACTAACAAGGCGCAGCGAACATGAGGGTGACCATAAAAAGTATTTGGATATAACCGACCTTCTTCATAAGCATCACGTTGATGGCAGCAAATTGAGAATTTAAAATTGTGGTGGATTTCGATGGCATTTGAAGTCATGAACATGTTAAACTTTAAGCATATCTGTAGTGATAAGGAAAGTTAACGTATATTTGCAAATATCACTTTCTTCTTAATAATAGATGGAAAGAAATTCCACAATTTATATTAGGTTATCATTATCTATAAAAATAAGGAAATAAATTAATAAAAAGATATGTACATTGAGAAACGACATTACACTTTGTTATCCATATAAAATAAAGAGATAGGCATCACATGTGAATGCAGACGGATCAAAAATTTAGTAGAGGTGGCAACAGTATGGGATGGGTCATAATTGAACGAGATTACACTTTCTTCTTAATAATAGCCGGTCTCAATCTCTTAACCAAAACACAAAAGTGTCATAACTTCTTTCTGATTGTGTATTCATGCTTTAAAATGTGTATTGGTCTCGTGTCAATATCCCAAATGCCCTAAATGTTTTGCTTATCATTTTTAATTAATAGTGAATTGACATTTTGATTGATATTTTAAAAGAAGATTTGAAATTAAAATGAAAACTTAACACCCAAGATACAATTAAAATTGCTAATTCTCTAGTATAATTTTCGTATCCAAGGTCTAATTTATAAATAAATCAAAATATCAAATTTGAATAAAACTTATATAAAATTAAAAATTATAAATTATAAATTAAAAAAAATGATTGAAATGGGATTCCAGTTTGGATTTTGGAATATTAATTCCATCTCTTATCTCATATAATTAGTTAAATAAGACTATTTGAAAACTATTAAATCAACCAGCTCCGGGTGGACAAGAGCTTGGGTTTATTTGGCAAGATTAAGGATTAATTTCGGTTTTACTCTTCAATTTGTAAAACATCTGCTGAGCCCACGCTCTAAATAGTTCCTGCCAATTTAAAAAATTATGAGAAATGCAATTTTGTTTTAAGAAATGTTAATTAATTATTTTCTATTGGAAACAAGAAATTTGTAACAGCATGCCTACATATTCTTATCATAAAAACAAAAGAATGAGTTATCAATGGCCTGGTTAATGGAAATTGATATTTTTTATAGATTTTTTCTTCCTTTTTTTAGAACATAAGGGAGTGGACAAAACTAAAATTAATTTTTCTAATTTTTTCTCTTCCAAGAACTTAAATTCGAGTGGCCATTTTAAAAGGTCAGTCGAATAAAATTATTTAAACCCACTCGATCAAACGCTTCTTATCATTGTAATAACAAATTAAAACTAGTAAAGAAGAAAATACAAATGAATAAAGTGAAAAAGAAAAGATGAAATATTATTAATTAATAATTCATTAATAATCCAATTTTTGATAACAAATAAGCAAGCAGTAAATGCAATACTGTATCTTCATTCCCTCAAAATACAACCTCTTTGTTTACACACAACGAATTTCCATTCAATGCTTCAACAGAGCAAGAAGAGATAAAACGAGGGAAGAACCAACGACGGCAAGAGAAACCGGCAGAGAGAAGCCAACTCCGGCGTCCATCGAAGGAGCCGGCGCCGGCGCCATCTCGGTACCTTGTGCTGACACGGAAGCAGGCATGGCAAAAGCTGCCAAAACCAACGCCATCATCACATTCACGGCCTTCGGTGAGCTGCTAACTTTCGCCATTGGATTATATATATTGTTGAACAACTTGAAACTGCTTGTCTGAGCACAAGTGATTTGGTTCAATGTTTGTGATGCATATATACAAGAGTTTCTTTTCGTATGAGCCAGTCACGTACAGGTACAGCAATGCCGCGTATATATGCGTGGTCGGTGATGATTGGTCTATAGGTTGGTCAGCAGCGTATAGCAGCTGGACACGTGAGCGCATGCACGGTAGGTGAGCTTGTATAATGTTATGATGGGAGTCCATACCAAAGCCCATGAGCAGGTGACCAGCGCAAAATTAAAAAGATTGCAATTTTCTAAATTCTAAGCCAAGAAAGTAGAGCTTCGAAGAATAAACTTCGCTGTTCTTACAATTTTCTACACGCTTCGCATGGTGAAATGACCGTATTCTCCTTGACAACCTTGTAAGCTCAACAAACATGTAGTCACGTGGATTGATTCATTAAACGGTCACCAATCGTTGCTTTTGTATAATAGGATCAAACTGAAGAAACGGTTTAAGATAGTTGAAAAAAAAAATTAATTAAAAAAAGTTGATAAAGGGCAAAAAAAAAAGTGATAAAATAATTCGATGCGGGGTTATAATTTTATATATAAAATGTTTAAATTCAAAAGAAATTATAATTATTATATACGCTATCTTGTATATTTATTCTGTCCTAATATCATTGATCGGTTAAGGAATGTTTAGCATTTAAATAGATTAACATGTGGTACAATTCAGTGCATTGATTTTTCTTATTTTTTAATTAATTTTTTTAAAAAATCTATTAGAAAATCAAAGGGTAATGTCGCATGTCAACATCCACGATGACCTCACACGATGGTAAACATATATAACTATCATATCCAATTCCTATTTTGGAGGTCCATATGCAATGAGCGGTTTGGTTAATGGAGCAATTAAGGCAGTACGGACACTGGTGGGGACACGTACTCGTCTTCGTGTCAAGCTTTGTGATTACACCACTGCGAACAATAGATCAGGATCCTATTTAGATATAAATATTTTTCATTTCTTAAATATTAGTGTTTTCACTCTGGAAACAATGGAAGACTACTGTACATTCGCACAAATCTTGTGGGTTGGGTGTCTTTTTCCCTCTTAGCTTTATACGATTTTATAATACACACACAAGGTGGCACCTCTTTGAACTTTCTTAATGTGATGATTTTGCTTAGGAAAAGAATTTGTGTGGGGCTGTCCGTCAGTTTAGTATGTTGAGATAACGAGACCATCTAACTATTGGTAAAGCGATGGGTTCTATTATAGGATCGATTAATATTTTTAATATTAAATTTAATGAATCTTATTATAGAACTCATTGTTGATCCCACAGTAAAACTACTGTTCTGCCACATGACAAAACACCATTAGATTATCTCATCACAAGATAATTTCATACAAGTCATCTCTGTTGTCAGATTTGTATAGTCAAATCCTATTAAACTATGTATCCATGCCCTTAAATAATTAAAAGGAGATAAAAAATAGTGTTAAAGGAAGGAACTAAGGAAAGAAGAATGATTCTCATCTAAGACTGCACTATATAAAAAAACAACATATCAAGATTCTGACTCGTAGTGAACGACTATTTTCTCACCCAATAAAATAGAGATAGATCTTGAGAGGCGTAAGAATTATTCTTCGAACTATTCTAATATTTTTTTATAAATCAAATGTTAATTTAAGCGTCGAGGGTCATTTATAAATAAGAGAGGGATGCTTAGAACTTTAGGAATCAAAAGATGAATCATTTCTTAGAAATGAAGGGTTTGGAGCCCCGTTCAATAATTTTTCTTTTCCGAATTTAACGATCTTTACCCACTAATATTCCATGTTTATTAATCAATTCATTGCACATGCTTCGTATACTACGTAACTAAGGCACGCAACCATTTTACCGACTTAACAATGGCCAACATCGTGAGTCCAACAACCATATGGGAACGTGTCCACATCCCACTCAGTCCCATTTTTCATCCCGACCAATCTGAATCTGTCAAAGATACGCTTTGCAGCGAAAACCAAGCCAAACACAACACGTTTCCTGTCACACAGTTCAAAGTGGGCTCCACAAGCCGCCCGCACACCTCACTATAAAAGCACAGCCTAACATTTAACGAAGCCATTGCCAATAACTTGCTTACTGAACCAATTCTTTGTTTTCATAGTTCTTGCTTCTTGTTTTCTTCAGCAATTAATATTAATACAAATGGCGGAAATTAGCAGCTTAAAGTCATTCATGATGGTGTTCGTTTTGGCAGCTTTTGCAGTGGCTGCTGTTTCAGCTCAAGGCACCGAGATGGCGCCGGCACCGGCTCCTTCATTGGACACCGGAGCAGCCTCCTCTCCGCCGGTTCCCGGTGCTGTCATTGCATCTTTGCTCTTTGTTTCTCTTCTTGCTCTCTTGAAGCACTAAGTCGTTTGGTAACGGAAGAAAATCAAAATTATTACTCAGATTTTGTTTTCGAGGATGATTGGAGATTGATGTATTGAATTAATTATTTGTTCGTTTTATATTTCATACTATTAATGACATAATAATACTTATTCTTTCTCTATTCATTTGGCTTTTCTTTTGAGTTCAATCACTCGTAGGAAATAGTACGTTAGTTTCCAATGAGACAAAGCTAAGGTTTGATTTAGGATTGAAGTTACGCAGTCGAAGCTTAAAATTAGAATAAAATGACACTTATCTAAATAATATTATAATGCAAGAGTATCTCTAAAAAAACTCATTTAATTTTACTTTTTAGATGTTTATTTTCTTAAATATGTGACTAGTAGAAGAGTACAAAAATAAACTTTCTTGAAGACTTTAATTAAAAATAAATTTATATTATTTTAATCAAATTCATCTCTCACCAAATTTAACCATATTTTATTTTTTTAACAATATGTACTTCTTTTTTTGCAATAATGATGATAAAAAAATAGTATTATTTAAAAAGAAAAAGGTTGCTTTTTAATATTGAAAAGAGAGGACGATAATCTTATTTGAAGAGAATTTTAAAAGTTCATGTAATTTTTTTAAATGAGATGTGAATTCTTATTTAAAAAAAAAATTTTGAAGATACTAGGATTGTCAAAATGATTCATTAATATTATATTAGTTAATATCACTAGCCAAGTGTAAAATGATAAATAATGAATGACCAATGAGTATTTTTCCAATTCATATGCTATATATAATATATGCCACTTAATATATATTTAACAATTAAGGGTGTATTTGGAATAGAGATATTGTAACTTTTAAATTACAGATATTTAGAAAAAAATTATAATTATAAAATAAAAATTATTAATATGTAATAAATATAAATTTTAAATAATAATTTTAACAGAATTATTAAAAATATAATAAATCTTCCTTAATGCTAGTGAAAAATTATTTCATTATAGCTTCCAAACCACGACAGTTATTATTTATTAAACATTTTAGTATTGTAACTTACAAGATATAGCTACATAACTTTAATCTTAAATGCACCTTAAGTCTCCAACCAACTTAAAAATAGCGAACTACACATTAAAAATGAGCTTTACAATTCAAGTCACTCAGTGAATAAGTGTTGAGCTATTACCTTTTGAATGGAGTTAGATTTCTTTCTTAATAAGTAAAATAGATATGTTTCAATATTTATTAAAGCAAAAATATGAGTTATATTATAATAAATTTGATGTAATTTCAACAAATTTTTTATTACGAATAGCATATGCACACCAGTCTTTCAGGAAAAAAATAATAATTTGCAAATCCGCATGCGTTTTGTGATCACGGGCACGTAATGTTCGAACAACTCAGTCTCATTGGATCTTCTTTAAATTTCTGAAGAGCCAACCGACTTAACTGATATAACATCGTAGCAGGTCCGGCTGACAGGTGGAAACGCGTCCACTCCTTAGACGGTGCCGTCTATAGATATCATAATCATCTACGTTCACGTGTGCTGCGTATAAGCTGGTCGGAGACTCGAAGGTACGGGGCAGGAAAATAGAGCACAACCACACCGGCTGTCACAGCGGAGCGTGGGCTCCACGCGCATTGCCATTTACTTGCTTAATCGCAAAGCATTTCGACTTCTTGAATAATGAATAATACGTTTTGATGCTTGGAAATTCAAGAGAAATTTTGGTAATGCGGTACATCTTAGAAGATAGGCTGAAAAGTGTGTAAAAATTGCACAGCAAAAGGCTAGATGAATTTGATGGATTTATGATTTTTCCCCACAAGATCCAAAACAGAAGTAATAGCCAAGAATTAAGAATTAGAGGCGTATAAGAGGAGAGTCTTTACTGCTCCAAAAGTATTGGTTCTTGTCCACTCAATATTTGTTATATGTGCGTGGAAATGGTCGAAACTAGTTGAAGTATTCATGTTGCAAGAAAAACGAATAATGGTTTTGTAACTTTGCAAGACTATTAGGCACAAAATTTAGTATAGATTTGCATGTAGGTGTATAAGTAACTTCAAGTACCTACCAAATAAATTTTTTCCCCCCTAAAGGTGTGACAGAGCAGTTTTCAAGTAATTTTATTTCATTGGTTATTAGAGTTTAAATTTTGAGAGAGATAAGGGATTAAAAAATGAATTTAGCATTTGTCCACTCTCTCACCTCTTTAATAAACTCTAAAATAATATTAAAAAATTTGAAATTTTTGTTTGTCTTCTTTAATAAACTATAAAATAACAGAAACATGCACGATTTTGGTTCAACCCAAGGGATCATTATAGCTATAAAATAAAAAAATCCTATATGAATTTTTGTTTAGATTGTTTTTCCCTTCTGTTATCACAGCTGTAACGACCAATTAACCCGATGTTATAATTAGTTGCCGAGAAGCCAACCCCAATAATGCTCACTCTAAATTATTTTTTTAAAAATAAATAAATTAAGAGTATGTTTGGTTGAAAGAAATGAGAGGAGATGGGAGAAATGAAAAAAAAAAAAAAAGGGGTAAGAGTTATAATTTGTTCAATTATTGATTCACTTGCTTCAGTTTAAGTTAACGTTCAAGAATTGTGGCCACTTCATCTAGCAAGCTGTCACACAGCTTATGGATAAATTCCAGGTACATTCTTCTTGGTGTCTGCTACAGTTATGGCCAAGGATGGTGAGCAGGCCGCAGCGGCACCATCACCGGGTCCTTCAATGCAAAAAGGAGCTGCCTTTTTCTCTGCCGGCCTTCAGTTCTCTCGCTTCCTTCACTCTCATTTTCACTGCGCTCGCTCTCCTTAAGCACTGAACATTGTAATTGCGAAGATTCTTATAATTTAATGTAAATTTTGCTTTACATTCTTGATTTTGTGAGAGGGGATATTGTATGGAATCTACTGTTTGTCATTCAACATGAATTTACTGCTTATCTTAACAAAATTGAATGCCCATGTGCTGATCATGCCTTTATTTTACTCGTTTATGACTTTTCAATTTCAATGTCATTGACAGTTGAATCATAGGGCACTTGCTGCTCAATTTCATTGCTTCTGTTCCTGAAAGTTGGTGACTGTTTCTGTTTGAAAGCAGAATCTGCTCACTGTAAATAACACATAACCGTATGATACTTTGCAGAATCGTTTCATTATTATGAATAGCAAGTACTCGGTTCATTTTGTACTGTTTAGCTAATCTCAATGCTATGCGAAGCACATATACAAGTAGATGAGGTACTTGAATATTCCCCCCGCCCACATTCAATGTATATTCGATTAATTATTTTTCACAAATTATTTGATTGCAGTTTCAATCCCTCTCAAGAAGCAGTCCCTTTGGACTCCTGAATGTCTAACTCATGCTCCGCTACCATGATGCAGGAATCAGCTTCCAGTGAAGAGACTGTGCTCTTGTTCTTTAACAATGACTCCTTGGGTGAGTTCAGCATGTCTGTTGTGCACTGCACATCAGGCGTTATGCCAACCTGATCTATGTCGTGAAGTGCAGGTGATAGATACTTTGCAACCGTGACAAACAGAGCTGATCCATCATGCAACTCTGTGACACTCTGTAGCAAGAATTATTTAGAAGCCATGCAACGTAAGCTCAAATGATTAGAGGCAGTTTAAACTTGAAAGATCCACACAATGAATCAAATTGAGTGTTCGAGCACTCAAGGCTTGGCAATAAGAAACATTATATATGAGGATCACAAACGCAAAATGGAAAAATCAGAGTTCTGCATGACTAGAATGATCACCAGAACAGACATTTTGATCATGCAAAGCAAAACATCAGAAGCCACCAGCAGTGCTTAAATTATGGATAAATTCCAATTTTAGAATATTAGTAGCAATGCTGGGGGCTCCTGATATTTCACAGCAGGTTCCATGTTCAAAATGTCATTTCTGGTGGTGCCAGGACCACCAATTATACCTGAATTTTGCCTTTGCCAAAGGTTTTGTGGCCCACAAGGATGGCACGACCATTGTCATGCAATGCCCCTGCTAAAATCTCACTTGCACTTGCACTTCCCTCATTGACCTGTTTCAAGCAGTAAAAGGTACACAATAAACTTTAGAAGCGAGAGAATAATATAGTACTAGGGAAAACACTAAATGATTTAGGAGATTGAGGATTTTTCTGCAAGGATTTGTCTCAAACGGCAGGCACACAAGTTTCTTAAGACAAATATGAGTGTCTGTATATTGTTCTGCAATTCTCCAGATTTGGTCACACTTAATTACTTAAACAAACTGCCATAAATTCAGTATACTGATAGCTTTGCTGAGAAATGATATCCCTACGTCAAATCTAAAACGCACCTACTACATCTAGAATTTGCAGTTCTTTTACACACTAAACAATCTGAATGGTTATTTTCTGCAAGCACCTTAATTATATCCAAGTTTAACACTTACAAGTACCACCAGTGGATCATGAGTCATGGCATGCCCATTGACCAGGTTAATAGGTAACATGTGTCCTTCTCTGTCAACTGTGTTCACAAGAGTCTCATCTCCATCTAGCCATATTTGGGCAACATCAAGTCCTGCTTTAACCAGACCCCCCTGGAATATGGATAGAGAAGGGAAAAAAAAAATACCATGAATAACCTAAGACGTGAAACAATTAATGATTAAAAATTTACTGCTAGCAATATGAAAAACTAAGAATTACTGGATTGTTCCGCAAATCGAGTATGTATGAGTGTGCTCCTTCACTTTCCAGTTCATGAATTGTATTTGCCATATCGGCAGCTGCTGTCTGTCAAATGGAACAGAAAGGATGTAAATTTTAGATGAAAAGCATAGCTGATAATTCAAAGTTCAGACTTCTGATAAGTCAGATTTAAGTTGATGGCAGTTTTAACTACCTGAGAGAAAGCTGACAGCTTCACATAACCAGTCTTTGTAAGATGTCCATCAGGAGTTCTATGGGGGATGATGGTACGAGATATAGGCGAAAGCTTAATGTACGCACGAGGTATGTTGACCTTCAAGTATAACATGTTTTCATATTTCCAGAAAATTTTTCAGAAAATAAACATTTATCATTGAGAATAGAGTATAACATGTTTTCATTTATTGTGTGCTTTTTCATGAAACGGGAAACTCCGATTCTGAGCTTCTATGGAGTGTGATAGAAATCAACGACACTACACATTTAATATAGGACTTGTAATATTCAGAAATGGAAGGATTCAATACCTCTCTGATACCAGACTCCCTTCCCACATCTTTTCCCTGGAAAACATGCCATAAATTAGTCATCACAAGCAATTAGAAGTAACTGAGAACACTAAATCTCAGCTTGAAAACCCAAAACAAGGTCATTTTGTTTCTATTAACCTTAAGGTTGATGTTTAGAAAATATTTGTATCAGCTATAATGCTCATCCACATAAAATTATGGTACGAATTAACCCAAATGTTCTTATCTTACATATTTCCAGCTACTTAAAAGTTTGAAACTGCTGATAACTATGTAATTGATGATAGTCTTTGACTTAAAATACATTCAAAAAAGGATATTTACTAATCAATATGAAATGGAAAAGAGAAGACCGAAGGTCCTCTCTCATTTAAGGATGCCATTTGACACAGAGCACATTTTACTGCAAATATTTTATTTGCATACAGATATAATAAAACTATAAGGAAACCATATTGTGCCACTTTTGAAGCAAAGCTGCAAAGACAAATCCAAGATCAGAGCAATGGAAATTCTTGTACAAGGAAAGTATATTAAGCCTGTTGAACCAGCTATACTTGTGAGAATAGGAAGATGGAATGTAATAAAAAATTTATCTTGCAAAGGAGAAGAGTTAATACTTACACCATGAACTTTTACTGTAACTGATGTACCCGCACGCCCTCTGAGCTTCAGAGCTGCCGCTTCGCTATCAACACCATCAAGCCTCTCCCCTTTTGACACAAACAGCTCTCAGAATTAAGATATTTTACTTTAACTAACTATAGAACAAGAGGAACATGAGCCATACCGTTTCATTTCACAAGTAGACATATTAGCGATTCAGAAAGTAATTACATTTATTGAAGTACAAGAAATTTTCATCAGTCAAAAAAAAAAAAGGAAGTTTAATTCCAAACTATTCAATTCTTCATGCCTCAACATTCCAGACTATTCCAAAAAGAACTTAGAGTTGAAACAAAATAAAGATGAAACCCTGCCTAAGTTCAACCTGATAAATTGTCTAAGCACCCGAAGCACGTTATCTCCCCAGAAAGAGTACTAATGAAATTTACTCTGCACTGTGAAACATATGTAGTGGCTCGAAACTATACAGAGAGAAGACATCTACACTGCTACTTTTGAGAGATTTATGGAACCTGATCTTTTGTTTCCTCATAAAGATAAAAGTCACGAACAAACAGTTCCATCTGATAAAAGGAAATGCTTCTTCTGTTGTTCTAATCAGTAAGCAACAGTGGCTTTTCAGCCACGTTGCATTAGTAGTTTCTGAAGCATTTTTGGTAAGAAGATGTCATGTTTTCTAACAAGGGATGGAAACCACTCTAGGTTTAATAGTTGACAATAATTAACAAAAAATAGAAAATAAAATGAATTAAGTTGCTGACAGACAAACGATACGTCTTTAGTGTGCTTGAGCATTAGGTTCTGAGCATTCTGACAGCATAGCACAATGTGCAAAGATATTATTTAGTTCAATCACATAGATTTATCCAGCTTTCTAAAGAGAAAAGGACAGCTGTATTATTCCTAAGTACCATTAATCTCAATCAACTCATCTCCTTCATGTATGCCGGCTCGAGCTGCTGGGCTATCTTCTACACAAGACAAAACAACCTGAAAATAAAGAAAAAAGGTTGAACAAACAAATAACATAGCGGTGGATGAACATATGTTAACTCTTCTGTCAGCTAAAACATCTAGATGTACTAGCTGGTTAATGATAATCAGTATTCCTACTTAGGAAATAAATATCATGAAGCCAACAAAAACAACCTTAAATGGCACATCTTTAGTCATTCACCTTGATGAAAATGAGGAAATAAAATGACAAAATCCTGGGGAAAGAACTCAATGTAATCAGATTGTGATGACTTTTTTCTTTAAAGCTATTATATCCCAATTACAGACCAAGTCAAATCTCAGGAGGTCACCAGCCATTAGAAGACTACAAGATGTTTTTGAATGTAACTCACCAAATGCCCTGTTCTTGGTTCAACACTTATAAAGAGGCCAACTCCTTGCAAATTTCCATCACTTCCAATTCTAAAACTTTGGTACTCCTGTAAGTAAATACCCTTGTTAGACACATTGCAACAATGAGTTTCTACACATGTCTTCCAATCAATTAGAATGTGTTACCATCATATAATGGATAAAAGAAAACTAATAAGAATTTCATGGCCGTATGATAACTCAAGAAACCTTTTATTGATCAAGCTTGCAAATGCCAGCTTAAATTAATGAACGTAACATATATCAAAAACCTTGGGACTAATAATTCGAGTAAACGGATCTCCAAGAGTTGAAAGCATTCCACTGATTTTGCTATATGCCGCATCAGCTGACCGTAATGGAAACATTTCCACCATAGTCTGCTGCAACTTTGAATCCCAGTCTGCAACCCAGTAATCATCTTAAATTCATCTTATCACTCCATTGAAATTTGTTGAAAAAGAAAAGACAATATTCAAATACCTTGATGATTAAAAGTTGGGTCTACGAATGTTTCTCTGATTAAACCCCAAGCTTCAACAAGAGTTCTTTGAACTGTATTCACCTAACAAACAAAGAAAATTAACCCAAAAATTTAAACACTGAACTCAGAAAAAAAAAAAGAAAAAAGAAAAGATTACCTCAGGAGCGCGGGAAGCAGGAAAAGCGACTGTTAAAGACTCTGCAAAAGCTGGAGAATCGAAGCAAATTGAGGCCAAAGCAGTGGCTGCAGCGGCAAAACCAACAAACCCTTTTGCAATTGATTCAATCAAATTTTTCCTGTTGTTGAGCTGCAACTCGGACGACTCAGCTAATTTAACATTATGTGAAGCGCAAGGCACGCTCCATTTCTTGCTCTTACAACGATTTGAACACCAAAAACGTTGCGGATAGAGCTTTACTGAAATGGGGTTTGGTGATTTTGGTGAAAGAATATTTGGGGCAAGAGGCTCCATGCTGAAATTTCTTGTATTTTTTTTTTTTGGGTTTTTGTGAAGTTTGGAGAAGAGATGGTGGTTAACAATTTATTGACCGTTATTTGTTGTTGGGAATCTTGTGGGGTCCAGTTGAATCTTGTGATTTGTGGTACTGAGGTCTGTTCCGTTGCCGTTTTAGAGTGTCTGATTGTAATGATCTACGGAACCTCAAAAAGTGTCTGCACGTGTACCATATATTACAAGGCAAGAGTTCACTGTCCGAAAATAATTGATTTTGAAAAATTTTAGAAAGAAAATTTATATATATTTTATTCAAATGTGAGCCAATGCCTCCTAAATTACTCAGTAATCTTTAATTCATTAGTTAATTTCAGGTTTGCATTTGTTTGATTAGGGCGTGTAAAACTGAAACTCATGTTATGGTTCTCTAGGATTCGAATACACATAGTTAGTCAAAGAAAATGACTTGATCAAGCCACTTAAAATATGTTAATAATATTTTTAAATGACTTAAAAATATGACACAATAAAGATATGAATTCTAATCTAACGTGCAACATTGAGTACGGCAACCTATAATTAAGGATTTTGTACTGTAGGTTCCACAATCTTCCAAACATAATTTGCCACGCATAATATCGCGTATTAGATAAATCCCATATAAATATAATGTGATTAATTATTCGTATTGTAAACAAATTTTTAGATTAAACTCTTGAACAGTATGACACAATTATTAAATGAGTGATGTGAATACTACTCATTGACTTCTTTAAATATTGTATGTAATAAATAATAATCCATTATTTTCTATCAATATAATAACTGATTTAACATTAGGTTTTTTGAATTGTTATTTTAAATTTCGGAAAGAGTGATTAATTTTAGGGCCCAGTAACCATACGTGTAGCCCAAGCCTCTGAGGCCCATAAATTTGGTTACCTCAGAGAGAGCCCAAATAGGACTCGGTTGGTCTAGGTTTAAGATGGGCTACCCGCCACCCACTTGTCTTCTGTAGTTCTGAAGCAAAATCTCTGTGTATTTTTCTTAGTGACAATCCATTACACAATTTATAATTTATAAAGTTAGAAATCTTAATATTTTTGTTCACATTTAAATTTTACGCTCCTACGACAATTTACACAATTAATGCATCCCATTTAAATTTTGAATAATACTTTTTTAAAAAAATTTTGCAAGTACAGCATTGGTAGGACCTAAATCCCTCGCCACCATCTATACTGGACGGATCAATCATATCATATCCAACATGTGCAGTAATTAATGTACTTTGCCAACATTCCATGTGCCCATTGTACTATCCACCAAATGTGACTTCAAATTTTAGCAGATCCCAATTGATTGTGCCCTCCCAACGAATGTGCCAAGAAAATTTAAACATACACTAGCGCACAACTGATTGCCCACACAAATTAAGTAAGAAATAATTCACCATTTTCAAATACAACTATGAATTTTGGAATCCACCCAAGCTCGTATTCTAATTAAACCAAGTGTACTAGTTTTTAGATCTACTTATTCATATAACAGATTGGAAATCTTGTAAACGTTCTGTTTATTTATCATCGTGCGTTTAAGTTTTTAAGTCCAAGTAATAATATAACAAATTTAAAGTGTGTAGGGAATGGAAATTATATTGAGTGAAATTACTGCAACTCCAAACATGTCATGGAAAGTTTAGAACATGAATAAATATGCGAAAGAGTAGTCGTTTTCTGATCTCTTAAGATGTGGGAAAAATTTAGAAAAGCTTTAAAATGATAAAGTATTAGAGAATTAAAACTTAAAGCGTTTAAACCACATAATTTATGTATTTTTTTAATCGTACTCACACTTTAAAATTTTAAATTGAAATTTTTTTATGTGAATGAGACGTTTTAATAAAATTTAAAAATTGTATGTCTAGTTATGTTTCCTTGATTTAGAAGAAAGGTGGAATTTGATTGGATTTCACAAAGTTGAATTTCGGTAAAGAGTATGGGAAAGAGGAAAATAAAGACAATAACAATTCATTTTCATTTAAAGCAAAAGAGAGGGGACATGCATGCACATATTATAGTGGTTTCATGATTTCATCACCCACTGAAGAATGCAAGTGACCCAACTGCTGATAGTCTGATACTCTTCTTTTTTTTTTTTTGGGTACAAAGAGACCATATATTTACTACTTTATTGGGAAGAGAAATTAATTTTTTGACACAAAAAACAAAAATCAAATGCGGGTTGAAATAAAATTGAAATTCAACGATCTCATATTTCAGAGAGAAAACAAAAGCTATCTGAAATTTCCCAAACAAGACGCTGAGACACTGACTGTGAGGAAGAATATCAAGTCAAAATGAGATCAACTATATCCTTGATTGATAAAGTTAAGCATGGGCAGCACTGGCGGAGTGGTGAAAATCACAGCAAAGCTATTGAAGGGACTGGATTCTCACACATTTCTAAAGAATAAAAAAATGTAAGAAAAAAGAAAGGCAACGAAGAAGAAGAAATTCTCTATGCCATGCTAAGTTCACATTTAACTTATTAAGGTAAAAGTGCTCAAACAAATATTGTTTTAAGTTTATTTTAAAAGTGAACTCTTGTGGTAAGGAGCAAACAATTTTCTCTAGACTCTAGAGCTTAGGTTTTGGGATCGAATTTTAGTAAGTGCGTGTATTATCATTAAAAAAAAAAAATTATTGCTTATTACTTGACATGATTGAACCAAATTTAAACGCTGACAAATTACTGACTACAGAAAACATTTACTGTACGGAAACATTTAATTAATTTCCGATTAATTCGGTACAATCAAAATATCAAATCACACTAGAAAGAGATAAAAATGGGGTTCCTTACAAAGTATTTGATGGAGGACACAACGCACCCCACATGATACGTTTCCATGATGAACGATGAGACATTCTTAACCATCCCTTCTGGTTGTTTTATTTTTTGGTACAACTTTTGTATGCAAAATTGCAAAGCTTCAGAGGATTGACACTTTCGATGGAAATAGACAAATAGTTATGTGACTTATGGTTAGATATCGCACAAAACTTTAATTGTATTAGTTAATGCACCAACTATTTGGGCTTCAATGATTCCAACATGTTTATTTTGTTCTTGTTATAGCCCTTATAGGCTATGGGTTCAAAATATATTAATTTAAAAATAAACCTTATAATTCGTTTTCATCACATTTACATCCATGGCCCTTGATTTTTTTTTTTATATAATAGTATATTACAATAAGAGCTCTACTTATATTTATAATTAGAGATTATTTAAAATTCTCTTTAATAATCCTAGTATGGTACAATTCGAAAGTCAACCCTTATTGAATATTGGAAAAAAA